>CM055312.2:63523701-65923701 GCA_029255685.2 Silene conica
TAATAATAATGTGGGCTGAACTTAATAAAGTCGAGCTGAACTGAACTGAATTGAGCTGAGCTGAACTGAACTGAACTGAACTGAACTGAATGGAGCTGAGCTGAACTGAACTGAGCTGAACTGAACTGAACTGAAACGAGCTGAGCTGAATTGAAACGAGTTGAAAATAAGCCAGAAATAACAGGGCCTTAGTGGACGTTTGGCTGGAGGTTCATAAACAGGAAAAGTGAAACAAAGTTACTCATTTTATTTATTGGTATTTATTTGATATACATAAACGGAATAAAACTGCTTTCTTTACCCAAAATTCTTCTAATTCCTTACCTCATTCCATAGGGTATGAGATTTCATTACTCTTATTACCCTTCAACAACTTTATTCACCTACCATCACACTTGCAACTACGACCAGAATAGCCATTACTAAACCCCTCCATGACGCCACTACCACCCCCGCCGCCACCACTACCATGACACCCCTACCACCACCAGCGTCATAACACTCCCACCACTATCACTGCCATGACATCCCTCCACCATCACCGTCGTGACCACCGCTACCACCACCACCGCCACCGCCACAACCATGACATTTCTACCACCATCATCGCCACCATCGCCATGACACCCCTACCACCATTACCGCCGTGACCACCATTATTGATGCCGTGACACCGCCACCACTGCCATCACCACCCTGACACTCCTACCACCACCATCGCCATGACACCTCTACCACTATCACCGCCGCCAGTAGATAAGTGGTTGTTTGGGGTAGTGTGTGTTCGTGGTAGAAGTGAGTGTGAGTGGACCGTTGGTTCCCTTTAATTTTTTGGTGTAACCAAACAACCAATTAAGTTATAGGTAATCCCTATCATTTCCACTCTTACCCTTTCTTATTTCCTTTTTCTTTCTCTACCAAACACCCCCTTAGTCCATTTGTATTGACTTAGGAGTAACATTACTGGATGAATAAGATGAAAGCCACAAGAGTCAGAGTAGACGGTGAAGAGCGAAGCTAAAACAAGGTTTGGGGACAGGTACTACGATCAATCATAGCAAGGTTCGCTGAAGGGTAGTTTTCTCGGAGGGAGGGTATGTAGGTGACTAGGTGATGGTGAGGAAGGGATGGGTAAAATCAATTGATTAAGTGAAGGAAATGAAAAAGAATGATAAAAGTAAAATCGTATATGAAAGAGTAAAGTTCGTACGTAAAAAAGTGCATCCCTTTGTAAACGAAGCAACTAGAGCTGATCATGGGCCGGGCTTAATAAGGCTTGGGCCGGGTTGATATGTTAAAAACATCCTATGCATTGGGGTCGGGCCGGGTCGGGCCAAGTCAATTGGCCTTTTTCATTAGCCCAAATCCAGTCCTTGCAGGCTCAAATGAGCCCTCGGGCTAGATCGGGCTTTTTTGGCCCTTATGACTCGTGACACATTCAAAATGTGAAGAGGCAAAAAGCGTACATTGAAAAACAATAGAACGGAATTCTAACATTCAAGATTACAATACAACTAACAAAGGCTTCAAACAAGGTTTTAGCAAATTCAAATCCACAATTCCAAGTAAAATGAACCAGGCTTATATGAAACATGAATATAAACCTTGGTCGTAGGCAGTAGTATATCTATAATTAAAGGCTTTTGACCTTTTGCTTACTTATACAATGTACATAACTACACATTATGCAAATTATTAAAATTGAGGCAGGGTTTTGGGCTTTTTTAGGGCCAAGAGTTTAGCCTAAGCCCGGAAAAAAGAGGATCGGGACGGGTCGGATATTTGGGCCTAGGTCATTTGATCAGCTCTAGAATCAACAAACCATTGACATGATTGTTGTAGTTTTTGTATTACAAAAGATTACACAATAGTAACTAATACAAACAAAGGCACTAAAACGGAAATGAAAACAATAAGACGGTATATTACACCCAATCGAATCACGCTAAACACGTTTTCCTTAGAGTATTTTGTCCCTTATAGCCTTCGGGTTACACAAAATCTCTGTAGGATAAGACGATTCCTTGATCTTAAGGCAAGAATCAAGAACAAATAAACTATAAGAATTTTGTTTTACTGTGTTTGTGTCAAAAAAAAAAACAGAAACAGGAACTTTTGCCTCTGTTTCCTTATTCACGTTGAATGAAAAAGTGAACCGTAATATGTTTTGTTAACCAACAAAACTTCTGTATATATATTATATATATATATATATATATATATATATATATATATATATATATATATATATATATATATATATATAATACTTGTTATTATGGATAAGATACTAAGTTTGTTACATATTAACAAACTAATGGCCAATAACTGCCATAGTAACCGCCATGCATTTCCACATGCAATGTCACGCAAATAATAAAGACAACAGTCCCGATTTGGGTCGTAGTATTTCTCATTTTTTGCTAATTCGAATTTTATTAAGTATGTAATATACTTTTACCCCGAGTATATAATCCCGATAGGGAATATAATATACTACGACAACACTTTAAAAGTGTCCCTTATCCACTTTAACCACAAACTCGATAATTCCGATTATATGAGCGTACCCTCCGTACTCTCAGACTCACATTATATCGATTCCGAGCTCAAACCGATTTTGACACGAAAACCCGAATACACTTAAATGACCTTGTGATCAAAATCACTAACATTCCTCCCCCATTTAAGTGTACCCCTTTTTCCAAATAAAACAACAAAGTAACAAATCTATGCATAAATGAAAGTGTCCCGAGGATTGAACTTCCACATTAGTATATTACACATTCCAAATATTCGAGAATCAAGGTGTCCCACGGATTGAACCTTTCAACCCATATTGAATACATAAAGATAACATACACATAGACTCAATAAACTCTTAAAGTTACAAACTTGACACTATTGACCGCCTTGTGTCCATATCCTTTCATGAGAGTATAGGAAGCCAAGTCCAAGCCTCTTGAAGCGGCTACACTTCACGCTCACATAGGTAAATCTTTCATCGTGCACCTGCAAAATGCACTTTGTCAAAGATTTTATTAAGAAGTTTTTCAAATTCAACCTCTTGTCATGCAGGTCATGCACATACCTTTCGGGATTATAACATGTGCCTCAATCTTCCACAATAAGCCTTCCACATTGAACTTAGCCTCTAAAAAATGTTAGAGGGAAGTTGGGTATCTTATCAAAAAGTTCTAGATGGACTTTAAACCCATCCCGATTACTGACTTTAAAACCAAGTCCTTAGCTAATCCCTTCGTCAAGTGATCAGCTAAATTATGATGTGTTCTCACGAAATCAACGGAAATGACCCCATGAGTAATCAGCTCACGCACCGCGCTATGTCTAACACCAAGGTGTCTAGACTTTCCGTTGTAAACTTCACTATAAGCCTTAGCTAAAGTAGTTGAACTATCACAATGGATAGATATAGGAGGAATAGGTCTTGGCCAAACCGGAATTTCATAAACCAAATTCCTTAACCATTCCGCCTCTTTACCGGCGGCAGCTAAAGCAATGAATTCCGACTCCATAGTCGAACTTGTTATACAAGTTTGCTTCTTTGATTCCCATGAGATAGCTCATCCACCAAGTAAGAACACCCATCCACTAGTAGATGAATGATCCTCCAAGTTGGTGATCCAACTAGCATCAGAATATCCTTCTAAAACCGAAGGAAATCCAACATAGTTCAAACCATAATCCATGGTTTGTTTCAAATACCTCAATACACGTTTTACCGCAACCCAATGCTCAAGACTAAGATTACTTGTGTATCTACTCAACTTGCCAACGGCAAAGGCAATATCCGGTATTGTGCTTGTCATAGCATACATCAAACACCCAATCACTTGAGAGTACTCAAGTTGTGAAACAGCTTCACCTTTATTAGGCATAAGCTTAACACTAGGATCCATTGGAGTGTTAACCGGAGAACAATTTCCATGATTAAATTTCTTTAACACTTTCTCAATGTAGTGAGATTGTGTCAAAGAGAATTCCATATTCTCACGCTTGATCTTTATACCAAGTATCACATCCGCCTCAACGATGTCTTTCATGGCAAAACTTGATGACAAAAAGGCCTTAGTAAGGGCTACTTGACTTTGGTTGGTACCAAAGATCAACATGTCATCCACATATAGACAAATAATGACTCCATTACCGTCGTCATCAAATTTGCTATACACGCATTTATCCGACTGATTTAGTCTATACCCATTAGATAGAACAACCTCATCAAACTTGTGATGTCATTGTTTAGGAGCTTGTTTAAGTCCATACAATGATTTGATTAACTTACAAACCTTATGCTCATTACCTGGCATAATAAATCCTTCCGGTTGTTTCATATACACCTCCTCTTTAAGCTCACCATTCAAGAACGCCGTCTTGACATCCATTTGATGGATTACTAGATTATTAATTGCAGCAAGAGCAATCAATAATCTAATAGTAGTAATGCGAGCTACGGGAGCATAGGTATCGAAATAATCAATCCCTTCCTTTTGTCTAAAGCCTTGGATAGCCAATCTAGCTTTAAACTTGTCGATAGAATCATCAACTTTCATCTTCTTTTTGAAGATCCACTTGCAACCCAATGGTTTACAACCACGGGGTAAATCAGCAAGCACCCAAGTGTTATTGCCCATTATGGAATCCATTTCATCATTCACAGCCTCTTTCCAAAAGGAAGAGTCATGAGACCTCATTGCCTCATCAAATGTCTTAGGGTCCTCATCAATGTGAAAACAATATGGATAATAGTTTTCACATCCATCCCTTGAACCTTCAACCAAATAGGTATGAAAATCGGGACCAAAGGATTTAGCAATCCTTTTCCTCTTACTCCTACGAATTTCAGGTGTTACTTCTTGAGTTGTGACATTGTCACTTCCCTCAATAGCTCCACTAGAACTAGGCACTAGATCCTTTGGCTTCGGCATTGATGAGAAACGACTCTCATCAAATATCGCATCCCTTGACTCAATTACGGTGTGAACCGAAACAGAATCATTAGGTTCAATTACATAAAACCTATAAGCCTTTGAATGCGCAGCATATCCAATGAATATGCAATTGATGCCCCTTTCCCCCAAGGTTTTAATCTTGGGATCGGGTAGTCTTACAACAGCCCGACAACCCCGAACTCGAAGATAATTCAAGCTTGGTTTCTTTTTGTACCAAAGTTCATATGGAGTGTCTTTATTCCTTTTATTAGGAATCCTATTTAACAAATAGCAAGCCGTCAACATGGCTTCACCCCAAAATCCGTCACTCAAACCCTAGTAAGACAACATGGAATTAACCATTTCTTTTAAGACTCTATTCTTTCTTTCCGCTACACCATTTAATTGTGGTGTATAGGGAGGAGACACTTCATGAATGATACCACTTGACTCAAAATACAATGGGTCATAATATTCACCACTTCTATCAGAACGCAACCTTTTAATCAAACCCGATTGTTGCAATTCCACTTCATTTTTAAAAACCTTAAACTTATCAATTGTCTCATCTTTAGCATGAAGTAAATATATGTAACAAAACCGACTATAGTCATCAATGAAAGTCACTACATATTTTTTACCACCTAAAGATGGATAATTGCGAAAATCACATAAATCACTATGAATAAGTTCAAGCACATGTGAGATCCTAGATACATTACCAAATGATTGCCTTGTGATTTTTGTCAACATACAAGTATTACACTTATTAATGTTCATGTTAAAAGATGGAATTAGACCATCTTTAGACATAGATTTCAATCTTTTATAATGTACATGTCCTAGTCTCACATGCCAAAGATATGAAGTATCATCCACAGAGGAAGCAATAAATATGGAACTTTCATTTGGAACTACATTCAACATAAACATGCCATTACAAAAATAACCAAATCCAATAAACAAACCATGCTTAGATAACACATACTTATTAGATTCATACGTACACTTGTTTATAACCAAGTTTGCATAAACAACTACCGGATACAAGGTTCTTTCTAATTCCGGGTACATGCAATACATTATTTAAATTTACAACATTTCCGGAACTAAATTCCAACACCACCGTGCCACGACCAACAATAGGAGCGGTAGACTCGTTGCCCATATAAAGAACGGATCCATCCTTCACTAGTTCGTAATCCTTGAACCAATGCCGATCCTTGCAAACATGATTGGTTGCACCCGAGTCTATCCACCATGCCACTACATCATCCTGCACATAAAATGCTTCAGAAATTAATGGTACATAATTCACAACCGAACTAAAACCATAGTCTAAAATCTGACCTTGATTAGTGGGTGGACCTTGGTCATTAGACCCTTGTCCTCTTTGGCTAGTACTTGCACCCTTGTTCTTTTTGTGCTTCAAAACCTTGCAATTTGCTTTCAAATGCCCGGTCTTTCCACAAAATCCAACAAGCACCTTTTGGTGCCTTGTTAGACTCGTCATTGGTGTTGTTAAAAGAGCGTTTTTTACCCTTAAACTTGTTATTGAAACCCTCTCCCTTTTCCATCATATTGACAGAAGAAGATCCCATCATAACATCCTTACCTTTACCCTTGCCATTATCTTGCGCCCTTAGAGATTCCTCTATACGCAAATGGCTACCAAGTTGAACAAGAGACAACTCTTCCTTTTTATGTTTCAACATATGCTTAAAATCCTTCCAAGAAGGAGGCAACTTGTCTATAATACTAGACACCGAGATAGATTCATTCATCTCCATTTTATGTTGTGCAAATTGTCCCAAAATTCGGAGCAATTCATTGTATTGTTCCATAACCGGTCTAGCATCAACCATTTTATAATTCATAAAATTTCCAACAAGAAACTTCTTACTAGAAGCATCCTCATCCATATATTTCGACTCAAGTTGATTCCACAAATCTTTAGCGGACTCTACATTTTGATAAATGTCAAAAAGAGAGTCGGACATACCGTTCAAGATGTGACCGCGACATATGTAGTCATCATTTTCCCACTTGTTCTTCTTTCTTTGAATTTCTGCAAGAGTTTCATCTCCAACAATTTCCGGCATAGGAGTACTCAACACATACACAACCTTCAAAGCGGTGAGAAGGAAATGCATCTTCTTTTGCCAACGACGGATATCAACACCCTCAAATTTCTCCAACTTTCCAAACTTGCTTGTCATCTCTTTGATTGAATCCATTTCCAATATAGAAAATACTCTAAGAATGTTGTAGTTTTTGTATTACAAAAGATTACACAATAGTAACTAATACAAACAAAGACACTAAAACGGAAATGAAAACAATAAGACGGTATATTACACCCAATCGAATCACGCTAAACACGTTTTCCTTAGAGTATTTTGTCCCTTATAGCCTCCGGGTTACACAAAATCTCTATAGGATAAGACGATTCCTTGATCTTAAGGCAAGAATCAAGAACAAATAAACTATAAGAATTTTGTTTTACTGTGTTTGTGTCAAAAAAAAAAAAAAAAACAGAAACAGGAACTTTTGCCTCTGTTTCCTTATTCACGTTGAATGAAAAAGTGAACGGTAATATGTTTTGTTAACCAACAAAACTTCTGTAAATATATTATATATATATATATATATATAATATTTGTTATTATGGATAAGATACTAAGTTTGTTACATATTAACAAACTAATGGCCAATAACTGCCATAGTAACCGCCATGCATTTCCACTTGCAATGTCACGCAAATAATGAAGACAACAGTCCCGATTTGGGTCGTAATATTTCTCATTTTTTGCTAATTCGAATTTTATTAAGTATGTAATATACTTTTACCCCGAGTATATAATCCCGATAGGGAATATAATATACTACGACAACACTTTAAAAGTGTCCCTTATCCACTTTAACCACAAACTCGATAATTCCGATTATATGAGCGTACCCTCCGTACTCTCCGACTCACATTATATCAATTCCGAGCTCAAACCGATTTTGACACGAAAACCCGAATACGCTTAAATGACTTTGTGATCAAAATCACTAACAATGATGGTGACGAAATCACACACAATAGAAATGCACGCACGCAGCTATTCCGTCAAATACATCAAATTTAAAAAATGTTAAGATTCCACAAAATAAGAGAAAGTATAATATACTACTAATACGGTCCTATTCGGAGCAGATTTTGGAATCGGAAACCCGTCCTATAAGAGAGCTTTGGAAATGGTCTTGTTTCTCTTGATTCATTATGGTTTAACAATTGACATTGACGATCTTAGCTAGGTTGACATATCGCTAAGTAGAAGACAATATTACCCTCGACCAAATGATGAAGCACTTGATTAAAATGAAAGTTTGAATGTTGACTCTTTGAATTCAACTATTACCTTTGACATATTGACTTATGACTTTGTATTTTTGAAAACAACAAAACCCTTTTGTCTACGGACGCAAAACTTCGAACACGTGTCCGCCACAAGTTTTCTCATTTCCTCATTTTGTATTTTGTATCTCTATGACTGTATGGCTTGAATATTTATTTGTATCATTTGTTTTTTTTTTGCCTAAGAAGTTTAGGTCAAAGGATATGTCCTACCCAATTAAAGGATAGGGTAAGGTATTACTCGTAACATTCTCCAAAATTTTAAGACACTGTTACATTAATTTTCTCAGATTTTATATATTATCTGTCAAATTCACATCAAACTCTATTATTTTAAATCACAATAAGACATGAGATTCACTCGTTATAATTTACATTGAAGGTGGATCAAGACTCAGCAATAGTCGTAAATTGAGTCTTAAATTTTCAAAACTCAACTTAAAACTTTGTTAAGATTTAGTAGATTATTGGTAGTTTTGGGTGAGTCTTATCTCAAGACTTATCAAAGTCTCAAGACTTATCAAAGTCTTATCTTTATATTAGCAATAATTGTATCCTAAGTTGACCGTATCTATTAGATTGTCTCTATTAATAAGATTATATTTTAATATAATGAATATTGAACATCTGACTTTGAAGTCAGAAACCGAACTCTTTATCATTGGGAATTTGGGATCGATTCTTGCTAAAATTGAACCTGTAATGTCTAACAAATGAGTAAATGTCAATTGTATGACTGCATGGGTTGAATATTTATTTATATTAAATTGATCTGTGATGTTGTATACCCTACAAGCGCAGTAATCGTTGAGTTCTTTACAATTGACGTTTACTCATTCTCATCATCTCAATTATAAACAGAACGTGTGTATTAATATAAGTAATAAATAATACACTCCTAATTAGTTTGTAACGTGACTAAATTAAACGTTGAAACATTCTGCATGCATGCAAGTTGGATCCATCTTAACATTCTTGGACTAAATAATTGAATGAAATAACTCAAATAAGGAGAGTTAATTCGGTTAGAATCAAAATTCTGTAATTGGGTCTTTAAAATGGTTAAGACTTAAGATTGGATTAGTAAAACATAACATCATAAGCTTCGTTAAAATAATTGTACTAACATGTTTCTCAATTTAAAAAAAATCGCAGTTCCCCCTAGGGTTTGTCTCTTGGGAGGGTTTTGTTCCTAGTGTTTTTCCTAGGTTTCTTCCTTGATTTTTCAAGGTTTTGTCGTCTTGTTCTCTGGATTTCAGACTTTCAGTGCTTGGCTCGTAGTTTTTCATCTTTTTATTCTTTCTTGTAGTATTGGCGTATTAGTGCGTTTTTTTAACAACCCGACCTACCACGGTCGTAACACATCCCCAATAAGATGGGAGGTATGCCTTTGGGCCCATTATTTGTCCTCACTTCAGCCCAAAAGCACAAAGCCTTGTTACTAAGTGGTGAGTGGAAGTTATTATAAACATATCACAAGCCTCACATTCTACCGATGTGGGACAACTTTCCTCTCAAACTCTTGGGGTGTTACAAACTCCCCCACTTAAAGAACACAACGTCCTCGTTGTGCCTCAAACTTGACCACACCAGGGCCAGAATCCTCCCCCGCTAGGTGTGTGACCCGGGTACTCCCGACCACAGGCTCACCACACGGTCGCAGGGTCGCTCTTATACCATTTGTAACAACCCGACCCACCACGGTCGTAACACATCCCCAATAAGATGGGAGGTATGCCTTTGGGCCCATTATTTGTCCTCACTTAAGCCCAAAAGCACAAGGCCTTGTTACTAAGTGGTGAGTGGAAGTTACTATAAACATATCACAAGCCTCACATTCTACCGATGTGGGACAACTTTCCTCTCAAACTCTTGGGGTGTTACAGTTTTGGTCCTTCATTATGACATCCCATGCACCTAACCCTAATATTAACATTTCCAGACGGATGGTGAACGTGAAATTGTGGTTGAATGGCTGGCGGAGGGTGAGGATGTTGATGCTGGAGAAAGTGGGTACGTGGTAGGCCGGCTATGGACTGAACGGAGTGTTAATCTCAATGCCCTTATTGACATAACGATTTCGGCATGGAAACCAAAGGGTAAGGTGGTGGACGAGATTGTCGATAAGAAACGCAAGATCATTACTTTCGCGTTCTCGAATGAGGAAGACAAATAAAGGAAGGATTCTATCGGAGCAACCTTGGCATTTCGAAAGACACCTGCCGATCCTCGCTGATCTTCGTGGCGATGCGATACCGACGGAGGTACCTCTCCTTTTCTCTCCCACTTGGGTTCGGGTTTATGATTTACCAGTGCTAGGGCGTCAGATTTTGGAGAACGCGGTGAATATTGGTAATGATGTTGGTAACTATATTGATATTGATAATTCGGTTAACCCGACTATTAATAGATCAATGCGTATTCGGGTCTTGCTAGATGTGCGTAGACCCTTGCTTGACTCCTTGTCTATGAAGGGGAAGGGGGGTAAGCAGTGGAGGGTGCATGCGGTTGAGCTATGAGAATTTGTCACTATTATGTTATGTGTGTGGAAAGATGGGACACGGAGAGAAAGACTGTGGGGAACGGAAGGGTCCAATTGGGGAGGGCAGGAGGTTTGGTGAGTGGCTTAAAGCTTCACCATGGAAAGTTGCTCGTATAGAGGAGAATGAGGTGGGGAGTGGGGCACGTGCAGGGAGGAAATTAGTTTTCACTGAGAGGGAGCGGGAACTGGTTGAGGATCAAGAAATAAACCACATGGTGGAGCTACTTCGGGGGACGTCCATATCCAGGGGTAATAAGGAGAGTGAGGGTGAGGGGTCGTCGACTGCGTCGTTCACATCTCGTTGTAAGGCTAAACAGTCTCCAGTGGACAAGGGGGAAGAGCACAACAAGGAATCTCTGCCAAAAAAGGGGCGTGGGGTGAAAATATGGAAGGGGATGCGCCCTTCCCGTGAGGAGGTGTCCAGCAGGATGGATGAAGAGGCTGCAGTGGGGCGTAAGAAAAAGGGACACGGACACGGTCGTGAGGAGGAGGTAGGTGAGGAGAGTGGGGGATGGAGTTCGAAGAGGTGTAGGGCGGGTGAGAGCGTTAATGTGGATTCGTATATGTTAGTAGCGGTGCCTGGCGAGCCCCAGCACCGCGAACAACAATGAAAATACTGAGCTGGAACTGTCAAGGGCTGAGCAATCCCTTGACAATCGCCTCTCTCCGAGATCGGTGTTGGAGAGAGGGCCCGAACATCGTCTTTGTAATGGAGACGATGATGAGAGCGAAGGAGTTGGAAAAGATTCGAAATAAGTGCGGGTTCACGGCTGGTATTTGTGTAGATATGAGGGGTCATTCAGGGGGGCTAGGGCTATGGTGGAAGGATATCAATGCACAATTAATCTCTTATGATAACCATCATATCATGATCGAAGTGATGGATGAGCTTGGTGTCCCCTTATGGCGAGCAGTAGGGGTGTACAGATGGCCACAGACGAGTAACAAGCACAAAACGTGGGCTCTTATGACGCGGCTTTGTGAGGTGAGTAGAGTTCCTATCATTCTTTTCGGGGATTTTAACGAGATTGTTTGTGCGGGGGAAAAGGAAGGAGGGGCTAGCAGAAGAGAGTCTCTGATGGATGCTTTTCGGGGAGCTATAGACGATTGTGGCCTGTGTGATCTTGGGTTTCGAGGCAACAAATTTACATGGCAACGGGGGTGTAGTGTGGATACTATGGTTCGAGAGCGGCTGGATAGAGCTTTGGTTACGACGGAATGGTTTCACGTTTTTCCTAACATAGTGGTTCAGCATTTTCCGATTTACGCGTCTGATCACGCGCCAATCCTTGTTCACCAGACTCCATAGCAGCCGCGACGGAGGTCACGACGCCAATTCCGGTTCGAACCCTTTTGGGCTTCGGATGAACAATGCGAGGGGGTGGTTAAAGAAGCATGGGAAGGTGATTCGGGGGTCACTGTTATGAAACGAATTGATGCTTGTGATACTCACCTCTCGAGGTGGGCTTGCCTAAAATTATTGGTAAGTCTAAAAAGACGGTCTTTGCTACCTTGAAGGAAAGAATATGGAAAAAGGTCCAAGGGTGGAAGGAGAAGCTCTTATCAATATCGGGTAAGGAAATTCTCATTAAAGCGGTGGTCCAAGCTATCCCAACTTATATGATGAGCCTCTTTGCTTTACCTGAGGGGCTAGTTGACGAAATTCATGCTATTATGGCCCGTTTCTGGTGGGGTTCGACGGAAAGCAAAAGGAAAATTCACTGGTGGAGGTGGGAAAGGCTTTGTGCTGCGAAGGGGAAAGGCGGAATGGGGTTTCGAAATCTCAAGGTCTTCAACCAAGCTCTTTTGGCGAAACAGTTGTGGCGTATGGCAACAAACACGGGCTCTCTTGTTAGCCGAGTTCTCAAGGCACGGTATTTTAAACACTCCTCGATTTTGGAAGCAAATAGGGGTCATGATCCGAGTTATGCGTGGAGGAGTATGTAGGGGGCCAAGTCTGTCTTGCTTGAGGGTCTATGCTGGAGGATTGGAAATGGGCGTGAGGTAAGGGTCTGGGATCATAAGTGGCTTCTGACCGAGAATGGCGGCTGCTCACCAGCTTTGAACTTGGAAGGTGACCCGGATTTGCGTGTGGGGGATTTAATTGATGCAGATACAGGGGAATGGATTGAGGAGAGAGTTCGAACTCTGTTTTTGCCCGGGGAGGTGGAGCGAATCTTGAGCATCTCGTTATATGCTAACCCTGTGGAGGACCAACTTTTTTGGTGGACAACGCGAGATGGGGAGTACTCGGTTAGATCGGGGTATTGGTTGGGTATGAATGACGTCCGGGGGGCGACAAGATGGCACGGTGCAAGGGGCTAATGATGCGCTATGGAATATCCTTTGGGCTCTTAAAGTTCCCCCAAACTCATCCATTTCCTATGGCGAGCTTGCGCGGGAATGCTGGTAGTGAGGGATAATCTGTTTCGACGACACTGTTGTAACGGTGCGGTTTGTCCTTTCTGTGAGTCGAATACCGAGACTGTCGTTCACGCTTTGTTTGGATGCGATTGGACTAGACCGTATTGGAGTGCGAGTGGGTTGGAGGAGGTTTTAGTTGGTGTTCCAACTACCTCGTTCTCGGGGTGGCTGGTTGAGGCTATGCGCGGGGTTAATAGTGAGCAGAGGAGTAGATTTCTCGCAACGCCGTGGGCGCTATGGACAGTGTGCAACAATAGACTCTTTGAGGGGGATTATCGGAGTCCGGAAGTGGTTATTATGGGGATGGTTCGAATGGTGACGGACTACCAGGGCTATGCGGATAGAGGTACGGTTCCCTCACCTGCGAGGGAGGGTCAGATGCTGGGTGGGAATGCTTGGAGTAGGCCGGAGGAAGGAGTTATTAAAATCAACTCGGATGCCGCTTTCTTTTCGGAGGAGGATGTGGGTGTTGTGGTGGTTGGTAGGAATGCAGCGGGGACTATCGTGTTTGTGGCTAGTAAACGAAGACGCGCTAGGTGGTCGGTTGAAATAGCGGAGGCCAAAGCTGTTACGTTCGGGTTGGAGATAGCGAGAAGACTGGGTTTTGAGTGCATTGCAGCTGAAACGGACTCCCTGATTGTAGCGCGAGCTATATCCAAACGGGAGCGGTCTCGTAGTATTTTTGGCCTATGTATTAGCGAGGCGTGTGTGCTAACCGATAGTTTTCATTTCAGAGGGATTTGTCATGTAAGGCGGGGGGGGGGGGGGGGGGGGGGGATACGGTCGCTCACTTTGTTGCTCGGATGTGTACGACAAATGGGGAGGAACTTGTATTGATGGATGATTTTCCGGACTCCATCACTGGTTTGGCGGAGTTTGATCTAATATAATGGCTCCCGTTTTCCTTTCAAAAAAAAAACTTGTCTGTTAACATCGTATCACTAAAAACCTTTTAAGTAATAAGAATTTTTTTATTAATGTCCTATCTTCTACAAATTTAAACGTATATTATATTATTATATATAATGTCATAAGAAATTAGACAAAAGTGTATATGCGGCCTCCATTTCTATCGTATGAAAACAATCGAGATTTTGCTTGGTAAACTAAATAAAAAAGCAATTGAAAACTTAAAAAGTTAGCTCACATCTGAAAAGCTAGCTAGAATTTAATTTAAAAGCAGTTAAAGTGAAAAGTTAACTCAAACCTAAAAAATGAAGTGATAAAATACTATGTCTGATTATCTAAAACAACAATTTGGTAAGCTAATTAAAAACATATGTAGTTGATATTTTGTAAAATTATACTCCCTCCTATTTTGAGTTTTTTTTCCTTTAGATGGGCCACGATACTCAAAGAATATTGTATTTTAATGAAGAAAGAGTAAGATGAGGTTTGGAATATGAGAGAGATGAATAATTAAGAGTTAAATAATGAGTGGTTGACCTCAAACATTAATGAATGAATAAAATAGGAGTAAAAAAATTGGGAGGGGTTGGGTGATACAAGAGAGCGATGAGTAAAATATAATTAAAAGTTACCAAAATAGAAAAGGGGAAGAAAACCTTAATAATCCGTGTAAGGAAATATGCAAGAAAACAGTGAATAGGAGGGAGTATAAAAGAACGT
Organism: Silene conica; assembly: GCA_029255685.2. Lineage (NCBI taxonomy): Eukaryota > Viridiplantae > Streptophyta > Magnoliopsida > Caryophyllales > Caryophyllaceae > Silene > Silene conica. Next base: position 63,538,652 of record CM055312.2, read on the forward strand.
AGTTGATCTTTTATTAACAAACATTATTATTTTATGCACTTTTGTCACATTATTTTTTCTATGTCTTACCCATCCTCGAAAAAACAAGTAAATAAACTCTCAGTAATTCCGTTCAACACAAAATTAACCACATCAGTCATATTATATAATTAGGGTGATTTAATTTAGGTTAAAGAAATTAAGGTTTATAAAAATTAGTGTTAATGAAGATTAGGGAGGTTGGCTGCATGGTAGGCGAGGAGGTCGGAAGAACACTTTGGCTGCTGAACATTCATCTTGATATTTTTACAATCTTGATTATTAATATCTACTTTGTGATCTAAGTCTGCTAATCGTCCCTTCGTTTTGTGTTCTTCGTTTTGTACATTATTTCTCAGGGTGCAAATATTCTACTCCCTCTATTTATTTGTTACCATTTGCTTCATTGCGCTTGATGCGTCCATATTATATACACTTTTTACCATCTTTTGGCATGCATTTACATGCGTTTTATGCGCTATTTTGCCCCTATTTCGCTTCTTTGTGTATTTCTTGTTGTTTTGCAAGAAAGTATGTAAAAGTCGCGAAAACCATATTTTTTTGTCGAAAGTAAGCTATTTTTTAGAAGATGGAAGTTGGAATAGGCCTTACAAACATTGGAAAGCGTCAATCGTCCAAGTGAAAAGCTACTTGAGGTGCGCACAATGGAGAAAAGAAGCTAAGCAAGCAAGGAAGAGCTTTAATTTGCTAGTGTCTACTTTGAAGAACCATATCTCGAGTTCTACAACAGATAATCAGCTTATTCCACTTGGAGATGAAAGCTTGTCCTCTTAGCTTTGCAACGCGACCAAAAACGCTTGATTTTCACGAGTAACGAAGAAATGGCAGCCGTTTGAAATTCAGTACGCAGTGTAAGAATTTCGCGCTGAGAAGTACTCGATCGAGTACTCTTTCTATTCGATCGAGGGCTTCTTTGCTTGATCGAGTAATTGCCAGAGAGAAAGACCTCGATCGAGTACTAGCTTTACTCTATCGAGGGGATTTTGGAGATTTTTACTCGATCGAGTGAAATTGGGACTCGATCGAGGACTTCATTTACGGGCTTCGGATTCCGCAGTTTTGTTTTTAGGTTATTAGTAGTTTCGTAAATCAAACTTCCGTTAGTCTTCTGTTAATTTATCATATGCTTAATAATAGGAAGTTATTCATTGTTAAGTCGCTTAATTAAATATCACACGAGTTGTAAACTTATCAAATATGCGAATCGTATACTTGTGTGATTCCGTTGTTGTTGTATGAATAAATGCTTAAACTTTGTTTAGAAGCTAAGTTGAGGAGGAATATCCCCCGGCCGGGAAACCAGAAGGGAAACCGGCTCGCGCTTCAAAATAACTTTTAGAAACTAGCTTAAACGTTGTTGATGCGAGAGCATGCTCCTATGGACTACTCCTTAGCCAGAATACGAGGTCTATAACTTGTGGGCTCGAATTTGGGTCAAATACAGTGTTTTAAATAGCATGGGCTAAAATTAAATAAAGACTATGGATCAACAATGCCCATACGGCCAACCCATGAGGACGAGCAAGCAGCCATACGGCCAACTTGGGGTGCATGTGGAGAATAATAGAAGAGTCTTATTTAGTTGTTAGTTTATTAGCTAGAATAAAAGAATATGAAGTATGTGTTTCCTAGTCTTAGTAGGATTAGTATTGAGTTTCCTAGTTCAAGTAGGAAATCGTAATTTAAATAGGAGTCCTAGTTGTGACAGGATTCACAATACTAGTTTAAGTAGGAATCCTAGTTGTGATAGGATTCACAATTCTAGTAGAAGTAGGAATTCTAGTTGTAGTAGGATTCATAATCCTAGTAGAAGTTGGAATCCTGGTTGTAGTAGGATTCATAATTAGAATAGGAGTAGGATTCGTAATCCTAGTCAAACTCTGTGTTTGAACTTAAGTAGGTTTATGACGTCTAGTTCTTATAGGATGGAGGTATGTACACCTTAATAGGGTAGGATTAGGAGGTTGTTTTTACCACCTATAAATAGGGGCAGCTCTGTGCTATTGTAAATCATCAAAATTCAGAATATACAAACAACTTAAGTCTCTGTGTGAGCAATTAAATAAATTAGGTTTGCGAACTTAGTTTTTGGGTCCTTGTAATTATTCTTAAAGATATATATTATACTCACATTTCACCTAAAAAAAAAACTTAGTGTTTGGGATCATTCTTGCGAGGTTGATTTGCAAGGTGTTCGAGTTCTTCTTGCAAGGGGAGTGAGTGCATCGTTATCCTTCTACTTACATTCATCGACATTCATAAGATCGTTCCATCAATCTTATACAATCCATCTCGTTTACAAATTGTTCCTACGCACACTACAAGAATACAGAAAACAGGCGACTGCATTCAGTCGCCAAATCAAATTGGCGACTGAAAGCAGTCGCCAAAATTCAGTCGCAAGGCTTAGTCGCCAAAATAAAATGGGCGACTAATTTCAGTCGCCAAATTTGGCGGCTGAACATTCAGTCGTCAATCGTAGGATTTGGCGACTGTAATGGTAGTCGCCAATTTGGTGACTGAAATGGGGTAGTCGCCAATTTGGCGACTGTATTTCAGTCGTCAAACTGCTTAATCAGTCGCCAATTTGCCTGGCATTACAGAAACTTCTGATTTGGCAGCCCTGTTTTGGCGACTGTCATCAGTCGCGCCATTTACATCGTGTCAGTCGCCAATTGTGCTGGGTATTTCATGGTGAATTTCCATTTTGATCGTCCCAATTCTCCATTTTAATCATGCCAATTCGCAATGACACCCTGCAAACAGAAAATTACAACCAATTTGCGCGAACCACACCATTTAAAACACCAATTTCTTATTTATTCAAAAATGAGGAAATTATCCAACTACAAGCTAAAGTAACTAAAAATTATCCAACTACAAGCTAAGGACAAACTAACTAAACTACAAATCCCATGCTGGCTCCACTACCACCACCCTTTCCATGTGGATCGTTATGGTCATTACGTGGTTGTAGACCGGGGTTATATTGGGCGAAATAGGTTTCCATGGCCTTCATGCGCTCCTTCATCAACCGAAACTCTTCGTCTCGTTCTGAATTCACCCTTCTTTCATCAGCAAGTTGAGACTGTAGTTGATTGACTCACAAGAACGGGCTCATAAGTTTGTCGCGGCTCATATGAAGATCTTTTTGCCGGTTGTTTGAAGAATACACCATGAGCCTTTCTGGTGCCATAAACATTCCCCTTCTTGTATCCCCTCACCAAATCAAACCAAATCTCATTATCTGGTTTTCCGGAATGTGCCTCTTTCTCAACCTCGTATGCTTCCTACATTAGTTCACATAAAACTCTCATTAGTTAACAAAAAACTATCATCATTAGTTAACAAAACTATCATTAGTTAACAATTCAAAACTATCATAAGTTAAAAAAAATCATCTTACATATAAGACTTTGTCTTTTGGCTTAATCCAAATTCTTTTATTTTTAGCGTTCACCCTGGAATGTGTGTCAAGGAATAGTTCCGGGGCCGTCGCAGGAGGACTAGCTGGCTGCTTCTTCTTCTTCTTCTTCCAAAATTCAATGAATATTAATGACATTATTCCCAATATTCAAATAAACTAAATAAATAAGTATTATTATACATATATGAAAAATTACAACAAAAAGTACTTCCAAAAATGACCATGAACCGGCATTATGGGTAGGCTCGGCCATTTCATCCTTCTTCCCTCCCCTTTTGTTCTTCGCCTTCTGCGCCGATTTGGCTTGAAACTCAGGGGTTTCACGACGCTTCATAAAACCCTCAAGCGCCTCACCTACAATGATAAATTATGTCATTAGTAAGATGTTCATCCTTTATTCAATACAAGTGACAAATAAAGCTAATTGTATAGATATACCTTGAAGATGTGGGGCTTTTCCCTTTTTAGCTATCTTATAGATAAAGTCTTTGTATCTAGAGGCACCAACATCGTGGTACCTCTGAAGGACAACAACCTCATTTTCAGGCGCCCAAGAAAAATTTTGCTGCAAAAAAATTAACATTAACTATTGGTTAAAAAACAACAAATAGTAAGTATTATACTAAAATAAGTAATTAATAAAAGGATTTTGATTACCTGGAAGTTATTAAACCATGCTTCTTTTTTAGCTGCACTAGCTTCATTCCAATTAAGTGACACATGACCTAACAGAGATGTCTTCGTACTATTAGTTAGTCCTCGAACAGCGGTCTGATGTGTAAACCTGAAACATATATAAATTGTTACTTATAACTAGGCATTTGTTACTAATAATATGAATAATTACAATATAATAAAAAAATTAATAACACTTACCAAAATCCCGCTGGATCAAGTATCTTCTTCCCGTCCTGTGTGTACTATATCTTTACACGTGAGTCCTCCGCCTCCTCAGACTCGCTCAGAACCAAATCCTCCTCCTCCTGCACGGACGACTGACTATATATGCTGACCACTGTGACCGCCTTGCTGTCTTCCTCTACTACCTCGACCTCCTGCCATCTACAATCACATAAATGAAGTTATTAGTACGTAACTATCAAACATAAAATAAATGTTTAATACAAATATAAACAATAACATGACAAATTTGCACTACTATACCAAATTAATCATCATCTTCATCATCCTCTTGATCAAAATCATCCTCATTATCCTCATCCTCAACATCATCATCATCCTCATCCTCATCCTCATCAACAACTCTCACTTCATCTAATTCCTCTCATCCTCATCCTCAAGCAAAGAAGCAATATCATCAACGGCATTAAATAGCATATTATGCTCACACTTCAAGGTTACTATCCTAGAGGCGGCTTGTAATAATGACATTTTGCTCCCTTCGTATAAAGGTTGTTACGCAGCTTTTAACATGTCAAAAAAAGCCTTTGCTTGGGGATTTGGAGGTTGTTCTTCATTCATAGCTCGATGGTCGTCATTATTGAGAACATTAAACTCCAAGGCATCAAAAATCATATCTCTATATGGGTTTTCATCAAGTTGTTGGATGTGAGGTTGTTCGTGAATCGGAGAATATACTTACCCATGAGAACTCCAATCCAATTATAATAATTTGGACAAAACCCGTTTGTATAGAGATGTTCTTGTACCTCAATGATAGATATGTATTTCATGTTTTTACATTTGTTACAAGGACACCTAAGTTTATTTTCTACCAAGTTATATTCATCTTGTTGCTTAGCAAATTCAATAAACTCGGCAACACCCTCTATAAACCTGGCATTAGGACGTTTCTTCTTAATACCAACCCTTCCATCATACATCCATGAACGTTTCAATCTCTTCATTCTAATCTAAACAAAAATCCATAAACAAAATAATTTTCAACTCAATCATAGGATAATAACAACTTATCAAAAATTCCCATTTTTTTTATAAATCATAACCCCTAAGTTGCCATAAATAAGTAACAATTACAAGCATAACAACATTAATAAGACAAACAACATCGTCTTAATCAACATAATACAACTTAATTAACTACAACTTATCAAAAATTCTCAATTTTACACACTAACTTATCAAATATCCCAAATTTTACAAATTAACTTATCAAAATCCTCAATTTTTATAAACCCTAACCCATAATTTAACATAATTAAGTAACAATTACAAGCATAACAACATTAATAAGGCAAACAACATTAATAATATCAACCCTAACCCCCAATTTCATATAAACCCTATCCCTCAATTTATCTAATTAACAATTTAATTGGCTACTATAACTTAATTAACTACAACCTAATAAGCTAAGACGATCCTAATTGGCTACTTAATCACTAAATTTACAAAACAAAACAAAAATCAAACTAAAAATTGAAATTAAACTAAAAAAAATACAAACCTTCAATTGAATAAAGGAGAAAAAGAAGAGGGAAGTTGTTGGTGGTGGTTGCCGGTGACCGTGGTGTAGATGCTGGTGGTGGCCGGTGGTGGTGGAGGAGCAAGTAATGGGTGGTGGAGGAGCAAGTCGTGTTTTTGCGTTTTTTTAGAGAAAATTTAAGACGCGTATAATGAAGGGAAAGGAGTTCCTGTTTTCTTATCCCGTTTTTTGGCAACTGAAACATTACTTTTGGCGACTGACATATTTAAGTCGCCAAATTAGCGACTGCATTTGGTAGATTTGGCGACTGCAACTTCAGTCGCCAATTTTGGCGACTGTCTTCAGTCGCCAAATCTTTGTTTCAGTCGTGTTGGTGGTAAAAACGTTGGGGAAAATTTTCAGTCGCCATTTTGGCGACTGATTACGGTCGCTAAAGTTTATTTTCAGTCGCCAATTTGGCGACTACATTTATCAGACACCATTTTCCGTAACCTGTTTTCGTATTCTTGTAGTGCGCATCATCATCACAAATGCATCATTCGTTCACTACCACATCAATCGTTCATCATTCATTCATCACCTTAATTTCATTTGTTCATTCGTTCTTATTATTACTATTTTACTAATATTTGTATTACAGATTCTAAGGTTTATTATTCCGCTGCAACATTGTATTCAAGATAATTCATCTACTCAAAGCTAGCTAAGAATACGCATCAGTTGTCTTGTTTGGATTGTGGCTCATGTATATTTAATGAGTTAGTTAACAGTTATGTTAGCTTAAATTGTAATTTGTTAACGGTTATGTTAGCTTAAATTGTGATTTGATAACGGTTATATTATCTTAAGTTGAGTCGGGTAACGGTTATGTTGTCTTGCTTGTGTTTAGATGACGGTTATGTCATTCTACATTGTGTTGGTAACGATTATGTTGCCTTGCTTGTGTTTGGATGACGGTTATGTCATTCTACATTGTGTTGGTAACGGTTATGTTGTCTTGTTTGTGAATAGATAGCGGTGATACGATTTGCATATCACTGTAATGAACTAACGCTACCCATGTTATGGGAGTTTTCTAAGCTATGTTCCGGATTGATCTGAGGTCGTGCTCACGCTCTCCCGTAGTTGGAGGTCGTGTTATATGCGCTTCGGTCCCCGTGTGTCGTTCGGTGTAGGTTAGTACATTGAGAGGTCTGGTCAGGTCTTAGGCATATAGTCAGCAGTTATGCGCTATACATAGTATTTCGAATGTCGTGGTTATGCGCTCCGGTAGCTAGGGCGTGGTTATATGCCCTAGCCTGTTAGTGAAGCGGTTATGCTCCCTGACTGTCAATTGTAGCGGTTATACTACCTAATGGCGTTCATTCTATTCTTGGTTGTTGTTTGTGTGATTGCACATGCCACCGAGTTTTTGGTCTCTAGGTCGATCACTTGGTTGTTTACCTAATTTTGATATCATTTCATATATCGACATTGATTCTATTTCACATGTTGATTCATGTCGTTTTCACATGTTTTGACTTATCGTTCATGCTTTGATCATGTTCGTTATGTTTGAGAATGCTTATATGATTGTTTCTTAAATTATATACATGGTCATATGTATAAGATGTTTTGTATTACCGTTTACATGTTTTTACGACAAAAAGTGGTTGGGAGAACCTCGAGTTACTCCCCACTGATTGTGGCATACATGTTTCATGTATGTAGTTGGTGCTGTTTGGGGAAGACGAGTCGTTAGCGAGCATTGTTGATTATTCGACAGTCACCCATATACGATTAGTTTGGATTTAATTTATATTGCTGTCGTGGGATACTTTATCCCACGTTTATTTAACTTATCTTGTATAAATTATACCTTCTCGGTAGTTTTAGCCTTCCGCATGTTGTTTTGATAGTCCGCGATTAAGTTTTAATAAATATGTCGAGAAGTTTTAAAAGTATTCTATTTCCCCTGCAGAATGTTAAAAGAACGTGGATGTAATAAACACTCTTTTATTTTTATATCAAAGCTCCCTCGTCTCCATTCCAAACTATCCTTTCCTCATTTTGGATAAATCCATTCTAAAAACCCATTCCACTTTCACTAAACAAAATATTCTCTTATACGCTAATTTATTATGATACTTTGTATCAGTGTTTTTCTTACCCCCACTCCATTTCAAATTCATGCAATATTTTATTGTTTTAAGCTCATAATCCTTGTGCAAGTAATGTGGGGTAGTTAAGAACTGGTAGGAGGAATATCGAATACCATTCGTTTTTTTTCTTCAATGGATAAGAAAGGATTGCTCACATCATGGCTTCTTTTGCCAAATTATGAGCTACAACATTAAGACCCCTAGGAATGAAAGACAAACTGAGACAATGAAAAAAAAAGAAAACATTCTTCTGCAGTCCTCAAGGATCCCCCGAATTTGACGATTAACTCTCGTAAGTCCTGCAATCGATAATAACAGCTCAAGACAGTCTAAGGAGATTCTGATGTGAAGTATTTGTTGCTCCCTAGCCCAATTTATCACCCATTTGAGGCCAATCGCCTCTGCTCGTAGAGCAGATTCAACCTTAAACTTCCTCCAAAATCTATAGCCCTCCCTCCCATTATTATCATATATCACAAAACCCATTGTCGCGTCCAGATTATTTTTCCATCCAGCATCTACTTTTGCATGGTGTCCCACACACTTCGGCTCCGGATTAATAACGTGTATCGGGAAACCATCTTTAATTTTACTAGCAAGCTCCGCAGATGTATCATCCTCCACAAAATACCCCTTACCGGTCTTCTCCTCCTTGTCCCTACCCCTTTTTGATGCGAAATCAAGATCTTCAATATTCCCAGTAATCTGCTTGTATAGAAGCTCAACCGGAATTTCTTCCATTCTGAATACGCGGGAATTTCTAGCTTTCCATATGTACCATAGGATAGCCACAAAGCTTTTGACTCCCATCTCGCCCCCCTGAACCTTCTTAAGATACTCAATCCACCCCATGACCCAACTTGCACAATTCATATGGGTACTAAATTCAACCCGGATTCCCAGAGATGATCCGGCCCAACTCCTAGAGGCAAAATCACAGTCCCGAAAGAGATGCTCCAGCGATTCTGACGTTTCATGTTGTTCTGCGCAGAACGAGCATCCAGAAATCCTTCTCATTCCTCTCCTAACAAATTCTTCCACTACCGATAAGGTACTAGTAATGATCTTCCATAAAAAGATTTTCCATTGATTTGGCACAGGCAAACTCCAGAAAACTTTTCCGCAGAATCGTATACTATCCTGGTTAACCCTTGTTTTGTCTCTTTCCGTGACCTTCCTTTCCATGAGTTCCTTATGAAAAATTCCGTATCCACTTTTGACTGTATATTGACCATTTTTGCTAAAGGGCCAATAAACAGTATCAACCACCTCAGATAAACAAAGTGGCATAGCAAGGATCCGGTTAGCCCAGTGATCCTCAAAAGAAATTTATTAACGGGTTCATTGCTGCTGCCCATCAATAAGATGTTGGATTTGAATAGATCCACAATGAACGAATTCAAGCCCAAAAATATTCTCACTCGGTTCAGGAGCCTCACCATCCACCCACTTATTAGACCACACATTCAACTCAGATCCAATACCGGGTTTCCATCCAACCATGTCTCGAACCACCTTAATCCCTTCCAGAATACTTCGAGCCCCCCAAGAGAGGGATTGTCCCCCACGAAGCGAGACACCGGGTGTCACAATATCCTTCCCGTAGAATTTCATTCTAAAAATCCTCTCAAACATAACAACGAGTTTTCCCCAGAAATCACACGTCAACCATTTTTTGCCAACATTGCTCTATTCAGGCATCTCACATCTCGGATACCTAATCCTCCTTTGCATTTCATAAGGCTCAATAACTTATTACTACACCAATGAATTTTCTGACCCATTTTACATCCAGCCCACCAAAATTGTGACAGTAAAGAATTCATCTTTATTGCCACATTTACCGGATTTTAAAAACCGATAGAAAGTAATTGGAGAGATTTGATAGGACCGATGATATCAAGGAAAGTATGCCCGCAGGTGAGAGAAAAATACCTTGCCATGACGAAATACGACGAGATATATAACCAATAACCGATTGGAAAATCTCTTTCTTCGCTTGCTGAAAGTCCGTTGGTAAACCCAAGTACTTCCCGAAACCATAAGACTTCTGAACCCGAAGTATCCGCATGGTGTTCTGCACCACAGCCAACGTGGTGTTTGGACTGAAAATGATGCCCGACTTAGCGAAATTTAGCCTCTACCCCGATGCATTACAATAAAGTTCCAAATTTTCTTTAAGCCTCATCGCCGCATCCCCCTTGTTCTCAAAGAAGAAGACCGAGTCATCTGCAAACAACAAATTGGAGATGGGCTCTGCTCCCCGGCATACACGCAGCCCCATCAGGGAACCCTCCCGTTGTAACATCCCGTATTTTCGTAAAAACTATTTTAGGCGTTTTAAATTATTTTAAGTAATAAAATAATATTTTAATAATTTATTGTGAAAGATTTTAATTTAATGAGTAAGATCCGTCTTAAGAACCTTAAGTCCTTCAGACGAATACAAACTTGGTAAGGTTAAGTTCCCAACTTAAAAACCCGTTCAAGTATCCTAACCCGTTTCATTTTAAACGGAAAGGACACTTACTTAAACCCTCAAAATCTCACATGTCGACATATCATCTCCTTCACAACTCATTTCACTGTAAACACATTTTTCTCCAAAACCTCTATTAATAACATCTTCTTTTGCTCTTTTCTTCATCATCCGTCTACCGATTTAAGGTAATAATAAGATTTTCGGAATCCTCATTTAATTTCCAAGCCATCTATCACTTTCGTTTTGCATTTCATCGACTTCGAAAATTGGGCTGTTTTGCCTAATTCCGTTTTTCGGACTGTTAACATCGTTTTTTCGTGCTTGTAGGCGTGGGCTTGGACGACCCGGAGGTTGATAGCTTTGTTGTAGAGGAGGATCTTTAAGCCGGATCGCTTTAAGGTGACGATAATGAGAAAACTCGGGCTTATTGTGAATATTAGCAAGTTTTGATGTGTTCTTCTTAATGTTTTTGATTTTTGTTTAAGAATGATGTTTATTGGACTTAATAACATGTTTAGGAATGTTCTTAGTTGTTGAATTCATGTTTTATGATGTTATTACTTGATCAAATGCTTATTTTCAGTTTTTCATAAGTTAAGACGAATACATGAAATTAATCGTTTGAGGATTGTTATGGGTTTTGGTTGCTGTTAGATAGTAATATTAGATGATTGATAATGTTGGGTAAACACCATATGTAGCGATTCATAAGGATTTGTGTCGATTTTTGATGTTTTGAATAGGCTGGAAAATGTTGTTTTCGCGTGCAGGCTCTCTGAGCCGGTCGACCGACCGGCCGCCGGTCGACCGGCTGGGAGCGTCTCTAGTGTATTTGCGAGTTTGCGAAGAAAATTAGTTTTGGACTGTCAGCCGGCCGACCGGCTGCCTGCCGACCGGCTGGTGGTCTCTTGTGTTGTCTTGAATGTTTTCGAGAACATAGGTAAAGGGAGCCCAGCCGGCAGACCGGCCGCCTGCCAGCCGGCAGACCGGCCGCCTGCCAGCCGGCTGGGAGTACATTTGGGGTAGGGCTTACGAATTTTGAGAAGGCTAGGGAATTTGGGTTCCCAGCCGGCCGACCGGCTGCCTGCCGACCGGCTGGGAGTCCCTTTGTAATGTTTTGTGTTTTTGAAAGAGAGAAAAGCTGAGCTGAGTTGCCAGCAGGTGGACCGGCAGCCGGCCGACCGGCTGGGAACCCCTGTAGCATATTTTCAAATCGTAATTTGTTCATAACTTTTAATCGGTTGATCGGTTTTAATTGAAACTCGTTCTGTGTATCTTTGATATGTATTTGAGGTCCCCGGAGGACGGGCGACACTATATTGGGTTCGGGAATGGAGTGAGGATAGAGACCCCCCGGTCGGGCAACCGAAAGGGAAACCGGCTCTCCCTCAACTTAGTTCCCGGGATCAATTAAGTGTTGATTTGAAGTATAAGAAAGTAGAACTAAAGATTTGTTCATAGACTTTGATGATATTGTATTGATGCGTATTAAGTTATGCCTTAAGCTGGCCTGTGAACTTAATACGTGAGCTGTTTGTCATTTATGGGGATATGCCTTAAGCTGGCCTCTGAGCCCTATATGTGTATGTTTGTCGTGTCTGAGACATGCCTTAAGCTGGCCTCTGAGTCCAGACATGTTTGTGATGATCGCGTTGGAACATGCCTTAAGTTGGCCTCTGAGTCCGACGAGTAAAGCAGCTGCACAACGGGGCATTTAGGTCGTAACACCTCACCCGGAGTGCAGATGTTTGATACTAGAACATGCCTTAAGCTGGCCTCTGAGTTTAGTATCTTGTGATGTGGTGAAGGGACATGCCTTAAGCTGGCCTCTGAGTCCTTTACTTTTGGATGCTAGTCTATGCCTTAAGTTGGCCGCTGAGTCTAGTGTCTTGCTGATTGGCGGGTCCATGCCTTAAGTTGGCCTCTGAGTCCTTGCTTGCTGAATGTTTTGGTGTTTAGGTTATGTCTTAAGTTGACCGCTGAACCTTACACTTGCTGAATGTTTTGGTATATAGGTTATGTCTTAAGTTGACCGCTGAACCTTATACTTGCTGAGTTTTATCTGCTTGCCTAGTGTTGGTATAGAGTCAGATATGGATGTTGATTTTAATATTTGATTTTGTGGTTATTCATCCAAGGCATTGGATGACTCTATGATCGGTTTCATAAATAGTTGGATTGAAAGACCCCCCGACTGGGCAACCAGTAGGGAAACCGGCTCTCCTTCCTAACTGTGGGGAATATAACATGTATTCGCCCTAAACTTGCAGGATTATAATGAAACATACAATTGTGATTATTGTCATAAGTTAATAAAAAGCATGAAAAAGAAATCAACCTTGGGTCCTTGCTTGAATTGGCCTAAGAACAGGAATTAAAGCAAATTCCCTCCTATAACTTGCACCCAAGACTTTCTTTGAGATGATGCCGCGTGTGCTAGAAAGTACTCTCCAATTGCCTTGCAATATGGGGAGAGTTATTGAGGTTTTAGATGTGAGATCTGAGTTTTTGGGAGAAGAATGCTCTCAAAACCCTAATTATCAGAATTATGATTCAACAGTTACTGACATAAGGAGAAGGACTCTCCTTATGTAGCACTTTATGGGTCGGCCGAATTGGGTTGTGGTGAGAGTGGGCTTTTCCCACTCTTACCTTATACCTTTGCGTGATTCGACCTGATTAGCTAAATATTATTCGCGGGTTTTATTTATAAATCGTACACGTGTTATCAGATATTAATGCAGTCGATGTATTAATAATGGTCTGATAAAATTACGATATTGTATAATTACCCAAATTAATATAACCGTTTATATTAATACGCGAATACAATATTTAATTAAATATAACCGTTTATATTTAATTTACGAATTAATCATGTAATCCGTGTTAGCTAAATTTTTTTAATCCGTATTAAATAATAATCTCAACATCTTATTGACTAATTTAATAGTCAATACCTCTGACTAACTGTTTAGTCATATCCGGCATAAATGTGACTGTATTTTCATACCTTCACATCTCTCAAACGTGTCCTATAGGTGTGACATATAGGGACCAGTTGATCACCGCCATCCGTATGACAATAACGTCAAACTTATCTAGCAAGCCAACCGTTATTGATAAACGTGGATCAACTGGTAATAATACTGAAGTATGCCCTTGTGATCCTTAAAGAGATTTAATAAGTCATTGTACTTAATTGTCAAGGACACCAGCCCCAACAATCTCCCACTTGTCCGTACAAGGGTATGTGCAATGACGTTATCACACTACATGTGGAGGACACAAGCTCCAACAAACTCCCACTTGTCCGTACAAGTGTAGGTGCGATAACCGATTCTCATATCCTTTTAAAATTTCTCCCACTCAATGTAAGACAATTTGCAAATCCGCATTCGCAAAGGTCGTATCTCACAAGCGATCTGTATCAAGAGTGGTTTCCCCGACTAGAGAGTAACTTAACTGATAAAACGAATCTGTATTCGAGCATGGCCATGCATTTCAGTTACTACTCCTCGAGTGGCCCTGAGAAATGATAAAATCCTGATAAGGGTTTGGATATTTCCCTCAACTCGAATCCTGCCGATATCGCGCAGCATGAAATAACCCAGAAAAAATCCTCTTGGCCCCTGTTACGATGACCGTGGGAAAGAAACCAAAGTTACCCAAAATCTGCCTAAATCTCAAGAGACAGTTGAAAGTCAAAAGACTCGACTCTAAGGAACACTATGGAGGTCCTATCCACGACCTGGCACCCAATGTTATAAAACATTTAGGACTCCATAACGTTGTCACCGGGTGTCCTACGAGATATCCGTATAACTCGCCTTTGTGATTGGTCAGTCATCCACGTGACTTATGGCTCGTTGAACCCACCATCAACCAACGTCACAAAATGATTACCTGAGTTATCAGCTCAAGTGGGTAATCAAGGACTAAAACGATGTAATGTAATTCAGTTCACTTTGTGGTGTTCAAAATTGGCGTACAATTCCACATGAAAAACAAAACATTATATATCATAACAATGAGGTTGAATAGAGTACACGAGAAAATGAATTATTACATGAATTCATAAAAAAGTACTACAACTTAGGAACACATCTAATTCCCATGGAATGAATGTGCCCTTCATGCTTATCACGTGGTAATGCTTTAGTGAGAGGATCCGCTATGTTGTCATCCGTAGCGATCTTATCAATGAAAATCTCCTTTTGCTCCACGTAATCTCTGATTAGATGAGCTTTCCGTTGTACATGCCTAGCCTTGTTGCTAGACTTATGCTCCTTAGCTTGGAAGATGGCACCTTTATTATCACAATAAACGGTGATTGGGTCATTCGAACTACGCACTACTGATAGTCCTTGTAAGAATTGACGCATCCATATTGCTTCCTTAGCTGCTTCTGAGGTGGCATAGTACTCGGACTCAGTCGTAGAATCTGTTGTAACACTCTGTTTAGAACTTTTCCAGCTGACAGCAGCGCCATTAAGAGTAAAAACGAATCCATACTGAGATTTTGAGTCATATCGATCCGTTTGGAAGCTAGCATCTGCGTAACCCGTGGCGCAGAGCGTTGAGTTGCCTCCATAAGTCAATCCCTAATCTTTAGTCCTCCGTAGGTACTTAAGAATGTTTTTCACGGCCATCCAGTGTTGTTCACCTGGATGAGCTTGGAATCGACTGGTCATACTCAATGCATATGCAACATCTGGACGTGTGCATATCATGGCATACATGATCGATCCTATAGCCGAAGCATAAGGAATCCGACTCATGCGCTCTTTCTCTTCCAATGTCTTAGCTTCTTGAGATTTGCTCAAGTGAAGCCCACTAGTCATAGGAAGGAACCCTTTCTCGGAGTTCGTCATGCTGAATCTCTCTAGAATCTTATCTATGTAAGACTCCTGACTGAGAGACAACATCCGTCGTGATCTATCCCTGTAGATACGGATGCCCAAAATTCTTTGTGCCTCTCCCAGATCTTTCATCTGGAAATGGTTTTTCAACCATGCTTTAACCGAAGATAAGAGAGGTATGTCATTCCCAATCAAGAGTATGTCGTCGACATACAGTACTAGGAATACAATCTTGCTCCCACTCGACTTGATATAGAGACATGGTTCCTCGACTGATCGAACGAATCCATTCTCTTTTATCACTTGGTCGAAGCGATGATTCCAACTCCGCGATGCTTGCTTAAGTCCATAGATGGAACGCTTAAGCTTGCAAACCTTCTTAGGATGTTCTGGATCAATAAAACCCTCGGGTTGTAGCATTTACAACTCTTCCTCCAAATAACCGTTTAAGAAGGCGGTTTTAACGTCCATTTGCCATATTTCATAGTCATGAAATGTGGCTATCGCTAAGATAATCCGAATGGAACGTAGCATGACTACGGGTGCAAAGATCTCATCGTAGTGCAAGCCTGGCACTTGGGTGAAACCTTTAGCAACTAGTCTTGCCTTATGGATGTCTTGTTTACCTTTCACGGCATGCTTTATTTTGTAAAGCCATTTGCATTGAAGGGGACGCACCTTTGCAGGTAGGTCCACAAGATCCCACACGTTGTTCTCATACATGGAGTCCATCTCGGATTGCATGGCTTCTAGCCATAGCTTTGAGTCAGAACTGGTCATGGCACCTTTATAGGTTGAGGGTTCATTACCCTCTAGGAGTAAGACGTCATCCATATCATGTTCCTCGACCATACCAATGTATCTGTCCGGAGGAATGGAGACTCTTCCCGACCTCCTAGGTTCCTCAGGAATATCTACCGCAGCCTCGGTTGAAGGAACTGTTTCCTCCAATGGTTGCTCGGTAGTTGGTTCTTGAACCTCCGATAAATCGAAGGTTCTATTACTCGACTTGTTCTCGAGAAATTCTTTCTCTAAGAACGTCGCACTGGCCGCAACAAAAACACGTTGTTCGGTTGGCGAGTAGAAGTAATGACCAAAAGTTCCCTTTGGATAGCCTATAAAGTATGTCTTGACCGACCGCGGGCCGAGCTTATCCTCGTGTCTCCACTTGACATAAGCCTCGCAGCCCCAAACCCGAATAAAGGACAAGTTAGGGACCGTTCCCTTCCATAATTCGTATGGAGTCTTGTCAACAGCTTTAGACGGACTTCGGTTAAGAATTAGAGCGGCCGACAAAAGAGCATAGCCCCACAATGAATCAGGCACAACGGTGTGACTCATCATGGATCGAACCATATCAAGTAGAGTTCGATTTCTCCGTTCAGACACACCATTTAATTGTGGTGTTCCAGGTGGAGTCAACTGTAGCACGATGCCACAGTCTTTAAGGTGTTGATCAAACTCGTGTGAAAGATAATCACCACCACGATCAGAACGTAGTGCTTTAATCTTTCTTCCCAGCTGGTTCTGTACCCGATTCTGGTATTCTTTGAACTTGTCAAAGGATTCACTTTTATGTTTCATTAAGTAGACATAGCCATATCTACTTAAATCATCCGTGAAAGTGATGAAATACCTATAGCCTTCTCGTGCGTTGATCGACATAGGGCCACATACGTCCGTATGTATGAGTCCTAATAGGTCGGCAGCGCGCATTCCAACACCTTTGAAGGAAATACGAGTCATCTTACCGATGAGACATGATTCACACGTGCCATATGATTCGAACTCAAAGGCCGAGATAGCTCCATTCTGTATGAGCTGTTTTACGCGTTTCTCATTTATGTGTCCCATACGACAATGCCATAGATAAGTTTGATCTTTGTCACCTACCTTTAATTTCTTATTATTCACATGTAATATTTCAGTGGTTTGATCTAAAACATAAATTTCATTCATGGAAACTGCCTTGCCATAAATCATATTGTGTAAGGAGAAAATACAGCTATTATTCTCTATTACAAATGAAAAACCGAGTTTGTCAAGCGCAGAAACTGAAATAATGTTTTTGGACAAACAAGGAACATAATAACAGTTATATAAAGATAACTCGAATCCACTTGGAAGCTGGATCACGTATGTTCCCCTCGAGATTGCAGCAACACGTGCTCCATTCCCGACACGCAGGTCAACCTCACCCTTGATTAGGGGTTCTTGGTTTCGGAGGCCCTGCACATGATTACATAGATGAGAACCACAACCAGTATCTAGTACCCAAGTTCCGTAACTTGCATGGTTAATCTCAATCATGTGAATAAAAGAAGAAGAAGACATACCAACAGGAGTAACACGGCCTGCTTTAATGTCCTCACGATACACGGGGCGTGAGCGCCTCCAATGCCCAGTCTTGTGGCAATGGTGACATTCCATGTTTGTATCCTTGCTCTTTGTTTTGCCTTGTGAGTTGCTCGACTCACCTAGCCCACTCTTAATAAATCCTGACTTCTTAAACTTGGGCTTGCCTACTGTTAGGTCGCCCTGAGTTTTAGCTTTACCCTTACCCTTACCCTTACTGGAAATCATGAGAACATCTTGCTTCACGCTCCCACTTAATTTCAGATCCTTCTCGGTCTGTACGAGAAGGGAGTGGAGCTCATGAGGAGTCTTCTTCATGTCGTTCATGTAATAGTTGGCCCTGAAGAGGGCGAACCCATCATGAAGCGAATGAAGCATTCGATCAACGATTATGTTCTCACTGATCTTGCAGTTTAGGGCCTCCAGTGTCTCGATATTCTCAATCATGTGAAGAATATGTGGGCTAACTGCTTGGCCCTTCTGGAGTTTCGCCTCAAAGAAGCGACAGGTATGCTCATAAGAAACGATCCTCGGAGCTTTTGAGAATTCGTTAGTGAGCGTGGTGAAAATCTTGTTTGCACCATGGGTTATGAAGCGTCTTTGCAAATTGGATTCCATTGCATAGATGAGTACGTTCTTTATCGCACCCGCTTCCATGACGAAGTCGCTATGAGCGCGAACTTCGTTAGCTTTAGCTCCAGTTCCTGGCTCTGCCGGAATTGGCTCAGTTAAATACTTAAGCTTTCCGTCAGCAATGGCAGCATTCCGTAGTGCTTCCTCCCAGTCAGGGAAGTTTGACCCATCATTCCTCAGTCTAGTAGACTGATTCATGGAGTCCATGAAGGCTTTTAGCCAGGATTCACGTGCTAGCTTGGCACTTGGCATTGGGTCTTCACGAGCCATTAGATATACAGCAGTTTAAATGTTCGTGTTCTACACTGAAAAGAAGATAAAACAGAACCATATAAGCATCTCATTGTTGTGATTTAAGTCTATATTAAATTGCATTTAAACTCGTAGACTCATGCATTTAATTGATCTCCCTCAAGAATTATATAAACGATCCCAAGACTCAATTTCCGTATATTGATAAGCCCACAGTTTGGCTAATTCCACCGTTGGAACTCTTGGTCGATAGATTTCCGTAAATCCTATCTATTAGTCCATCTCAGTCGCTAGATATTATCGAGTGACCATGATGTTGAGATAAAATAAATCATCTGTTCCCACTTACCCGACGTAGAAGGGGTCATATTATGCCTACCGACGAAGAAGGGATTCATGGGAGTCTGATTTATAAAGACTATTCTCAATTTTTGGTTATACGAGGAAGACCCCATCAACTTATATTTATCCATTTTAAGTGAACTAATATCTAGCATATACGTGAATGAATGAAACAAAGTGATGGCTTTGCAATTGACATGTGACATCTGTATTGTCACAGAAAACTAACGCGTAACCTCTACATGAGTCAGTTTTCAGGCATGTTATAGGTGGTTTGGTTTTAGGCGGAATATGATGCAAGCTATTATCGATGAAAGCAAAAATAAATGCAATAAACGTAAATAAAAGTCCTGGTGTGGCCTAGCCTACCAAAATAAACATAAAACAACTTGGAATCCACTGTTGGACCCTAGAAGCTTGTCTTGATGTTCCATCTTGGTCCTTGCAGCGGGAGTGAGCATCCGGTCTCCGTCTTTGGTCTTCACAAACGGAGATACAAGATCTCAACAAGCAAGACTGTGTTCCATCATTACGGTAACACAATCTACTAAGACCACACTAAGTTACAACCGTTTGCAAAACTAAATACGTTATATAAAGCATTCAATAGGCATTCAACAAGACGATAAATAAAATGCATTAACTAAATAAAATTCATACATGACATAATACTACTATTATGATTAACAAATTTTTACCAAACCACCTTTACGGGATTAAAATTATGTGATTATACCGTTTTAATCACCCAATTTTAATAAATTTATAATCCTATTATCTTAAACCGTTTTAAAATAATATGTATCAAACGAGGGTGAACCGTTTCACAAAATTAATAATATACTATTTCCGTATATAGTATATTACTAAAGGCTATGGGAAAATAGAAACAAGTTATTTTCGGGGAAAAAAAACACGACTGTTACAGGAAAGAGGTCTACCGACCAAATATACAGGTCGACCGACCACCTAACGAAAGAAATTTTTTTTTTTTTTTTTTTGTTGTAACAGCAGAATGGTCGACCGACCCGAAAAACAGGTCGACCGACCACAAAACACGAAACCGAGTTTCTGAAAACGATTTCTCACAAAAGATAAACTGTCGAAACAGAAAATTACGCAGGAGGCGGTCGACCGACCGCAACAGGGGGTCGATCAACCGACTTAGCGGTAGAACACGATTTTTCAGATTTTAAAACTTTATGAAAAAACACAAAAGTAAAATTTCATGGCCTGACTCTGATACCACTTGTGGGGAATATAACATGTATTCGCCCTAAACTTGCAGGATTATAATGAAACATACAATTGTGATTATTGTCATAAGTTAATAAAAAGCATGAAAAAGAAATCAACCTTGGGTCCTTGCTTGAATTGGCCTAAGAACAGGAATTAAAGCAAATTCCCTCCTATAACTTGCACCCAAGACTTTCTTTGAGATGATGCCGCGTGTGCTAGAAAGTACTCTCCAATTGCCTTGCAATATTGGGAGAGTTATTGAGGTTTTAGATGTGAGATCTGGGTTTTTGGGAGAAGAATGCTCTCAAAACCCTAATTATCAGAATTATGATTCAACAGTTACTGACATAAGGAGAAGGACTCTCCTTATGTAGCACTTTATGGGTCGGCCGAATTGGGTTGTGGTGAGAGTGGGCTTTTCCCACTCTTACCTTATACCTTTGCGTGATTCGACCTGATTAGCTAAATATTATTCGCGGGTTTTATTTATAAATCGTACACGTGTTATCAGATATCAATGCAGTCGATGTATTAATAATGGTCTGATAAAATTACGATATTGTATAATTACCCAAATTAATATAACCGTTTATATTAATACGCGAATACAATATTTAATTAAATATAACCGTTTATATTTAATTTACGAATTAATCATGTAATCCGTGTTAGCTAAAATTTTTTAATCCGTATTAAATAATAATCTCAACATCTTATTGACTAATTTAATAGTCAATACCTCTGACTAACTGTTTAGTCATATCCGGCATAAATGTGACTGTATTTTCATACCTTCACATCTCTCAAACGTGTCCTATAGGTGTGACGTATAGGGACGAGTTGATCACCGCCATCCGTATGACAATAACGTCAAACTTATCTAGCAAGCCAACCGTTATTGATAAACGTGGATCAACTGGTAATAATACTGAAGTATGCCCTTGTGATCCTTAAAGAGATTTAATAAGTCATTGTACTTAATTGTCAAGGACACCAGCCCCAACAATCTCCCACTTGTCCGTACAAGGGTATGTGCAATGACGTTATCACACTACATGTGGAGGACACAAGCTCCAACAAACTCCCACTTGTCCGTACAAGTGTAGGTGCGATAACCGATTCTCATATCCTTTTAAAATTTCTCCCACTCAATGTAAGACAATTTGCAAATCCGCATTCGCAAAGGTCGTATCTCACAAGCGATCTGTATCAAGAGTGGTTTCCCCGACTAGAGAGTAACTTAACTGATAAAACGAATCTGTATTCGAGCATGGCCATGCATTTCAGTTACTACTCCTCGAGTGGCCCTGAGAAATGATAAAATCCTGATAAGGGTTTGGATATTTCCCTCAACTCGAATCCTGCCGATATCGCGCAGCATGAAATAACCCAGAAAAAATCCTCTTGGCCCCTGTTACGATGACCGTGGGAAAGAAACCAAAGTTACCCAAAATCTGCCTTAATCTCAAGAGACAGTTGAAAGTCAAAAGACTCGACTCTAAGGAACACTATGGAGGTCCTATCCACGACCTGGCACCCAATGTTATAAAACATTTAGGACTCCATAACGTTGTCACGGGGTGTCCTACGAGATATCCGTATAACTCGCCTTTGTGATTGGTCAGTCATCCGCGTGACTTATGGCTCGTTGAACCCACCATATAACAGCAAGCAGGGAATGTTCCACCTCCTCCACCGCCAGGCAACGATGTTAATCGTCCAAGTAGTTTCTCTTGGATCGCCTCTCAAATGTCCAGGAGCCATGTGAAGACCTACGGTGGTGAAGTTGATCCGGTAGCCCTTACTGAGTGGTTTCGCGAGATGGAAAAGAGCTTTGCCATGTACTCGGTTGTTAGGGAGGATAGGGTGCGTCTAGCCACTCACTTTCTGACTTTGGAGGCAGACAGATGGTGGGCGTTGACTGGTCCTACTTTCACTCTTGATCCATTATTCGATTGGGATGCTTTCAAGGATAAACTCGAGACGAGGTTTTATCCTAAGGAGCTTAGATCACAGCGACTCAAGGAATTCATGGACCTGAAGCAGGGTAAGATGTCAGTTCAGGAGTTCACCGACAAGTTCAACCAACTTGCACATTTTGCTTCGAAGTTTGTCAGAGATGAGGCTGAGAGAGTTTACTTCTACCGAGGGAAGTTGGGGCCTCGCATTGAGAGTATGGTCCGTCGTGATTCGACTTCTTTTGTAGAGGTATATGATGATGCTATTTGGGCCGAGAGTTCTATTCGTGCCATAGATGCTGAGACCCGAGCTGCTACTTCCAGTGTTACTTCTCACCAGAGATCAGTTTACCAGGGGAAGAGACCGTTTGTTCCTACTACTTCTTCGCCTTCTTCTCAGAAGAAGCGGTTTGAGAGGTTCTCTGCTCCGGTTGCTAAGACCATTGTTCACACCGACACATCTCCTAGTGTTTGCCACCATTGTGGTAAACCATCACATCCCGGTTTTGATTGTTTCAAGAATGCTTTCAAGTGCTATACCTGCAATGGATTTGGGCATAAGTCTTATGAGTGCCCTGAGAGGAACACCGCACTGGGCAAGGCTGCCACTGCTGCTGCAGCGACTCGAGGAGGAAAGCCGAAAGGGAAGATTTTTGTGATGACTAGGGCTGAGGCTGAGGCTCATCCAGACATTGTTGCCGGTATCTTTTCTGTCCTTGGCACTGAGTGCCTTATTTTGTTCGATACTGGAGCTTCTTTATCATTTATATCAACTCAGTTCGCAGACCGTTTAGCTCTTGAGTCTTCATTGGTTGAGGATACTTCTATTTCCTTACCTTCTGGAGACGTATTTACCTGCTCATCTTCCCATAGGGATGTTCCTATTATTATTGGTCAAGCCACATTTCCAGCAGACTTACTGAGATTTCCTCTCGAGGAGTTTGACATTATCCTCGGTATGGATTGGTTATCGCAATACCATGCTCGCTTCGAGTGTCGCGACCAGAAAATCTGCTTGAGGAGTTCTTCAGGAGTTCGTGTTTCCTATAGGGGAACTCGCCCTAAAAAGGGTGTTCGAGTGATTTCTTCCATGAAAGATTCTCATCTTCTTAGGAAGGGTTGTCAAGCCTTCCTGTGTGTTGTTACAGCTGCTAAGCCATCGCTACCGAAGCTTGAGGATGTAGCCATTGTTCGTGAGTATCCAGATGTTTTCCCAGATGACTTGCCAGGGATACCGCCAGAGAGAGATGTAGAGTTTACCATTGAGCTCATTCCGGGTACGGGACCTATATCTAAGGCTCCTTACCGTATGGCTCCGCCAGAGTTGAAAGAGTTGAAGCAACAGTTGGAAGAGATGATCGAGAAAGGTTTCATTCGACCGAGTGCTTCTCCGTGGGGTGCTCTAGTTTTGTTTGTTAAGAAGAAAGATGGTTCCATGAGACTTTGAATTGACTATAGAGAGCTGAACAGAGTGACCGTGAAGAACAGATATCCTTTGCCTAGGATAGATGACTTGTTCGATCAGTTGAGAGGTGCTTCTAGATTTTCTAAGATTGATCTTCGATCGGGTTATCATCAGATTCCAGTGAGAGAGGTTGATATTGCAAAGACTGCTTTTCGTACCAGATATGGGCATTTTGAGTTCGTGGTTATGCCTTTTGGGTTGACTAATGCACCTGCTATCTTCATGGATCAGTCTAGATTTTCTAAGATTGATCTTCGATCGGGTTATCATCAGATTCCAGTGAGAGAGGCTGATATTGCGAAGACTGCTTTTCGTACCAGATATGGGCATTTTGAGTTCATGGTTATGCCTTTTGGGTTGACTAATGCACCTGCTATCTTCATGGATCAGATGAACCGCACCTTTAGTGAGTATCTTGACACTTGTGTTGTGGTGTTTATTGATGACATTCTCATTTATTCGAAGACCGACGAGGAGCATGCTGAGCATCTTCGATTGATTCTTGGGATTTTACGTCGACAGAAGTGGTTCCCGAAGTTCTCAAAGTGTGAGTTTTGGCTTTCTAAGGTTGCATTTCTTGGACATGTGATATCTAGTGAGGGAGTTATGGTTGATCCCGCGAAGATTGAGGCTGTTGTTGATTGGGAGAGTCCTAAAGACGTTGGAGAGATCCGTAGTTTCCTTGGTTTGGCTGGTTATTATCGTAGATTTGTTGAGGATTTCTCTAGATTAGCTCGTCCGATGACTCAGTTACTGAAGAAGGAAGCTAAATTTGTGTGGACCGACAAGTGTGGGAGCTCTTTCCAGGAATTGAAGACTAGGTTGACTTCCGCTCCAGTGCTCGCTTTGCCAGAGATTGGGATTGACTTTGATGTTTATTGTGATGCTTCGATGTTAGGACTTGGGTGTGTATTGATGCAGAGTGGTAAGGTGATAACTTACTCATCTAGACAGTTGCGAGTTCACGAGGTGAACTATCCTACACATGATCTTGAGTTAGCTGTTGTTGTTCATGCCTTGAAGATGTCGCGTCATTACTTGATGGGATCTCATTGTCGCATTTTCACGGATCATAAGAGTCTTAAGTACATTTTCACCCAGAAAGACCTTAATATGCGACAGCGTCGTTGGCTAGAGTTGGTTAAGGATTACGACATTGAGTTGTTATATCATGAGGGTAAGGCCAATGTGGTTGCTGATGCGCTTAGCCGCAAGACTTCTCATTCGATGAGTGTTATGCGAGTGTTGCCCGATGAGTTGTGTTCCGAGTTCCGGAAGCTGAGATTAGAGATGGTTGGTAGTGGTTTTGACTGGTTAGCTGCTTTGACTGCTGAGCCGTCTTTATATTGGGAGATTCGTCAGGGTTTGCCTGCAGATGCTGATTTCAAGAAGTTCGAGGCTAAGATTTCGAGTGGTGTTGCTCCAGACTTAGTGATTGATGTTGAGGGTTTCCTTAGGTTTCGTGGTAGGATGTATGTCCCCGATGTGCCAAACTTGAGGAAGAGGGTTCTTGATGAGGTTCACTTGGCACCGTATTCCGTGCATCCAGGAGGAGAGAAAATGCACACGGATTTGAGACTTATGTTTTGGTGGCCTGGTATGAAGAGAGAGATCTTGGATTACGTTAGTAGGTGCTTGACTTGTCAGCAAGTCAAGATAGAGCATAAGAGGCCAGGTGGTTTACTGCAGCCGCTCCACGTTCCTCAGTGGAAGTGGGAGTGCATATCTATGGACTTTGTGACGGCGTTGCCTAAGACTGTGGGAGGCAAAGATGCGATTTGGGTTATTGTTGACCGACTGACGAAGTGTGCCAGATTCGTGCCGATCAGAGAGACATGGGATATGGATAGTTTAGTCATGGCTTATATTGCTGAGGTAGTCCGCTATCATGGCGTGCCGAGAGAGATCTTTTCAGATCGTGATCCTCGTTTTTGCTCCAGATTCTGTAAGGCTTTGCAGGAGGCTATGGGTAGCCGTTTGTTGATGAGTACTGCTTTTCATGCCGCGACCGATGGGCAGTCCGAGAGGACCGCCATACGGACACTAGAGGATTTGCTCCGCGCTTGTGCCCTCGATTTTCAGGGTTCTTGGGAGCAGTGTTTGCCATTGGTAGAGTTTTCTTACAACAACAGTTACCATTCTTCCATTGGTATGGCTCCGTACGAGGCCCTTTACGGGAGGAAGTGCCGTAGCCCGATCTGTTGGGATCAGGCGAGTGACGTGCATGACCTTGGACCTGGCCAGCTAGCTGAGACCATTGACCGTGTACAGCTTATCAGGATCCGGATGAAGGCCGCTCAGGACCGGCAGAAGTCCTATGTTGATGTCCGTCGTAGACCCTTAGAGTTTGAGGAGGGTGACCGTGTGTTTTTTAGGGTGTCTCCGATGAAGGGCGTCAAAAGGTTTGGCGTTAAGGGCAAGCTGAGCCCTAAGTACATTGGGCCTTTTGTGATCGCGAAGAGGATTGGCGCCGTAGCTTACCGTTTGGACTTGCCTCCTAGTTTGGGCAAGGTCCATAACGTCTTTCACGTTTCCCAGCTCCGCAGATATGTTAGTGATCCGAGTCATGTACTGCACAGAGAGATCGAGAACCTGGAGCCGAGTCTTGCCTTCGAGGAGCGTCCAGTGAGGATCCTTGACCGACAGGAGAGGAAGCTTAGGAGCAAGGTGGTGCCCTTGGTGAAGATTTTATGGCGTTGCGGCGATGTCGAGGAGCAGACATGGGAGACTGAGGCATCGATGCGTGCTGCGCATCCCTTCTTATTCGATTGAGGTATAGTATTTAGATTTATATCCGTTCGAGTTTCGAGGACGAAACTTTTTGAAGTTGGGGTGATTGTAACATCCCGTATTTTCGTAAAAACTATTTTAGGCGTTTTAAATTATTTTAAGTAATAAAATAAAATTTTAATAATTTATTGTGAAAGATTTTAATTTAATGAGTAAGATCCGTCTTAAGAACCTTAAGTCCTTAAGACGAATACAAACTTGGTAAGGTTAAGTTCCCAACTTAAAAACCTGTTCAAGTATCCTAACCCGTTTCATTTTAAACGGAAAGGACACTTACTTAAACCCTTAAAATCTCACATGTCGACATATCATCTCCTTCACAACTCATTTCATTGTAAACACATTTTTCTCCAAAACCTCCATTAATAACATCTTCTTTTGCTCTTTTCTTCATCATCCGTCTACCGATTTAAGGTAATAATAACATTTTCGGAATCCTCATTTAATTTCCAAGCCATCTATCACTTTCGTTTTGCATTTCATCGACTTCGAAAATTGGGCTGTTTTGCCTAATTCCGTTTTTCGGACCGTTAACATCGTTTTTCGTGCTTGTAGGCGTGGGCTTGGACGACCCGGAGGTTGATAGCTTTGTTGTAGAGGAGGATCTTTAAGCCGGATCGCTTTAAGGTGACGATAATGAGAAAACTCGGCCTTATTGTGAATATTAGCAAGTTTTGATGTGTTCTTCTTAATGTTTCTGATTTTTGTTTAAGAATGATGTTTATTGGACTTAATAACATGTTTAGGAATGTTCTTAGTTGTTGAATTCATGTTTTATGATGTTATTACTTGATCAAATGCTTATTTTCAGTTTTTCATAAGTTAAGACGAATACATGAAATTAATCGTTTGAGGATTGTTATGGGTTTTGGTTGCTGTTAGATAGTAATATTAGATGATTGATAATGTTGGGTAAACACCATATGTAGCGATTCATAAGGATTTGTGTCGATTTTTTATGTTTTGAATAGGCTGGAAAATGTTGTTTTCGCGTGCAGGCTCTCTGAGCCGGTCGACCGACCGGCCGCCGGTCGACCGACTGGGAGCGTCTCTAGTGTATTTGCGAGTTTGCGAAGAAAATTAGTTTTGGACTGCCAGCCGGCCGACCGGCTGCCTGCCGACCGGCTGGTGGTCTCTTGTGTTGTCTTGAATGTTTTCGAGAACATAGGTAAAGGGAGCCCAGCCGGCAGACCGGCCGCCTGCCAGCCGGCTGGGAGTACATTTGGGGTAGGGCTTGCGAATTTTGAGAAGGCTAGGGAATTTGGGTTCCCAGCCGGCCGACCGGCTGCCTGCCGACCGGCTGGGAGTCCCTTTGTAATGTTTTGTATTTTCGAAAGAGAGAAAAGCTGAGCTGAGTTGCCAGCCGGTGGACCGGCAGCCGGCCGACCGGCTGGGAACCCTTGTAGCATATTTTCAAATCGTAATTTGTTCATAACTTTTAATCGGTTGATCGGTTTTAATTGAAACTCGTTATGTGTATCTTTGATATGTATTTGAGGTCCCCGGAGGACGGGCGACACTATATTGGGTTCGGGAATGGAGTGAGGATAGAGACCCCCCGGTCGGGCAACCGAAAGGGAAACCGGCTCTCCCTCAACTTAGTTCCCGGGATCAATTAAGTGTTGATTTGAAGTATAAGAAAGTAGAACTAAAGATTTGTTCATAGACTTTGATGATATTGTATTGATGCGTATTAAGTTATGCCTTAAGCTGGCCTGTGAACTTAATACGTGAGCTGTTTGTCATTTATGGGGATATGCCTTAAGCTGGCCTCTGAGCCCTATATGTGTATGTTTGTCGTGTCTGGGACATGCCTTAAGCTGGCCTCTGAGTCCGGACATGTTTGTGATGATCGCGTTGGAACATGCCTTAAGTTGGCCTCTGAGTCCGACGAGTAGAGCAGTTGCACAACGGGGCATTTAGGTCGTAACACCTCACCCGGAGTGCAGATGTTTGATACTAGAACATGCCTTAAGCTGGCCTCTGAGTTTAGTATCTTGTGATGTGGTGAAGGGACATGCCTTAAGCTGGCCTCTGAGTCCTTTACTTTTGGATGCTAGTCTATGCCTTAAGTTGGCCGCTGAGTCTAGTGTCTTGCTGATTGGCGGGTGCATGCCTTAAGTTGGCTTCTGAGTCCTTGCTTGCTGAATGTTTTGGTGTTTAGGTTATGTCTTAAGTTGACCGCTGAACCTTACACTTGCTGAATGTTTTGGTATATAGGTTATGTCTTAAGTTGACCGCTGAACCTTATACTTGCTGAGTTTTATCTGCTTGTCTAGTGTTGGTATAGAGTCAGATATGGATGTTGATTTTAATATTTGATTTTGTGGTTATTCATCCAAGGCACTGGATGACTCTATGATCGGTTTCATAAATAGTTGGATTGAAAGACCCCCCGACTGGGTAACCAGTAGGGAAACCGGCTCTCCTTCCTAATGGTTTATGAAGTAGGGTTGAGAGCTATGCATTAGTATCGCATGATAGTATGGGAGCAGTTTATGAGATGTTTGTTTAGCCCAAAAATCCTCACCACAATGTTGGGCCCATAAGTAGTCCCAGGAGCAGCAGCCCATTACAGACGCAGACTAGACGCAGACTAGACGCAGACTAGACACAGCCTAGACGCAGACCAGAGCAGAAAAAGAGCTGTTGAAGGGAGGGAACGGGTCAAAACCCTAAGAGGATATTCCCCTATATTCCCTCCCATATTCCAGCACCAGAAACCGAATTGAGTGAGCTCAAATCCGCAACTATAAAAAGGAAGCTAGGGCATTTTATTAATACAGTTCACACGTTGTAAACCCTACTACTCTCGAAAAAATACTTGTAATCCGTCTCTACAGTGAAAATCTTCGATCATAGTAAAAATATTGGTGGGATTTCGTTCCCCCCGCGGTTGTTTCCCTCAACGGGTTTTTCCGCGTCACCAAAAATCTCTTGTGTCGTTGTTTATCTCTTTAATTTTCGTATTTATTTTCTACGTTGGTTTTTATATTGGTTGACACTTTGACTCACATCACATAACATTGACCCGGTAGAAATTTTACCAAAACAATTTGGCGCCCACCGTGGGGCATCGTGCGCATTCCAATATTTAAAATCGTTATCTCGCCACAACAAGCATGTCTGGGACCAAAGCCAACCCTTCCAGTTCTCAGAGCATGCCAGCCCAGTCCAGTGGGACCAGCCCTACTGTGCCCGTTGGTCTTGCAGGACCACCCCTGGTCGTAAGTCAGACCGCAGCCCCAAGGGTTGTGGCCCCATCCAGCAAACCTCCTCAGGTTCCCAGATCACCCCCCGTATCTGCTTCCCCAAGGCAGAGCAGAGAGAGCAGCCCTAGCAGGAGTGGGGAAGCCCAGATGCCCGGAGCAGGCCAGCCACCGCAGGTTTCCCAAGCAGATCCAATGCAGATGGTGGTCCAGGGAATGAGCGCTCTGTAGGAAGCCATAGAGGGACTGAAGAAGGACAACCTGAACCTGAGAGAGCAGATCGCCGCAGTCGCACGATCAGAGCAGCCGTTCAGAATGTTGCAGCCAGGGCCTGGGCAGACCTTCAACCCCTACGGGAGAGCAGGGTCGAACCGGCCAATTCCCCAGGAGATCGTCACCAGGCTGGATCTAGGCGTCACCACCCCGAGCAGTGGCTCAGAGATACTGGATCTGGACTCATCCATGTTTGGAGCACCGCAGTCCAGACCAGTTCAGCCTGCAGGTAATCCTACGCCTTGTTTTCCCCCTGGGACTGACCCTTTAATTTTTTCAGGTACCCCTCCGCAGCCTACCATCGGACGAACGCCGGAGATCTCAGTAGGAGCGGCACCCGTGAACCAGCCCAGCGCTGGAGGGTGGCAAGGAGGAGCACCAGCACAGTCAGCAGTGGGTTGGCATCCAGGACCAGGTTTCAGTTCATTTGTAGCAGCCAGTGAGTCAGCCGCAGGCCCTTGGGGAAGAGCCCCTCTAGGCTTCCCCCCCTCCGCCAGTCAACCCGACCTCAGACCCCTGGGGAGGAGCCCCTCCAGGCTTCCTCCCTCCGCCAGTCAATCCATTCCCTGGAGTAGGCAGTCTCTCAGACCAGCGCTACCAGGAGTTGAAAGACATGATCACCAAGATACCTGGCATGCCAAGGCCCATGGAGAAAGCTTCCCAGGACAGTTATGCAGATTCACCATTCATCGACAATATTGCCTTGATCAATGTGCCCAAGGGGTTTGTGCCACCAACCATGACACTATATGATGGTACGGCCGACCCTCTGGACCACATAAATCAGTATAAGCAGAAAATGATGGTGGTAACCGCAACCGGAGCACTTAAGGAAGCCTGCATGTGCAAAGGATTTGGGTCAACCCTCTCCGGTGCAGCCCTGCACTGGTTTGTGGGATTGCCCAATCGCAGCATCTCCTGCTTTGCAGATCTGGTTAATGCTTTTAATCAGCAGTTCGCTAGCAGCATAAAACCAGAGAAGCAGACCAGCGATCTATACAGAATTGTTCAAGGATTCGAGGAAACCACTCGAGATTACCTCACCAGGTTCAACAAGGAAAAGGTTGCCATCCCGCATTGTGATGTACCCACTGCCATTGAAGCCTTCCGCAGGGGGTTACATCACGATTCAGACCTGTACAAGCAATTGACAATGCACCCATGCACTGCCTTTGCTGATGTACAGGCCCAGGCAGTTGCAGCCATGAGGCTGGAAGAAGACGCTGCCTCCAGAAGAAGTACCTACGACACAGAACCCGTGTCTAGGAAAGCACCAGTAGAAAAAAGAAATAAAAGATCAAAGCCCTACAGCAAGCCAGTAAGCAAAGTATCCGAGAGCACCGGTGGGAAAAACGACGCAGATCCACCTCCGAAGGTCAGTGAGTATGGTTTTACCACCGGAATAGCTGGCTTGCTAAAGGCCTTGAAAGAACTCAAAGGAGTCAGATGGCCAAAGAAGAGAGAGGAGCGGCTCAACGACCGCCGTGATGCTAGTAAAAAATGTGAATTTCATGATGACATAGGTCATACCACGGACGAATGTTACACCCTCAGAAAGGAGGTCCGATTCCAGTATGACCGAGGCAACTTGGACCATCTGCTTCCAGAGAAGTCCACCAGAGTCAACGCAGCCAGCCAGGTGCAGCCATCACCAGCTCCTCCCTGCAATAGAATTGTCAATGTCATTACCGGAGGATCAGAGCTGTGTGGGCTCACCTACTCAGCAGCTAAGAGACGTGTAACTGCAGCAAAGGGAGACAAGCCAGAATCATCATGCAGAATAGCAAGGCAGGACCTCCCAGCAGTAACCTTCGATGAAACTGACGCAGAAGCTGTACCAGAGCAGCATCATGATGCCCTGATTATCACATTGAACATTGGAAATTGTGAGGTCAGGAAGGTCATGGTAGACACAGGCAGCTCCGTCAACCTACTAATGCTGGAAGCACTAAAGAGTATGGGATTTGACGAGAAAGACCTGACAAAGAAGGTTATTCCTCTGGTCGGATTCAGTGGAGGAACGGCGCATACCCTAGGGGAAATCACCATCCCCACCTACGCCGGAGGGCTGAACAAACAGGTAAGGTACTTAGTAATTGATGGTCCATCTACTTACAACGTTATTCTTGGCAGGCCCTGGATCCACGAAATGCGAGCGATCCCGTCAACGTATCACCAGTGCCTGAAGTTTCCTACACCGTGGGGAGTTCAGGAGATACGGGGAGACCAGGAGGAGGCCAAGGATTGTTACAAAGTAGCTCTCAGAAGGACCACCAAACCACCAGCCGCCAGAGCATAGCAATCACAGCAACTGCACATCCAGGGGGAGTACATCGAGCCCCAACAGGCAGAAATCGATGAGGTCCACCTGGACGAGCAGCACCCAGAAAGGACCGTGTTCGTAGGCTCAGAGTGCTCTGGAGATCTGCGCCGGCAGCTCCTCCAGCTGCTCCGAAAGAACATAGACTGCTTTGCCTGGTCCCACAAGGACATGATTGGCATAGACCCAGAAATCATAACGCACAAGCTCAGCATAGATCCAGGATTCAGACCAGTGCAGCAGAGGCGCAGGAAGTTCGCAGCAGAAAGACATCAGATCATAAACCAGGAGGTGGATAACCTTCTGGAGGCAGGAAAGATTAGGGAAGTCAGGTACCCCGAGTGGCTATCTAATGTGGTGGTAGTACCAAAAAAGAATGGCAAGTGGAGGGTCTGTGTGGATTTCACAGACCTGAATAAGGCCTGCCCCAAGGATCCATTCCCCTTGCCACACATAGACGCTATGGTAGACGCCACTGCAGGCCACGAAATGTTGACTTTCCTAGACGCCTGGAGCGGGTATAACCAGATTAAAATGGACCCGGCAGACCAGGAAAAGACAGCGTTCAGGTCCGAAAGAGGCATCTACTGCTACAACGTAATGCCCTTCGGCCTTAAGAATGCTGGTTCCACGTACCAGCGGCTCGTCAATATGATGTTCAAAGACCAGATAGGACGTAATATGGAAGTCTATATAGATGATATGGTGGTCAAATCCAAGCAATCAGCAGACCACACCCAGCACCTGGAGGAAACATTCAACACCCTCCGGAAGTACAAAATGAAGTTAAATCCAGCTAAGTGTACCTTCGGAGTTTCCAGTGGGAAATTCTTGGGGTATATGGTAACACAGAGGGGGATAGAAGCCAGCACAGAACAGATCAAAGCAGTTCTGCAGCTGGAATCACCCCAGAAACCAAAAGATGTGCA
This sequence comes from Silene conica, assembly GCA_029255685.2. Classification (NCBI taxonomy): domain Eukaryota; kingdom Viridiplantae; phylum Streptophyta; class Magnoliopsida; order Caryophyllales; family Caryophyllaceae; genus Silene; species Silene conica. Next base: position 63,571,775 of record CM055312.2, read on the forward strand.
GCGTCTGACGGGAAGAGTAGCAGCCCTGAGCAGGTTTATCTCTAGATCCTCAGACCGGTGCAGATTATTCTATGATATCCTTAGAAAAAGCCAGAAGTTTGATTGGACACCAGAGCACGAAAAAGCATTCCAGGAACTAAAGCAGTACCTGAGCAGCCCACCCCTGCTATCCAAGCCAGAGCAGGGGGAGGTCCTGCTCCTGTACCTCTCAGTAACCGAAGCAGCAGTAAGTGCAGTTCTGGTCCGACAACACGAAGGAGCTCAGCACCCGGTGTACTACGTCAGCAAGTCATTACTGCCAGCAGAAGCAAGGTATACCTCGCTGGAAAAACTAGTATTGGCATTGGTCACAGCATCCTATAAGCTGCGTCCATACTTCGAATCTCATACCATCTCAGTGGTTACCAATCACCCACTCAAGACGGTCATGAGAAAGCCAGAATTATCAGGGCGAATGGCTAAGTGGTCGGTGCACCTCAGTGGATATGACCTCCAGTTTGAACCACGCACAGCCATAAAGTCACAAGCCCTCGCAGACTTCGTCTCCGATTTCAGCCCAGCACTCCAGACCCAAGCAGAGCAGGAAATCCTGCACCTACACCAGGGTGCCAAAACAGGCACCTGGGAGTTACGAGTAGATGGAGCTTCAAACGCCAGAGGGTCCGGAGTTGGGTTGATCCTCCGCTCACCAGAAGGGGATCTAATGACCCAAGCAGTCCGATGTGAGTTCAAGACCACAAATAATGTGGCTGAGTATGAAGCCCTAGTCCTGGACATGGGGATCGACCATGTTAATGTATATAGTGATTCACAACTAATTGTGAATCATGTCAATGGAGCATACGAAGCAAGAGACCCCACAATGGTGGCCTACTTGTGTGTGGCGAAGGAGTTAATCGGCAGATTCGTGGAATTCTGCATCCAGCAAGTACCCAGAGAGCAGAACGCAGAGGCAGATGCACTGGCAACTCTAGGCTCAACCTTCAAACCTGCCGACGTAGCCAGTATTCCAATCACCCATGTCCTCAAACCAGCCATTCCGGGACCAGATTCGGACCAGGAGGAGCTACCTATCTGCAGCAGCAACCCAGACCAGGAGCCAGAACAAGACTGGCGAAAGCCATACCTGGACTGGGTGCAGCATGATATCCAGCCCAGTAGTAAGAAAGAAGCACGAAGTTTCAGAATGAAGGCCTCCAGGTTCCTACTGATTGATGGAATCCTGTTCCGGAAATCATTAGCAGGGCCGTATCTGCGATGCCTGGACCAGACTGAGGCGCAGACAGTCTTGCATGACCTCTACAGCGGAGACTGTGGAAATCATGCAGGGGGAAGAAGCCTGTCCAATAGAGCCCTCAGAATGGGATACTTCTGGCCCACAATGCGCAAGGATGCAAAGGAATATGCAAGGAAATGTGACGCCTGTCAAAGGCACGCATCTGTCAATCACCAACCAGCAGAACCTCTGCACCCGATCATATCCCCGTGGCCTTTTATGAAGTGGGGGATGGACATCGTGGGACCTCTCCCCAGAGCACCAGGAAACAAGTTATACATGTTGGCCATGACAGATTACTTTTCTAAATGGATCGAAGCAGAATCATTCACCCAGACCACTGAAGCACAGGTCATCTCTTTTATTAAGCGCAATATATTCACTAGATTCGGCATACCCTCAGAAATAATATGTGATAATGGTTCCCAATTCATTGGGAAGAAAACCGAGGCTTTCTGTGCTGGGTGGAATGTATCACTCCAGAAATCTACCCCCAGAAACCCCCAGTCCAACGGACAGGCCGAATCTAGCAATAAGATCATCATTGAGAATATGAAAAAGAAACTACATGAAATGGGAGGGAAATGGGCAGAGGAACTTCCTCTGGTCCTGTGGGCTGACAGAACTACTCCGAAAGTAGCAACAGGTCAGACCCCCTTCAGCCTTGTCTTCGGAGCAGAAGCGGTAATTCCCTCTGAGGTCAGAATCCCAACCCACAAGTACGGGCGTATAACTGAGGACCAGAACCAAGTGGAATTGGCCAGTAGCCTGGACCACTGTTGATGAACTCAGGACCAGTGCCTACGTCAGAATGGCCTCGTACAAGCAGATGGTGGCTCGAAGCTACAACAAGAATGTCAGGATCAGAACCCTGCAAGTAGGAGACCTGGTCCTGAGAAAGGTGTTCCAAAATACCAAAAACCGACAAGCCGGAAAATTCGCCTACAACTGGGAGGGTCCATACCAAATCAAGAGCATAGTTGGTAATGGGGCCTACAGGCTAATGACAATGGAAGGGGAAATGATACCCAGATCATGGAATATACTTCACTTAAAAAAGTATATTGTCTAAAGGTGCCTCCACCAGACCAGAGCAGCTCCCTTAGACTCAGGTTCTATTCTGTATAAAGTTTACTCTGGTTCAGCCTAAAATTTTGTTTTGCCTTGATATTTTTTATATAAACCTGAGTTTAGAATAATATCTTGCCTTATATTTTTTCAGTTTAAGTAATCTAAGTCTTGTAATTTCAAACCTTAGTATATTTTCAAATTTTTTAAAGAGAAATTTCACTACTTATTTTCTGGACCACAATTTACTTATCCTAGTGGACTGACCTAAAGAGGAAATCTGCACTGATCGCAGGAGAACCTAAGTTAAGCCTGGCACCCCAGTATAGGGATGGGTATACAAAACACCAGGCCAGCACACCAAAACAGCGATGGCCAAAATACAAACGAAACATGCATGTACAAAAGAGAAAACGCCAGAAAAACGGCAGAAAACAACAAGATAAGAGCAAAACCCCATACAACGGGGATCATACGATTAAAAGAAAGGCTGCCTAAGGCAGCCCCAGAGCAGCATTGTTTTTACTGGTCCACCCGGACCAGCAGCAAAAATTACAACAGCTAAGCCCACGCAGGGGCATCCAAAGTTCAAAGACAAAATATTAACGCCCATACTAGGGCCCAGCAGATAAATTTTTAAAAGACCTACTCATCAGGAGTAGGCCCAGCAGCAGCTACATCAGCATCGGTGGGGTCAGAGGTCACCTCCTCTTCAACGTCTTGGGACCCCACCCCATCTTCTTCCTCACCATCGTCAGAAATCAGGTCCATGTTTAAACCCTCGGGAAAGTCAGAAGCAAAGGCCTTCTCCAAAGCTGCTAAGTCCCAGGTAGTATGGCTACCCTCCTGGAACTCCCGAACACACTTCACCCGGGTCTCAGCAGCAGTATAAGCAACAGCTTCAATTAACGCCCTCTGCAGACCAGCCTTCTTCTGCTCCAGAGCCTCCACCTTCAGCACCAGGTCCGCTTCTGAAGTCAAGGCCCTCTCCAGCTTAGAGTGAGCCGTGGCTAGCTGATTCTGAGAAGCCTTCTCCTGAGCTTTGAGCATCTCCTGGCCCTTAGCCACATCCTGGCGAGAACGCTCAACAGCCTGCCGCAGACTTTCCCTCAAGGTCTCCTCCAATCTTAACTTCTCTGATAACTCCCGCTCCTTCTTCGCCAGGGCCTCCTGCATCCTCTCCACCTCCTGCCTCCTCCTCAGTGCCTCAGATTGAGCTGCCTTCGAGCAATGGAGTTCAGCCAGCAAGGCCTCACTCTGTCGTTTAGCACAAAGTGACAGCTCCAGGACCTGGATGTCCAGACCAGGTCAGGGAAAATAGAAGAAAGGAAAAAGAAGAAAAAGGGAAGGAGAAAGGAAGGTTACCTCAAAGGAAACCTCCGCAGTGCGCCTGATCAAATCCTTAAAAGGACGAGTTTCCATAATAGAGGCAGAGGCAGGGAAAAGTAGTGAGTCCAAAGTAGGCCAGAGATGGGTCCTGGACCCACCGAAGTCCGCTGGGAGCTCCAGGCGTAAAGAAGAAGAGGAGGATAAACCTTCTCCAGAAGGTGGCAGAGGCAGCTGCTCCAAAACTGGCTTGTAACCAGGAGTAGGAATGGAGGGAGGAATCTTGAGAGGAGAAGGATCGACATAGGGAGCCTCAGCAACAGGTTCATGGACCAGATCAACGGTATCAACTTCAATAGGGGCAGCCTTGGACCCGGCTCCAGCAGAGCTCCCCTCCATAACGTCTATTTTTGTCTTCTTCGAGGACCCCGCGTCCCCAGAAGCCAACCTCTTTCTGCGCAGCTGCATTACCCTGCTCACATCTACTCTGGGCTTGCCTGAAAAGGTGACAGCAGAAATCAGAGTAGAATTAACGCAAGATCACACAAAGAAAGCAAAAAATACCAAAAATACCGTACCCTCCTTCTTCACCACCAGAACAGCAGCATCCCGGACCAGTTTGGAAAACGTCCTCTCCTCGGGAGGAAGGTCCAGGAGCTTGGCCTTGGAAGCAGGAGGATCAGCAGAGTCAGGAAACTTAGCCAAGTTACGACCTGCAGAGACTAACAAATCGTCAGAAACAAACGAAGAAGCAATAAAGTAAGAAAAATCGAAGGAATGCTAAAGCAAAAACCAGTACCTTCCACGGGCTGCCAGGCAGAGAAAATATAGTCAGGAGAGGAAGGCAATGTGTCAATCTTGACGAAGATAAAACGAGTAAACCACTTACTATCATCCGGAGTGGAAGAAAAAATAATGGCAGAAGGCATATTATCATGACTACGAATTGTGCACTGAGAATGTCCCAGAGAACGAGGAGCGAACCACTGCCCCAAGTCAGCCACACCGATGTTCAACCCCCGTTCACGGTTCAGAGCACAAATACTGAGCAAAATTCTCCATGCATGCGGAGCAATCTGACACATAGCAAGTTTGGTTAACTTCAAAAAATCTACAATCAAGTCAGGAAAAGGAAACCTGAGACCCAGACGGAAAGGATACTCATAGAGACAAGTCCATCCCTCCCTCTCAAAATCGGCCTTCTCGCCGGCGAGAGGAAAGTGATAGACCACTCCCTCCGGGAATCCAAAACGAAGCTTGATGAAAGAAGCATGAGACTCGTTGAAAGAAGAGTCGCATAAGTGCTTAGCCGCAAGTAATTTCTGCGACGGGAAAGGACCAGAATAATCCCCCGAAGCAGAACTGGACCCAGAGGACCCCTCAGGAGCAGGGGTGGTAGAAGGAGTAGCAGAAGAAGATCCAGGGGCAGACATTGTGTAAAATCGAAAGTCGTGGTAAAAGAAATTTACCGCAGAAATAAAGCAACAAAAAGCAAGAAAGGAGGTAAGAAAGAAAGTGAAGTGTGAAGATGGTAAAGGTAAAAGAGTGCGGTTAAAAGAGGTATTTATAAGGGAAGCAAGTAAGTTAAAATTTGAAAGTTGAATTCAAAAGGTGAAAGATGAAGAGTTAAAAAGTGATAACAAGGGACAGGCAGTTAATGAAGTGATGGGACAAGTGGGGTAAGTGGGACAAAGGAACGGTTGTGAACAGTTGCCTAGACTTCCCAACTACCTCAATAAAACCCCAGAAGCACGCTTAGGAGCCGAACAAAATTCCAGCCCAATTGAAGCCAAGTTAGGCTGAAATTTGGGGGAAATTGTTTAGCCCAAAAATCCTCACCCACTACAACGAAAACACAATCGGGCGACAAATATTGGCGACTGAAATCTGTCGCAAAACACCTATTGGCGACGGACAACAGTCGCCAAACAGTTGTCGCTGACTTTTGTCGCCAAAAAAACTCGGGCGACGGAAATCCGTCGCCAAATTTGGCGACAGACAGGGTAGTCGCCAAAGACACAATTTGGCGACAGACAGGGCAGTCGCCAAATTGGCGACAGAAATGAAGCAGTCGCCAAATTGGCGACGGACTTCAGTCGCCAATTCCCCTGTTCAGTCGCCAATGCTCCTGACTTTCCAGGGGCTTTGGTTTCTTGTGCTCTGTTTTGGCGACTGATTTCAGTCGCCATTACTTCATTTCAGTCGCCAAAATTCCTGAGCATTTTTCATGAAAATCATTATTTCGTTTTTGCCAAATCCAATACGAAATAATATCAGTACACCTGCAACCAGAAAGTAACCAGCAATTGGTGACGAACACCTTTTGAATCAACAACCAAATCTCCTTTTATAAAAAAAGAGAACTGTTATCAAATTACATGAACACGTTAACTAAACTAATAAATCTCCACGTTCGACAATTTTTCCTAGGTTACTAAACTAATTAACTGCTTGAAATCCCATGCTAGCTCCACTACCGTCTCCTCCCTTTCCTCTTGGATCATTAGGATCTTCATTAAATGGCTGGGAACCGGGGTTGCAAGAGTAGAAATACGTCTCCATGGCCTTAAGACGTTCTTTCATCAACCGCATTTCCTCATCTCTTTCCGCTCTTTCTCGGTCAAGTTGTGATTGCAATTTACTTACAAGAGACGGCTCGTAGGTTTCGCGCGGCTCATATGAGGACCTTCTAGCCGGTTCCTTGTAAAACACCCCATGAGCTTGTCCGGCCCCATATACCATACCCTTCTTGTAACCATCCACCAATTTGAACCAAATTTCATTATCATCCCGCTCAGGGTGGGCCTCTTTCTCTGCCTCATATTTCTCCTATAACATTAAGAAAAGTATTATTAGTTAAGCAAAAACAATCATTGACGAAGGTAACAAAAAAACATCATTAGTTGAGAGAAACTATCTTACATATAACTCTTTGTCCTTCGCCTTAATCCATATTCTTCTTTGCGTCTTTTCGTTGACCTTGGAATGCGTGTCAAGGAAAAGTTCGGGCATCGTCATCATCGGCTTCTTGCCGCCGTCTTTGTTGCCGCCGTCGTCGTTGTTGCTGCTATCCTTCTTCTTCTTCCCTCCCTAAATAGGGAAAATTGTTAATATAAGAAGTATAGTATATTCATTCAAAAAAGAAGTATTCATTCAAGACTTACACTAAAAATACGCGTAAAAAATGATCGTGATCCCCCGTGATGGGTAGGCTCGACCTCCGCATCTTTCTTCCCTCTTCTCTTGTTGATCTTCTTTTGAGCGGACACGGCTTGGAACTCGGGAGTCTCACGTTGCTTTAGGAGATCTTGATATTTCTCACCTACAATTAAAAAGTATGTTAGTAGTATTAAGATATTTTCATTAATTCTTGTATTTACAAGTGACAAAACTTATATATTACATGTACCTTTTAGATGATTCGGTTCCTTCTTTCTTTTAATAATCTTGTAGATATAGTCTCTATATCTTGCTTTACCAACTTCATGGTATCTTTCAAGGACGGATTGTTCATGTTCAGGAGCCCAATAGAAAGATTGCTACAAAAAAAAAAAAAAAACAGTTAATTTAATTAGTAGTTAGCTTAATGAGTTAAAAAACAACTAACTATAATTAATGCAATTACCCGATACGCATTGAACCAAGCTTCTTTTTGAGCCTTGCTAGCTTTCCCCCAAGAAGTAGGCACAGGACCTAACAAGCTCTCCTTTGTGCTAGCAACGACCCCTCGACGAGGAGTCTGATGTCTAAACCTGTAACAGAAATTGTTAATTAAAACAAATCATTTTATTACTTTAAAAATTGAATAATACACATATAATAAACAACAACACTTACCATAGTCCCGCCGGATCAAGTATAATCCGGTTATCCTGGGTGTACTGAATCGGTATACCATCGTCCGAGTCCTCATCCACTTGAGGCTCAATCTGTACCTCTTCTTCTACTAGTTCCTCTTCTTCTTGCACGGATGAAATATTAGCACGATTACTGCCACCGCCTCGCACTCTACCTCGACCTCCTGCCATCTACAATCACATAAATGAAAATATTAGTAGGAGAAGAAAAAACATCAAATAAACATATCAAGCATGAATTTAAATTGTACAACTATTATATACCAAACTAATCATCATCCTCATCCTCTTCTAGATCTTCATCATCATCATCACCAACATCCTCATCCTCATCCTCATCCTCATTGTCATCATCATCACCAACATCGTCATCATCATGCACTCTCACTACTTCTTCAACTTCCTCCCATCCTTCTTCCAACTCAATATTCATAGTCTCATTATCCTCCTCCTCTGCCAACTCATCATCATCTTCATCTTCATTATCATGAATGACTTCGTCTGTTGGAGACAAAATTGTCCCATTTGTTACTATTTCTTCTTGAAAAAAGGAGGTATCAATTTGTGATCGTGCCTTTGTCTTAATGACTGCCCACCATGCCTTACTATTTCTATCATTTGTCGTGCTTGGATAGGAAGCGAAATACACTTGTTGAGCCTGATGTGCAAGTATAAATGGATCATACTTAGGGTATGTTCGGGTACGATTCACTTCTACAAGCTTGTAACATTCATGTGTTCTCATTCCAGCCGGGGAATTATCCTTCCACTCAATCTTGAATAAGGTAGTCTTGTAAGCTCGATCACGACCATTGTAAGACATCTCAAAAATGTCCTCTATAATACCATAGTATTCGTGGTCATCAACGGAAGAAATAGTAACACCATAATTGCATCTAGCCTTACCCTTACCATGGTCGAATGTGTGGAAATTAAATCCATTAACTGAATATCGGTTCCGCGTCTTAACCAAGCGTGAAGGACCGAAGGCTAAACTCCTTATCAAATCATCTTGGATATTGAACTCAAGCACATGGTTCAGAAACCATTTTGGGAATTTGTCTTCATGTTTATCCCAAACATCATCCCTACTTACATTAGGATGTTCCTTAATGAAATCATCCACAAACTTCGTTTCATATGGCTCTAAGATCTCGCTATTTGATAGAACGTATAAGTGAGCACGATTGTATTCCTTGTCATCCAAATATCTCGTTCCACCTTTAGAGGAACAACCTTCACCATCTTGAGTTTGAAAAAACTCGGGTATACTTGTATCAACTTCATCTGCTTCATCAAGATTCAAGTTTTTTGCTTTGGTTTCTATATGTTTTTCAAAGTAGAGAGAACAAAAATTTGCAATCTCTTCCGTTAAATAGGCATTGCATATAGAACCTTCAACCTTTGCTTTGTTTCCAATCTTTTTCTTCAAATGATTAAGAAACCTATATATAATTTATTACGTTGTTGTTAATTAAAGTTTGTAATATATTAGTTAATCTAAAATTTCAAAAATATGTAATACTCTTAGTATATTACCTTTCAAATGGATACATCCATCTATATTGAACGGGTCCTCCAACTTTGGCTTCGTAGGGCAAATGGACCGGTAGATGCTCCATTGAGTTGAAAAATGAAGGGGGAAAGATCATCTCAAGCTTACATAATATTAGTGGTATTTGATCTTCAAGACGAATCATGTCATCAACACATATTGAGGACGAACATAAATCTCTAAAAAATTGACTAATCTCAACAATTGCATTCCATACCGTGGTTGGGAGGAGATGTTTCAAAGCAACGGGTAGTAGTCGCTCCATGAACACATGACAATCATGACTTTTCATGCCTTGTAACCTGAGCCTCTTAAGATCAACACATCGACGAAAATCTGATGCATATCCATCGGGGAATTTCAGATTTCGTAACCACTCACACAATACCTTCCTTTGTGGTTTGTCAAGAGTGTAAATGGCTTTTGGCTTGGACCCATCATTGCGAATATGTAATTTGGGACGATCACAAAACAACTTCAAGTCTTTTCTTGATCCAATAGTGTCACATGAATCGCCTTCGACATCCATGATCATGTCAATTAATTGCTCAAAAAAATTCTTTTCTATATGCATCACATCCAAGTTGTGTCTGATTAACATTGTTTTCCAATATGGAAGGTCCCAAAATATGCTTCTTTTAAACCAACCATTTTTCTTCTTTTTGAGTTCTTTAAACTCTTCTTCAGTACCATCAATAGAAGATGGGAAATCACATATCAACTCCCATACCTCATCACCCGGAAGATGATCCGGGGCATCATCAAGTACCTCTTTCCCTTTTTTGAAAGCTTTCTTGTTTCTCCTAAGAGAATGATTTAGTGGTAAAAAGCATCTATGACAATCAAACCAACTAATTTTCTTGGAATTCGGAAGCCAAAAAGCTTTACTTTCACCCATGCAACGAGGACATGCTTTTTGTCCCGCAGTAGCCCAGCCAGATAGCATACCATATGCGGGAAAATCGTTTATTGTCCATAAAAGTGAAGCTCTTAGTTGAAAATTCTGCTTTCTGAAAACATCATATGTTTCCACCCCAACTTCCCACAATTGTCTCAATTCTTCCACTAATGGTTGTAAATAAACATCCAAATGGCCTTTCGGATTTTTAGGACCGGGAATAATGAGAGACAAGAAAATGAATTCTCTTTTCATACATAACCAAGGCGGTAAGTTGTATGGTGTGACCATTACGGGCCAACAAGAGTAATTCTTGCCAAATTGGGTAAAAGGACTAAATCCATCCGTACACAAGCCAAGTCGCACATTCCGGGGTTCCTCGGCAAATTCAGGATAGATTTGATCAAATCGTTTCCATTCTTCCCCGTCACTTGGATGACACATCTTCCCAGGAGTACGTGGATTTTCTTTGTGCCATGTCATTTGTTCGGCAAGTTTTTTGGTAGAATAAATTCTTTGAAGTCTAGGGGTAAGAGGAAGGTAAATTAATTGGTTTTCTGCTATTGGTTTCTTACACTTTTGACCCCTATTACCACTCTTGTTGCCTTTTTTTGTTTTGAAAACAACATCTCCATCGCTTGTCTGAAATCTATCTCCTCCACATTTTCTGCACTTGTCAAGTAACGCATCATCTTTCCAAAACAACATACATCCTTCGGGACAAGCATCGATCTTTTGATGTGGTAACTGAAGACCTTTAACTACTTTTTTGGTGTTGTAGAAACTTCGAGTCATGACGTTATCTTCGGGGATAGCATCCTCAAGGAAAGAAGCAATACCATCAACGGCAGGAAATGGCATATTATACTCACACTTCAAGGTTACTATCCTAGAGGCGGCTTGTAATAATGACATTCTGCTCCCTTCGTATAAAGGTTGTTCCGCAGCTTTTAACATGTCAAAAAAAGCCTTTGCTTGGGGATTTGGAGGTTGCTCTTCATTCAAGGCTACACGGTCATCGTCATTATTGACTACATTAAACTCCAACGCATCAACAACCATATCTCTATATGGGTTTTCGTCAACATGTTCGATGTGAGGTTGTTCGTGAATTGGGGAATAGGCTTCTCCATGAGAAATCCAATTATAATAATTTGGACGAAACTCATTTGTATAGAGATGTTCTTGTACCTCAATGACATATAGGTATTTCATATTTCGACATTTGCTACAAGGACACCTAAGTTTATTTTCTAACGAGTCATACTCCTCTTGTTGCTTAGCAAACTCAATAAACTCGGCAACACCCTCTATAAACCTAGCATTAGAACGTCTCTTCTTATTATCTAATAACCCTCCATCATACATCCATGAACGTTCCAATCTCTTCATTTTAATCTAAACAAAAAAACCCAAAAAACAATTTTCAACACTAAAATTACATATATCTAAATTAAAATTACACTCACTTAATTAAAGAACAACCTCAATCACATAATAATAACAATTTATTAACAACAATTTCCAATTATACAATTAACCACAACCTAATAAGCTAATTTAAGACGGTCTTAATAAGCTAATATAATCTAACTAACATCCTAATAAGCTATTAAACATCCTAATCGACTACTTTAATCTAATTAACCAACATCAATAAGGCTAACAACATCGTCTTATACAAACTTCTTATAAACCCTAACCCACAATAATCTAATTAATATGCTAATTGGCTTCTAATACCTAATTAATCACAACCTAATAAGCTAAGACGGTCTTAATAACCTACTACAATCACTAAATGTACAAAACAAACCAACAATCAATCAAAAAATTGAAATTGAAATTGAATTATGAAGAAGTAAACAAACCTTAAATGAGTTGAATGAAGGGAAGAACAAGTAGGGTTGTGGTGGTGGTGGCCGGAATCCGGTGACAGTGGTGTTGAAGGTGGCCGGAACACGTAGGGTAGGGTGGTGATGGAGGTGTTTTTCGCCGGAGGAGGTAAAGTGTGTCTTTGTGTGTTTGTTGATTTGCGAATGAGGGATACCGTCTGATTTTCGCTGTTTCTATAAAAAAGATTGGCGACGGACTGGGCAATTTGGCGACGGAATGGGGTCTGTCGCCAAATTTGGCGACTGATTTCTGTCGCCAAATTTGGATTTCAGTCGCCCGTGTGTGTCGGTGGTGGGAGATTTGGGAAATTGGTTCTGTCGCCAAATTGGCGACTGGCTTCAGTCGCCCGACTATTTTAATCCGTCGCCAAATGGGCGACTAAGCTTTGCAGTCGCCAAAAACGGTCGCCCGATCAAGTTATTCTTGTAGTGACCACAATGTTGGGCCCATAAGTAGTCCCAGGAGCAGCAGCCCATTACAGACGCAGACTAGACGCAGACTAGACGCAGACTAGACACAGACTAGACGCAGACCAGAGCAGAAAAAGAGCTGTTGAAGGGAGGGAACGGGTCAAAACCCTAAGAGGATATTCCCCTATATTCCCTCCCATATTCCAGCACCAGAAACCGAATTGAGTGAGCTCAAATCCGCAACTATAAAAAGGAGGCTAGGGCATTTTATTAATACAGTTCACACGTTGTAAACCCTACTACTCTCGAAAAAATACTTGTAATCCGTCTCTACAGTGAAAATCTTCGATCGTAGTAAAAATATTGGTGGGATTCCGTTCCCCCCGCGGTTGTTTCCCTCAACGGGTTTTTCCGCGTCACCAAAAATCTCTTGTGTCGTTGTTTATCTCTTTAATTTTCGTATTTATTTTCTACGTTGGTTTTTATATTGGTTGACACTTTGACTCACATCACATAACATTGACCCGGTAGAAATTTTACCAAAACAATGTTTATGCTTCACATGTTCATATATGTTGGAGTATTCTGTATTGCTTTATATGTTTCGTGTTATCACAAAAGGTGGCTAGGAGAACTCTAGTCACTCCCCATTGATTGTGGCGTACAAGTTTTCATGTATGTAGGTACATGCAGGTTGGATCGGGGTTCACACGAGAGCTAGTGAGTGATGATCCTTTCATCATATGACTTACACGTTTATCGATTAGCTAGACTCTTAATTTCTTTTGATACAGTTTTGTTGGTGCCTGTAGGGATGTTCCATCCCAGGCTTTGTATTTACATTTTGTTTCGTACTTAGAACTGTTACTTATCTATTTCAGTTTCAGTTTTCGTTTCAGTTTAATTCTTCTCGCGTGTTGTTACCTTAAAAAGTTTTAATTCCGCTGCATTTTTAGTACTTTTGTATGTTTATATTTCCGCTTCCGCGAGGGGTTTTACACCCGTTGACTAACATATAGCATTCCCGTAAGAACTTCCGTACACAAAATGAACAAGAAGGGGGATGGAGGATCCCCTGTCTGAGCCCACATCTTGGTAAGAAATGATTCTTAGGCACACCATTGATAAGAATTGCATATGAGACAAACGTAACACACTCCATTATGAGAGAGACAAATTTTCCCGGAAAACCAAACTGTTTAAGAACAGCTTCTAGAAAATCCCACTTCATCCGATCATATGCTTTACTTATATCAGCTTCGAAAGCACAAAGACCAGTCCTTCCAATCCGATGCTGGTTAACCTTATGAATTAATTCGTGAGCCAACAGAATGTTATCACTGATATTCCTACCTTTCACAAACGCACTCTGAGATTCACTAACGATGTTCCCCATGAGGCTACTCATCCGATTAGCAATGCATTTTGTAATAATTCTCATGGTGACATTACAGAGGCTAATCGGACGATAATCCGCAACTCCCTCACGATTTTCAACCTTCGGGATAAGAGTAATGAAAGTCCTGTTCAATTCTCTTAAGACTCTCCCCGAATTCAAGACCGAAAGAATTGCTCCCGTCACATCCTTTTTAACCAGCCCCTAATATTTGTGATAGAAAATAGCCGGAATCTCATCCGGCCCGGGAGAATTCAACAGACCCATCTGAAAAACAGCCCTTCTAACTTCCTTCGCTGTGAAAGGCCTCAGAAGTCTATCCGACTCATCCTCCGATATGCGCCTCTTAAGGAATCTCATCGCATGAGTAGGATTAGAATCCTGATTAATTTCCAACTGGTTTGAGGAAACCCCAAAAAACCTCATTGAAAACACATTGAAATTCCTTACCCACCGCATCCGACCCAAAAACCCAATCCCCCTCCTTCTTTTTAATTCCATGGAGAAAATTCCTCCCAGCTCGTCCTCGAACCCAGTTAAAGAAAAATTTTGTGCAAGCATCCCCTTCTGCAATCCATTTAATTTTAGTCTTTTTGCTTCCAAGAGATCGTCGTCGCACTGGCAAAGGCCTTTAGATCTTCATGGATATTGTCATACATCACTCCACCATCACCCGAGATAGCTAAATCAATCCCTTCAATGAGTTTACCATCAAACTCTTCCCATTTATCCTTCCACACCTTATATTTAGAAAGTGTCCACTCCCGTACATTCCTTTTCACCAGCTCCAGTTTCCGGGCCAATTGAAAAGTCGGGGAACCCCTACTCCTTGAAGTCCAAGCCTGGATGATCCGTTGCTTGCATTCCTCTTGTTCAAGGGACCATGCTTCGAGTTTATACGCTTTTCTACCCTCGGCCTGACTAATGAGATTCAGATTGACTTCAATGGGCGCGTGATCCGACATCTGAATTGGATAATGCTTCACACCCGTAGACGGGAAGGAAAATAACCAATCCCGCGATCCTAACGCCCTATCCAGTCTTTCATACACCCGCCTATATCCCTTCCGATTGTTACACCACGTGAATCTCGGACCTTTGAAAGGGATATCAATTAGTTCATTTCTCAGTTTCCAATCCGAAAAATCCACCGCTCCCAAGATCGACACCTTTTTTAAGCTGAGCTTGTCGCATTCATACTCCACTTGATTGAAATCCCCCACAATTAGAAACGGATCCTCCCATGAGTTAAACCATGGCTCGAGACTTTCAAACACATCCCTATGATATGCAACCTCCGGCGCACCGTAGAAAAAAATCAAATACCACGGGGAACCATTGCATTTCAAAACACGCAAAATGATGAAATTTTTACAAGATGAGATCACGGACATCCTAGCCCCCTTTTGCCATCCTACCCATAACCCCCTGACCTTCCTTCCGCTTCGACAAAATGGTACTCGACAAAACCAAATACTCTAAAACCTTGGAAAAGAAAGTTACAACTACTACTACTACATCTTGTCTCACTTAAGAAAATGAAATCGAAGTAATAATTACTACTTAAAACCGCTTTCAACTTCTGGATTGTAGGGGTAGGCGGGTTGTTAAGACCCCTACAATTCCAAACAATGTCATTCATGGCCCCCTAGGAGGTTGTGATGGCCCAACCTCCTGAAAGCCTTTGTAGACGTCATAGTCATTAACTGAAGGTGAGGACGACGGACTCGATTCCTCGAAAACAACCTCTTCCACGAACAATCTGAAGCCACCCTCTTCCTTTCCAGACTTCCTAATCCCTTCCCCGACACAAGGTCTTTTTTGCATTTGAAGTAGGAATTCCTTAGCATTCTCTACTGATTCTGTAACTTCCTCCGGAATCACCGTGAACCCAACTTGGGTACTGCATTTACGCTTTCTGGCTTGTCCCACCGCTT
Source organism: Silene conica (assembly GCA_029255685.2). Classification (NCBI taxonomy): domain Eukaryota; kingdom Viridiplantae; phylum Streptophyta; class Magnoliopsida; order Caryophyllales; family Caryophyllaceae; genus Silene; species Silene conica. The sequence goes on from CM055312.2 coordinate 63,587,394, forward strand.
CCATCATCTCTGCATCAACAACAGGAGGTCCATAGGCATCGACGAACCCCATTAGCCCTTCAGACAGGCTGACAGCCCCTATTTTATCAAACAAACTGGATTTGGCTCCAATCTCAGGAAGAAAGAAAACATCATATCTACACTTTTGCTTCTTGATAGTTAGATTCATTTTGCATTTCCCTTTTGCTTTTTTCGCAGCTGCTTCATCCTCTTCTCGGTCTTTTTTAGCCAGAAACTTTTTAAACTTGGTCGTGTTTTCAGCTAACTCCAATTCCTTCTCCCTAATACCCACCGAAGAGAAATCCATGATTGTCTTGCCCTTATTTCTCTTGTTATTCGCATCCACTCCATCTGCCTCACTAGGTACAATGGCACCCTCCTTAGAGCAATTCCCTCCCCTCATATTCGGCAGGCCCAGCTCCAACTTGAGCCCCAAACTCAGATCATCCCCTTTCTTCTTTTTATTTGTAGCTGCTGCCAAATTACTTCCTGAAGCCTTATATCCCGAACTAGAATTTGAGATAAGATTCTCCACCCACTCATGTAGAGGAAGGTCTTGAAGTGATCCTCTAGATGATGGAGACTGAGATGAAGAATCGGCGGACTCCGACATCTCTGAATCAGAATCAGAGGAAATTAGGATAGGTTCTAACTTCTAACTCACTTCCTATGCCCTCAGATTGTTCCTGATTCCCAATATCCTGCACCCCGTCCTCATTGCAAACATCATTTCTAAGAAAGTCATCTTCATTACTCTGTTTATCAACACTAGCTCTTGTCATCTCACCTTGGTTAAATCTCTGGACCAACCCATCCTCACGATGGTAAAGGTAGGAAAGGCCAGTACGAATAAAGTTACGATGATTAATATTTACTAAACATCAAAATCAATTTGGGGGTAAATATTAATCTGGGGAATCGTGGTTGGTGATATGACGATGGAGAATTGAGCTTAGGCAGTCCGTGATTTTTGTGTAAGTGGTTGTAGGTGTACGGTGATGGTTGTGGTGGTTGTGGTGTGGGTGATTTGTTGATTTGGTGGTCGGAAGGGGTGAGTTTGAAAAGATAATATAGGGAATGACTTGTTAAACAGGTAGTCGATTACCCAAGTATAATCCGAGAAGATGGGGCTAATAGTATAGTTTATGTTGTATTTTTTGTGTTACAAAATTACAAACTAGTAACTAATACAAACAAAGGCACTAAAACATAAATGAAAACAATAAGACGGTATATTACACCCAATCGAATCGTGTTGAACACACTTTCCTTAGAGTATTTCGACCCTATAGCCTTTGCGTTGCACGAAATCTCTGTAGGATAAGACGATTCCTTTGTCTAAGGCAAGAACAAAGAACTATTAACAATAAGAGAGTTTGTCTTTTTACTTTGTAAATGTCAAAAACGAAACTAGAAAATGTGTTACTCTGTTTTTGTAAAATGAAGGCACTGAACATAAAATATGAAAAAAATCAGAAACTTATATATATATATATATATATATATATATATATATATATATATATATATATATATATATATATATATATATATATATATATATATATATATATATATATATATATATATATATATATATATATATATATATATATATAGACTTGAGATCCGGTGAGAACCACCTTACAATGAGAACCTTGTGAGAACTCTACCTTACGGACTTTTTTAAAAAAAATTAATGACATAAATGGATTCGGCATGACATTTTATAGCTAGAGAACATATTTCTTGGTCTAGAAAATAAATACTAGTGACGGAAATCAAGGTGAGATACGTTTTATTAATTTGCATGCACCTACTATCTATTTTTTCGTATCTATCATTTTTCCGCCACTAGTATTTATTTTCTAGACCAAGAAATATGTTCTCTGGCCATAAAATTCCATGCCGAATCCAATTATGTCATTAGTTTTTTTAAAAAAACTCCGTAAGGAAGAGTTATCACCGGTTCTCACCAATCAAATGCCAATCATTAAAATGATAACTACATAAGTAACTTATGTCGGTTGTACACAACCAATTATTAGTAATCATTAAAAAAAGATAACTGCCGCATGTAGAAATTTGTGTACAAATACAGAGAATTATACAACACGTAATAATATATTTAAGTGTCAAATTTTCCTTCTCAATTTCCGTTAAGTATAAGATATACTTGACTCCGAGTATATTACCCCGATAGGGGACATAATATACTATGACAACACTATTAAATAGTGTCCCTTATCCATTATATACATGAACTCGATATACGATTATATGAGCATACACTCCGTATTCCCGACTCACATTATATCCATTACAAGCTCAAACCGTTTTGACATAAGAAACCCGAATGCACTTAAATGAACTTGTGATCAATATCACTAACATTCCTCCCCCATTTAAGTGTATCCCTTGTTTCCATTAAAAACAACAAAGTAAGCAAATCTATGCATAAATGAAAGTATCCCGAGGATTGAACTTCCACATTAGTATATTATACATTCCAAATATTCGAGAATCAAGGTGTCCCACGGATTGAACCTTTCAACCCATACTGAATACATGAAGATAACATACATATAAACTCAAATAAACTCTTAAAGTTACAAACTTGACACTATTGACCGCCTTGTTTCCATATCCTTTCATGAGAGTATAGGAAGCTAAGTCCAAGCCTCTTGAAGCGGCTACACTTCACGCTCACATAGGTAAATCTTTCATCGTGCACCTGCAAAATGCACTTTGTCAAAGATTTTATTAAGAAGTTTTTAAACTTCAACCTCTTGTCATGCAAGTCATGCACATACCTTACGGGATTATAACATGTGCCTCAATCTTCCACAATAAGCCTTCCACATCTTATCATAAAGATCTAGATGGACTTTAAACCCATCCCGATTACTGACTTTAAAACCAAGTCCTTAGCTAATCCCTTCGTCAAGTGATCAGCTAAATTATGATATGTTTTCACAAAATCAACGGAAATAACCCCATGAGTAATCAGCTCACGCACCGCGCTATGTCTAACACCAAGGTGTCTAGACTTTCTGTGGTAAACTTCACTATAAGCCTTAGCTAAAGTAGCTGAACTATCATAATGAATAGAGATAGGAGGAATAGGTCTTGGCCAAACCGGAATTTCATAAACCAAATTCCTTAACCATTCCGCCTCTTTACCAGCCGCAGCTAAAGAATTGAATTCCGACTCCATAGTCAAACTTTTTATTCAAGTTTACTTCTTAGAATCCCATGAGATAGCTCCTCCACCATGTAAGAACACCCATCCACTAGTAGATGAATGATCCTCCATGTTGGTGATCCAACTAGCATCGGAATATCCATCTAAAACCGAAGGAAATCCGACATAGTTCAAACCATACTCCATGGTTTGTTTCAAATACCTCAATACACGTTTTACCGCAATCCAATGCTCAAGACTAGGATTTCTTGTGTATCTAATCAACTTGCCAACGACAAAGGCGATATCTGGTCTTATGCTTGTCATAGCATACATCAAACACCCAATCACTTGAGAGTACTCAAGTTGTGAAATAGCTTCACCTTTATTAGGCATAAGCTTAACATTAGGATCCATTGGAGTGTTAACCGAAGAACAATTTCCATAATTAAATTTCTTTAATACTTTCTCAATGTAATGAGATTGTGTCAAAGAGAATCCCATATTCTCACGCTTGATCTTTATATCAAGTATCACATCCGCCTCACCCATGTCTTTCATGGCAAAAATTGATGACAAAAAGGTCTTAGTAAGGTCTACTTGACTTTGGTTGGTGCCAAAGATCAACATGTCATCCACATATAGACAAATAATGACTCCATTACCGTTGTCATCAAATTTGCTGTACACACATTTATCAGACTGATTTAATCTATACCCATTAGATAGAACAACCTCATTAAACTTGTGATGCCATTGTTTAGGAGCTTGTTTAAGTCCATACAATTATTTGATTAACTTACAAACCTTATGCTCATTACCTGGCATAATAAATCCTTCCGGTTGTTTCATATACACCTCCTCTTTAAGCTCACCATTCAAGAACGTTGTCTTGACATCCATTTGATGGATCACTAGATTATTAATTGCAGCAAGAGCAATCAATAAACTAATAGTAGTAATGCGAGCTACGGGAGCATAGGTATCGAAATAATCAATCCCTTCCTTTTGTCTAAAGCCTTGAATAACCAATCTAGCTTTAAACTTGTCGATAGAACCATCAACTTTCATCTTCTTTTTGAAGATCCACTTGCAACCCAATGGTTTACAACCACGAGGTAAATCCGCAAGGACACAAGTGTTATTGCCCATTATGGAATCCATTTCATCATTCACAACCTCTTTCCAAAAGGAAGAGTCATGAGACCTCATTGCCTCATCAAATGTCTTAGGGTCCTTATCATTGTGAAAACAATATGGATAATAGTTTTCACATCCATCCCTTGAACCTTCAACCAAATAGGTATGAAAATCGAGACCAAAGGACTTAGCAATCCTTTTCCTCTTACTCCTACGAATTTCAGGTGTTACTTCTTTAGTTGTGACATTGTCACTTCCCTCAATAGCTCCACTAGAACTAGGTACTAGATCCTTTGGCTTCGGCATTGATGAGAAACGACTCTCATCAAATATCGCATCCCTTGACTCAATTACAGTGTGAACCGAAACATAATCATTAGGTTCAATTACATAGAACCTATAAGCCTTTGAATGCGCAGCATATCCAATGAATATGCAATCGATGCCCCTTTCCCCTAAGGTTTTAATCTTGGGATCGGGTAGTCTTACAACAGCCCGACAACCCCAAATTTGAAGATAATTCAAGTTTGGTTTCTTTTTGTACCAAAGTTCATATGGAGTGTCTTTATTCCTTTTGTTAGGAACCCTATTTAACAAATAGCAAACCGTCAACATGGCTTCACCCCAAAATCCATCACTCAGACCCGAGTAAGACAACATGGAATTAACCATTTCTTTTAGAACTCTATTCTTTCTTTCCGCTACACCATTTAATTGTGGTGTATAGGGAGGAGACACTTCATGAATAATACCACTTGACTCAAAACACAATGGGTCATAATATTCACCACCTCTATCGGAACGCAACCTTTTAATCAAACCCGATTGTTGCAATTCCACTTCATTTTTAAAGACCTTAAACTTATCAATTGTCTCATGTTTAGCATGGAGTAAATATATGTAACAAAACCGACTATAATCATCAGTAAAAGTCACTACATATTTTTTACCATCTACAGACGGATAATTGCGAAAAATCACATAAATCACTATGAATAAGTTCAAGCACATGTGAGATCCTAGACATATTACCAAAAGATTGCCTTGTGATTTTTGTCAACATACAAGTATTACACTTATTAATGTTCATGTTAAAAGATGGAATTAGACCATCTTTAGACATGGATTTCAATCTTTTATAATATACATGTCCTAGTCTCACATGCCAAAGATATGAAGTATCATCCATAGAGGAAGCAATAAATATGGAACTTTCATTTGGAACAACATTCAACATAAACATGCCATTGCAATAATAACCAAATCCAATAAACACACCATGCTTAGAAAACATACTTATTAGATTCATACACTTGTTTATCGCCAAGTTTACATAAACAACTGCCGGATACAAAGTTTTTTCTAATTCCGGGTACATGCAATACATTATTTAAATTTACAACATTTCCGGAACTAAATTCTAACACCACCATGCCACGACCAACAATAGGAGCGGTAGAATCGTTGCCCATATAAAGAACGGACCCATCCTTCACTAGTTCATAATCCTTGAACCATTGTCGATCCTTGCAAACTTGATTGGTTGCACCCGAGTCTATCCACCATGCCACTATATCATCCTGCACATAAAATGCTTCAGAAATTAGTGGTACATAATTCACAACCGAACTAAAACCATAGTCTAAAATCTGACCTTGATTAGTGGGTGGACCTTGGTCATTAGACCCTTGTCCTCTTTGGCTAGTACTTGCACCCTTGTTCGTTTTGTGCTTCCTATCCTTGCAATTTGCTTTCAAATGCCCGGTCTTTCCGCAAATCCAACAAGCACCTTTTGGTGCCTTGTTAGACTCATCATTAGTGTTGTTAAAAGAGCGTTTTTTACCCTTAAACTTGTTATTGGAACCATCTCCCTTTTTCCATCATATTGACAGAAGAAGATCCCATAACATCCTTCCCTTTACCCTTGCCACCATCTTGCACCCTTAGAGATTCCTCTATGCGCAAATGGCTACCAAGTTGAATAAGACTCAACTCTTCTTTTTTATGTTTAAGCATGTGTTTAAAATCCTTCCATGAAGGAGGCAACTTGTCTATGATACTAGACACCGAAATAGATTCATCCATTTCCATCTTATGTTGTGCAAATTGCCCCAAAATCCGAAGCAATTCATTATATTGTTCTATTACCGGTCTAGCATCCACCATTTTATAATTCATGAAATTTCCAACAAGAAACTTCTTACTAGAAGCATCATCATCCATGTATCTAGATACAAGTTGATACCATAAATCTTTAGCGGACTCTACATTTTGATAAATGTCAAAAAGAGAGTCGGACATACCGTTTAAGATGTGACCGCGACATATGTAGTCATCATTTTCCCACTTGTTTCTTTTTCGTTGAATTTCTGCAATTGTTTCATCCCAACAATCTCCGGCATGGGAGTACTCAACACATACACAACCTTCAAAGCAGTGAGAAGGAAGTGCATCTTCTTTTGCCAACGACGGAAATCAACACCCTCAAATTTCTCCAACTTTCCAAACTTGCTAGTCATCTCTTTGATTGAATCCATTTCCAAATGTAGAAAATACTCTAAGAATGTATGTTGTATTTTTTGTATTACAAAATTACAAACTATTAACTAATACAAACAAAGGCACTAAAACAGAAATGAAAACAATAAGACGGTATATTACACCCAATCGAATCGGGTTGAACACACTTTCCTAAGAGTATTTCGACCCTATAGCCTTTGGGTTGCACGAAATCTCTGTAGGATAAGACGGTTCCTTTGTCTAAGGCAAGAACAAAGAACTATTAACAATAAGAGAGTTTATCTTTTTAGTTTATAAATGTCAAAAATGAAACCGGAAAATGTGTTACTCTGTTTTTGAAAAACGAAGGCACTGATCATAAAATATGAAAAAAATCAGAAACTTTGATTTCACATATTTTGCATATATATATATATATATATATATATATATATATATATATATATATATATATATATATATATATATATATATATATATATATATATATATATATATATATATATATATATATATATATATATATATATATATATATATATATATATATATATATATATATATATATATATATATATATATATATATATATATATATATATATATGTCAATGCATGAATGGATAGGCTTGTCGGTTGTACAATGTACACCAACCAATCAAATGCCAATCATTAAAATGTTAACTACATAAGTAACTTATGTCGGTTGTACACAACCAATTATTAGTAATCATTAAAATGATAACTGCCGCATGTAGAAATGTGCGTACAAATACAGAGAATTATACAACACGTAATAATATATTTAAGTGTCAAATTTTCCTTCTCAATTTCCGTTAAGTATAAGATACTTGACCCCGAGTATATAACCCTGATAGGGGACATAATATACTATGACAACACTATTAAATAGTGTCCCTTATCCATTATATACATGAACTCGATATACGATTATATGAGCATACACTCCGTATTCCCGACTCACATTATATCCATTACAAGCTCAAACCGTTTTGACATAAGAAACCCGAATGCACTTAAATGAACTTGTGATCAATATCACTAACAGTTTATTCGTAGTTAAATCAAAGTCTGGAGTATTTTAAGAAAAGGGGTAATAGTTTAGAGTATTTTTGTCAAATAACCCTTAAGTTTTTCATATTTAAGAGTAATTAATGTTATGAAGGATACAATAGTATTTATAATCAAAAATCATGAAAATTATGGTGCTCCATCCAAACAACATATAGGAATTTAATTCATGGGTAATATGAGTTATCTAATGGCAACCAAACAAGTTTAGATTATTTCTCATGAATTGTATATAAGAATTAAAATCATGTGAATCGTAATTTCCTACATGAGTTAAGTTCTTAGATGAACCAAACGACCCCTAAGTAATTAAGCATAGTTTTACTAATCCATTTAGAAGATGAATGAAGTCAAAGAAGACCAAGGTTGGGCCAGGAGATGTTATCTAGGGATGTCATTGGGGTCGGTACAAGTGGATACCGCCCCGCACCCGTCCCAGTTGGGGCGAGGACGGGTAGAGCTTTGACAGGTGGTGCGACGGGGACGGGTACAAAAATTGCACCCGCCATGGGTAGTGGGGCGGTGATGATTTTTTGCATGTTACCCACTTCGATCATACCCGCCAATTATTATAAAAATTAATATCATTATTACGATAATTTTAGAAATTATATAAAGAAACTCTTGAAAATTGAAATTAATAGTGATTAAACCAACTTCTACGAAAAAAGATCGGAAAAATTTATGGTATAGCGGGTTAATAGGTAGGTAGGACGGGGATGGTTTTGGAAACTTGTACCCACATAGGTGGTGGGGCGGGATTGTTTTGGAAACTTGTACCCGCCATGGGTGGTGGGACGGGGATGGGTATGGGGTTTTCTTGATGGGTACGGGGGAGCGTATATCCAGCACCGTCGTACCGCAATGACATTCCTAATACTATAAAACTTTTGAATGAAGTTTCAAGAAGACTCGACTGTTATTCAACTATCTCCCTACGAAGGAGTAGTTACAAAGGAGCCGAATATTGCCTTTATAAAAAGACATTCGTTCAAGCAACAACAAACAACTCAAACAACAACTACTACAATTTAGTCTATCTTTGGATCGTAGATTCTTAGTCGTAGATTAGATTAACATTATCTTATACTTAGCACGGCAAACCCATTTGATCATGGAGGCAATCTGTCATATATCGCTTAGTTTGTAATTTAGCATTCATAAGCACTCTTGGTTATGACTTTAGTTGATGTTGTGTTATCGGTTTTTTCTTCATTTAAGTTGATACCGTCGTTTGGTACCAAAAATCAATAACTAAGTACTACTAACAGAAGTCAGCGGTAAGTAGGGTCGATCTCCACAGGGAGGCTAAGTTGCTAGTTATCTGTTTAATTCGGTCTGTCTCAGTCACAACTGGGGGTTTTATGTTTGATTTAATTAACTACTTGAAACAAGAGAATAAGAAATCAAGAAAGATTATAAAATTGGGTTTGAACAATTAAAAAGAGAGTATGTCAGGAATCGGGTCGTCGCGGTAGTTCATGTTATGCGAAAATACTAGGTCAGTCAAATCATTGACAAGGTGGGAAGGATTAATATCCTTTCGGTCTTAAATCACCCTAGACTCCCCTATTAATCTTTCGATCCAGATAGGTTATATATATTGTCCTAAGCAAGCCTACTCTACCAATCTTTCGATCCAGGCGGAGTTTTACTAGATAAACCAGTCTCATGCATGCATTCAATTAACAGGTTTTATGATTAGATTGCTTATAAACAAACCTCGTCGCAGAAAAGACTAACGTGTGAATCCTACAACATTATTACCGCGATTCCCTTCATCCTAACATACTAAGGAAATTAGCTACTCATGGCTCTGGGAATTAAACTACTCATTACAACACTAATGAAATAAGACATAATAGAAGATGACATTAAACTAATAACAACAAAGAGAATAAAATTTTCAGAGTTTTTTCAGTCCTTGTTATTCAAGGTTTTAGTTCTATTGGTAATATAGATATGAGCGTCTTGGTCGTTTCTTATACGGTGAAAATTCGGAAAATCGGTTTCGTAATAAATCGTTATATGGTATTACATATGTTGTCGATTTGTTGGTTACACTCAATTTGGTCAGATGAAATCGTCTCTCGTCAAGGCTCAAGATCCTACGATCCTCTTGTGAAAAGCTATTTACGGCGATATGATAGAGGACGTGCTTTGAAGCAATTCAAGTTTACAGATCTTTCTTTGAACAAGATTTTATTTTATTTGATTCTAGTCGAGTTGTATTCAGTCAATTTACACACATATTGTAGATGTCGTATGACTATTTATTAATGGATTGATCTTTCCTTCAAAAAAACCAAAGAGAATAAATTAAAGCATAAATAAAGAGAAGGAAAAAGAGAAGTTACAAAAAGATTGGCAGAAATGATGAATGAATAGATCTGAAGAAGAATTACAAGCTTGAAATAAACCCTAGAAAAAACTACTAACTAAAAGCAAAAGTGAAAATGTGATTAGTAAAAATGATGGGTGGAAAAGTGTCCTTAATTAGTGTTAACCTACTCCCTTTTATAGGGAGATTAGGTTAATCACATAATCCTAAACCTAAAACTGAAAAAGCAAAGTTGCGGAAACTGTAGTCTAAGTGAGTTGCTCGATCGAGTGAAAAATCACTCGATCGAGTAGCTTTTCTTCCCAAAGCCCTCGATCGAGTAAGGCAAGGACTCGATCAAACACTTTCTCTCTGGCAAATACTCTATCGAGCAAAGAAGCCCTCGATCGAGCACTTTTCTTCTGAGAACTCCTCGATCGAATACTTCTCAGTGAGTAATTCCTGCACTGCGCACTGAACTTCAAAAGGTTGTCATTTCTTCGTTACTCGTCCAAATAAAGTGTTTTTGGTGGCGTTGGAAAGCTAAGAGGACAAGCTTTCATCTCTAATTAGAATCACCTGATTATCCGTTGTAGAACTCGAGATATGGCTCTTCAAAGTGGCACTAGCAAATTAAAGCTCTTCCTTTGCTTGATAGACTTTCATTGCTTCTATGCGCATCTCAAAATGGTAGTAACAAGCTCCGACTCAACTCTTCTCCTAAATGCATACATAAGGACATGTTTTAGGCTTGATTATGATCTTCTCCGGCTCATATCTGCAATTAGCACATGACAAACCAAAGTAGACTATTCGGGAGACATTTGTAGTAAAATACTACGAAATAAGCATGAAAATGCGTGCTAATATGGCCTAAAAGGTCTATGTAAAATGCACGCATCATAAGTATCGTTGAAGATTCATGTGTTTTAAGTTTGAGAATTATATCATTCATCATCCTTAAGCGCTAATTAAATTAGTTAACGTTGTTTATTAGATTAGTGATCTACAATCATGGCTCAAATATTTGCATTCAAGGGTGTATCACAAAGTATAAGAGAGTAATTATAACCTCTGGGTACCTTAAAGTATTGTGCTTGTTTTCACACGCACACTTTCATTTCTCATAACTCTTGCTTTCCCAACGCCCGTTATCCTCTATTGCCTCGTAGCATTGTTCCGATCATATCACTAGTCTCCAACTCTCGTTGACCACTGTGTTGGAATATTCACATGTAAGTGTCCCACATTATTGAATAAAGGGAGATTTTGCCACTTTAATACTTCATAACTATTAAGGCCCTAAAGCCGCTATTTATCTTGTTACCAATTGATTTTTGAATGAAACATTCTTATATTTAACAAGTAGTCTATTTATTTCCTCTTTTGGGTGTGATTCAACCTGCTTACATGTTATATAAAACAGCCATAATCAACTACCATAGACGTCCTCGTTCTCATATCGTGTTTAAGCATTTGGAGAATCGAGGGTGTTACAACTAACATGGTATTCCCCTAATTCCTAGGAATATGATCAAGGGATATATTTGTTTTTGACAATTTCCACTAATTTCTTTCTTACTTCATTTTTTTCTACCTTAATTAGTGTGAATAAAGTCCTCTCTAATTTCAGGATTGAAGACTAACAATTACAAGTAGTTTAATAATTATAAGTTTATAACATCTAAAAGTAAAATACACTCGTGCAAGCTATTAAGACTTGGTGCAGATTAAGACATCAGGAGTTTGTGGACTTTTGACCTTAGAAATGTTCAACTTCGACCCTGATTAAGCTATACAATTAAAACACACATGCTCTATTCTCTATCTTCAACGGATTATTTTCAAATAAATAAATAAAATACTAATTAGATTGTATTCATGGCGCCAAAGTAAAAGCTATCTGACTCAAGAAACTAATTTTGTTGGATATCTGAGTCGACTTCAATATTCAAACTAGTAATAGTGTCCATAATACGAATAACCGATTCTCTAATGTGTATTCTATAGAACATCATAAGAAGTCGTAAAAAACGATATATTTATGATAATTTCTCAAAAAAATGGTAATAATGTGTACATTTATCATTTTTGTATGATAAAATCTTACGAAAATCTGCTTAAATAATTTTTTATTATATATTATTAGGGTACACGTTAAAAAAAATCATAGTATAACAATAATGATGGCGATGATCGTGACCTTTTAAATATTATATCTTGCTGTTTATGACTATTTGTCACGATCATTTTGGTCTACACTAACAACTTAATTAAATAAAAGTAAGATGAGAAAAGATTCTTGTGATTAAATTAATATCAAATTGTTGAATATTGTAACTTCTTTAAAACTTCATTCATGCACCGGGCACGTACCTTTTTACTTTAGATATATTATAAACTAATTTGCATTATGTCTTTACGTCTGTTCTTCAATATGACTTTTACTAACTTTCAGATATGTTAATAAGATTTTGTATTATAGTTTGTCCCTTTGTCTTATTGGGGATACTAAAGACGGTAGGTTTTGAAAGACGATTTCATATGAATATTGTGTAAAATGGATTACATTAACGTGAAAATGATATTGTGTAGTGAAATTGTTGTGTTTTTATATTTATAACAATTTTTTTTCTAAATTATCCAAATAGATACGAGTACTTTACAATAAAATGAGATAATGATTATTTACATATTATATATACACACACAAAATAAGAATTAAGAAAATTTCATATTTGTGGTCGACTCTTTATTAGAGTCGATCCTTTGACACGAACTAGCTTGATAAATTAATTAAATTAACAATAATTTTTATATTGAAGAATCTCATTAGTCTAACTTAACACTAATAAAGAAATTTTTAATTTTTGTTTAAGTCTGAATGCTACATGCCTACATATGTATTCTAGAAGGGTGAAAATGCTAAATACTAATCTATTTCTCATTTAATCATTCCACATTATTGTCACATAAAATTATTAGTACAAATAGAAGACTAATTCTCTTCAATTATTTTATATGAAATTATTTGTATGAATACATTTAAGTAGTTATTTACGGAGTATTTATTTATTTATTCAACTTGCAATTATTTTGTCCTCTCTATGCTTATTCCCTCAATTAATTTATGTAAAATTATTAGTATGAATACACATTTAGGTATTTACTAATTTATTCAACATGAAATTATTTTGTCTTCACTATTATAGATCCCATTAATTAATATATTTTGTATCCCGATTATTTGCATTGTTTACTTATTCTATCCCGAGGTGTCTCTATCAATTGTTTAACTTTCTATTTTAAAAAGTTTCTATAATGGTTAGCTTGATCCTACACGCTCTATTTGATCGACTTGTACCTGTCATCTAGGTAGCACGGACACTTCACCTAATTAGCCGTCTCATGTCTGACACCGTGTTCGACACTCGAACACCCAACACTCGTTGGACACATGACTAAACATATTATAGTTTAGACGAGGAATTAAATTTTAAAAAGATCGATTAGAAGATGGGTTTAGGTGGAAAAATGAAAATTATTAGTTATAGTTAGGGTCGAATTGTAGTTTTACTTGTTTAGATTTAACTTCAAATACATGATAAAAATAAAATTATATGTCATTTATAACCATAAAATATATATTTTATTATATGTAAATGCCGTGTCCCGTGTCCTAAATTTCATGAAGTGCTGTGTCACGTGTCCGTGTCGTATATATGTCCGTATCCGTGTCCATTTTGGTGCTACCTAGCCTGTCATTCAATAATCACCTCCTTTTTTCTTAGTTTTTAGACCAAAATAAAAAGTTAATAAATAACTAGAAGGGAGGAAATAATTAATAATTGGAGCTCGAATTTTTTAGGTCAGAAAAAATAAATAGGGATATATGGGATTGACTGTTTCGTGGAGAGTATTATATTGAGTTAATTGTCGCAATTCATTGACCCTTGACCGACCGAGCCCTCGTGATGTCTTGAAATCATCAATCCTTCTAGAAACTGAATAAACAAAAGTAAACCATAGATACCCCAAACGTAAACAATCGATCGATAGTCGATTCACATGATATGGTACCACTGCATTTACGCAACAATCAATATGGTGATGTATCTCATCTATTATTTGCGTTTTAAACTCGTCTTAAATTTATATCAAGATTGTATTTCAAATTTGGATTTGGATCAATTTACTTGTTTGACAAACTAACTAGATTTGGATTTGGAGATCCAACAAAATCCAAGTAAGTCTAAAATAACCACATTTGAAATCCACCCTCCAACCCCCCTGACTCGTGATCCGATATGAAATGTGTCATGTGTAATTACGATAAATGTCAATTTGGTGTCATTTGAAATAACCACATTTGAAATCCATTTGAAATGTGTCATTTGAAATATAGCAAAGTAAAATAAGAATTTGAAGATGAAGGGGGTTGGAGGGTGGATTTCAAATGTGGTTATTTTAGGCTTACTTGGATTTGGTTGGATTTCCAAATCGAATTCTAGTTAGTTTGCCAAACAAGTAAATTGATCCAAATCCAAATTTGAAAATACAATCTTGGTTCCCAAACACACCATAAACAAAACTAAATGATAGATTCCCAAATGTAAAGAGTAGAGTGGCAAAACCTGTTCGATCCGGTACAACTTGAGAATTGGGTGAACCGAAACCAAACTGACCCGACCCAATAACTGATAACAGTCTTATTTTATCCAACGCGAACCCGACCTGACTCGTGATCCGATATTTTCTCAACCTGATAGATGACCCTATAATGAAATGGCTTAATAATGGTTTAAATGACACCAAATCGACATTTATCTTAATTATTCTCACTTAAATTTCAATTAATACACTTACCAATTATTTAAACATAAAATTACCATCTAAACCTAAATATATAAGATAAAATACATGTCAGTAACCTGACTCGACCCGACAGGAATTGTCACTTGTTGATGGCCGGCCCGACACGAATTGTCACTCGTTTAACGACCCGCCCCGCCCCGAAGATGACCCGACATGAACCGAGCCGACCCGAACCCATCACTGACTCGGCATAACCTAAACCCGATATGACCCGACCCATTTTAAGCTGACCTGTTACCGACCCGAGTGACCAGATTACCACCTCTAATATAAAGAATGGATTTATAAATGATTCGGGTATATCTTATTTACTATTTGCATTTTAAAATGAAACAATTGTCTTGAGATTAAGATAAATCAAATACATTATAAGATGTACTCATATTGGGATAAAGCTTAATCATGATGTTTTGAAATCATCATTCCTTCTAGAAATTGATTAAACAAACCTAAATGATAGATTCCCAACGTAAAAAAAATTGTATCTATAATCGATTCACAAGATATGGTACCACTACATTAACTCAACAATCAACATGGTGGGTGTACCTCATCTACCATTTGCGTTATTGTAGGGAGTAACATGTTATCAGGTCCAAATAATTTTTGCTGTGGTTACAGTACAACTTTGTTAATGTGTTCAGAAAGTTATTGGAGTGGATGATGTTTGTAAGCAAGTTCTTTTTTTTTTTACTCCCTCCATTCTTTTTATATCATCTCATTTCCCTTTTGGACAGTATTCACAATCGAGTATTCAACGTCATTTTTCTCTCAATCCGTTCACGAAAATATATTAATGTGAGATCTTTTTTAATTTGTCTTGATAAGAGGATTAAGAATATCAAAATTTTATAATTTTTAGTAGTATGTAGCTAAAGATATAATCGAAACAAAATGAGTATTGACAAACATGTATAAAAAAATGGGTGATATAAAAAGAATGGAGGGAGTATTATAGATTGTTGGAGGGCGTGTGTTGCTTGTAAACGGGTTATTTTTGTTGTTATTCCAATGATAAGTAATTCAGTTGACAATTTACCAAAAAAGAACACAAACAAGCAAGTTCATTAACTATATCATTGCAGGTGTATGTTCTAATGTTTTTTAGAAAGCATACCGAAGAAATATATAACGGGGGTGACTATGTACATTTAACTAATTTAAAAAGCTTAATAATTTTCCTAGACGATGAGACTTTGTTACATGTCTTCTAGTGAAAGGTAACCCCGCGAATTGAGCTTACATGGTACGTAGTGGTTAGCATGGTATTGTTGCGTGCCCGGGG
The DNA here is from genome assembly GCA_029255685.2 of Silene conica. Taxonomy (NCBI): domain Eukaryota; kingdom Viridiplantae; phylum Streptophyta; class Magnoliopsida; order Caryophyllales; family Caryophyllaceae; genus Silene; species Silene conica. The sequence continues at coordinate 63,603,809 of CM055312.2, forward strand.
AGGATCAAACCTCTTCGTCATCAAAAAAAAGAGTAGTCACACGATCACACGTAGAGGTGATAACTAATTTGAAAAAAAACTGCAACTTTTAACTCTTTAATCTAATCAAACTCCTTTCAGAGCCTTCCTCACGTGCAGGAAAATTATGGGACTGGAAAGGATTCAACTCCCTCCCCTATCAATTATGGGACTGGAACTGAATCAGTTACAAGAAGTGATTCAGTAGTCGAGTGTGGACCAGAATGTGAATGCTGGGTCCAACAACAACATGTGGCTGAAGGGGATTTTTCTGATGGTCCTTTGATTTTGGAGGAGAGTGCTCAAGGGGAAGATATGAATGATGGCCTGTTGGTGGGTGCTTTTAGTGAAAATGCTGAAGAATTGATACAGAAAGGTAAGGAGCAAGAGACTCCTATGTGTTTGATGAACAAGGAAAGTGAGCTTGAGACATCGGCTGTTAAATTTGATGCTTTGGTTAAGGAGGTTGGGGAAGGTTCAGGTAAAGGCTTGGGCATGGATTCCAAGCGCATGCAAGTCTTGGGTATTGATAATGAAGGTAACATTGTGATGGTAAATTCAGTAAAAGATGATGAAGAGGCTAAGGAGTGGAATGGTGGAGCGGTTGAATGTTTTTCTGAAGGTTTAGGAGGGCTGAAGAAGTTATTCTACAAGAAGAAGACAAACTTGATGATTCAGAATATGAGTTCTCTGCTAAAAGAAAATGCGCAAGTGAGGCTGAGGAGTACATGGTCCCGGCTGGTGTTCTTGATTCGTGTTTTAGTGCTCAAGCCTATTTAGCTAAGATGGGGAAACGTAGATGCTTGGATGGTGGGAAGCGTGGCTCTGGTTTTTTCGAAGACTCGAGTGCACAAGAGGGCACGTCAAAGTATGGTCTTCATGTTCAAATTCCGGATATCATGATGAATAACTCCAGTGATTCGGATTCGGTTGGTAATGGTATGGGAGTTGCGGAGGTTGGCCCATCCCAACCTCCACGTGAAGAATGATAGGTATGATGTGGAATTGTAGGGGTCTTAACAACACGTTCGCCCCTATAATTCCGAAGATTAGAGCGTTTATTAGTAATAAGTATTATGATTTTCTGTTTTTAGTCGAGACAAAATGTTCCATAAATAAGGTGAATGGTATCTTTAGGTCTCTAGGCTTTAGTATGTCGTCGGGGTTTGATGCGTGTGGGGCTTCGGGTGGCCTTTGGGTAGGCTGGAAATCTGGATCAAGTATGAGCGTGATCATGGCTTGTACTCATTTTGTTATTTTGCGATGTGATAAATTCAATGATCGGATTTTCTACTTGGTTCTGTTTTATGGTGCTCCAAAGGCATGTGACAGAATGGCTGTTTTAATTTCGTTAGGAGAATGGATGGATAAACTAGACTCTCCTTTTCTTATTATTGGGGATTATAATCAGGCAGAATATGACACTGATAAGCTTAGTCAACATAGAAGCTCAATCAATGGGGCTTTCGATTTCAATCTTTGGAAAATTGAACACGAATTGGTGGATATTGATTTCAAGGGTCCTCGTTTTACCTGGTGCAATAATCGAAAAGGACATAAGCGGGTGTATGAACGTTTGGACAAGGCCTTGGGGTCACGAGACTGGTTAAGTTTCTTTCCAGAGACGGGAGTTTGGCATTTCCCTATTCAATTATCTGATCATGCTCCAATTGAAATCGATTTCCATTTGTTAAAAAATAATGAAAGAAGACCATATAGAATTGATGCGTGGGCTTTGGATCAGCAGGAGTGTGTGGAGATGGTAAGGGTTAATTGGAGGGTTCGTGTTGTCGGAAATGTCAGTTTTAGACTGCAAAGGAAACTATCAAGGGCACGGGGAATCATTAAGAAATGGTCATTGGATAAACGGAGTGGTTGGAACAAACCATGGGAGGATTTTGATGAAAGACTTGAGGAGGCCTTGGAAAAGGCCGTATCTTCGGGCAATGAAGAGGAGTTTGTTCAAATTCATGATCAGTTAGTGGCATTTGCAGGGGCGGCAGCCATTTTTTGGAGACAAAGAGCTAAGTTGAAGTGGGTGGTGGATGGTGATACGTGTACAAAAATTTTCTTCAATTGGGTAAAGGGAAGAGCGAATCGGAATTTTATATACGAGATTAAAGATGAGAATGGTGAATGGGTTTATGATGTTGAGAAAGTCAAATTAATCTTTCGTGAATCTTTTTACAATCTCTTTAATCCGGTTGGGAAGGGCGCCGATAATGATCGGGTTGAAGTTATGAAAAATGTCGTATGTGATGTGGAAGGTAGAATTAGGGACGATGACAGTGAATGGCTTGCTTCTCCTTTTACTGCTCAGGAAGTCCGCAAGGCTGTTTTACAGATGGGAGCTCTTAAGGCTCCGGGTCCAGATGAAATATAATTCCTGGCATCTTTTATCATAAGTGCTGGTTCTTTGTCAAGGATGATGTTACTTGTGCGGTGCTTGCTACTCTCAATTCTGGAAGAGTGTTAAAGGAAATGAATCGTACTTTTATTACTCTGGTCCCTAAGTGTGATCACCCGGAGATGGTCGGGGCCTTCCGTCCTATTAGTCTCAGTAATGTAATTATGCGGATTATTTCTAAATGTGTGGCTAATAGGATGGTTCGGATCATGAAGTATTTGGTTGGGGATTTTCAGAATACTTTTATCTCGGGTAGACAGATAAGTGATAATATTCTTTTGGCAAATGAAGCTATTCATAAGATCAATTCTCACAGATTTGGAAAAAATGGATTATTTGCTTTTAAAGTTGATATGAGTAAGGCTTTTGATCGAGTTAGGTGGGATTTTCTGGAATTGGTGCTAGAAAAGTTTGGTTTTCCATCGAGCTTGATTAGACTTATTATGAATATTGTTTCTTCTATCTCCTATGAGTTGTTGTTTAATGGCGGGCCATGTGAGCAGTTTCTTCCTAAGTATGGCCTAAGGCAAGGTGACCCGCTTTCACCTTATTTATTTATTCTATGTATGGAAGTGCTCTCGGCAAATGTGAGAAGAAAAGAAGAATTGCAAAAGATTCAGGGAATCAGATTGGTCCGAAATGCCCTTGTTCAGTCTCATTTGTTTTTTGCTGACGATTCTATTTTCTTTCTTAAGAATAAGGGGAATTGTTGTGCGGAAATCAAAGAAGTGATCAAGCGTTACTGTCAAGCTTCTGGTCAGGTTCTAAATGCGGATAAGTCCGGGATTCTTTTTAGTCCTTCGATGACATTAGCTGGAGCTCGATATTGTCTTCGAACTTTGAATGTCACTCGGAATCGAGGTATTGGAAAGTATTTGGGAATTTCTACTGAATTTATTGGGGCCAGAAAAGAGATTTACAGTGGTCTGGTGGATAGTGTGCTTAAACGTATTTCTTCTTGGAATGGGATTTTTCTATCTGCGGCAGGAAGGTTGACGTTGATTTTGTCTGTCTTATCAAATCTCTCTATTTACTTTCTATCGGCCTTTAGGATTCCGATAAGCGTGGCAACAAAGATTAATGCTTTGTTGGCTCATTTTTGGTGGGTTGGACATAAATCACAAAGAGGTCTTCACTTTTGCAGTAGGAATTTTCTGGCATTGCCAAAGTCAAGAGGAGGTTTGGGGAGCAGGAATGTGGAGTGTATGAATAAGGCTTTGCTTGCAAAAAATGCATGGAGAATCTTGAATGATCAGAATCTTTTTCTTAAAAAGGTCTTTCGTAATCTGTTACTTTGTAATCCAGATTCAAGTCAGGGAATGGTGGTTCGTAGGGGTGGGCATTGGTCATGGGGAGCACGTAGTATTATTCATGGTCTGGATCTTATTCGAGAAGGTGTGGGTTGGAAACCAGGTATTGACTCAAATTTGGACGTTTGGACTATTAAGTGGGTGGATGGTGAGATTCCTGAGCCACGGCCAGAGATTCTGGAGCTGGATTATGTCAGTTTGACGAATTTAAAAGTGAGAGATCTTATGTTGGATGGTAGGAGATGGGATGAAGCTAAGGTTAGGGAAATTTTTACCACGGAAACTGTTAAAATAAAAGGTGTTGGCTATCCCTCTCTGTACTTCACAGGCTCAGGATGAGATGTTCTGGATTGGCTCTGCATCGGGGATTTATTCTGTGAAAAGTGGGTACGCATTGTCTTTTCAAGATTACTTTGATAAGAATAAATCAGACATGGATGTTTTGAGGCTTGGTGCAGTTCCATTTTCTTTTTTTAAATCTCGTCTATGGAGGCTTCCAGGGCCTCAAAATTGGAAGATTTTGGTGTGGAAAATTGTTACAGGGTCTTTGCCAGTTGGAGCCGAGTTGCTAAAAAGGGGGGTGGATATTTGTTTTTCGTGTAGACTTTGTGCTACGAGTGGGGAGATGATCGAGTCTGTTGACCATTTATTCAGGGACTGTCCGGTGGTTATGCGGGTGTGGAAAGGATCAATTCTAGGGATTAATGGTTTCGGGACGGAAGGCTTGGAGGTGCGTCTGTGGATCATTGGATGGATCGATTATTTATGGAAGCTTGAGAATGGTCAAGAGAGTCTAGTGACTTTTTTCGCTATTTTGTGGCAAATTTGGATAACTTCGAATAACGCGGTCTTTAATCGTGAAGTTTTTTATCCAAATGTGTTTTTTTAGCAATGTTCAAGCCTCAGTTGGAGTGGTTATGCGAGTGATCCACTCACGAGAAACAAAAGGGTCTCTGGGGAGAAATCTTAGTGATGATTACACAACGATGAGTTCTGATGCAGAAGATTGTGATATGAGGAATTCAATTCCATTCTTCATGATTCGTTTGCAACATCATGATGATGTTTCCAGAGTTAAGGTCGATGCGACTTGGAGATATGGCGCACTTTCTTCTGCAGGATGGGTTCTTTTTGGCCCGGATGGTGATGTGAGTGAAGAGGTATCTTGTGTCTTTTATGTAGAATCGGCTGCTCAGGCGGAAGCTCGAGGGATTTTGGAGGTTTTACTGTTGGGAAATGTGTCCTCAACAATTGTGCGATCACGACAGGGATAAAAATCATTGTCATAAATCTTATGAAATGAATATGCAAGGGACGATCCGATATTTGATATAGTCAACTGACCAACATTAATCGGTAATGATTGGCTGACTAGAGTTTGACATTACTGTCGTATGACGGTGGTGGTCAGTTGATCCCTTTAGGTCACACCTATAGGACAGACCCCTTAAATAATATATTGATTAATTGTATAGGATACAGATTGATCGATATCCTTAAAACCGTATATTGAGAATTCAGAGGTTGAATCTTAATGTAAGATTTATATTTGAAATTGAAATGTGTCAATTGTCAAGTATTAAACGATATTTTAGAAATATCGAAATTAGTATTATGAATGGTTCATGGTTATTAATTTAGAAATATTATTTATATGTGATAAATTTATTTTTAAATTAATACAATTATTATGTCACATGAGATGTTACATAATTGTACAAATTATAAATCGAAAAATGAAAGTGCATTTTACGATTATAGATGCCGGTTTAGTGATGATGTTTTATGGGTTTGAAATGTAAAATTAATATCCTAAAAAAACATCATGATTAATAGCCTTAATGCCTATGGTCATGGGTAAGACAAAATTGGCTCTTTCACTACCCTAGGCCTTGTCTTACACGGCTAAACCAACCCCATGCATCCCACTCTATTTATATGTGGTGCTACACATATTCTAAGCTAATCTCAAGTTAGTATCTTTCTAGTGTAAGAAAGATTACAACTACCTCTAAATATTATCTTCATAATATTCTCTAAATATACTAATAGAAGTATTAGTACACGGTTTTAATACTACCGATTCCGTCACCTAGCTCGTGTTCGTGCTTTGGTTTTTAAGGGAAGGTCTTGGGTGCAACGTAAAGGAGGCAAGCTATTTTGGTTGCTCCGTGGAGGATCGTCCTAGCACGCATTTGGACCGGTTGTAAGAATCCGTTTCTTTAACATTTCCGCATCTCGTTTTTGCATGCATAATATTTAGATCGACTAACTTATTAATATGAGATTAATAAGAAAATTTTAGTAAGACTATAATATGAACTTGTTAGTATGACTACCTTAGTTTTCAACAAGTGGTATCAGAGCCATTAGGTTGCTTGCATGCAACTCGATTTTATACGTTTTTGCGAGAAAATGCGATTTTAATTAAAAACGATAATGAGTAGTACATATAGGATATGCACGAAAATCATATTGCATGTATATTTTCTGGTCTTAAAATAGTTTTAAGTCATTTTAATGATTTATGGAATAATATTGTTCAATATTGTAATTAAATTGTTTAATTCATGCTCTAAATCGGTTAAAAATGTTTTATTATGGGAAAAATAGCTAAATAATGTTTCTGGCCATGAATTTTAAATATGTTCTCATATGCATTTAACATATTATGAATATATAATTTTCGAAATTATTGAAGGTTTTATGCATGGTTTATGATTTTTAATGGTTAAATAGTCATAAAATGAGTTAAATATGGGATAAATAGTTATATTATGAATTTAACTATAAAATTTTTTTTAGATGTCACATGCAATATATAAAATATATGATGAATTTTCCAGAATTTTTCTTTAATATTGCATGAATATTGATTTTTATCGTAAAAATCGTAATATTAGTGACATATTTTAGCTTAAATAGTTTAAGTTCGAATTTGACCATAAAAATTTAATATAGTGTCATATATATTATTTCTAGCATGCATGTGAATTTTGAGCCATTAATCTCGAATTTTGCATGAGAAATGATTTTAATCGGTAAAATCGCGTAATATATGACACGAATTATTAAAAATAGTAAAAGTTACTTAAATGGTCCGAAAAATTCACCCATATTAGTCATATTATATATGATCATCAACATATTTTTTATTTAGTGCCAAAAGTTTCTGAAATTTTAATTTTTAATTTTAAAAGGTTAAAATTGGAGATTGAGTGTTGAAAGAGTCATAATCATTTTCAAATCCTAAAACAGTGTGCATCTGATTTTTACTTGCATTTTCAGAAACTTTGAGTGTCTAGGAAGATGTAAAAATTATATTGGTATTTAAGTTTTAAGGATCTGAAATTTTAAGAATTTTTCAGTATATTCAAAATTTTAAATTTTGAATTTTCGAAATTTTTATGACTCGTTTGATTATTTTAATGCTATTTCCCGTAAACCGATTAAAGCCGAACAATATTAAAATAAAAGTTAAGTTAATTTTCGAAATTTGAGTAAGACTAAATTTTGAATCCTAAAATGTGTTAGGAAACTTGACTAAATCATGAATAGTGATTCATAGAGTGATTAGTGATTTTTAAAAATGTTTAAATCACGTTATTCCATAAAATCGTGTTATTACGAATAACGAAATTTAAAATGTGTTTAAATAGGACGATTTGGCTTAGGTTTTGCATTTTACATAAGCATTGCATATTTAATTATTGTTTATGAATGTCATAATTTATTTACGTAATTTTGGAATTATGTAATTTACTTAGTATGGCCTTAGTTTTTAATCGATATTTCCCGTAATGTAAGGGTTTATCGACTTGGTTGTAATTTAATGTGATCTCGTATCACTTTATTTTATTGTTTTATTTTATTTTATTTTATAATGTATAAAATAGATAGAAAATTTGTAATTATTTGTAATTCCGGAGATCCTTGAAGACGGTGCCATTTCGGAAAGGAGTTCCGACCAAGACGGAGTTTGCCTTGGGATGCGTGCCGCGTGTGAAGTTCAAGGGACCAAAGGAGTTGGTTTCCGAATTTGTAGTTTATTTAAATTTTCTAATTTTAGGAAAGGCCATACTAGGGTTTATTTATGCTATTAAAGTTTTATGCTTTTATTTATGCTTATCATGTTTGCATGCATAGCCAAATCGTCATTCAAACTCATGCATTTCATCGATTTTATCGACCGTGTCAATCAATTTATCGATAATTCACCGACTTAGTTCACTTAAAGGAGATAGATAAAAAAATTGACAAGATCTCTTACGTTATTTAAAAATCGAGACATAGCCTTACCAAAAAGTAAAGAACCCGCGAAGGATCTTCTTCATAAGGGAGTAGGCTCGGCTAAACCGGGGTGCAAACCTTATTACGTTGGTGAAGTGGGGTAATATGATTACATTCTAGAAATTTGGTTGATCTCGACGAAGGTATTCGAGCCACCGTAGTGGTAATAAGTTCGGGCTAAGATAAGAATTAGTGTAATTTTATCGACCGAGAGTTCTAAAAGTAGAATCGATTAAGGGGTTAATCTACCGAGTCACATTAATGAGGGATGTATCGGCTAAACCGTGCCCGAGTTAGTGTGTATTTGGGTCTCGGGATCATTTACTTAATTGGGTAAGAGATCATTAAGTAGATGTTTAACTTGTTTAAAATTTACAAGTTTAAATTAATTATTAAAACGATAATTGTGTTTTAATTTCTTAAATTTTTATTTGTAGTTCATTTTTTCGACTATCAATCAATGGCAAATAACGCTCCACCACTCCCACATCATGTTTCATGGCTCCAATCTTTCACGAATCGTTGCAAGCTTAGGAAGCAAGGCACCAATTTTAAAGATTGGAAAACTCAATTACTTATAGCTGCGGAAGGTGACAATAAGATTCGTTACCTTGCCGAAGCCGCTCCTCCTGGTCCCACTGCTCATTCCACGATAGAAACTCGTGAGGCCTATGAGGCCTATATGAAGGAGTCAAACATTCTTAGGGACATACTCATTTTCTCTTTGGAGCCGGATCTCCAAGAAAGATTGATTATGCTTAGCACGGCAAATGAGATTTACACTAAGCTTAAGAATATGTTTTCTCAAACTCCTAGGACGTTGCTTCATGAAGTAATTTCTGCATCTTTTGACCCAAACTCATATAAAGGTCAAATTACGAGTTCTACGGTGGTTAAGTCGGTTGTACCATCTGAAATCTTGCAAGATCAAAGGATGGAAGCCAGTGACTATCTCATAATAGAACAAATTCTTCGTTTTCTTAATATGCCTTCACAAGCTGAAAGGGCATTTGGACTTATTTGAAGTACCAAGAAGAATATGCCTAATCTTGAGAAAAAGAGCAAAGGGAAGTATAAAAGGAAAAATGGAAAGGGCAAAGGTAAAATGGCATCCAAGACCGCATCATCTTCAAAAGTTGATGATAAGTGTCATTATTGCACAAAGATGGGGCATTGGAAACGTGAATGTCCGATGTACTTGGCCGACCTAAAGCTTGAAAGGCTCACTCTTTTGGTAATAATTCTTATTTAAACTCGTGTTGTAACATTAACTTTTGTATAATGATACAAGTTGTTAATACTAACCCTTTTTAATTGTTTTAAAGGGACTCCTTCCAGGAAATGGAGCAAGGAGAAAGGAAAGGAGAACTTAAAGTTCCTTCCATGGATGACTATGGTAGCATCCGAGATTGAAGACATGAAGAGCATGGCTCTATTTTCATTTTGATGTCTTCTTTCATTTTGCATTTTAAATTAAGAACTTTGTATTTCTTGTACGACAAGAATCTTGTTGAAACAATGGTTGTAATAGTGGTGACTTGGTTTTCAACCCAAGTCATCCTTTTGTTCTTAATCAAACATGTTGTTTTTAAAATGCTTTTATATGATATATAACATGAGTAACATGATAGGATCATTATAAAAGTAATTCGACTTACTTAAAAATGAGAATTGCATCCCATGAAATACCTCAAATTCAAATATAAGAACATTAGTTCATTATAAGATTTTCACCTTAAATGAAGGAATATGTTAATATCTCAATACTCAAATTAATTCTTTATCCAATACATTGTTAACGGGCAAAAATGCTATCCTTCTTAAATAATGGTTATTTTAAAGGATAGAGTGGGAGAAATTCTACGCCCGCAAACCAATGAAGTAAACATAGGATCTTAGAGAAGAGTCCTATAAGAAGTCCTTAAGAAGAACTCTAAAGGATTGGATAGAAGAAACTACTAGAGGACACAGAAGAAACTACGCAAGGACACAAAAGGAAATGTTCCATATGTTGTCATTAGTTCCTAGAGAGGACAAAGGGAACCGCGAGTGTTAACAGAAGGAAATCGTTTCCATGATGTTAATCTTTCTGTTTTATAAAGATAATAAAGGAGAAATCATCTCCCGTTCTCGTGGGAAGGAAAATAAAAATGAAATGTTCATAGCGAGTTGAGAAAATGTTTGAAGTAAATCAAAATGAAATGTTCATTATGAGTTGAGAAGATGTTTGAAGATGTTACCAAAACACTATGAAAATAGTGGGAGTTATTAAACTATAAGATAGTAATATGGAATACAGTGGGAGAAAAGTTACTAAGGAAACGGAACCTACCATTAAAGAATGGTGATTCTTTAAGGGTTAAAGAATATAAGGTTTTCAATTCTAAATGAATGAATGTTAAGAACATAAATCATAAGTGAGTTTATTATATGATAATGAAACGTCACCGATCAGTTAACGAGGTTTGGATTTGAATCCAAGATATGAAGATATTAAATTCATATAACCTTGATTAAAATGCCATAAGTTGAAACAATACCTTATTTCGATGGAGAACTAGTAGATCGAATCTAGGTAAACTACAATATAAATTCTAGTACAGTATGACTATGTTCATAAGGATGACATGTCATGAGTTTTGAGAAAACAGTGGGAGCTTCCTTAAAAGTAAGGAGACTCGAGTCGTGTATAAAAGACTTGAAATGTACTTGAATAAGATCATATTATACGAGATAATATGAGTCAAAAGGAAACCGAAATTTGTAGGTTTAAAGATGTGAAGATAGGATATATTCACATAACAAACCGTTAATACAAATTCAAAGATTGTTTATGTGGAGCAGCAATATCGTATTGATTGTTCGCACATAACAATCACTTTTATCGTTTGAGTTATTATTTTTATTAACTCACAATTTATACTTTGTGAAATCCAAATGGGTTGTAAGAGACAATTTGAACCCCATAAGTGAACTGGATTAACTTAGTATAGCCCATAGTCATTTGTATGAGGTGACGTCTCGAAGCGACTAGAATGTGAGGCGATTGATGACAAGTTCAAATGTCATAGAGTCATATGGGATGACTAGTCGATCACATAGGCAGACTGTGTAACACTTTGTCGGGCATTTTGTGACCGCTTATAGAGTTCTGGAAATTTTATAATTAGCCTGGTCGTGGCGAGAGCTACTATATTATTCACATAAGTCGATTCTTTGACTTGAGACTGTTCGCCCAAGGTGATGCAGCCTCAGATTGACTTTGATTTTAGCTCTACGATCAACCGTTAAAGGGGATCAAATGGGCTTCTTTTGGGTCATGATGGACTGTGTTAGCGAAGGGAACAGTAGGATAGGAATTGTCCAACCCCTTGTCAGGGTTGTCTTAAATCTCAAGGCCACTCGAGGAGAAGTTTAACTGGAAATGCGTGGCCACGCTCGGAAGGTATCTATGGTAGATAATTCCGGTCAAAGCAGTCAAATCTCCAGATCGAGAAAAACCGCTCAAGATATGATCAAATGCAAGTACGACCTGGAAGACACCTTGCATTGAGTGGGAGATGACGTAATAGGACAAGAGAATTGGTGACGCACACTTGTCGAGTACAAGTGGGAGATTGTTGGGAAATGTGTCCTCAACAATTGTGCGATCACGACAGTGATAAAAATCATTGTCATAAATCTTATGAAATGAATATGCAAGGGACGATCCGATATTTGATATAGTCAACTGACCAACATTAATCGGTAATGATTGGCTGACTAGAGTTTGACATTACTGTCGTATGACGGTGGTGGTCAGTTGATCCCTTTAGGTCACACCTATAGGAAAAACCCCTTAAATAATATATTGATTAATTGTATAGGATACAGATTGATCGATATCCTTAAAACCGTATATTGAGAATTCAGAGGTTGAATCTTAAAGTAAGATTTATATTTGAGATTGAAATGTGTCAATTGTCAAGTATTAAACGATATTTTAGAAATATCAAAATTAGTATTATGAATGGTTCATGGTTATAACAAACGTTGTTAATATATCGTATTGACGATTATTACGATAACTGTATGGTTATAACAAACGTTGTCAATAAGTAATTTCGAATTACTTATTAATTTGTTAAATGTGATTTAATTAATTTAGAAATATTATTTATATGTGATAAATTTATTTTTAAATTAATACAATTATTATGTCACATGAGATGTTACATAATTGTACAAATTATAAATCGAAAAATGAAAGTGCATTTTACGATTATAGATGCCGCTTTAGTGATGATGTTTTATGGGTTTGAAATGTAAAATTAATATCCTAAAAAAAACATCATGATTAATAGCCTTAATGCCTATGGTCATGGGTAAGACAAAATTGGCTCTTTCACTACCCTAGGCCTTGTCTTACACGGCTAAACCAACCCCATGCATCCCACTCTATTTATATGTGGTGCTACACATATTCTAAGCTAATCTCAAGTTAGTATCTTTCTAGTGTATGAAAGATTACAACTACCTCTAAATATTATCTTCATAATATTCTCTAAATATACTAATAGAAGTATTAGTACACGGTTTTAATACTACCGATTCCGTCACCTAGCTCGTGTTCGTGCTTCGGTTTTTAAGGGTAGGTCTTGGGTGCAACGTAAAGGAGGCAAACTATTTTGGTTGCTCCGTGGAGGATCGTCCTAGCACGCATTTGGACCAGTTGTAAGAATCCGTTTCTTTAACATTTCCGCATCTCGTTTTTGCATGCATAAGATTTAGATCGACTAACTTATTAATATGAGATTAATAAGAAAATTTTAGTAAGACTATAATATGAACTTGTTAGTATGACTACCTTAGTTTCCAACATTTACATTGGGCAATTGAGCACCGTATTCTGCATCTTGGTATTTCTTCAGATTGCTTACAGGTCGTCCGACAGATCGCAGGAACTGATAGTATTCATCATCATAATAAGGGAGTTCTCTCTGACATCTGGTCCATGGTTGATTGCTTCCATTGCTTAAGTATTAGTTTTATTCCTCGAACTCTTAATAAGCGAGCCCATAATGTGGCTCAGCTAGCTTTGTTGTAGTTTTTTTCGTTTATTTTACTGTTGCCAAAAAAAAAAAATATATAATCAAGCTAAGTTTAATCCCTATGTCTAGATAACTATAATATAATTGAAGACTTGATAGTATTAACCGTTTAAAGGTTTAAGACAATACTCCGTCTTAAACAAGATTTATTCGTTTTCAAAGTATGTACTAGTTGTATAAGCAAGTGGCATAGGGAATGGTGGGTCGAGTGGGCGCAATAGCGATATGTACCTTATCCCCTTGCTTAAAAGTATGTATTCTCTCCATTTCTAAAAAAAATAAAGGTCGATTACTTATTTAACGGTCTAGATCTAATTTTGGATCGATCCGATAATCGTAATATAACTAGAAAAGAAAAGGATTAAAGTCTTGTTCTTTTGGACTGAAACTGAACTAAACTAAACTTATAGGATCTAAACTGAACTGAACTTATAGGATCTGAACTGAACTTATAGGAACTAAACTGAATTGAATTGAACTTATAGGAACTAAACTGAACTTATAGGAACTGAACTGAACTTATAGGATCTGAACTGAACTGAACTGAATTTATAAGATCTGAACTTAATTAACTTAATTTGATTGAAGTTAATTATTATTATTATCCAAGAGAAGGCATTAATAAAAAAATAGTCTAAAATAAAAGGAAATATAAAATATTTTCCACTTCATATACAATGGTTTGTTCATAATTCATACATTATACTACGGTTATATTACGATAAAAAAATAATCCACATATTACAATTTTTTCTAACCATTTATTTCCACCATTTCTTTAATTGATCAAACGTCATTTCAACTTTCATTCTCGATGATGAATGACGATAGTTGAAGTATTTTACCATTCTTTCAGGCGGTCTATGCTTGTATTCAGGCATATGGCATTAAGGTGAGCGTGTATAAAATCGTTTGGTATTAATGAGATAGTTAAAACGGGTACAGTTATTAATAATTTGATGTTTTTTAAAAAAAAATAGTGTATATCGAATAATTAAAGCGAAATGATGTTTTATCGGTTATTAAAATAATACTTCTTATATAGCTTTTTTGAATTGAGTTTATATGAGCTAAACTAAATTGAATTGAACTGAACTTATAGGAACTGAACTGAACTTATTATAGGAACTGAACTTATAAGAACTGAACTGAACTAAACTTATAGGATATGAACTGAACTTATAATAACTGAACTAAACTAAACTGAACTTATAAAGTGAACTTAAATTAAGTGAGTTAAAGTCCAAAAGAACAAGGCCTAATAGGTGAAAAGAAGATACAGATTATATACTATAGTATTCCTTTAGAGACGTGCTTTTTCACATACGGATTTCTCTTTCACACCTGAATTTTACCATTCTACCCTTGTCATTTTTTACATTCACTCCTTATTTGTCTCTTTTCTCATTCCCTATTTTCATCTCCGCAACTACCACTGTACAACCAAGGGATCCGGCTCAACAACCGCAGTATACTCCTCTGAAGCGAGAAATCCTCCTCCAAAGCCCTCCCGCCGCCCCTTCCCCCTCTGCATGTCGCGCAACCCTCCCCCTCCCCCTGCCGCGCACCCCACCGTCACCGCTGTCACAACTCCGTCGCCGCCCCTTTCCCCTTCTCCTGCCGCGCAATCCTTCCCCTCCCGTCGCCCTTCTCCCTCCTCCTGCCGCACAACCCTCCCCTCCCGTCGCCCTTCTCCCTCCTCCTCCTCCCGCGCAACCCTCCCCTCCCCCTGCTTTTCTGTTTTTAAATTTTTTCAATTACTTTTCTGATTTTTAATTTTTCCAATTGTTTTTTTAATTAATAATTTTTTTTAATTAATTAACTCCAATTAGTTTCCCATGTTCTTGTTTTTTAATTAATTTTTGCTACATTTTTCAATTGGTTATTTTTTTTTAATTAATTAATTTCTTACTTTTTAATTAGTTTCTTTTTGTTTTTAGTTTTAGGTTTTTTCTTTTTTATTAGTAATTTTATTTTACTTTTTCATAATTAATTATGATAATTTAGTTTCTCGTTTATTCAAAATGGTAGAACGGTGATTATAATAATAATAATTATTATTATTATTATTGTAAAAAGTAGTAACAATTGAGTAAGAAACACAATTAAATTGGGTATTGCTCAATCATGGAAGGAGAGTTTTCGTTTAGATAGGAGAGTTTAGGTTTAGGAAAAAGGGTAGAAGTTGGAAATTTTATGAAAAAATCTCCTTTCTATAAAAGGAAGGACATTTCAAGCCTTCTGATTGACTGAAATTTTTCCTTCTTTTTAATTAAGAAAAAAACTAAGATGTCCCACTTAATCCCTCACTATCACCAAAATAATTAATTACTCTCTTTTTTCCTACTATTCCTCCCACTATCTCTTTTCTCTTATTCTATTTTACTAATTGCAAAGTTTAGTGAAAATAATAAGTGTAACTATATGTTTACTTTCTTCAATAAAATTAAAATTTTACAAATAATAAATATAAGTTGATTGGCTAAATAAAGGTTATTGTACATAAAATTAACATCTCGGATAGTTATGAAAATTGATTAAAGAAAAAAAATTAGTGATATAAGTTATACAAAAGAGAATAAATTTTAATAACTAATATTGTTCCAGATTTCATCTTATTTCTTTTTTACAAACTTTGTCAATAAAATGTATATACATAAATTAAACGAAAATTTATACATATGTTAAAACCATAAATTACTCATAAAAATAAAATAAAAAATACTTTAAAAGAACAATAATTTCTCAAAAAATTCTAAAACAATAATATTTTTTTTTTTTTATAAAAGAACAATAATCACAGTATTTAAGTAATTTATAATAAAAAAAAAATAAGCTAATGAAAGTTGTTAATTATTCCCCTACTTCCTCATAAATTAGTCAAACAATGAAAGTTGTAAATTTTTCAATCTGACAAATTTGCGATGAATTATCCTAATTCCCAATAAAACAGATAAATTAACAATAATGAATTTTTTCTAAACAACTAAATTTTTTATGATAAAGGACCCTTAAACTCATCCTAATCAATAAATAAATTAATTCACATATGTTAATTTAAAGACTATTGATGATAAACAATAAAAAAAATTAATAATATTTTGATTTCGGGATTAAAATAATCACACCCGTCAATATTTCAAAACCTACAATAAAAGCTAATATTTTGTATATATATCCCGTAATTTTGAAGATAAACCCGTGCATTTTTTGCACGACATTAAACCTAGTGTATATAAAAGAGTAAAGTGGTGAAAAAGTAATTTCATTCCTTTAATAAAGAGGTAATAAATTAAAAAGTAATGGAGAAAATCGTTTATCCTTCCTAGAGTTGGCAGTGGGCCGTGCTGGGCCGGCCCGCGTGCCGGCCCACCGTGCCGGAACCTATAAAATGGCCCGTTCGTGTCGTGCTTTTTGGCCCACCGTGCCGTGCCGTGCCTGGCCCAGTGACTGAAAGCCCAGTCGCGGCCCGCCCATGGCACGGTGGATTTGCGTGCCGTGTCGTGCCTGGCCCATGGGCCGGTCGTGCCATATTCATGGGCCGGCCCGCGTGCCGGCCCACCGTGCCGGAACCTATAAAATGGCCCGTTCGTGCCGTGCTTTTTGGCCCACCGTGTCGTGTCGTGCCTGGCCCGGTGACTGAAAGCCCAGTCGCGGCCCGCCCATGGCACGGTGGATTTGCGTGCCGTGTCGTGCCTGGCCCATGGGCCGGTCGTTTTACTTGTTCACTTGTTTTATTGTATTATTAATGTGTACGATTTAATCAAATAATTATGAAACGATGAAAAAAAAGAATTTGTTATTAAACGATTAAGAAACGATGTTAAAAAAAATACCTCAATCTTTTATTAAAAAAGTATGAAACGATACAAGTTTACAAGTTTATTTAATTAAAAATACAATAAAACGATTAAGAAACGATATTAATTAGTAATTATTTTTGCTTGAACTTCCGAATTTCCGATTCAACAAACCCAATTAACTATTTTATATAACTAATTATCTATATTACTAAATATTTTATACAAGATTTATATGTTTATAAGTTATATTGTTATTGTATAATTGTAAAAATTATATAATAATTAAGAATTTAAGATAAGTAGAAGAGAAATAGAGAATAAGAGATGGATTGAATTGTGATAAATGAAGCCCACCGTGCCTCAGACCGGGCCGGTCGTGCCGGGCCGTCTGTCGGTTGCGTGCCATGGCCCGCCGTGCTTCAGGCCGTGCCGTGCCTAGGCACGAATTTTTCGAAAATTGTGCGTCGCGGTCCAGAGGTAGCCCGACCGTGCTCGTGCCGTGCCGCCTCGAAAACACCACCGAGCCGGGCCGGCCCGTGCCGTGCTCCGTACTGGGCGTGCCGCCCACCGTGCCTCAGCCCATAATGCCATCTCTTAATTCCTTCCTAAAATCCAATCCAAACCATAGCTAAGCTTAGCATAGCATGACCCAAAAAAACAACTGCCAATGAGAAAGTGACAAGAACCCTTATCCAACGGTCAGCTTTCCTTAAGCCGCCGCAATCTAGGATTATTCAAACGACAAATGAACGGCCCAGATCTAACCTCAATCATAAAGTCAGCCTCTACGATCCTTCCCTCCTCAGTCCTGTCTTAATTCACGAAGCTCATCCCTCTCCTTCCTCTCACCTCCCTCTATATATACCACTTTTTCCACTCCTCTTTTCCACTCAATCTTTACTACTCTCATCCTCCCCTCATCATTTCTAAATCTAATCAATTCCAATTATTCATCCTTTTTCATCTTTTTTTATTATTATTAAATTAAATTCATTGTATTTCAAGGTCTACCAATGGCGTCAAATGATCAAGCTAATGCTCTCGAGTTTATCAAACACCACCTCTTTAATGAACTCTCACCTATCGGAGCTGGAGTTGGAGTCGGAGTCGGAGCCTCTAATTCCTATAACAATATGTTCACTTTTAATCCAAATAATCATAACACAACTTGTACTGATTTTTTCGATGTATCCGAATCGAGTAACATATCAACGACTACCTCAATCGAAAGCTCGGCTTCTTACTTAATTGAGAAACAAAACTCCATTTCTTCCGTTAAAATGGAAGAATTCTCTACCGTTGACTTTGACTTTGACTTTAACTTTGACCTAGACTTCGCCTTCGAGCCTAAGCCGGAGGTCGTCAAGAAACCGGCCAAGTTTAAGGAACGGAGGCCGTCGATGAAGATCGCTGTGCCGAAATCGGCTAACAAGTATGAAGTTATCGAGTTGGCTCAGCCTCTGCCGCAACTTGCAACTGAGTCGACTCAGCGAGTCGAGGCTGAGGCGAAGGAGGAGGAGAGGAGGCACTACAGGGGTGTGAGGAGGCGGCCGTGGGGAAAGTACGCGGCTGAGATCCGTGACCCGAACAGGAAAGGATCTAGGGTTTGGTTAGGGACTTATGATACCGCGATCGAAGCGGCTCGAGCGTATGATCGGGCCGCTTTTCGACTCCGTGGTTCCAAAGCGATACTTAATTTCCCTCTTGAGGTCGGCAAGCTTGTTCAGGAAGCTGCCGTCGCCGCCGCCGCCACCGCTGCCGCTACATCCGCCGTAGACGGCGGGGACAGAGAGGTTGAGAGGAAAAGGAAGAGTAACGAAGCGGTGGTTGAAAGCAGTAAAAAGGTGAAAGTTGAGGAGGATAACAGCAAAATGATGAGGTTTGGAGGTGGTGAAGAGACGATGACGGCACTAACACCGTCAAGTTGGACGGCATTTTGGGATTTTGATAAGGATATAAAAGACGGAATATTTAGCGTTCCACCTTTGTCGCCGTTATCTCCACATCCACCTTTTGGGTACCCACAGTTAACCGTTAACTAAAGGAATAAATTTTAATAGTTCAATTATTTGGTTGTTAAATTTAATTTATTTCTTTTTGCGGTTAATTAATTAAGTAAAAAAGACAAAAAATTGTTACACTAGTTAGTTTTTCGTTTTGTAATTTGTAAGACGGAGATTAAGATGCATACTTCGTCTTACTAAGACGGTGTAAGACGATATGATCTGGAAATGAGAGTGCTGTATGTAAATAGAGTATATGCGGCCTGGGCTTTTGATGATGTATTCGGTATTTGAGTTGGTTAATTTGTTTAATTAATGAAGTAATTAAGAATGTTGGTTTAGGTTTCATACAGTAGTTGTTTTGCATTATTGAGGTAAGACTCCGTTTGGCAGCGCACTTCAGGTACCTGATTCGCCTGAAGTAACTTTTTCGCCAAAAGAATCAGGTAGCTTATTTTTTTGGGAGTGTTTGGCAAGTAGCTTATTTGGTCAAATAAACTACCTGAAATGAAATGCTACATAGGGTAGCATTTTAAATTTCAGGTACCTGATTCTAGTTAATATTACCTTTTTACCCTTCCATCGATAATATAATAAATAATTATTATATGCTTTTATGTCATTTCACCAAAATAAGCTACCTTTTCAGTTAGTTTGCCAAACAATTTTTTTATATAATCAGTCAGCTTATCAGCTCATAATTTTCAGCTACCTTATCAGCTACCTTTTCAGGTTTCAGTTACCTTTTCAGTTTTCAGGTACCTATTCAGGTTTCAGGTAGCTTTTCAGGTTATTTTACCTAATAGAGCCAAAGACTAGAATGAACAGTGAACTAATTGAATGATTATGAATTTATGATTAACAAGTAGGAGCAAATGTCCAATGCAAGTTGGAAGGAAGTGGTTAAGATGTTTAATTGTATGTAGTACAATGCAAGTTGATGAGGCAACTACAACATAACACTATTATGAGGGCTGGAATTAAGATGAGGACGATGATGACAAGTTGTTGACAACCCAATCAAGTTGCAAGACTTGCTCGTGTCATTGTGACTCCCTTGCTAGATGATATATGGGCCAAATTTTAGTATATTCGAGAGACACAAATTCTCATTTGTAACGAACATATTCGTCGCAAACTTACGACAGGTCAAGTATTATCCACTTGAGTGGGAAAAGACAAGTTTATTGTGATTTTTTATGCTTTGTCTTATATGCTCAAGTGGGATAATTTGACCCGAGATATATGTCCTGTTTGACAAACGGTATAAGTAGATTCATAATAGTAGATAACGTTAGCATAATGCGGTTAGTAGATTTTAATAGCAAATTTGACTATATTAAATTAAATTAGCAGATTAAAAAAATGGTGTTTGATAAATAGGAGATCACAGGATAATTAGAACGGTTTTATTTATAAATTGAATATGCTAATACAATATGTTGCTATTAGCAGCATATTCAAAAATAGTAGATTCCGACTAATATGTTATCAGAATATGATGTTTATCAAACACATTTATAAATTGAATATGCTATACAATTATGCTGGAATTTACTAATTTCTTTCAATATGCTATTTACCAAACAACGTCATAGCATGTTTGATTTACCAATATGTTATTTAGAGTGTTTGGTTAATTGCATATTGAAATAGTATACTGAGGTCCAATATGCTATTTTATAATATGTTGCTCCTAACAGCATATTGGATTAACAGATTAGAAAGAAAAAAAATTGTCTTATTACCCTCTTCATAAAATATTAACCTTCCTTTTATATATTTAATAAATAATTTGTTCATGTTCTTATATGTCATTTTATAAAGATGCTAAACAATCTGCTAGTGTAAGTGTGTGTTTGACCTAACTTTTAAAAGTGTTTTTGGGTTAAAAAACACAAATTGGCCAAACACATCATTTTCTAAAAAGCTAAAAGTAGTTTTTTAGAAACTCAAAAACCATCTTTTTGTCCTTAAAAATAGAAACAACAAGTTGATGCTTCTAGTTTTGAAAAACACTTTTAAAAAATTAAGCTTCAAAACCAAAAGTTTTTTAAACAAGTTAGGTCAAATATGCTCTAACAAAAAGTATACAACTATGAGTAAAATTAAATGTATATTGCGTAAATAAACATGTTACTAAATCTAAAATAATATTATATTAACTTTTTAGATATGACGTCTAAACATTAAAAAGTCGGAAAAAAAGAACTACGAAGAAAAAAATTAGGCAAGATAAACATATCAAAGATGTATGATTAGACAAAGTAAATTTTCCTAAAATTTAGTAATTAGAAATTACTCCCGTTTGAAACATTTTTTTAAAAAAAATTACTTTCTTTTGAAATTTTGTCCTAAACGTACCCCCTTATTTTCTATTCAGGCAAGAATTTGCTCTCACATTGCCAATTCAGGTGAAAAAAGAACTTAATGGACAAAATTACCCCTCAGTTAACATACCCTAATTCCATACCTTTCCCCAACTCATTTTCATATTCTAGATTTCTATCAAGCCAAAATCAATCCCTAATTCCATATAATATCTCGCCAAAATCAAATCCCTAATTCACCATTTCATCCAAATCAAATCCTTAATTCCCTACCTTTCCCCAATTCCTTTTCATATGCTTTCGTTTGAATGACTTGACATTCTATTGCATCCAACCAATTATTCAAATCAGTAAAATACCCAAAAAAAAAAAAAGAACTCTAATTAAGATTGTAACTAATCATATGAATAATACAATCAATGTGGTTGTGGATATGTCTTAAATCCATTAATGCAGAAGTCATTCATTAATGCAGAAATTGAAAATAAAATTTGCAGAAATTGGAATTGAATTTTGTAAAAAATGAAATTGAAATTTGCAGAAATTGACAATTGCAGAGATACCCAAACAAAATAGAATATTCACCTTTAATTAATTTGTCTTCTAAATTGCAGAAATTTGAAGTGAATTAGAATATATGAATTATGAATATGAGTTGGATGAATATGAGGTTGATGAAGGGATAAACATAAAGGTGAAGTGTTTTATGGGTATATTAATCATAAAAATAGATAAAATGATGGAAATTTTAAAAAAAAGTTGGAATATAGACCTGAATGTGGGATGTGGGAGCAAATGTTTGGCTGAATAGAACATAAGGGAGTAAGTTTAGGAATTTTTTTAAAAGGGAGCAATTTTAAAAAAAAAAGTGTTTCAAAAGGGAGTAATTTCTAATGTACTCTTTACTAAATTATAATGTTCGTTATCATCTGTGCAGTGCACGGGTTCAAAAATCAGTTTTATTTAATATGGACGTTAACATTTTTGCACAATTGTACACAATTTTTTTAAAAAAAGATTATTACCATCTGTTCTAATCTCATAGTTGATTTTGTTATGAATCCAGCCTAGAAATTTGTATGTACATTTCCTTGCTTAATCAGGATCGTCATTCTTGATATGCGGTCTTGCGTTGTCTTATTGCTATGTACATTTCCTTGCTTAATCCTTCTGGCCATGCGCTTTTAATTGCTGGTATGACTTGCTCAATTAGACATTTTCTCACTATTTGCTTCGTGATTGAGTCAATTGGTTTAGTCTTCATTGTTTCCCTTGGCCTATTCCTGTCATTTCTTGCTGCTGATACTAGTTATGTAAGAGGGAACATCCCTATTTTCACATGAAAATTAATCCACCGTTTGCCGCATAAACCGGTCTGCTGACCACGCACATGAATATCACTTTTGTGATGTACCTTTTCGATTGATAGCTTCGGTAAGGTACATTCTCCCCATTTACGTCGTAAATTTTCATATTGTCGTCGGTAATAAAGAACCACTTTTCGTCTATGTGAATTGTGTTGCTCATCTCGTTGAATATGATTTATGTTTCTGGCATTGCATTAAGAGCAAAGAAATCATGAATAACTTGATTAAAGACTAACATCTTTTGTGAAAGAAGTACTCTTTTCTCTTTGTGTAAGTCAGTGAGTTTAGGATGAAGTGGGTTGGAATGAGGTTTAAGCAAACCTTCTCTCACCCACGAGTGGACTGTACCAACGAAAACCCCACAATTTTCTGAAACTCTTAGGATAGTGTCTCGTTTTGCTGTAATAAGGGACTTGATATGCTTCATATTCAGTAGTATCCTTTTCTTATTTGTGTTCCTCATTCTCCCACTCTACAAATTCAGTTTCTCCCCGACTAACCTTGGTTTTTTGGCAAGTTCACATATGTTAGACACGCTGCGTCTTTTAGGTTGAACATGACTGCCGTTTTTTGGATTTTGCGCGGAAGCTTTCCATTTTCAGACTTTTCGAGCAAGTGAACTGTCACTTCACTAAGCAATGCCTCAGACTCACATTTATAAACCATTTTCTGTTAATGTAATGTATTTTTCTTCCTGAAAAGTTATTTGTAATTAATTTGGTTGGACTGCTTCACTTTGTTTATTTTGAACTCTTGTAAATTAATCAATAAGAAAGTTTGTTTTTTGTTGGCTTGTCGGTAAATGAAAAAAAGCAGGGTTATTTGTTGGCAATAAGTGACTGAATAAATTATTTTCTGAAAACTATGGAACAAAACCCTAGCAACGTATCTGCCGACGAGAGCGAAAAATCATCGAGATCGACAAAAAAATGCAAGATGAATCTAAATTTCGATGGAGGGACATCATCGAACTCCATGGATGTTGATTGTTCCTTCGTCCCCAATACATACCTTCCCTATTCCAGGCCAAGAGGAGATCTCACAGAACTCGCAAGATCGTGACGGCGTACAAGCAATGAGAAACGTGCACATGGAAACATAAAGTGAAACGAACGCTCCAGTTCATGGAATCATAGGCTCGTACAAGGATTCGCTAAATAAAGGTATGGGTCATCCTTTTCTTTGAATCCAAACCATGGATACTCGATGGTTGATAACGATATCTATGAGGATGTCTCAGATGATGATATCGAAGATCCAATCACGGAAAACGACCCCTTATGCCCCTCCATACTCTTAACCAAACAAGAAAAGGCTGTAATCAGAAATAATTGGCGAAACTCGCTGATCATTAAAATGTTGATAAGAGTATCGGTCACTTCTCGTTAGTCCGACAATTAAAACGGAAATGGGCAACCAAAGGAGACGTTATCTTTACGGATGTTGGTTGTGGATACTATGTCATTCGTTTTACGAATCAAGCAGATTATGATTTTGTGTTAACGGGAGGACCTTGGATGATTGGTGACCACTACCTCACGATACGCAAATGGGTTCCGAATTTCATTGGTGCTGATGAACCCATTCGCTATCTTACCACCTGGATTCGAATTCCTCGACTCTCAGTAGAATATTATCATGAGGATATTCTTCGCAAAATAGGTAGCAAAATAGGACGAGTGGTCCGTATTGATCGACCCACGATCAACGCTGAAAGAGGACAATTCATCAGAATGAGTGTAGAACTCGACCTAACTAAACCCCTGCTCTCCAAGTTCCGTCTCAATGGTAAGATTTGGATTATTCAATACGAGGGATTGAGACAAATTTGCTACAAATGCGGGAAGCTAGGACATGTTGACACCGTTTGTCCACTTTCTAGTACTTCAGGAACACGGTGTGGACACGAATACTCTTCAAGCTCGTCAGGATGTTTGTGTAGAACAGGAGAAGAACAGATTTGATCTGAAGGAGGCTTTTGGAGAGTGGATGCACGTTAAAAAACCATCCCGTAAGAAGCCTATGATTACTGACCGAGATAGGAACACTATACACCCTCCAACTAAGGTTCAGGGGCAAAAGCTTTCAAAGGGGACGGGGTCGCGCTTTTCAGCTCTAGATGACACGGAGACCCCTAACAAGGAGACCCCTGGGTTGAATAGCACAGAGGCAGCGTGTAAGCGAGATACGCACCCAGCTAACAGAGCTCTAGATGCGGAAGACGGAAATCAAGTGGACTGGACCGGTAAAAGTCGAGGTGAGCAAAGTCATGGGCTGAAACAGAATGAAAACATTGTATATGGCCAAATGCAACAGAGGAACAATACGGAAAATATTTTTGCCCGTAATTATGCCAAATATTCAAGCAAAGAAATCCCAAGGAAACCTAATCACAATAGGAATCCTAATATCTTTCTTAATCATAATATTTTCCCTGTTGTAGCCAACGACAACTCCTCCCATATGGAAAAAAGATATTGGTAAGATATTAAATAATAGTAATAAGGAAAATTCAGAATCCCATTATAAGTCAAATTCTATTCCTATTAATAAGCACACCATATCCCAAAGATTCAGTACTCAACGCAACAACTTACGCCTCAATCGACGAATATCGAGTCCAACGTACAAATTTTCAAACGCTCGCATACAAAAAAATCGCCCCTTCAAATTACCCAACCTCTGTTCCCTGACAATGACGCTTCCCTTCGACCCGCTCCGGATCCCAGTCACTCGACACTCAACCATACCACCGTCCTAATTCCCTTGCTTGACATTACCAATGATGGGCCCGGACATGGCGACGACCTTACCACTAGTGAACACCATGGAGCTCGAGATCAATGTATTCCTGCCCCCGGTGACGATCTCGCCGGACCTATTCCTAGAAGTGAAGGTATCGCCGATGGTGATGCTTCTACTCACGCGACTTTCTGAGGCTTACTTGTCCTCGGTAAATTTTTGACCTCTCAACTTAATGGATAAATATCCTAATAGATTAAATACCCGACCGCCGCTAAGTCTTATGACTTGGAATGTTCAAGGAGCGGGAAGTCCGGAGTTTTTAACAATGTTGAAAGAATTGATACGAGTGAACCGTCCCCAAGTACTCGCTCTAGTTGAAACACGGATAAGTGGCAAAACTGCTCAACGAGTTTGCAACCGGATCAATTTTGGTGGTAAAACGCGAGTAGATGCTGAGGGTTTTTCGGGGGGTATCTGGCTCTTTTGGAGGCCGGAGGAAGTAACAGTAACTCCGGTCACCCATAACCCACAATACATTACAATAGAAATCTCAAGAACATGGGAACTCCCTTGGTATTACACGGCTCTTTATGCAAGTCCGGATTCGATTCGAAGAGAGGAACTACGGCACGATTTGGAGCAATTTGCTCGAACACACAACAAACCATAGTTAGCAATGAGGGACTTCAACGATACTCGCTACCTCTCGGAAAGGAATGGTCACAGTGAAGGCATGAGAAGAAGGTGTAACAAGTTTAATGCGTGGTTTGAGAATAATAATTGGGTCGACCTTGACTTCTCGGGACCGGAGTTTACTTGGTCTCGGGGTAACTCAGTTGATACACGACAATGGGCTCGTTTGGATCGAGCCATATGTAACGCGGACTGGCGGATAATGTTCGAGGAGGGTTCTCTGCGACATCTTTTAGAAAACCAATCGGATCATTGTCCGATTATAGTCAGCACAAACAGGTTCGCGCCTATACCGGGTATGCTCTGTCCTTTTCGTTTCCACGCCTCTTGGCTTTCACATGAAAAGTTTGAAAAATTTGTGACGGAGAAATGGGATAACGATGAACCGTTAATTCCGTTCATCCATTCGTTCATGGCAAAATTACAAAAATGGAATCAATAGATTTATCAAAATATTTTTAAACGGAAAGCGAACTTGGAAAAGAGATTACTCGGGGTTCAAAAATCTCTGGCCCGTACCAACCAACAATACCTGCTAAAATATGAGACCAAATTGAAAGCGCAACTGGACCAAGTTTTACGAGAAGAGGAACTCTTGTGGTTCCAAAAATCGAGAATGGAGCGGATATGATGGAGACCGTAACACACGCCTGTTTCACTTAAGTACGATTATTAGAAGACAACACAATCGTATCAAGGCGTTACAAGACGAAAACGATAACTGGGTTTGGGAAGAATTAGAAGTTAAGAGCCTGGTTATCGCATACTTCAAGTCCCTTTTCGCAGGTGCAAATGTCGAGTGTTGCCTTGACGAAGTCTTATCGAACTTCTTCCTAGCTCTCACTGAGAACGAAAACAGAATCTTGGCTAGGGACTTCACGGTCACTGAACTTCAATGCGCCTTAAAACAAATGTCACCCTTCAAAGCTCCCAGACCCGATGGTTATCAAGCTCTTTTTTTCCAAACCCAATGGGACACCGTTCGTCCAAGTCTGGAACGTTTGGTCCTCAGTGTTTTGAACGATGAAGTTATACCGGATAGATTAGGTGAGGCGTTTTTGGCTCTAATCCCGAAGGTTGATAACCCCCATTTGGTGACGCAGTTCAGACCGATTGGCCTCTGTAATGCGGTATACAAATTGGTAACTAAAATGATAGTTAACAGATTAAAGCCCATACTTCCGATACTCATTAACCCGGTCCAAGCAAGTTTTGTCCCCCAAAGACAAATAACGGATAATGTAATTCTCGTCCAGGGAAGAAAAGGATTCATGGTCCTTAAGCTCGATCTCGAAAAAGCCTATGACAAACTCGAATGACCTTTCTTGAACCATTGCCTCATAGATATGGGTTTACCCCTAAAAATGGTTCGAGTTATTATGAAGCTCATTTACTCGGTCACGCTTAATGTACTTTGGAACGGTGAGATGACCGACTTCTTTGCCCCTACGAGAGGTATAAGGCAAGGAGACCCGCTTTCCCCATATTTATTTACGATTTGTATGGAGAAATTGAGTCAAATCATTATACATGAAACCGAAAATGGTAATTGGAAGGGGTTTCTGACTTGTCGAGGTGGGCCTATCCTCACTCACCTGTTCTTTGCGGACGATATCTTCTATTTTCCGAAGCTAGTGTTGAACAAGCCGAGGTGATTAATAATGCTCTCCAAATATTCTGCGCAGCATCCGGACTTCGGATTTCGCGGGCCAAATCGAAAGTATATTTTTCCCCGAACATGAGCGACGAGATTTGTGAAGCAATATCAGAATCTCTTGGTATTGGCTGTACGGACAACTTGGGTATATACCTCGGAATGCCGACAATTCATGGCCGCGTCACCAAAGAAACGTTTGATTATGTGGTTCAATGGGTGGACAAGAGACTTACGGGCTGGAAGTCTAGAGGGTTATCTATGGCAGGCCGAGTTACACTGATACAATCGACCTTAAATGCCCTGCCCTCCTACGCGATGCAATCGGCATATTTACCTCGGGGTGTGTGCGACGAACTTGACAAAAAATCAAGAAGATTCTTATGGGGGGAGACAGTGACTCTCGCGGACTCAGCCTTGTTTCATGGGATATGGTCACAAATGAAAAAGAGCATGGGGGATTAGGATTGCGCTCAATGAGACAGGTAAATAGTGCATTTATGGCTAAACTCGGGTGGCGTCTCCTCAAAGAACCGAACTCACTCTGGGCTCGGGTCCTGCGCCATAAGTACACTAAAGGGAGATGCGACATGGAAATGTTTGAAGCCCGCCAAGATTGCTCTAATGTGTGGAGGGGGATTGTAGAGGCCTCAGATATTCTGAAACAAGGCCTGGGATCAAACATTGGGAATGGCGTTTCAACGCTGTTTTGGAAGCACCGATGGGCTACTGAATTGCCGTTAGAGAAACACACAGAATTCGAAATCCCGGAGCAATTTAATACCATGACTGTTGCGGACTTCTGGGATGACGATATTGGATGGAAATGGGAACTTTTCGCTGACTTACTACCATCAGAAATTCTTCAAACGATCGCTTCTTTTGAAGTTGCACCCGGGGAAGCTAATGTTGACAAATTCTATTGGGCTGAAACCGCTTCGGGCTTTTTCTCAGTGAAGTCTGCTATTCGGTTAATACGTAAAATGCCAAGTCAAGACCCGAATCCTTGCTGGAAATTGCCTTGGTCCACATGGGCACCACAAAGGATACGATTGTTTCTATGGCTCGTAATGCATGATAGAATAATGACTAATGTCAATCGAGCTAAAAGGGGATTTACTGACAACCCATGCTGTGGCACATGTCCGACGATTGAGGAAACGACTCTCCACCTTCTGCGTGACTGCCCTAAGGCGCAAATGGTATGGAATCGTTTCCCATTAGCTAATAACAGTTGGTTTTCTACACATTCTAGTGTCAAAGACTGGGTCACTTGTAATCTATCTAAGAAAGGAAGGGGCATTGAAGAACATTGGGGTACCTGTTTCGCGGTAATAGTGTAGTGGTTGTGGCGATGGAGAAACTGTAAGGTTTTTAATCGCGAGGAAGTCATCCCTACAAACTTTTATAATACTATCACGGATCGCATTCGTGAAGTTTTGGAGGCGAAAGATACCAGGGACTTAATTACCCTTGGTTCGACTTCTCGCCGCTCTGAGATTACCATTAAGTGGTGTGCACCACTTGTTGACTGGGTGATGTTGAATGTGGATGGGGCATCTAAGGGGAACCAGGGACCGCTGGAGCTGGAGGTATTATAAGGGATAGTACGGGTAAAGAATTACTCTCCTTTGCTGAAAAGATAGGAATTGCCACTGTAACTCAAGCTGAGCTAATGCCCCTTCGAAGAGGTATTCTGATTGCTATGGAAAGAAAGTATCCACGTATATATATCCAAACTGACTCAAAAGTGATCGAAGGTTTTATGAAGAACTTGGATAAAGACCTGCTACCGACAGCGCATTCTCATCTTATACAATTATGCAGAACCTTCCTATATGAAATAGAATGGCAAGCAGATATCGTCCATGTTTATAGAGAGGCTAATTCGTGTGCAGATTGGCTAGCAAACCTGGGGGTAGACCAGGATGTGGGACTCTGCATCTTTGAGCCAAGCCAAACGCCTCTTCCTTTACGAAGACTAATCGATTCAGATGCTAGAGGCGTGGCATGGCCTCGTCTGGTCCCTACTGGTGGATAGTAGTTTTGTAGTTCTGTAGTTTGCTTCGTTTGTTTTTGCTTTGTTTGTCTCGTTTACGTTTGTTTGTGTTGTTTGCTTTGCTTTTTGGGTCTAGTACCCACGTCTTTTTCACCAAAAAAAAAGTGACTGAATAAACAGTTTGTCACGCATTATAGGTACAAGCTGTAGAAGTTGGTTTTTTTGGGGAAAAATTAAAATTGACTGCTTTCCCATTCATTTAAAAACTTGAACAAGTTTTTTGGTGGGAAAATTAGTCCCTAAACGGCTAAACCTAACCAACAATCTGAAAAAATGAAAAGGCATATTCCTTAACCAAAAGGTATCTCATATACTTCCTTTGTATCTTAAATACTTTTTTAATTAGCTCTTAAAACTTGTAAAAAAAACATCACAAATTCTCATTGGCGACGGACATATCCGTCGCAAACTTACGACGGGTAATATGCATATGGGGAGAAAAAAACAAAAGTAAAAAACCTACGGAATAACAAAATGTTTTATCTTATCTACCAACATGGATAATACTTAAACCGTCGCAAACTTGTGACGGATACCCGTCACAAGAAAGACTTGGTGAAAAAACATATCTATACTTTGCAACGGATAAAACATATCTGTCGCAAGAGAGACCATTAATATAACGCAAATTCTTATTTGCAACGACACTATCCGTCGCAAACTTGTGACGATACCGTTTTCTCTTACAAAATACCCACTTTTTCTCTCTCTCCAACCCTATTTCTTTGGTCCCCTTTCTCCACTAACTCATTCTGTATCCATTTTATCTCACAAAATATCCGTTATAAATAGTGACCCGTCACAAGCGACTTGCTAAAACTAGAGTAGCTTGCTTCAAAGAATTGAATTAGCAGTTGATGGAAAAGCGGAGAAACAAATCAAACAATGAGGCCAGCTGAAAGCTTTCTTACCTTATAAAAAAAAAAAAAAAAAAAAAAAAAAAATGAGGCCAGCTGAACTATTAATCACCTTAATCTTCGCCTTAATCTTTCTTCCCTTTTCTCACTCTCTTCCTTTCGTTGTACTCCACGGTATCTCTCTTTTTTCCCTTTTATTTCCCTTTTAGTTATATTTTGATGTATTGTCTATGTGTTATGCTGCTTGCTTATAGTAGGACCTTGGTTGGTATCGAACATCATTTGTTTACCTTTTATATATTTTTTTGAACGAATATTTTATTTATCGGCGGGAGTATCTTGGTGTGAAATTTTCAAAGAAAATGGTTAGAATTCATAAGTTTGTTCAATGTTAGAAGATAATTGAAGAAACAAATAAGGATACTTGGTTTATTGGTGGGTGTTAGGCTGTTAGTTAGTGTAGTTGACTAGTTCGTGAAAGTGTCGAGGGTTTGTACTTTGTACTAAGGACTTTCAGTTGTAAACTTCACCATTTTTGCAATTGTTTTTTGGGGTGATGGCTGTAAGAGTGGACGACAGAATCAGATTAAGCGAGCTAACTGGTTTGGGACTATTTTTTGATAATTAATGAGGTAACAGAAGGAAGTTGGTTTGAGTATTGTGTTTTGCCTGCTTTGTCGTCCTACTTTCCTTGTTCCTGGTTGGACTTGAATGCATTCCTGCTCTTAACAGTCTGTCGACTTCCTGACAACACTGTAACCTGCGAGTTGGATAAAAAGCATATCTTCTCTACTTGGGGGGAATTGTTAGAGGATAATGGAATTCAAAATCAAAGAACAGAAAGAGGGTATTGGTCGTGTTGAGGTGGTGAAGAGAAGATGAAGGATTTGGGAAACTATTAAACCATATAAAGTTACTCATAGGCGGACATAGTCAATACCCTCTCTTTATCTCCTCCCTCTATCCGCCAGACCACCGCCACTAAATCGTTTCTTTCTTCTTCTCCATCCATTACATCCTTATGAATTCATCACCCTAATCCCCAGAACCCATGCTACGTTTGACCTTCTCAGTTCTCCCTCCTTTCGTCTCAATTGGAGAACACTTAGGGCGGGGATCTCTCATAGTTATTTTGAGTAGCGTGTTGAGGCATTTACTATTGTGAGAATATATTTCGTGAAAAAGGTAAGAGTCATAATCTAGTCATTGGCAAAGGAGGCAATTTCCGGTGGTATTCTTTGCTTTCTCTTTATACAATCCACCAAGTTAGAGTTTTGCTTTTTTGTATACAACTTAAATGTTTTGTGATTTCTTGATGTGTTTTAAAGGGTCTTGCTTTGGCATAGTTTCTTCCAAAAGAATATGTGGTCTAGTTAAAATATCACAATTGCAACTCACTTTGGATGATGTTTCATCTAATGTAGGAATTGGGGATAAATGCACACATCGTGGTATCAAGCAGTTTACTAGGGACTTAAGTGAGTGGTCTGGGTCGGATGGATATTGTGTGTATGTTCTCTACCTCTCCTTTTCTCACCTAGCCAGTACCCACCTAACCTTACGCATTTGCAATCAAATTTAAGTGTAATTTGATTATTTCATTATTACCAGTTCCACGGAAACAGAGATTTTGGTACTGCTCTTTCGTGATTGTGATAAGAATATATTTAGTTCTTAAAAGATGCCTAGCATTTCTGTACATAAAATTTTTGTGGATTATAGTTCTACTGTTGGATGAAGGGGAGCCTTGGCGCACCGGTTAAGGTGTTGCTTTGTGACCGTGAGGTCACGGGTTCAAGCCCTGGGAGCGGCCTCTTGCCAAAATGGCAAGGGAAGGCTTGCCCCCATTACACCCTTGTGGTGGGGCCCTTCCCCGGACCCTCGCCTAGCGGGGATGCCATCGTGCACCGGGCTGCTCTTTTTTTTTTCTTTTTTTTTCTTTTTTTTTTTATAGTTCTGTTGGATCTTCTCTTGGTATACACTTACTACAGCTAATAGCGAGGCACACATAGGGATGGCAATGGATCGGGTTTTGCGAGATCCAAACCCGATCCACTTATTTAGTGGATCACCGATTCATATCCAAACCCCATCCATATCCAAAATTTTGAAATCCATACCCGATCCAT
Organism: Silene conica; assembly: GCA_029255685.2. NCBI lineage: Eukaryota > Viridiplantae > Streptophyta > Magnoliopsida > Caryophyllales > Caryophyllaceae > Silene > Silene conica. Next base: position 63,636,564 of record CM055312.2, read on the forward strand.
TATACCTTTTTCAAATCCATATCCGCTCCAAATTCATGCCCGATCCACCATATAATCCAAAACCCGATCCAAAACTAGTTTTGGCTATATAAAAAATTCAACTAATATGCCAAAATTGAAATTTCAAATATTTGAATGGAACGGGTTCGGGTTTGGATTTGGTTTGGGTTTTCCAAAGGTGGATTTGGGTATGGTTTTCCAATAGTGGATCGGTTATTGGTTTTCAAAAGTTGAATTTGGATCGAAATTTTTCCTTCGGTTTGGTTTGGATCGGTTACGGCCACTCTTGCCATCCCTAGGCACACACAACCATGAGGATCAAGAACTAATTTGACGTTCTGCATTTCTCTGACTTGGCTATGGTGTACACAGCATGTTGTCAAAGCATATTTCTGGCTTCAAGTGAATTGTCGTGTCAGAATGTTGGACACAATTCACAAAGTCAGAATGAGTCGTAGAAAGAACATAGCGTGCTAAATTACTTTGTCCTTGTGTAATAGCTGCTATTGAGATTGTAGATTTGTAGCATTCTTTGGCATTCCTGTGATGAGCCACGCTAAGCTTCTCGAGCTTCCTGCTAGACCTGCAAGGTTTAGCAAAGTTCGCGAGTTTATTATTTCGTTATTTACCCCTCCCATTGCATCAACATGAGAGGCATATAGTTCTTGCCTTCCATTTGCATAGCAGTGATTTGTGTTCTGATCTGATCCTTTGTCATCAACTTTAGTGAAATTGGTGATGGAGGCTGGGATTCTTGGTTTATGCCCCTGGAAGATCAGGTAGACAAAGGAGATTGAAAGCATCAATGCATTTCCTTTAAATCCAGATATAGTTCCTTTTTTTCGATCGTGTTCTAACTAAAAATCCGTTTCTTCTTGCAGAGTCAGATTGTATGTGACAAGGTAAATAGTATGTAAAAAGTGCTTTTTTACCTGTGTTGTTGGTTCTTAATTGACAACCTGACTAGCTATGCCCTGATTAATTAATAGGTGAAGGGCATGAAAGAACTCAGTCAGGGTTACAACATTGTTGGTCTGTCCCAGGTAAATCTTAGGTCATTGTGCTCTGCTGTTATATTACTCTTAAAGTCTTAAGTCATCGTGCTCTGCTATTATATCACACTCATTCTTTTTTTTCCTATTGTGTGCTTGAGGATACACAACATCAATTTATCTTTCTTATAAATGTTTTGTGATTTCTTGATGTGTTTTAAAGGGTCTTGCTTTGGCATAGTTTCTTCCAAAAGAATATGTGGTCTAGTTAAAATATCACAATTGCAACTCACTGTGGATGATGTTTCATCTAATGTAGGAATTGGGGATAAATGCACACATCGTGGTATCAAGCAGTTTACTAGGGACTTAAGTGAGTGGTCTGGGTCGGATGGATATTGTGTGTATGTTTTCTTCCTCTCCTTTTCTCACCTAGCCAGTACCCACCTAACCTTACGCATTTGCAATCAAATTCAAGTGCGCAAGTGTAATATAATTCCCTTGCGTTTTTAGGCTGATTTCAAGCATTGGTAAGAGGTAAAATATGATAGTGGGAAGAGATTAAGAGAGGGGGCAAAAGCATTGCACATATTGTTTCCATTGATTATTTCATTATTACCAGTTCCACGGAAACAGAGATTTTGGTACTGCTCTTGGGTAATTGTGATTAAAATATATCTAGTTCTTAAAAGATGCCTAGCATTTCTTTACTTAATATTTTTATTGATTATAGGTCTACTGTTGGATCTTCTCTTGGTATACTTACTACAACTAATAGCGAGGCACACATAGGGATGACAATGGATCGGGTTTTGCGAGATCCAAACCCGATCCACTTATTTAGTGGATCACCGATTCATATCCAAACCCCATCCATATCCAAAATTTTGAAATCCATACCCGATTCATTGTACCTTTTTCAAATCCATATCCGCTCCAAACTCATGCCCGATCCACCATATAATCCAAAACCCGATCCAAAACTAGTTTTGGCTATATAGAAAATTCAACTAATATGCCAAAATTGAAATTTCAAGCTTAATAAAGCCAAAATTTTCAAGAATATTTGAATGGATCGGGTTCGGGTTTGGATTTGGTTTGGGTTTTCCAAAGTTTGGTTTGGATATGGTTTTTAAATAGTGGATCGGTTATGGGTTTTCAAAAGTTGGATTTGTATCGAAATTTTTCCTTCGGTTTGGTTTGGATCGGTTTCGGCCACTCTTGCCATCCCTAGGCACACACAACCATGAGGATCAAGAACTAATTTGACATGCTGTGTTTCTCTGACTTAGCTATGCTGTACACAGCATGTTGTCAAAGCATATTTCTGGCTTCAAGTGAAGTGTCGTGTCAGAATGTTGGACACAAGACACAAAGTCAGAATGAGTCGTAGAAAGAACATAGCGTGCTAAATTACTTTGTCCTTGTGTAATAGCTGCTATTGAGATTGTAGATTTGTAGCATTCTTTGGCATTCCTGTGATGAGGCACGCTAAGCTTCTTGAGCTTCCTGCTAGACCTGCAAGGTTTAGCAAATTTCGCGAGTTTATTATTTCGTTATTTACCCCTACCATTGCATCAACATGAGAGGCATACAGTTCTTGCCTTCCTTTTGCACAGCAGTGATTTGTGTTCTGATCTGATCCTTTGTCATCAACTTTAGTGAAATTGGGGATGGAGGCTGGGATTCTTGGTTTATACCCCTGGAAGATCAGGTAGACAAAAGGAGATTGAAAGCATCAATGCATTTCCTTTAAATCCAGATATAGGTCCTTTTTTTCGATCATGTTCTAACTAAAAATCCGTTTCTTTTTGCAGAGTCAGATTGTATGTGACAAGGTAAATAGTATGTAAAAAGTGCTTTTTTACCTGTGTTGTTGGTTCTTAATTGACAACCTGACTAGCTATGTCCTGATTAATTAATAGGTGAAGGCCATGATAGAACTCAGTCAGGGTTACAACATTGTTGGTCTGTCCCAGGTAAATCTTAAGTCATTGTGCTCTACTGTTATACAGTATTACTCTTAAAGTCATAAGTCATCGTGCTCTGCTATTATATCACGCTCATTCTTTTTTTCTATTGTGTGCTTGAGGATACACAACATCAATTTATCTTTCTTATCTTATCTCCGCTCTCTATTTTTCTAGTTTCCGGAATAGGGTATATGGTTTGGTTTCCTAATGCAACAAATCCTATACACTAGAGTCTTAGTGCTCAGTTGTTATGTGAAGCTCATCTTGGAGGTTTTTTTAGAGTCCTAGTGCTCAGCTGCTATGTGAACCTCATTTGCAGTTGATATATATGATGTATGATTTTCTCCAAGCCAGCGTTTGACAGAATAGTGAGGTACCTTGGAGGTTTCCCTCACATTTCCTTTGCATACCCATGTCATATATAAAAACGAAAAAAAATGAATACTTGCATGTCTTTCTTGTTCTTCTCTTTTAGACCTATAGATAGTGTATCTTCCTTGAATTTTGACCCGAAAACCCGCAGCAAATTTGATGGTGATTATCTTTAGTTGTCATCCTATTGAGTTTCGTCATATATAAGATTGCAACATTCCCAATCGGTATTACACATACTATAACTTTCCTATATATTACCCTTGTAGGGAAATTTGATTGGGCGAGCAGTGGTTGAGTTCTGCGAAGGAGGACCGCTGGTAAGAAAAGAAAGGAAAAAAATGATTGTAATCGTGCTAATTAAATCACTTAAAATGTTCTCATCCGACGTTTTATAATCATCTGCTTCTTGAGTCCGAAGTGATATACAAACTTTGTTCAGCACATGTAAATTGACACTCTTTCCGGATCTGAATAATTTACGATGATGAGAGGACCTACAATTACTCTGATTTTACTTTCGTGATCAAATGATTCCAAATTTCACAAATATTTTCACAATTTGTTTTTATATATACTAGCTACCATGGATTTAAAAATTGACCGCGACACCAAAACTCGATCAAGTAGTCAAGATTTGGAAGCTCAATACAAAGTGCAACCTCGCATATTGAGCTGTTATTAGCTGCACTTACAGTGAAATGACCGAAACGTAATACTATACAATCTACTTCTTTTTGCAAATGTATGGGGTTGATGAAGGGATAAACATAAAGGTGAAGTGTTTTAGGGGTATATTAGTCATAAAAATAGATAAAATGATGGAAATTTGAAAAAAAGTTGGAATATAGACCTGAATGTGGGATGTGGGAGCAAATTCTTGGCTGAATAGAACATAAGGGAGTAAGTTTAGGAATTTTTTTTAAAAGGGAGTAATTTCTAATGTACTCTTTACTAAATTATAATATTCGTTATCATCTGTGCACTGCACGGGTTCAAAAACTAGTTTTATTAATATGGACATTAACATTTTTTCACAATTGTACATAATTTTTTTAAAAAAAGATACTTATCATCTGTTCTAATCTCATAGTTGATTTTGTTATGAATCCAGCCTAGAAATTTGTATGATGATTTGATTTGGTGCGCCAACATTATCTAAAGTTGTAAACAATTTATTCCATTTATAATCATAAAATGAAATATACAAAGAATAAGACTAAAAATAGAGTATAAAGGTTATTACAGAAAGATTCTAGATTCTAGGTGCAGCAGAAAGATTCAAATAAACAGATGTCCTCTCTCCGTAAATGGTAAACAATATTCCAGATTAAGAAACAACAGAATTATGGGAGATTTTATTGGATACATAAGTTTGACTGCGATGAACATTTGCATTAATATGGGGTGGATGCGTTTATACTTTATATGTCTATTATTACTGCCTTACATGACATTCTGTACGTTACCAATCAATTCTTATTTCTTACTATTACGGTATTATCACCCCACCCTACAAATTCTATAAACCCTTGTGCCACAAATTACTGTTTAATTAATAACATTTTGAGAGAATTCTGAGATTACAAGACCATAATATGGATGAATCTCAACAAAAACCACACTCTGATTTAAGTATTCCTGGTACATTTTTACGCTTTTTACTTTATAGATTGTTGTTATTCTTCTATTTCATTTTCTTTCTTAATTTCTCGATTACTTGTATGTTATATGTTCAAATTCATTTCTTAAGTTGTTCGGTGTATAATTGATATCTATGTTTTTGACAAGACATTTCATTTAGTGAATTGTCTAAATGAAGGGTTTATGAGTTTTTTTTAGACTTTTAATCCGCTTTTGATATGAGTTTATAAATTTGATTCTTCCTACGTAAGAGGACAAAATTGAAAGAAAAGTAACGAATAAGACATGTATTATGTATATATATTCTTTTCTACCTAGTCACGTGTGGTAGACACTGGTAAAGCGAGAGGGTTAAAAGAGGTTTTCGCTCTAAACAACGAAATGAAATGTGTTGTCTAGTTAAAATAAATGGTTATCCTCTCTCTTATTAGTCATGTAATTTTGGATTTATGTTTGAACTCTAACTTACATTTGAAATGTTTGCTTTAACAGTCTTACTGGATATAAAACGGTGTTTCTAACGTGTGTCCTAAAGGCACATGTTATGTTAATAGGTTAATTAGAGAAAGATTGTTGAGAATAATTCACAAATCAGTTTTTCTAACGCGTGCGCTTGAAAATAGGGTGTAATCTTTCTGCATTTAGATTATTAACGTGTGACATAAGGGCACGCGTTAGAAAAAGAGATAGTATGAAGTAATAATGAGTGTATGTATTTACAATTGTGTGGGTGGTTACTTGCAGGAGAGGAGGAAATAAATGACAGCCCAATAGAAGAAGTAAGGCTAACAGTGCCAATAACAGATGACCCAACACTCCCAGCACTAACATTTAGGACATGGGTGCTTGGTCTTTCATCATGCATCCTCCTCTCCTTCGTTAACAAATATTTCGACTTTCGCGAGAACCCCATCTTTGTATCTGCCTTAGTAGCTCAAATTGCAGTTTTACCTGCTGGTAGACTAATGGCAGCAACACTACCTACCAAATCCTTCACTGTACCTTTTACTAACCGACATTTTACGCTAAATCCTGGCCCTTTTAACTTGAAAGAACACGTGTTGATCACTGTTTTTGCTAGTTCTGGTGGCGGTGTTTATGCTAGTCATATTATTGTGATTGTTAAAGCTTTGTACAAGAGGAGTATCAATATGCTTGCTGCCATGCTCCTTGCTCAAACCACTCAAGTAAGTAGCTTCTATATAATTATTAGTCATTAATGACTACAACACTTGTAATCCAATTTATTATGTTTACTTTAGCTGCTTGGCTATGGATGGGCGGGTCTGTTTCGAAAGTACCTTGTCGACTCACCTTATATGTGGTGGCCCGCAAACCTTGTTCAAGTCTCTCTTTTCAGGTATGTAATTAACTCTCATCTTTCTTTTCCATTACTTGTTGATTATTATTATGATCAGCAATTCAACCGTGTGTGTAAGTGATTAATTATGTGACAGGACACTCCATGAAAAGGATAAGAGAAAAAGGGGAAGCGTCACTAAGCAGCAGTTTTTCCTGATGACAATTTTAACAAGCTTTGCGTATTATGTTATCCCTGGCTATCTTTTCCCTTCAATTGGATGTCTCTCAATACTTTGCTGGATATTCAAGAAGTCTCAGACGATGCAGCAAGTTGGGTCAGGCATCCATGGGCTTGGCGTAGGCGCACTGTCCTTTGACTGGAATGTGGTCGTTGGCTTTCTAACCAGCCCTCTTCCGACGCCTGCTTCTGCTATTCTCAATGTTATGGTCGGCTTTTTCCTGACCGTGTATCTGGTCACTCCCCTGGCGTATTATTCCAACATTTATGAGGCTAAGAAGTTTCCCTTTATCTCTTCCAAGACCTTTGATCACTCTGGCCAGGTCTACAATATTACACGCATTTTGGATGCCAAGACGTTCACCTTTGATGACAAGGCCTACAATAACTACAGCAAGCTCTATTTGAGTGTCTTTTTCGCTTTCACTTATGGGCTGGGCTTTGCATCCTTAACTGCTACCATCTCGCATGTCGCTCTCTTCCATGGAAAGTTAGTAAACACCCATTTCATCTTATGCCTTCAATATGGAAAATGATGATATTAGCTACCAGGCGCTCCTCAATTTAAACTACACCCACCTGGTAGCGCTATCTCACTTTCCTGTCAATATATATATATATATATGTATATATATATATGTATATATATATATATATATATATATATATATATATATATATATATATATGGGATTGTTTGTTTAAGTTGTGGTGAACGTTTTTGAATCATTACATAATGACGGTTTTTCCAGGTCAATATTGAATTTATGGGGGAAAGCAAAGGCTAAGCTAGAGGATGGATATTCTGATGTGCATTTGCGAATAATGAAAAAGAATTACGAGCAAGTTCCTCAGTGGTGGTTTTATGTTCTGTTGCTTTTCACATTTGGTGTCTCATTGCTGGCTTGTGAGGGTTTTAATGGGCAACTACAGCTTCCATGGTGGGGTTTGATATTGGCTTGTGTTCTTGCGGCGGCTTTTACATTGCCTATTGGCATCATCATGGCCACTACAAATCAGGTACAGACGCATTTCTGGTTCCTAAATTTTCACACCAACAATGAACAAACTCTTGAAAACAATAATTTATTCTGTAGTGCATCTTGACATATAATCGTGTGGTTTGCGATAATGTACTAATGTGCAGGGAATAGGGCTAAATGTTATAACTGAGCTGATTATCGGATATATATATCCGGGAAGGCCTTTGGCAAATGTGTCTTTCAAAACCTATGGTTATATCAGCATGGGACAAGCTCTGTTTCTTATTCAAGATTTGAAGCTCGGACATTACATGAAAATTCCTCCTAAATCCATGTTCATTGCACAGGTAAGAATCTGTGTCCATGCAGTCTGATGCAGATGCAGTTAGTTACTGTATATTCTCCATTTTCTGTTGAAATGTTATCTCTAATTATTAATGGAATTCATGAATATATATATATATATATATATATATATATATATATATATATATATATATATATATATATATGTAGCTGGTGGGCACAGTAGTGTCATCTCAAGTGAATTTTGCGACATCCTGGTGGCTTCTAACGTCTATTGAGAACGTGTGCAATGCGGAGAGTCTACCAGAGGGTAGCCCTTGGACGTGTCCCGGTGACAATGTGTTCTTCAACGCTTCAGTTATATGGGGAGTACTTGGTCCAGCAAAAATGTTCACAAAACAAGGTATCTACCCAGGTCTAAACTGGTTCTTCTTAATAGGCTTACTAGCTCCCATCCCGGTCTGGTTCATGAGCCGCAAGTACCCTGAAAAGAAATGGATCAAGCTTATAAACATGCCTATAATTCTGTCGGCCACCGCAATGATGCCCCCGGCTAGGTCAATAAATTACCTAACATGGGGCATGGTCGGCCTCTTTTTCAACTACTATGTCTACTCGCGGTACAAAGGATGGTGGGCTCGCTACAACTACATCTTGTCGGCGGGTCTAGACACCGGAGTTGCCTTCATGGGGGTCTTGCTCTATCTTCTACAAGGGAATAACATCTTTGGGCCAACTTGGTGGGGAATGGGAGATGACTACTGTCCTTTGGCTAAGTGCCCTGCCGATCCTACTGTCGTTGTTAAAGGCTGCCCTTCTTTTTCTTAGTCCAAATTATGTATACCCAATACAACGTCATAACGCTCTCATTTTAGCTTTTATTTTACTTATTTCACCTTTTTTTTTTTTTTTTTTTTTTTTTTAAAGTTTTTATCGTCTCACGTTTATTCTTGTAATTTTACATTTCTTAGCTAAATGTCATACCTGTATATAGACGGTTTATTTCTCTTCTTCTTCATTTGCTACTTCACATCTTCCCAACTTTGTCTATCGCTTTTCGACTTTATTTTATTAGACCGAAACTTTTAAAATTAATGATTTGAACTAACAATATAGAACAAAATTAATTGACTAACATTAGCTCCAAAATCATACGATCTTATCTTCCTAAATACCTTTTATTTCTACTCTTAACAACTAAGCAATCTCAATTCCAACGCAAATTGAAGTAAAAAAACTCATGAATGAAATAAAGTTGATGGTAAAAAACAATAGAGGAGCAATTCATTGGTAATTAGCAAAGATGAAGTCCAAAAATTAAAAAGTTACATAAGCTTTAAAATTTCACTAATCCCTCCGAGTAAAGCTGTTGAAATAAAACACGACGTAAAATCAATTTGTTGGAGAAATACATTTTAGTCCACCAAGGTGAAAAATAAGCTTAAACTCCAAGGCGATTATGAACAACACACCAGTACTTTTTCGTAACAAATAAAAATAATTGTAATTTTAGTTACAAAGAAAGTAGAACTCAATGAGTTCAGTTCATTGTTACAGGAACAATTTTTGTGATACAAACACTAATCTATCTCATCTCGCCTCGCTCTACCGTCTTTCACCACATAAAGATCGCAAATCGTCAATCGTCAATGTTCATCAGCCATCATCAACCATCATTCATCACTTATATTGCTTTATCTTGTTGGTCTTTTTGGATATGAAAGCTGATAATTAAATAATTTACTCTATTTGAACATGAATTCCGCTCATTAACTTTGTTTGTCTGTTCCAACATGAAAACTGATAATTAAATATTTGAACATTTGTTTGTTTGTTTCAACATGAATTCTCCTCATTGCATTTGTTACTTTGTTTGAACATTAAACCTGATCATTAAAATTGTTACTCTCTTTGAACATGAAATCTGATCATTACATTAAAACTGAACATTAAATAGTCAATGCATTACAACTGAACTCATTCTGCATTGTACCCTAGTTCAGGTACTCTAACCCTTGCGTCTTACCTATTCCACGTAAATAATCAATACATTCCCTTACTAATGCCTCACAAACCACCAAATTTCTTGGTAACATATCAATGGCTGCAAGATGACCCTTTCCCATATGCGAATTGAAAAGTTGTTGTGACCTTTGCACTTCATTATCTCGACCATAACCGATTGTAATGTTAAAAATATGTTGTTTAGTTTACTTGGGCTGTAATCAACAAATGATTACATGACTTGATTCACTAGTTTGTCTACCGTTTTTACCGCTTGTGATGATTGTAATGCCCTGAAATAACCAAGGTCATTACAATTTAAGTTGGGTGAGTTTGGTGGCTGGAAAATCAGTTGAATGTGAAACACATCTGAATTTGCAGTCGCCGTGAAATCAGGATTGTCATTCTTGATATGCGGTTGTCTTGTTGTATGTACATTTCCTTGCTTAATCCTTCTGGCCATGCGCTTTTAATTGTCGGTATGGCTTGCTCAATTAGACATTTTCTCACTATTTGCTTCGTGATTGAGTCAATTGGTTTAGTCTCCATTGTTTCCCTTGGCTTATTCCTGTCATTTCTTGCTGTCTGTACTTATTATGTAAGAGGGAACATCCCTATTTTCACATCGAAAATTAATCCACCGTTTGCCGCATAAACCGATCTGCTGACCACGCACATGAACATCACTTTTGTGATGTACCTTTTCGATTGACAGCTTCGGTAAGGTACCTTCTCCCCATTTACGTCGTAAATTTTCATATTGTCGTCGGTAATAAAGAACCACTTTTCGTCCATGTGAATTGTGTTGCTCATCTCGTTGAATATGATTTATGTTTCTGGCATTGCATTACGATCAAAGAAATCATGAATAACTTGATTAAAGACTAGCATCTTCAGTGAATGAAGTAGTCTTTCCTTTTTGTGTAAATCACTGAGTTTAGGATGAAGTGGGCTGGAATGAGGTTTAAGCAAACCTTCTTTCACCTATGAGTGGATCGTACCAATGAAAACCCCATAATTTTCTGAAACTCTTAGGATAGTTTCGTTTTGCTGCAATAAGGGTACTTGATATGCTTCATATTTGGTAGTATCCTTTTCTTATTCGTGTTCCTCATTCTGCCACTCTTCAAATTCAGTTTCTCCCAGACTAACCTTGGTTTTTTGGCAAGTTGACATATGTTAGACACGCTGCGTTCTTTTAGGTTGAACACGACTGCCGTTTTTTGGATTTCATTGTGCAGAAGCTTCCCATTTTCAGACTTTTCGAACAAGTGAATTGTCACTTCACTACGCATTGCCTCGGACATACATTTATAACCATTTTCTGTTAATGTAATGTATTTTTCTTCCTGAAAAGTTATTTGTAATTAATTTGGTTACAGTTTCACTTTGTTTTTTTTAACTCTTGTAAGTTAATCAGTAAGAAAGTTTGTTTTTGTTGGTTTGTCGGTAAATGAAAAACAGCAGGGGTATTTGTTGGCAATGAGTGACTGAATAAACAGTTTGTCACGCACTATAGGTACAAGCTGTAGAAGCTGGTGTTTTTGGGGAAAAAATTAAAATTTACTGCTTTCCCATTCATTTAAAAACTTGAACAGGTTTTTTGGTGGGAAATTAGTCCCTAAACCAAGGCTTAATAACCAACACTAGTTTTATGCCCGTACAAAAAATGTACGGGTCTATTTCTAAAAATTTCGTAAATATATTAAAAAAGTAGTACAAATATAATTTAATATGAACTTAAATGAGAAATATATAAATTATGAATTCGGGGATGATTTTGACTCCAAATAATTGATTTACTGGTATAATTAAATTTTTTTTAATGATTATATAAATTGAAATAAATAATCATGACATTATGAAATAAATTTGAACCATATAAAATAGATAAAGAAATTGTATTGTATTTCTATATCTTACCCTTTAAATAACTTACTCTCTAAATGAAAGTAAAATGATAGAAATATTTTTAATAGCAGTCTCTTAAAATTTGTGGATGATTTTATAAAGAAAATAATAATGTATTGTTATTAAGATCATCTTTTTACTCGATGTTAACGTAGTTTTAATTGACTAATTCTCGAAGGTTGTTATATTTTCTTAAAAATCGTAAATTTATAATCCCTCCGATTTCTTATGTTGTTCCCTTTTGATGTTACAGTTAGTCTTGCTTGTGACGGGTCGGGTGGAGAGACGGATAATGACACTCACAAAACGAATAGGGGGACAAGGTGGGGCACCCCCATGTGCTTTCCTCTCTCTCTTCTAAATGGGCATTTTGTGAGACAAAATGGTATCCGTCTTCTCCTTGTGACGGATACTCTCCGTCTACAATGAGAATTTGTGTTGATGTTAACACAATAAATAAGGAAATCAATTTGGACCACAATACACATGACCCCACATGAAATTGATTTTGTACCACACAAAGTTATCCAAAAGAGGAAAGGGGGAACATCGTGTAATTAGACCAAAACGAAAAGAGGAACATCATAGGAAATCCGAGGTAGTATTTTTTTTTTGTTAATTTAATGGGTTGGGTTATTTGATCTTATTCAAAAAAAATTGATCTACGTTTCTTTCATTTTTTAATCTACGTTTTTTTTGTTAATTTTTATCTCCTCGTGTATTTTTTTCATTTTTTTAATTTTATGGGTTGGGTTTATTTGATCTTATTCAAAAATCTTTGATCTACGTTTCTTTCATTTTTTAATTTACGTTTTTTTGTTAATTTTTATCTCCTCGTGTATTTTTTTCATTTTTTTAGATATACGTATGTTTGTTAATTTTTAACCCTTTGTATAATTTTTTTCGTTTTTCATACCTCTAAATATTTGTTAATTACTTCTAATTGTCCAACTTTTTTTAATATTGTTGAATTTTATGTTTCTGGGTAGAATTTTAGTGATTTTTTTTATTTTCGAATTTGGAGTAAAGTTGTTTTTTTTTATTATGGAGATAAAAAATATTTGTAACTTTAGAATGTTAAATGGAGAAAAGTAAAATGAAGAAAAATTAAAGCTCTTTGTGCGAGTGGTGGGACATGGCGAGAAAGAAGGTTTTTAATTTCCTAAAATTAAGCAACGAATGAAAAAGCAGGAAAAGTTGTTCCTTTTATTGATAAGGAATTTAATCTAAAACCGTATATAATAAAATGACATTGTATATTTTTGTTGACCCCAACTATTTCTGAGCTTGTAAAAATATATATTTTGGGCTAATAGACAACCATAAAAACATGGATCGATATAGATGCATGAGTCGACAATATCACCTAATAATAATTATTACTCGTATTATTTTATGTAGCCTTAATTTACCATTTCGCAAAATTCTACTTTACGACGGTCGCACATGCGACCAGTAGGAAAGTGATCACATTTTGATACGTAGTGACCACTTTTGATTAAATAGTGACCTTTTTTTTCATATTTTTGGAAGTGTAGATATTTTTAGGATTTATTTTTCATCAAAATCTTAAAATTTGGACTCGTGTTAAATTTGGGCCTAGTATATAAATTTGCTTTTATACATTTTAATTGTCACAAATTATAGAGTAATACGGTCTCATATAAAAAGTTGTTCCTTTTTTTTGGTTCAAATAAAAAGTTGTTCCTTCAGTACTAATAAACGATTTTTCCTTTTTATATATGTTGATCGTCTTATGGTATGAGAGTATGAGACCGTTCATACAAAAATTCTAATTTAATTTTAATTGTCAACGTATCCAAGAGGTTAATTTTCCGGAATTGTAATTTTTTTTTTATTAAAATTTCTTGTCCCCTATATAGATTTCCGATTTTTTTAAAATTTTCTTTTATTGTAAGGTTGAATGTGATTAATTTTTTTTATCATAAGCTTTTTAACATATGAATATGTATATGAAAAATAATAAGAAATGAGGAGAGAGGGTAATTAATTGGAGAGAGGGTAAGTGGAGAGAGTGGAGTTAGTTAATGTGTAAAAAGGAAAAATTAAAAAGTAAAAATTCCAGCCAATCACAAGCCTAGAAAAGACCTTCCTTTTATAGATAGGGGATTCTGAAAAATGAAAAGGCATACTCCTTAACAAAAAAGTATCTCACATACTTCCCTTTGTACCTTAAATAATTTTTTAATTAGCTCTTAAAACTTGTACAAAAAAATCATCACAGATTCTCATTTGCAACGGACATATCCATCGCAAATTTGCGACGGGTCAAGTAATATCCATATGGAGAGAAAAAACAAAAGTAGAAAACCTAGTAATAACAAACTGTTTTGTCTTATCCACCAACATGGTAGTACTTGAACCATCGTAAGCACAAGAAAGACTTGGTGAAAAAACGTATCTATACTTGGGATATTAATGGATGAAATGTTTGAATGAAAAAAAAAAAACAAATCATTTGACATGCTCTATGCTTTATCTTATAAAACTTTACAACGGATAAAACATATCGGTCGCAAGAGAGACCATTAATATGACGGTCCTTATTTACGATTTGATGATTGAAATTGACACGAAAAGGAGTGGATCATAGAATCCATGACTAATTGTTTATATCCAATTTGGTACTTCCATATAGTAGTTGTCGTAAACCCGTATCCTTATCACATCTTGTTTTTCACAATAATTTTTGTTTGTAGATACGTGTTACCCGAAATTACATAAAACCGTCTCACATATGACCATCCGTTGATGTGTATATAAACTAGAGTAGCTTGCTTCAAAGAATTGAATTAGCAGTTGCTAGAAAAGGGGAGAAACAATGAGGCCAGCTGAACTATTAATCACCTTAATCTTCGCCTTAATCTTTCTTCCCTTTTCTCACTCTCTTCCTTTCGTTGTACTCCACGGTATCTCTCTTTTTTCCCTTTTATTTTACTTTTACTTATATTTTGATGTATTGTCTATGTGTTATGCTGCTTGCTTATAGTAGGACCTTGGTTGGTATCGACCATCATTTGTTTACCTTTTATATTTTTTTTTGAACGAATATTTTATTTATCGGCGGGAGTATCTTGGTGTGAAATTTTCAAAGAAAATGGTTAGAATTCATAAGTTTGTTCAATGTTAGAAGATAATTGAAGAAACAAATAAGGATACTTGGTTTATTGGTGGGTGTTAGGCTGTTAGTTAGTGTAGTTGACTAGTTCGTGAAAGTGTCGAGGGTTTGTACTTTGTACTAAGGACTTTCAGTTGTAAACTTCACCATTTTTGCAATTGTTTTTTGGGGTGATGGCTGTAAGAGTGGACGACAGAATCAGATTAAGCGAGCTAACTGGTTTGGGACTATTTTTTGATAATTAATGAGGTAACAGAAGGAAGTTGGTTTGAGTATTGTGTTTTGCCTGCTTTGTCGTCCTACTTTCCTTGTTCCTGGTTGGACTTGAATGCATTCCTGCTCTTAACAGTCTGTCGACTTCCTGACAACACTGTAACCTGCGAGTTGGATAAAAAGCATATCTTCTCTACTTGGGGGGAATTGTTAGAGGATAATGGAATTCAAAATCAAAGAACAGAAAGAGGGTATTGGTCGTGTTGAGGTGGTGAAGAGAAGATGAAGGATTTGGGAAACTATTAAACCATATAAAGTTACTCATAGGCGGACATAGTCAATACCCTCTCTTTATCTCCTCCCTCTATCCGCCAGACCACCGCCACTAAATCGTTTCTTTCTTCTTCTCCATCCATTACATCCTTATGAATTCATCACCCTAATCCCCAGAACCCATGCTACGTTTGACCTTCTCAGTTCTCCCTCCTTTCGTCTCAATTGGAGAACACTTAGGGCGGGGATCTCTCATAGTTATTTTGAGTAGCGTGTTGAGGCATTTACTATTGTGAGAATATATTTCGTGAAAAAGGTAAGAGTCATAATCTAGTCATTGGCAAAGGAGGCAATTTCCGGTGGTATTCTTTGCTTTCTCTTTATACAATCCACCAAGTTAGAGTTTTGCTTTTTTGTATACAACTTAAATGTTTTGTGATTTCTTGATGTGTTTTAAAGGGTCTTGCTTTGGCATAGTTTCTTCCAAAAGAATATGTGGTCTAGTTAAAATATCACAATTGCAACTCACTTTGGATGATGTTTCATCTAATGTAGGAATTGGGGATAAATGCACACATCGTGGTATCAAGCAGTTTACTAGGGACTTAAGTGAGTGGTCTGGGTCGGATGGATATTGTGTGTATGTTCTCTTCCTCTCCTTTTCTCACCTAGCCAGTACCCACCTAACCTTACGCACTCGCAATCAAATTTAAGTGTAATTCCATTGCGTTTTTAGGCTGATTTCAAGCATTGGTAAGAGGTAAAATATGATAGTGGGAAGAGATTAAAAGAGGGGGCAAAAGCATTGCATCCATTGATTATTTCATTATTACCAGTTCCACGGAAACAGAGATTTTGGTACTGCTCTTTGGTGATTGTGATAAGAATATATTTAGTTCTTAAAAGATGCCTAGCATTTCTGTACATAAAATTTTTGTGGATTATAGTTCTACTGTTGGATGAAGGGGAGCCTTGGCGCACCGGTTAAGGTGTTGCTTTGTGACCGTGAGGTCACGGGTTCAAGCCCTGGGAGCGGCCTCTTGCCAAAATGGCAAGGGAAGGCTTGCCCCCATTACACCCTTGTGGTGGGGCCCTTCCCCGGACCCTCGCCTAGCGGGGATGCCATCGTGCACCGGGCTGCTCTTTTTTTTTTTCTTTTTTTTTCTTTTTTTTTTTTTTTTATAGTTCTACTGTTGGATCTTCTCTTGGTATACTTACTACAGCTAATAGCGAGGCACACATAGGGATGGCAATGGATCGGGTTTTGCGAGATCCAAACCCGATCCACTTATTTAGTGGATCACCGATTCATATCCAAACCCCATCCATATCCAAAATTTTGAAATCCATACCCGATCCATTATACCTTTTTCAAATCCATATCCGCTCCAAATTCATGCCCGATCCACCATATAATCCAAAACCCGATCCAAAACTAGTTTTGGCTATATAAAAAATTCAACTAATATGCCAAAATTGAAATTTCAAATATTTGAATGGAACGGGTTCGGGTTTGGATTTGGTTTGGGTTTTCCAAAGGTGGATTTGGGTATGGTTTTCCAATAGTGGATCGGTTATTGGTTTTCAAAAGTTGAATTTGGATCGAAATTTTTCCTTCGGTTTGGTTTGGATCGGTTACGGCCACTCTTGCCATCCCTAGGCACACACAACCATGAGGATCAAGAACTAATTTGACGTTCTGCATTTCTCTGACTTGGCTATGGTGTACACAGCATGTTGTCAAAGCATATTTCTGGCTTCAAGTGAATTGTCGTGTCAGAATGTTGGACACAATTCACAAAGTCAGAATGAGTCGTAGAAAGAACATAGCGTGCTAAATTACTTTGTCCTTGTGTAATAGCTGCTATTGAGATTGTAGATTTGTAGCATTCTTTGGCATTCCTGTGATGAGCCACGCTAAGCTTCTCGAGCTTCCTGCTAGACCTGCAAGGTTTAGCAAAGTTCGCGAGTTTATTATTTCGTTATTTACCCCTCCCATTGCATCAACATGAGGGGCATATAGTTCTTGCCTTCCATTTGCATAGCAGTGATTTGTGTTCTGATCTGATCCTTTGTCATCAACTTTAGTGAAATTGGTGATGGAGGCTGGGATTCTTGGTTTATGCCCCTGGAAGATCAGGTAGACAAAGGAGATTGAAAGCATCAATGCATTTCCTTTAAATCCAGATATAGTTCCTTTTTTTCGATCGTGTTCTAACTAAAAATCCGTTTCTTCTTGCAGAGTCAGATTGTATGTGACAAGGTAAATAGTATGTAAAAAGTGCTTTTTTACCTGTGTTGTTGGTTCTTAATTGACAACCTGACTAGCTATGCCCTGATTAATTAATAGGTGAAGGGCATGAAAGAACTCAGTCAGGGTTACAACATTGTTGGTCTGTCCCAGGTAAATCTTAGGTCATTGTGCTCTGCTGTTATATTACTCTTAAAGTCTTAAGTCATCGTGCTCTGCTATTATATCACACTCATTCTTTTTTTTTCTATTGTGTGCTTGAGGATACACAACATCAATTTATCTTTCTTATGAATCTTATCTTATCTCCGCGCTCTAGTTTTCTAGTTTCTGGAATAGGGTATATGGTTTGGTTTCCTAATGCAACAAATCCTATACACTAGAGTCTTAGTGCTCAGTTGTTATGTGAAGCTCATCTTGGAGGTTTTTTAGAGTCCTAGTGCTCAGCTGCTTTTGCAGTTGATATATATGATGTATGATTTTCTCCAAGCCAGCGTTTGACATAATAGTGAGGTACCTTGGAGGTTTCCCTCACATTTCCTTTGCATACCTATGTCATATATAAAAACGAAAAAAAATGAATACTTGCATGTCTTTCTTGTTCTTCTCTTTTAGACCTATAGATAGTGTATCTTCCTTGAATTTTGACCCGAAAACCCGCAGCAAATTTGATGGTGATTATCTTTAGTTGTCATCCTACTGAGTTTCGTCATATATAAGATTGCAACATTCCCAATCGGTATTACACATACTATAACTTTCCTATATATTATCCTTGTAGGGAAATTTGATTGGGCGAGCAGTGGTTGAGTTCTGCGAAGGAGGACCGCTGGTAAGAAAAGAAAGGAAGAAAATGATTGTAAATCGTGCTAGTTAAATCATTTAAAATGTTCTCATCCGACGTTTTATAATCATCTGCTTCTTGAGTCCGAAGTGATATTCAAACTTTATTCAGCACATGTAAATTGATTACACTCTTCCCAGATCTGAATAATTTACGATGATGAGAGGATCTACAATTACCCTGATTTTACTTTCGTGATCAAATGATTCCAAATCTCACAAATATTTTCTCACAATTTATTTTTATATATACTATCTACCATGGATTTAAAATTGACCGCGACACCAAAACTCGATCAAGTAGTCAAGATTTGGAAGCTCAATACAAAGTGCAACCACGCATATTGAGCTGTTTCAAAATGACCGAAACGTAATACTATACTGTCTACTATTTTTTTGCAAATGTAAATGTGAGAATAATTATAGTTATGAGGTACAGTTTAATTTTAGACATATTTTTGTGAATCAAGCTGTGTTAGCCTGACTCTCGACACGGGTGTTGTGTCTAACACGTGTGGAGTGTCAAATATGGCTATTTTGTGTGAATTTTTCAATTTGTTGGTCTAAAGTGAAGTGTCAACGTGTCGTGTTGGTATCGGACAAGTAGGTGTCAGATACGCGATACGGCAGCTAAGTGAAGTGTCGGAGTAACACAAGAATCAAGTATGACGTTGTCTGACTGTCAAAAGTCATATAGGAACAATATAAAGGTGGTGAAAGGACTATATTGTTAAGAGTTTTGCTTCTATACATGTACTCCTGCCACTGTTATAGGTACTTATTTTGTTAAGATATCTCTGCCCATGCTTGAGACAGGTTAAGAATTTCATCTCATTGGGAGGACCACATGCTGGTATTGCTTCAGTTCCACTTTGTGGCGTAAGTGGCCCTTTATTTCGTGTTTTTTTTCCTCTCTTTTTCCTAATCACTCAATGTTTTCGAATGGAAATCACATTGGTGAAGAGCTTTCCTATTATGTTGATTATTGACCTCCCTGGGGGCTAGGAGTACTCTCAGCATCTTAGTTTTCAAGTGTCTTAACTTACTTGTTATTTGCTCAAGGAACATTAGTCTCACTACTCTGATAGAAATATGTTGTTAAATGAAAGGATTTTATGTTAATTTTTTCTAATGTTTGATCATGGATATTTTATGGGCTTCTTCTATGCAGTCTGGTATATTCTGTAAACTAGCAGATAGGCTTATCAAGTCCGGGGTCTACTCTGACTACGTGCAGGTGATCATCACTAAGTTGGGGGAAATGTAGAATTTGCTTTGAGTTCCATTATAACTTTCCTCAAGTGCTATTGATCTTTGGACTCTCTTTTTAACGTAACTTGTAACTCCTTGATTTTGCAGGCTCATTTGGCTCCTAGTGGCTATCTTAAGATCCCCATTGTGAGTCAGTTCAAGTGTTTTTCGACCTCTATGCATTTCTCTTGCAGTTTTATTCTTGTGGAACCCTGTCACTTGTGGAATTATGATTGGACTTAAATATAAACACTCGGAGTTGGTTGCTCAAGTTTATACATGAAGTTTATTGCGGCCTTATTACCTATTGAATATAGTATATGATACTCCTCTGCCCCTTCAATAGTTTAGGTTCCATTTTTATTCGTCTACTCCGTAAGTTATGATTTCGTTTTAAGGTACTTTCTGTGTGATTTCTCAACACTCGTGCCCACATGTACGTGTTTACTTAAATAAACGATCCACAAGCAAACATAAACTATTGGTGGTCTGGTGGAGATAGAGGATGTAAATATTAATATGATGAAACTGGGTTTCATATTTCAAAAATTGTAGCAAGTCTTAATGTTCTTCCAGAGTCATTTTCAGATTTGAGATTGCTGTCTGCTGACCTGCTGTTATATACTTATATATCGAAGTATGTTAACTAAACAACTGTGATGCTCTGTTTCCCAGAATATGGATGGTTACTTGGATAAATGCAGGTTTCTTCCAAAGCTTAACAATGAAATTCCTGGTGACAGAAATTCGACCTACAAGAAGCGTTTCAGCAGCTTAGAGAATTTGGTATTGATAATGGTAAGTTACATCACTTTTTTACTTTTTGGATACATTTCCGTGCTTACCATGTCATAAATGTCTCGTTATTGTTACAGTTTGAGCATGACACTGTTCTAGTGCCTAAAGAAACCTCATGGTTTGGATATTACCCAGATGGTGCTTTCTCTCCCTTGCTACTTCCCAACGAGGTCTGGTGTATTACTTTTCTCTATCCCTCTACCATTGTGAGTGTTCCTGTTTTATGGATGTTGTAAGAGTAATGTTGCTTTTGGGTTATTTTGGGTACGATTCACTACAGATCGTCTCATTTTCAGGACAATAGTTATGGACTTGTGGGTTTCGGATAGGGCCAATTCGGATTTAGGCTTTGGGTTTTCTTTCGAATCATGTTTTGGTTGGCTGGTCGACGTTTTTCCTTTTATTCGCGAAGACCAAATTGCGTGATAATCATTTGAACATTGCAGACAAAACTTTACATTGAAGATTGGATTGGTCTAAAGAGCCTTGACGATGCTGGGAGAGTGAAATTTGTGAGTGTGGCTGGGAATCATCTTGGAATTTCAGATGAAGATATGAAAAAGTATATGGTGCCCTTTTTAGAGAGCCGAGTCTCAAGGATGTACAGTGCAAGTAAAACTTCGCCAACCACCCGTAAAATGTCACAACCTCTAGAGTTGTGGATCAAGGGATCGTCTTTGTACTACTGGCCTTCATCGATCACCAATTTTTTCAGCGAACTTGTTGGGATCATGGAACATTAACGATTGATGGCGCTTTACAATGACCATTGAGTCTAATTACCACATTCATCATTAATCTTTTGCTATGTTATAAACTCTATGAACAAATATTCACAATATAAGTACCAAGTCTCCAACATACCACATTTCAATAAATTTACTGGATAAATTGTTATTTGAGATAAAATGGATACAAAAAGTAATAAGATGAATATGTATAAAAAAAAGGCTTACATGTAAAAATGGTGATAGGTTGAACTCTCGACTGGGTCAGTTAGTTCGGGCAGGGTTAAGTTTGAGTCAAATCGGGTCAACAATATCAGTAATTATGGTTTTACATGCCCGTATTCATCGCCCGCCCGCCCGCCCGCCCGCCCGCCCGCCCGATGATGATAGTACACATGTATACTCAAATGGCGTGCTTGTAATACTCAAATGGCGTGCTTGTAATACGGATATGTCATATGATGTCATATAATGTCAAATAAGATACATAATTAATATGTTCGAAATGTTTTGAAGTAAATAGTTATTTGTTTCTTTGCATTTTAGTTTTAGATGGCTTTGGCGAGAGATGGATTACGGACTTTCCGTATCCAAAATAATAACGGTATTGGCAAATATCTGGAGATTGAGACGGACTTCGGGGTCTCCAAACGTTTGATCTTTGATAATCTTGTGGAAAATGTCAAACGTCGTCTATCGTCTTGGAACACGATTTTTTGGTCGTCGCAGGACGATTAACCTTGATTTCTTCTATCTTGTCCACCCTTTCTAATTATGTCCTATCGGTTTTCAAAATTCCGGTAAGTGTGCCAAGAAAGATTAATTCTATCTTGGCACATTTTTGGAGGTCAGGGGTAAAATCAGGGAAAATTGTGCATTGGACGAGCAAGAATTTCCTTAGTCTTCCAAAATCTGATGGAGGACTTGGTATTAGGAATATTGAGTGTATGAATAAGGCTCTTTTGGGAAAACTAGCTTGGAAGGTGGTAAGTGATAGAAGCTCTCTGCTTAGTCGTGTTTTTTATGATAATTTTTTTAAGGAAAGTCTGGATGGTGGAGGCCCTATGGTGCGGAGTTTGGGAAATTGCTCTTGGGGTTGTCGAAGTATTAGAGAAGGTGTCTTTCTTGTGATTCAGGACTGTGGATGGAATGTGGGTAAAGATTCCTCTAACATTACTCGGTATGGCTTTCCACCACCTGAGTATATGCGTAATTGGAATGTCTCGAATCTTGTTGGCTCGGATGGTAGTTGGATTCATGAGATTATCTTTGATATTTTTGATGATGTTTGGGCTAAGAAAATTTGTGCTAACCCTATTTGTACTACTACAGAAAGGGATAGCATCTTTGGCGTTTAAATAAGGATGGGGTGTATTCTGTTAAAACTGGATATGGTAGATGTCTTCAGGAGTATCTGAGTGAGAACTGTTCGAGGAAAGATAGGGAACGAATCAATGACAAAGTTATGTCCTTCTGTAAAAAACGCTTATGGCGTCTACCTGGACCAACAAAGTGGAGGGTTTTCCTATGGCGTATTTTATCTTCTTCTCTTCCTGTGGGTGTAGAGCTTATTAAGCGCAATGTCCAGGGATCCTTTTCATTTCCCATCTGTGCAAATAAGGATTGTCTTGAAACTTTGGAACATTTATTTCGTGATTGTCCGGTGGTAAGGCGTTTATGGTTTGCTTCACACTAAGGGATCAGAACTGACAATGCTTCCTTTCTTAGTCTAAGGGACTGGATTGTGGATTGGCTTTGTTTTGGGGTGTTTGATAAGAAGAATTCCGATCAGTTTGTGGTTGTGTTCATCTCTTTCCTTTGGAGCATTTGGTGTTCTCGGAATAACGTTGTTTTTGCAGGCACCCCTTTTTCGATGCCAATGTTCTTTAATCTACATAAATCTGTGCAGAATTTGGTGTTTGAAGCTCTTGCTGAGAATGATTGTGTGAAGATCAGCACTCAGTCTGGCGCTTGTCGGCCTTAGGATGAAGCGAGGAGTTCCATTCGGGATTTTTTCCCCTATGTTTTGGTCTCCGAAGCCGTTTCTTGCCAAGAGCACCGCCTAAAAGTGGATGCAAGTTGGTATCCTAACCTTACTGCATCTGCAGGGTGGATTGCGTACAATCCTGATGGCTCTATTTTAGGATCTTATTCTGTTAGCTTCACTGCGGAGTCTCCACTTCAAGCTGAGGCACTTGGTCTCCTTAAGTCCCTGACCAGGATCCAATCTCTTCAGGTGCGTCATCTAGCCGATCTAGGTGTGTCGTCGGATTGCCTGCAACTTATCCTGCCGGTGGCTAAGCTTGAGGTGGTTGATGTCAAGATTAAAGGAGTTGTCAACGATATTCTCAATCTTTTCCCTCTGTTTCATTGTTTGTCTATTAGTTTTGTCCCTAGGAGTCTGAACAAGATTGCTCATAATCTTGCAATGATCTCCAGATAATTTTGAGGGACTTCTTTACTGCTGTCAAAACAAAAAAAAAAGTTTTGAAAATTTATGAAATAATGGAATTTATTTCATTTGAATTGCGAGCTTTTATTTACGATTTATTGTTATAAATTGTTTTAAAACTTTTATTTGTATTTTAATTTGAAAATTTTGATTTTGATTTTTGGTTTAAAAAATTTTAAAAAATGTGATTTTATGACGGTTTTTATTTATCGATTTATTTAATTCGAAATTCCAATTTTTTAAACCCCGTTTTTGTCTTGATGTGGTTTGAGGAGCGATTTTGAAGCGTAATTTGGGCCGTGTGTTAGCACGATTCTCAAGGCAGATGTTGACCTATTTCCTTCCCTTCATAGCCCAGTGTTCGAACCCCCTTTAGCCCAACCCAAATCTCCCAGAAACACCTCCAAAATCAAGTTGAAAACAGCCAACGTTCAGCATCCTAGCCTAAGAGCCATGCTAAAACCACACCCAATAGACCGAATCATACCAATAGAATGATTTTAGTAGTTGAGACTTGACACATTGTAATTTTTAGTATTAAAAGAATATTCTTTTATATAATTTAAAGTTTATTTTTAAACCTTACTTACTAGAAAGACAAGTGAAAGCGTACAATCTTTGGATACATAGATGCATAAGACATACTAATACATAATTAAAAAAAGAGTAAATTATCGATTACACCCTCGTATAATCCACTTTTTTAAACTTACTGCCACCTCAACTTTTTTTAATAAATTACACCCAAGTTAATACCTCCGTTTAAAACTTGCCCCCAAGTCCATTTTCAGACCAAAAAACACTTGAAATGACTATTGTGCCCTCCCGTCTCTCTAGTCTCTTCTATCTTGTTTTGTTTTTTCATACTTCTCTTTCCTATCAAACTCCACCACCTTTCCCCTTTACATTACCTATCAAATTAATTAAACAAAATAAATCAATCCTAATTTCAAATTGACGGCAGTAGTTGTTACTTCCTTTACTTCTTCTTTGTATCATCAATCATCATCCACAAATTCCTTTTTCATTGCAAAGTATAAATCCCATGATCCATCATCATCGTCGTCCTAATCGGATAGGCAAAGGTGCTACTCAGTCTGTTGAAAAATTGGTGGAACGGAAGAGGTAATGAGGTGACGGTAGGGTGAATTTGTCATGCATCTCTGGGAAAATAAAATTAGGGAAAATGAAAATGAAAATGAAATTGGGAAAATAAAATTGGGCAAAATGAAAATGAAATTAAGGAAAATGAAAATGAAATTAGGGAAATAAAATTGGGGAAAATAAAATCGAAATTGGGGAAAAGAGGAAAATGAATGAGGAAGAAGATGAAGTTGAAGGGTAAAGAAGATGAAATTAAAATTGGGGAAAATAAAATTGGGGTGAAATTGAAATTGGGGAAAAGAGGAAAATGGATAATGAGGAAGATGAAGATTGAAGGATGAAGATTGAAGGAGGAAGAAGATGAAGGAAGATATTAAAAAAGAGTAGGGAAGGGCAAAATAGTCCTAAAAAATTTAATATGTCGGAAAAACTTCAAAATTGACGGAAATTAGGTCGGAAAATGGTTTTAGGTGCAAATTGTAAATTTATCAATTAATTTGGGTGTAATTTATTAAAAAAATTTGAGGTGGGAGTAAGTTTAAAAAAGTGTATTTGAGAGAGGTGTAATTGATAATTTACTCTTAAAAAAAGATACTTCGTAATTGATATACTCCATGCTTATTATCAATGTTAAATCTTGCTAAAGGAAATTTCAACACCGTCGGCAGGTACTGGATGTGAAAGGTATACTATTGCCATGTCAGGATTGAATTTAAAGGTGATAAAACTTTCCCTTATATTTTTTGTTTTTACTATGTATTTTAAAATAAATTCTAACAAGCCCATCGTCACTCCTTTCGTTAGAGAACATATTATTGATTGTACTGTTATTGCTTGTATCAGTTAGTACTTAGTATGACTATATATAGTAGTAGGAGAACCATGCATCCGATCTACTACCACCAATTTTATATTTTTTTGAACATTTATAATAATGTTTTTGAGTTTTGTTTTCAAAATTGTCATTACTGGTATAAAATTTTTGAGTTAAGTTATTAAAATATTAAGCTCAAAAATTTACAATAAAACTTAAAAACATTACATATAAACTTAGTTATATTTTAGTTTTAACGAAAAAATTAAAATCTAACTTATAAATTTTTATAAGCTCAGAAAAAATACACATATGCTCAAAAACAAATAAAGTTTGACGTAATAACTAATAAGCTCAAAAACAATCTCATATGTTCAAAAACAAATAAAGTTTAAGGTAATAAGCTCAAAAAAATATTCATAAGCTCAAAAAAATATGCATATGATCAAAAAAAAATTCAAAAACTCAAAATAATAATCATAAAAAAATATGCATATGCTCAAAAAAAATTCAAAAACTCAAAATAATAATCATATGCTCAAGAAAAATATACATATGCTCAAAAAAATATACATATGCTCAAAAAAGTATTCATATGCTCAAACAAATACTATACATATGCTCAAAAAAATATTCAAAAGTTCAAAAAAATATTCATATGCTCAAAAAAAAAAGTATACACATGCTCAAAAACTCAGAAAAGTGTGAGGTAGTACCTCCAATGTATGTTCCTATTTCTCCTATATATAGGGCTTGTTTGGTTGACATAGGGGAATTAAAGTTCCCGGGAACTTCAAGATCACATGAATTTCCAATTCATGTGAATTCGCAAAAAGTGTTTGGTTCGCATATGGGGAGTTAATTCATGCGGGAAGTTCTATTGACCAAGGGGGGACTTGGTGAGTAACTTCCCATATAATGGAGGAAGTAAATTCATGTGGGAAGTTCTACTTCCCATGATATTGGCAACCAAACAACAACATAATTTTACACTTCCCGGGAAGTTCAACATCCCATGATTTTAATGGGTAACCAAACAAGCCCATAGTGTTTAATTAGTTGCCAGTCATGCCACAATACTTTTACAAGTTACATTGTTGTTTTTATTTAATTAGAGAACGAGATATAATACAATTATTTGAATTTAGGAATGGAATTAGTCCTTCTATTTGAGGTGAATCTTATAAATTCGGTAATTAGGATTACACCATTAGCCATTAGGTGTATAATAGTATTGTATAACCTTTGAAAATGTATAATAGTATTGATAAGATTTATCTTTTATATTATATTATTATGGTTAAAAGGGTGGAAATGTTACCTATATCCAGTAGCCAAGTGATGGAGAAAAAGAACCGTAATGAGACGAGCCATCGTACTTCCGGGACAAGTTCTTACTCCTCCTCCGAAAGGGAGGTATGTTCCATGTTTTGGACGAGACTGCCAAGCACAATTAGTAATATTTTTACAATTCAATAATACTCTTTAATTCTTTATTTTATTTTTATTTCTATATAACCACCATAAATTTTAATCTTTAATTTTTACAAGTAAATGCTGATACAATAAAGTGAAAATATTGATATCATCAAGTTTTTATATAAAAGTAAAAGTAAAAACTCGTTTTAAAATCAAGAACATACTTTAATTGTCATGATCACTTAACTATCTTTACTTGAACACACAATTAAGAACAAAAGAAAAGGCTAATTATTATTATTATTATTATTATTACAAAATAATAAGTGGAACAAGATATAAATGAGAGTGAATCAGTCATTAAAACATTCTTTAAATATAAATGTAAATAAATAATTATTATAAAACGAATAGATGAATATTTGTAGTAAAAGAGAGTATAATAAAGCATGATAAAATCTATCACATATACTCGAGGGTTTATCCAGTGTGCACCTATAGGCGATAGTAACGGTTACGAATTCCCTCGTCGCAAAAAAAAATTATCCAACTTAAAAATGAGTACCCGTTATCAATATGACAATAAGTTTAATTCTTTACGTCTCATTTATACGTCTAATTATTTAATTTTGATTATCACGTTTATATAATGAAAAATAATAAGACTTATAAACAAATCTTATAGTGCGGCCAAAATAGTAAAAGTCGTTATATATAAATGTTTGAGGAGTAAGAGTGACATACGTCCCATCTCTCTGGATTGAAAGTCAAAGGATCCTCAAAATTTGAAGGATCGATGTGGAGGAACCTTAACCACAATAGTACATTCCATCCTTTTGGTATCAAATAACCTATATAGAGATCAATTTTTTCAGTCATTTCTCTAGTATTAACATTATTTTATTTTGATGAAATTATTTTATTTGGCAATTATTTATCTTTATTTATATTATAAGAATTTATTTTTAAATAGAGATAAACACAAAATGATTACGACCTAAAATCACAATAATAAAACAACGTAAATTAGGTGTAATTTATTGAGAATGTACATCAAGACCATCTTAACGTGTATCTCTCTTTCGGTAATATATTTACACTTGTTCTATTTTATGAAGGAAAAATAAATCAATTGTAAATATTTTGCTGGGACGGATGGAGTATTATATTTATTTAACTTTAGTCAAGTTTTATGGGGAAAAACGACCCTAAATGAACAAGATTAACAAAGGAAACAATAGTTTGTAAACTATAAATTTGCCAAATATTGCATCATGTAAAAAGTGATCCTATATGTACATAAAATTAAAACAAATAGTTGTACCATATAAGTTGAGCTAAAATAGCTTTAACTAGAATATAATTATTGATAACACGTTGACATGTATTAGCTGAAGATTGTGGACCTATGTACCTTCAAAGTTTATGTCTTGGGTAGCTTTCTTGAATATAAACCCAGAAATGCTAGCTATTCTAATAGTTTCTTCTACAACCTGCAAATTATTGCGCACGTTGTCTTATATTAACAAAAAATTTAATTCACATAAATTACATAAAATGATTGGCTGTTTGGTTAATACAAAACATATGTATATAAATCTTATATTAATTTATCTTTTCCTAGAATGATAGAACTAATTAGTCATATTTAATTATTAAGTGAGTGAAAATCTACGTAAATGCCCCTTTCGTAATTCTTAATAAGTTGACATTAAATACTTGTTTGTCATTTGTGTAAGACCCCGTTCTTTTTTGCTGAAACGAGCTGAATTGAATTTATTAGAGTAGAACCTAATTGTACTAAATTAAGTGAATTGATCGAGGTGAAGTGAATTTAGTTGATTTAAAAGTTAATTTTGTGAAGAGATTAACTAAGCATAATTGATTGAACGTAAATAATATTTAACATAATATAACCAAGCAAAATTAAAAGGAGTTTAAATTAAGTCGGAAAAACCGGGCCTAAGTTATGAACTAGTCTCTTCATTTATGTAAAAACCACAAAATTAGCAAAGGGGCAAGGATAAGTCGTATATTCCGCACCTTGTTTGTGTAATTCAGTTTCTGGAAATCTTCGTAGGTCACAACACCTCCATTTTTCTCCCTAGCCATTTCCATATTCTCTTCCTATTTTCCCATATTTTAATATCATCAACATCAATATAAATATATTAAAAGTCATTGCCCTAGATTTTGAACAAATTAGTTAACATAGAAATACTAAAATTTGTTGTC
The DNA here is from genome assembly GCA_029255685.2 of Silene conica. Classification (NCBI taxonomy): domain Eukaryota; kingdom Viridiplantae; phylum Streptophyta; class Magnoliopsida; order Caryophyllales; family Caryophyllaceae; genus Silene; species Silene conica. The sequence goes on from CM055312.2 coordinate 63,665,809, forward strand.
AATTTCGTAATCTCATTTTATTTTTTCCTGTTATTTTGAATAAGTAATCCTTTTTATATGAAAGGTAACAAAACGAAAGATTAATTTAGATAAAAAACGGTAAATGCTTTTCATTTTAGCCCCGATAACTTTAACCATATGAAACTATTACTCAAGATTATTTGTAATTTATAACCATAATATGTCCATATTTATCTTCATTTTATCGTCCAAACAATGGTACATAATTAAATCGTTATTTGTTGACATACCAATGAAAAATACATAGTCCAGTATTTGATAGACGGTTATTAATATTCATATTACGCTTGTTCACTCAAATGTCCATTAGGCTTGAAGAGTGGTTAATTTGCACAAACTCCTCATACCGTGGGCTGGGTTTCCACTTCGTGAGTGTTTGACGGTTTGAGCTTGCCAGGATTCAAACTCGTGACCTTCGGTCACAGTGACTCTGACACCATCATAGATGAAGCATCTCAATCAAAACCTTAAGATTATGGTTGAGGTCTGACTATTATTAATATTCCTATTAGTATTAATATTTGTCAAGTCGGATAGTAATTGAAAAATTCTTTAAAGTTTGATTGTATTTTAAATCACAATAGATTTATACATATGATAAGCATTGTATAATTTATACCAATGCTGATAATAATCAATTATTCAATAAAATTGTATATTACCCGGAGTTTTTGAAGAACGTGAGGATTCTTGGCTAGAAAATACATGCACCAAGTAACTGGATAAGCGATACCAATATAAGTTATGGCAATGTTGCTCAACACATTATCTACCACCTCTTCATCGCTTAAATGTTTCCCTTCCTTATCCTTGCTTTGCATCAACCTATCCATCATATCACTTGTTTCCCCCATTTTCTTACCTTCCCTTTTCTTCTTCATCAACTCCACTCTCAGTTTCTCGGTAAGCTTCTTTCGACACTATATTTAACAAAGCAAATACCATCGATTTTAATGTAATAATAAAGGAGCAATATTAACTATTTCATCAATCCTAATCATGTTGCAAAAACTTTATAATCTTTACGAAAAAAAACCTGGAGGGCATGGCGGAAAGGCGTTCCAGGGAAATTCCATGGTTGAGCTCTGACCCCTTCATTCACAGCCGAGAATAACTTGTCAAGATCATTTATCTCGGGACCTAATTCCAGACCACCCATGTATCTTCCCATAAACTCCAGGGTTACCTATTTATATTTATTTCATGTACATGGACAAATTCAAACATATTAGTGCCTCTTGCCTCTGTTATTTTGTAAGGGAGAAATAAAATAAGTGTAAACATAATAAAATATAAGTTACCAATAATAGGAGTATCTCTTTAAGCAAGTCATTTCTCATATCATTGATTATTGTGCCTAAAATAAACATAAAGAAGTGTTTGGGAAGAAGGAAGTGTTTTACGAAACATTACACTATACTTATTAACTTACCAATTTTAATTGATAGAAGGTATTTATTCGACCCATTTGAAACCATGACTCTAGAGCAGCCACGATACAAGGTTGGAAGTGTAGCGCAACTCGGGTAAGGGCGTCACGGTGATTGAACTCACTTGCGAGGAGGTTCCTGATGTGTTGATGACGTGATCCATGAATAGTTATTACTGAATGAGGTCCTAATACTTCACTTGAAGGCCAACCTTGTTTAAATCCTGTTGTTGCTGTTAATATTTTTTTGCAAAGCGATGGTGAGCATGCTATTATTGCTGGAGATCCGTACAGGAATGTTGTGTATGCTCCTACATTATTCCTCCCGTACCTATAATTTTCAAATTATGTCAAAACACTAGGTAAATATATATCATTTATTTATCCTCCCTAACGGAGAACTTTATCACCTTATTGTTTGATATCTTGAGTATTTTTTACATAAATAGGACTATACATTCAAATTATATGGGCATCGTATCTCTAATATAAATCTAATTAAGCTTATATGCAATTTTTTTAAGCTTTCAACACTTTTTTTATTGCACTACAATTTTTTAGTGTTAAAAGTAAAATCTTTACGTTTTATATGTATTCTTTTTGAGTTTTAATATAGTGTTTCGATTTTCAATTTTTTTTATAAAGACGCTCAAATTTTTTTCCAATAAAGCTCATAAAATATATATATAAGCTCAAATTCTTTGTTATAAAGCTCAAAATGTATACTATATCTGGTTGTATAATCCTCTAATTGATATTTTTTACGATAAATTTGTCGGATGAAAAAATTAATAAATTAAGATACGATAGAACTCTCATAAAGAAGCATAGGTTTTTAGTTAAGATGACCATATATGTGTTAAACTAAAATGAGTAAAAGAAACGTATAAAATAAAATGAGATTATACTATTAACTGACTATATGGGTAATATTTTATTTGAACGACGTGATTCAAGCGAATGAGAGGGGTAGTATATTTTACGGGAGTACTCCGTAATATTTAGTGACTTACTTATCCATCTTGGAGGTGATGTAACGGTCAGGACGACGGAGAAAATGAAAGTACCACAAGAAAGTGAAGTATTCCCCAAAAATAGGGATCCCCAAGTGACCTGGTGGTAAGTTAACGTTGAGTGACTTGCACCTAGCCCTAACCGCGGTGGCATACCATAACTCGTTCCACCACCATAAGAGACACACTATAAGTGGCCATACTAATGAATGAATCACATACACCATATTAATCTCCATTTTATTATTACTAGTATTATATTATTGAGTTTATATATACTAAATGTTCTTAAGATGTCTTCTCATGAAAGTTTGTAAAGACTGTATTTATAGGCACATTGATGCACATGCAGTGACGTAAGAAATCCAAGATCTAGAGGTCATCTTGGTTCCTGCCCTAAAAACTATATAAACGCATGTTTTTTGTGATTAATAGGAACCATTCCATGCAACAGGGATTTGTGAAAATGACCACTACTCATTACTCAACTTGTTTAATGGATTGGGTTAATATACGGGTTATGTTAAATGCATCTTGTGTTCAGGGCTGTATCCGAGATTTCGGGGGCCCTGTACGAAATTTCGAAAATGGGCCACAATACCGTTATTTACGTTAATTTATACCTGTATAAATTTAAATGTTATTTTGTTATGAGTTGTAGTTTATTTTTTCATATTATTATACAAGTATAACATAAAAGTTTTATTAATATGTTTTTTCTAGACAATTTAAGCAAATAGTTTTAAATGAATTGAAACTGATAAATAAATTATGAAATATAGACATAACAAAAAGTGTAAGTATGGAAAATCGAACCTGAGATGCATGAACATGAAAAGCCCAAAATATCACAAGCTAAACCATTATGTCATTCTACATTTCAGAATTACAAGTTTATGTACAAGTTTCACGAAATAAGGTCCCGGTTTCACAAATTAAAGTCCAAGATTCACGAAATAAGAAATTAAACATTTTGTGAGTAACAAACATTTTGTGAGTAACAAACATTTTAAGTCCAAGTTTCACGAAATAAGGTCCCGGTTTCACAAATTAAGGTCCAAGATTTACCAAATAAGAAATAAAACATTTTGTTTGTAAACAAACATTTTAAATCCAAGTTTCACGAAATAAGGTCCCGGTTTCACAAAATAAGGTCCTAGATTCACGAAATAAAAAATTATACATTTCGTGCGTAAACAAACATTTTAAGTCCAAGTTTCACGAAGTAAAGTCTTAGTTTCACAAATGAAGGTCCAAGATTCATGAAATAAGAAATTAAATATTTCGTGAGTAAACAAATATTTTAAGTCCAAATTTCACGAAATAAGGTCTCGATTTCACAAATTAAGGTCCAAGATTCACGAAATAAAAAATAAAACATTTTGTGAGTAAACAAACATTTTAAATCCAAGTTTCACGAAATAAGGTCTCGGTTTCACAAATTAAGGTCCAAGATTCATGAAATAAATAATTATACATTTCGTGAATAAACAAACATTTTAAGTCCAAATTTCACGAATTAAGGTCTCGGTTTCACAAATTAAGTACCAAGATTCACGAAATAAGAAATAAAACATTTTGTGAGTAACAAACACTTTAAATCCAAGTTTCCCGAAATAAGGTCCCGGTTTCACAAATTAAGGTCAAAGATTAACGAAATAGAAAATTAAACATTTTGTGAGTAAACAAACATTTTCAATCCAAGTTTCACGAAATAAGGTCTCGATTTCACGAATTAAGGTCCAAAATTCACGAAATAAGAAATTAAACATTTCGTGAGTAAACAAACATTTTAAGTCCAAATTTCACGAAATAAGGTTCCGGTTTCACAAATTAAGGTCCAAGATTCACGAAATAAGAAATTAAACATTTCGTGAGTAAACAAATATTTTAAGTCCAAGTTTCACGAAATAAGGTTCCGGTTTCACAAATTAAGGTCCAAGATTTACGAAATAAAAAATTAAAAATTTCGTGAGTAACAAACATTTTAAGTACAAGTTTCACGAAATAAGGTTCCGGTTTCACAAATTAAGGTCCAAGATTCACGAAATAAAAAATTATATATTTTGTGCGCAATAAATATTTTAAGTCCAAGTTTCACGAAATAAGGTTCCGGTTTCACAAATTAAGGTCCAAGATTCACGAAATAAGAAATTAAACATTTCGTGAGTAAACAAATATTTGAAGTCCAAGTTTCACGAAATAAGGTCCCGACTTCACAAACTAAGGTCCAAGTTTCACGAAATAAGAAAATTATAAATTTCGTGATTAAACAAACTTTTTAAGTCCAAGTTTCACGAAATAAGGTTCCGGTTTCACAAATTAAGGTCCAAAATTCACGAAGTAAGAAATTAAACAATTCGTGAGTAAACAAACATTTTAAATCCAAGTTTCACGAAACAAGGTTCCGCTTTCACAAATTAAGGTCCAAGATTTACGAAATAAAAAATTAAAAATTTCGTGACTAAACAAACATTTTAAGTCCAAGTTTCACGAAATAAGGTTTCGGTTTCACAAATTAAGGTCTAAAATTCACGAAGTAAGAAATTAAACAATTGTTGAGTCAACAAACATTTTAAATCCAAGTTTCACGAAATAAGGTTCCGGTTTCACAAATTAAGGTCCAAGATTTACGAAATAAAAAATTAAAAATTTCGTAAGTAAACAAACATTTTAAGTCCAAGTTTCACGAAATAAGGTTCCGGTTCCACAAATTAAGTCCAAAATTGACGAAGTAAGAAATTAAACACGTCGTGAGTAAACAAACATTTTAAATCCAAGTTTCACGAAATAAGGCTCCGATTTCACAAATTAAGGTCCAAGATTTACGAAATAAAAAATTAAAAATTTCGTGAGTAAACAAACATTTTAAGTCCAACAAAATAAGGTCCCGGTTTCACAAATTAAGGTCCAAGATTCACGAAATAAAAAATTATATATTTTGTGCGCATCAAATATTTTAAGTCCAAGTTTCACGAATTAAGGTTCCGGTTTCACAAATTAAGGTCCAAGATTCACGAAATAAGAAATTAAACATTTCGAGAGTAAACAAATATTTGAAGTCCAAGTTTCACGAAATAAGGTCCCGACTTTACAAATTAAGGTCCAAGATTCACGAAATAAGAAATTATACATTTCGTGATTAAACAAACTTTTTAAGTCCAAGTTTCACGAAATAAGGTTCCGGTTTCACAAATTAAGGTCCAAAATTCACGAAGTAAGAAATTATACATTTCGTGAATAAACAAACATTTTAAGTCCAAATTTCACGAATTAAGGTCTCGGTTTCACAAATTAAGGTCCAAGATTTACGAAATAAGAAATAAAACATTTTGTGAGTAACAAACACTTTAAATCCAAGTTTCACGAAATAAGGTCCCGGTTTCACAAATTAAGGTCAAAGATTAACGAAATAAAAAATTAAACATTTTGTGAGTAAACAAACATTTTCAATCCAAGTTTCACGAAATAAGGTCTCGATTTCACGAATTAAGGTCCAAAATTCACGAAATAAGAAATTAAACATTTCGTGAGTAAACAAACATTTTAAGTCCAAGTTTCACGAAATAAGGTTCCGGTTTCACAAATTAAGGTCCAAGATTTACGAAATAAAAAGTTAAAAATTTCGTGAGTAACAAACATTTTAAGTATAAGTTTCACGAAATAAGGCTCCGGTTTCACAAATTAAGGTCCAAGATTCACGAAATAAAAAATTATATATTTTGTGCGCAATAAATATTTTAAGTCCAAGTTTCACGAAATAAGGTTCCGGTTTCACAAATTAAGGTCCAAGATTCACGAAATAAGAAATTAAACATTTCGTGAGTAAACAAATATTTGAAGTCCAAGTTTCACGAAATAAGGTCCCGACTTCACAAACTAAGGTCCAAGTTTCACGAAATAAGAAAATTATAAATTTCGTGATTAAACAAACTTTTTAAGTCCAAGTTTCACGAAATAAGTTTCCGGTTTCACAAATTAAGGTCCAAAATTCACGAAGTAAGAAATTAAACAATTCGTGAGTAAACAAACATTTTAAATCCAAGTTTCACGAAACAAGGTTCCGGTTTCACAAATTAAGGTCCAAGATTTACGAAATAAAAAATTAAAAATTTCGTGAGTAAACAAACATTTTAAGTCCAAGTTTCACGAAATAAGGTTTCGGTTTCACAAATTAAGGTCTAAAATTCACGAAGTAAGAAATTAAACAATTGGTGAGTAAACAAACATTTTAAATCCAAGTTTCACGAAATAAGGTTCCGGTTTCACAAATTAAGGTCCAAGATTTACGAAATAAAAAATTAAAAATTTCGTAAGTAAACAAACATTTTAAGTCCAAGTTTCACGAAATAAGGTTCCGGTTTAACAAATTAAGTCCAAAATTGACGAAGTAAGAAATTAAACAATTCGTGAGTAAACAAACATTTTAAATCCAAGTTTCACGAAATAAGGCTCCGATTTCACAAATTAAGGTCCAAGATTTACGAAACAAAAAATTAAAAATTTCGTGAGTAAACAAACATTTTAAGTCCAAGTTTCACAAAATAAGGTCCCGGTTTCACAAATTAAGGTCTAAGATTCACGAAATAAAAAATTATATATTTTGTGCGCATCAAATATTTTAAGTCCAAGTTTCACGAATTAAGGTTCCGGTTTCACAAATTAAGGTCCAAGATTCACGAAATAAGAAATTAAACATTTCGTGAGTAAACAAATATTTGAAGTCCAAGTTTCACGAAATAAGGTCCCGACTTTACAAATTAAGGTCCAAGATTCACGAAATAAGAAATTATACATTTCGTGATTAAACAAACTTTTTAAGTCCAAGTTTCACGAAATAAGGTTCCGGTTTCACAAATTAAGGTCCAAAATTCACGAAGTAAGAAATTAAACAATTCGTGAGTAAACAAACATTTTAAGTCTAAGTTTCACGAAATAAGGTTTCGGTTTCAGAAATTAAGGTACGAAATTCACGAAATAAGAAATTATCCATTTTGTGAGCAAACAAACATTTTAAGTCTAAGTTTCACGAAATAAGGTCCCGAGTTCACAAATTAAGGTCGAAGATTCACAAAATAAGAAATTAAACATTTTGTGAGTAAACAAATATTTTAAGCCCAAATTTCACGAAATAAGAAAAAGAGTAAAATGGATAATTTTTTTAGATAGAGAAAATATTTGGGCCAAATGAATTGTTATAAATGACCCATAATTTTCATCCCATTAAAATTAGTCCAATGAACATTGAAAATCATGTGCAACATAGTAAGGGTTCGGCGGCCTCACGTGATCCGGCCTCTCGGCCGGATCACGTGAGGCCGCCTCTTAGGATGAGGCCGCCGGACCTCACGCATCCCCAAGCTTCTAGTTTCACAGTTTCACAATATTTGCTTCCAGTTTCACAAGTTAAGCTTCTAGTTTCACAAGTTAAGCATCTAGTTTCACAGTTTCACAGTTTCACAATATTTGCTTACAGTTTCATATCTTAAGCATCTAGTTTCACAAGTTAAGCTTCTAGTTTCACAGAATAAGCTTCTAGTTTCACAAGTTAAGCATCTAGTTTCACAGTTTTACAGTTTCACAATATTTGCTTCCAGTTTCACAAGTTAAGCTTCTAGTTTCACAAGTTAAGCATCTAGTTTCACAGTTTCACAGTTTCACAATATTTGCTTACAGTTTCACATCTTAAGCATCTAGTTTCACAAGTTAAGCTTCTAGTTTCACAGAATAAGCTTCTAGTTTCACAAGTTAAGCATCTAGTTTCACAGTTTCACAGTTTCACAATATTTGCTTCCAGTTTCACAAGTTAAGCTTCTAGTTTCACAAGTTAAGCTTCTAGTTTCACAGTTTCACAATATTTGCTTACAGTTTCACATCTTAAGCATCTAGTTTCATAGGTTAAGCTTCTAGTTTCACAGAATAAGCTTCTAGTTTCACAAGTTAAGCATCATCTTTGCACTTCTTCATCAGAATAAACTAAACCTCAAACTGTCATTTTTGCACTTCTTCATTCACATTCAAAGTAATCATCATCTTCATCTTCAACAATATCCACTCATCCGTTCTTCTACATGGAGAAAACCTAGGAATTCCAATTTTCGAACTCATACCTTCTGTTAATTCATTCCAAGCGATTGAATTTGTCCATTAATTGCGGCTTGTACAGCTTATAGGCGACTTTGTAAATTCGGCACTAACTCAATTCTAAATTCAACGAAATTGAAGGAATCGACCGCCGCTCATTTTCGATTACATTCTTCGCTATCGAAAAATCCGCGTTACGGAAGTCGGTATATCGATACTAAGCATATGTCGGAACTCGTCAATGCTACTGATAAGCAGTTATTCATCGTCGATACTTACGCTCTCGTAATTACTCTTTCTTTCGTAGTTTTTGTGTTTTTTGATTCAATTTATGAGTGTTTTTTAGAAGAAATTGATGTAATAGGTGAGGAGATTAGAAGAACAAGGATTTTACGAAATTGAATTGGGGGAATTTAAAGGAAGAAGATGAAGATTGTGAGTTTTTACTTTTGTTGAGATGAACGGGTGAATAATTTTTTTGATATTATATAGGACACGTGTCAAGATCTCGTGCGCCCATGCTACTAAAATCTAACGGTTTAGAATGGTCCGGCAGCCTCACGCTAAGAGAGCGGCCTCACGTGATTCAATTTCTATATATATATATATATATATATATATATATAGAATCAGGTGAGGCACCCTTCTTAGGGTGAGGTCGCCGGACTCGTCTTTTCCATTCAAATTATTAATAACATGTGGTTTAGATCAAACCAAGTCATTTAAGAAAAAAGCGCATAGAAATTCCACCATATCATTCCTCTTTCCTTCCTACTGGCGTTGTCCTATAAAGATGCTGCCAAGCAACTTGGCAATGAATTGGTATCTTTTCATTTCTTTTTTTCTTTTCTTTGATTTTAACAATTATGTGGTTAAGCTTGTTCATAAACATATTAATATTTGTACTTTGTTCTGAACACTAATAAATCTATACCAGTTTATTATGCATTAAAATTTTAATATTTTTAAATGCTCAGTTTGAAACATTTATAGCTTGGTATGCTTGGTGTATAAAATTGCTCACCAATGCATTTGTAAATTCATGGTGGGTTTTGATAATACACGAAATAATAAGTTAAAATAGTCGTGAATAAACAAACATTTTAAGTTCAAGTTTCACGAAATAAGGTCTCGGTTTCACAAATAAAATGGTCCAAGATTCACGAAATAAGAAATTAAACATTTTGTGAGTAAACAAACATTTTAACTCCAAGTTTCACGAAATAAGGTCTCGGTTTCACAAATTAAGGTCCAAGATTCACGAAATAAGAAATTATACATTTCGTGCGTAAACAAACATTTTAAGTCCAAATTTCACGAAATAAGGTCCCGATTTCACAAATTAAGGTCCAAGATTCACGAAATAAGAAATTAAACATTTTGTGAGTAAACAAATATTTTAATTCCAAGTTTCATAAAATAAGGTATCGGTTTCACAAATTAAGGTTTAAGATTCACAAAATAAGATATTAAACATTTTGTGTGTATACAAACATTTTATGTCCAAGTTTCACGAAATAAGGTCCCGATTTCAAAAAGTAAGGTTTAAGATTCACGAAATAAGAAATTATACATTTCGTACGTAAACAAACATTTTAAGTCCAAGTTTCACGAAATAAGGTCCCAGTTTCACAAATTAAGGTCCAAGATTCAGGAAATAAGAAATTAAACATTTTGTCAGTAAACAAACATTTTAAGTCCAAGTTTCACGAAATAAGGGTTCGGTTTCACATGGTCTAAGATTCACGAAATAAGAAATTAAACATTTCGAGAGTGAACAAACATTTTAAGTCCAAATTTCACGAAATATGGTTCCGGTTTCACAAATTGAGGTCCAAGATTCACGAAATAAGAAATTATACATTTCGTGAGTGAACAAACATTTTAATTCCAAGCTTCACGAAATAAGGTTCCGGTTTCACAAATTAAGGTCCAAAATTCACGAAATAAGAAATAATACATTTCGTGAGTAAACAAACATTTTAAATCCAAGTTTCACGAAATAAGGTCTCGGTTTCACAAATTCAGTAAATAAGAAATTAAACATTTCGTGAGTGAACAAACATTTTAAGTCCAAGTTTCACAAAATATGGTTCCGGTTTCACAAATTGAGGTCCAAGATTCACGAAATAAGAAATTATACATTTCATGAGTAAACAAACATTTTAAGTCCAAGTTTCACGAAATAAGGTCCCGGTTTCACAAATTAAGGTCCAATATTCATGAAATAAGAAATTAAACATTTCGTGAGTGAACAAACATTTTAAGTCCAAGTTTCACGAAATATGGTTCCGGTTTCACAAATTGAGGTCCAAGATTCACGAAATAAGAAATTATACATTTCGTGAGTAAACAAACATTTTAAATCCACGTTTCACAAAATAAGGTCCCGGTTTCACGAATTAAGGTCAAAGATTCACGAAATAAGAAATAATACATTTCGTGAGTATACAAACATTTTAAGTCCAAGTTTCACGAAATAAGGTCCCGGTTTCACAAATTAAGGTCCAATATTCATGAAATAAGAAATTAAACATTTCATGAGTGAACAAACATTTTAAGTCCAAGTTTCACGAAATTAGATTCCGCTTTCACAAATTAAGGTCCAAGATTCACGAAATAAGAAATTATACATTTCGTGAGTAAGCAAACATTTTAAATCCATCTTTCACAAAATAAGGTCCCGGTTTCACGAGTTAAGGTCCAAAATTCATGAAATAAGAAATTATACATTTTGTGAGTGAACAAACATTTTAAGTCCAAGTTTCACGAAATAAGGTCTCGGTTTCACGAATTAAGGTCCAATATTCATGAAATAAGAAATTAAACATTTCGTGAGTGAACAAACATTTTAAGTCCAAGTTTCACGAAATAAGGTCCCGGTTTCACGAATTAAGGTCCAAGATTCACGAAATAAGAAATAAATATTTTGTGAGTGAACAAACATTTTAAGTCCAAGATTCACGAAATAAGGTCCCGGTTTCACGAATTAAGGTTCAAAATTCACGAAATAAGAAATTAAACATTTTGTGAGCGAACAAAAATTTTAATACAAAGTTTCACGAAATAAGGTTTCGGTTTCACAAATTAAGGTCCAAGATTCGCGAAATAAGAAATTATATATTTCGTGTGTAAACAAAAATTATAAATCTAAGTTTCACGAAATAAGGTTTCAGTTTCACAAATTAAGGTTCGAAATTCACGAAATAAGAAATTATCCATTTTGTGAGCAAACAAACATTTTAAGTCTAAGTTTCACGAAATAAGTTCCCGAGTTCACAAATTAAGGTCGAAGATTCACAAAATAAGAAATTAAACATTTTGTGAGTAAACAAATATTTTAAGTCTAAGTTTCACGAAATAAGTTCCCGACTTCAAATATTTGTTTACTCACAAAATGTTTAATTTCTTATTTCGTGAATCGTGGACCTTAATTTGTGAAATCGAGACCTTATTTCGTGAAATTTGGACTTAAAATGTTTGTTCACTCACGAAATGTTTAATTTCTTATTTCGTGAATCTTAGACCTTAATTTGTGAAACCGAACCCTTATTTCGTGAAACTTGGACTTAAAATGTTTGTTTACTCACAAAATGTTTAATTTCTTATTTCGTGAATCTTGGACCTTAATTTGTGAAACTGGGACCTTATTTCGTGAAACTTGGACTTAAAATGTTTGTTTACGTACGAAATGTATAATCTCTTATTTCGTGAATCTTAAACCTTACTTTTTGAAATCGGGACCTTATTTCGTGAAACTTGGACATAAAATGTTTGTATACACACAAAATGTTTAATATCTTATTTTGTGAATCTTAAACCTTAATTTGTGAAACCGAGACCTTATTTTGTGAAACTTGGAATTAAAATATTTGTTTACTCACAAAATGTTTAATTTCTTATTTCGTGAATCTTGGACCTTAATTTGTGAAATCGGGACCTTATTTCGTGAAATTTGGACTTAAAATGTTTGTTTACGCACGAAATGTATAATTTCTTATTTCGTGAATCTTGGACCTTAATTTGTGAAACCGAGACCTTATTTCGTGAAACTTGGAGTTAAAATGTTTGTTTACTCACAAAATGTTTAATTTCTTATTTCGTGAATCTTGGACCATTTTATTTGTGAAACCGAGACCTTATTTCGTGAAACTTGAACTTAAAATGTTTGTTTATTCACGACTATTTTAATTTATTATTTCGTGTATTATCAAAACCCACCATGAATTTACAAATGCATTGGTGAGCAATTTTATACACCAAGCATACCAAGCTATAAATGTTTCAAACTGAGCATTTAAAAATATTAAAATTTTAATGCATAATAAACTGGTATAGATTTATTAGTGTTCAGAACAAAGTACAAATATTAATATGTTTATGAACAAGCTTAACCACATAATTGTTAAAATCAAAGAAAAGAAAAAAAGAAATGAAAAGATACCAATTCATTGCCAAGTTGATTGGCAGCATCTTTATAGGACAACGCTAGTAGGAAGGAAAGAGGAATGATATGGTGGAATTTCTATGCGCTTTTTTCTTAAATGACTTGGTTTGATCTAAACCACATGTTATTAATAATTTGAATGGAAGAGACGAGTCCGGCGGCCTCACCCTAAGATGGGGGCCTCACGTGATTCAATTTCTATATATATATATATATATATATATATATATATATATATATATATATATATATATATATATATATATATATATATATATATATATATATAGACTTGGGATCCGGTGAGAACCACCTTAAAATGAGAACCTTGTGAGAACTCTACCTTACGAACTTTTTTTAAAAAAATTAATAACATAATTGGATTCGGCATGGCATTTTATAGCTAGAGAACATATTTTTTGGTCTAGAAAATAAATACTTGTGACGGAAATTAAGGTGAGATACGTTTTATTTATTTGCATGCATCTACTATCTATTTTTTCGTATCTATCATTTTTCCGCCACTAGTATTTATTTTCTAGACCAAGAAATATGTTCTCTGGCCATAAAATTCCATGCCGAATCCAATTATGTCATTAATTTTAAAAAAAAACTCCGTAAGCAAGAGTTCTCACCGGTTTTCATTGTAAGGTGGTTCTCACCGGATCTCAACCCTATATATATATATAGATATATATAGACTTGGGATCCTATGAGAACCACCAATATAATGAGAACCGTGAGAACTCTACCTTACAGACTTTTTAAAAAAAAATTAATAATATATTTGGATTCGGCATGGAATTTTAAGGCTAGAGAACATATTTCTTGGTCTAGAAAATATATACTAGTGACGGAAATCAAGGTGGGATACGTTTTATTAATTTTCATGCACCTACTACCGGTATTTACGCATCTATCATTTTCATGCACCTAGAACTCGTTTTAATGCACGTACAACCTCTTATTTCATGCACCTAGTAATCATTTTCATGCATGTAAAAAATTTCATGCACGTAGTGGTTGTTTTCGTGCATTTATAACCATTTTAGTACGCCTAATTGTATTTTCGTACACTAAGTACATATTTTGTTAATTAAATCAAATTTTTTTGTTTATTGATACTAAAGTGTGTATTTGAATAAGTTAAACTAATGGTAAATTATCCAACGAAACATTCGAAGCGAGATATGGTGGAGATTTAGTGAGGGTTCTCATGGTTTTCAATAAAAGGGTGATTCTCACCGGATCCCGACCCTATATATATATATATATATATATATATATATATATATATATATATATATATATATATATATATATATATATATATATATATATATATATATATATATATATATATATATATATATATATATATATATATATAGAGGCCGGATCACGTGAGGCCGCCTATTACGGTGAGGCCGCCGAACCCTTACTATGTTTCACATGATTTTCAATGTTCATTGTACTAATTTCAATGGGATGTAAATTATGGGTCATTCTAGCATTTTATTTGGCCCAAATATTTTCTCTATCTAAAAAAATTATCCATTTTGCTCTTTTTCTTATTTCGTGAAATTTGGACTTAAAATATTCGTTACTCACAAAATATATAATTTTTTATTTCGTGAATCTTGATCTTAAATTTGTGAAACTCGGACCTTATTTCGTGAAACTTGAATTTAAAATGTTTGTTTACTCACAAAATGTTTAATTTCTTATTTCGTGAATCTTGGACCTTAATTTGTGAAACCGTAACCTTATTTCGTGAAACTTGGAATTAAAATGTATGTTCACTCACCAAATATTTAATTTCTTTTTTCGTGAATCTTGGACCTTAATTTGTGAAACCGAAACCTTATTTCGTGAAACTTGAAATTAAAATGTTTGTTTACTCACCAAATGTTTAATTTCTTATTTCGTGAATTTTGAACCTTAATTTGTGATACCGGAACCTTCTTTCGTGAAACTTGGAATTAAAATGTTTGTTTTTTCACAAAATGTTTAATTTCTTATTTTGTGAATCTTGGACCTTAATTTGTGAAACCGGGATCTTATTTCGTGAAACTTGGACTTAAAATGTTGGTTTATTTACAAAATGTAAAATTTTTTATTTCGTGAATCTTTGACCTTAATCTGTGAAACCGGAACCTTATTTCGTGAAACTTGGACTTAAAATTTTTATTTACTCACAAAATGTTTAATTTCTTATTTCGTGAATCTTGGACCTTAATTTGTGAAACCGGAACGTAATTTCGTGAATCTTGGATTTAAAATGTTTCTGTACTCACGAAATGTATAATTTCTTAATTTCGTGAATCTTGGACTTTAATTTGTGAAATCGGGACCTTATTTCGTGAAACTTGGACTTAAAATGTTTGTGAATCTAACAAATAAACATTTGACATTGGACATATATTTTTTCATCTATATGGGACTCGAACCCACACCTTGCGCAATAGCGCTATGCTCTACCTTTTGAGCTAATAGATGATATAGTGCAAAAATCAATTCACGCAATAAAAAATAAGAAACACCTCAAAAAAACTTGTGAATCCTGGGCCTGATCTTGTGATGTCTCAACCAGATTTTGTGAATCTTGGATCTAATTTTGTGAACTCTTGACCTAATCTTGTGAATCTTGGACCTAATCTTGTGAATCCTGAACCTAATTTTGTGAATCCTAGACCTAATATTGTGAATCTTGGACTTGATTTTGTGCCTTAGGGTTAATCTTGCACCATGTTGTCATACTTGTCTATGAAGCAAATAAAACAAGCTGTAAAATTCAGAAACGAGGCCTATAAAATTCACAAAATAGTAGGAAGAGCAAAACATGTGATTTCAAACACTTAGAAGCATATTTCGGAATATTGTCTTCTAGGTTCACAAAACAAGCTCTAAAATTCACAAAAAAATGTCTGAGATTCACAAAATAAGGAAAAGAGTAGAGGTTTCACAATATAAGCGTTAGGATTCACAAAATAAGGTCTACGATTCACAAAATAAAAAAAAAAGGTGATTCCAACCATTTATGATCAAGTTTCACAATATCACTTTCTAGTTTCACAATATAAGCGTTAGGATTCACAAAATAAGGTCTAGGATTCACAAATTAAAAAAAGGTGATTCCAACCATTTATGATCAAGTTTCACAATATCACCTTCTAGTTTCACAATATAAGCGTTAGGATTCACAAAATAAGGTCTAGGATTGATGACCAAGTTTAAGGAGCATATAACTTAATTCATGAACTGTAAGGAGCGTACAAATACGAGCGACAGTAAAATCAAACACATACAATTCAATTAACACATCAAAATCTAACAAGTAACAATTGCAAATCTGCAAAAAGACATTGATGAACAAGTAATTCGAATTGAAAAGGCGTAAGAATGCGAGAGACAGTAAAATCTTGATGATGATCGGTAAATTAAGTTCGATGACGATCCGTAAATTAGAAGGAAACGGAAATTCCTGAGCACATGAATATCATATAAATCAAATCAAAATCAAAATTTGAACTAATCAATCAACTGTGAAAATAACCATCAATCATACCGGTGACTTTACGACGAAGATAATACGCAAGTATTTCTTCATCTGTAGGATGAAATCTAAATCCAGGTGCAAAAGTCGTCGTCGTCGTCCTGTTCTTCTTCTTTTCAATTTCTCCCATTCAATTCGATTAATTCTCGCTTTTTTTCTATGATTCAATTATTAGCCTCAGATTTTGATTAATTGATGAAAATTTGACAGGAATGGTGGAGGATGAAGTGAAAAGAGCAAATAAGAATGGAGTGAGAGAGTGTCAATTTTTTTTTTATATTATATATGGACACGTGTCAAGATCTGGTGCGTCTATTGTTTTTAGATCCAACGGTTATGATGAGTCCGGCAGCCTCATATTAAGGAGGGTGCCTCACGTGATTCAAATCCTATATATATATATATATATATATATATATATATATATATATATATATATATATATATATATATATATATATATATATATATATATATATATATATATATATATATATATATATAGGCAAGATCCGGTGAGAACGATCATTCGGTGCATACGGTGAGAATGCATATCTACCATTGGATTATACTAAATATGAAAGGCTGTGATTAAATCTAAAACAATCCTTACATAAAACACATATCTGACTCTATTATTTCATAATTTACACCAAGTTTTCTCTCTCCGTTCTCACAGTTTAGGTCAAAATTTACCTAAGGTAGTTTTTGTGAGGTTATAGTGAATTCAAACCGAGAATATGATTTAGTGGATTAATTAAGTACCAAGCAATGTAAAGAGAAGAAGTATGGAAAAGACGAAGATTGATGACGCAGAAATCCCTTAGGGAAAAACTGCGGGAGGGATGTTTCCTCCAATTTCTACTAGAATTATCCTTCAGGAAATGTATGCGATTACAAGTATTTCTTAGGGTTTTCTAGTGTTTTGTGTATACTAGGTGTGTAATGAATGAAAGATTACATGTACAATGTTTGCATATATATAAAAGCTTAATGCTATGGACCGTTGGATTAGAGTCCAATCCAACGGGTCTTTTCTCTCTCTTTTACCCATTTTGGGTGCCTTCTTCCTGGTTGCTTTTTCTGACGGAGGCCTGGTGTGTGGCCATTTGAGGTAATCTCGAACCTCTCCCTTTTTAACCCTTTCTTCTTCCTCGTTTGGGCCGTCCTTTTCCTTCCTCTACAATCTTCCTCTTATGTTGACTTCCTACTTCCTTTATCCCATTGACTTTGGTATCCAATGTGTACTCTCCTTCCAATCATGTAGTGCCACGTGTTAGCCTACAAAATGGTAATTTTAGGGCATAACATTAGCCCCTGTTCTTGCAGAAATATGTTTGTGCAAGAACTCCTGCAGATATCGGATCCAGGACTTCCATGCAGACTTCCTGCAGAAACGCCGGGTAGGGTTGGTAGTTGACGAGACGTTAATGTGACGTGCTTCAATCTTGATGAATGCTTCCTTTAATGCGTGCTATCCGTTTGCCAACTGTCCCCCACTCCGTTCGAAATTCAAAATTTACCTTCTTTATTTAAACCCCCTTTCATCCTTTATTACTTTTACCACTCATCTTTCATCTTCCCTCTTTTTACCCTTTCTCTTCCTCTCTCTAACTTCTTCAACTTCCAATCTTGCCAACCGTTTCTGCCTTCTTTCTTCGCCGGGGTACGATCCTTTCGTGATTCTTCTTTTCGCATATTTAATGGCTTCGAACACATTTTCTGAACGCCCCTTGCTGCATAGCAAATACTGCGTCGATTCCTGTTTTACCTTGATAGATTCTTCTGTGGTTAGGGATTTCTTCCCTTTTGATAAAAATGTTGACATGATCGTCCCCCGCCCTGGACAAGCGCCTGATGCGCACTGTCCGGGATGGACTACCTTTTACCTGTACCCATTTTCTCTGGGTTTATCTTTCCCATTTCCTCCTCTGGTGCAAGAGTTTCTTCGCCATTCAAAACTCCCCCTTTGGCAAATAAATCCCCATGCATGGATGATTCTTCTCTCCCTTTCCATGTTAAGCAGCCGCCACTCCATTGATATCTCCTTAGGGGACTTGGCCCACTTTTATGCGGTCAGGGGCCTGGGCGATGCCCAGTATACCCTTCGAGCTCATTCCAGGATTGACCTTCCCATCATCCTTCCGAAGAAGGCCAAGGATGTTGGATGGTCCACGCAGTTCGTCTTTGTACGAGTGGACTCCCTTCCCGCGCCTATCGATTATATCTTCCAGGACCCTATTACGGACAGCAAAGGTACCGGCAGTTTCTTTCTTCTGTCTTTCGTTCTCGTTACTGCTTACGCCCTTACGCTTTTTCCTGCGCAGGTGTGAAAGAATTGGTTCTCTCTGCTGATATCCACGAGACCTATAACAAATTATTTGGATTGGACGCTGACGACCGCTGTTTCAACACCCTATTCGCCCAGGAAGAACCCGCAGAGATGTCTACTAGCTCAACTCAGACAAAGAAGACGCCCACAGAGCTGCTCGCCGAGCGCAGGAAGATGATGATGGTCTCATCGGTCAAGCCCTTGTCGAAGAGGAAGTTGGAGCCTGGTGAGCCCCTTCCTGCCCCCAAGAAAGCCGCTCTGCCTGCTCCTGCTGAGTCGTCTCCCTCTGTCACCCCTTTTTGTCCTCCTCCTCCTGCAGTTTCTTCCAGGACCCGCAACAAAGCTTCTACTTCCACCGCCCTGGCCAAGAAGTCTGCTGTTCCTATTATAGAGGACCTGAGCGAGGATGTCATCCGCTTACCAGAGGGTTTCAGCTGTGCTTTGGAGGAGGACCCGTGGCCTGCTATGAGCCGCCTTCTGACTCCTGGTTCTAAGGCCCTGTTGAAGGGTCAGCCCGTGATGCCGATGTGGCGCCAGGCTGCAGAGGACGTTTTCTCGGTGAGTTTTCCCCCTCCCTTTTTTCCCTTGTGCTTACTTGTGTCTTCGCTTTGGTCGACTGATATCGCCTCCGTGTCCCTTTTCCAGGGTTTCCAGAAGATGCTAATGGGGTGCAGCGAGGCGGAGACTGCGTTTCAGGAGGCCCAGACCGGGTTGGACGCCGAGAGAGGGCTCAGGGTGAGAAAGGCGGAGGAGCTGGCCCGCTGCCAGGTGAGGGTGAAGGAGCTGGAGGACGCCCTTGCGGAGCAGGGCAGGAAGAGGGACGAGGCGCTTGCAGAGCTGTGTAGAGAGAAGGACCAGGCCCTAGCTGAGCAACGCAGGGAGCAGGATGCGCGGTTGAGAGCCGTGGTGATCAAGAAGAAGAACCCGTCCAAGTTGCTGTATGACATGGCTACTTTCTCCTCCCTGGAGGCAAGAATAGCCTGTATGGAAGAATTCAGGGCGGGGGAGCATACTAAGTGGAGCTTGGAGGATGAGAGGAAGCTCATGGAGCAGATGTTCCCTGTTCCTCCCGTGCTTCCGGACTTTTCTGATCTCAATCCTGATGGATCCCTCCGCTCTCCGATTCCTGGCTCCCACGAGGTACAGAGCGCTCTTCCAGGGTCTCCTGCTCCAGCCGGCGTCTTCCAGGACCAGATTGTTGATACTGCTGCTGAGGCGGATTCCTCTTCTACTCGGCATTCTGGTGGTGAGCAGGCTGTGGAGGAAGCCGTTGATGTTTAGCTTCTGCGCCCCTAGTGGCATTCAGATTTAGTTGTTTTCATGTTTGTTTTGTTGGTTGGGCTGGTGCCCTTGATACTTCTATGCCCTGGGCCCTGCGTGGCGGGCTTTTATCTTGTTTCTGTTTTTGTTGGTTTGTCTGAACTCTTGCTGGGTGGTTCCCAGGAATTTTCAGCAGTTGTTATGCTGCTTCTTTAAGTATGCGTTTGTGGACGCTTTTTTTATACTCTGTGTGTTTTGTTTTTGTTTGCGCATGCTCGTGTATTTTTGGCCATGTGTGGGTGCTGGCTTCAGGGTATACCCATCTCAGTCAGAGGCTACCAGGCTTTCGTGAGTGCTAAGTATCGTGGGCGACAGTGTCCCAGTTGCTTGCACCTCGCCGTACTCACGCGATGTAAAGGGTTTGAGTGTGATTTGACTCATGCTCGCTTTTATAGAGACGACGTATTGCAAGTATTTATGATAAAAAATACCTCAAATAGATTTTCATTGATCACCAAATTAGTTTTTTCAAACAATTCCCTCAGGATAGCTGGATCCTGGGGGTGATACATCTGTGAGTAGCTAAGATATGAAATGTTTGAACATAGAATAAGTAAGTAAATACCCTAGAATTAGGATGCAGATCTTGGGCGCAGATTCTGGAAGTATCCCGGTATGCTTCCTTATATGTGATACTTTTTTAAATGGAGGATATTCCAGGGTCTGGGCACCATGTTCCCTTCCATGTCCATCAGCCTGTAGGACCCGCTTCCCGTTGTGCTTTCCACCTGATAGGGCCCCTCCCAATTGTAGGCGAATTTTCCGGCATTTGTATTCTTCGTATTCTGGAACACTTTCCTGAGGACTAGGTCCCCTACCTGGAGGGTTCTGATCTTCACGTTCTTGTTGTAACTCCGGGCCACCATTTGTTTATAGGCGGCCATTCTGATGGCGGCGCTGGTTCTGAGCTCATCTATCGTGTCCAGGCTGCTGGCCATTTCTGTTTGATTGCGTTCTTCCGTTAGGCAGCCGTATCTCTGTGTTGGCACCTTTACCTCTGCTGGAATGACAGCTTCTGCTCCAAACACCAGGCTGAAGGGGGTTTGGCCTGTTGCTGTTTTTGGTGTAGTGCTGTCAGACCATAGAACCAAAGGCAGCTCGTCTGCCCACTTGCCCCCAGCCTCTTCCAGTCTTCTTTTCATGTTGTCCATGACTATCCTGTTGCTGGATTCTGCCTGGCCATTCGTTTGTGGGTACCTGGGAGCAGCTTTTAGTAGGGTGATATTCCAACTAGCACAAAATGCCTCGGTTTTGTTAGATATGAACTGTGAGCCGTTGTCGCACACTATTTCAGAAGGTATACCGAATCTGCAGATTATGTTTCGTTTAAGGAAGGATATCACCTGATTTTCTGTAACCTGGGGGAAGGCCTCTGCTTCTATCCACTTGGAGAAGTAGTCTGTTAGTGCGAGCATGTAGGTTCTGTTTCCGGGTGCTCTGGGCAGCGGTCCTACTATGTCCATCCCCCATTTCATGAAGGGCTAGGGTGATATGATTGGATGCAGTGGTTCGGCGGGTTGATGCGTGACAGGGGCGTGTTTCTGGCAGGCTTCACATTTCTTGGCCAGCTCTACTGCATCTCTTCGTATCGTCGGCCAGAAGTATCCCATTCTGATTGCCTTGTTGGATAAGCTCTTGCCCCCTACATGATTTCCGCAGTTTCCGCTGTGGAGATCGTGCAAGACTGTCTGCGCTTCTCCGTCGCCCAGGCATCTCAGGTAGGGTCCTGCGAGCAATTTCCTGAACAACACGCCGTCTATTAGTATGAATATGGAAGCTTTCATTTTGAATCCCCTTACCTCTTTTTTGTCTGCTGGTAGGGTTCCGTCTCTCAGCCATCTTTGGTAAGGTGACCTCCAATCCTCTTGTTCTGGTTGCTCCGTGGTGTTGCTGAGGACGCCTAGTCCGGCTTCCCACTGGGTGCTGGAGTTTTCAACTTCTCGGTCTTCCTGGGAAGTTGAGGGTTCCAGCACGTGGGTGATGGGGATTGAGGAGATGTCCCCTGGCTTGAATGTTGCCCCCAGGTTAGCCAGTGCGTCTGCTTCCGCGTTCTGCTCCCTGGGGATTTGCTCTATTCGGAAGGTGATGAATCTTGCCGTCCTGTCTTTGACCACCTCCAGGTAGGCTGCCATCCTGGGGTCCTTAGCTTCATACTCACCGTTGATGTGATTTACTATGAGCTGCGAGTCGCTGAACGCCTGTAGGTATCTGACCTTGAGGTCCAGAGCCAGCTGGAGTCCCTGGATCAAGGCCTCATATTCCGCTACATTGTTGGTTGCTTGGAACTCGCACCGTACAGCCTGCACGATCATATCTCCCTGAGGGGATCTGAGCACCATTCCTACCCCTGCTCCTCGACTGTTAGAGGCTCCATCTACATGCAGCGTCCAGCAGTTCTCCTCAGAGTCCATTTCTGGGGGTAGGATTTCTTTGGCTGCTTCCTTTTCCATTCCTGGACTAAAATCAGAGACAAAGGCTGCAAGGGCTTGCGATTTTATCGTGGTCCTTGTTTCAAATTTCACGTCATAGCCACTCAGGTGGACTGACCATTTGGACATTCTTCCAGAAAGTTCTGGTTTACTCAATATGGGTCTTAGGGGGTAGCTAGTCAAGACTGATATGGAGTGAGACTCAAAGTAAGGTCTCAGTTTGTACGAGGCTGTAACTAAAGCAAGAACGAGTTTTTCAGGAGCAGTGTACCTGGTCTCTGCAGGTAGCAGAGACTTACTGATGTAGTAGACTGGATGCTGGGTTCCTTCGTGTTCCCGTACCAGCACTGCGCTTACCGCCACCTCGGTTACTGACAGGTATAAGTATAATGGCTCCCCCTGCTCCGGTTTGGACAGGAGCGGTGGGGTGCTGAGGTACTTCTTCAGTTCTGTGAACGCCTTTTCGTGCTCTTCCGTCCACTCAAATCTCTTGCTTTTTCGTAGTATGTCATAAAACAGTCGGCATCTGTCGGAGGACCTGGAGATAAACCTATTCAGGGCTGCTACCCTGCCAGTCAGCTTCTGCACGTCTTTCGGCTTTTGGGGGGATTCCAGTTGCAGGAGCGCTTTGATCTGCTCGCTACTTGCCTCAATTCCCCTTTGCGTGACCATGTACCCCAGGAACTTCCCACTGGAGACTCCGAACGTGCATTTGGAGGGATTCAGTTTCATTTGGTACTTCCTCAAGATGCTGAAGGTTTCTTCCAGGTGCTGGGTGTGTTGGATGGCTGCTTTGGACTTGACAACCATGTCGTCTATGTAGACTTCCATGGTTTTGCCAATCTGATCTTTGAACATCATGTTCACCAGCCTCTGATATGTGGATCCTGCATTTTTTAAACCGAACGGCATAACGTTATAGCAGTAGATACCTCTTTCAGACCTGAATGCCGTTTTTTCCTGGTCCTCCGGATGCATTTTGATCTGGTTGTATCCGCTCCAGGCGTCCAGGAATGTGAGCATCTCGTGGCCTGCTGTTGCGTCCACCATTGCATCTATGTGTGGCAGAGGGAATGGATCTTTAGGGCATGCCTTGTTGAGGTCGGTGAAGTCTACACATACCCTCCACTTCCCGTTCTTTTTGGGGACTACCACCACGTTGGATAGCCATTCTGGGTATGTTACTTCTCTGATCTTCCCTGCGGCCAGGAGGTCGTCCACCTCCTGGTTTATCACCTGGCTTCTCTCCGCGGCAAATTTTCTTCTCTTTTGTTGAACCGGCTTGTAGCCGGGGCTTACACTCAACCTGTGCGAAATTATGTTTGGGTCTATCCCCACCATGTCTTCGTGGGACCACGCAAAGCAGTCAATGTTAGCTTTTAACAAATTTAGCAGTTCTGAGCGAACGGTACCTGTACACTCTGCTCCCACCAGTACCTTCCTCTCTGGGTGCAGCGTGTAATACTCCGTATTTAGTATGTTTTATTTTAATCTATATTTGACGTGTTGATAAGTACTGAACGTTTAGTCGTTAATTAATTTATCAAATATAAATTAATTAATGAATACGTGTTTTATATTCTTTTTACTTTATCAAATACGTGTTTATATTTTACATGTACGAGTATAATGTCGGGTTGAGGAGTTGTTATAGTATTGAGTCGGGTTTTAACGCTTGCTTTGGGCCTTATTTAACGTGGAAACCAAGTCAGCCCTATATAAGCCTACATAAGCCTACATTCATGAAAACGCAAAAACACAAAACAACACAAACTTTGATGCTGCCGCCCTATATAAGCCTACATCTAACCCTATTTGGACCTAATCTACACTCTTACAACCTCACAAACCTGCTGCCGCCATACCTGAGAACGTCGGGAAAGAATTACACGGTGGTCTAAGGGCCCTGGAGTAGGTCGTTTACACCAGAATTAAGGTAAGCTCACCACTGCGCTGTTTCGTAGGTTGCACTGCGGTTTTCATTCGCAAATTCTAGATCGTATATAACTGTGTGTTTGTCGCTCTTTGCATATATTTTATCCATGACGTTAGTAGTTGGTGTTTAGACCCTAATTATGTCATCTATGACCGTCTGTGATTGTCGATTCGTGGTTGTTATCAAGGTGTCAGAAACCGTAGGTAGTCGTTTTAAGAACACAGTGTGACCATATGATGTTTGTGTAGTAATTCGATGGAGTTTTTGCTTGTTTTGTATATGGGTGTCAAGGTGAGTCCATTGGTGGTACTCAGGGGTTTACTGTGGTGGTTGTCACGGCAGTTCTTAGTGGTGTTTGTCGACCTTTTGGTGGGTTTCGTTTGGGGCACGGGTTATGCCAGTAATGAACAGGCGGTTTTCTGGGAAATAGTTTTGTTTGTGGGTGCGCAGGCTAATTTAAGCTTTCGTGTTGGTTGCGGTGGTGGTCTTTGGTGGTGACGTATGGGTGGAGGTTGTAGTATGAAGTACGTAGTTTAGGTTGGTGGCGGAGGTGACGGTTGTGAGGGACCGAGCTAGTGTCGGTGGTGTCGCGAAGTGGGTGTCGGGTTTGTTCGTGTTTCAATATTGCTGATGTCGTGTATGTTGTGTTAATATGGCTATTATAAGTAGTATGGCACACGTGAACTTGCAAATTATTATTATTATTATTATTATTATTATTATTATTATTATTATTATTATTATCTCTAAGATTATGATTATATTAGTATGTTGTTACTTTATAAATACTAATGCTCAAATTATTATTGTTACTTATATGTTATTATTAGTGTTAAAATTATATGTTGGTATTATTACTGGTAATATTGTTGTTATTGTTATTACTAATATTAGTAATATTATAATTAGTATCATTAGTAGTATTGTTCATGTTGCTAGTTATTAAAGTTGTTAAGCAATTATAGTATGCAAGAATGTGACGGTTGTCAATAATTTGATTATATTCCCGTGTTCGGTTAAGTTAATTCAAGTAGTCATGTTTCATACGATCTCGTTATGCGTAATATATGGGTTAAATAATTAATTTGAATAATTGATTTCTTATATTAGTTTGCATAATTGTGTTAGTTAGTGATTGTGTATATTATATTGTTAGGTGACGATTGTGAAATGCCATTATTCTGTTAACTCGCGGGCTTGCTATTGGATTATATTGCTATCCAGGTAGGATACACTGACCTTATACTCGATGATGTGTTATGAATGGATGTGGTATTGTGTGTTATGGATGCTAAGCATGATTGATGTGAGATAGTTATTGGTTGGATTAATTGTGAATTATTGGTAATGTCATGAGCATTTCATTATTTGATAGCATGATTGAATAATTATATCGTTGCATTCATGAGCATAGCATATGCATTGGTGTAACATTCTGTGATATAAGTCAACTTTTTGGTGATGTTTTCCTTTCCAAGTTCGTTTGGGTTGGTTGTTTGTATTTATCGTTTCGTGTTTCTCACCTAAGTGAGGATGAACTTCGGGACGAAGTTCAATTTAAGGGGGGAAGACTGTAATACCCGTATATTTTCGTTACGATAATTGATCTTGTTTCGCGACGAAAAGATAGTTTTAAACTACAACGATTTATTATTTGATAAGTGTACATGTTTATAAGATTGAAATTGTGTTGTATGCCTTAGTTGGGGCTCGAGCACGAGACCAAAGGGTAGAGTCTTGGGCCTCGTTAGTTGTGCAAAGCAAACAACCCACACTTTGACAAACCCTAACGCAACCCTAGCCACTCACAAACTCACACCTCACGTATAAACCCTATCCTGCCGTCATTTTGGACTGTAAAAAGACCTCATTTCTGACCTAGTCCCTACACGTTTGACACCCTAAACCTACTGCCGCCACCACACAGAGGAGAAGGAGGGTTTTCACTGCCACCACGACCTTCACGGTTGCCCAGAATTCTGATCTGAAGTCAGGTAAGCCTCTGACGTTATTTATCACGTTGGTGTGTAGCAGTTTTTTCGAGTCTGTCGTAGAGTGGTGTCTGGTTGTGGTGTTCTCGTTATTGTTGTCTTATGTTACTGGGTAGATAAGGAGTGTCAGGGTGGTTTTCGTGGTGGTTGTAGTGCGTCGGTGTCGGTATAGGAGGGGTAATTATCACCCTGGTCGCAGGGAGTTCAGGTAGACTTGTGGGTTGGGTGTTCAGGGAAGGAGTTTGGGGTGGTACCACCGTTGACTCGGGGGAGGTCGACGCGGTGGTACCACCATGGTGTCTCATATGCGTGTCAGGGTGTGTCGGGGTGGCGGTTCCAGGGGTTATCAGTGGCGTCTGGCGGTGTTGATGGTGGTTTGAAATTTTAGTGCAGGGAGTACAGGTGGGAGTCAGACCTGGGTTGGTGGGCTATGGTCTGACTCGCCGGCGGTTGGCGCGTGGTTTGGTGGTGCCAGGGAGGTAGTGGGGTGTCGGTGGTGTCGAAGGGGGGTTCCTGCTGGTGGTCGAATTGGTGGTTTGCGTTCGTGTGGTGGGTCGAAGTCGGGTTGAAGGTGGAGTCGGGTTTGGGGCTGCTGACCTGGTTTTCGTTAATTAGGCTTTGACGGTTGTACGTGTTTTTATTATTAGTATTATTATTATTATTATTATTATTATTTTTATTATTGGTTGAAGTATTTTATTAATCATATTTTTAATGGTGATATTTCTACTAAGTACTAAAAGCCGTTTTGTCGTTCCTTTTATTATTTCTTTATCGCGTAATTGAAGTTTATGAGTCGGGAATTTATAAGTTGGGGAAGTTTCTATTTATGGAAACTTTCCTTTTATAAAGGGTTTCTATTTTTGGAAACTTTCCATTTATGGAAGGTTTCTAATTAAAGTAAGTATAGGTTGTTATTGGGTTCGGGAAGTACTTTAATTCGTTACATATACATGTTTAGGTAGCGAGTTTCGTGTGGAACACTTCTAACGAGCTTGGGCGTATCTACATTTCCTGCTATTTCAGGTAGGGGAAAAATTGGTATATAATAATGTGTAATCTGTTCTTATGTGTTAATAAGCATGTTTATGTTATAATCTCATGTGAATGTTATATTGTGCTATTTATATCTTTTGAGACATTGTTACGATGTGAATATATATATATATATATATTGGGTCTTGTGATACGGTGTTGGATCGGTGCGGAGTATATATATGGCGTTGGATCGGTGCGGAGTATATATATGGCGTTGGATCGGTGCGGAGTATATATATGGCGTTGGATCGGTGCGGAGTTTATTTGGCGTTGGATCGGTGCGGAGTTTATTATATTGTTATATTTATTCCTTTCCCTACTCAACCTCGTGGTTGACCCTGTGTATTCGTGATCGCCTGTGATGAACCAATTATTGGGGAGCAGATTGACAGGTGGCTGAGACTAAGGGGGAGTTATGGGAGGAAGAGCTTGGATCCAGACCAGTTTAGATGTCTAGATCACCTTAGCCAGTTTTATACGAGTTGTACTTTATTTATTTTGTTAAGACTTTTGGACACGGATGTAAGAACATGTTTTGAGTTAACTTTATTTAAAGTACTTTTTATCTTCCTTTGTATCTACTGCCTCGGGAAACCGAGATGGTAACACCCGTATTTATCTGAGGAGTCCTAGTAGATGCCCTTAAATAAATGGGGGTGTTACAATTGGTTACTGAGAAAGTTATGGATCAGATATTGTTCTGATGTAAAGCCCAGGGTGGTTCTGCAGACCAGGCCTGGTGTCTTATCAGCTATTGAGCTGGTGTTCGGTGACGACCGATTATAGTCTGCCGGGAGGTTCGGTATGGCTTGGTGC
The DNA here is from genome assembly GCA_029255685.2 of Silene conica. Lineage (NCBI taxonomy): Eukaryota > Viridiplantae > Streptophyta > Magnoliopsida > Caryophyllales > Caryophyllaceae > Silene > Silene conica. Next base: position 63,694,221 of record CM055312.2, read on the forward strand.
AAGGGTATGAGTTTGAGATTGAGAATGAGATTGAGCTCGAGCATATCATGACATTTGCAAATCATCTTTGTTGCATTATTTATTATTGTGTTACCCTACTCAACCGCGAGGTTGACAGTGTATTCGTGTACGCCTACGATGATCCGGAATGGGGAGTAGATTCTACAGGTCAGAGACAGATGGACTAGGAGCTTGGGCAAGGAGTGAGACATGGCGTGGACCTACTTAGAATTAGATCACATACTTAGATGTTATCATCAGTTGTACTTTTATTCTTGCGTAGTAGTTGTAATATCTAAAGTTTAAATTTTATCGTATTTTATATAAAGTACTTTGGTTTGTTTTTACTTTGTTATTCACTACCTCGGACATTCCGAGATGGTAACGGTCCTATTTATTTGAGAATGTCTTGCTAAAGGCTCTTAAATAAATGGGGGTGTTACAAAGTGGTATCAGAGCGAACGATCCTCAGGCCTAAACCAAATGAATAATAATGAACGTAGGAAGAGTCTAATAAAATGAACCTCAGGCTAGTAACTGTTAGGAGCCCCAGGATTGGGATGAGTTAGGGGCCCCCTCAAACCAAGCCACTGGCCCTTTCAGTCTAGCCTGGTCACCCATGAGAGATGTAGAGCGTGGGTAGTATAGAGTAAAGGACAGGACCCAATATATATATATATATATATATATATATATATATATATATATATATATATATATTGTACTAACGTTTCCGCAGAAAAGGAATGAGGTAAGTTATGATGTGAAATATGGTTGATGACCTGTATTGTGAAGCATGATAATGATATTGAATGTTGGTTGATATATATGACTTCTAAGTATTGAGAACATGAAAATTGGAACGTGACTTTGAAATATAAGCTTGACTTGTATGATGATGTGCATTAGAAGAATACGACTGATCTTGAAATGCTGGTTGATCTGAATTATTGAATTGAAATTGCAGAGAATAATTGTATATTTATTGAACAATGAATTGGAGTGATATGATCATATGATTTTGGTGATTCGAAATGTCTATATAATATCTGGTTATTAAATGACTATCACAATTATGTAATATATTGTTTGGTATTTAAATAACAATGATCAAATTTGTATGTTATATTAATCCATGTCTGGTGATATGCATGCGGCTATATGATCCCTGAACCCGTAGGTAGAGATATAGTAAAATGATATGTGTAATGAGTTGCTGATAAGTGGCACCGTAGTGACTTCTAGGATATATTTACGTACTTAAATAAATTGTGATTGTTACGAGGATAAAAACTACTGCATTGCCTATACATGCATGATGATTGAGTTATTTAGTTGATTCTATTTGCGACTTCGTAATCTTTACCGTTTTGATTTAGATGGCAATTACATGTTAATATGGTGCAATGTGATTTCAATGCTTCAATGATATGTCAACATATTTTGGAGAAAGTATGATTGAGTGATAATGTGTAGTAATTTTAAAAGAACCAAAAATTTTAATAAATTCCTGGATTTTACCTTGTTTGTACAGGCTGCCATTTAAAATGTGTTCTTTATATGAATGTGGAAATTTTGTGTGTGATAACCTTATGATTTAGCTTTCCAGTACTTTTGGTTTCATGTTAATACGAATTATAGTTTGAGAGAAATACATATCTTAGTCGTCAGTGGTCAAATTGTTACTGCACAGTTCTGTTTTGACCCATGTTTTGCAAATGACACCATTTAAACCGTATTTATTGTTTATGCATAATTCCAACTCCACTGTTTAGAATATTCATTCATGTTTCAAAGTGATAAGCCACGTAAAATCTTAATGAGTCGTTAATTAATAGTGATTTTTACAAGTTGCCCAATTTTCTGTTTATTTGCTGAAAAGTTTTGTTCAGACCAACTGAATTGTAAAATTTGTTATAAATAATTCTCTTAAGCTTTGGAATTGATTCATTTTTCCCATGATTATTTAATCCCTTATATTTTCTGAAAACTATAATAGTTTGCAAGATAGCTAAGCGGTTATTTAATTGTGATTTTTGGATGTTGCAGCGTGATGTATGATTGTTGAAATTGTAAGTTATGTAAGTTTTCAATATAAAAGTTTATAATCAAATATGAATTATGTGATATAACCATGTAATTTTCTGATATGACATTAGTAGCATGAATAATAGACATGTTATATAATAATATAACCTTAATTATTGGTGAGTTTTATATAAAGTTAGTTTTATTTATACTGACAATATTGTTATGCCACAAGGTGAACTACATATTGTTATGTATGTTTAAATCTGATCACAATGTATTGATTTAGTAATTTGGTTGACTCGTGACTTGTGGGAATACCTCATTTTCGATCTGTAACTTGTAAAAGCATAAGTTGATTCGTGTTTATAAATTGTCATTAATTACAACTTCATCGTTTTGAAAGTTTCAAAATGTTTTGAAAGTGATAATCCATGATAAAACTGATGTTTGATAATTATGGTAATTGTTTTGCAGCCTGATAGAGTCTGTAGCTACATGTTGATGAAATTTTGCCTGGATATGAAATTGTTCCACATGACATGAACCTCTTATTTTGCAAATTCTTTATTACTTGTTTTATGATAAATGATGTAACGTGAGTACATGGGAAATATACCTATGTAATTTTAACTTATTTATACAACAACGTTGTCTTACTAGTCCATGATTTGTGTGTCTGTCTCATGAAATATGGCAATGCCTCGTGTTTAAGTACATTAATTAAAATTTTGTCTAATGCCTTTCCTCTTATCTGCGTAAGACAGATTTTGTCTCCATACTTTGTTTATGAACATGAAATTTTTAATTTGTCAAGTATGAACTATGAGTTCGCGGATTGACTACAGTAGTGTAAGTGTGTTATGTTGTGTTAACGTTCCCAAGGGTATATAAGTGTTAATTTTCTTGGTTTTGTTTTACTGCGTAGTATGCAATTGACAAGTATGTGTTGTTGCTTGAAAAGTCGAATGCTAGTTGCCAGTATAGAGTAATTAGCTTATCAGATGAATTGTGATTGTGGTTCAGTAACCTTCTTGAGCTTTGGATGTAAAATTTTGTAATGGGGTTACGAGGGCGTAACCATGTCTTAAGGAGGATAGGATTGTAAAATCTTAATGATCTTTGATATGGCTAATTGATATGTCGTGCTTGTTTGAATATACTTGATAATCATGTTTACTTCTATTATGCATTATATTGTCATTCGTGAATTACCTTTTTATTTAATTATGCGTTAAACTTTGGGGACAAAGTTTTCTTAACGAGGGTAGAATGTGACAATTCGTGTTTTAACGTACCTTATTAGTTTTAATATAACATGGTGTCACTTTTCGAGTTCGCAACATGCTTTAATGACCAGTTTTGTGGACCTTGAGATGGTGAACTTCGGGACGAAGTTCATTTTAAGGGGGGAAGACTGTAATACTCCGTATTTAGTATGTTTTATTTTAATCTATATTTGACGTGTTGATAAGTACTAAACGTTTAGTCGTTAATTAATTTATCAAATATAAATTAATTAATGAATACGTGTTTTATATTCTTTTTATTTTATCAAATACGTGTTTATATTTTACATGTACGAGTATAATGTCGGGTTGAGGAGTTGTTATAGTATTGAGTCGGGTTTTAACGCTTGCTTTGGGCCTTATTTAACGTGGAAACCAAGTCAGCCCATTACTCCTACCGACATTCATGAAAACGCAAAAACACAAAACAACACAAACTTTGATGCTGCCGCCCTATATAAGCCTACATCTAACCCTATTTGGACCTAATCTACACTCTTACAACCTCACAAACCTGCTGCCGCCATACCTGAGAACGTCGGGAAAGAATTACACGGTGGTCTAAGGGCCCTGGAGTCGGTCGTTTACACCAGAATTAAGGTAAGCTCACCACTGCGCTGTTTCGTAGGTTGCACTGCGGTTTTCATTCGCAAATTCTAGATCGTATATAACTGTGTGTTTGTCGTTCTTTGCATATATTTTATCCATGACGTTAGTAGTTGGTGTTTAGACCCTAATTATGTCATCTATGACCGTCTGTGATTGTCGATTCGTGGTTGTTATCAAGGTGTCAGAAACCGTAGGTAGTCGTTTTAAGAACAGAGTGTGACCATATGATGTTTGTGTAGTAATTCGATGGAGTTTTTGCTTGTTTTGTATATGGGTGTCAAGGTGAGTCCATTGGTGGTAGTCAGGGGTTTACTGTGGTGGTTGTCACGGCAGTTCTTAGTGGTGTTTGTCGACCTTTTGGTGGGTTTCGTTTGGGGCACGGGTTATGCCAGTAATGAACAGGCGGTTTTCTGGGAAATAATTTTGTTTGTGGGTGCGCAGGCTAATTTAAGCTTTCGTGTTGGTTACGGTGGTGGTCTTTGGTGGTGATGTATGGGTGGAGGTTGTAGTATGAAGTACGTAGTTTAGGTTGGTGGCGGAGGTGACGGTTGTGAGGGACCGAGCTAGTGTCGGTGGTGTCGCGAAGTGGGTGTCGGGTTTGTTCGTGTTTCAATATTGCTGATGTCGTGTATGTTGTGTTAATATGGCTATTATAAGTAGTATGGTACACGTGAACTTGCAAATTATTATTATTATTATTATTATTATTATTATTATTATTATTATTATTATTATTATTATTATTATTATTATTATTATTATCTCTAAGATTATGATTATATTAGTATGTTGTTACTTTATAAATACTAATGCTCAACTTATAATTGTTACTTATATGTTATTATTAGTGTTAAAATTATATGTTGGTATTATTACTGGTAATATTGTTGTTATTGTTATTACTAATATTAGTAATATTATAATTAGTATCATTAGTAGTATTGTTCATGTTGCTAGTTATTAAAGTTGTTAAGCAATTATAGTATGCAAGAATGTGACGGTTGTCAATAATTTGATTATATTCCCGTGTTCGGTTAAGTTAATTCAAGTAGTCATGTTTCATACGATCTCGTTATGCGTAATATATGGGTTAAATAATTAATTTGAATAATTGATTTCTTATATTAGTTTGCATAATTGTGTTAGTTAGTGATTGTGTATATTATATTGTTAGGTGACGATTGTGAAATGCCATTATTCTGTTAACTCGCGGGCTTGCTATTGGATTATATTGCTATCCAGGTAGGATACACTGACCTTATACTCGATGATGTGTTATGAATGGATGTGGTATTGTGTGTTATGGATGCTAAGCATGATTGATGTGAGATAGTTATTGGTTGGATTAATTGTGAATTATTGGTAATGTCATGAGCATTTCATTATTTGATAGCATGATTGAATAATTATATCGTTGCATTCATGAGCATAGCATATGCATTGGTTACTGAGAAAGTTATGGATCAGATATTGTTCTGATGTAAAGCCCAGGGTGGTTCTGCAGACCAGGCCTGGTGTCTTATCAGCTATTGAGCTGGTGTTCGGTGACGACCGATTATAGTCTGCCGGGAGGTTCGGTATGGCTTGGTGCAAGGGTATGAGTTTGAGATTGAGAATGAGAATGAGCTCGAGCATATCATGACATTTGCAAATCATCTTTGTTGCATTATTTATTATTGTGTTACCCTACTCAACCGCGAGGTTGACAGTGTATTCGTGTACGCCTACGATGATCCGGAATGGGGAGTAGATTCTACAGGTCAGAGACAGATGGACTAGGAGCTTGGGCAAGGAGTGAGACATGGCGTGGACCTACTTAGAATTAGATCACATACTTAGATGTTATCATCAGTTGTACTTTTATTCTTGCGTAGTAGTTGTAATATCTAAAGTTTAAATTTTATCGTATTTTATATAAAGTACTTTGGTTTGTTTTTACTTTGTTATTCACTACCTCGGACATTCCGAGATGGTAACAATCCTATTTATTTGAGAATGTCTTGCTAAAGGCTCTTAAATAAATGGGGGTGTTACAAGCGGGTCTAGGGGAATTTCCTCTACCTCTACTTGGGGAGGCTCTTCATAGGTTCCCCTAACCTGCCTTGCCTGTGATTGCTATGCTGGAGGAGGAGTGGCTGTGGGTTTGAGCGCCACCTTGTAACAGCTCCTTGCTTCTTCCTGGTTTCCTTTTATGGTCTGGACTCCCCACGGTGTAGGGAACTTGAGGCACTGGTGGTATGAGGACGGAATGGCTTTCATATCATGTATCCACGGCCTGCCCAGGATGACGTTGTAGGTGGAGGGACCGTCGATCACCAGGTACCTCACCTGCTTGTTGATTCCTCCGGCGTAGGTCGGGATCATGATTTCTCCGAGTGAATGCTTCGTTTCTCCGCTGAATCCCACCAGTGGGACCGCCTTTTTGGTTAGGTCTGCCTCCCCAAATCCCATGCTCTTCAGCGTTTCCAACATAATGATATTGACTGAGCTTCCCGTGTCTACCAGGATCTTCTTCACCCTGCAATTCCCTATGGATAGGGTGATGATCAGGGCGTCATCATGGTACTCAGCACCTTCTTCTACATCTGTCTCATCGAAGCTGACGATTGGTAGATCTTGGGCGCTGATCCTGCACGAGGATTCTGGCTTGTCTCCTTTAACCCGGGTAGCGTGCCTCTTGGCTGCGGAATAGGTGAGTCCGCACAGCTCCGAGCCCCCTGTTATCACGTTAATAGTTCTAGTGCAGAGGGGAGGGCTAGAGGGTGCTACCTGGCGAGTTGCGTTCACCTTGGTTCCTTTTGGCAAGATGTGATTCAGGTTGCCCTGCTCGTACTGATACCGGACCTCTTTTCTGAGGGTGATGCAGTCTTCGGTTGTGTGCCCGATGTATTCATTATGGAAGTCGCACCTCAGGTTGGTGTCTCTTCCGTCTTTACTTCTTTCTTCTGCCCGCTTCTTGGGCCACTTCACTTTTTCTCCCAACTCTTTCAGTGTCTTGATTAATCCTGCAAGATTGACAGTGAAACCATATTCCTGTACCTTTGGTGGCAGATTTGGATCATTCTTCCAGCTTTTTCCCCCAGAGACCTTATGCACCGGCCTGTTGTAGGGCTTTGATCTCTCCTGCCTGTCCGCTGCTGGTGCCTTCCTGCTGGTGGAGGCAGAGCCACAACTGATCCTCCTAGGTCCCGCGTCCTCTTCCAGTCGGATGGCGTCCAACGCCTTTTGCTGCACCTGAGCGTAAGCCGTGCATGGCCATTTGGTTAGCTCTTTGTATAGGTCGGAGGCTTGTGGTAGCCCCCAGCGAAAGGCGTGGATGGCAGCCTTCTCCTCGCAATGGGGTATGGACACCATCTCCTTGTTGAATCTGGCCAGGTAGTCTCTGGTGGATTCTCCATCACCTTGCTGGATCTCGTAGAGATCGCTGCTCTGCTTTTCTGGCCGCCTACTACTGGCGAACTGCTGGTTGAACGCGTTCACCAGGTCTACAAAGCTGGATATGCTGGAGTTGGGTAGAGTGACGAACCATTGGAGGGCGGCTCCTGAGAGAGTGGGCCCGAATCCTTTACACATACACGCCTCCTTCAGGGAGCCCGAGGCCGTGACCACCATCATTTTCTGCTTGTATTGATTGATGTGGTCTATCGGATCGGTTGTTCCATCATAGCTGGTCATGTTAGGGGAGTGAATCCCTTAGGCACATCCACCGAGACGATGTTGTGGGTGAATGGCGAGTCCGCGTAGCTGTCTGGGGCCGCTTTCTCCAAGGGCCTTGGCATTCCTGGTATGCGGCTGACTAGGTCCCACAGCTCTTTGTACTGGTGTTCCCATGGGTTCGGTCCTGCAAGAGGGTTAGCAAAATTCCAAGGGGTAGTATGAGTGAGAGGTGCATACCCTGGTGCTCCTGGGGTCTGACTGACCGTGGGCTGACCGAGCGTCTGATGACCCATCGGTACAGTGTGTACTATTGATGGCGTCTGTTGAGCGGGGTATCCTGATGAGCCAGCCCCCAGCGGAAGGGGTTGCCCTGCCGACGATCCCTCTCCTTGCGTCCAGACCGAGGTTGGGGTGAAAAAAGGTCCTGCATTACCATGTTGGTTAGTGCTAGTGGGTAACCTTACAGGTCCGTTACCTAGGGCCCCCGTTTGCGGTGGCGGTGAATCTAGGTTGATGGAAAGGTAGCCCAATCCTGTCGGAGTGATTCTTCCTGGAGGAGCTAGCCCTGTGAGGTCCAGCCTGGTGACTATCTCGTTGGGAATGGTTCTGGCCTCGCTTCTGCTCGCTGGAGGCCTTGGGACTCCTGCTTCTGTGCCCGGATTTCCACCGACGCGTGGAGGTTGGTTCTGAGCCGTGGCTAACTTTCTGAGCTCCTGGTTGTCCTTCTTCAAGCTGTCGACTGCTTGGTGGAGGGCAAAGATTCCTTCCATCATCGTCTTCCACATGGCTGGGGTGGGAGTGTCTGCTGAGCCTGAGCTGGTTGCTGCGCCGCCGCTGGTGACGCCTGACTGCGTCTGGGGAGTGCTGACAACAAGGGGAGCGGTCACTGCCGGAGTCGGAATTTCCTGTGCCTCCACGGGGATGGGAGAAGTTCCTGTTACCACTGGGATGGGTTGTGAGGTTGTTTGAGAGGTTGAGTTTGTCATTTTGAGAGATTTCTGAGGGATTTTAGGGTTTTACGCTTTTGGGTTGAATAATCACTACAGCCCCACGGTGGGCGCCAAAATGTTTAGGTCAAAATTTACCTAAGGTAGTTTTTGTGAGGTTATAGTGAATTCAAACCGAGAATATGATTTAGTGGATTAATTAAGTACCAAGCAATGTAAAGAGAAGAAGTATGGAAAAGACGAAGATTGATGACGCAGAAATCCCTTAGGGAAAAACTGCGGGAGGGATGTTTCCTCCAATTTCTACTAGAATTATCCTTCAGGAAATGTATGCGATTACAAGTATTTCTTAGGGTTTTCTAGTGTTTTGTGTATACTAGGTGTGTAATGAATGAAAGATTACATGTACAATGTTTGCATATATATAAAAGCTTAATGCTATGGACCGTTGGATTAGAGTCCAATCCAACGGGTCTTTTCTCTCTCTTTTACCCATTTTGGGTGCCTTCTTCCTGGTTGCTTTTTCTGACGGAGGCCTGGTGTGTGGCCATTTGAGGTAATCTCGAGCCTCTCCCTTTTTAACCCTTTCTTCTTCCTCGTTTGGGCCGTCCTTTTCCTTCCTCTACAATCTTCCTCTTATGTTGACTTCCTACTTCCTTTATCCCATTGACTTTGGTATCCAATGTGTACTCTCCTTCCAATCATGTAGTGCCACGTGTTAGCCTACAAAATGGTAATTTTAGGGCATAACCACCACCGCATTTCTCGCTAATCACCTGTTCCACCGTCTCGAACTTCCTTGACGCCGTCATTCAACATTTTGAACCGTCAACTTTCAAACTCTAGATCTTAATTTTCCGGCGAAATCTTTTGCGCGTGGAAGTGGTCGATCAGGTTAGGAAACTATGAATAAGAAAATCGCAGGTAGGTATAAACGTTGGTAATCGAGATTTGAAAAGGTCGCCATAGTTTCTTGTGGTGTTCCGACTTGATCAAAATTCAAAATGAAACGTGATGGAATTATCATTGATTCATGGATGCGTTGATAGAGAGATCGTGATGGCGGAGTGTTCTGGTGATGTCGATAGCGACGATTGTTGTCGATGATGTATACGATGGAGGAGGTTGTGATTTGGTGGTTTTAATATAATTGGACTGCTATTTGATTGCAACTTGTCGGGGCGTATTACTTTGAGGAGGGAGAATAATATGTTATGTTTTGTAGTTGTCTAGCTAGAATTGTTAAAAAAAAAATGTATCTATTCCATTAAAAAATGTATCTGTAAAAAAGTAAAAAAAAACGTATTTACTCCGACAAAAAATTTATCTACTCCGTCAAAAAATATATCTATTCCGTCAAAAAATGTATTTAGGTGTATGTAAAAAAGTTTAAAAAATGTATTTACCCCGTCAGAAAATGTATTTACGTTTATGTAAAAAGTAAAAAAAAAATGTATCTACTCCGTCAAAAAATGTATCTAGGTTTAAGTAAAAAAAATGTATCTACTCGTCAAAAAATGTATCTAGGTTTATGTAAAAAAGTAAAAAAAAAAAATGTATCTACTCCGTCAAAAAATGTATTTAGGTTTAAGTAAAAAAAATGTATCTACCCGTCAAAAAATGTATCTAGTTTATGTAAAAAAGAAAAAAAAAATGTATCTACTCCGTCAAAAAATGTATTTAGGTTTAAGTATAAAAAATGTAACTACCCGTCAAAAAATGTATCTAGGTTTATGTAAAAAAGTAAAAAAAAAACGTATCTACTTCGTCAAAAAATGTATTTAGGTTTAAGTAAAAAAATGTAACTAGATTTATGTCAAATATCTACTCCGTCAAAAAATGTATCTAGATTTATATAAAAAGTAAAAAATGTATCTACCTCGTCAAAAAATGTATCTAGGTTTATATAAAAAATAAATAAAAAATGTATCTACCCCGCCAACAAATGTATCTAGGTTAATGTAAAAAAGTAAAAAAAAAAATATATTTAGTCCGTAAAAAAATGTATCTAGGTTTACGTAAAAAAGTAAAAAAAAAATGTATCTACTCCGTTAAAAAATGTATCTAGAATTTTGACGAAAAATTAAATTGGGAAAATAAATTAGGGAATTTTTTGTTGTGGAAAAAAATAATTGGGAATTGTATATTGGGATAAATAAACGTACAATGAACAAAAATAATGAGAGGGGAAAGAAAGAGATGGGAGCATAGCAATGTTTTAACATAAAACATATGTCGGTTGTGAGTATTTATCAAGTGTTGATTGTGTTTTAATCCAACGGTTGTAGATCGTTCTCACCGTATGCACCGTATAATCGTTCTCACCGGATCCTAAATCGATCGTGATTTTGAACTTTTAATAATTTAACTTTGGGACTTGTCTCAGATTTGGAATGTCGAACTCTTGAATACGTAACGAGAATCCCAATATCCATTGACAAGACTCGTGCCTTGAAATCTTTTCTTCTTGAAACCTTTTCGAAAAGTAAAGTTTTGGGTTGTCATGACCCGTGTGGTTCATTTCGAAAGTTAGAGCTGTTTTAGTACTTATTTCTGTCTTCAAGTTTCGAGGACGAAACTTTTTGAAAGATGGGGTGATTGTAACATCCCGCATTTTCGTAAACAATATTTAAAGGTTTTAAGTTCAAGCTCGAGAAATAATTTATATTTCGTAAATTTTGGGATTTCATTTAAATAACTGATGAATTTATGTGAGAGTACTTTTAAAGGATTTAAATAAGATTTCATTTAATTGCGTAATTTGCGTCTTAGCCATTTAATTTCATATTCCAGAAATATTTATATCGTCTTAAGTTTATAGTTACCTTAAGTCGTTGTTTTTAGCTTAAACCGTCTTAAAACTTGTCTTATGGGCCTAACTTGTTAATGGACCCATTTTCCCTCCTTTTCCTCACAAAACCCTAACCCCACCATCTTCTACCTCACTCCTTCATTTCAATTTTCAGATCTTGCAAACAACAACAAACACCATTTTTATAAATTTCTCCTTCAATCTTAAAATGCTCATAGAATCTTCGTTTCTTATCCGATTGAGACGATTTTCGCGGCCACGGATTCCTTGTCTCGAGCCCGTCGTTTTAAGGTAATCAATCTTGCATTTTATGACAGTCGAAATTTCGGCCTGTTTGAATTAATTCGAAATTCGTGATAGTTGTGATGTTTTGTTGTTTTAGGCGGTGTTTGTGTTAGCCCGGAAGAGGACTTGGTACTTATTGAACAAGATCTTGAAGGTTTCGCTAAGTAAAGGTGACGATAATGAGAAACTCGGCCTTAATGTGAATATTAGCAAGTTTTGATGTGTTCTTATGTTAGTTTCTGATTTTTGTTAATGTTTAATGATCAATGGACTTAGTATCATGTTTAGGATTGTTCTTATGTGAAGAATTCATGCTTGGTGATGTTGTTGTATGTTCTTAAGCTTATTTTCATTTTTTCACAAGTTAAGACGGATACTTGATATAATCGTTTGAGGATTGTTATGGGATTTGTCTGCTGATAGATAATGAGTTTAGATGATTCATGATGTTGGGTAAATCTTACTTGTAGCGAATATTGAAGTTTGTATGTCGAATTGCGATGTTTTCAATTAGGCTGAAAGTCGCGTTTTTCGTATTAGGCTCTCTGAGCCGGTCGACCGACCGGCCGCCGGTCGATCGGCCGGGAGCGCTTCTTTGTGTTTTTCGTATTCTGAGGAAAAATTGGCTTGGGACTGCCAGCCGGCCGACCGGCTGCCTGCCGACCGGCTGGTAGTCTCCTTGTGTCGTTTGTGTTTTGCGAAAACTATAGGAAGAGGGGAGCCCAGCCGGCAGACCGGCCGCCTGCCAGCCGGCTGGGAGTACATGTGGGGTTGGTTTGCGTATTGTATAGGCTAAGGGAATGGGTTCCCAGCCGGCCGACCGGCTGCCTGCCGACCGGCTGGGAGTCCCGTATTGTTGTTCTCGGTTTTAAAAAGAAAGAAGGCTGGGTGGATCACCAGCCGGCCGACCGGCTGCCTGCCGACCGGCTGGGGATCCCTGCGAGCTGTTTTGTTGTAATTCGCGTATAACTTTCAAACGATTGATCGGTTTTGATTGAAACTCGTTTTGTGTATCTTTGATATGTATTTGAGATCCCCGGAGGATGGGCGACACTATATTGGGTTCGGGAATGGAGTGAGGATAGAGACCCCCCGGTCGGGTAACCGAAAGGGAAACCGGCTCTCCCTCAACTTAGTTCCCGGGGTCAATTAAGTGTTGATTAGAAGTTAAGAAAAGTAGAACTATAGATTAGTTCATAGACTTTGGTTGATATTGTATTGATGCGTATTAAGTTATGCCTTAAGCTGGCCTCTGAACTTAATACGTGAGTTGTTTGTCATATATGGGGATATGCCTTAAGCTGGCCTCTGAGCCCTATATGTGTATGTTTGTCGTGTCTGGGACATGCCTTAAGCTGGCCTCTGAGTCCAGAAATGTATGATTGTGATCGCGTTGGAACATGCCTTAAGTTGGCCTCTGAGTCTGACGAGTAGAGCAGCTGCACAACGGGGTAGCTAAGGAACTGACCTCTGAGTCCTTTGGTGCTAGAACATGCCTTAAGCTGGCCTCTGAGTTTAGTACCTTGTGATGTGGTGAAGGGACATGCCTTAAGCTGGCCTCTGAGTCCTTTACTTTTGGATGCTAGTCTATGCCTTAAGTTGGCCGCTGAGTCTAGTGTCTTGATGATTGGCAGGTCCATGCCTTAAGTTGGCCTCTTAGTCCTTGCTTGCTGAATGTTTTGGTGTTTAGGTTATGTCTTAAGTTGACCGCTGAACCTTTACACTTGCTGATTGATTAGTATTAGGTTATGTCTTAAGTTGACCGCTGAACCTTTTACTTGCTGAATTTATCTGTTTGCCTTGAGTTGGTACGTGTCAGATATAGATAATGATGATGATGAGTAAATGAATGTTTGCTTGAGTTATGGTTTGATCATCCAAGGCATTGGGTGACTCTTAGTTCGGTTTCATAAATAGTTGGACTGAAAGACCCCCCGACTGGGTAACCAGTAGGGAAACCGGCTCTCCTTCCTAACGGTTTATGAAGTTGGTTGAGAGCCGTGCACTAGAGTTTGCATGATAGTATGAGATCAGTGATGAGATGTTTATGCTTCACATGTTTATATATGTTGGAGTATTCTGTATTGTTTTATGTGTTGCGTGTTGTCACAAAAGGTGGCTAGGAGAACTCTAGTCACTCCCCACTGATTGTGGCGTACATGTTTACATGTATGTAGGTACATGACAGGTGGTTGGCAGAGGGTTGCATGGAGCTAGCGAGCGATGATCCTATTCATCGATTGACTTACACGTTTACGTTAGCTAGACTTAGTTTACATTTCAGTTTTGAGTGCCTGTAGGGATGTGCCATCCCAGGCTGATTGTATTTATATATTTCTACTTTCAGTTTCAGTTTTAATTCACCTCGCATGTTAGTTATGTCAAAAAGTTTTAAATTCCGCTGCATTTTTAGTATTTTGTATGTTTTATATTTCCGTTTTCGCGAGGGGTTTTACAGTTGGTATCAGAGCGTTATCGCTCCCGACGCACTCATGTAACCCCCAACCTTAACTTGACCATATAATTGAATAATGAATGAGAGATGGGGTAGATTTAAGGACTTATATTGTAGTCTGTTTTGTGATTGCTTTTATTAGGCTCTAACGTGTTTGTTGATTGTCATCAATTTCACTTTTATATCTTTCAATCGACGACCCGTGGGCTTATCCATTTGACGGTGGAGATCGGAGTTTCTACCGAAGATAGAAGGTTCGTGCTACTGTTGGAGAATGTTTCTGAGCTTTGAAGATACTCCTCTTTCTTTGTGCACCACCTTCTTTGATAACTCCGGATGCACATCCTTCTTTTAGAATATTTGTCTATCTCACTTGAACAGATCTTCATATCTTTTCAGCTTAACCTTGTTGCTTGCTTTCTTAAGGTGCCCTCTAAGTAATCTTCCCTTTTATTGGATTTGGAGGAATTAGTCTTAGGATAACCGTAAGCTGTGTTATGTGAAATATTGTTATTCTAGGAATAACTTAAGAGGTATCGAGAGACATGTTTTGGTGATCCAAGGGTCTAGTTGTCTAACCAATTGGGAGGGTGAAAGTGAGCGATAGGATGCTTGCTTGAAGGATGAGTTGTATACGTAGTCTTTTGTGGAGCTTAATCTTGAGAACCATACTTAGATTGTGAAAATATGTGGCTTGAAGAGTACCGTTTAAGGAGTTAGATAAGATACTTGAGGATATAGAGAGGCCTAGAAGAATAGGCTTAAGATGCTAAGGATAAAGAGTGGATGAGTGAAGTGAGTTAGTATCACTTGACTTAGGTGAGTAATTGAGCTGGGAAAGTCCCGTTGTTGAGGGATATGAATCATTGGCAATAATGGTTGAATACTTGAGGAGTTTAGGACTTAAGCTTAGGAGAAGTGAACCACTATTCGACCCTAGGCTGTTTATTGAATCTTAATGTTTATTTACTGAAAAACTTAAGAGAAATTTGAGGATGCACCACCGGTCTGTGGATAGGATAAAGTAATTTATAGGGAGACGAGAATTCGGAAAACTTGATGGTTTAGGAATTTTTATCTGGTGGACAGTAAGGTAAGTAAATAAAGTGGATATAGCATATAGGGGTGACGACCTGAAAGTGTTATTGAATTGTCATTTGTGGAACTAGTAGAGATGGGACATCTCAAACTTTTGGGAATAGGTAGTTGTAATGATGATATCGTTTAAAGTTTGGAAGATTAGGGTATATAAATCATTGGAGGAATTGTTCATGAGAACCGATAATTGAATGACTGGATTTGGAAAGTAAGAAGCGAGAATCCCGCAAGAATAGTGAGAGACCCGCACCTTGGAAGATTCCGCAATCGTCCTTTTCACGTCGCTTCTCCCCTTTCTTCTCCTTTGCTTCTCCTTCCGATCATGGCTTCAATTTTATTGGGGTCCATAGCCTAAGTTTCTTACCTTGACATCTCGTTGTTCCTCGAGCCGTCTTCCGTGCGTCTCTCTCGAGACCTATGTCATGGTTATCCCTGAAATTCGTATCTCATCTCCTCTTCTGTGAGCCTTGTTCCTTTTCATTTAGATTAGTGGCGGGATCGACTTGTTCTTGGAGTAGTGAAACTTGCCTTGAGGAATGCTCGGCTTTGCGTTGTCAAAGTTTGGTTGAGAGAGTTGTGATAATAATATTTGGGTGATATTGGATAGTGTGCCGTCTTGAAAGCTTCATGTTAGATGGCTAGATGTAAGTTGTGATTGTAGATTTGGAAGTACCATTGAGGATTTAAATACGATACTTGGAGTCTTAGGTTATTTTGGAGGTACATGCTTAAGATGATGATGATGTGGTTAAATTGATGAATTAGTTAAGTTAGTGCTGCTTAATCTTGAGGAATTTTTGGTAATGCAGAAAGGACCACATACTTGAGGAACGAGAGTTATTGGTAAAGGTGTGAGAATGTTGAGACATTTACAAGTAGACTTATGGAGCTGACTGAGTGTTGACCTTAAGTTACTTATGGAACCTCAACGTTTACCTATTGGAGCGCTTATTGGGATTGGAAAATGCACCACTGTTAGGTGGATCGTTTATGATTGGAAGCATGTTGGCTTAATAATACTCCAATAATGATTGATGGGTAACCATTGATGTTTGTGGTAATCATAGTGTAGAGATTTGCAACTTATAAGTGTTCATGAATATCGTTCGGGAAGTTAGGAATGTGAATAACTAAACCTTATGGGAACTGTAGGAGTGAAAGTGGTTACTTCCTTGGAACTTTTCTTGGGATGTAGATTGTTGGTAAGTAGTTGGAAACAAGAGGATTTAAGAGTTACCTTAGTAAGGTCTTGATTTGAATGATCATTGTGGTAATAAAATTTGGGAATTTAGGATGTCGAACCTTGTGGAATTGGTTAGCTAGGATCGAACTGTTAAAAGTTAAGGTTATAGGATGATGAATGCCATATTTTGGTTTTCTAGGTTCGGTGTCATGGTAATAGAATTCTGGTTGAAGTGCTGAAAGTGCGTGGACCTTGGTCTGAAGTATGTGTATTAGGCTTCCACCTTGAGTGAGAGATCCTTAACCGTGGTTGAACGGATTTTAGTGTGAACTGAGTGAGAGTTTTGGAAACCTTCTTGCTGAGGAATACCTTGTTTTGTGGATGAGATGATAGTAAGAGGGATCGTGAAACCATTGTGAGTCTAGAGACTACTGAAATCGCCCTTCTTGGGATATACTAGAAATCGTTGTAACGATGTTTTGTTTATGGATTGAGCGGTTAGTGTACCCATGTTTGGTAAGAGTTACCGTTTTCCTTGGCCTCTAACCTGGTTGTTTCATTCCTTCGATCCTTCCTCGTGTGTTCTGTCAGCTGTGAAACTGGAAACTCACCATTCTTCGCGTCGATGGTAATCTCTATGATCGTTTCTGCGATCCCGGTGACTGTTTTTGAAATTTGTTTCCCATTTTTAACTCTGAAAGTTTGTAGTTTTTGAAAAATCTTAATTGTTTCGAGAATTTGAAACTGCTCCCTCTTTTAGGGAAAGTGGCTTGTTTACCGTTGTGGCAATTTTACTCGCTTGTAGAATCAAAATAAGGGTTATTGTGGGAAAGTCGGTTTTGAAAGAACTAATTTATTGCAATTTGGATTGATCTCAGCGTTGATTTGTCATCTGAACTCGTTATTGGAGACGTCTGATAACCCGTACTGTGCTTATCAACACCGGATCGATCGTGATTTTGAACTTTTAATAATTTAACTTTGGGACTTGTCTCAGATTTGGAATGTCGGACTCTTGAATACGTAACGAGAATCCCAATATCCATTGACAAGACTCGTGCCTTGAAATCTTTTCTTCTTGAAACCTTTTCGAAAAGTAAAGTTTTGGGTTGTCATGACCCGTGTGGTTCATTTCGAAAGTTAGAGCTGTTTTAGTACTTATTTCTGTCTTCAAGTTTCGAGGACGAAACTTTTTGAAAGATGGGGTGATTGTAACATCCCGCATTTTCGTAAACAATATTTAAAGGTTTTAAGTTCAAGCTCGAGAAATAATTTATATTTCGTAAATTTTGGGATTTCATTTAAATAACTGATGAATTTATGTGAGAGTACTTTTAAAGGATTTAAATAAGATTTCATTTAATTGCGTAATTTGCGTCTTAGCCATTTAATTTCATATTCCAGAAATATTTATATCGTCTTAAGTTTATAGTTACCTTAAGTCGTTGTTTTTAGCTTAAACCGTCTTAAAACTTGTCTTATGGGCCTAACTTGTTAATGGACCCATTTTCCCTCCTTTTCCTCACAAAACCCTAACCCCACCATCTTCTACCTCACTCCTTCATTTCAATTTTCAGATCTTGCAAACAACAACAAACACCATTTTTATAAATTTCTCCTTCAATCTTAAAATGCTCATAGAATCTTCGTTTCTTATCCGATTGAGACGATTTTCGCGGCCACGGATTCCTTGTCTCGAGCCCGTCGTTTTAAGGTAATCAATCTTGCATTTTATGACAGTCGAAATTTCGGCCTGTTTGAATTAATTCGAAATTCGTGATAGTTGTGATGTTTTGTTGTTTTAGGCGGTGTTTGTGTTAGCCCGGAAGAGGACTTGGTACTTATTGAACAAGATCTTGAAGGTTTCGCTAAGTAAAGGTGACGATAATGAGAAACTCGGCCTTAATGTGAATATTAGCAAGTTTTGATGTGTTCTTATGTTAGTTTCTGATTTTTGTTAATGTTTAATGATCAATGGACTTAGTATCATGTTTAGGATTGTTCTTATGTGAAGAATTCATGCTTGGTGATGTTGTTGTATGTTCTTAAGCTTATTTTCAGTTTTTCACAAGTTAAGACGGATACTTGATATAATCGTTTGAGGATTGTTATGGGATTTGTCTGCTGATAGATAATGAGTTTAGATGATTCATGATGTTGGGTAAATCTTACTTGTAGCGAATATTGAAGTTTGTATGTCGAATTGCGATGTTTTCAATTAGGCTGAAAGTCGCGTTTTTCGTATCAGGCTCTCTGAGCCGGTCGACCGGCTGGGAGTACATGTAGGGTTGGTTTGCGTATTGTATAGGCTAAGGGAATGGGTTCCCAGCCGGCCGACCGGCTGGGAGTCCCGTATTGTTGTTCTCGGTTTTAAAAAGAAAGAAGGCTGGGTGGATCACCAGCCGGCCGACCGGCTGCCTGCCGACCGACTGGGGATCCCTGCGAGCTGTTTTGTTGTAATTCGCGTATAACTTTCAAACGATTGATCGGTTTTGATTGAAACTCGTTTTGTGTATCTTTGATATGTATTTGGGATCCCCGGAGGATGGGCGACACTATATTGGGTTCGGGAATGGAGTGAGGATAGAGACCCCCCGGTCGGGTAACCGAAAGGGAAACCGGCTCTCCCTCAACTTAGTTCCCGGGGTCAATTAAGTGTTGATTAGAAGTTAAGAAAAGTAGAACTATAGATTAGTTCATAGACTTTGGTTGATATTGTATTGATGCGTATTAAGTTATGCCTTAAGCTGGCCTCTGAACTTAATACGTGAGTTGTTTGTCATATATGGGGATATGCCTTAAGCTGGCCTCTGAGCCCTATATGTGTATGTTTGTCGTGTCTGGGACATGCCTTAAGCTGGCCTCTGAGTCCAGAAATGTATGATTGTGATCGCGTTGGAACATGCCTTAAGTTGGCCTCTGAGTCTGACGAGTAGAGCAGCTTCACAACGGGGTAGCTAAGGAACTGACACCTTGCCCGGAGTGCAGATGTTTGGTGCTAGAACATGCCTTAAGCTGGCCTCTGAGTTTAGTACCTTGTGATGTGGTGAAGGGACATGCCTTAAGCTGGCCTCTGAGTCCTTTACTTTTGGATGCTAGTCTATGCCTTAAGTTGGCCGCTGAGTCTAGTGTCTTGCTGATTGGCAGGTCCATGCCTTAAGTTGGCCTCTGAGTCCTTGTTTGCTGAATGTTTTGGTGTTTAGGTTATGTCTTAAGTTGACCGCTGAACCTTTACACTTGCTGATTGATTAGTATTAGGTTATGTCTTAAGTTGACCGCTGAACCTTTTACTTGCTGAATTTATCTGCTTGCCTTGAGTTGGTACGTGTCAAATATAGATAATGATGATGATGAGTAAATGAATGTTTGCTTGAGTTATGGTTTGATCATCCAAGGCATTGGGTGACTCTTAGTTCGGTTTCATAAATAGTTGGACTGAAAGACCCCCCGACTGGGTAACCAGTAGGGAAACCGGCTCTCCTTCCTAACGGTTTATGAAGTTGGTTGAGAGCCGTGCACTAGAGTTTGCATGATAGTATGAGATCAGTGATGAGATGTTTATGCTTCACATGTTTATATATGTTGGAGTATTCTGTATTGTTTTATGTGTTACGTGTTGTCACAAAAGGTGGCTAGGAGAACTCTAGTCACTCCCCACTGATTGTGGCGTACATGTTTACATGTATGTAGGTACATGACAGGTGGTTGGCAGAGGGTTGCATGGAGCTAGCGAGCGATGATCCTATTCATCGATTGACTTACACGTTTACGTTAGCTAGACTTAGTTTACATTTCAGTTTTGAGTGCCTGTAGGGATGTGCCATCCCAGGCTGATTGTATTTATATATTTTTACTTTCAGTTTCAGTTTTAATTCACCTCGCATGTTAGTTATGTCAAAAAGTTTTAAATTCCGCTGCATTTTTAGTATTTTGTATGTTTTATATTTCCGCTTTCGCGAGGGGTTTTACAAAATACTAATGTAAATTGAATACGATTAAAATATTTTTACTCTTAAAAAAAAAATTAATTTAAAACACGTTAGAAATTTTTCTTGTCTCGTATTATAAACCTAAACCGTCCTGTTTGATAGGTCTATGTATTAGAGAATATTATATTAGAGATATTATTATTAGGAAAATATATTATTATTGGATAATAATATATTATAGGTAGGATATTCTGCGGTATAATATCCTACCTATAATATATTATTATCCAATAATAATATATTTTCCTAATAATAATATCTCTAATATAATATTCTCTAATACTATGCATAATACATCCACCATAAAATAACTATTTCAAGTCCCTTAACTTCGATCTCAAGATAGAATACAAACTTCGATCTCAAGATAGAATACAAAAATTGTGGAGTACAAATGTATAAGAGTAGGTCTCCTGAGAGACCGCCTCTCAATAAGCTTATTGAGAGACTATTGTACAAATTTAAGAAAAAGTGATACTAAAGTTAATATAATAGGTACAAATCATGATTAAAGATAAAATATGTACATTTATTATGTAAATAAGTACGAAATTACTATGGTACGATCAATGACAAAAGGGTTACGAAATACAAATAAAAGGGTACAAAAGAATGGTCTCTCGATAATTTATTGAAAGACCGTCTCTCTCAAGTTTTAGTGAATGTATAAACCATGTCCGTTCTCGTAAATCAATTGATTTTAAGGGCAGATAAAATTATGTTATTGTCAATACAATATAAATTTATATAGTCATGATGAGTTTGTTACGTCTACAGCTGCCCAATGAGTTTAGGAAGCCCGGTTCAAACTGCCAATTTGGGGCCCTAAATAGTACTCCCTCCGTCTCGGCAGGTTTTTTACATTTACTTTTTGAGACTATTCACAAGTCAAATAAATCGAAAGACTCCATACAGATTGTGGTAATAAAAACTCGTTGCAAAAGAGCGAGTAGAATTGTAAAACACGGTTCATATATATAGTGCACTATATGCCAAATAAAAAATACTAAAATGGATCAAATATCATCACATTTGAATATATTAGATCTGTCTAAATAAGCTTAAGATTATGTCAAAAAAAAATATGAAGACAAATCATCGAATTTAGAAATAAGCCAATAACACATATCATGGTTTATGAATTGCATTGAGTTGTGATCTACTCATACCACATGAGTAAAAAGTAAGTTATATTAAAAAAATTGACATTAATGAATTCACAAAAAAAATAAAAGAGCAACATATAGACTGATAGATCATTGAAATGCTCCAGATACCCAGTATACCATTCAATTATACCAAGTTTCATTTGCAATAGTCGCATATGAATAACAAAATGATTCAACTATTGTTTACTAAATGTACAGATTGATACCAATCTCAAATATAATACAAAACAAATAAGTATAAAGAATCAAAATAAGTATAACGAATCAGTGACCTCTCCTAGAGCAATAATCTAAGAAAAAAGCTACATATTCATTTACCACATAAAAAGAAGAATTCTTTAAAATGCTTGTTTAAAGAAGGATAAGTCAAATACAATAATGACGTTGAAATTCACCCTATATAATCCAATCAAACCACTATATAATAGTTCCGTTCAGACAAAACATTAAATTATGATCCGTTGGAAAATTTTGAATCACAATTTGGATTGAACCGCTCCAAATTAGCATTTAGTTTCTGAATTTCTATTGATACAAATCTTTAAAAAAAATATAATAAAACTGCACAATAGTTAGCCAAGTTTCTGACTGAGAAACCGAATAATTGTAAAGACAACCGTGGAAAATACAAAATTACACCATAAAAATTGTTACAGAAAAGAAGCTGGAAATCAATTGTAAAATTGTGAAAAATCAATACCAAGTTTGAATAAATTTTATTAAATCTTATAGAGAATAGAAATTAACCTTCATTCTAAAACTCCAATAATAGAAAATCTGGGTAATAGACTTGGAAAGAAGACTTATGCATGGAAGAACGGTACGCCATTGAATATGAGAGCAGAAAAAAGTGCGTCCATTGAATGAATAACAGAAAAAAGACACCGAGAAGAAAACATGAGTATGTAATAGAAAAAGAAAAAGAAAATATTGAAAAAGGAAAATGGTGGGAAGCTAATTACTCTTTAATTATAAATCGTGATCTATAAAAACATCATAGGTGTAGATAATGGAGAGGGGAAATGAAACGAAAAACGGAGGTTAATAGGAAGATAGGAGATAAGGAGTAAACAAGGGATGAGAATATAAAGAGAGACAGCTAAAAGGTTGAAGTTAGACGGCGGTATGCAATTAGGGTTGGATCTTGGATGTATAACAAAGCCATGGGCGGGAAAACTTTGCACCATAATTCGACACGTGTTCAGTTTTGTCCTTAGTGATTCTTTGTTTATACTTTTATATAGATGGCTATAATAATCTTTAAATGTACTCCTAACTTATATTCAGTGTACTAAGTATAGAATCAATATAATTCTCAGTTAGTTAAATATATTTGATAAAAATTGAACAAAATATTTTATATACTTATAGTTATATAATTATATTATAGGTCATATTATTATAGAAAAAAAAAACTATGTATGTACAATGTATTTATGGCAAAAATATATTTTAGTTTTATTGGAGGAGCCCAACTTCGCACGAGCTACCTTTATTTAGCGTTAAAATATATTTTCAATTAACTAAACGTATTCTAAAGTTGCATAACTAATAAATTTACATTAATATATTTTTCTATGAGACGGGGTATATCTTAAAATTACAATGAAATAAATTATGAGACAAATTCACTACTCCTGCTGTTAATAATTTACTTAAATCGATCAAATAAGTCAATAAGTTAATATTTTCTTAAAATCGGATTGTTAGTTATGTCAAACTCATGTATTTAAATAAGTTAATATTTTCTTAAAATCGAATTATTAATTTATTTTTTATACTCTTTCCGTTGTTCCTAGAACTTCCTACTCATACTTTCGCGACATGTGTTGTCACTACTATTACTTTCACTTCTCTCGCCGTCATTATTTTTTGTTTCACTACTGCCGCGTTTATTATTGTTAATTTTACTACCCTTGTTTTTTTTTTTGGTGAAATGTGAGTAGTATAGATATATCAAAAACTTGTTTATAATGTACAGAGGTAAGGAGTTCGAATCTCCTTAAGCATTCTAACAACCATAAGCCATAAAAATAACAAACTATAATCTAGTTTGCTCAATCAAACTCTGCCAATCTAAATTCGATCCTGCTTTAATAGTGATACATTTCTTGACATTTTCCTCAATAAGATCAGACACTTTCTTGGGCATCAAAAGAGACATGTTCACTCTTGCTTGGTTCCTCTGGTACCAGACGAAGTATTGGTATGCTGCAAGGACAAGAGCCATGATCTGCCATTGCATAAGAGCTAGATTTGCATTCAGAAGTTCATTTTCATCAGGTATACTTCTGCCCAGCCATACTTGTACTGCTTGCTTGACTTTGCAACTGACCACACAGGTCTCAAAGAGATGATCAACTGTTTCTGGCAACATGCCACACAGACAACAGAGATCATCAGAACAGTATCCATACCTGTGGAGTTTTGCTTTCGTATTCAGAGCTTCATGTCTTACTAGCCAGGATATAAATGAATGCTTAGGCCAGTTCCATTTATTCCAGATCAGGGGCACCCACTCAGGTTTAGGTTTTGAATTAGTAAACCAAGCATAACCAGATTTGATAGAATAGCCCTTATCATCAAGAGCCCTTCCGTAATTCACATATCCATCTTTAAGCTTATCTTTGATTTTGCAAATACTCTTCCAAGTCCAAGGGGCATCATTGGGAGGGGTATATGAATGCCATTCCCTATCTTTGATGTATACACTGTTGATCCATTTAATCCAGAGCCTATCAACCTTGTTATAATCCAGTCAACTAACTTGCCAACAGAAGCCATGTTCCACTGCTCGGCCTTCTTAATTCCAAGGCCTCCTTCATCTTTAGGGAGAGTGACTGTATCCCATCCCACCAAAGGAACTATATGATAGTCAGCAGCCCCCGCCCCCCCCCCCCCCCCCCCCCCACACACACACACATGAAATTTCTGCAAATTCATTCTATTATTTTAACCACACTCTTTGGGATAATGAACATCATACCCCAATAGTTATAAAGTGTGTTGAGAACTGAATTGATAAGAACAATTTTGCCAGCATAGGATAGTTTTTTTGCTCCTAGTGTTCTTATTTTAGCCACCATTTTTTCTGTAAGACTACTGCATTCTCTTTTCCCCAATTTGCCAGGTTGAATTGGCACTCCTAGGTACCTGAAGGGCATAACTCCTTTTCTGAATCCTGTAACACTTAATACATCAGCCTGAAGAGTAACATCCATACCATTGAAAAAGATTTCAGACTTATCTGAGTTCATACAAACTCCTGTGGCTCTGAAAAAAGAGGAGAAGGCTCGCATAAGTAGAATAATAGAGGGCGCATCTCCTTTGCAAAACAGAAGTAAGTCATCTGCAAGCATTAGATGGGTGAGTTTTGTTCTTTTGCACAGAGGATGATAGTGAAAAGTAGGGCTGAGCAAAAAAAATCCAATACGAATTTTTATCCGAATCCGATCCGAATTCCGGAAAAAAAATTTCGAATATATGGATACCGTTTAAAATGGATATCCGATCCGGTTTTTTCCGAATAAACTGGACCGGATGTGGATCGAGATTTCCATAAAACTGGATATCCGAATCCGATCCGAATTTAAAAAAATTATATAAAAATGTTTAGAAACTTCATGTTTAGTTTATACGGATTTTAGACATATTTTGAAATTTGTAATAAAGACTTGTAATTTAATAATTCATGCGATCAGGACTTATAATTTAATAATTCATGCGATCGAGACTTGTAATTTAATAATTTATGTGATCACGATTCAAGATTTGTAATTTATGTCATCGAAGACCCCTTTTAAAGTGGGTTGCAAAATGTGAAATGCACTGAAATTGCCTTTAGTTTTAGTTTGCAACAACACATTGGCCAATAGTCCAATAACTTTTATGTAACTTTTTTTACTTTTAAATCCGGATCAAATCCGGTTTCCGAAATCTGGATATCCGAATATTTGGATTGCAGATTATTGGATATCCGAAATATTCGGATCGGATGTGGATCACCAAAATTGAGAATTTCAAAATCGGATATCCGATCCGAATGTCAAAACCGGATCGGATATCCGGTTTTGCTCAGCCCTAGTGAAAAGGCCATCTAGAAGTAGCAAACTCAATGAGTAAACTCAATTTTACTACCCTTGTTGCTGTTAATATGACTTTCACTACTCGAGTTGCTATTATTGTTGGTTTTACTACTCACATGAGTGGTTAATATCATAGTGGTTGATTATCTAGTTGTATTAGAGTTATATATTTAAGAGTAATAATTATTATTTTATTAATTAAATTATAAATTTAATGAATTATGGAATATATTATATTTTTGATTTACTTACCGTTTAATAGTTACTAAAATATAATAAAATGAATTATGGAATGTTGTTTTGGTGGGATGAAAAAAATGAGGAGGATATAATCGGAATAAGTGTGAAAAATGTGTGGAATTGAGTAAAATGAAGTGCGGGATTTAGCACGTCCCTAATTAAACCTAAGTTACTAATTCTCCATCTTTTCTCTAAATTTTTGTTGTTGTCTTGATGTATCTCATTGTTGTCTTAATTATCATCTTATTTTTTATGGGATTTATGTATGGTTTTTTATGTTATATATGTAATCGATTTTGTTTATTATGTGTTTTAGAGACGAATTATAATACGGAAATATTTGATTTTGGTATTCAATGAATGAAACTATGGAAGATGTCAAGTTTGTAACTATCGTAGCATCGTAGTAAATTTTGTGACTATCGTAGCAACGTAGTCCTGGGGCAATTAGTTGTAACACCCCCATTTATTTGAGAGCCTTTAGCAAGACATTCTCAAATAAATAGAGCTGTTACCATCTCGGAATGTCCGAGGTAGTGAATAACAAAGTAAAACAATCAAAGTACTTTATATAAAACTAATAAAATTTTAAAAAAACTTGGTTATTACAGTTGCTACATAACGGAAAAGAAAATACAACTGATGACTTCTCTAGATGTGATATAATTCTAAGTCGGTCCAAGATATGCATCTCACATTCCTGCCCCAGCTCCTAGCTCATCTGTCTCTGACCTGTAGAATCTACTCCCCATTTCGGATCATCGTAGGTGTACACGAATACACTGTCAACCTCGCGGTTGAGTAGGGTAACACAATAATTATAATGCAACAATTATGATATGCAAATGCCATGATATGCTCGAGCTCATTCTCAATCTCATTCTCAAACCCGTAACACCCAGCCATACCGAACCTCCCGGCAGACTATAATCGGCCGTCGCCGAACACCAGCTCAATAGCTGATAAGACACCAGGCCTGGTCTGCAGAACCACCCTGGGCTTTATATAAGAACAATATCTGATCCATATCTTTCTCAGTAACCAATGCATATGCCATGCTCATGAATGCAACACTAAAATAAATAACCTTTAAATGCCATGCTCATATAACTCATACTTCCATCCATAATATACAAGGCTACATCCATTCATAACACAACACAGAGTAAACATCCATTCATAACACTTCATAGAGTATAGTGCCAGTGTATCCTACCTGGATAGCAATATACTCCCATTACGCAGCTAACATCCAGTCAGTAGAATCACTCCATCACACACTCAACACCTAATAAAATAATATACGTAATTACTGACTAATACAATTACATAACGAAACATAATATATTAATTAATTAATTTAATTAACCAATTAATATATTACGCATAACGAGACTATATTAACATGACTATTTCAATTAAATAATTGAACATAGAAAATATTAACGAACTATGGATAACCGTCACATTCTTATGTAATAAAATTTACTTAACAACTTAATAATTAAATATTACGATCAATATTACTAATAATAATAATTAATAATAATAATAATTTATTACAACAATAACAATAATAATAGTACGTATTATCAATAATGATAATAATAATAACACACGGACCATAGACACGACAATACTTATTATAATAAAAATAATAATATCAATAATACTAATAATCATAATGATATTAATGATAATAATAATAAAATAAAGGTGATGACAACCCCAACAATACTAATAATAATAATATAATAATAATGTTAATATTAATATTAACAACACAGTACAACAACAACTTCAAAGACTTACGAGAACAGCAGCCCAACAAACCCTCATTACCCGACTTCTAACCCAATTACGTACCCAACCCAAAAGCAAACAACCAACTTACACAGTACAACCCGCGTATTTCACTTCGACATAACACACGACACCAATAACCACCACCACCTTCAGCCATCACCACCCTGCGCACCACCATTTCTACCGCCTTACTGCCACCATTACGGTTGTCCACCTGTCTCACCATAAACCCCGCCAAAACCATCACAAACAGACGCCCTAGTTATGACTACCCGACCCAACAAACACAAACGCCACTAGTAGTACCACCGTGGTCCTCCACCGGCCACGACGACACCTCCAAAGGAGACCAATCCCCACGGCGGTCCCAACCATGCGAGACACCTATGCCAATACCCACGACACAACCAACCCATTTCTTCCTAATTCCCCCTGTTTTCGCGCTAATATGGTTAACCCACGCAAACCACCACCTCCGGTCACCACCCTGGCACCATGGTGGTCGAACCATTATCCAATAACCACCGTCCAGCACCTAAGTCCAAAAGTCCACCCAAAACCCGACTAGAACCCTTGAAATAAGCTTGTGTCACTTCGTCTTTACCATGAACCACCACCACCACCGTGGCTAACACTAGCCTGTGGTGGGTCAGGGAGGTCTAGGGTGGTCGATTCCAGTGTAGGGTAATTTTGGTCGAGTCGAAGGTCGCGTGTATAGACAGAAATTAAGACAATAATATGTAACGATAACGATAACGAAAACGAAAACCGTACCTTGTGCACCCGACTCAAATCTGTCCTTTCTCCCTCTATCTCACGCATACAAATGAAAGAAGGAAGAGAACGAAATAAAAGGATGTGTGAATTGTGGCTGCCAAAAGCTTATGCGTGTATCATAGCTATTTAGGGTTTAATGTTGAGTTTTATGCCTCTTAAATATCCGCAGTCATACATGGTAAGGTTTATAGTCAAACCTTAGTTAATTATTTGGCCTTGACTCTCACTTCCAATACCGCCTCGTTACTTTATTATATTTAATATGTTTCATATGTGTACGAAATCGTAAAACGCATCCACATAAATAATTATCGTAGTATTAACATGTTATACCAATATATAATATCATCTCACGAAAACTATACATCTCACGAAAAAAAAGAAACATGATAATAGTAATAAAATAGTAAACATATTAATTGAACAATACAACGATGATAATAATAATAAAATAATAATAATAATAATAACATGAATCACAACGTTCAAACGATACTAATAATATAATAATACGAAATATAACATACCAACATATATTAATATTGCACGTATTAAATATCAAAGTAATTATATTAATATTTTACAAAAATATTTTAATATTAAAATACGGGTATTACATTAGTAGTGTAACCAAAAATATAATATTATTAATCTGTGTTTAAAGAATGACGATTTGAGGACGACAATTTTTCTATCTTTACAATGAATCAAGGGGATATTGATTTAGTCTTCAGTGAATGAAACTATGGAAGACGTCAAGTTTGTAACTATTGAATAACTATGTAGACAGACCCAGCAAAAAAAGAACGCAACTTACGTATTAGAGTTAGTCTGTATAGTCTGTATATCTCAGGAAGGCGTATTAGATGATAAATTTTATGGCTATGAATTATGATATTGTCAAATAATAATTTGCAATCTAATCTCTTTTTGAAAAATAAAATCAAAATATTAATTAAATCAAATTAGATCGGGTTAGACTCGAGTCAATTCGTGTTGAGTCGGTTTGGGTCATATCGGGTTATAAATCATTCACAGGTCGGGTCGGGTTGGGTCAAAACGGGTTGCAGGTCGGGTC
This sequence comes from Silene conica, assembly GCA_029255685.2. NCBI lineage: Eukaryota > Viridiplantae > Streptophyta > Magnoliopsida > Caryophyllales > Caryophyllaceae > Silene > Silene conica. The sequence goes on from CM055312.2 coordinate 63,723,728, forward strand.
AGCTGGGTCACAAATCGGTTCGGTTCATTCAATTTCGGGTTATATCGGTTGACAGTTCACCCACGGGTCGGGCCAGGTCGGGTCAGTACATTGTTTTAGCAGGTGATATCGGGTCGGTTTTCGGGCAGTTCGAGTCGGGTTACTCGGGTCGGATCAGCTTTTGCCAGCTCTAACCTAAATTAAGGTTCATCAAGTTTCCTAATTTAGGGTTCATCAAGTTTCCCCAAATTGAAAGTTAATTGATTTTGTCAATCGAATTAGGGTTCATCATTATAAATTAAGATAAGAATGTTACGGTTATTAACCACTATAAATGGAATAATTAGAATGGAATAATGATACAGTTAATAAACAATAATGATGCAGTTAGTAAAAAAAACTGGTTTAATTAAATCAATTAAAATGGAATAATTAAAATGGAATTAAAACAATAAACATTTCATAAATAAACTAACTATATGTAACTAACTCGAGTTGCTATTATTATTGCTTTTACTACTAACATGGGTGATTAATATCATATTATTAGTTGATTACCTAGTTGTATTAGAGTTATATATTTAAATAAATCTGAAATATTAGATTAGAATATTATTTAAGAGTAATGATAATTATTTTATTAATTAAATTACAAATTTAATGAATTATTGAACATATTATATATTTTTTGGAAATTTGAATTGATTTACTTACCGTTTAATAGTTTCCAAAATATAACATATACTTATCTATACTCTAAGGAAACAAACAGTGAAATATACATGGCATATCATATAGGAAAATATTATGTACCTCCAATGAAAATATAATGTATATTTGACATAAAGATATTTTACGTGCATACATTTTTTTTTGTTAAAATAATATGACACCTATAATAAATGTAAATTTTATAATAATTATGTAAATTATGACTATGCAAAATCTTTTGTTCAATTTTTATCAAATACACTTTTACTAAGTATTATTTTGATTTTATATTAAAGGTACATTGATTATAAATTATAAGTTCATTTAATAATTATTATAGGTATATATTATTTTAATTCAAACTTTAACATACGTATATCTATCAAAAGAGATACAAATTTATCAAAAGATTTATGTGGCATAGTGGCATTAGCAAGTGTATCCAAATCTAGAGGTTATATGTTCAAGCCCCACTGAAAACATTTTTGATGGTTCATTATCTTATGGTTGCAAATCGCCGTAGACTAGCGGTCAAACCTTTGACCGGCGGCGTTGACGGCCAACCACCGTCGGCCCCCTTGATCAACCACCTTATTGTTTAGTTTTAATTATTATTATCACTTATATTTTATTTTATTAATATGATAAATATTATTACGGTTCTACCCTTTCGAAATTGGCGCAAATACGAAAATTTACTTTTCTATTTTCTATTTTTTTCTATTTTTTTTATTAGGGTGTTATCGAAATCAGTAACACCCGGTGTCGCCCTAGCACTGTCCTTCAGGAACATCGTGAAGAAGTAGCTTGATGACATGTCATCACATGTTCTTATACATATATGCAACATGACTTAAATATGCATACATACATAATAGTAAATTAATACAAAATACGAAGAACATAATATAATTCGTGCTTATTATCAACATTAAATCTTGCTAAAGGAAACATGACACTAATAGGAATATTAATAATATTTGGGCAACAACCATCACCTTAAGGTTTTGGTTGGGATGGTTCATCTATCATTATTATTCCTATTAGATGTTAATATGCTTTTGCAAAGTGATGGTGAGCATGCTATTATGGCCGGAGATCCGTAGAGAAACGTTGTGTATGCCCCTACATTATTCTTCCCGTACCTATATTTGTCAAATTAAAGTGACGGTGAACATATCCGCCTTAAATTTAAAACGAGTAAAATAAATGAAAATGAGTATATTTAGTTTTACGGGAGTAGTATATAGTAACTTACTTCTGCATTTTAGACATGATATAACGATCCAGACGGAGGAGGAAATGAAAGTACCACAAAAAAGAGTAGTCCCCAAAAAAGGGATTCCCAAGTGACCGGGTGGTAATTTAGCATTCAATAACTTACACCTAGCCCTAACCGAGGTTCCATACCATATCTCATTCCACCACCAAAAGAGACATGCTAATAGTGGCCATACCAATGAATGAATTACGTACATGGTACGATTAAAACTAGCGGTCGTTATACACTAATTATCTTACCAAACAAAATATAAAACCTAAACTTGACTCTACTAGACTCTAACAAAGGTAGTAAAGTGAAAGTCAAGGGTCGAACCCAAGAGAAGAGAAATAACTAAAAACTTGCTTAAACACAACTAATCAAAGATTAAATGGAAACTTAATGATGATTAGAGACTAAAGATAATCAACCTATCAACAAACAATGGATATTAACACAAGTGAACAACTATGAGATGACATAAACGAGGAATTCAATAATTGGAAAAACATTCAAAAGGGTAATAAATGATTAATAATTGGGTTAGACAATTAAGATTAAGAGGGAGTAAGCTACAAAGAGCCATCAAAAACAGTGCTATTAATGCGATCATCTATCATGTTTGGAGGTAACGTAATCGAAGCAGGCATGAGTATAATATTCTTAGACCTTCAGTTGTAATCAAAATTATCAAAAGTGAGTTGAGTAGCTACATTAAGAGCAAGCAACAGAACAATTTACAGACCAAAGATAGGGTTTATATTAGCTCTCTTGGTTGACATCATGTAATTATTTTTGATATCAATATACTTACCTTTAACCAAAAAAAATACCACAAACAATAAATGTGCACAAAGTCAATAAAAGAGAAGATCTTGGTGTAACCTTCTCAAATTACTTCAAAAATGACAAAATCGACTCTATCACCCCCCTACTTATCTATCCACTAAGAACATCCTAAGATAATGAACTCCATGACTAAACCGTTCATAAGGTTCCTTCGACTCTAGCCTAAGTTACTAAACCGTAACAAGAGGACTAAAACCAAGCAATTAAAGTTGAGCCAACGGATGAACAAGGAAACTAAACTACACACATTAAACCATGCTAGTAGAATTAGTCATGTAAAACTCTACTCAAAAGGTGTTTCCTTTAAACCAAATCCACACAAATTAAGCTTGCTACTAACAACCCTAAGTAAAACTAAGCCATTTACCTTAGAGCATGCAAAGATTGAACAATTAGAAGCAAGGGTGATCAAACCATACAACTAACTACTCAAAATGAAACATTAAAACAAAGAGAATACATTAGATAAAATAGAGGGGATGAAATTGTCTTACAATGTCAAAGTTGGTAACTTTGATTAGGATTACACCAAGAACAAGGAGATTAGCTCCTCATTTGCATAATTACAAGCTTGAAAATAAAGAAAGATTACAAACTTCTTGACTTAATTAGAGATTAAATGTTTTTGTTCTAAAGATAAGATGATGATCTCAAAACATTTCTCAACTTGAGTATTTATATGGATGCACAAAACCCTAGGATAATTGTCTTTGAAAAGCCCAAACACGGATTAGAAAATCCGTGTAAAACAGAATTGCGCAGGGGGCGCAGGCTGTGCAGGGCACCCCCTTGCCTGCGCTATCGGGCGCAGCTGCGCATGCCTTTTGAGCAGGCTGCGCAGTGGCTCGCACTTTTGCTTCCATTTCTTTCCTTTGCTTCTTCTCTTCAATTGGCATTAACTCTTCAAATCTTCCTTTTGTTTGCTTCTTTTTACCTTGCACCTAATACTCTTGGTTAAGCTTTGCCTCTCCTTCTCCTCCTTGGTAGAGAAGAGTTGAAAACCGAGCTCCCAACAAAAGACACAACAAAAACTCGAAATTACAATCACAAGAGTAAACCGGCATATTACATGAAAGTTTCGCTATAACCCGACATCAAGCATGTTTGTTTTGATAAAATTTACCTATTGACCCGTCACTATTTGACACTATCAAATACCCCCACAATTGGCCTTTTGCTAGTCCCGAGCAAAACCCGAGACAAGCATTTCGAAAGTCAACGAGAGAGTGTAGGTGCATTGATCTCTCTTCCCTCACAACATCCTCCTTATGTCTCCCTCAGCACAAACCACCGATTTAAAAAGAAAAATCTAGACTCAAAAGTTTGACATTTACTCTTCCCTCACACGTCCACCTTATGACTCCCTCAAAACAAGACACAACGAACCTCCAACTCCGACTCATCAACACTTCCACCCTTCTTATAACTCCCTATCAAAAGATGACCACCCTCACCTCATCCCGAGGTGATAGCGAGGTGGCCTCAACATCCATCAAAACCATCATACCTTCCCCTTATAACTCCATATGATGCAAAACCGTGATACTTGGTTGCCCCCAACATCCAACAATTGACAATCCAAGTAGCACAAATGAGAACCACCGATTTGAAAACAAAATGTGACTCAAAAAGAAATTAAATCTAAACCTAGCCTCCTTCCAAATCCTCCTTATCGCTCCCTTCCTGTCCCTCCATTTTTGTTTTGACCTTTTTCCATTTTTTTTCTTTTTTCTTTTTTTTTTGCCTCTCATTTTGCCTAAGGTGCCCTTTCGGGTTTTCACCTTAGCTTTTCCTTTCCTCTCGTGGTGGCTCGCAACTCAATTTTTCTTTTTGCCCGGAACGCCCTTTCGGGTTTTCATCCCGTCCTCGGCCACCTTCCCAATTTTGCCTAGGTGCCCACCCTTGTGGGTTTTCACCTAGCCGAGATTTTTTTTCTTTTCTCTTTTCTTTTCATTTTTTTTTTTATTTTTTTTATTTTTTTATTTTTTTTTTTAAACAAAAATGAAAATACAAGAAATTTGCTTTGAAATTACAAAAATACATCAATTGGAAAATAACAAGGCTATCTACCTCCCCCACACTTACATTTCACATTGTCCTCAATGTGAAGGAAGTAGTCACTAGCCTTGCTCACTCATGGGAACCCGAGGAACCTCCTTTTTCATAGGTGCCTCGGTTCTTCCTTCTTTCTTCTCTTCTTCTTCGCTCTTGTTGAGCCCGGTTGTAAGTGTCATCAACAAACGTTTGGTCCACAAGAGGAGGGGCACTAGGGTTAAGTTGCATTCCAAAAAGGCCTCGAATAATGCCAATGGAGTCTTCTTGGAGACGGGAGTCCTCATAAGAATCATGGAGGTACTCTTGATGCCATTGGTTTTGCACCTCAAAGTGATGGCTCATAGAAGTCCTCCAAGCTTCTTGTTCATTCCATCTTTTCAACTCTTCCTCCCGGTATTTATTTTGTTGCTCTCTCCATAACCGGTCCTCCTTTTGGCGCTTTTGCATATTTTCCATCATCTTAATTTGGTCCCTCTCGGCCTCCTCATGCAACCGGGCTCTCTCATCTAACGTGGAGCGCCATGTATTAACCTCTCCTTGCCAAGTATGGGCGCTCTCTACCCTCCCACCAATGGACTCCAAACTACTCTTTGTGGAGTCAAAGTTGTCGAAAAGGCGTTGCTCCCAAGGAGCAAGTGGGTTGTGAGCACTCTCACTAGCATCAGTCATAGGAGTATCATGAAATCCTTGCTCAAAGAACTCACGCTCCCTCTCTTCCACTACTTGGGGGTTGGAGCTTGACTCCACGGCTCTTCTCTTCCTTACCCTTTGTTGCGGGGCTCCGGTAACATCTCCCTCACCGGGGCAAAAGAAATCCCGCGCCAAAAAGCCACTAGGAAGGGGGTCATTGCTAGGGAGCCTCATGTAGGCAACACCTCCTTCTCCCAACCAAACACAACTCCACGGGACCGTGTCTAATGCTTGGATCATGTGGGTTTCCACAAGACCCGCTTCATTGTAAAGATTAGTCCCAAACAATTGAGGTAGGTCACCGGGAATTAAGTCCACGAAATGGCGGACGAAAAGGGTGATAAGTCCTCCACAATTAATGCTCCCTTTCTTTCCTTTATGCTTGATCCCATTTTTCACAAACAACCTTGCCCAATCCGGCATGCCTCCTCCCTCGGGTAACATAGCCCACAAGCACTCTCTCACGCTATCATTAACCTTGGTTGGCTCCCCCATTGAAAAAAAGAATGATGCTATCATCCTAGCAAGAATCCGAAGGGGTGGGTTGGTGATAGCGGAAATTTTGTCATTGTTAGTTTGGTGAGCTTTTCCCGTGATCCCACACCATATTTCATTTAGCTTTTCGGGTGGTGGGTTGATGAGGGAAGGAGGTTGGGTAATTCTTAGGATCTCCCTCACCGTCTCAAATGTTATTGAATGCCACACCTTATTCAATCTAAAGCTCACTATCTCACTTCCCCTTACTTCCTCGATACTGAGGGTGGCTAGAAACTCCAAGGTGTAAGCGGGGTAGGTATTACATTGGAGGTTCATATATCTCTCAAGCCCCACCTTGGTAAGAAATGCCAAGGTTTGATCAAAAATCCCCATATCGGTCAAAGTACTCGGGTGAAGAAATTTTGAGATGTGAAGTGGTTTTTTGTCAAGATTTTTAAAGTGATTTTTGTATTCGGTGTTCAATCCCTCATCTCCTTTAAAAGGCTTGGGTGGGGGTGGGGGTGCATTGGATGACTCGCCTTGCTTTCCCTTCCCCTTAGATTTACCAATACCGAAAACCATCTTGAATATAATCCTTGTAATACAATTCAACCAAACTTGAAACAAACCAAATTTTTGAAAGAATTTTTCTAAGGGGCAATTCAACAAACACCTTGAGGGTACTAGTGATAAAACAAGTTCTAAAAGGTGTTTGTTAATTTGTTCCTTCCCTAACAGAAATTTTCCACAACAATCCTCAACCACAATCAACAATAAGTAATCTAATCCAACTAACCAAATAGTTCACTAGATTAAATCACAAAAGAAAAGTAAGAAGGTTTATACCGTCCCGAATTCCTCAATGCTTGTTGAAGTGAATGAGAATAAGTGAAACCTCCTATGCACCCTTCAAAACTTTTGCAAATCTTGAAAACAACCCGGAAAAGTCTAGGGTTTTTGGTTAAAATAGGGGTTTTGCAGAAATTTGGGTGTTGCAAATTGGTTGTTTGATGGTGGGGAAGGGTTTTATGAAGGAATGAGTGAAAAGATTTTGAGTTTGATGATGGTGGGTAGTGATTTTTGAAAAGGATTGAGTGTTTGAGAGGAGTTTTTTGAGAGGGGTTTGAAGTTTTCTTTGTGTCGATGATGTTGGGGCTGGTGTCCTTGACAATTAAGTACAATGACTTATTAAATCTCTTTAAGGATCACAAGGGCATACTTCTGTATTATTACCAGTTGATCCACGTTTATCAATAACGGTTGGCTTGCTAGATAAGTTTGACATTATTGTCATACGGATGGCGGTGATCAACAGGTCCCTATACGTCACACCTATAGGACACGTTTGAGAGATGTGAAGGTATGAAAATACAATCACATTTATGCCGGATATCACTAAACAGTTAGTCAGAGGTATTGACTATTAAATTAGTCAATAAGATGTTGAGATTATTATTTAATACGGATTAAATAATTTTAGCTAATACGGATCACATGATTAATTCGTAAAATTAAATATAAACGGTTATATTTGATTAAATATTAATTTCGCGTATTAATATAAACAGTTATATTAATTTGGGTAATTATACAATATCGTAATTTTATCAGACCATTATTAATACATCGACTGCATTAATATCTAATAACATGTATACGATTTATAAATAAAACCCGCGAATAAATTTTAGCTAAATGGGTCGAATCACGAATTAGAATAAGGTAAGAGTGGAAAGCCCACTCCTACCCTATTCGAAATTTCGGCCAAGAGCTACATAAGGAGGAGGACTCTCCTTATGTCAGGTTACTCTTGTTTCACTGTAAAACAAATCTCAAAGAAAATTAGGGTTTTGAGAGCACTCTCCTCCCAAAATCTCAGATCTCACATCTAAAACCTCAATAGCTCTCCCTATATTGCAAGGCAGTTGGAGAGGATTTCTAGCACACGCGACATCGTCTCAATCTAAGTCTTGGGTGCAAGTTATAGGAGGGAATTTGTGTTAATTCATGTTCTTAGGCCTTTCGCACAAGGACTAAAGGTTTTACTCTATTCATGTTATTATTTATCTTATGACAATAATCACAACTGTATTTTTCATTATAATCCTGCAAGTTTAGGGCGAATACATGCTTTATTCCCCAGAAGTGGTATCAGAGCCAGGCCATGAAAATTTTACTTTTGTGTTTTTCATAAGTTTTAAAACCTGAAAAACCGTGTTCTGCCGCTAAGTCGGTCGATCGACCCCTCCGTTGCGGTCGGTCGACCGCCTCCTGCGTAATTTTCTGTTTCGACAGTTTATCTTTTGTGAGAAATCGTTTTAGAAACTCGGTTTCGTGTTTTGTGGTCGGTCGACCTGTTTTTCGGGTCGGTCGACCATTCTGCTTTTAAAAAAAAAAAAAAAAAAATTTTCGTCAGGTGGTCGGTAGACCTGTTTATTGGGTCGGTAGACCACCCCTGTAACAGACTCGTTTTTTTATTTTTCGAAAATAACCTGTTTTATTTTCACATGGCCTTTAGTAATATACTATATACGGAAATAGTATATTATTAATTTAGTGAAACGGTTCACCATCGTTTGATACATATTATTTTAAAACGGTTTACGATAATAGGATTATAAATTTATTAAAATTGGTGATTAAAACGGTATAATCACATAATTTTAATCCCGTAAGGTGGTTTGGTAAAAATTTATTAATCATAATAACAGTATTATGTCATGTATGAATTTTATTTAGTTGATGCATTTTTATTTATCGTCTTGTGAATGCCTTGAATGCTTTCAATAACGTATTTAATTTTTGCAAACGGTTGTAACTTAGTGTGGCCTTAGTAGATTGTGTTACCGTAATGATGGGACACAGTCTTGCTTGTAATTTTGAGATCTTGTATCTCCGTTTTGGGTTTTTGCCATGTAATCACTTTTGTATTTAAATTAGAATGTAAATAGGATTATATTTGTAATTTAAATTAGTAATTTTGTGAAGACCAAAGACGGAGACCGGATGCTCACTCCCGCTGCAAGGACCAAGATGGAACATCAAGACAAGCTTCTAGGGTCCAACAGTGGATTCCAAGTTGTTTTATGTTTATTTTGGTAGGATAGGCCACACTAGGACTTTTATTTACGTTTATCGCATTTATTTTATGCTTTCATCGATAATAGCTTGCATCATATTCCGCCTAAAACCAAACCACCTATAACATGCCTGAAAACTGACTCATGTAGAGGTTACGCGTTAGTTTTCTGTGACAATACAGATGTCACATGTAAATTGCAAAGCCATCACTTAATTTAATTCATTCACGCATATGCTAGATTTTAGTTCACTTAATATGAATAAATATAAGTTGATGGGGTCTTCCTCGTATAACCAAAAATTGAGAATAGTCTTTATAAATCAGCCTCCCATGAATCCCTTCTTCGTCGGTAGGCATAATATGACCCCTTCTACGTCGGGTAAGTGGGAACAGATGATTTATTTTATCTCAACATCATGGTCACTCGGTAATATCTAGCGACTGAGATGGACTAATAGATAGGATTTACGGAAATCTATCGACCAAGAGTTCCAACGGTGGAATTAGCCAAACTGTGGGCTTATCAATATACGGAAATTGAGTCTTGGGATCGTTTATATAATTCTTGAGGGAGATCAATTATATAAATGCATGAGTCTACGAGTTTAAATTTCAAATTTAATATAGACTTAAATTACAACAATGAGTTGCTTATATGGTTCTGTTTTATCTTCTTTTCAGTGTAGAACACGTTCAATTAAACTGCTGTATAACTAATGGCTGGTGAAGACCCAATGCCAAGTGCCAAGCTAGCACGTGAATCCTGGCTAAAAGCCTTCATGGACTCCATGAATCAGTCTACTAGACTGAGGAATGATGGGTCAAACTTCTCTGACTGGGAGGCAGCACTACGGAATGCTGCCATTGCTGACGGAAAGCTTAAGTACTTAACTGAGCCCATTCCGGCACACCCAGGAACTGGAGCTAGAGCTAACGAAGTTCGCGCTCATAGCGACTTCGTCATGGAAGCGGGTGCGATAAAGAACGTACTCATCTATGCAATGGAATCCAATTTGCAAAGACGCTTCATAGCCCATGGTGCCAACAAGATTTTCACCACGCTCACTAACGAATTCTCAAAGGCTCCGAGGATCGTTTCTTATGAGCATACATGTCGCTTCTTTGAGGCGAAACTCCAGAAGGGCCAAGCTGTTAGCCCACATATTCTTCACATGATTGAGAATATCGAAAAACTGGAGGCCCTAAACTGCAAGATCAGTGAGAACATAATCGTTGATCGAATGCTTCATTCGCTTCATGATGGGTTCGCCCTCTTCAGGGCCAACTACTACATGAAAGACATGAAGAAGACTCCTCATGAGCTCCACTCCCTTCTCGTACAGACCGAGAAGGATCTGAAATTAAGTGGGAGCGTGAAGCAAGATGTTCTCATGATCTCCAGTAAGGGTAAGGGTAAGGGTAAAGCTAAAGCTCAGGGCGACCTAACAGTAGGCAAGCCCAAGTTTAAGAAGTCAGGATTTACTAAGAGTGGGCCAGGTGAGTCGAGCAACTCACAGGGCAAAACAAAGAGCAAGGATACAAGCATGGAATGTCACCATTGCCACAAGACTGGGCATTGGAGGCGCTCATGCCCCGTGTATCGTGAGGACATTAAGGCAGGCCGTGTTACTCCTATTGGTATGTGTTCTTCTTCTTTTATTCACATGATTGAGATTAACCATGCAAGTTACGGAACTTGGGTACTAGATACTGGTTGTGGTTCTCATCTATGTAATCATGTGCAGGGCCTCCGAAACCAAGAACCCCTAATCAAGGGTGAGGTTGACCTGCGTGTCGGGAATGGAGCACGTTTTGCTGCAGTCTCAAAGGGAACATACGTGATCCAGCTTCCAAGTGGATTCGAGTTATTTTTATATAACTGTTATTATGTTCCTAGTTTGTCCAAAACCATTATTTCAGTTTCTGCACTTGACAAACTTGGTTTTTCATTTGTAATAGAGAATAATAGCTGTATTTTCTCTTTACACAATATGATTTATGGCAAGGCAGTTTCCATGAATGGAATTTATGTTTTAGATCAAACTACCGAGATATTACATGTGAATAACAAGAGAATAAAGGTAGGTGACAAAGATCAAACTTACCTAGGGCATTGTCGTATGGGACACATAAATGAGAAACGCGTAAAACAGCTCATACAGAATGAAGCTATCTCGCCCTTTGATTTCGAATCATATGGCACGTGTGAATCATGTCTCATCGGTAAGATGACTCGTATTTCCTTCAAAGGTGTTGGAATGCGCGCTGCCGACCTATTAGGACTCATACATACGGACGTATGTGGCCCTATGTCGATCAACGCACGCGAAGGCTATAGGTATTTCATCACTTTCACGGACGATTTAAGTAGATATGGCTATGTCTATTTAATGAAGCATAAAAGTGAATCCTTTGACAAGTTCAAAGAATACCAGAATCGGGTACAGAACCAGCTGGGAAGAAAGATTAAAGCACAACGTTCTGATCGTGGTGGTGAGTATCTTTCACACGAGTTTGGTCAACACCTTAAAGACTGTGGCATCGTGCTACAATTGACTCCACCTGGAACACCACAATTAAATGGTGTGTCCGAACGGAGAAATCGAACTCTACTCGATATGGTTCGATCCATGATGAGTCACACCGTTGTGCCTGATTCATTGTGGGGCTATGCTCTTTTGTCAGCCGCTCTAATACTTAACCGAAGTCCGTCTAAAGCTGTTGACAAGACTCCATACGAATTATGGAAGGGAACGGTCCCTGACTTGTCCTTTATTCGGGTTTGGGGCTGCGAGGCTTATGTCAAGTGGAGACACGAGGATAAGCTCGGCCCGCGATCGGTCAAGACATACTTTATAGGCTATCCAAAGGGAACTTTTGGTCATTACTTCTACTCGCCAACCAAACAACGTGTTTTTGTTGCGGCTAGTGCGACGTTCTTAGAGAAAGAATTTCTCGAGAACAAGTCGAGTAATAGAACCTTCGAGTTATCGGAGGTTCAAGAACCAACTGCCGAGCAACCATTGGAGGAAACAGTTCCTTCAACCGAGGCTGCGGTAGATATTCCTGAGGAACCTAGGAGGTCGGGAAGAGTCTCTATTCCTCCGGACAGATACATTGGTATGGTCGAGGAACATGATACTGATGACGTCTTACTCCTAGAGGGTAATGAACCCACAACCTATAAAGGTGCCATGACTAGTTCTGACTCAAAGCTATGGCTAGAAGCCATGCAATCCGAGATGGACTCCATGTATGAGAACAACGTGTGGGATCTTGTGGACCTAGCTGCAAAGGTACGTCCCCTTCAATGCAAATGGCTTTACAAGATAAAGCATGCCGTGGAAGGTAAACAAGATATCCATAAGGCTAGACTAGTTGCTAAAGGTTTCACCCAAGTGTCAGGCTTACACTACGATGAGATCTTTGCACCCGTAGTCATGCTACGTTTCATTCGGATTATCTTAGCGATCGCCGCATTTCACGATTATGAAATATGGCAAATGGACGTTAAAACCGCCTTCTTAAACGGTTATTTGGAGGAAGAGTTGTACATGGTACAACCCGAGGGTTTTATTGATCCAGAAAATCCTAAGAAAGTTTGCAAGCTTAAGCGTTCCATCTATGGACTTAAGCAAGCATCACGGAGTTGGAATCATCGCTTCGACCAAGTGATAAAAGAGAATGGATTCGTTCGATCAGTCGAGGAACCATGTCTCTATATCAAGTCAAGTGGGAGCAAGATTGTATTCCTAGTACTGTATGTCTACGACATACTCTTGATTGGGAATGACATACCTCTCCTATCTTCGGTTAAAGCATGGTTGAAAAACCATTTCCAGATGAAAGATCTGGGAGAGGCACAAAGAATTTTGGGCATCCGTATCTACAGGAATAGATCACGACGGATGTTGTCTCTCAGTCAGGAGTCTTACATAGATAAGATTCTAGAGAGATTCAGCATCACGAACTCCAAGAAAGGGTTCCTTCCTATGACTCCTGGGCTTCACTTGAGCAAGACTCAAGAAGCTAAGTCATTGGAAGAGAAAGAGCGCATGAGTCGGATTCCTTATGCTTCGGCAATAGGATCGATCATGTATGCCATGATATGCACACGTCCTGACGTTGCATATGCATTGAGTATGACAAGTCGATTCCAAGCTCATCCAAGTGAACAACACTGGATGGCCGTGAAAAACATTCTTAAGTACCTACGGAGGACTAAAGATTGGGGATTGACTTACGGAGGCGACTCGACGCTCTGCGCCACGGGTTACGCAGATGCTAGCTTCCAAACGGATCGAGATGACTCGAAATCTCAGTCTGGATTCGTTTTTACTCTTAATAGCGCTCCTGTCAGCTGGAAAAGTTCTAAACAGAGTGTTACAGCAGATTCTACTACTGAGTCCACGTAAAAGAAGATATTTATTGATAAGATCGCTATGGATGACAACATAGCTGATCCTCTCACAAAAGCATTACCACGTGATAAGCATGAAGGGCACATTCATTCCATGGGAGTTAGATGTGTTCCTAAGTTTTAGTACTCTTTTATGAATTCATGTAATAATTCATTTTCTCGTGTACTCTATCCAACCTCATTGTTATGATATATAATGTTTTGTTTTTCATGTGGAATTGTACGCCAATTTTGAACACCACAAAGTGAACTGAATTACATTACATCGTTTTGGTCCTTGATTACCCACTTGAGCTGATAACTCAGGTAATCATTTTGTGACGTTGGTTGATGGTGGGTTCAACGAGCCATAAGTCACGCGGATGACTGACCAATCACAAAGGCGAGTTATACGGATATCTCGTAGGACACCCCGTGACAACGTTATGGAGTCCTAAATGTTTTATAACATTGGGTGCCAGGTCGTGGATAGGACCTCCATAGTGTTCCTTAGAGCCGAGTCTTTTGACTTTCAACTGTCTCTTGAGATTAAGGCAGATTTTGGGTAACTTTGGTTTCTTTCCCACGGTCATCGTAACAGGGGCCAAGAGGATTTTTTCTGGGTTATTTCATGCTGCGCGATATCGGCAGGATTCGAGTTGAGGGAAATATCCAAACCCTTATCAGGATTTTATCATTTCTCAGGGCCACTCGAGGAGTAGTAACTGAAATGCATGGCCATGCTCGAATACAGATTCGTTTTATCAGTTAAGTTACTCTCTAGTCGGGGAAACCACTCTTGATACAGATCGCTTGTGAGATACGACCTTTGCGAATGCGGATTTGCAAATTGTCTTACATTGAGTGGGAGAAATTTTAAAAGGATATGAGAATCGGTTATCGCACCTACACTTGTACGGACAAGTGGGAGTTTGTTGGAGCCTTGTGTCCTCCACATGTAGTGTGATAACGTCATTGCACATACCCTTGTACGGACAAGTGGGAGATTGTTGGGGCTGGTGTCCTTGACAATTAAGTACAATGACTTATTAAATCTCTTTAAGGATCACAAGGGCATACTTCTGTATTATTACCAGTTGATCCACATTTATCAATAACGGTTGGCTTGCTAGATAAGTTTGACATTATTGTCATACGGATGGCGGTGATCAACTGGTCCCTATACGTCACACCTATAGGACACGTTTGAGAGATGTGAAGGTATGAAAATACAATCACATTTATGCCGGATATCACTAAACAGTTAGTCAGAGGTATTGACTATTAAATTAGTCAATAAGATGTTGAGATTATTATTTAATACGGATTAAATAATTTTAGCTAATACGGATCACATGATTAATTCGTAAAATTAAATATAAACGGTTATATTTGATTAAATATTAATTTCGCGTATTAATATAAACAGTTATATTAATTTGGGTAATTATACAATATCGTAATTTTATCAGACCATTATTAATACATCGACTGCATTAATATCTAATAACATGTATACGATTTATAAATAAAACCCGCGAATAAATTTTAGCTAAATGGGTCGAATCACGAATTAGAATAAGGTAAGAGTGGAAAGCCCACTCCTACCCTATTCGAAATTTCGGCCAAGAGCTACATAAGGAGGAGGATTCTCCTTATGTCAGGTTACTCTTGTTTCACTGTAAAACAAATCTCAAAGAAAATTAGTGTTTTGAGAGCACTCTCCTCCCAAAACCTCAGATCTCACATCTAAAACCTCAATAGCTCTCCCTATATTGCAAGGCAGTTGGAGAGGATTTCTAGCACACGCGACATCGTCTCAATCTAAGTCTTGGGTGCAAGTTATAGGAGGGAATTTGTGTTAACTCCTGTTCTTAGGCCTTTCGCACAAGGACTAAAGGTTGTACTCTATTCATGTTTTTATTTATCTTATGACAATAATCACAACTGTATTTTTCATTATAATCCTGCAAGTTTAGGGCGAATACATGCTTTATTCCCCACAGATGAAAGCAAGAGTAAGGGATTGTGTTTGATAAGAATAAGGATAAAAAGAAGGATAAGGCGGAAATCTGGTCATGCGCAGACCGCGCAGGCTGCGCAAAATTTGTGAAGACCTGCGCTGGGATTGCGCAGCTGCGCTTTGAGGTGCGCAGGCTGCGCCTCAGCTCGACAAATCCTCCGCTTTTTTTTTCTTTTTGAAATCTCTGCGCAAGCTGCGCCCGTGACCGCGCAACCTGCGCCTTGCCTTGCAACTCTTTTCTTCTCGATTCTTTTTACTCCTATTCACACCTAGCCAACTTTCTCCTACACTCGTGTTTCCTTTTCCGACTCGGCTTTAACCTCCTCTCGAGCACGCTTCCCCAAGGTCTTATCCGAATCACTATACCATTCAACAAACTTCAAGTGCGATTGAATTTCAAAGCAAATTGATTATTTGAAATTAAATTAGCAAAGAAACAACTACGGCACGGAATTAAACTAATCTAAGAAAGCAAGTAAATAAGGATAGAGTATTTACAAACTTTGCCGTTATTTCATGTCGATGGCTCGACTTGATGCTTCTTGGTTGTCAACTTTCATAGACGGGGCTTCCAATTGAACTTCTTCCCCTCCTAGGTCTTGTACTCCTTCATGGTAAGCTTTAATTCGTTGCCCATTCACCTTCATCAATCTTCCTGAGTTTGGATCCTCCACATCCACCGCTCCATGAGGATGCACCTTCTTCACAACATAAGGACCAAACCATCGGGACCTCAACTTGCCCGCAAAGAGCTTAAACCTATTTTGGAATACAAGAACCTTGTCATTTTCTTTGAAACTTCTTCGGGCAATCATCTTGTCATGCCACACTCTTGCCTTTTCCTTGTAGAGGGCCGCGTTATCATAGGAGTCCAACCGGAGCTCCTCCATCTCTTGAATTTGCAATTTACGGTGCAACCCCGCCTCATCTATGCTTTGATTGAAAGATTTGATCGCCCAATAAGCTTTGTGTTCAACTTCAACCGGCAAGTGACATGTCTTTCCATAAATGAGGCGATATGGAGACATGCCAATTGGAGTTTTGTAGGCCGTGCGGTATGCCCACAAAGCATCATCCAACCTCTTACTCCAATCCTTCCGGTCCGGGTTCACCGTTTTCTCAAGGATTCCTTTGATTTCGCGATTTGAAACTTCCGCTTGTCCGTTGGTTTGAGGGTGGTAAGCGGTGGAGATCTTGTGGATGACTCCATACATCTTCAATAAGCCTTGAATGATTCGATTGCAAAAATGTGTGCCCCGATCGCTTATGATTGCCCTAGGATATCCAAATCTTGAGAAGATAAAACTTTGGATGAAGCTAGAAACGGTTTTTGCATCATCTACCCTTGTGGGATTGCTTCCACCCATTTGGACACGTAGTCAACCGCAAGTAAGATGTAGATGTACCCACTTGAATTCGGGAATGGTCCCATAAAATCTATGCCCCACACATCAAAAATCTCGCAAAAGAGGATAGGTTGTTGGGGCATCTCATTCCGTCGGGAGATATTCCCGCACCTTTGGCAACGATCGCAAGTCTTCACATACGCTTGGGCATCCCGAAAAATACTTGGCCAATAGAAACCACATTCCAAGATTTTTCGGGCGGTTCTTTGAGGACCAAAGTGTCCCCCACCAGCATATTCATGGCAATGTCGAAGAATTGAGGGCACTTCTACATCCGGGATGCAACGGCGAACGATATTATATTGACAAATCTTCCACAAGTACGGATCATCCCAAATGAAGTATCGGACATTCTTTTTGATCTTATCTTTTTGACTTGAGGACAAGGTGGTTGTAAGCCTTTTGATCACGATATAATTGACAAGGTTTGCATACCATGGCTCAATTACTCTCAATCCATAAAGTGACTCATGTGGTAGACTTCCATCGACCACTCCCATTTTCTTTGCCACATCCTCATTAATGTGGAGCCTACTCAAATGGCCGGCCACCACATTTGCACTTCCTTCTTTGTCCTGGATCTCAATATCAAATTCACTTAACAAAAGCACCCATCTCATTAGCCTAGCTTTGGTGTCCTTTTTGTCAACAAGTTGTCTTATGGCCTTGTGATCGGTGAAAATGACGACCTTTGCTCCTAAAAGATATGACCGGAATTTTTCAATAGCATACACCACCGCCAAGAATTCCTTCTCCGTAGTGGTGTAGTTCCTTTGAGCATCATTCAATAGCGAGGAGGCATATTGAATTACATGTGCTACCTTTCCTTCTCTTTGGCCTAGAATCGCGCCAAGAGCATAGTCACTAGCATCCGTCATAATCTCGAAGAGGAGATCCCATCTCGGAGATTGAATAATGGGTGCCGTCACCAACCTTTCCTTCAAGGTATCAAAAGCCAACCTACAAGCATCATTGAAAACAAACTCCACATCCTTGTGCAAGAGCTTGCACAAGGGGTAAGCAATTTTTGAAAAATCTTTTATGAACCTTCGGTAGAAGCCCGCATGTCCTAGGAACGACCTTATATCTCGAGTATTAGTGGAATATGGCAAAGTTTTTATCACCTCCACCTTTGCCACATCCACCTCAATCCCTCTTTTCGATACTATGTGTCCTAACACGATGCCACTTTTGACCATGAAATGACATTTTTCGGAGTTCAACACAAGGTGTGACTCCATGCATCGTGATAGGACCATAGTTAGGTGGTCCAAACATGCATCAAAGTTGTCTCCATGGACGGTGAAATCATCCATGAAGACCTCTAAGACTCTTTCCACAAGATCCGAGAAAAGACTCATCATACATCTTTGAAAAGTACCCGGAGCATTACATAGCCCGAAAGGCATCCTCCGGTATGCATATGTTCCGAAGGGGCACGTGAATGTTGTTTTTGATTGGTCCTCCGGCTTAATTGGGATTTGAAAATATCCGGAGTAACCATCCAAAAAGCAATAAAACTCTCTTCCCCCCAACCTTTCTAGCATTTGATCTAGAAAGGGCAAGGGGTAATGTTCTTCGAAAGTCACGGCGTTGAGGCAGCGATAATCGATGCAAACTCTCCACCCGGTTTGAATCCGAGTGGGGATTAAGGCTCCTTCTTTGCCTTCGATTACCGTCACCCCGCCCTTTTTGGGTACACATTGGGTAGGACTTACCCATTGGGAGTCGCTAATGGGATAGATGATTCCCATTTGGAGTAACTTGATGATCTCTTCTTTCACAACCTCCATCATTGGAGGGTTCAATCTCCTTTGCGGTTGTCGAACCGGCTTCGCTTCTCCTTCCAAACGAATTTTGTGCATGCAAATGCTTGGGCTTATCCCTTTAAGATCCGCAATACTCCACCCAAAAGCGCCTTTGTACTTTTGCAAAACCTCCACCAATCTCTTCTCTTGGTCTCCCTCAAGTGTGTTTGAAATTATAAGAGGTAGGGTACTTTTTTCACCAAGAAAAATGTATTTCAAATGATCGGGAAGTTGTTTGAGATTGGGGGTGGGTGGTTTTATAGTAGAGGGTAGTGGTCTTTCAAGGGAAGTCTCTAAGGGAGGAAACTTGGTTTGGAAAGGGTAGTGTTCTTGGAAAGAAACTTCTTGTGGCAAGTACAGAGAATCACGCAGGCTACCCTGGCTACCGCAGGCTGTGTCTGAATAAACCGCAGGCTGCGTCCAG
Source organism: Silene conica (assembly GCA_029255685.2). NCBI lineage: Eukaryota > Viridiplantae > Streptophyta > Magnoliopsida > Caryophyllales > Caryophyllaceae > Silene > Silene conica. The sequence continues at coordinate 63,742,892 of CM055312.2, forward strand.
GACCGCAGGCTGCGTCCCTGGTAGCAGGCTGCGGTTTGCACTGTTTTTTTCAGTCGATTCTTCGTCCTTAGTTTCTTCTAAAGGTTCTTCCTTATCCAATGCTTTGATAGTTTCCTGCACATCATTAGACGACAAGAAACGCAACCCTTATTTCTCCACATCGTTAGTGAGGGCCACTTCAAGAGGGCTCCTATGACAAAGTTTATAAACTTGATTTGCCAATGGCTCAATGACATCCAAAAAGTAACAAAGCTCAAATCATCGGTTCTTTTCATGGACTCATACACATTGTATTTTATGATGTTTCCCTCAAATTCCATTGTTAAGTTTCCATCATACATACAAGTTTGGTCTTAGATGTTCTCATGAAAGGTCTTCCTAGCAAAAGGGGTGTAGCCTTGGAATCCCGCTCCATGTCTAAAACATAGAAATCGGCCGGAAACATGAATTTGTCAACTTCTACTATGACATCCTCAATAAAACCTTTGGGTTGAATTATTGACCGGTCCGCCAATTGAATGACGACATTTGACTTAGACAAAGGGGGTAACTCTAAAGTCTCATACACGGAGTAAGGCATGACATTTATGGAGGACCCCAAGTCTAACATGGCTCTAGCAAAGGATTCACCCTTAATGGAGCACGGTATAGTTAGCATGCCCGAATCATCACATTTTTCGGGAAGGTTCTTTTTAAAAATTGTCGAGACATGCCCACTAACCGTGACTCTCTCAACTCCTTTTCTTGGTTTCCGTTTAGGGGTACAAAGTTCTTTGAGGAACTTTGGATACCTAGGAACGGATTTGATAATAGTAAAGAGAGGGATGTTGACCTCACATTTCCTAAAAGTCTCATAAAGATCGGAGTCTTTATCAATCCTTTTAGGATTTGTGAGGGCACTTGGGAATGGTACCTCCGGTTCAAGTTCCTTTGAGAGAACCTCCAAAGTGTCATTTGCCTTCTTCCGGGGCTCTTTGCTTACTTCCTTGGTTGCTGGAGTGTTGTTTTCCACCTCCTTCTCCTTTCCTTTTGAGGATGCTTTAACTCTTGGAGTGAACTCTAGTTCCTCCTCCTCCACTTCGATTTCTTCAATTACCCATTCCTTGGACTTAGCTCTTATCTTCTTGGGAGGGGTGTCTAGAGTTCTTCCCTTCCTCAAGGTCATGGCACTAGCATTTTGTCGAGGAGGAGGGAGAGTGGTGGAAGGAATGGAAGATGAACTCCTTTGATTGTTCTTTGCCATCTCTTCGGAAATTTGCCTCATTTGGTTCTCAAGGTTTGTAAACCTTGTATCATTCATTGTTTTCTCATTTGCCGACCTCCTGTCGGACTCCGCTTGTCCTTTCAAAAGAGCCTTGAGCATCTCTTTCATTGACATGTCTTCTTCATTAGGCTTTGTGAAGTATTGCCTTGATTTCCACCATTGGGTGGTCTTTGAAAATTTGTGTTTCTTTGAAAGTTTGTTCCTTGTTGATTTTGCCCTTGTTGATTTTGTCCTTGATCCCTCAAGTGGTTGAATTGTCCATTTACAAAACTCTTTGATTTATCCCCTCCCCAACTAAAGTTTGGGTGATCTCGTGAGCCTATGTTGTAAGTGGCTCCACTTGGGTCATATTTGTAATACCCACCACTGGAGGGGTTCCTTGAGTTGTAGTGTCCTTGTCCCATTGCACTTACATTTTCAACCCCGACATCCTCCAATTGCATGATAGGGCAAACCTCTACCGGGTGAGGACCTTGGCAAAATGAACATTCAACTTGGCCACCTTGGTTTCCACCATCTCCTTGTGAGCCTACCAACATGTTGGCTACAAGAAGCTTGAGTTCTTCCACACTTTTCTCAAGTTTTGAATTTGATGAAGAAAAAGCTCCCATGGCGGAAGTATTCTTTGTAGCTTAACGGGACCTTTCATGCATTCTTGTACTAGCAGCGAGCCTCTCAATGAGCTCATTAGCCTCCACCACCGAATAATTTTCCAATCCTCCACCGGTGGTGGAGTTGACCATCCGTTGGTCTTGCTCGTTTAGGCCATCATAAAAATGAACAAGCAAATTATCTCCACTCAAGCCATGGTATGGGCATTGAGCTACAAGCTTCTTAAATCTCTCCCGGTACTCATACATGGTCTCCACTCCCTTGCTCAATAGATGTTATCGCCTTCTTGGCATGGTTGTGGCGGGAGTCCGGATAGTATTTCTCTAAGAAGGCCGCCTTCATATCCGTCCATGTGTTTATGATGCCCGGAGGTAGATAATAGAGCCAATCCTTCGCGCCATCGTGTAGAGAAAAAGGAAAAGCCCGCAACTTGAATTGGTCCTCGGATACTCCGGTGGGAATGGTGCCTTGGCACATCATGTGAAATTCCGCTAGATGTCGGTTTGGATCGTTTCCCGCTAAGCCATAGAACTTGGGAAGGTTGTGGATGAAATAACCCTTCAATTCAAAGTTTCCGTTGGCCCCCATTGGTGGATAGGTGATGCAAGATGGTTGTTCCTCATAATTCCGAGCACGAAACTCCCTAATGGTTCTCGTGTCATCCGCCATTCTTGGGTATTCAACTTCAATTGGGTCTATTTCTATGGGTGAGGGTGAGTTCTCAATGGATGTGTAGCTACTTGGTGGGCTTGCTTCTTCCTCTTGACGGTTACGGTGGTAGAAGGGGTTCGAGAAGAGCCACGAATATGCCGCACTTTCCTCAAATTCAACGTTGGTATCCCCTTCTTGTGACCTAGGCATAAGCAAAACACTACACACTAAACAAAACTAATTAGAACTACCACTTACTTACAAAGATAAACCAAATTGACTAATGATGATTAACAACAAATAAAGAAAACACAACTAAAAGTTCAACACAACAACAAAACACAAACAAGCTTTAGCTATGTTGCCCTTCCCCGGCAACGACGCCAAAATTTGGTACGATTAAAACTAGCGGTCGTTATACACTAATTATCTTACCAAACAAAATATAAAACCTAAACTAGACTCTACTAGACTCTAACAAAGGTAGTAAAGTGAAAGTGAAGGGTCGAGCCCAAGAGAAGGGAAATAACTAAAAACTTGCTTAAACACAACTAATCAAAGATTAAAAGGAAACTTAATGATGATTAGAGACTAAAGATAATCAACCTATCAACAAACAATGGATATTAACACAAGTGAACAACTATGAGATGACATAAACGAGGAATTCAATGATTGGAAAAACATTCAAAAGGGTAATAAATGAGTAATAATTGGGTTAGACAATACCACAAACAATAAATGTGCACAAAGTCAATAAAAGGGAAGATCTTGGTGTAACCTTCTCAAATTACTTCAAAAATGACAAAATCGACTCTATCACCCCCTACTTATCTATCCACTAAGAACATCCTAAGATAATGAACCCCATGACTAAACCGTTCATAAGGTTCCTTCGACTCTAGCCTAAGTTACTAAACCGTAACAAGAGGACTAAAACCAAGCAATTAAAGTTGAGCCAAAGGATGAACAAGGAAACTAAACCGTTCATAAGGTTCCTTGCCTGCGCTATCGGGTGCAGCTGCGCACGCCTTTTGCGCAGGCTGCGCAGTGGCTCGCACTTTTGCTTCCATTTCTTTCCTTTGCTTCTTCTCTTCAATTGGCATTAACTCTTCAAATCTTCCTTTTGTTTGCTTCTTTTTACCTTGCACCTAATACTCTTGGTTAAGCTTTGCCTCTCCTTCTCCTCCTTGGTAAAGAAGAGTTGAAAACCGAGCTCCCAACAAAAGACACAACAAAAACTCGAAATTAAAATCACAAGAGTAAACCGGCATATTACATCAAAGTTTCGCTATAACCCGGCATCAAGCATGTTTGTTTTGATAAAATTTACCTATTGACCCGTCACTATTTGACACTATCAGTACACCATATTAATCTCCATTGTTTATTGTTTCGTTTCTAATTGCTCTTAATATGCCTTCTCATGAATAATGTTTTATAGACACACATATATAAAAGCTCATTGAGTCATTGATACATATGCTGGAAGGCCAGGAATATGACATACAAAATGATACTAGCCTCGGTACGTCATGTTAGGTCCTGCACGCCCAAAATTTAGATATACGCACAGTTTTTTTTGGCACTCATGGTTATAAGCTTAGCAACAAAGATTTTTGAAAATGACTAAAGATCTACAGCTTGAGACGTTAATCGATTAAAACCGACAAACGTAATTCTATCTTAAAATTGAACCCGTGTGCTATATTTTTGTTATCCGCCTTTCACTTTGGATATAATTGAAAAGTTTAATTAATTTGCATAAATATGGATTTTATTTCGTTGTGGTTGCATGAATATGAAGTATAAAAAAATACTCCAGTGTTTACTTCAATATAATTTACGTTGCAAATTTTTGTATCTGACCCTACTTCGATTTTTTTTCTAAGATCTCTATCGTTTCTAAGGACTACCGGAATAACGGTGGGCACCGTCTTGAAGGAAATTAGTGACGGTAGTTGATGTGCAGGAGAGCGCTGTTAGTCTCTAATTACCCAAGTTTGGATACTCTTACTGATCATGATATGGATTTTAAGCGTTTCTTGTTGTGGTCGTCGTCACCATGCCGAACTAGAGGTCCACTGTTAAACTTAGCAACTCCTACTTCTCTATATTTGTTCCACCGTCCAACATGCATCAAAAATCAAGTAGTAGTAAAATGGTGGTAACTAAGTCAAAGAATGAATAACATTTATCTACCATACTTATTTTACACATGCTTGTATGACTTTAGGTGTAAAGCCATTATTTCAATAGTGTATTGAGTAGTATAAATTGGTAGTTTGTGTTCTATGTAATGCATTCACAAAAACTTACAAGCAAAACATAAGAAAGTTTGTACGTAAAGTTTAGTGAGTCAAAAGTATTTGTGAGGTTAAGAGTGTGAGTGTTTATTTATAATTGGTGTGTTTCCAATTTATTTGAGTGATAATAAAATTATTGTAAGAGTGCAATTTATTATTATCGTCTTACTCTTATCACATAATATTTTTCATTACGCTTCCGTATAAATTACACTCTGATTTCCTTACATTTGGCATCAGAGCCAGTTTGGCGGAGTGTTATTTATCTTGTCCAAATATTGATCCGGGATCAATATTATCCTAGTGTGCACAGTTCGAGACTGTGAAGCAAATTGGTCGGGGATCAAGCTTACTTGATTGAGCCAAGTTTTATCAAGTCACCATGGGCGATATTAACTTTTCAACTAGTGGTATTGAGAAGTTAAACAATGGAAATTACAGTACGTGGAGTACACGTATGCAATTCTATTTGTTGGGACAAGATCTTTGGAGCATCGTTGGTGGTGGTGAAACCGCCAAACCAGCTAGAGGTGAAGAGCTGAAGAAGTGGAAGGTCAAGGCCGGAAAGGCTATGTACGTGTTAACAGCAACTGTCGAGGACGATATGTTGTACCGCATCAAGGATGTGGAAACACCAAAGGAGGCATGGGACACTTTAAAAGAGTTGTTCTCAAAGAAGAATGATTCTCAACTCCAATTGCTCGAAAATGAGCTAATGTCAGCTCGACAAAATACCATGTCGGTAAACCAATGGTTTACCAAAGTCAAAACTCTGTGTGAGCAAATCACAAAGTTGGATCCGGAAAATCCAATCACGGATACCAGGATGCGAAGAATTATTATCTTCGGTTTAAGGCTAGGATTCAGTACTCTTGTCGCGGCTATTCGAGGTTGGGCTATACAACCAACTCTTATTGAGTTTGAAAATATGTTAGCCAACCAAGAAGCTCTAGATAAACAAATGTCTGGGGAATCTATCAAGGAAGAAGAAAAGGCTCTCTTTGGTAATAAAAAGTCATACCAAAGAGGTGACAAGAAAAATTTTGCTGGGTCGAGTTCTCAAGGCGGTTCGAATAGAAAGCCAAGGGGATTTATAAAAGGCCAAGGAAGAGGAGGCTTCCAACGAGGGGGAGCTCGCCAAGATCGACAACCAGACCAACAAAGAGGTCAGGTGCGACAAGAAGTTGTTTGTTACAACTGTGGGAAAAAGGGACATTATGCTCGATATTGTTGGTCAAAACCAGCAGAAGGAAATGTCGCAACATCAAACGAGCACAAAAACGATGAAGTTGAATGGGATGTTCAAGCTTCATATTCAGTTGAACAAGTTGGTTCAAGCAAGAAGTCGATAGTGCAAAAATCAGTGGCACTAGTCGTGGAAAGTGACAACCTAATTAATTACAAAGATGATTGGATAATTGATTCGGGTTGTTCAAATCACATGACGGGAGACAAAGAGAAGTTTCTTAGCATGTCAGAGTACAAGCGTGGACGAGTTGTTGTAACTGCAAATAACTCGGAGCTACCAATCACTCATATTGGGAAAGCCATGGTTATCCCAAGATACAGTAACAAGCAAGTTCATCTTGATAATGTCTATCATGTATCAGGTATGACGAAGAATTTAATTTCGGTGTCACAACTAGCGGCTTCTGGAAACCATGTTGTCTTCGGGCCTAATGATGTGAAAGTGTATCCAAGTTTGGAGGGAAATTCATCACCTATCATGGAAGGGAGACGTTTGGAATCTGTCTACGTAATGTCCGCTCAAACGGCATATGTAGACAAAGCTAGAAAGAATGAGACGGCTGATTTGTGGCATGCACGCCTGGGGCATGTAAGCTACACAAAGCTTAAAGTCATGATGAGTAAATCAATGCTCAATGGTCTTCCTCAACTTGATGTGAAAGAAGATGTAGTTTGTGCTTGGTGTCAATTTGGCAAAGCACACCAACTACCATTTGAGGAGTCAAAGTTCAAGGCGAAGGCACCTCTAGAGTTAATTCACTCTGACCTATTTGGTCCAGTGAAACAACCATCAGTTAGTGGTTATCGTTATATGATCACTTTCATTGATGATTTCTCAAGATATGTGTGGGTTGATTTTTTAAAAGAAAAATCAGAAGCCTTTGACAAGTTCAAAACTTTCAAAGGAAGAGTGGAAAAAGAAGTTGGTAGCAAGATTCGGTGTCTACGTACAGACAATGGAGGCGAGTTCACATCCAGGGAATTCACACAATATTTAGAAGATTGCAAGATTAAGCGTCAGTTGACGTGTCCAAACACTCCACAACAGAATGGAGTGGCAGAGAGGAAGAATCGACATCTGGCCGAGACATGCAGAAGTATGGTACATGCCAAAAACGTACCTCCACGTTATTGGGCTGAATGCATGAAGACAGCAGCACATGTGACAAATAGGCTACCACAAGCGAGCCTAGAATATGTCTCTCCATTTCAGAAATTGTGGAAGCTAAAACCTACTGTGAGTCATTTTCGAGTTTTTGGGTGTGTATGTTATGTCTTCGTTCCAGATCATCTTCGTACCAAGTTTGACAAGAAGGCAATTCGCTGCATTTTTCTTGGGTACGACGATCAAAGAAAAGGCTGGAAATGTTGTGATCCAACCACTGACAAGTATCATGTGTCAAGAAACGTAGTATTTGATGAAGCGTCATCTTGGTGGTCACCACAAGCTGTGTTATTGCCAGACTCAAAGGAGATTGAGGAAAAACTCAAGGATAAGATGAATGAGGAAAATAATCAGTCAAGCCAGAGTGATGGTGAATCAGAGAGTGAAGAATCTCAACCTTCACCTACGAAAGAGAAAAATCCTTGGAGAACAGGAGTACGCCATAGAACTCCTGAGGAAGTAAGACCGAGTCAGGTTGAAGATATCATTATCCAAGATAAGGATACGCAACAACAATTGAGGAGAACTAACCGGCCACACAAGCCAAATCCTAAGTATGCAAATGCAGCAATGGTGGAGAACACCGTGGAAGAGCCAAATAGTTACGATGAGGCCGCTCGTAACAAATATTGGATAAAGGCTATGGAAGAAGAAATTCAAGCACTTCATCAAAATGAAACTTGGGAGTTAGTGCCAAAGCCAAGTGATGTTAAACCCATATCATGCAAGTGGGTTTATAAAGTAAAGACCAAGCCAGATGGTTCTATTGAAAGGTACAAGGCACGACTGGTAGCTCGAGGTTTCTCTCAGCAATATGGGCTAGATTATGATGAAACATTTAGCCCGGTTGCAAAGATTACCACTGTACGTGTTTTACTAGCACTTGCAGCTAGTAATTCATGGAAATTGTGGCAAATGGACGTGAAGAATGCATTTCTTCATGGCGAGCTAGATAGAGACATATACATGGATCAACCAAAAGGGTTTGAGAGTTCTGATCAACATTATGTATGTAAGTTGAAGAAAGCTCTTTATGGATTGAAGCAGGCGCCACGAGCATGGTATGGTAAGATAGCTGAATTCTTACTACAAAGCGGTTATTCAGTTGCTCCTGCAGATTCGAGCTTATTTGTGAAAGCTCAAGATGGAAATTTATCAGTGGTCCTTGTTTATGTGGATGATCTTATCATCACTGGAGACGATGAAAGAGAGATTCATCAAATAAGATCAAATCTCTCTATAAGGTTTCATATGAAAGAGCTTGGAGAGCTAAAGCATTTTCTTGGTCTAGAGGTAGAAAGATCCAAAGGTGGGATATTTCTGTGGGGAATAAAGCATGTATTCACCCTAAACTTGCAGGATTATAATGAAAAATACAGTTGTGTTTATAGTCATAAGATTAAAAAGGATAAGAAAAAGAATTCAACCTTTGGTCCTTTGTGCTTATGGCCTAAGAACAGGAATTAAAGTAAATTCCCTCCTATAACTTGCACCCAAGACTTGATTGAGATGATGCCGCGTGTGCTAGAAAATACTCTCCAATTGCCTTGCAATATGGGGAGAGCTTTTGAGAGGTTTTAGATGTTAGATCTGAGTTTTGGGAAAAAGATGTTCTCAAAACCCTAATTGTCAGAATTATGAATTACCAGTCAGTGACAAAAGGAGAAAGACTCTCCTTTTGTATTACTTAGGTCGGCCAAATGGGTCTTGGGTAAGGGTGGGCTTTTTCCACTCTTACCTTATACCTTTGCGTGATTCGACCCGTTTAGCTTTAAGTTGTTCGCGGGTTTTATTTATAAATCGTAACATGTTATCAGATATTAATACAGTCGATATATTAATAATGGTCTGACAAAATACGATATTGTATAATTACCCAAATTAATATAACTGTTTATATTAATACGCGAATACTATATTTAATTAAATATAACCGTTTATATTTAATTTACGAATTAATCTTGTAATCCGTTTTAGCTAAAATTATTTAATCCGTATTAAATAATAATCTCAACATCTTATTGACTAATTTATTAGTCAACACCTCTGACTAACTGTTTAGTCATATCCGGCATAAATGTGACTGTATTTTCATACCTTCACATCTCTCAAACGTGTCCTATAGGTGTGACGTATAGGGACCAGTTGATCACCGCCATCCGTATGACAATAACGTCAAACTTATCTAGCAAGCCAACCGTTATTGATAAACGTGGATCAACTGGTAATAATACAAAAGTATGCCCTTGTGATTCTTAAAGAGTTTTAATAAGTCATTGTACTTAATTGTCAAGGACACCAGCCCCAACAATCTCCCACTTGTCCGTACAAGGGTATGTGCAATGACGTTATCACACTACATGTGGAGGACACAATCTCCAACAAACTCCCACTTGTCCGTACAAGTGTAGGTGCGATAACCGAATCTCATATCCTTTTAAAATTTCTCCCACTCAATGTAAGACAATTTGCAAATCCGCATTCGCAAAGGTCGTATCTCACAAGCGATCTGTATCAAGAGTGGTTTCCCCGACTAGAGAGTAACTTAACTGATAAAACGAATCTGTATTCGAGCATGGCCATGCATTTCAGTTACTACTCCTCGAGTGGCCCTGAGAAATGATAAAATCCTGATAAGGGTTTGGATATTTCCCTCAACTCGAATCCTGCCGATATCGCCCAGCATGAAATAACCCAGAAAAAATCCTCTTGGCCCCTGTTACGGTGACCGTGGGAAAGAAACCAAAGTTACCCAAAATCTGTCTTAATCTCAAGAAACAGTTGAAAGTCAAAAGACTCGACTCTAAGGAACACTATGGAGGTCCTATCCACGACCTGGCACCCAATGTTATAAAACATTTAGGACTCCATAACGTTGTCACGGGGTGTCCTACGAGATATCCGTATAACTTGCCTTTGTGATTGGTCAGTCATCCACGTGACTTATGGCTCGTTGAACCCACCATCAACCAACGTCATAAAATGATTACCTGAGTTATCAGCTCAAGTGGGTAATCAAGGACCAAAACGATGTAATGTTAATCAGTTCACTTTGTGGTGTTCAAAATTGGCGTACAATTCCACATGAGAAACAAAACATTTTATATCATAACAATAAGGTTGAATAGAGTACACGAGAAAATGAATTATTACATGAATTCATAAAAGAGTACTACAACTTAGGAACACATCCAATTCCCATGGAATGAATGTGCCCTTCATGCTTATCACGTGGTAATGCTTTTGTGAGAGGATCGGCTATGTTGTCATCCGTAGCGATCTTTTCAATAAAAATCTCCTTTTGCTCCACGTAATCTCTGATTAGATGAGCTTTCCGTTGTACATGCCTAGCCTTGCTGCTAGACTTATGCTCCTTAGCTTGGAAGATGGCACCGCTATTGTCACAATAGACGGTGATTGGGTCATTCGAACTAGGCACTACTGATAGTCCTTGTAAGAATTGACGCATCCATATTGCTTCCTTAGCTGCTTCTGAGGCGGCATAGTACTCGGACTCAGTCGTAGAATCTGCTGTAACACTCTGTTTAGAACTTTTCCAGCTGACAGCAGCGCCATTAAGAGTAAAGACAAATCCAGACTGAGATTTCGAGTCATCTCGATCTGTTTGGAAGCTAGCATCTGCGTAACCCGTGGCGCAGAGCGTTGAGTCGCCTCCATAAGTCAATCCCCAATCTTTAGTCCTCCGTAGGTACTTAAGAATGTTTTTCACGGCCATCCAGTGTTGTTCACCTGGATGAGCTTGGAATCGACTTGTCATACTCAATGCATATGCAACGTCAGGACGTGTGCATATCATGGCATACATGATCGATCCTATTGCCGAAGCATAAGGAATCCGACTCATGCGCTCTTTCTCTTCCACTGACTTAGCTTCTTGAGTCTTGCTCAAGTGAAGCCCAGGAGTCATAGGAAGGAACCCCTTCTTGGAGTTCGTCATGCTGAATCTCTCCAGAATCTTCTCTATATAAGATTCCTGACTGAGAGACAACATCCGTCGTGATCTATCCCTGTAGATACGGATGCCCAAAATTCTTTGTGCCTCTCCCAGATCTTTCATCTGGAAATGGTTTTTCAACCATGCTTTAACCGAAGATAAGAGAGGTATGTCATTCCCAATCAAGAGTATGTCATCGACATACAGTACTAGGAATACAATCTTACTCCCACTCGACTTGATATAGAGACATGGTTCCTCGACTGATCGAATGAACCCATTCTCTTTTATCACTTGGTCGAAGCGATGATTCCAACTCCGCGATGCTTGCTTAAGTCCATAGATGGAACGCTTAAGCTTGCAAACTTTCTTAGGATGTGCTGGATCGATAAAACCCTCGGGTTGTACCATGTACAACTCTTCCTCCAAATAACCGTTTAAGAAGGCGGTTTTAACGTCCATTTGCCATATTTCATAGTCATGAAATGCGGCGATCGCTAAGATAATCCGAATGGAACGTAGCATGACTACGGGTGCAAAGATCTCATCGTAGTGCAAGCCTGGCACTTGGGTGAAACCTTTAGCAACTAGTCTAGCCTTATGGATATCTTGTTGTCCTTCCACGGCATGCTTTATCTTGTAAAGCCATTTGCATTGAAGGGGACGTACCTTTGCAGGTAGGTCCACAAGATCCCACACGTTGTTCTCATACATGGAGTCCATCTCGGATTGCATGGCTTCTAGCCATAGCTTTGAGTCAGAACTGGTCATGGCACCTTTATAGGTTGTGGGTTCATTACCCTCTAGGAGTAAGACGTCATCTGTATCGTGTTCCTCGACCATACCAATGTATCTGTCCGGTGGAATAGAGACTCTTCCTGACCTCCTAGGTTCCTCAGGGATATCTACCGCAGCCTCGGTTGAAGGTACTGTTTCCTCCAATGGTTGCTCGGTAGTTGGTTCTTGAACCTCCGATAACTCGAAGGTTCTATTACTCGACTTGTTCTCGAGAAATTCTTTCTCTAAGAACGTCGCACTAGCCGCAACAAAAACACGTTGTTCGGTAGGGGAGTAGAAGTAATGACCAAACGTTCCCTTTGGATAGCCTATAAAGTATGTCTTGACCGATCGCGGGCCGAGCTTATCCTCGTGTCTCCACTTGACATAAGCCTCGCAGCCCCAAACCCGAATAAAGGACAAGTTAGGGACCGTTCCCTTCCATAACTCGAATGGAGTCTTGTCAACAGCTTTAGACGGACTTCGGTTAAGTATTAGAGCGGCTGACAAAAGAGCATATCCCCACAATGAATCAGGCACAACGGTGTGACTCATCATGGATCGAACCATATCGAGTAAAGTTCGATTTCTCCGTTCGGACACACCATTTAATTGTGGTGTTCCAGGTGGAGTCAACTGTAGCACGATCCCACAGTCTTTAAGGTGTTGATCAAACTCGCGTGAAAGATACTCACCACCACGATCCGAGCGTAGTGCTTTAATCTTTCTACCCAGCTGGTTCTGTACCCGATTCTGGTATTCTTTGAACTTGTCAAAGGATTCACTTTTGTGCTTCATTAAGTAGACATAGCCATATCTACTCAAATCATCCGTGAAAGTGATGAAATACCTATAGCCATCTCGTGCGTTGATCGACATAGGGCCACATACGTCCGTATGTATGAGTCCTAATAGGTCGGCAGCGCGCATTCCAACACCTTTGAAGGAAATACGAGTCATTTTGCCGATGAGACATGATTCACACGTGCCATATGATTCGAAATCAAAGGGCGAAATAGCTCCATTCTGTATGACCTGTTTTACGCGTTTCTCATTTATGTGTCCCATACGACAATGCCATAGGTAAGTTTGATCTTTGTCACCTACCTTTATTCTTTTATTATTCACATGTAATATCTCGGTGGTTTGATCTAAAACATAAATTCCATTCATGGAAACTGCCTTGCCATAAATCATATTGTGTAAGGAGAAAATACAGCTATTATTCTCTATTACAAATGAAAAGCCGAGTTTGCCAAGTGCAGAAACTGAAATAATGTTTTTGGACAAACTAGGAACATAATAACAGTTATATAAAAATAACTCGAATTCACTTGGAAGCTGGATTACGTATGTTCCCTTCGAGACTGCAGCCACACGTGCTCCATTCCCGACACGCAGGTCCACCTCACCCTTGATTAGGGGTTCTTGGTTTCGGAGGCCCTGCACATGATTACATAGATGAGAACCACAACCAGTATCAAGTACCCAAGTTCCGCAACTTGCATGGTTAATCTCAATCATGTGAATAAAAGAAGAAGAAGACATACCAACAGGAGTAACACGGCCTGCTTTAATGTCCTCGCGATACACGGGGCATGAGCGCCTCCAATGCCCAGTCTTGTGGCAATGGTGACATTCCATGCTTGTATCCTTGCTCTTTGTCTTGCCTTGTGAGTTACTCGACTCACCAGGCCCACTCTTAGCAAATCCTGGTTTCTTGAACCTGGGCCTACCTACCGCTAGGTCGCCCTGAGCTTTAGCCTTCCCTTTACCTTTTCCCTTACTTGAGATCATGAGAACATCCTGCTTTAGACTCCCACTCAACTTTAGATCCTTCTCAGTCTGTACGAGAAGGGAGTGGAGCTCATGAGGAGTCTTCTTCATGTCGTTCATGTAGTAGTTGGCCCTAAAGAGGGCGAACCCATCATGAAGCGAATGAAGCATGCGATCAACGATGATGTTCTCACTGATCTTGCAGTTTAGGGACTCCAGTTTCTCGATATTCTCAATCATGTTGAGAATATGTGGGCTAACAGCTTGGCCCTTCTGGTGTTTCGCCTCAAAGAAGCGACAGGTATGCTCATAAGAAACGATTCTCGGAGCCTTGGAGAATTCGTTAGTGAGCGTGGTGAAAATCTTGTTTGCACCATGGGTTATGAAGCGTCTTTGCAAATTGGATTCCATTGCATAGATGAGTACGTTCTTTATCGCACCCGCTTCCATAACGAAATCGCTATGAGCGCGAATTTCGTTGGCTCTAGCTCCAGTTACTGGGTGTGGCGGAATGGGCTCAGTTAAGAACTTTAGCTTTCCGTCAGCAATGGCAGCATTCCGTAGTGCTGCCTCCCAGTCAGAGAAGTTTGACCCATCATTCCTCAGTCTAGTTGACTGATTCATGGAGTCCATGAAGGCTTTTAGCCAGGATTCACGTGCTAGCTTGGCACTTGGCATTGGGTCTTCACCAGCCATTTTAGTTTTACAGCAGTTTTAATGAACGTGTTCTACACTGAAAAGAAGATAAAACAAAACCATATAAGCAACTTATTGTTGTGATTTAAGTCTATATTAAATTGAATTTAAACTCGTAGACTCATGCATTTATATAATTGATCTCCCTCAAGAATTATATAAACGATCGCAAGACTCAATTTCCGTATATTGATAAGCCCACAGTTTGGCTAATTCCAATCGTTGGAACTCTTGGTCGATAGATTTCCGTATATCTATCTATTAGTCCATCTCAGTCACTGGAATATTATCGAGTGACCATGATGTTGAGATAAAATAAATCATCTGTTCCCACTTACCCGACGTAGAAGGGGTCATATTATGCCTACCGACGAAGAAGGGATTCATGGGAGGCTGATTTATAAAGACTAATCTCAATTTTTGGTTATACGAGGAAGACCCCATCAACTCTTATTTATCCATATTTAAGTGAACTAAAAACTAGCATTTGCGTGAATGAATTAAATAAAGTGATGGCTTTTAAATTGACATGTGACATCTGTATTGTCACAGAAAACTAACGCGTGACCTCTACATGAGTCAGTTTTCAGGCATGATATAGGTGGTTTGGTTTTTAGGCGGAATATGATGCAAGCTATTATCGAAGAAAGCATAAAGGTAAATGCAATAAACGTAAATAAAAGTCCTAGTGTGGCCTATCCTACCAAAATAAACATAAAACAACTTGGAATCCACTGTTGGACCCTAGAAGCTTGTCTTGATGTTCCATCTTGGTCCTTGCAGCGGGAGTGAGCATCCGGTCTCCGTCTTGTCTTTGGTCTTCACAAAATTACTAATTTAAATTACAAAAGTAATCCTATATACATTCTAATTTAAATACAAAAGTAATTACATGGCAAAAACCCAAAACGGAGATTCAAGATCTCAAAATTACAAGCAAGATCGTGTCCCTTCATTACGGTGACACAATCTTCTAAGGCCACACTAAGTTACAAGCGTTTGCAAAAATTAAATACGTTATTGAAAGCATTCAAGGCATTCACAAGACGATAAATAAAATGCATCAACTAAAAACAATTTATACATGACATAATACTGTTATTATGATTAATAAATTTATACCAAACCACCTTTTAAGATTAAAATTAAGTGACTATACCGTTTTAATCACCAATTTTAACAAACATATAATCCATTATTTTAAACTGTTTTAAAACAATATGTATCAAACGAGGGTGAACCGTTTCACTAAATAATACACTATTTCCGTATATAGTATATTATTTTAAGCCATGTGAAAATAAAACATGTTATTTTCGAAAATAAAAAAAACGAGTCTGTTACAGGGGGGGAGGTCGACCGACCTAAACTTGTGGTCGACCGACCTCCTGCCGAAAAACGGAAAAATCTGCAACAGTAAAATCGGTCGACCGACCTATTAATTAGGTCGACCGACCAACAAGTAGTAAAAACGAATTTCAGAAAACGCAAAACGCTGCACTTTTTGAAATTAAAACAAGTTTTTACCTTTTAAACTTTGATTAAAACAAGTAAATCAAAATTAACATCAACAAGGGTTCACATATTGTTAAGAATATCGATTAATTAACAATATGTAAACAGGAATCGAAAAACAAGATCGAAAACTCATAAAGGAAACTGTTTTTTAAAAAAAAACAGAAAATTCACACAGGGGCGGTCGACCGACCGCTAATACTGGTCGACCGACCGACGTAGCGGCAGAAACGAGATTTTTCAAAATCTTTAAAAAAACTTCTGAAAAACACAAAAGTAAAATTTTCATGGCCTAAGGCTCTGATACCACTTGTGGGGAATAAAGCATGTATTCACCCTAAACTTGCAGGATTATAATGAAAAATACAGTTGTGTTTATAGTCATAAGATTAAAAAGGATAAGAAAAAGAATTCAACCTTTGGTCCTTTGTGCTTATGGCCTAAGAACAGGAATTAAAGTAAATTCCCTCCTATAACTTGCACCCAAGACTTGATTGAGATGATGCCGCGTGTGCTAGAAAATACTCTCCAATTGCCTTGCAATATGGGGAGAGCTTTTGAGAGGTTTTAGATGTTAGATCTGAGTTTTGGGAAAAAGATGTTCTCAAAACCCTAATTGTCAGAATTATGAATTACCAGTCAGTGACAAAAGGAGAAAGACTCTCCTTTTGTATTACTTAGGTCGGCCAAATGGGTCTTGGGTAAGGGTGGGCTTTTTCCACTCTTACCTTATACCTTTGCGTGATTCGACCCGTTTAGCTTTAAGTTGTTCGCGGGTTTTATTTATAAATCGTAACATGTTATCAGATATTAATACAGTCGATATATTAATAATGGTCTGACAAAATACGATATTGTATAATTACCCAAATTAATATAACTGTTTATATTAATACGCGAATACTATATTTAATTAAATATAACCGTTTATATTTAATTTACGAATTAATCTTGTAATCCGTTTTAGCTAAAATTATTTAATCCGTATTAAATAATAATCTCAACATCTTATTGACTAATTTATTAGTCAACACCTCTGACTAACTGTTTAGTCATATCCGGCATAAATGTGACTGTATTTTCATACCTTCACATCTCTCAAACGTGTCCTATAGGTGTGACGTATAGGGACCAGTTGATCACCGCCATCCGTATGACAATAACGTCAAACTTATCTAGCAAGCCAACCGTTATTGATAAACGTCGATCAACTGGTAATAATACAAAAGTATGCCCTTGTGATCCTTAAAGAGTTTTAATAAGTCATTGTACTTAATTGTCAAGGACACCAGCCCCAACAATCTCCCACTTGTCCGTACAAGGGTATGTGCAATGACGTTATCACACTACATGTGGAGGACACAATCTCCAACAAACTCCCACTTGTCCGTACAAGTGTAGGTGCGATAACCGAATCTCATATCCTTTTAAAATTTCTCCCACTCAATGTAAGACAATTTGCAAATCCGCATTCGCAAAGGTCGTATCTCACAAGCGATCTGTATCAAGAGTGGTTTCCCCGACTAGAGAGTAACTTAACTGATAAAACGAATCTGTATTCGAGCATGGCCATGCATTTCAGTTACTACTCCTCGAGTGGCCCTGAGAAATGATAAAATCCTGATAAGGGTTTGGATATTTCCCTCAACTCGAATCCTGCCGATATCGCCCAGCATGAAATAACCCAGAAAAAATCCTCTTGGCCCCTGTTACGGTGACCGTGGGAAAGAAACCAAAGTTACCCAAAATCTGTCTTAATCTCAAGAAACAGTTGAAAGTCAAAAGACTCGACTCTAAGGAACACTATGGAGGTCCTATCCACGACCTGGCACCCAATGTTATAAAACATTTAGGACTCCATAACGTTGTCACGCGGTGTCCTACGAGATATCCGTATAACTTGCCTTTGTGATTGGTCAGTCATCCACGTGACTTATGGCTCGTTGAACCCACCATCAACCAACGTCACAAAATGATTACCTGAGTTATCAGCTCAAGTGGGTAATCAAGGACCAAAACGATGTAATGTTAATCAGTTCACTTTGTGGTGTTCAAAATTGGCGTACAATTCCACATGAGAAACAAAACATTTTATATCATAACAATAAGGTTGAATAGAGTACACGAGAAAATGAATTATTACATGAATTCATAAAAGAGTACTACAACTTAGGAACACATCCAATTCCCATGGAATGAATGTGCCCTTCATGCTTATCACGTGGTAATGCTTTTGTGAGAGGATCGGCTATGTTGTCATCCGTAGCGATCTTTTCAATAAAAATCTCCTTTTGCTCCACGTAATCTCTGATTAGATGAGCTTTCCGTTGTACATGCCTAGCCTTGCTGCTAGACTTATGCTCCTTAGCTTGGAAGATGGCACCGCTATTGTCACAATAGACGGTGATTGGGTCATTCGAACTAGGCACTACTGATAGTCCTTGTAAGAATTGACGCATCCATATTGCTTCCTTAGCTGCTTCTGAGGCGGCATAGTACTCGGACTCAGTCGTAGAATCTGCTGTAACACTCTGTTTAGAACTTTTCCAGCTGACAGCAGCGCCATTAAGAGTAAAGACAAATCCAGACTGAGATTTCGAGTCATCTCGATCTGTTTGGAAGCTAGCATCTGCGTAACCCGTGGCGCAGAGCGTTGAGTCGCCTCCATAAGTCAATCCCCAATCTTTAGTCCTCCGTAGGTACTTAAGAATGTTTTTCACGGCCATCCAGTGTTGTTCACATGGATGAGCTTGGAATCGACTTGTCATACTCAATGCATATGCAACGTCAGGACGTGTGCATATCATGGCATACATGATCGATCCTATTGCCGAAGCATAAGGAATCCGACTCATGCGCTCTTTCTCTTCCACTGACTTAGCTTCTTGAGTCTTGCTCAAGTGAAGCCCAGGAGTCATAGGAAGGAACCCCTTCTTGGAGTTCGTCATGCTGAATCTCTCCAGAATCTTCTCTATATAAGATTCCTGACTGAGAGACAACATCCGTCGTGATCTATCCCTGTAGATACGGATGCCCAAAATTCTTTGTGCCTCTCCCAGATCTTTCATCTGGAAATGGTTTTTCAACCATGCTTTAACCGAAGATAAGAGAGGTATGTCATTCCCAATCAAGAGTATGTCATCGACATACAGTACTAGGAATACAATCTTACTCCCACTCGACTTGATATAGAGACATGGTTCCTCGACTGATCGAATGAACCCATTCTCTTTTATCACTTGGTCGAAGCGATGATTCCAACTCCGCGATGCTTGCTTAAGTCCATAGATGGAACGCTTAAGCTTGCAAACTTTCTTAGGATGTGCTGGATCGATAAAACCCTCGGGTTGTACCATGTACAACTCTTCCTCCAAATAACCGTTTAAGAAGGCGGTTTTAACGTCCATTTGCCATATTTCATAGTCATGAAATACGGCGATCGCTAAGATAATCCGAATGGAACGTAGCATGACTACGGGTGCAAAGATCTCATCGTAGTGCAAGCCTGGCACTTGGGTGAAACCTTTAGCAACTAGTCTAGCCTTATGGATATCTTGTTGTCCTTCCACGGCATGCTTTATCTTGTAAAGCCATTTGCATTGAAGGGGACGTACCTTTGCAGGTAGGTCCACAAGATCCCACACGTTGTTCTCATACATGGAGTCCATCTCGGATTGCATGGCTTCTAGCCATAGCTTTGAGTCAGAACTGGTCATGGCACCTTTATAGGTTGTGGGTTCATTACCCTCTAGGAGTAAGACGTCATCTGTATCGTGTTCCTCGACCATACCAATGTATCTGTCCGGTGGAATAGAGACTCTTCCTGACCTCCTAGGTTCCTCAGGGATATCTACCGCAGCCTCGGTTGAAGGTACTGTTTCCTCCAATGGTTGCTCGGTAGTTGGTTCTTGAACCTCCGATAACTCGAAGGTTCTATTACTCGACTTGTTCTCGAGAAATTCTTTCTCTAAGAACGTCGCACTAGCCGCAACAAAAACACGTTGTTCGGTAGGGGAGTAGAAGTAATGACCAAACGTTCCCTTTGGATAGCCTATAAAGTATGTCTTGACCGATCGCGGGCCGAGCTTATCCTCGTGTCTCCACTTGACATAAGCCTCGCAGCCCCAAACCCGAATAAAGGACAAGTTAGGGACCGTTCCCTTCCATAACTCGAATGGAGTCTTGTCAACAGCTTTAGACGGACTTCGGTTAAGTATTAGAGCGGCTGACAAAAGAGCATATCCCCACAATGAATCAGGCACAACGGTGTGACTCATCATGGATCGAACCATATCGAGTAAAGTTCGATTTCTCCGTTCGGACACACCATTTAATTGTGGTGTTCCAGGTGGAGTCAACTGTAGCACGATCCCACAGTCTTTAAGGTGTTGATCAAACTCGCGTGAAAGATACTCACCACCACGATCCGAGCGTAGTGCTTTAATCTTTCTACCCAGCTGGTTCTGTACCCGATTCTGGTATTCTTTGAACTTGTCAAAGGATTCACTTTTGTGCTTCATTAAGTAGACATAGCCATATCTACTCAAATCATCCGTGAAAGTGATGAAATACCTATAGCCATCTCGTGCGTTGATCGACATAGGGCCACATACGTCCGTATGTATGAGTCCTAATAGGTCGGCAGCGCGCATTCCAACACCTTTGAAGGAAATACGAGTCATTTTGCCGATGAGACATGATTCACACGTGCCATATGATTCGAAATCAAAGGGCGAAATAGCTCCATTCTGTATGACCTGTTTTACGCGTTTCTCATTTATGTGTCCCATACGACAATGCCATAGGTAAGTTTGATCTTTGTCACCTACCTTTATTCTTTTATTATTCACATGTAATATCTCGGTGGTTTGATCTAAAACATAAATTCCATTCATGGAAACTGCCTTGCCATAAATCATATTGTGTAAGGAGAAAATACAGCTATTATTCTCTATTACAAATGAAAAGCCGAGTTTGCCAAGTGCAGAAACTGAAATAATGTTTTTGGACAAACTAGGAACATAATAACAGTTATATAAAAATAACTCGAATTCACTTGGAAGCTGGATTACGTATGTTCCCTTCGAGACTGCAGCCACACGTGCTCCATTCCCGACACGCAGGTCCACCTCACCCTTGATTAGGGGTTCTTGGTTTCGGAGGCCCTGCACATGATTACATAGATGAGAACCACAACCAGTATCAAGTACCCAAGTTCCGCAACTTGCATGGTTAATCTCAATCATGTGAATAAAAGAAGAAGAAGACATACCAACAGGAGTAACACGGCCTGCTTTAATGTCCTCGCGATACACGGGGCATGAGCGCCTCCAATGCCCAGTCTTGTGGCAATGGTGACATTCCATGCTTGTATCCTTGCTCTTTGTCTTGCCTTGTGAGTTACTCGACTCACCAGGCCCACTCTTAGCAAATCCTGGTTTCTTGAACCTGGGCCTACCTACCGCTAGGTCGCCCTGAGCTTTAGCCTTCCCTTTACCTTTTCCCTTACTTGAGATCATGAGAACATCCTGCTTTAGACTCCCACTCAACTTTAGATCCTTCTCAGTCTGTACGAGAAGGGAGTGGAGCTCATGAGGAGTCTTCTTCATGTCGTTCATGTAGTAGTTGGCCCTAAAGAGGGCGAACCCATCATGAAGCGAATGAAGCATGCGATCAACGATGATGTTCTCACTGATCTTGCAGTTTAGGGACTCCAGTTTCTCGATATTCTCAATCATGTTGAGAATATGTGGGCTAACAGCTTGGCCCTTCTGGTGTTTCGCCTCAAATAAGCGTCAGGTATGCTCATAAGAAACGATTCTCGGAGCCTTGGAGAATTCGTTAGTGAGCGTGGTGAAAATCTTGTTTGCACCATGGGTTATGAAGCGTCTTTGCAAATTGGATTCCATTGCATAGATGAGTACGTTCTTTATCGCACCCGCTTCCATAACGAAATCGCTATGAGCGCGAATTTCGTTGGCTCTAGCTCCAGTTACTGGGTGTGGCGGAATGGGCTCAGTTAAGAACTTTAGCTTTCCGTCAGCAATGGCAGCATTCCGTAGTGCTGCCTCCCAGTCAGAGAAGTTTGACCCATCATTCCTCAGTCTAGTTGACTGATTCATGGAGTCCATGAAGGCTTTTAGCCAGGATTCACGTGCTAGCTTGGCACTTGGCATTGGGTCTTCACCAGCCATTTTAGTTTTACAGCAGTTTTAATGAACGTGTTCTACACTGAAAAGAAGATAAAACAAAACCATATAAGCAACTTATTGTTGTGATTTAAGTCTATATTAAATTGAATTTAAACTCGTAGACTCATGCATTTATATAATTGATCTCCCTCAAGAATTATATAAACGATCCCAAGACTCAATTTCCGTATATTGATAAGCCCACAGTTTGGCTAATTCCAATCGTTGGAACTCTTGGTCGATAGATTTCCGTATATCTATCTATTAGTCCATCTCAGTCACTGGAATATTATCGAGTGACCATGATGTTGAGATAAAATAAATCATCTGTTCCCACTTACCCGACGTAGAAGGGGTCATATTATGCCTACCGACGAAGAAGGGATTCATGGGAGGCTGATTTATAAAGACTAATCTCAATTTTTGGTTATACGAGGAAGACCCCATCAACTCTTATTTATCCATATTTAAGTGAACTAAAAACTAGCATTTGCGTGAATGAATTAAATAAAGTGATGGCTTTTAAATTGACATGTGACATCTGTATTGTCACAGAAAACTAACGCGTGACCTCTACATGAGTCAGTTTTCAGGCATGATATAGGTGGTTTGGTTTTTAGGCGGAATATGATGCAAGCTATTATCGAAGAAAGCATAAAGGTAAATGCAATAAACGTAAATAAAAGTCCTAGTGTGGCCTATCCTACCAAAATAAACATAAAACAACTTGGAATCCACTGTTGGACCCTAGAAGCTTGTCTTGATGTTCCATCTTGGTCCTTGCAGCGGGAGTGAGCATCCGGTCTCCGTCTTGTCTTTGGTCTTCACAAAATTACTAATTTAAATTACAAAAGTAATCCTAGATACATTCTAATTTAAATACAAAAGTAATTACATGGCAAAAACCCAAAACGGAGATTCAAGATCTCAAAATTACAAGCAAGATCGTGTCCCTTCATTACGGTGACACAATCTTCTAAGGCCACACTAAGTTACAAGCGTTTGCAAAAATTAAATACGTTATTGAAAGCATTCAAGGCATTCACAAGACGATAAATAAAATGCATCAACTAAAAACAATTTATACATGACATAATACTGTTATTATGATTAATAAATTTATACCAAACCACCTTTTAAGATTAAAATTAAGTGACTATACCGTTTTAATCACCAATTTTAACAAACATATAATCCATTATTTTAAACTGTTTTAAAACAATATGTATCAAACGAGGGTGAACCGTTTCACTAAATAATATACTATTTCCGTATATAGTATATTATTTTAAGCCATGTGAAAATAAAACATGTTATTTTCGAAAATAAAAAAAACGAGTCTGTTACAGGGGGGGAGGTCGACCGACCTAAACTTGTGGTCGACCGACCTCCTGCCGAAAAACGGAAAAATCTGCAACAGTAAAATCGGTCGACCGACCTATTAATTAGGTCGACCGACCAACAAGTAGTAAAAACGAATTTCAGAAAACGCAAAACGCTGCACTTTTTGAAATTAAAACAAGTTTTTACCTTTTAAACTTTGATTAAAACAAGTAAATCAAAATTAACATCAACAAGGGTTCACATATTGTTAAGAATATCGATTAATTAACAATATGTAAACAGGAATCGAAAAACAAGATCGAAAACTCATAAAGGAAACTGTTTTTTAAAAAAAAACAGAAAATTCACACAGGGGCGGTCGACCGACCGCTAATACTGGTCGACCGACCGACGTAGCGGCAGAAACGAGATTTTTCAAAATCTTTAAAAAAACTTCTGAAAAACACAAAAGTAAAATTTTCATGGCCTAAGGCTCTGATACCACTTGTGGGGAATAAAGCATGTATTCACCCTAAACTTGCAGGATTATAATGAAAAATACAGTTGTGTTTATAGTCATAAGATTAAAAAGGATAAGAAAAAGAATTCAACCTTTGGTCCTTTGTGCTTATGGCCTAAGAACAGGAATTAAAGTAAATTCCCTCCTATAACTTGCACCCAAGACTTGATTGAGATGATGCCGCGTGTGCTAGAAAATACTCTCCAATTGCCTTGCAATATGGGGAGAGCTTTTGAGAGGTTTTAGATGTTAGATCTGAGTTTTGGGAAAAAGATGTTCTCAAAACCCTAATTGTCAGAATTATGAATTACCAGTCAGTGACAAAAGGAGAAAGACTCTCCTTTTGTATTACTTAGGTCGGCCAAATGGGTCTTGGGTAAGGGTGGGCTTTTTCCACTCTTACCTTATACCTTTGCGTGATTCGACCCGTTTAGCTTTAAGTTGTTCGCGGGTTTTATTTATAAATCGTAACATGTTATCAGATATTAATACAGTCGATATATTAATAATGGTCTGACAAAATACGATATTGTATAATTACCCAAATTAATATAACTGTTTATATTAATACGCGAATACTATATTTAATTAAATATAACCGTTTATATTTAATTTACGAATTAATCTTGTAATCCGTTTTAGCTAAAATTATTTAATCCGTATTAAATAATAATCTCAACATCTTATTGACTAATTTATTAGTCAACACCTCTGACTAACTGTTTAGTCATATCCGGCATAAATGTGACTGTATTTTCATACCTTCACATCTCTCAAACGTGTCCTATAGGTGTGACGTATAGGGACCAGTTGATCACCGCCATCCGTATGACAATAACGTCAAACTTATCTAGCAAGCCAACCGTTATTGATAAACGTGGATCAACTGGTAATAATACAAAAGTATGCCCTTGTGATCCTTAAAGAGTTTTAATAAGTCATTGTACTTAATTGTCAAGGACACCAGCCCCAACAATTTCTTTGTCAACAGAAATACGCCCAGGATACTTTGGAGAAGTACGGGATGCTCGATTGCAAACCAGTGTCAACTCCAACAGAAATCAATGCTAGATTGTGTTCTACAGAGGGAAAAGATTTAGAGGATGTGACGATGTATAAACAACTCGTGGGAAGTCTTATATATCTCACATTGACTCGACCTGATGTCGCTTACGCGGTAAGTGTGGTTAGTCGTTTCATGCAAAATCCAAAGAAGTCTCATTTGGAAGCAATACGACATATATTGCGGTATATCAAAGGAACAGTTGACTATAGCATATTGTACCCAAGTGGTAAATCACCTCAAATTCACGGGTACTGTGATGCTGATTATGCTGGTGATCATGACACACGTCGATCAACTACCGGGTATATGTTTAGTCTTGGTTCCGGTGCTGTTTCGTGGTGTAGTAAGAGACAACCTACTGTATCATTGTCAAGTACAGAGGCAGAGTATAGAGCAGCAGCGATGGCAGCATAAGAGTGTGTATGGCTAACACAACTCTTGAAGGATCTATATCAACCAGTTAATTCTGGAGTAAAGGTATATTGTGACAATATGTCGGCTATGAGATTAGCAGAAAATCCAGTTTTTCATGCTAGGACAAAGCATGTTGAAGTACATTACCATTTTGTACGAGAGAAGGTTTTAAGAGGTGAGATTCATCTGGACTATGTCAAGACCGATGATCAAGTGGCAGATATCTTTACCAAAGGTCTAACAGGATCAAAGTTTAAGAAGTTTCGCATGCAACTTGGTATGATTTCTCGACTAACTTTCATATGAGAGTAGTCGTTGAGGGGGAGTGTTAAACTTAGCAACTCCTACTTCTCTATATTTCTTCCACCGTCCAACATGCATCAAAAATCAAGTAGTAGTAAAATGGTGGTAACTAAGTCAAAGAATGAATAGCATTTATCTACCATACTTATTTTACACATGCTTGTATGACTTTAGGTGTAAAGCCATTATTTCAATAGTGTATTGAGTAGTATAAATAGGTAATTTGTGTTCTATGTAAGGCATTCACAAAAACTTACAAGCAAAACATAAGAAAGTTTGTACGTAAAGTTTAGTGAGTCAAAAGTATTTGTGAGGTTAAGAGTGTGAGTGTTTATTTATAATTGGTGTGTTTCCAATTTATTTGAGTGATAATAAAATTATTGTAAGAGTGCAATTTATGATTATCGTCTTACTCTTATCACATAATATTTTTCATTACGCTTCCGTATAAATTACACTCTGATTTCCTACATCCACTTATGCTAATATCTAATCTTATGGCTTAAAAATGGACATGAATCAATACAAAATAGAAATAAGTAATGCTAACAGTTTACGTGTTGAACAAATCAGCATCCATTTTTGGGGCATTAAAGATTTTTTATTACCATGAATATATTTTCCAGTACTTGCCTTAATTAAAGATTGAAGACTGGATATAAAACCTAAGGAAATAAAGAAGAGAACTGTGTGAAATAAAGAATACAACTTGCCTTAATTTTCTGAGGCTAAATTTTAAAACTTTACGTCCCATTATATATGTGCATCGTATTATTACATTATTACTTGACGATTGTACATTGTTTAGGGTGGATATTCAAGTTACTCTTACATACATTTTTGTACGAGTATAAAATTTGTATAACTTGTTGACAAGTTTAGATACGACTATACGAGTAGCTCTCGTATACATACATGTAACACGAAATAAATACAAAGTACTATAGATAAATACATAATACAAATAAGATAATTAATATTTCCTGAATACCAAAATAATTTCCCTATATTAAAAATTAAATTATTATTCTCCATGTAGACTTCAGAAGATTTTCTGCACTTTTAATTATTTTATATATTAGTTGATTTGTGCATATTATGATGCGTGACTTATAAGTTGTTTTAAGCCCGGTTAACTAAAACTTCTACACCATCAGCCGGTACTGGATGTGAAAGATATATTATTGGCATGTCAGGATTAGCCAACTCCCACCTGCAAATTTAGAAGTAATGAATAAAAATAATTCTATTTGTAAATATATAACTTAGAGAAAAATTTCTTAGGTGTTATAAAAAATCGTTTACGCTTAATCAATGAATTTAAAAAATGTTAGACTATATGACAATATTTGTGCTGCTTACAAATAATTAGATATTGATTAGTTGCCCTCACTAAAGCATATGAATTCTCATTCAATGCGAACTGCAAATACAATGAATGGTTATTTGGTTGTATAGATTCATAAAAGAAAATTATTTTGGAGCCGTTTGGTGCGGTATGAGAAGATAAAATTCTCGGGCAGATTAAATTCATATGAACTTGAATATCACGTGAAATATGTAAATGTTGTTTGGTTGAATGTATGAACTTCAATTCATGCGGGAATTTCCACTTACCTAGAAGGGCTAAGTAAGTGACTTGTTACATTATGTAGGAATTAGAATTTCATAGGAAGTTCTAATTTCCATAAATTGGGCA
Organism: Silene conica; assembly: GCA_029255685.2. Classification (NCBI taxonomy): domain Eukaryota; kingdom Viridiplantae; phylum Streptophyta; class Magnoliopsida; order Caryophyllales; family Caryophyllaceae; genus Silene; species Silene conica. The sequence goes on from CM055312.2 coordinate 63,770,373, forward strand.
ACCACACAAGATTCAATTTTTCAACTTTTTATAACTTTCCAATTTCTGTGATTTTAAAAGGCAACCAAACAACCCTTAAAACTATAATTTCTCAATTATGAAAAAGGTTAATTACTTATCTGCCATAGGCCATAGGCCATAGAAAAGCTAAAATTCCTTGATGAATTATTTCCTATACTTAACCAAGCATGCATGTTCTATTTCATAAAAAGTGGAATTAAATTATGTGAAATAACAGTACACCAATATGTATTTCCTATTTTTCTACAGTAAATCAAACCACGCTCAAGTATATCGTATTTAACATAGTCACAATCTAAAGGATACAAAATGATTGTACTGGCTATTTTTCAATCTTGTAGATTTGATGATGACAAAAATCCTTATTAGGGTGCTTTTCGGAGATCTCTATTCATATGTGTGTTGATTATTTTACATTGGTAGACTAATAGCGAAGATACTAACTTATAAGTAAGTGGACTATTCATTCTTTAACATCTGTCAGGTTTTGTACATGCCCTATAGATCAACACATGTCATTTTGAGCATATTTTGTCTAACTCATCCATATCCCATGAACCTTCATAATAGGTCACTCATCCCTAAAACTAATCTATGTCACGTACACGTAACTATGAATATCTTTTGCATGGATAACCAGAAATGAAAGTACAATTTGTTGATATGAATATTATTTCTGTAATATCCGCCTATGTAGGAGACCTTACGGGGGATCCCGTATGTTCAAAGGATCATTAGGGAGACAATAATTTAGACTCTAGCCCGTATACTCAGCCTAGTACCGAACACTAGGTCAAGTACACAAGGTACTCGACCGAGTAAGACCTACTCGGCCAAGTGTGTGAGACACTCGACCGAGTACCGACAGTTCAACAATTATCTTTTGTGATCGTTAGTCGGGAATTATGTCATTTGTTTCTTTCTTTCTTTATTAGTTTCTTTCATTTGTATCAAAACCTAACATAAGCCTCCTTCATCCTTTTCCCCATTCTCTTCCCCACACTTTTAAAACCGCCTCTTAACCTAGAAACTAACATAGGAATGAGTTTAATTGATCGAGACGTAACCTTTATGTCGTACATCAGTTAACAAGGTAAGTCACTATCACCATCATTGGTTTTAGTAAAGATAATGGTTGATCGTGATAGAGTCGCATTGATTGTTGTATCTGAAGATTTGGATACCTTACGTGCATATGTGTGATTGTTTACGCTTGCAGAAGATGCGTTAAAGGTAGAGTTTCCCTACCCAGTATAGTTGTATGGTTAATTACGGTTGATGTGCTTTCATGATTGGATGATTATATATTCATTAGGTTATTAATATGATTTATTGATGGTAGAGTTATGATGATATCGTGAGCCATGTCGGAAGATGGTTTCACCCTATTGTTTTGCCTTTTAAGACTCTCTTCACAAGAGGGATGCACACATGTATGAGCTTGGGTTCACTCGCTGCGGTAAGCGGAGATTTCGATACCCTATACTGTAATACCCTCTATTTAAGGACCTGTTGACCTACCTTTGACCGACAAGAGTTCTTGTGAGGGACGGAAGATAGATCCAAGTATGCCTTCGAAAGAGAATACTCGATCTAGCTAGTATGCGTAGTACTCGACCACGTACTAGGGGTACTCGACCCAATACAACCGACTTGGTCGAGTAGGTCTGGTACTAGACTGATGCGTGCATATTTTATATACATTTTAGCATCATTTGGCACGCATTTTCATGCATTTTCATGCGTTTTACGTGCTGTCGTTTTTCCCCTATTTTGTTTCTTTGTGTACTTCTTGTTGTTTTGTAGAAAAATATGCAAAAGTTGCGGAAACCATGCTTTTCTAGTCAAAAGTAGGCTATTTTTAAAAGATGGACAAAGTCAAGGAACCTCATAGCCTCGGAAGTGCATTTTGGACTGAGAAGAGCCTAAACCGGGAGAAAATGAAGGACATAGGCAGCTGGACAACAAAGGGGCATTCTGATCTGATAAGAGCTCGATCGAGCTCTGGCTTTTGCTCGATCGAGGAGTTGCAGCAGAGAATATGCTCGATCGAGTAGTCACTTACTTGATCGAAAGGATTACAGGAAGAACAGTGGTTTCGAAGATTCGGTGGTTCCTCGATCGAGGAGATGCAGGATGAAGGATGCTCGATCGAAGGGTTTTGGAAGGACAGTTACTCGATCGAGTGATTCTCGAGTAACTCACTTACTACTCCGGATTCCGCATTTGTGTTTTTAGGTGTTAGGATAAGCAGTTAACCTAATCTCTATATAAGGATTAGGTTAACACTAATAACATATCATATTTTACTTCGCATTTACCTACCCACATTTAGAAAACATTTTAGTCAGTAACTTTTTTCTTAGCGTTTTCATAAACACAATACATTATTTCTATGGTTTATTCAATTTTATAGTTCATTTCCGGATCTCCATTCATCATTCCTACCAAGTTTATTGTAATTCCTTTTACCCTTTTCTCTTATTTTCATTCTCATTCTCATTATTTGTTGTTTATGTTTATTGGTTTATTTACATCTTCTATCATGTCACATGTTATTAGTTTTGATATTGTTAGCGTAGATCCCGAAGCCATGCGTAGGTAATCTTATTAATATGTTAGGATGAGGGAAGTCGCGGTAGTAATATCGTAGGAATCACATGTTAGTCATCTCTGCGACGAAGTTCATCTATAAGCAATATAATCAGAAAACTAGTTGAATGAGTGCACGTAGAAGACCGGTTTATCTAGTAAAACTGAACCTAGATCGAAAGATTGTTAAAGTAAGCCTGCTTAGGATAATCGATATAACCTACCTAGATCGAAAGATTGGTTGGGGAGTCTAGGGCGATTTGAGACCGAAAGGAGATAATCACTACCCACTTCGTCAATGACTCGACTGACCTAGTTATCTCGCATGACATGAATTACCGCGATGACCCGCTTCCTGACATATTTCGCCCTTTTTATTGATTAAACTCATCTTTGGTTCATTCCTGTTTATTTCGTAGTTTATCAACAACAACAACAACAACGACCCCCCCAATTGTGACCAATGAATTGACCACTAGTTAGAACTCTGCCTCCCTGTTGATTCGACCCTACTACCACTAGCTTCAGTTAGTAGTAACTAGGTTTTATCTTTGACCGTGTATACGACAGGCCGTGTCAAATTTTGGCGCCGTTGCCGGGGAGAAAATTGGTTTTAATTTTTTGTGTTAGTTTATTTTTGTTTCTTTGTCTTAAGGAATTATTTTTAATTCCTTAAGACCGTTCTTATTTCTTTCCCTTAGTGTTGTGTGTGCCCAGGTCTTCGAGGTTCGAATTAGTAGAAGCTAATCTGGAACCCGGAAGAACCTTTCTATGCCTCAGGAGGGAAAGAAGGAGGACTAGTCAGGAGGAAGTCTTGAGTATCCCTGAAAATTTTACTGTTGAACTAGTCAACCCACCATTCAAAATGCCAAACATAGCTAGTCATTCTGAGCCCAAGGCTGACTCTATTCCCAAAGGGTTCACTCTGGCCGCTGACGCAGCCGCTAATACGTTTGACATTTGACCTTCCTACATCAATCTGGTCGAACGAAATATGCACCGGGGTGTAGCTGGAGAGGATCCACGAAAGCACATGGAGATCTTTACCGATTACTGCTCAACAATTCCAACATCGTAGACGGTAACTCAAGATAGGATAAAGGAAGTCATGTTTCCTTTTTCGCTATCTAAAGGAGCTATGGAGTGGTACCGTGACTTGGACCGGGAAGCTGCTAATGTTACAGACTGCGAGTCTTTGGCCCTTGCATTCTACAAGAAATACTACCCGCCCCAAAAGACCAATGTCGCCCTTCGTTCCCAAATCACTAACTTCAAATAACACGGAACGGAAATCCTCTATGAAGCTTGGACTAGGTTCAAGAAGCTAGTAAAAGCATGTCCTCATCATGGTTTTCAACCGTGGTTTATCAGCAACCAGTTCTATAACGGGTTATTCGATGATCATTGGGCCATTCTTGATGCAGCTTCAAAGGGAAGGTTCCAAAAGGAAACTGATGATGACAAAGCCTGGGGTATTATAGAGGATATGGCGAACCATTGTGCTGACTATGGTAACCCGAGATCATGGACAAGAACAGTAGCCAACATGAATACTGATGGCATTAAGGCTAAGCTAGATAAGTTGGCTGCGAGGTTTGACCAATGGGACAAACAAAATGAGGGAGGTCAACAGACGGTTCGCCTACTGCAAAAGGGTGAACCAATGATGTGTGAGAGGTGTGAAGGAGCCGGGCATTCCGCTATTGAATGTCTTGCAGAGAAAGAGCAAGTGTTCTCCTTTCAACAGTTCAGACAAGGAGGAAATTTCTACAACCAGAACAACGTTCATCCCAATCTTAGGTGGACAAGTCAGAATGTGCTCAACCCTACCCCACCGCCACAACAAAACTACATCCTACCTCACCGCAACTAACAAAGTTACCAGAAACCCCCCACAATATCCGCCGTCACAAGTTGGTGCTTCCTCATCTGGAGGAAATTCTGAAATTAGTGAGCTAAAGAATATGGTTCAATCTTTGGCCTCCCAAATGCAAGCTGCATGGTAATGCGCCGATCAAGTTTTTGGAGTCGCAAATCGCCCAATTGGCGATTAAACAATCATCGCGACCATCGGGGCAACTTCCCTCACAAACCGAACAACGGAATGAGACCATCAACATGGTCAGGTTGAGGAGCAGATGCGAGTATGAGGGGCCAAGTGTTGAAGTTTCTGGTCAAAAAGGTGTTGAAAGCAGAAAAGAAGAAGCTGTAACTGGAGCTCGGGTCGATTGATTAGTTTTCAGAGCTCGATCGACTGAAAATTTCGAGGATTCACTCGATCGAGCAGATGTCAGAGCTTGATCGAGTGAGGTTGACAGAGAGGTCCTCGATCGAGCAGTACCATTTGCTCGATCGAGCAATGCAGAGGACAAGATCACTCGATCGAGTGATCTGATGGCAAAAAGCACTTGATCGAGGGTTTTACAGAAAAGAAAAGAAGCTAGGGAGAAAGAACAAGCGGAGTATGAGGATGGAAATCGTCATATCAACTTCAACGATGTACCTTATCCCATGCGGCTAGTGGAGCATGAGTTCGCGAAATTCTCAAGCGCCTTGCGAGAATTGAAAGTCCACGTACCTTTGTTGGAGTTGCTTTTAAAGGTACCCTCCTATCTCAAGTTTATGCGTGAGATTTTGTCGCACAAGCGAAGTGCGGATGTCGTTGAAACAGTTGCTTTAACGGAGGAGTGTTATGCATTCGTCCAAAACAAGAGTCCACCCAAACTAGCCGACCCAGGTAGTTTTTCCATCCCTTGCAAGATAGGTACCCATCTGATTGATAACGCCTTATGTGACCTAGGGGCGAGTGTTAATGTGTTACCCGTGTCACTAGCAACTAAGTTGGGTTTTTCGAAATTCAAATGCAACATAACTATACAGATGGCCGACCGTAGTGTTTCGAGACCACTAGGCATTTTAGAGGACATTCCTGTTCAAATAGGAGAGTTCTTTATACCGGTTGATTTCGTGGTCTTGGACATTCCGGAGGATTCATATACTCCGATCATTCTAGGTAGACCTTTTCTGCACACTGCGAAAAGCAGTGATTGACGTAGGTACTAAAACACTGACCTTTCAGGTGGGTGGGGAGGACCTCATTTTTAGGCATACTAGCACATCACGTCACCTATGACGGTTATTTCATGTTATTCCATGTCTGATGATGTTTCTGTTGATGTAGAAATGATAGAACTAACACCTCTACCTCAGTTTGAGAGCAAAATTGAGGACGATTTTATGGTCAATTCTGATGCAGGTACTGAGCCAGATTACAACCCGGGATGGATGGGGTTGGTTAACATTCAAGAATATGAGGAAGAATCCGACGGAGAAAAAAGCCATCGATCAAAAGAAAGCAATACGTCATGACGTATAACCCCATTGATAATTCAGTTGTTTGGAAGCTTGAAGCTAGTGAAGTCACAACTGCGGAAGGGAGTTCTGCAAGTTAGGAGCCCTATCACGGGCAATAAACATTCGTTTTTTTGAACATTTGAGCTCTGGCTTTTTATCGATCGAGGAGTTGCAGCAGAGAAAGTGCTCGATCGAGTAGTCACTTACTCGATCGAAAGGATTATAGGAAGAACAGTGGTTTCGAAGATTCGGTGGTTGCTCGATCGAGAAGATGCATGCAGGATGAAGGGTGCTCGGTCGAAGGTTTTTTTTAAGGACAGTTACTCGATCGAGTGATTCTGGACCTCGATCGAGTAACTCACTTACTACTCCGGATACCGCATTTGTGTTTTTAGGTTTTAGGATTAAGCAGTTAACCTAATCCCTATATAAGGATTAGGTTAACACTAATCACTTATCATATTTTACTTAGCATTTACCTACTCACATTTAGAAAACATTTTAGTCAGTAACTTTGTTCTTAGCATTTTCATAAACACAGTACATCATTTCTAGGGTTTATTCAATCTTATAGTTCATTTCCGGATCTCCGTTCATCATTCATGCCAAGTTTATTGTAATTCCTTTTACCCTTTTCTCTTATTTTCATTCTCGTTATTTATTGTTTATTAGTTTATTTACATCTTCTATCATGTCACATGTTATTAGTTTTGATATTGTTAGCATAGATCCCGAAGCCATGCGTAGGTAATCTTGTTAATATGTTAGGATGAAGGAAGTCGCGGTAGTAATGTCATAGGAATCACGTGTTAGTCATCTCCGCGACGAAGTTCATCTATAAGCAATATAATCAGAAAACTAGTTGAATGAGTGCACGCAGGAGACCGGTTTATCAAGTAAAACTGAACCTAGATCGAAAGATTGGTAAAGTAGGCTTGCTTAGGATGATCGATATAACCTACCTAGATCGAAAGGTTGGTTGGGGAGTCTAGGGCGATTTGAGACCGAAAGGAGATAATCACTACCCACCTCGTCAATGACTCGACTGACCTAGTTATCTCGCATGACATGAATTACCGCGATGACTCGCTTCCTGAAATATTTCCCCCTTTTGATTGATTAAACTCATCTTTGGTTCATTCCTGTTTATTTCGTAGTAAATCAACAACAACAACAACCCCAATTGTGACCAATGAAATGACCACTAGTTAGAACTATGCCTCCCTGTTGATTCGACCCTACTACCACTAGCTTTTGTTAGTAGTAACTAGGTTTTATCTTTGACCGTGTATACGACAGACCGTGTCAGACCGAGTACTGTTGGACTAGTGGGTTAGTAAGTTTGACGGAAGTTATAATCTGAAACATTTGTTAAAATCATTTCGTTAATCTTATGAATCCTAATACACCCTTCTCTCTATTCCTACATCTCTCACTACCCTCCCTTACCCTATACTCGTGAGTTGTTATTGTTAAGTGCTTCTATAGTCTAGTCTCTAATTTTACGCTTTCTTGTAAGTTGAGCTTTGTTGTTCCATCATCGGCTAAAGGGTGGAATCATTCGGTGGATTCTTACAAGATCAGTAAAAGAAAGTTTAACATGCTGAGACGGTATTTCACATTGTTTTTGTATGCGCAAGTTGTATTGTCGTGCTACTTATGCTTTTGTGTAGCACATGCGCAAAATTTTGACAAACTATTGAGAGCTTTAAGTTGCTTTGATTATGCACATTTGTGGTGGCACCTGCCACGATCTCCCCATGTTTGCTGCTTCTTTGATGAGGTCCAGTATGCACTTATTGTGAGTCTCTTTTCCTAGTTTTTATTCTTTTGCATTCATCTTGTTCGTATATCTCATCCCCTATATTTTGATACTATTGTTGTTTGCTGAATACAATGAGAGCATTGTATGATTTGGTTTGGGGAGGGTCAACATATATCCGTGTTGCATCCATTTTCAGATTTATTACATTTCTGCATGCATCGTTTGATTTATAAAAGAAAAACTAAAAAACTTACCAAAACATGATTACTTTTGCATTTAGGTCGAATTGGAATGCTAGGATTTCAATGATGAGCCTGCACTACATCTAATTCATTTACCCAAGCCTTGCAAATTAACATCTTTTAGCACAGTCATTAGCTTATCTACGAGTTTTTGTTAAAAAATTAGCTGAACAAATAGATTTGACCCGAATTGTTGGGAGCCTACTCTTATATTCTAAGGAATAAAGCCTTAAAAACGGGTGTCATCTATGACCGTTTTGATGTAGGATTGTGAGTAGTGTAATCCTTGCATAGCGTGTAGCATCGTTTAGCATAAGTATGAAATTAATTTTCTTATTACATGCATACATTCGGGTTGGTGGCGGTGTCACATGTAGGAGAGGTGCTTACATACCCCTTTTCTTTTCCATTTTATCCATTAATTTCACATTTGTCAAATTTGACTTTTTGAACTCTTAATTATATCCGAATTTAGCCTGTCATGTCAAACTAGTTTAGTGTTTCGTGGGTATATTGCTTCTTGTATCAGTTTTGGTTTGCTTTGAAAAGTTGGGAGTTGGTAGTTTTGGAGAATGAGGAAGAGAGAAAAGAATTGAAGAATCAAAAAGATGAAAAAAAGAAAAAAAAAAAGATGACTGGAAAATAAAAAAAGAGGAGAAATGAATTGAATTCACTCCTATTTCTTATTTTTATCAAGTGAGGAGTATGTCCGTCTTTGGATAAGTGAGTTGTTGCCAAAATGAAGGCAGTTGTTTTTTTGATGGATTTTGAATCGGATGTTGTTATTTTGGTTTTGTTTAGTTTCCTAACTTGGCTCTTACCTTCTCATTCCCAAACCGTTTTGCCCTTCTTACCCATTTGCCTCACTTTCCATATTTTGTAAGCCCTCGTAATGTGACACAACCCTGATTGGTTGAAATGTATGTGTACGGTAGTTAGAAATGTCTATCATATATATTATATTGCATGCATGTTATGTAGGTTGTAGCTTAGGTGAACGACTACTATTCTTTTCCTCTCTTGCACAAATATTTATTACCTTTTGCTTGAATGAGAGAAGAGCGACCCGTGAGAGTCCGACTTTGAAGGTCTTGCAAGCTAAGGTCGACAATTAAGCTCCTCTTATAAACAACTTCATAACTCATTTGAAACTGACAATTTCGATATAGTGTTGTTTTTTGCATTAAATGGTTTACGCATGATTATTTGTTGCTAGCACTGAGAATGAAATTTGTTCCATTAGTTTTTTTTGTTTTTCTAGTGTCTTTATATTGCTTGAGGACAAACAAGGGTTTGGTTTGGGGAGGTTTGATGTGTGCATTTTATATGCACTTTTCTTACCATTTTGGCACACAGTTCTATGCAATTTAGATGCTTTTAGGAGCTATGTTAGTGTCAAATTCTCCACATTTTCTACTTTGGTGTATTCGTGTTGGTTTTCATGAAATGACATTTTGTTGCGCATTTTTAGCCGACTCTTGAGCACCTGGAGACTTGGAAGAGATATAGATCGGATTTTTTACTACTAAGGAACTTACCGAACATTTGAAGAGGTTAAGTGTTGAATGAAACCCTTACTTGGCTATTGGTATAGTTTGGGATGATAATATGAGGTTCACATTGATAGGCCCTACTTTGAAGACACATAACTCAAGCTTTACAAATGATAATCAAGTGATTCAAATTGGAGACGAAATCTGATCCTGTTAGCTTTCGAACGACACCAAAAATTCTCTAGTTTCGTAACGAAGAAATTACGACCATTTGAAGTTCAGTGCGCATTGCAGGAACCGCGCGACGACATATCACTTGATCGAGTAACCAAAGTGCTCGATCGAGTAACCAACGCACTTGATCGAGTAACCAACGTACTCGATCGATTGGATTAAGTTGGGTTTTGGTTGATCGAGTGTTATAGAGTTTCTCGATCGAGTAATTTTGCCACTGTTGAACGCTCTCCCTTGGTTGACTAGAGATGCAGAGTAGCTTGTTCCGCCCGACACAGGTTTATGTCGGGTGTGGAGTAGCGCCAAATGAGAGGGAATTTCAAAACACACATGTAAAAGGGGGACATTGTTGAGGTCTTCCCATATATGTGTAAGGGGTATTGTCTCACTTCGTTAGAATATTAATTTAATAAAGGGATAACTTATAAAAAGTAAGTGGGATAATCTTATCAACAATTGATTTTAAGATGAAATCTCAATTGCTTATGATCCGGTCCTATGCATCTATATCTATATTCCTTCTACGGAAGAAATAAAACAAAAGCATAATATATTAAAAAAAGCAGAAGGTGAAATGATATTAAACTCGTTTCGTTATTATAATTGAGGTACTAAATAGTATTAGTGATAAATACATGATGTATGCTTTCAAATTATTATAAGCGAGGCTTGTTTTCAGGGTGGAATCACGTAAACCATTTTCGTCGTTTTGTTTCATTGTTTTCAGTTGGAAATCATAAGTATGACAGATTTGAGGACATGACATTTATCCAAGTATCACAGAAAACTAGCTTCACATTATACAATAGATAGAGAAAATGGGTAGATAAAGAAAATGGGGTTTGTATAATAGCAAAATTAAAAGAGCAAAAAGTGTTACCTATATCCGATAACCAAGTGATGTAGAAAAATGGTAGTAATAAGATGAACAAGCATACTTCCGGGACATGTTCTTGTGCCTCCTCCAAAAGGGAAGTATGTTCCATGTTTTGGACGAGACTGCGAAGTACGATTTATATTATTAAATATTATACAGTATTTTCCATTTAATTTTATGCGTTTAATTAAAATGTATTCCATGTAAATATTCCACAAATACAAAAAATTAAATTAAATGAATGAAGGAAGGACGTGTTTGCAATTTAAAACTCTAAAATTTAAAGAAGGTAATTTAGTTCTTTTATAACCAAACTTATGATTAACATATTGTCAAAAACCATCATGACAAAGATATTGAACGATCTTTTTAAAATAATACTCAAAAATAAAGTATTAGTTGTAAAAAAAAAAGGTTCGTATTGAAATTATTTATCAATACAGTATCTACGTAAGCTTAAAAGATCACGATCCAGAAACAAGGGACAGACACGCCATTATGAGTGGCGTGTCTTTGGATGATCGAAATTGCCAAACCTAGTACGTCATTTCATTTATCCTGCCCCTCCACCTTTAATCCCCTATAAACTATCAAATCAATCATTGTTCTCGCACAATCACCATAAATCACTATAAGGAACCACCAATAACCAGGTACATATCAACTAATTAGCCCCCGCCATCGATGTTACACCTCTACCAACCTAGTGATTCGACCATCATCGACAACCTCAATTTTATGCTACTTAGAGACTTAGAATGGTATGCTGTATAACAAAATCATTTATTAATTACATCTCCACCATGATTTAATCGATTTATGAAACGATCTATGTGTTGTCGACCAAAACATACGTCCTTGTTGTCCTTCGGTGAGTCGTGAATTGTCTCTCTATATATTGAGATATTCGGAAAGATATTATTATGGGTATCATAATGATATCAAATAAAATAGTTTAGGAATATTCTTGGATTATATCCAACCGGTCTATCTCAATATATCAAAATTCTCTAATAGCCACTACTACTATTAATCGCTATTTGGCATGGGAAATCAGGGTTACTATCAGGGAATTAGTAGGAAAAAATAATTCGGCACCGGTTAGCCAATGTTGGAGCGATTGATTTACGGTGGCAAAATCGGCAAGGCAGGAAACGCGTGGATAGTTGTGGCTGGAATTGTTTAGGATTATTTTGGGGATTATGGGATATTCGTTTGATGAGATGGATAGATTTCCTTTAGCAATAATTGTCCAAATCCGACACTTCTTGAATAAGAATGTCATTGTTGGGACAAGTGAATTTGTATTTGTTGGAAATAGGGGCTCTTTTGAATCAAGTGTTTTTTCCAATTGTCCCATATTGGTGAAGAAATGTGAGTTTAGGGTGTTTACATATCACTAGTCTCGTTATCCTATTACTAATGGGTTAAGGGAGTCTTTTATGGAAAGACTAGTGAGGTGCTTAATTCGCTCACAAACACGCGCGCGCGTTGCCCATGTCGGAGCCCGACCCGAGTCTGTGATCCGGAATTTGGAAATTGGGATTGGTGGGTTGTGCATATTTTTTTGGGTCGAGTCCGTGTTTTGTTGTGTGGAAATTGAATTGTTCATTTCCAGATTCGTGCTGAATCAGTCAGCCTTGAATACTGAGTTTAAGGGAGAAGTTTTCAACCCCCATCAGCTCTCTCCGTCTGCTATAACTAGCAGCCCCTTCAACACTCTGAACACAACATCTCAACACTTCTCTTTTGTCTTTTTTCTATTAAAATTCTGGTTAGAGATATTAATTTCGTTCTAGACTTCTCCAGTCTCTCGAGTGGGCGATTCTGGAAAGTAGCAGTAGTGTAATCCTTGGGAACTAGCAGTGATCTGCTGATCGCCACCACGGTCGTACCGAAATAATAGTTTTCAAAGCAGTGGTCCTTTCCCGTCACTATCTTTCGTCTTTTCGGTATTTATGGTCCTTCCCTAGTTACTGCGTTTATTTTTAGCAACTATTTGAGAATTATTATATTGCAGTAACTATGTCTATTTTGTCGAAAATTGTGCCTAATATGTCAAAAGTTGAGGCAGTTAGACGGTCATCATTATAAGAGATGGTCTAAGAAACTATTGATGTTTTTTACCAATTAGATATTAATCATTTTCTGTTTAGCGGCCAACCTAAACCCCACATCCTTACTGATATTGGTAAGTCCAATGAAGATATAATTAAAAAGTTTGAAAAGGACAATAAGACTGCTAGGTGTCATTTACTAAATAACATCAAAAATACCTTGTTCGATTTATTTGCTGTTAGTAAATCAGCTAAAGTCATTTGGGAGTCTTTATTTAGAGGCTAAATATGGGGTTGATGACGCGGGAAGAAAAATATGTTATGGGTAAAATTTCAGATGGTGGACGGGAAATTTATAATGGAACAAGTTCATGTTTATGAAAATCTTTGTGCTGTTGTGGTTAATGAGTGAATAAACCTAGACGGTTTTTTTGTGGCTAATGTGTTACTAGAAAAATTCCATTTCTCATGGTCCGACTACATAAACCACCTTAAACACAAAAAGAAAGACCTATCCTTAAGGAACTTGTAGGACATATGAGGACCGAGGAGGCAAATCGCCTCAAAGACAAATCTGTTGTTAGTCAATCTGTAAATAATGTTACTTCTGTGAAGGCTAATCTAGTTGAGTCCAGTAGTCCGTCTAATGCTTCTGAAAAGTTCAAGGGTAAGGGTAAAGCCAAGGTTGCCCAAGGTAAGGGTGCTGATAAGAAGAATGGTCCAGGGAAGCATACTAAACCAGTTGCTAAGATTCAGAACCGAAGGGTCCCATTGTCTGTTATGTCTGCGAAAAAGCAGGTCACTAAGCCTACTAATGCACTTATAAGAACACTGTTGAAGTTAATGTTGTTGTGACTGGTGATGTCATTGTTGTTGTGGTTGTGGAAGCTAATATGTTGGGTAATGTTGAATTGGTCTTGCGGATACTGGGGATTTCAGACACCTCTGTGCTTACAAGGGGTTATTTGTTGAGTTCGAGGAAGTGGCGGACGGGGAATGTGTCTACATGGGTAATTATTCTTCATCTGCAATGATCACAGGCAAAAGCAAGATCTTTCTCAAACTCACCTCGGGAAAAACACTTGCTCTCAACAATGTTTTATTTGTACCCTCGTTGCGTCGAAACCTGGTGTCTGGTGCCTTATTGAACAAAGGTGGTTTGAAACTTATCTTTGAGTTTAACAAAGTTGTAATGTCGCGCAATGGGGATATGTGGATCTTTGGGGGGGGTCTCTTTTTATTGATCTCTAACTCAGTTTCTAATAATATTTCTTCTTCTTCCTATTATATTTCTGAGTCTATTGATGTTTGGCATGGTAGATTAGGTCGTATGAATGTCGACTATATTAAAAAACTTAGAACAATGAGTTTAATTCCAAGTTTATCCAGTCAAGAATTCTCTAAATGTGCTAACTGTGTTGAGACTAAAATCACAAACAAACCTAGGGTAAACCTGTTACAACTAGGAGTACAAGTCTTCTTGAACTAATTCACACCGACCCAGCTGACTTCAAAAATGTTGCAAGTAGAGATGGAAAGACTTATTATGTTACATTTATAGACGGTACGACTGTTCTAGACATACTCATGTATATTTTCTTAAGACTAAAGATGAAGCACAACAATCGTTTATAAAATTTAAAAGTGAAGTTGATAATCAACTCGACAAGAAACTCAAAAGAGTAAGGTCTGACAGAGGAGGCGAGTATATGTCTAGTTATCTGACCAATTTATGTGTTGTAAACGGTATAATACATGAGACTAGTCCACCTTACTTACCCCAGTCTAATTGTGTAGCTGAACGAAAATATAGAACTTTAAAAGAGATAATGAATGTTATCCTTTTAGTTCTGGTCTATCTGATGATATGTGGGGGGTGCAATTTTATCGGCTTGTCATATTCTTAACCGTGTACCTCATAAGAAAGTTGATAATACACCCTACGAGATTTGGAAGGGTCATCTTCCTAACCTAAGCTTCCTTAGGGTATGGGGATGTTTGGCTAAAGTGGGTTTACGTGACTTTAGGAGACCTACCGCTGGACCAATAATCTATGATTGTGTTTTTATTGGTTATGCTCAAAATAGCTCTGCTTATCAATTCATGTCTTTGAGTGATCGTTCTATATCTGAAGCTAGAGATGCTGTTTTTTTTAATATGTCTTTCCATTATAGAAAAATGTTGTGTCATCTCCTAGTTTAACTGATGCATCTATTAGTTTATCTTTACATGCAAGTAGTAGTAGTAGTAGTAGCACTCTTATTGATCAAACCGTTGACCCTATGAGAAGTAAAAGAGTTAGATGTCCAAAGAACTTCAGTAATGACTTTGTTACAACTATGTTATCCGAATATGGATACTCTGTTTGTGCTAGTGATGGGTTTGTTTCAGCCTTTTTAGTAGAAGATGATCCAAAAACCTACAGTGAGGCAATGAAATCCGTTGATACTAATTTTTGGAAAAATGCTATTAAAAGTGAACTTGACTCTATTGTTTCTAATCAGACTTGGGAGTTGATTGATTTACCTAGAGGTAGTAAACACATTACAAGCAAATGGATGTTTAAAAATAAAATGAGACCGGACGATACAATAGAAAGGTTCAAGGCTAAATTTGTGGTTAGAGGATTTACACAAAAGAAAAATATTGATTATTTTGATACTTATTCCCCCGTGACCAAAACTTCGACTATATGAACTCTTGCCGCTCTAGTTAATATTCATAATCTTATTATACATCAGATGGATGTTAAAATTACTTTTTTGAATGGTGAACTAAAGGAAGAGATCTATATGTCGCGACCTGAAGGGTTTGTGGTGAATGGCCTAGAGGATAATTTGTGTAAACTAAACAAGTCTTTATATGGTCTGAAACAAGCCCCAAAACAGTGGTATGAGAAATTTAACAACATTATGATGAGTAATGGCTTCATGATTAACAATTATGATTCATGTGTATATTCCAAAATGATAGAATCTAATTGTGTTATTATATGCCTATATGTTGATAACATACTAATATTTGGCAGTAATTTGGATGTGATAATTACAACCAAAGATTTTATGTAATCACACTTTGAGATGAAGGACTTAAGAGAAGCTAGTGTTACTCTAGGAGTTAAGGTTATCCGAAACTCGAATGGAGTTTCTTTAAGTCAATCTTAAAAGTGTTGAAAAATTTCAACTGATTTGATGAAGTGCCGCTAGGACACCCTATGATGCTACTATACATCTATGTAAAAACTTGGGTAAGAGTGTATTCTAAGAAAAGTATGCTAAGATCCTAGGTAGTGTGATGTTTCTTATAAATTGTACCCAACTATATATTGCATAAGCGGTTAGTAACCTGAGTCGTTATACACATAACCCTAGTAATGAATATTGAAATGTTCTTCGTCGTTTGCTAAAATACCTAAAAGGAACAGTTGATCTTTGTTTCCATTATAGTAAATTTCCTGCTGTATTATAAGGTTATTGTGATGCAAAATGGGTTTTAGGTAATGATGAGATCGGTTCTACTAGTGGCTATGTCTTCACCATGGGTGGAGGTGTTATCTCATGGAAGTCTTCCATACAGATTCGTATTGCACGCTCTACCATGGAATTAGAGTTCATAGCTCTTAAGTTGGAAGGACAGGAGGCTGATTGGTTGAAGAACTTATTAGCAGATGTACCAGTGTGGGGAGGTCGGGAAACACCGGTCTCCTTACAATGTGACTCTCAACCTGCAATTGGTGTTGCTAATAATAAGGTCTATAATGCAAAGAAACGACACATTCGAATCAGGAATGTTGTAGTCTCCTTGAGAATGGAGTGTCGCTTTAGACTATGTTAGTCTGAAAGCAATTGTAACACCCCAAGAGTATGAGAGGAAAGTTGTCCCACATTGGTAGAATGTGAGACTTGTGATATGTTTATAATAACTTCCACCCACCACTTAGTAACAAGGCCTTGTGCTTTTGGGCTTAAGTGAGGACAAATATTTGGCCCAAAGGTACACATCCCATCTTATTGGGGTTGTGTTACGACGGTGGCGGGTCGAATTGTTACAAATGGTATCAAAGCGGCCCTGCGACCGTGTGGTGAGCCTGTGGTCGGGAGTACCCGGGTCACACACCTAGCAGGGGAGGATTCTAGCCCTGGTTGTGGTCAGGTTTAAGGCACAACGAGGACGTTGTGTTCTTAAAGTGGGGGAGTTTGTAATACCCCAAGAGTATGAGAGGAAAGTTGTCCCACATCGGTAGAATGTGAGACTTGTGATATGTTTATAATAGCTTCCACCCACCACTTAGTAACAAGGCCTTGTGCTTTTGGGCTTAAGTGAGGACAAATATTTGGCCCAAAGGTACACATCCCATCTTATTGGGGTTGTGTTACGACGGTGGTGGGTCGAGTTCTTACAGCAATCTTGTTGACCCATTTACTAAAGGGTTGACTAGGAGACTAGTCTTTGACATGTCATAGGGAATAGGGCTCAAGTTCTTAAGTCAAGAGTGACTAGGTCTAATGTCTATATTCCTATGGCATTGTATGATTCATAGCCTCAATGGTGATGCTTTTGAGACGCACTTGATGAATTGTACACAAGGTTGGACTTAGGTCCTGAATGGCTTATGTGAGAAGTGTTATGAGCAGCACTTGAGCCACCTACGTAGATGTGATGATCATAAACACTATGAGAAGTCTGGTGAACATATATATTAGTACCAAGGTAACCGCATAGCTCTAAAAGAGCGCGTTGCACTCGGAAATCGCGGAACGATCTTAATTATGAAGGTAATGATATGTGTTGTGAGGTGTATCAACTGAAGCTCGGCTAGGAATTCAAATCGCAAGATATTCTCTCGTTGTAAGTAAGTTGTTTCCTCATTTCACTAAAGTTTTAATTCAAATCGAAAGATATTGATACCTAAGTATCCAAACCTTCCTTTACCCAAGAATTCTCTTTCTCTATCTCTGGCGCCCCTAGTGGGGGATTGTTGGAAATAAAGGCTCTTTTAAGTCAAGTGTTTTTTCCAATTGTCACACATTGGTGAGGAAATGAGAGTTTCTTGTGTTTATATATCACTTGTCTCGTTATCCTATCACTAGTGGGTTAAGGGAGTATTTTGTGAAAGACTTGTGAGCTGCTTAATTAAGCTCACGCACGCACGCACGCGCTGTTCCCGAGCTCGGCCCGGCCCGGCCCAAATCCGTGATCCGAGATTTGGGATTTGGCAATCGCCTACGGCGGGCTGTGCCTATCTTTTTAGGCCAAGTCTGTGTTTTGTTGTGTGGAAACTGAACTGTCTACGTTCATTTTCAGATTCGTGCTGAATCAGTCAGTCAATAGACTAATAGACTGTTACTGGGTGAGATATTCTCTCCTCATTTCAAGCCTTGACTGTTGAGTTTAAGGGAGCAGTTTTCAGCTCCCATCAGCTCTCTCGTCAACTATAAGTAGCAGCCCCCTCAGCACTCTAAACACAACATCTCAACACTTCTTTTCTCTCTTTTCTCTACTAAAATCTGAGTAAAGATATTAATTTTGTTCCAGGCTTCAGGCTTCTGCAGTATCTTGAGTGGGCGATTCTGGAAAGTAATAGTAGTGTAATCCTTAGGGAACTACCGGTCATCTATTGATCGTTACCACGATCACACCGGAATAATAGTTTTCAAGGCACTTGTCCTTCCACGTCACTATCTTTCGTCTTTTCGGTATTTCTGGTACTTTTCTAGTTAATGCGTTTATTTTTACCAACAGTAGTTATTTCACGATTACAAAGACACTCTATTCACAACGGTGTGTCTACCCCTATAGAAACGTCATTTCCAATGGCGTGTTTACATCAAAAATAATCTCTTTTGTCCCTTTACAGGGTTTCATCACAGACGCCATTAGCCATGCAAATTTTAAAACCCCGAGCACATGTAAATATTATTTTAACAAATATTTTCATAAACAACCAAAAAAAATAAATCTTTTTATTTTTGAGCATTATTTTAAAAAGTAGTTCGATAGATGCCATATGTAATATCTTTTTTTTAAACATTTATTGTAAAAAAAATGAAACAATAAATACTCCCTTTGCCGATTGTTTATTTACCTGTATTTTTTTTAACAAACATTAATGAATAATAGTTAACTAAGTTGGGGGATTATAAAACATAAAGATAAATAAATGGCCCAAATATCTTAAATTAAAAAATAGATAAATGATTGTTGCATAGAGAGTTTCACAAATACAATGAAGACTTTTGAAAACTATCAATTATTATAACTTCAAAAGAATTAAAAATCATGTATGATTTAACTATATATTTGAGAAATAAGAATAACGTACCTCCCATCTGTCTGGATTGAAAGTCATAGGATCCTCAAAGTTTGTTGGGTCAAGGTGAAGATACCTTAGCCAGAGTAATACATTCCATCCTTTTGGTATTAAATAGCCTACATATAACAATCATTTTTGTTAGAAGACAAATCACCCATATCTCGTTCAATTTAGCTTTTTTTGTTTTGTCTTTTTTTTTGTTTTTAATAAGGTAAGAAAACTAGGTTGATCATCTTGGATAGGACTAATCTATCTCATCCTTTCGAATGAGTAAGGTAACTTGAAATCACCGGCTTTCAACCCACCTCGTAACACCTCGTAAGAGTTGGACATGAATGTCCAACGGAAGCCATGAAGTCAACAACCTTGTTGGTTTCACGAAAGCAATGTTTAATTATCACTTCATCGAAAAGACGAAAATCAAGTTTCACATCCTTGATAATACTAGAGATTTCCCATGAGATCTGCCAAGTGCTACGAAATGAGTTGATAACACATAAATTATCACCCTCCACAATTAACTTCGAGATTCTAAGTGTTTAGCGGCTAAATTACCTTATTTTAGAGCGAGAGTTTCTGTGACAAGAATACTATTAGATCTGCACTATTTTGCTCCTAATAACACGACTTTACCATTATGATTTCTTATACAATATCCTAAAGCAGCTTTATTGTCATCTATTCTCGATCCGTCAAATTTAGCTGTAGGAAACCATTTATAGGTTTCTCCCACCAGATTTCCTTCTTACTAGAAGAGTGTTTAGCTGACTTTTCTTTCTCGGGATTGTTGAGATCCTTATGTCTGGTTTCGTTCCAGGTCTTAATGCTATTATTACATAAAGTAATAAGTTTGCTTATATTAAAATTAACATTATTAAAAATAATGTCATTTCTATAAAACCATGCATTCCACCAAATAAAAATGATCTTAATAAACTCGTCTTGTAGAATTAAGTCTTTGAGATAATTAAGTTTCGTTAGAAAACTTTGACTTGCGATATTATCATAACATGACAAAAAATTGTTGTAGCTAGTAATGTTCATTTCTTGGATAATAGACTCAATCAAAGGACATTCGTAAAAGAAATGATATTTGTTTTCACTAGGATAGTTGCACAAAATGCAATGAGATGAGACATTAATATGACTTTTGAGAAACCTATCTTTCGTTGGCAAGCCGTCAACACATGCCTTTTAGCTTGTTGAAATTTTTAATACATCTTGGGTAGTACGGACACTTCTCTTAATTAGCCGTCCCGTGTCCGACAACGTGTCCGACACTCTTTGGACGCATGGCTAAACATATTATAGTTTAGACGAGTACTAAAATTTTAAAAAGGATCGATTAGAAGATGAGTTTAGGTGGAAAAATAAGAATTAGTAATAGTAAATGTCAAATTGTACCTTTACTTGCTTAGATTTAATTTCAAATATATGATAAAAATAAAATTATACGTTATTTATAACCATAAAATATATATTTTATTATATTTAAATGTCGTGTCCCGCGTCCTAAATTTTATGGGATGTCGTGTCCCGTATCCGTGTCGTGTCAGTGTTCGTTAGAGCTGACAAATAATGACACGACACAAACCCGATACGAAATTAGCGGGTTTGGGTTGAGGCTTAATGACTCATTTATGTAAGTGGGTCGACACGAACACGACACGATATTTAATTGGGTCGGGTTTGGGTTGAGCTCTTTAAACACGAACCCGACACGAATGACATGTTTACTAAATTAATCGTAATTTTTTTAATCCTCCATCACATAAATATACTTAAACTTTCCAAATATGGACATGACACAAAAACCCGACACGAAATTAACGGGTTAGGGTTAAGGCTTGATGACCCATTTATCGAAGTGGGTCGACACGAACACGACTCGAAATTTAATTGGCTCGGGTTTGGGTTGGAGGTTTTGTGACCCGTTTATATATGACACGAATACGAACCCGACACGACCTGATCTGTTTGGTTTAGTGTTCGTGTCCATGTCCTTTCAGTGCTACCTAGATCTTAAGTCAGTTGGTTACTTTTTCTTTCTTTTTTAAAAAAACTAAAACAAAAGTATAAAAATACGTAATTGTTAAATCCCGCACGCTATTTTACTAAATCCTACACAAATTACCGACCTATTCCGGTTCTACCCCTCACATTTCAAATTAAACCTAATTTTCTGGCCCTTCTCTTTCTCTCCCCTCACCCACCGACTATCCTCCTCCGTCGCTCGAACGACGATAATAATTAAGTCGATTAAACCAGAAAGGCACAAATACACCGTCTTCTCAAAAACTCTTAACGGCGATATCGTGTGCTGAAGTCAACTCTGCCATGTAACATCCCGTATTTTTATAAAAGTAATTTTAATAAATTAAAAGTAGTCTTCGGAATTTAATAATATTTTAATTATAATTCGTAAGTTTTGTTTAAAGAAAAATGTCGTTAGGTTCCGTCTTAAGTGGTTTAATCTAAAGATTTCACGTTTACTTGGTAAATTCCGTTTTAAGGTTTTCCGCCCCTTTACATTTTAGAAACCCGACTCAAGTCAATATAAAGGACACCTCCTCCCCTTTCCACGTTGCTTCCTCCTTCACCAAAAATAAGAATACAGTAACATTGTTTCTCCATTGTTACTCTTTTCCACTTCACAAAATGATCATCCATTTACTCATTTCAACTCCGATTCACGCAAGGTTTTCACCTACGCTTTCCTCTCTTCATTTCCGTTCTTTCTATTTCTTTCCATTTCCGTTTCGTCAAAGTTGATTTCAGGGCTGTTTTGGGGTTTACTCGAAATTACCCCCTAATAATCCGTTTTTGTTGTTTGTAGGTGTTGATTTGGACGACCCGGATAAGGACTCGTACATTGTAGAAGATTAGAAGTGAATAATCGCTCTTTAAAGGTGACGATAACGAGAAAAGCTCGGCCTTTGTCTTAAATTAATTGGACATGTGATTTCTTGTTGTTTATGTGAAATTGATGTGGGGTTTATGTTTAATAGTTAGTGGGTAATTAATATCCGTCACAAATTCGTGTTTGTTGTGTAATGTTATTGTTGTATGTATTGCATTCTGTCGCCAATCGTTGCTGCCGAATGTTGCATTGCTATGCTGTACTGCTGCTATTTCTGGGTTGTTACGGTTGCCGCCTACTACTCATTGTTGCTACTGTTTAGAATTGTTGTCTTATTGTCGTGCAAATACAATTTCAATTCTGTCGCAATGAAGTTGATTGCTACTGGTTGATGCATTGTTATTGTATTAATACTATTAATTAATAATTATTAGTATTTCTACGTTTTGACATACTACATTATTAGAATTAGTAATCAATATTATACTTCACTACTACGCCTAACTATTAATTAATTAGTATTACTACGTGTTGTTGAAAATAATATATTATTATTATTATTATTATTTTATTATTATTTTACGTACGTGCTTGCTTGTCTGCTTGAATTAATTAATTTACGTACGTTCTTGCTAGCTTGTTTACGTTTAAATATAATACGTTAGAAATCGTTACGGTTTTATTTTAAGAAGCATGCCTAAATGATTAATTAGTTAATCGGTTTCCCGAATAATTAAAATACGACTTGTTATATTAATTTCTCACATGTTAATTTTATTTAGACAATATGAGGATATAATGTGAAATGTTAAATTAGTTATTGTTTCTATTTTCCGAATGAACTATATATTTAATTTACGTTTCTTTTGTTATTTTATATGCGTAATGATTTCCGTAAAGAATATACGTTATTTAATATGAATTGTATGCTTCTTTGAAGTCCCAAGGAATTGGGCGGCACTTATGTCGGGTTCGGTAATGGATTTGAGGAAGAAAGACCCCCCAGCCGGGCAACCGGAAGGGAAACCGGCTCTCGCCTCAAATTAGTTCCCGAAGACGGCTAAGTGTTACATGGATGTTTAGAGATGAGATATATACGAAATGATTGTCATTCGAGTTTGAGTTATTATACATCTTTGAGATGACATATTGTGATTTGTGTAACCTGCTGTGCGCTGCTATAGTACTCGAGTTCTCACATGATTGCATTGTGTAGCTGGTTGGCCGTAGTGACTTGGTCTCACGGTCAGGTCTTAGATTGTCTGCCCGCCTTCGGGCATATCTCGTTCCTAGCTAGTTCGGGTCTTGGGGGTGCCTTGTGCACTTGTCGAATCGGGGATCGTAATTCGTTTGCGCTCCGAGAGTCTGGCCAGGTTTAGACTAGGACAGTCATTTGCTGTCGTCCTACCAGGGGGTTGTATAGTCTGAGATTGGGAATGTCGTAGTATATAGATGAGTCGATTGTCGGCCTGCTCATAATAGTTAGAGTCGAGTCACTTGGATGACCTATCTCTTATTTGTAGTCACTTGGCTGACCTATTGTAGTTAGAGTCGAGTCACTTGGATGACCTATCTCTTGTTTGTAGAGTCACTTGGCTGACCTATTGTTGTTGGAGTCGAGTCACTTGGTGACCTATCTCTTATTGAAGTTATTGGATGTTGAGCATGCCTTAGTTTGTGTATAAGAATGTATTATACTTGGTTATCTTAGTATTGTTCGTCCAAGGCATCGGACGACTCTTAGTCTGGTTTCGTAAATGGTTTGGATTGAAAGACCCCCCGGCCGGGCAACCGGAAGGGAAATCGGCTCTCCTTCCAAATAGTTTCCGAAGTTGCTTGGTTGAGAGCCTTGCATATGTATTTGCATGATGACTTGAGATTCGGATATTGAGACTTGTATGCTTCACATGTTTTATATATGCTGGAGTATATTGTATGCTTATGTGTTACGTGTTATTGACAATAGGTGGCTAGGAGCACTCTAGTCACTCCCCACTGACTGTGGCGCACATGTTGTATGTGTGTAGGTACATGAGGCTGTTTGCAGGGGGTTACGTTGAGGCTAGCGAGCGATGATCCATCATCGTTGACTTCTACCTTTCGTTAGCTAGACCTTAGACTTACGTTTCAGTATTTTGTGCCTGTAGGGATATGCTATCCCGGGCTGCCTTTGTATCGCACTTATATACTTATTTATGTTTCATTTCACCTTCCGCATGTTTAGTTTGTTAAGACACCTCGCATGTTTTATTTATCTCATCAAAAGTTTTAATTCCGCTGCATTTTTGGCACGTTTTGTATGTTTACTTTTCCGCTTTCGCGAGAGATTTTACAGCCACCTTCGAAAATGGAACTGACGATATTGTTCAGAACGGCGCTGAAGAAAGGCCTCTGCCCTTATGCCCTAACACTATCTAGCAAGTTTTCTTGTATTTTCAAATGATCAGGCCCTAATCTAATTCACCTTTCGTCTTTAATGCCCGGCTTCACTCTTGACTTTTATAAGGGTGCGTGCTTGTCTTTGTTGCCCCTCTATTTGTTGAAAGAAGTTATGATTATAATTGCGTCATTTCGTTGCATCATGCAAGAGATAGGATGATGGCCTTCCATATGCTCTTTCTTTACCGCGGAGGAAAGGGAGTCGGTTGGGGGAGAAGAGGGAGAAAGAGGAGGTGATTTATTTTTTTCGCGGCATATGCGAAATGAAAGGGGTAAAATTGGAATTAATGGTAATTTTGTGTAGGATTAAAGTAAAATAGCGTGCAGGATTTAACACGTCCCTAAAAATATAATGGACATCAAAAATACTATGACAAAGTCCTACGGCCTCTTTCCCAACGCATGTATACTAACTCCAAACCAAGCCAACACATGTCTTAGGAAGCCACCTTAGATTAGAACAATATCTTAGATTACGATTAGATTAGTCTTTAATCTTTCCAAAAAGCACTTTAATCTTTCAATAATTATTCTTGTTATTTGCACCTTCAATTTATACTTGTTTAGTTTATAAAAAAGGATTAATTTTTGTGGTTTCAACTAGTAAATATTAAGTCTTTGATGAAATGCTTGTTTGACAAATTTGTATGAATCTCTATCTATACAACACTGTTATAAGATCGAGAGTCTTATGAGTTGTTAGACCATGCACTATGTTGGTGGGTGGAACGGTTGTACGAGAAAGCTAACTCGGCTCGGCCTAGGTAGGGTTGTAAGATGGAGAACATTAGTCTGTAGTCCGACTATAACATTGAACTAATCTAGATTCACATGTGTAGAACCCTTTGATTACCCCTATGAATTCATAACACCAGTGCTTTCACTTAATTGTTTACATCTCGTTATTATTAATTAACTAGTGTAACACCCGTGAAGATTGTTCAATTTTAATTTTTTTAGAAAAGGAAACAATTAAGTTGTAAAATATATAAATAACCGAAGTGGTGTATAGGTAGCTTTTAATAAAAATAAATAAAAAAATTGTATATATAATAAGATATATAAGAACCGTTTGACATATAACTTGAACAGCGAAAAATATAATTACAAAATGGGAAGTTATGGCTTTCTAATAAAAAAGGTTTTTGTTAAATAACTGAAACAATGATTTAATAAATACTTATGATTTAAAATTTAATAAAATTATTAAAATTAAGTAATCTAAATACGTTATTCTGGAATAAAACAAAATTATTAGAACCCAACTTTAATCAATTATTGAGTATATATAATAAGTTAAAACAACTTGAAGAATTTGTTAAGAACCCGACTTTAATCAATTATTGAGAATAATTAAACGTTATTTGTCATGGCAATTTGTGAAATTGAAAAGAATTTGTTGAGAATATTGAACACTTTTTAAGAAATTGTTGTACAGGTTGAAAGATGGACGATGAATGACAAGGAAGTGAAAGGATTTCAGAGGAAAAAAAAGAGGTGTTAGGCAACTAAGAATTTCGAGAAGTTTATGGAGAATACAAAAGATTTATGGAAGAATAAAATAAATTTGAAAAATTCCCTGGGTCGGTTTTTTTGATAAGGTGGCTTGTTCCACAAAATTGATGATTAGTTGTTATTGATATTTTGTAATTAAGTTTTTTTATTAGGTTTTGAGAATTGGTATCCATATTAATTAACACGGTTAATTAGGTGGTTGTATAATTAATTCAAGTTTTTTATTTGGTTTAAAGAATTGGTACCCATATTAATTAACACGGTTAATTAGGTGGTTGTATAATTAATTCAAGTTTTTTATTTGGTTTAGAGAATTGGTACTCATATTAATTAATACGGTTAATTAGGTGGTTGTATAATTAATTTCAGTTTTTTATTTGGTTTACGAGAATTGATACCCATATTATTAACACAATTATATTAAATAACACTGTCAATTAGGTGGTTGTATAATTAATTTCAGTTTTTTATTTGGTTTCGAGAATTGGTACCCATATTAATTAATACGGTTATATTAATTAACACGGTTAATTAGGTGGTTGTATAATTAATTTCAGTTTTTATTTGGTTTTGTGAATTGGTACTCATATTAAATAACACGGTTATATTAATTACCATTGTTAATTAGGTGTTGTATACGTAATTTCAGTTTTTTATTTGGTTTTGAGAATTGATACCTATATTAAAGAAAATGGTTAATTAAGTGGTTGTATAATTAATTTCAGATTTCTATTTGATTTTGAGAATTGGTACCCATATTAATTAACACGGTTAATTAAGTGGTTGTATAATTAATTTCAGTTTTTTATTTGTTTTAGTTCGCTGATGTGGAAAGATGACACGGTTTTGCATGATTGGCTAAAACAAAGCATAATTTCTTAGGTTGAATGAGACAGCTTGAATAACCTCATTCTTGCACCACATTGTGCCACGTAGGCAGAAATACAAGATTTTTTTATATATATACTAGTGTAACACCCGTGAAAATTCACGGGGTTGTTCAATTCAATTTTTATAGAGAAGGATCAATCAAATTGTTAAATATGCTAATAACGGATGTGGTGTATAGGTAAATGCTTTAATAAAAATAAATAAAAAAGTCTATATATAATAAGATAAAAGTTTGTATTTTCAAATACAAAGTACTATAGAATAGGATATAAAAACTGGAAAGTTTAAGAGAAATTCATAATTTCTCGAAAATCTCCTTGTAAACAACATTACTTGTTATAGTAGACATGCTCACATGCCTTTGTCGTCATCTAAAATAAGGACTTTTATACCATCTTTCTTTGTAACCCGAGAGATAGCAACATACAACTATCCATGGGTGAAGACTGGTCTAGGAAGATAAAGACCAACACGGGATAGAGATTCCCTTGACACTTCTTAATAGTTAGTGCAAAACAAACTGCTAAAGGAAATTGCCTCCTTTCGAACTTAATATGAAAGATGGACTACCTAAACGATTATGAATTATAAATCACACCTTAAAACAATGAAAGAGTCAAAGTCTAATATAGATTAACATGGAGTAGAAATAATTAAAAACAAAAACTAAATACAAAAACAACAATAAAATCATTTGTTAATTGCTCTCTAGAGTGTGGTGCTTTAATGGTTTAGAAGTACGCGGTCATCGTGTTTTCGACAAACATTCTAAATTTGTAATCATGTGGTAATTATTATTTTGGCAATCCTCTAAATTAAATTCCAAGTAATTTTGATAAAATGTAAATACCAATTATAATTGTTTTATAATTACAATTTTTTCAAAATTTGATTTTTGTATAATAATTGCATTAATAGTGCAAGTTGATTTGTTGTAGTATTATAACTGAACAATTTTGAGTGATAAACATTGAAATGATCTAATTAAATTGATAGTATGAACGTCATATATTTACTCTTTCACATACATTCTTTCATAAAATTTCCATATGTTAACCTTTACGCTAAACATAAACCCTATTTCTTAAACATAGACAAAACAATTTTTATATATGCATCTTTGCCCTAATATTGAATCAATTACTCTAAAAATTTACATAATAAATTACAGCTCTCCAATTATTGAAGTAATATTGTTTATTAGCGATTATTAATACGTTTTATTGAAATTATTAAGTGTATATTTTACTGAAATTATATATACATATATAGCGGTTAACTGTGGTGGTCGCCATCTTTGGGTCGTCGGCATCCGTCGAAGTTTGGCGTGATTGTTGATGACCGTGTTGCCGGCTTGTTGACGGCCGTGTTATCGTGTGTTGTCGCTAGATTGTTGCGTTACTGTGGTTTGCTACCAAAATCACGTTGCTTTGAATTTTTGTTTTTCCTTTTTTGTTTTAGTTTTAGTTTTCTCTTTTTTAAATTTTTGTTTTGGTTTTTTTTTTGTTTTTGTTTCTTTTTTTTAGTTTTTATTTTTAAATTGATTTAAGTATAACGGAGTTGGTGACAGAGGGCGGTGAACGGAGTTGGCAGCGGAGGGAGTGAATGGAGTAGTTGGTAACAAATCACTTGTGTTTAAGGGAATGAAGGAAGAGAGATAAAATTAATTGAGTGAATGATAAAAGAAATGAGAAGGACGGTGTGGTAAAAATCGTATGTGAAATAGTAAAATTCGTATGTGAAAAAACACGTCTAAGTTTTGAGAATTGTTACCTATATTAATTAATACGATTATATTAATTACGCACGGTTAATTATGTGGTTCTCAATTAATTTCAGTTCTTTATTTGTTTTAGTTTGCTGATATGGAAAGATGATCAAATTGGTTTAACATGATTGGTTTTAAAAAAACTAAAATTGTGAGATTGAATGAAAGACTTGCATTAGTCTAATTCTGAATCCAGATTGTGCCACGTAGGCAGTTTCCCAAGATTCTTTTATATATATAATGATATATAGCGGTTAACTGTGGTGGTCGCCATCTTTGGGTCGTCGGCATCCGTCGAAGTTTGGCGTGATTGTTGATGACCGTGTTGCCGGCTTGTTGACGGCCGTGTTATCGTGTGTTGTCGCTAGGTTGTTGCGTTACTGTGGTTTGTTACCAAAATCACGTTGCTTTGAATTTTTGTTTTTCCTTTTTTTCTTTTTTCATTTTTGTTTTAGTTTTAGTTTTCTCTTTTTTAAATTTTTGTGTTTTTTTTTTTTTTTTTTTTGTTTTTGTTTCTTTTTTTTTAGTTTTTATTTTTAAATTGATTTAAGTATAACGGAGTTGGTGACAGAGGGCCGTGAACGGAGTTGGCAGCGGAGGGAGTGAATGGAGTAGTTGGTAACAAATCACTTGTGTTTAAGGGAATGAAGGAAGAGAGATAAAATTAATTGAGTGAATGATAAAAGAAATGAGAAGGACGGTGTGGTAAAAATCGTATGTGAAATAGCAAAATTCGTATGTGAAAAAACACGTCTAAGTTTT
The DNA here is from genome assembly GCA_029255685.2 of Silene conica. Classification (NCBI taxonomy): domain Eukaryota; kingdom Viridiplantae; phylum Streptophyta; class Magnoliopsida; order Caryophyllales; family Caryophyllaceae; genus Silene; species Silene conica. The sequence goes on from CM055312.2 coordinate 63,799,556, forward strand.
GAGAATTGTTACCTATATTAATTAATACGATTATATTAATTACGCACGGTTAATTATTTGGTTCTCAATTAATTTCAGTTCTTTATTTGTTTTAGTTTGCTGATATGGAAAGATGATCAACTTGGTTTAACATGATTGGTTTTAAAAAAACTAAAATTGTGAGATTGAATGAGAGATTTGCATTAGTCTAATTCTGAATCCACATTGTGCCACGTAGGCAGTTTCCCAAGATTCTTTTATATATATATATAAGGAAATATGACAAATAACACCTAATAAATCTAAAATTTTACATCTTACTACCTAATATAATTAATTTTGCAACTAACTACCTAAAATCACACAATGTTAATCAGTTTGCTACCTTTTTGACGGAAACCGAACTTAAGTTAGTTTTAAATGTTCGGGTTAAGTTAAATGACCATGTTATCCTTTCCTTAATAAACCTATTCTCTGTTAAAATTTTACCCATCCCTCCCCCTCCCCTGTAAAAGCTCACGATAAAGTAATTATTCCTGCCGCCATTTTTATACATCAAAAATTCCATGAACATGCCTAATTTGCAGCACTAGAGGGAGGTAATTTTCTGTTGTCTTCTCAAATTGAATCAAATAAGCATTTTTTTCATTTTATTTTCAGTATAAAACCCTTCCCTAATTTGATTTTTTTCATTTTATTTTCACTCTTTACTGCCCGGTATGTTTGATTAGGTCTTCAATTGGGGTTAAATATGTTTTCCTGTATAAGATGAGAGTATTAACGGAATATAAAATTGAAAACGTACATAGCTGTTCCAGCCGAAATACTTGGAATAATTCTACCACTTCTACTACGAGTAGCCTTTTGATATGATGAATAAGGAGAGAATAGATAAAAAATTTTGATACTACGAGTAAGTATATAGCTGATGGTCGAGAATGCATCAAAGTGAAGAAGAGAAGCGGAAAGCCGGTTGCTTATTCGGGTAGAGGGTTTATTGTGCTTAATTAAACTAGTTTTAAAGTTTTTGCCTGCTGAAACTACAAGATGCTGAAGATTGAGCAGATAATGTGTATTCGTCTGATTATATCCTAATTACCTATGTAAAAAGAAGAGAAGCCAAACTTATGATTTAATGGAGATAGGAGGGGAGGGTAATTTAGGTATTAAATTAGGTTTTAAAGTTAAACGGGACGAAATAAACTGATTTCCGTCATTTTTTAGCAATTTCCGTCATTTTGGTAGTAATCGTGTCAGTTTTTATACTTATTAGGTTGTTATTTGAAAAAGTGAACATATTAGGTAGTAAGATGTAAAATTTTAAACTTATTAGGTAGTAATATGCTAAATAGCCTATATATAATGATAATAATTTCATTTAGTTTAAAAGTTAAAACTCAATCCAATAATTACGATACTTGCATAAATCGAGATAGATTGTCTTAGAACCCAAATTAAAGCACACCGTCTCGTGGATCAACTCCTACTTACCACATGCGACACATGCTAGTTGTTAACTGAATTATAAATTTGGTTGATTTGGTTGTTGATGACACAACCCATCAATATGTGATTGGAATGACACTCAGTCATATTTTATCTAGAGATTATAAGATTATGATAATACCTTCAAATTTGATGTCTTCGGTTGCTTGTTTGAAGAGAAAGCCAGAAAGGCTAGCTATTCTATTTGTTTCTTCTATGACCTGCAAAATGTTGCAATATTATTGCCTATTAATACAATCAAAGTTACTACTAATATATACTGTTCAATTATGTTTCACTAATTCAAAATTTTATCAAAATAGTATATATGCTAAATTAAGGTTCATTAAATCAAACCTTTTGTTTCATAATTTGTGGACAAGTAATTATTTTAACTTCTTTTCAAGGGAATACCGGGGTAGGATTTAGGGGCTAAGGGGAAGGTACCTAGCCCAAAATCCAGGATAAAACAACACCAAAAAAACAATCTCTATACTATAAAAACAATAGAATTTGAAAAGAGTTGATTGGTTCTTAATTTATTAAAATGAAAAAATTAATTTTCTTTTTCTTTTACGGTAGGGATCTCCACCTTACTCCTTATTGATTTAATTACCCTTTCTCCCATTAATTAGGTATGTCTAAATTTAATAAAAATTATACAACAAAATGTATTTAATTCATTATTATACATTTTAATTTAATTCAAAGTCGATGCAATTATCTAATTTATTTTTAGCTCATATATCTTTTTATTTTAATTGTCGATAAAATAAAAATTATGTTATAAGTTCAGTATATTATAATTGTAAAATCGACCCGTGCATTTTTTTTTTGCACGGGAGTAAAACTAGTTGTCTTTAAAGGTCTACTTTTTACACTTTTATTGGACTAAAGCACAAGTTAAAGTCTTGTAAATAAGTTTTGTTCCTTTTTCGGTTGTTTTACTTGTTTATATATTTAACATAGTATTTTATTTAACAAATTATTTTGCTTATAACGGATATTATCTGTCATAAGTTGAAAACGGATATTGTCTCTCTTATAATAAGGCAAAAGGAGAGCAAGTGGGCGACAAACGGATATTGTCTCTCTTATGGATAATCTCACCTGCATATTGTGAGAAGGTCACTATCATCTTCAACTTGTGATGGATAATGATTGTGTTCCATAAAAATTTGTGTTTATTTAATGCTTCAAATTCAAAGGTAGTGAAAAAAAAATTGTGACAATCAAACTGCTATGTTTTTTTGTGCGCCCAATAACCTAGCTAACACTAAACGGACACGGACACGGACACATGAAACACTAACTAATAAAATTTAGAACACGGAATCCGTTATTTAAATTTAACAAAATATATATTTTATAAATATACATAACGTACAATTTAATTTTTTGTAATGTATTTGATAAGTGAAAGTAAAATTTGACCTTGACTATAATTAATTTACATTTTTTACTCAAACTCATCTTCTAATCAATCTCTTATAACATTTCATTTATTGTGTAAGCTATAGCACGCTTAGGCACGTGTTCGACAAGTGTCAGTGTCTAACACGGTGTCAAACATGGAGTGACCGATTAGGAGGTATGTCTGTGCTACCTAGCTAGTAACCCCTGAGTATACATGAAAGTAGGGGTGAGCAAATTTAGGTCCGGACCGGACCATTTGGTCTGGACCAAACTCGGACCGAATTATTTTGGTCCGTTCCTCGGTCCTCATTTTTCCAAGTTTTGGTCTTCGATCCGGTCCGGTTCAAGACCGGTTAATTTTGGTCGGACCGAATGGACCAAAGTTCGTGTTTTTAAGAATAATCATTAAAATATTTTGAATTAAATTAACATTTTATCTTCAAAAGACATTATAAATTAGTATTATCAATGATTTTCATATTAAGTGTCGTCTAACTATTTAAATGCATATTATTTAGCGGAATTAAAATGTTATTATCTTATACGAAATAGTGAAAAAAAATAATTTAGATCCATTTCGGTCCAAGACCGGACCGGACCAAATATTTTGGGTTTGGTCCGGTCCAAGACCAAAAGTTTTAGGTCCGGTCTTTGGTCCACCAAATTTTTAAGTTCGGTCTTCGGTCCGATTCGGTCTGGTTTTAGACCGATTCTCACCCCTACATGCAAGACGTATTTAGTTTTGCTTAGCCTAACCAGTTTAGTACAATTTAGTTTAGCTCCGTTCAATTTAATTAAGTTTAATTTAGTTCAGTTCAGTTCAGCTGAGTTCAGCTTAATTCATCTCTATTCAATTCATTTTAGGTAGTATTTGAAAATACGGAATTGATTTTATTTTCTTGATTTCAATTGTAGAAATCCAATTGTTTGAATTCAATTCTAAATCCAATTCCAAATTTGCCTATTGTGAAAAGATATTAATTAGGCTTGGAGGAGGGAAAACGGATCCTTCCAAATCTCTCCCCCTCCATTTCCCTCGACCCTTATTTCCAATCCAAACAAGTGATTTTATATCACTTACTCTCCCTCCCTTTCTTTTCCCTCCAAATTTCTCAATCCAAACACACCCTAAATATGGAAAAATGATTCTCTTCTCAAACTAATTGAATTTGCTCTTCAGTCATTCCATAAACTTATCGAACATTTCTTTTTATAATTATTAAATATGATTATCACGCCGCATCAACTCCTCACAAATTATTTCAAAAGTATAATTATCGTATAATTTATAATTAGGAAGGTTGGAAACCAAACTTTGTATTATAATGGGTTCCAATTATCTAAATAAATCTCAGATTTACACTTGCGTTTCAAGGATATCGAAATAATTAACATTTACTTAATTTTATTGAATTATTTTGTAATGGGTGATAAACTAATTGTTAGGGTGCAAACACATGTCCCATATCAATAGTGTAAAGGTGAATCTGTATTAGTGTTCTGAAAATATAATAGTACGAGACCTTTTGGAAATGAGCCCAAGAGTAAATCTGTGAGGGCTTGACCCAAAGCGAACAATGCCGTACTATTATGGAAAATGGACAGCGGTGCAGCAAAACCCTAACATGAGATATTCACGCTTCCGCAGAACACTAATAATGTCGATTTCTTGTGACTAAATTGTTTTTTATTGGTCTAAAATCTAATGCATGCAGCTATTGGAATAAGGACAAAGCATTAAAGATGAAAGAGCTTTGTTTTATCATTTTTTTGTTCACAAAAAGTCGCAATGGCAGATCTTGAATAGGTTTTTAAGTAATTTTATTAGACTAGGCCGACTTAGGCCATATATGTTTTATATTGTTTGGGCTTTGACCCAAGTCGGTTTGTATTTAAGTACTATGATTAAGCTAATGAAAACACAACAACACATTAAGCCAATATACAAAGCTTATCATGGTATCAGGAAAGCCAGAAAACCCCTATTTCCTCAGAAAATCTTCCTCTGTCGTTGTTCTTGATCATTGTTTGATCTGAATTTCTTTTTTTCTGATCAACAATGACAGGATCGATACCGGATATTTCTTCTGGTTCTTCATCCACTAAAATTGATTCTCTTTCACCTTTTTCTCTTGTTAATCAAGAGGGCCCTGGTCAAGCAATAACCCATGTCAAACTCCGGAGCGACAATTATGAGAAATGGTGTCGTTCTATACGTCGGTCTCTTAAATCACGACGTAAATTCGGTTTTTGTGACGGGTAAATTGACAAGGCGACATATGCTTTTATGCTCAGTTAATGAGAAGTAGTGCACTGTACCATCGTTCAATGGATCATGAACTCAATCGATCTGTCGCTTCGAGACAGTGTATCGGATACCGACGATGCTCATATGCTTTGGACGTAATTAGAAGACCAGTATTCCGTTGTTAATGGGGCGAAGATACATGCTCTGAAAACCTAATTACACGAGTCCGTCAAGCGAAAGGTATGTCGATAACTACGTATTATGGTAATCTAAAGACGTTATGGGATGCTCTGGTCACCCACGAACCGTCGTTCTCTTGCTCAACCAGTGGTTGTTCTTGTGGGGTCACCAAAAATGCGTTTGCTCATCAGGATTCGGAGCGGCTGCATCAATTCCTTATGTGCCTTGATAAATCATTATATGGTACCATTAGAAACCATCAACTCGCTCTCGATCCGCTTCCGACTCTTAAACGTGCCTATCACACGACTCACAGGAAGAGCGGTTGCTTGTTGGCCTTACGATTGTCCCTGAATCCACTGATGTCATAGCGCTTGCTGTGCGACCTGTTCCTGCCTCCTTTGTTTCTTCTTCCTTTATTCCTGATTAGCGGGTTATACGGGATGCGGAGCGGTAGGCGCGTCGAAAATTGACCTGTTCTCATTGTATGGTGCATAATTGTTTTATAAAGACACAAAAATTCCCGGACTAGTGGGGTGACCGTCCTCGTACACTTGCAGAGCTTCAAGCTCAACCACGGTCAGGCTCTCGGTCTCAAGCTCGTGCAAATGTGATGATGGCTGAACCTAGTGCTTCTTCACAGGATCGTCTTAGTGGTATGTCTCTTGATTGGATAATTGATACGGGGGCTTCCCGTCATGTCACAAGTGATGAACTCTGGTTAACGGAGTCACAAAATATTCCGTCATGTCCAATTAGTCTTCCTAATGGACACACTGTTTTTGCTACGATTGCTGGCTCGGTTCAAATTCATCCTTCCTTTAATCTTCGCGATGTTTTATTTGTTCCGAGTTTAACTTGAAACTTGCTTTCTGTCTCTCAACTCGTGGCTTCTACATCTTGTGTTTTGAATTTTACTAATTTATCTTGTCACATTTAGGATGCTTCTTTGAAGACGAAGATTGGAGTCAGTGAGTTGCGTGACGGGCTCTACTATTTGCGCGCCAGTGAGCGGGTAGTTGTGAACCGGGTTAGCACGGATTTTTCTGTTGATACATGGCATAAGCGTCTTGGTCACCCTTCAAATAAATTTCTCCATTATCTTCCGAATGTCAGTAATTTAAACACTTCTAATTTGGATCATGTGTGTAATGTTTGTCATCTTACTAAACAATGTCGTCACATTTTTAGTTTGAACTCGAATAAAGCCGCTGCTATTTTTGATTTAATTCATTGTGACTTATGGGGTCCTTACCGTACACCCTCGTCTTGTGGGCAAAGTACTTTTTGACCATTGTTGATGACTGTTCTCGGGCTGTTTGGGTTTATTATTACTCGATAAAACAGAGGTCACGGGTATGTTTATGAGTTTCCTCGCCATGGTTAATACTCAATTTTCCAAGCAAGTTAAAATTGTTCAATCTGATAATGGGACCGAGTTCAATGAAATGTCTGACTATTTCCTTACTCATGGTATTTTATTTCAAACTTTGTGTGTCGGCACACCCCAATAAAATGGTCGTGTCGAACGTAAACACTGTCACATTCGCAATGTCGCCCGCGCACTCATGTTTGAAGGGCATTTACTGGTTTCTTTTTGGGGTGAATGTATTTTAACGACAGCTTACTTAATCAATCTTACCCCCTCTAATCTCCTTTACAATAAAACCCATTACGAAATTCTATTTGGCTCACCCCCTTCCTACAACAATTTACGCGTCTTTGGGTGTCTTTGCTTTGTTCATAATCAAAATACAAGAGGGGATAAATTTGCAAAGCCGAGTCGTAAGTGAGTTTTTCTCGGGTACCCCCACAATAAAAAGGGTTGGCGAGTGTATGATGTCACTACCCGGGATATTTTTGTCAGTCGGGATGTTCATTTTTATGAGGATTCCTTTCCATATGCTCCTTCTCCTTCCACAGTCTCTTCCCCTACTTTCATCGAGTCTACTTTGCTGAGAGTGGGGGTGTTGAGGGCGTGTCCGGTGTTGAGGGGGAGTCCGGTGTTGAGGGTGAGTCAGGTGGTGTGGTAGAACCAGTGGCGGGTTTGTTCGCTACTGACCTTGGTCGTGGGAAGCGAACAAAACGGCCTCCGCCTCACTTGAGTGACTATTTGGTTGGTACTGATTCGCCCAGCAACTCACCTCCTGACTCTCCGTCTTCGTCTTCAGGTACTCCTTACGCTCTTGCTAATTATCTCAATTGCGATAAGTTTTTTCCTCGTCATCAACAGTTTCTTGCAACTATTACAAACGGTGTTGAGCCTCTAACTTTTCGAATAACCATCACTGATCCTCTTTGGTGTAAGGCCATGGAGGAGGAAATTACCGCACTTGAGAATAATGGTACTTGAGAATTAATTGCTTTGCCCCCGGAAAATAAGGCTCTTGGTTGTCGTTAGGTTTACAAGATTAAATACAAATCCGATGGGAGCATTGAGCAGTATAAAACGAGGTTAGTAATTTTCGGTAAGCACCAAGTTGGTGGTATTGACTACGGGGAAACTTTCACACCCGTTGTTAAAATGGTGACGATACGAATTTAGCTTACTATTGTTGCCAGTAAAAATTGGGAATTACACCAGATGGATGTCTATACCGCTTTCTTACACGGAGATTTATCGGAAGAAGTGTATATGAAATTGCCACCCAGGTTTAGCAAAGGAAAAGACGGTAAATTTAGTCGGCTGCGTAAATCATTGTATGGGCTCAGACAAGCTCCTCATTGTTGGTTTGCCAAGATAGTTTCTGCCTTGCGTCAATACGGTTTTAAACAATCTTATTCAGACTATTCCTGATTTAATTATTCAGTCAATGAGGTATGTTTACACGTACTTGTCTATGTTGATGACCTTGTCATTGTTGGGAATAATTCCGCTGTCATTACTGAGTTTAAAACTTATTTGGGTACATGCTTTCATATGAAGGATTTTGGTCCTTTGAAATATTTTTTGGGCATTGAAGTTGCCCGAAATTTGGAGGGTATTTGCCATAGCCAGCGGAAATATACCTTGGATATTATCTCTGAGACGGGACTTTTGGATTCGAAACCGAGCTCCACTCTAATTGAACAAAATCACCAATTGGTTGCGGCTATGGGTGATTTGGTTGAGGATGTTGAGTCTTATCGTCGGCTCGTAGGGAGGTTAGTCTACCTCGCTGTTACTCACCCTGATCTCTCTTATGTCGTTCATGTATTATCTCAATTTTTAGCTCAGCCTCGGAAAGTGCATATGGATGCCGCTCTTAGAGTGGTGCGGTATCTCAAGGGTACACCAGGTCAAGGTATTTTACTTCGCTCGGATAGACCCTCTACAGTTTCTGGGTGGTGTGATTCTGATTACGCCGGATGTCCCACAACACGTCGGTCTGTCTCGGGCTGGGTTGCCTTTATCGGTAACTCTCCTATTTCTTGGAAAACTAAAAAACAACTGACTGTGTCATGCTCTTCGACTGAGGCCGAATATCGGTCCATGGCCTCGCTCCTTTGCGAAATGAAATGGTTCATGGGCTTGTTTTCTAGTCTTGGTGTTGCAATTCCAAAGCCTATGTCGATTTTTTGTGATAATAAGTCCGCGCTCCAGCTTGCTCAAAATCTGTTCTTTCACGAACGGACCAAACATATATATTGAAGTGGATTGTCATTTTATCCGAGATGTTATTTCTGATGGTTTGGTTCGGCCGTTGTACGTTGCTACGAACTCTCAGCTGGCGGATATATTTACCAAAGCTTTAGGGTCCTCTCAATTTTCTTTTCTCGTTTCCAAACTGGGCATTCTTGATCTTCATGCTCCAGTTTGAGGGGGAGTATTAGACTAGGCCGGATTAGGCTATATATGTTTTATATTGTTTGGGCTTTGACCCAAGTCGGTTTGTATTTAAGTACTATGATTAAGCTAATGAAAACACAACAACACATTAAGCCAATATACAAAGCTTATCAAATCTATACTTCGTGTTAATTATTTATATAAACGTTTTTAAATTTTTAAAATTTGAGGCCTCACTTTTTTGTTGACTCCGAGCCTCCACTTTTCTTGAGGCGGTCCTGCTAGCCGTGACTTACTAACTAGATTGAGGGAGGTCGATGTGTCGAATTTGGACTGTGGAGGATGGGGCAATGGATGGCAGTTGGATTGTCGATTGTTGCACGAGGTGGTTGGATTGTAGGGTGCTAGTTTTGCAGTTATATTTGTTGCATCGTTAACTCGTTGGTGCTTGAACAAGGCAGTTTTGGGAGGTGGGGTTTCTAAGGTAGTTATGAGGGGCTTTTGAGTAGGGCTGAGCAAAAAAAATTCGATACGAGTTTTTTTCCAAATCTGAAAATACAAATCCGAATATATGGATATTGTTTAAATTGGATATCCGATCCGGTTTTTTACAAGTAAACTGGATCGGATGTGGATTGTGATTTTCTTAAAACCGGATATCCGAATCCGATCAGAATTTTATAATAAAATAATAAAAAAAATAACAAGGAAAATTGGTCGAAAAGTTTCTTATGACTCACTTGACAATACCCAATCTTGGTAATCTTAAAAGAATATTGTCTCATAGATTTCACGTGTTTGTAATTTGTTTCTTGATATATTCGTGTAGAACTACTGAGCGTTAACAAGTTTGATAAATCATTAAGATGATAATTTTTCAGGGAGTGGGAAATTTGTCAAGTAAAAACAATTGGGAAAAATAATTTGAATGGTGTTAGAAAAACCAAATACAAAGAAAGACGGGATAAGGAACCATATATAACCGATCAAATGGAGATTTACCAAAATAAAAAGTGAATTAAGATATAAACTGGATTAGATCCGGTTTCCGAAATCTGGATGTCCAGATATTCGGATTCTGGATTTATGGATATTCGAATTATTCGGATCGGATTTGGATCTCTAAAAATTCAAAATTTTAAAACTGGATATCCGATCCAATTTTGAAATCTAGATTGGATATCCGAATTTGCTCAGCCACACTTTTAAGCGATTAACTTATGCTAAAACAAAATTTAATGGAATGTTTAAAATTAACTGGTACAAGTTAAGATAATACGATGTTTGGTCATAAGTAGGATTACTAATAAAGTTTAGGGTTATAAGTGAAAACGTTAATAACGGAAGGACGCAAATGAGAAAAATTCTAACGTATGTAGCATAAGGTGGTAGTCTTTTCGTGTCAGTGATATGTTTGCTTATTTATTAATACCTAATATTTATGTGTAACTAACTTTTAATTTACATAAAAACTTTAGATAAATAGTTTTTAATAGCCTTATTTAAAGAGTTCTCACATGATGAGATGGAGAGAGTTATTTAATTTTTGTTTTCCATGGAATGGCTCCCACTAATTTTGTGGTAGACGGCTCTCAGGAGACATACTAATTAAATTTATATTATAAGTATAGAAGATGTAATATATCATATATATCTCACACAAGAGTAATTATTTTTTTTTCTTTTTTTTTCCAAGACAAATTGTCTTGAATATTAGCCAATAACTTACTTATATTATTATTTAAATTTTCAAATTTTATACATTGATATAACACCTAGTAACATATTCTCGTGTTTAATAAATTCTAAGTCATTTAAAAATTAAACACGGTATTGTGAAAGAAAGTATATGAAGGTTAGGATCATAGTAAAAAAAGGCCCCTCCGCCCGCACAAAAATCATGTGTCAATCGTTCTATATACTGTCAAAAATATAGAGTAATCCCCTTTACAATAAAAGGAATAACTTTTAGAGTGTTCTGATTGGCTATTGATTTTTAGGGAGTAAAAAAAACAAATTAATCAGACGTTCATTCCTACTAAATTAACGTACTTGTTAAAATCCCACACGCTAATTTTCTTAATCCAACACTTTTTTACCCTAAATTCCCATGATGGCCCTTAGTAAAAAAAAGAATTAAAAAGACTTTTAAATAATTAAAAGATGTCTCTCTTTAAACCTAACCAATCTTTTATTCGTTCGACTATTATGGATCGTAATTCGCATATATCAATCGTAAGTTCGTCGTTTCATCATAATTTATTTATTAAGTTTCGTCGTTTATTCAATTTAGTTGATGTTTTTTTTTCTAAAAAGAAGGTTTTTTAACAATTAGGTTTTGAATTGAACTGAAATCCAATCAATCTCTGAAATTGAACTGAAATCGGGATATCCAATCCCCTTTACTATAAAAGAATAACTTTTAGAGTGTTCTGATTGGCTATTGATTTTTAGGGAGTAAAAAACAAATTAATCTCACGTTCATTCCTACTAAATTAACGTACTTTCTAAATCCCACACGCTAATTTGCTTAATCCAACACTTTTTTACCCTAAATTCCCATGATTGCCCTTAGTCAAAAAAAGAATTAAAAAGACTTTTAAATAATTAAAAGATTTTTCTCTTTAAACCTAATCAATCTCTTATTCGTTCGACTATTATGGATCGTAATTCGCATATATCAAACGTAAGTTCGTCGTTTCATCGTAATTTTTTATTAAGCTAAGTTTCGTCTTTTATTCAATTTAGTTGATGTCTTTTTTTCTAAAAAGAAGGTTTTTTAACAATTAGGTTTTGAACTGAACTGGAATCCAATCAATCTCTGAAATTAAACTAAAATCGGGAAATTCAATTGTAGTAAAATAAGAACCAATTGGGAGGGATTTTAGAATATTTATATATTTTAATAGCAGTCAAATCAAATTTTAGAACAATTCTTGAAATCGGAAAATCCAATTGTAGTAAAATCAGAACCTGAAGTGAGTTAATTTTTGGGGATTTTGGGGGTTTATGTTCTCTCTCTTATTTTTTGTGGGGATGATATAAATGAGGAGGGTGTATTCGGAATAAATGTGAAAATTGTGTGGGATTGAGTAAAATGATGTGCGAGATTTAACACGCCCCTAAATTAATTACTCTTTCTCCTCCCCACTTTCTTTCCTCTAATTAATTATTTTCTCTCCTTTTTACTTATACTCTAATATTCTAAATCTACTAATTCTATTATTTCATTCTTTTATTAAATAAATGATTAATTCACTATTTATTAAATCAGCAATTTCAAATTCATATAAAACATAATAAAACTTTCAAAATCTTTGTAACCATAGAAAATATATATAAATCAAAATTTTGTTGGCTTATCAAAAACGATTATATTTACCAAAGTAAAAAAATTCTCTCAAGATTAAAATGTATAGTATATAATCAATCGAACTTTTATTTATGCCAAAAATAATTAAAATTAAATCAATCTTCATTCAATTCGACAGGTACATATTTTAAAAAAAACTTGTCTATGAAGAAATTATATACGCTTTCGGTGATATATTTTTACATATTTACTTGGACTATGTGAATTATGACTATCTCGGTATGATCTAAAAATAGAAAAAGAAAAACGAAAAAGAAAAAAAAAACTTATTGCATTTATTTATATGTTTTTAAAAATTAGTTAAATAAAAAAATTAACCATAGAAATATAAACAAATTAAAAAAAACTTGAAAAATCGACCAAACTTACGAGAAATCATTGTGGCACAAAGATCAGAAACAAAACTCCATAAGTATTGGAGTATGAATCTTCACTATATAATATAATTTCATGGTAACAAACAATTGAGATTTCGGGATTTAATTGAAACTAAACTCAATGATAAGATCATAAAACAAACCATATTTTGAAAATAAGGAGATTAACGAGTTGTAGATTTGTAGACATGAATAAAGAGATATGCATGGATGATTGGAAGAACGTGACTATAGAGGATGTGATATTAGTAGAGACGATGAATGTTGATATAGTTTATGGTTATAACAGATAGATGAAATGAGAATATTAGAAGAAATAGAAAAATGATAGTGACTGGCGAGATATTGAGGCATATGAGTCTATCCGTAAAAATGTGGTAAGGTGATGTGTTAATTATTTTATTTAATCATATCTTAGAATGAGCTGTATGGATCTAGTTGAGTTTGGTAAGTGAAAATCAAATAGCTATTATGTAAATGTATGAGATTTACTTCAAAACTTACCAAAAAAGACGTCTTATGGGAGACCCGTAAAATTTGGACCTTTTAATTATTTTGGACTCATTTTTTTTACTATGGTTGTTTACTGTTTACGATAGATGTATTAATTTTGGTGTTAACGCCAATTTTAATAGACCTTATGAACGTATTTTGGCTAAGTTATTAAAGTTCACGATAATATCATTCCTTCCATTTTTATGTATATAAAACGTTGTTTAATATACTCTTATTAAAATTTATGTGGAACTTACTTTTCATTCTTTATATGAATTTAGTTAAATTATTAAATATTCAATTGCTTGAAATTATATTCGTACATGTTTATTACCTGTTTATATGAATTAGTTAAGCTAACTCTAACATGACACCGTCTCACACATAAGACGGTCCCTTTATATAAAAGCAAAACTCATTTATATTAGTATTAAATGAGTAAACATATTATAAAAGTGAACCGTCCCATGGGGTGAGACTGTCTTATTCTAAAATTTGGAATAACAATAATACTGTATTACTTTATTAATATACTAGTTTTAATCCCGTGCAAATAATGCACGAGTGACTTTTAAATCCGTGCAAAAAAATATTGGTCATAACGGTTACCTTTCTATAAAAATATTATTGATTACGAATTTTTCAGTAATTATTGTTGTTTTTGAGTAATTTCTTTATTTGAGAAAAAATTGTTTAAAACGATTTCTTCATTTGAGATTTTTTAAAAGATGTTTTGAATGACATAAAATAACTGGATAATAATTGACTCAAAAATAACTCAAACCTGAAATTATCCGGTTCGATCAAATAACCCGACTTGATTGTCCCTTTTACCAGGTTTAGGGAGGGGGTTCAACAAATTTGTTTTTACGTTATTATTTTGCCTAAATTTAGTAGTAAAAGTAATTATACTATCAATCTCCACTTGCCCGTACCCCAATGTTAATCGTAGTTATCACATTATCGATAACCCATCCATTTTTTCATATAATCAAACTCAACCAACCATTTGTTTTCATATTATCAATAACTCATCCGTGTATATGAATTACGGAGTACTTTTGTACCTTGAATACTGAAATAAATCGCATTTTTTTTTAAATAAATAATGTACTCCGTAATATTTTGTAATATCCAGGTTATATTTTTTTTTTTAATATTATATTGGTAATATCATAGAAAATATTTTAAATTTTTCCGTGATTTTTTTTATTATAGTCAATTGGTATTTGTAATTATTTAATTTGTTATTTTTGAATGTTTATACTCCCTCCTATTCCATATTTTGTTCCCTTTGTGTTTGGCACAAATATTAAGGTAGAGAATAAAATAAGTGTAAAAAATTGGGTGGGGTTTGGTGATAGGAGAGAAGAATGAATAATTAGGAATTAAATAAGAAATTGTGGGGCCAAAAACATTAAAAAGGAATAAAATAGGAGTAAAAAAGTTGGGTGGGGTTTGATAATAGGAGAGAGAAATAATAAAATAAGAATAAAAGTTTCTAAAATAGGAAAGGGGAAGAAAACCTGAATAATCCGTTTTAGGAAATAGGGAAGAAAATATGGAATAGGAGGGAGTATTGTATTATATTAGTAATAAAAAAATGTATAATGTTTGATGTTGCATAGTTTATGTTATTAAATTTGGAAACATAATTTAAGTAGTTATTATAAAACATGAAACAAAAATTAAAGTGAGTGATGGAACATGGGGGACCCTACAAAAAAAAGTTATTTTTCAACTTTAAAATTAAGAACCAATAAAAACTCTTCATTTTCTCCTCCTTTTATAGTAAAGGGATTAACCTTCATGATTTTAAACACTAACCCGTACAAATAATAATGTACGGGTGTTTAACTAGTGAGTGGTTAAAAGAAAAAACTTATAGATATCGCTCTAACAATTAAAAAATTATAGAGCAAGGGCGATTAATTGTGTAATTTTAGAGATATGCACCTATTTCTCACCTTGTTTGTGTATTTCAGCCGCAAAAAATCTTCATAGGTCACGTCTACGTCATTCTTCTCCTTTGCCATTTCCATATTCTCTTCCTACACTTCAATAATACACTTCAATAATAAAATGAATAATTGATAAACAAACTCACATTTGTCATAATTAATGAAATATTTTCACAATATTTCCGTAATTAACTTATTAACATGTGCCTTTAAGACACACATCAAAAAAATCGTATTAATAAATCATTAGTTACTGTTTTTGTTCATAAGGAAAAAAATACTAGCTATTTGTAGACTTTGCCACTTTGGTATTGGATCAGGCAGATGCCGGCCCAACCTCTGTACCTTAGCCTGAATCTGCCGATGTGAAAAGGGGGGCGGGTTCCCTCATGCCTCGGTAGTCGGTTGATCCCGTCCCAAATCAACTCAACTTGATTTTTTTACCGGCACAGGTGGACCAAGTTGAGGGATGACCATTTGACCCAGGCACGGCCTAGAAGAGAAGCGGGATTGTGAGGCCAAACCCACAATATATGGGTTTGTTCTTCTTCTAACCTACACTATTATCTTGATGTAGTAACATTAAAAAAAGAAACAATTTTAACAGAGTTTTACATACATGAAGCTTAGAGCGAAAAAAATTCTCTAAAAAATATTCCCCACCCACCGTATAGTTTGTACAAAATATAATTATAAAAATAATTTCTTTATAACAAATGTTAATAATGCAAAAATATTTTATAATCGTTTAACATATTTTCGGTCAAATTTTAAAAACTAAACTAGAACATTGCTAGGGATGTTATTGGGCGGCTCGGTACTTGATATAGGTTCCCCGTACCCATACCCATCAAGAAAACCTCATACCCATTCCCGCCCCACCACCCATGGTGGGTACAAGTTTCCAAACCTATCCCCGCCCCACTACCCATGGCGGGTACAAGTTTCTAAAATCATCCCCGCCCCACCACCCATGGCGGGTACAAGTTTTTCAAAACGATCCCCACCCCACCTACCCCATTAACACGTTATACCATAAATTTTTACGATACTTTTTCATACAAGTTGGCTTAATCACTATTAATTTCTATTCTCAAGAGTTTGTTTATATAATTTTATTTACTTACCAAAGAAGTGGTTAAAATATTTTATAAAATAATTATTTTTAACATTACGTCTTAATTATAACAAAATAATATTCGTAAAATTACCGTAATAATGATATTAATTTAATAATAATTGGCGGGTAGGCGGGTATGAAGTGGCCACTACCATGATGGGTACAATTTTCGTACCCGTCCCCGCCCTAACTAGGACGGGTGCGAGGCGGTATTCACTTGTACCCGCCCCAATGACATCCTTAAACATTGCATTAGAAAAAAAGCAAATAATATCAAAAAAATGAACACAACTAACTTATGCTTGAAAGGTACTAATTTATGTTAATGAAATACTCCCTCCGTCTCAGCAGGTTCTTTACATTTACTTTTTGACACTATTCACAAGTCAAGAAAATCTATAATATTCTCGACAATCTATAAGAAGAAACATAGTCATGTGGGATCTTGTTTGATTCGTCTTTGTGAGTAGATTAAGAATATCAAATTTTTATAATTTTTATAAATGTAAAATGAAAGATATTGATGATGTAATATGCTCCTCGACAAATGTGAAAAAGTAAACGTAAAGAATCCGCTGAGACGGAGGGAGTATTATTTTAGTATTTAATTGAATTGTACATTAATCATGTACTCGTAGTTAATTTGCTCCTATTAAACGCCATATGGTCTAATTAATTACATTTAACAACAAACGATAAGGGAAAATTTGCTACTTTACCATAATTTGCTTACTTTTGTAATTATATATAGATCCTGTTTGGTAAATAGCTGATTAATATTGGTAGATCGTAAAGTTGATTGTAGTTAGCAGAATTTATTGGCGAATTTGAAGAGCATATTTAATTAGCAAAATTTGTCAGAGGTGTTTGGTAATTAGCAGAACTAAATTAACAAATTATCTCAATACTTTGTTAAATGACAAAAAAGGACATGAATAGATAGGAGAGAATGAGGAGTTATAGAACAAATTATTTTTTGAAGGGTAAAAGGTAATTTTTTAGTTTTCTTAATCTACTATTTGAATATGTTGGTGGGGTAACATATTCTAAAATAATAAATTGAACCCAAATCTGCTATTCTAATATGTTGTTTCCCAAACCAGCCAAATAACATATTGATTGGTCAAATATGCTAATTGTCTCAAATATATTTTTTGAGTGTGATAGCAAGAGAAGACAGAATAAATTACCTGAAGTTTTTGAAGAACATGAGGATTCTTGGCTAGAAAGTACATACACCAAGTAACAGGAAATGCAATGCCAATATGGCCTATTGCAATACTGCTCAAAACATTATCTATCACCTCCTCCTCGCTTAAAAAATGTTTCCCATCTTTATCCTTAGCTTGCATCAATCTATCCATCATATCACTTGTTTCCCCTGTTTTATTACCCTCGCTTTTCTTCTTCTTCAATTGCAACTTTAGTTTCTTGGTAAGCTTCTTTCGACACTATTTGACAAAGCATATATTACATCGGTTTTATGCAATAGTAAATGTGAAATCATCAAGAAGATAGAGTATTTATCTAATTTGTTCGAGGAATAATTACTTTATACATTCAATTACTTGTTTACTTATTTTATTATGATGTAATGTAAATTAATGAGATAAAATAACAACAACAACAACATCAGAGCCTTAATTCCAAAATTATTTTTGGGGTCGGCTGACATGAATCATCCTTTGGAACCGTCCAGGGTGAACTCTCATCTCGACAAGAGAAAAAAAATAAAGAAAGGAAAAAAAGAAACGGAAGTGAAGTGAAATTGAAAATGAAAGATAAAGGGGTTTTATAGATTTTAAATCGAACTTATCATATGTATAAAAACCCAAAAAAAAAAATCAAGAATAAAGTTTAAAGTAATTTTGGAAAACGAATTAAATCTAATATAGGAGTTTTGGGGAAAAAATGTAACAAATCCAAAAAGATTTTTTTTTTAGAAAACTTAATAAAACAACAAAATGTAGAAGTCCACATGTATAATATCCCTCCATAGCGCCCTCTCCATTACCATCCCCTCCTGAAGCCCGAGAAATCTCATATCGTGCTCAATCACTCTTTTCCAAGTTTGTTTAGGTCTCCCTCTACTCCTAGCAACATTTTCTACACCACAGGTCTCCAACCTCCTAACCGGTGCGTCCATAGGTCTCCTCTCACATGACCAAACCATCTTAGTCGATTTAACATCATAAAATAACAATAGGTAATTTTTTTGTGACATTATTCTACTCGGATAACAAATTATACTAATATTTCAAATAAAATTTTAGTAAAATTTTAAAAGTAGAAATGAATGAGAGAGGGTAAACATTATGAAGGAAAAATAACCGAACCACCAATTGTTAATACAACCTATTAGAGCAATTTTAATGGTGCGTTTTTAGTATTAGTTTGCAGTTTATATAAATTATCTAGCGACAATGTAATTATAGGAGAAGAAAGATAACGGAATTATTTTTTTACATACGAACTTTACTCTTTCACGTACATTTTTTTCATAAAATTTTCATAGCATATCCTTTTTCTTAATCACACCTATTGTCTAAAATTAAAATCAAACTAATCTAAAAACTTGAACAATAACGAGTGAATTAATTTTTCGTTTTTAGCAATTATTAATACCTCTTATTGAAATGATCAAATTTAAACTTTTTGTGAAATTAATATACAAAATATCCATATTATTATATTACTACTATTAATTAGGGTTTATGGATGGTAAAGCACGGTGGATAGAGTGGTTATGGATGTGCGGTGGCTGAGAGGCTGGCGCGGTAAGGAAAGAGGACGACTTGAATGTAGAATGTTTGCTGCGGTACCCTTACGAAGTGCTGCGATTGGTACAGAGTGTTGTGTCTGATTTGTATCGGAATAGGGTAGATGATTTGATGGTGGTGGTGTTGTGGGAAAAGAAGACGTTGACTTCAATGTTTATGTTTCCCGTATTCACTGCTTTTTTTTTTTTTTTTTTTCCTTTTCTCTTTTGTATGTCATATTAATTAGTTTTTTTTTAATAAACAATAATAATTAGTTTGTTTTTCTTGTTTTTTTTATGTTTTTAATAGTTAACTATTATAATTTATTTGTTTATTAATTGGAGGTGGTGACCGGAGATGATATACGAGATGAAGGAAGAGGGAAAAAAATTACTTGGGAGAGGGATGAAAATTGACAAGGGTAATATTGTAAAAATCGTATGTGAAAGAGTAAAATTTGTATGTAAAAAAGCACGTTTCAAAAATAATGGTATGCTTAAAAGCTAATGTAGCTTAAATAAGCTAGACACTTAAAATTGAATCCTTTGGTTGAATAATGTGAAAAGTAAATAAAAATAAAGTTAATATATTAATTTTATATCTGAGACTCATACAAGCTACATCGTATTGTAATTTATCACTAGACAACTTCATAGTCAACAAATAAAGTTGCTTGAAACACAAAAACGTAAACTGAAAATCAAGAATTTACTAAAAAGTTCCCTCTAGGGTTTTGTCTCTTGGGAGGGTTGGTTCCTATGGTTGCCTAGGGTTTTGTTCTTGATTTTTTCAAGCTTTTTTGTCTTTTCTCTCTGAAATCATTACTGTTATCATTGTGTCGGCCATCCGGGTGTTTTTTTAAGTCTCTTTTGCTTAGGGCTTTGTGTTCGTGCTTCATACTATGACGACGCAAAACCCTAATCAAGCCATAAATCTCAATATTGACGTCTATGGTGTGGATGAAGAGGAGGCGGCGAGTGTACAGGACGTGGTGGTGGATTGGGTGGCGGACGGCGAGGAGGAAGATAACGGAGAAAGCGGATACGTGGTAGGACGGCTGTCGACGGAACGCAATGTCAATCTGAATGCCCTAATTGACACGACTATAATGGCATGGAAAACGAAGGGTAAGGTTGTTGGAGAAGTTATCGATAAAAAGCGCAAGATTGTTACTTTTGCTTTCGCCAATGTCGATGACAAGAGTAAGGTGCTTGCGGAGCAACCTTGGCATTTCGAACGCTTTCCGCTCATCCTCACTGACCTGCGTGGAGATGCGATCCCGGCGGAGGTGCCTCTTTTTTTCTACCCAACGTGGATCAGGATTTACGACTTATCGGTGCTTGGGAGGCAAAATATGGAGAATGCAATTAACATAGGTAATGCTATTGGTACTTATGTGGATATTGATAATTCGGTTAACCCGTCGATTAATAGGTCTATGCGAATTAGAGTAATTTTGGACGTACGAAAACCCTTAATTGACTCTTTATCGATGAAAGGGAAGGGTGGGAAACTTTGGAAGGTCAAGGTGTGTTATGAACATCTCTCGTTATTTTGCTATGTGTGTGGTAGAGTGGGGCATGGCGAAAAGGATTGCGGAGAACGTAGGGGACCGATTGGGGAAGGGAGGAGATTTGGAGAGTGGTTGAAGGCGTCGCCGTGGAAAGTGGCTAGGCAGGAGGACACAACAAAAAAATAATGCCCTTGCGACGGAAAATTTGCGACGGACAGAAATTCCGTCGCAAAATTAGTTTTGTGACGGACTTTGCGACGGATTTTTTTTTGCGACGGACCTGAATTTCCCAGACCCGCGAAGTGAAAGTCAAATGGCGGGAAAGTTTGCGACGGAAATTCCGTCACAAATATTGACTTTTGCGACGGCATTTCCGTCGCAAACATATTGACCAGACTTGACCAAAAGTTGGTCGAGGTCAAATCTTGACCAGATTTGCGCGGAAATTCCGTCGCAAAATTGCGTCGCAAATCTTTTTTATACAGACCCCGCGGGTCTCCTTCTTTTCCCCAAATCGATTTCAAAATTAAAAAAAAAGAAAACCCTAAAGCGATCGGCGATTTGATTCACCACCACACCACCACCCTACCACCCTACCCTACCCCCTACAATCCCCCGCCCCCGCCGTCGCCGGAGCCGCCGCCGCCACGCCACCACTCCTCCTTCCTCCTTCCTCCTTCTCCTTCCTCCTCCTTCCTCCTCCTTCTCCTTTCTTCTCCCTTCCACCTGCCACCTCACCGCCGTCACCACCTCACCGCCGCCACCTTCCCGCCGCCACTTCTTTCTTTCTTATGTATGTTTACTAACTTTATTAATATACCGTCTTAATTTTTTATGTTTAATCCGTCGCAAAATTCCGTCGCAAATTCCGTATTATTGTTTTTTTATTGTTATTAGGAATAGTTAGTTTAGTTTAATTGTTATTTGATTAGTTTAGTTAGTATTGTTAGGTGGTTAGTGATATTAGGTTAGTAGCTAATTCCGTCCCAAATCCGTCGCATATTGTTGTTAAGTTGTTTAGGACGATTGTTTTTTGATATAAAATTTGCATTGTTGTTGATTGTTAGTGTTGTTGATTTTTTTAGAATATTCTTAAATAGTACCCGTTCAATAATTACACATTAGGTGTAATTGTTGAATAGTCCCCGTTTTGGGACTGTCTTTGAATCTTTCATGCCATTTAGGTAGTAAACATTCTTATATTTTCTTGATTGTAATGAAACAAAAATTGGGCAACACTTCCTTATTGTTCTCCAAATACATTCTATATAATGTATTTGGAGAACAATAGGGAAGTGCTGCCCAATTTTTGTCTCATTACAATTAAGAAAATATAAGAGTGTTTACTAATGGTATGAAAGATTCAAAGATGGGTTTAGGCTGGAGAGATAAGGACCCCAGACCAATATATGTAAATTGTTTTTTTTTGCAGGTTGGTGTTGGTGTTGGTGTTGTTGTTGGTGTTGGTAGTTGTAGTTGTTGTTGTTGTTGTTGTTGTTGTTGTTGTTGTTGTTGTTGTTGTTGTTAGTTGTTGTTATATATGTAGTTGTTATTTAATTGTTGTTGTTAATTAATTGTTATTGTTGTTAATAAGTTGTTAACTAGTTTTTGTTGTTAGTTGTTATATATATATATATATATATATATATATATATATATATATATATATATATATATATATATATATATATATATATATATATATATGTAGTTGTTGTTATTTAATTGTTGTTGTTAATTAGTTGTTGTTATTGTTTGTTAAAATATGTAGATTTACTATGAAGAGATTAGAAAGAAAATGGATGTATGAAAGGTTGGATTCTAGGAAAAAAATAAGGCAGGATTTCGTAATTGGTGTTAATGAATTCATTAACTATGTTAAGCAACAAGACGAATACGTTAGGAATAGAGAAATTAGGTGTCCATGTTCTAAGTGTAAGAATACAAAGTATTTAGTTGAGCAAGAAGTACGGAAACACCTTGGTTTGAGAGGGTTTTGTGATAACTACTACGATTGGGTGTGTCACGGAGAGAAATTCTCCGTTGAGGAAGAGGGAAGCTCATCAATGCACTCCGACAATCCTTATAGAGATATGGTAGAAGATGCGTTACGCGATAGCATTGATCAAATTAGGGAAGATGCTCTAAACGCCGAGGTAGTCGATGAATCTCCAAATCCTAATGTATTAGCTTTCTTCCAAATGCTAAAACATGCCGAACAACCTCTTTATATAGGAAGTCGTATGACATTGCTACAGTCGGCTTCAAGGTTGATCACTTTAAAATGTGAATTCAACTTAGCTGAAAAATGTGTAGATGGTTTTGCGTCATATATCGGAGATATGATTCCTTAAAATAATCTTATGACGCGTAACTACTACGAAACCAAAAAAGTTCTTAAAGCTCTTCAACTTCCCCATCAGAAGATAGATGCCTGCTCGGTAGGATGTATGCTTTTCTGGATGGACAACGCTCACCTTGATAAGTGCAGAAAATGTGGTACGAATAGGTACAAATTAGAGAAAAATGCAAATGGCAAAAGAGTTCCCGAAAAGTTCTTAACTTATTTTCCATTAGGACCAGGGTTGCAACGCTTTTATGCCACAAAGCACATCGCGGGCGAAATGCGTTGGCATTATGAAAACCCTCGTGTTAGTGGAACAATGTCTCATCCAAGTGACGGGGAGGCTTGGAAACAGTTTGACCGGCTGCATCCTGATTTTGCATCTGAGCCTAGGAATGTCCGTTTTGAAAAAGGAACAAAAGAAGGTCCTATGTGAATGGGTATACAAACTGAAGTTTCCCGACGGTTATGCTTCAGATTTGAGAAGGTGTGTCGATATGAATGAATTGAAGATACACGGTTTGAAAAGTCATGATTGTCACGTCTTCATGGAGCGATTACTCCCAGTTGCTTTGAGACATCTTCTTCCAAAAAATGAGTGGAATGCCATAACTGAAATTAGTCAGTTTTTCAGAGATTTGTGTACTTCATCAGTACAGATTGAAAAAATTACAAGTCTCGAAAATAACATTGCGGAGATTATCTGCAAATTAGAGAAAATCCTTCCACCTTCTTTTTTCAACTCAATGGAACACCTACCTATTCATTTGCCCTATGAAGTAAAAGTGGGTGGTCCTGTGCAATATAGGTGGATGTATCCTTTCGAGAGGTAATGTCATCATCCTTATTCAATTCTTTATATTACATACTACATATTTTTCATCATATTTTTCATTCTAAATTAATTTGTTTGTAGGTTTTTGAATCATTTGAAAAAGAAAATCAAAAATAAAGCTCATGTTGAAGGGTCTATATGTAATGCATATTTAATTGAGGAAATAGCAAATTTCTGTTCCCTATACTTTGAAGATCATATAGACACCAAGGCAAAGGACCTTGACGTTGGTTCAAAAAAGCCGACACAATCTAACTTGCCTGAGATATTTCAAGATCATGATGGCACAACTTCTGGAAAGTGTCGTGAAAGGTTTTTGGAGGATAACGAATATGAGCGTGCACACCTCTACGTTTTATCGAACTGCGATTCTGATGAATTGAAACGAAACGAAGTGTAAGTGGTGAATCTAAATTCTTATACTTGAATTCATAATTATTAGTTGTTCAAAAATTAATAATTCCCCTAATTTGAATATAGGTTGTTTGAAAATTTTATCATGAGAGAACATCCTGAATGTGTTGTAGGCAATGATGTTTGGGAAAAATATGAAACAAGATTTCCCAGATGGTTTAGATCCCAGGTTACTAATATAGAAGATCCAGTTCTAATTGCCTTAGCAAATGGTCCCTCAAGAAGAGTCAGAACATGGAAACGCTATTCCATCAATGGCTACAAATTTCGAGCTTTCATTCAAGGAAAAGATTTGGAAAAGTGCACAATTAACAATGGAGTTTGTGTGAGTTCCATTGAAGGAGCTGACTACAATGGGACCTTTCACCCTCGTGATAGAGCAGCGGTTAGGTCGGCGTGGGAAGACATGATGAAAGACCGCCTTCGCAAAAGAATCCACTACGCTATGAGGAAACCAACGGAGAAAAGGCCGCAGTGGATACCGGCGGATATTTTTGAACAACTGAAGGGTAGAAAGGACGATCCAAAATTCCAAGAGAAATCCGACAAAAACAAGACCAACCGGATGTCGGGAAGTACCGAAAAGGCAAGGCCTTAGGTACTCACATTATGGGTCGTAAAAACACCCTACAGATGATGGATGAAATGGTAATTGTTTAGTTTTTACTTCATTTTTTCTTGTCTTCAATAATTTTCACCCTTTGACAATATTGAATGTTTTTTTCAACAAGTGTCGTTAGATTTAAATTGCAGGCTGGAGAAGATGGGAGGGATGTACCATCGGCCTTGAAGTTGCTTGAGAAGACAAAAAAGCATGCCAAGAAGGGTTGGCTATCAACGAAACCCAAAGCACTATTTGTAAGTTAACAGAAACTTTTCTTTATATTTTAGTAATTTGGTTTACTAATTAATTAACGTATACTAATAACATTTTATTTTTGTTTTGTAGGAAAAAGTTTTTTCAAGAAAGAACAAAATGATAAGTGAAGGGATCCCGGAGCAAGATATCGACGACAACGAGATCTACTTCGAAGAAGTAGGCGGTTTCAACAAGAAAGGGTTGATACTCGGTATGGGAAATGCAGCCCCAGTCATTTACGAGCGTCGTCGTCACTCAAGTGCTGGGACCCAATCATCATACACCCCAGGTTTGTATTTTATAGTTTATTAAAAATTAAGACTAACCAATTATTTAACCATTTACTAAATGAATATAATATCATGTTTGACTATTCATTGCAGGTATCGTCGGCAGAGTTCTTCGAGAGAATGCTCAGCTAAGAGAACGCGATCTCGAGACATCCCAAAGGCTGAAGGCAATTGAAGAATACTTAAGTCAACAGGGGCGGAGTTCACTACTCAGAGCTGCAACCCGGGAGGCTTTTCTCAGCCGAGACGCGACTTTGACGATGATGGCGGCGACAATGCTAGGGCGGCCAGTCATTTCGCCACCCCACAGCCCACCGACACGACCGTTAGATAGATTTCATTAGGTTGTTTAGTTGATGTACCGCGGACTATGTTTAGTTTTTAGTTGAATTATCATTTGTAAAACTTTCTTATTAGTTATGAAAAGACGTTTTAAAACCCTTGTCTCCGACAAGTTTTTGTTGCTGGGTTGTTTTTCTGAAATTGCAGGTTTACAGATCATGCAAAAGGGAAAAAATGAATCATTTCAATGGAAATGGGGAGCTGGAAAAACGGCTGAAACCCGAAAATCATACAGGAATTTGCGACGGAAATGTCTCAATTAGCTGGAAAAACGGCTGAAACCCGAAAATCATACAGGAATTTGCGACGGAAATGTCTCAATTTGCGACGGAATTCCGTCGCAAACCTTGACCAGAAGTTAAGGTCAGTCAAGATTTGCGACGGAATTTCCGTCGCAAATGGTCCTTTTTGCGACGGATTCTCCGTCGCAAATCTGGACTGAAAGAATCCGTCGCAAATTAACATTTTGCGACAAAAATATGGGACAGATGCAGTCCGTCGCAAATCCGTCGCAAAAACATCATTTGCGACGGATTTCACCCTTTTTGCGACGAAAAATTCCGTCGCAAAGAGAGCATTGTTTTGTAGTGGGATAGTCTAATGGATAGGGGAATGAGGGCTAACCGGAAAATTGAGTTTGATGAGGTAGAAAGGGAGAAGGAGGAGGATAAGGATAAGGAGATTAGTAGAATGGTGGAGTTATTGAGGGGAGCATCAATATCTAGAGGGAGTAGAGAGGACGAGGGGGATGGGGCCTCACATGTTTCGAAGGGCAAATCGAAAGAGGGGCGTGAGGACTTGGCGCAGGAGGTAGGGCAGAATGTGGGGGAACAAAAGAAACGGAGGGGTGTGAAAATATGGAGGGGTGTGAGACAGTCGAGAGGTGAAGGTATGTGTCGGGTAGATAGGGAGGCTGAGGTTGGGCGGAAACGAAAGGGCAGGCAAAATCTAGGGAGGAGGAGGAGAGTGATACTGAGAGTACCTGGAATTCGAAAAAAGACGAGCAGGGAGGGGCGAAGGGGTGTCTCCAAACTTGACAGTAGCGGTGACTGGCGATGACCAGCACCGCGAACAACAATGAAAATTCTGAGTTGGAACTGTCAAGGGTTGGGCAACCCCTTGACGGTAGGAGCCCTCCGGGATCGATGTTGGAGGGAGAGCCCAAATTTTGTCTTTGTAATGGAGACAAAAATGAAAGCAAAAGAGTTGGAAAAAATTAGAGAGAAATGCGGGTACGGAAATGGTATTTGTGTCAGTAGTAGAGGACGCTCTGGTGGCTTAGGGCTTTGGTGGAAGGATGTGCGGGCTAATTTAATCTCATATGACGATCACCATATTATGGTGGAAGTAATGAATGAGATGGGGGTGGCTTGTTGGAGGGCAGTAGGAGTATATGGATGGCCAGAGACGAATAACAAATTTAAGACTTGGGCTTTAATGAGACAAATTAGCGTGGGATGTAGTGAACCGTTGGTGATGTTCGGAGATTTTAATGAGATTACAAGTGTCGACGAGAAAGAGGGTGGTGCAAGGAGGAGGGAGTGCTTTATGGATGCGTTTCGAACGGCCATTGATGATTGTGGGCTATGTGATTTGGGCTATAGTGGCAACAAATTTACGTGGCAAAGGGGATGGGATGTGGAGACGATGATACGGGAAAGGCTTGATAGGGCTCTTGCTACGTCCGAATGGCAACAAAATTTCCCAAATACCATTGTTCACCATTTTCCTATTTATGCATCGGACCACGCGGCGATTCTTATACAACAATCCCAGCCGTTGGAGCGAGGTCGAAGAAGGAAAAATTTTAAATTCGAGCCATTTTGGGCTAAGGATAGTGAGTGCGAGGATGTTGTGAAGCAGGCGTGGGAGGGCGAAA
Source organism: Silene conica (assembly GCA_029255685.2). Lineage (NCBI taxonomy): Eukaryota > Viridiplantae > Streptophyta > Magnoliopsida > Caryophyllales > Caryophyllaceae > Silene > Silene conica. The sequence goes on from CM055312.2 coordinate 63,827,194, forward strand.
TGGGGAGTGTTTCTAATAGAAAAATACCAGTTTGTGCCGCCAGATTGTCGAGCTGGGCTAAGGAGAAGTTCGGGGACGTTAGAAAGCGTATTCGCGATAAGGAGAATGAGCTTGCTTACTGGCAAAATCAGCCTCCTTCTGGGCATATGTTGAGTCAATGTAAGGAGTTAGTTAAAGAGGTGGGTGAACTTCAACGACAAGTTGAATCTTATTGGTACACTCGAGCTCGGAAGTGCGAATTGCGAGATGGCGATAAGAATACGAGTTACTTCCATCATAAGGCGAGTCAAAGGAGAAAACGAAACCGCATTGAGGGGATTGAGGATGAAAATGGCACGTGGTGGACTAGTGAGGAGGAGGTGAATAAGGTGTTTGAAGCTTACTTCAGTGGCCTGTTTCAGAGCAGTGGGCCGGCCCAATTTAATGATGTTCTAAGTTGCATTCCAGAGACCGTTTCGGCAGCCATGAATGAGTGCCTTGATGCTGCTATTTCGGATGAGGAAATCAGAATCGCACTTTTTTGTATGCACCCGAACAAAGCTCCCGGACCTGACGGTATGCATGCTCTTTTTTATCAAAAATATTGGCATATTGTGGGGAATGATATTTGTGCTTACATTCGTAATTGGTGGGATGGGGATGGCAATTTAGAGGAAATTAATATGACTAATGTAGTCCTTATCCCAAAATGTCAGACACCGCGGAAGCTTTCTGAATTCCGTCCTATTAGTCTTTGTAATGTTTTGTATAAGATTATATCCAAAGTCCTAGCAAATCGTTTGAAGCCTTTTCTAAATGCCCTTATATCGGAGAACCAAAGTGCCTTTACACCGGGGAGATTGATTACCGATAGCGCGCTGATTGCCTTTGAGCTTTTCCATTCGATGAAAAGAGGGGGGGAGGGAAAACATGGAAATATGGCTCTCAAGCTAGATATGAGTAAAGCCTATGACAGAGTCGAGTGGGTTTTTCTTGACGAACTTATGCGTAAGATGGGCTTCTCCTCGGCTTGGAGGAATCGGGTTATGGCTTGTATTTCCACGGTCACACATTCGGTTCTCATAAATGGCGGGGTGACAGGGGCGGTTAGACCGACGCGTGGCCTTCGACAGGGGGACCCCATCTCGCCATATTTATTCCTTCTGTGTGCTGATGCTTTTTCGTTTCTGTTGTTGGACGCAGTGTCTAAGGGTAAGCTTCATGGGGCTCGTGTGTGTCGAGGTGCCCCCCGAATTTCTCATCTTTTCTTTGCAGATGACAGCATCCTGTTTGCTAGAGCTAATGTGCGTGAATGCTTAACGATTGCTGATATTATCAGTACCTATGAGAGATCATCCGGTCAGAAAATTAATTATTCCAAATCGGAAGTAGTTTTTAGCAAAAAGGTTGATGCAAACGTTAAAGAAGAGCTAAAAGGAGTTCTGGGTGTTCGGGAAGTTGAGAGACATGAGAAATACTTGGGGCTCCCGACCATAATTGGCAAGTCGAAGAAGACTATTTTCTCGTCCCTCAAAGAAAGGATATGGAAAAAAGTGCAGGGGTGGAAAGAAAAACTTTTATCAATGCCGGGAAAGGAGATTCTGATGAAAGCTGTGGTTTAAGCGATTCCAACATATATGATGAGTATTTTCGCCATTCCAGAGGGGATTATTGAGGAGATTCATGCTATCATAGCTCGGTTTTGGTGGGGGTCGACAGAAAGTAAAAGGCGGATTCACTGGTGGCGCTGGGATAAATTATGTGAGGCAAAAAGTAGGAGTGGGATGGGGTTTCGTGACCTCAAGGTTTTTAATCAGGCTCTTTTGGCCAAACAAATCTGGCGTGTGGAAACACACCCGGACTCTCTTGTCAGTAGGGTGTTGAAGGCTCGGTACTTTCGAAATTCCTCAATTCTAAATGCTCATCATAGAGGCCATGATCCGAGTTTCACGTGGAGGAGTATATGGGGTGCGAAAGCTCTTTTGCTCGAAGGTTTATGTTGGCGAATCGGTAATGGACAGAAGGTTAAGGTTTGGGAACACAAGTGGTTACCTAACAAGCAGGGAGGACAAATCCCTTCGGTGAACATAGAGGCTGATCCCGAGATGCGGGTTACGGATTTAATCGATGCGGGAAAAAGGGAGTGGGAGGTTGACAAAATATGCAGGCTTTTTCTGCTCAGTGAAGTGGAGCAGATTCTGAGTATCCCCATATGTAACAATGCGCAGGATGACCAGCTCTTTTGGGGACTGACAAAGGATGGAGAATACCCAGTGAAAACTGGGTACTGGCTTGGCATGAATAGATACAGAGGAGGACAGAGCGGAGCAGGGACAGATTCAGAGCTATGGAAGTTTTTATGGAACCTGAAGGTACCGCCCAAACTCATTCATTTCTTATGGAGGGCGTGTACCGGACTGCTTGCTGTTAAGGGAATTTTGTTTCACCGTCATTGCAGTACTGATGCGACGTGCCCTTTATGTGAGTCTTACGATGAGTCGGTTTATCATGCTTTATTCGAATGCCCTCAAATTCGATCTTTTTGGCGAGACAGTGGTCTGGAGGAAAAAATAAGGGACATTCAGGTATCCTCTTTCACTCAGTGGTTTATGGCTGCTATACGATCCATTGACAAAAGGGACATTGATCGATTCCTTGCTATGCTATGGGCAATGTGGACCATACGTAATAATAAACTCTTTGAGGAAGAGCAAAGGAACCCGAATGTTTTAGTCATAGGCTTGATTAACATGGTGGCAGACTATAAAATCTATGCTGATGAAGTACCCTCGCTGACGATGGTTTCGATGGGAAGTAGACTTGGTGCGGGGTCGTGGGCAGCACCTTCTGATGGCGTTATTAAACTCAACACGGACGCGGCAATGATTTCTGGGAACGAGGTGGGTTTGGGTGTTGTGGGGAGGAATGCAGAGGGGGCTGTAGTGTTGGTGGCTAGTAGAAGGTGTAGGGCACGGTGGACAGTGGAAGTGGCAGAGATCAAGGCAGCAACTTTTGGGCTGGAAATGGCGGAACGCAGTCGGTTGAACTGTGTGATGGTGGAATCGGATGCTTTGAATGTTGTTCGAGCAGTTAACAATCGCGATCAATCTCGTAACGTCTTGGGTCTTTTCGTTGTCGAGGTGTGTGCTGTTATGGCTAAGTTTGATTTTCGAGGCTTTGTTCATGTAAGACGGGAGGGTAATACGGTCGCCCACTCGGTTTCTAGAATGTGTTCAAATGTGGGTGATGAATATGTCTTTGTATCGGACTTTCCCGAATCCGTCACTAGTTTGGCGGAGATCGATTTATTATAAATGTTTTATCGGTTTTCCTTTCAAAAAAAAATAAAGTTGCTTGAAATATTGAGTTAAAACCCAAGCTACACAGGTCGTAGCAATCCATTGGAGTTAGTGAGTTACCGAAATTTAATAACTTTGTAAGTTTGGTTAATGACTTCGTTAAGAAGCTCACAATCTAAGTAGCTTTTTTTGTTAATTCATATTCTCTCGTCATTTATTATTATATTCCATTTTTTATTGCCTTAGTCAATTGTTATCTTTTCTATTCTAAGAATAAAGTTGGTAAATAATTTAATCATTCACATTCAATTTAGTTCACTTATCATTTACTAATCGACCCTCTCCTTTTTCCGTAGTCTTTGTGCCAAAATAAAGACAATAATTTACCAGGATAAAAGAAGTATATGATAACTGATTTTAATCATGTAAAGCGGATAAGCAAGACACCTGAAGAGCGTGATGATAAGGCGTTCCGGGAAAGTTCCATGGCTGAGCTCTTATTCCTTCGGTCACCGCTGAGAATAACTTCTCATGAGCATCTATTTCCGAAGCTATTTCTAGACTAGCGATGTACCTTGCCATAAACTCCAAGGCTACCTATATTTCATGTACGACAACATTTATATATATGAGAACGGTTTTAAAAGTAAACAAATAATGGATACGAAGGATTTATTAATCTAGGTGTTAATGCTTATTAGGAAGAATAAGAGAGATGTTATCCTAGAATATACAATATACGATATTATTGTTATCTTAGCAAATAAGGTTTAGGGTTTATTATTAATAATATTGTCTAAACCTTATTCACTAAGATAACAATAATATTTAATATGATGTATATTGAGATACCATATCTCTCATTAGTCATTCCTTCCTAATAACTTTGTTACCCTTTTTATTTGAAAGAAGGTATTTATCTGGCCGAGTTGAGACCACGAGTGAAGAGCAGCTACAATACAAGGCTTGACTTGTAACGCAATTCGAGAAAGGGCGTCGCGATGGTTGAACTCAGCTGAGAGGAGACCCTTGATAAGTTGATGGCGTGATCCATGGATAGTTATTACTGATTGAGATCCTAATACTTCACTTGATGGCCAACCTTGTCTAAATCCCGTAGTCGACGTTAGTATTCTTTTACAAAGTGATGGTGAGCATGCTATTATGGCTGGGGATCCGTATAGAAACGTCTTATATACCCCTACATTCTTCCCGTACCTGTACTCTTAAAATTTGTATGTCAAAACATGTCGAGATATTCGATATATCAATTAAAAGAAAAGCATCATAGGATATTGAATTGTTTCTCGATTACAGAACTATAATGAAGTTCACTTTGGCTGTTGGTTGAACTACTGGGGGGGTGGTTAGAGAAAGGGACATGAAAAGGAAATAAGAAAGGGTTAGAGGGGGGAAAGGTAAGAGATTACCTAAAACTTAGCTTGTTGTACAGAGTGATGAGGTTTGGGAAGAGGGGCAAGCTGAGCTAGAAGTTTATAGGCTCGTACGATAATATTGATTGCATTAGAGAGGTAGCTTATCAATTAGCACTGCCACCAGCTGTAGATCGGGTGCATAATGTCTTCCATGTGTGCCAACTTAGAAAATATGTAAGTTATCCATCTCATGTCGTTGAGGTGGAGCATGTAGAGTTAGATGAGGCTCTAAATTATGTGTGAAAGTGCCCAAGGAGATTTTGGATAGCAAAGTGCGTAAGACTCGGACCGGTGAAACCAAGATTTTAAAAATATTATGGTCTAACCATAATGTTAAGAACTTAGGAGCCAAAAGATGCCACAAGGGAGCGGTATCCTCATCTGTCTGGGCAGGTATGTAAGGTTACAGAGACCTAACCTTTTTGTTTTAGGGGGATAGGAGATGACCGCGTCATGTTTTAAGTCTTTTCAGTCAGTTTATGTTAGTTTTATATAAGTTTTGGTTGTGTTTTGTGCATCTTTGGGATGCGTTGTCTTGTTTATGTCGGATGTTTGAGTATGTTTTATGTTGGTTTTATGATGATAAAAGAGGTTGTGTTGCACTTTGCGAAGTGTTAAGAGGAGGGTGTTATCTTATGCAGGTTTGGTAGTGAACTTCGCGGACGAAGTTCATTTTTAAGGGAGGGGGGACTGTAATACCCCGATCATGTTCTTAGGTTAGGTACTCGGTCGAGTAGGGGCTACTTGAATACTAAGGTTTGGTGTCATTTCTTACGTTCTGCCTAAATGTACTCACCCTAGTAAAAGTACTTGGTCGAGTACCCGGTCTTTTTTCGGTTGCGCGAGATATTAATTATAGATTTTGGGATTATTCTTAATCATTTCTTATTTCCGTCAAACACATTAAATTATTGTTTTGTCACTCATCAAACCTAATCACCCTAGTTAATATCTCGCAAGGAATTCATTTATGTCGATCGTTGTAGTACGTGCACCAATCGTCTTTTGCAAGTCTTTCTTGATATCAGTGAGTTTGTATATTAGGGTTAGGAATAGCTTTTGGTCAGTGTGTGATACATGTGGTGTGACGTTACATGTGGGGAGTTCGCAGAGGAGCAAATCTAAGTGTGGTTGATTGCTTCCTAGTTATTTGCCTTAAGGTAGGGTTTCTTACTCAGTTTCTCCTATGTTGATTTATTGAATGTGACGATGTTTGTGCATCATATATTGGAGATGGTATGATTGAGTATGATGTTATGAAATTGTGATTTAGGATCATTTTCGGGAGATGGTTTCAACCCCATGTTCCCCTCGTGGCTCCCGTCACGAGGGGATGTGCACATTAATGATCTGTGTACGCCCGTTGCGATGAGTGAGACATAGGTGGTACAGTTGTTGTCCCTACTAGCGACGATGATTACCTGTTGCGATGGATAATCTGACAGGGCTACACATTGCGATGTGTAGTCAATTACAATGATTTTGGAGTTGGGGTTTAATGATAAATGCATATGATGTTTGGTTATTGTTTTGGATTGCTACATATACAGTTACTGACCCAGTGTTTTTTGTTTTTTGTGCTGCGATAATCCATTATTCGGAGATGATGAGTAGTTCTTCATCAGGTTTCTGTTATGTGATTATTTGGATGAGGTTGGGATCGATTCACCACCTAGTTATTTGTTTTAGCTTCCGCAAACAGTTGGTTTTTGTAATTTTGCATTTAGTTTGGTTTTGAGAAACATGTAATCGTATTATAAAGTTAATTAATTATCCGTTTATTATGGTATCTTTGATATACATCACCCCGGGCGATCAAGATGGCGACACTCTCGTATACTAAGTGTCCTGGTATATGGGGGTGTTACATAGCTCTATCAAATGGAACTTCCAACCTTATGGTAGGAAATCCTAGACGAGTCTTTTCCTCAGTTGCAGTATCATATTTGATAAACTCCCCCATCAGCCCCGTTATCTTAGGTAAACAGTACACTTACCCCAGAATTTCAGAGGGAGATTGTGCAACCTAATCCAGACAAGCATCTCCTTGAACTCTTCCTTCACCACATTAACATTAACATTCCAAGGCTTGGACACTAAACTGGGACAGGGGATCATCATAGCCTTTATACTCCATGTTGTTGTTCCCATTTCCTTTTCCATACTATCTCATTTTTGTTCTCTTTTTTTTGGACAACTTTTAGTGGTACAAAATTAATTTGACGTAACCAAGTGGTGTTAGTTCAGTGGTAACTGGGTTAAACCTTGAAACTTGCAGAAATGCAGGAGTTGAGATGCCATAGGTTCGACTACCAGTTGGGACGATGATCACTTGGCCACTACATGTTGGGGCTGGTGTCCTTGACAATTAAGTACAATGACTTATTAAATCTCTTTAAGGATCACAAGGGCATACTTCAGTATTTTTATCAGTTGATCCACGTTTATCAATAACGGTTGGCTTGCTAGATAAGTTTGACGTTATTGTCATACGGATGGCGGTGATCAACTGGTCCCTATACGTCACACCTATAGGACACGTTTGAGAGATGTGAAGGTATGAAAATACAGTCACATTTATGCCGGATACGACTAAACAGTTAGTTAGAGGTATTGACTATTAAATTAGTCAATAAGATGTTGAGATGATTATTTAATACGGATTAAATAATTCTAGCTAATACGGATTACATGATTAATTCGTAAAATTAAATATAAACGGTTATATTTAATTAAATATTGTATTCGCGTATTAATATAAACAGTTATATTAATTTGGGTAATTATACAATATCGTATTTTATCAGACCGTTATTAATATATCGACTGTATTAATATCTGATAACATGTTACGATTTATAATAAAAAAAAAAATACCGCGAACAACTTATAGCTAAATGGGTCGAATCACGAATCGGAGTAAGGTAAGAGTGGAAAGCCCACTCTTACCCTACTCGGTTATTTCGACCGTGTACTACATAAGGAGAGGGACTCTCCTTATGTGAGACACTCTTGTTGCACTGTTTAATAAATCACAAAAGAAAATTAGGGTTTGAGAGCATTCTTCTCCCATAACCCAGATCTCACATCTAAAACTCAAAAGGCTCTCCCAATATTGCAAGGCAGTTGGAGAGGATTTCTAGCACACGCGGCCACGTCTCATTCTAAGTCTTGGGTGCAAGTTATAGGAGGGAATTTGTGTTAATTCCTGTTCTTAAGCCTTTCGCACAAGGACCAAAGGTTGTACTTCTTTTCTTATCCTTTTTAATCTTATGACGATATTCACGACTGTAATTTTCATTATAATCCGGCAAGTTTAGGGCGAATACACGTTTTATTCCCCACAAGTGGTATCAGAGACTTAGGCCATGAAATTTTACAATTGTGTTTTTCGTAAGATTTAAAAATTTGAAAAATCGTACTGTTTTGACGAGCACTCGATCGAGTACTACCTACACTCGATCGAGTGCTTCGGCCGAGTGCCTCTTTTTGTGAGAAATCGATCTTGTTTTTCGATTTTTATTTGCATATTGTTATTTAATCGATATTTTTAGCAATATGTGGATCTTTTGTTGTTTTTATTTTTGATTTTCATGTTTTATATCAAAAGATAAAAACTTGTTTAGATTTAAAGTGCAGCGTTTGCGTTTTAACGAGTCACTCGATCGAGCCCCTGCTGCACTCGATCGAGTGACACTGACACTCGATCGAGTGCCTCTGTTGCTCGGTCGAGTGCTCTTATTTCAGGCTTTCTTTTTCGAAAATAACTTGTTTCTTATTTTCACATGGCCTAAAATAATATACTGTATACGGAAATAGTGTATTATTTTTGTGAAACGGTTCACCCTCGTTCGATACATATTATTTTAAAACAGTTTAAAATAATAGGATTATATGTTCATTAAAATTGGTGATTAAAGCGGTATAGTCACATAATTTTAATATTAAAAGGTGGTTTGGTAAAAATTTATTAATCATAATAACAGTATTATGTCATGTATGAATTTTTAAATTTAGTTGATGCATTTTATTTATCGTCTTGTGAATGCCTTGTGAATGCTTTCAATAACGTATTTAATTTTGCAAACGGTTGTAACTTAGTGTGGCCTTAGAAGATTGTGTCACCGTAATGATGGGACACAGTCTTGCTTGTAATTTTGAGATCTTGAATCTCCGTTTTGGGTTTTTGCCATGTAATTACTTTTGTATTTAAATTAGAATGTATCTAGGATTACTTTTGTAATTTAAATTAGTAATTTTGTGAAGACCAAAGACAAGACGGAGACCGGATTCTCACTCCCGCTGCAAGGACCAAGATGGAACCTCAAGACAAGCTTCTAGGGTCCAACGGTGGATTCCAAGTTGTTTTATGTTTATTTTGGTAGGATAGGCCACACTAGGATTTTTTATTTACGTTTATTGCTCTCATTTTATGCTTTCATCGATAATAGCTTGCATCATATTCCGCCTAAAACCAAACCACCTATATCATGCCTGAAAACTGACTCATGTAGAGGTTACGCGTTAGTTTTCTGTGGCAATACAGATGTCACATGTCAATTGCAAAGCCATCACTTTATTTAATTCATTCACGAATATGCTAGATATTAGTTCACTTAATATGAATAAATAAAAGTTGATGGGGTCTTCCTCGTATAACCAAAAATTGAGACTAGTCTTTATAAATCAGCCTCCCATGAATCCCTTCTTCGTCGGTAGGCATAATATGACCCCTTCTACGTCGGGTAAGTGGGAACAGATGATTTATTTTATCTCAACATCATGGTCACTCGATACTATCTAGCGACTGAGATGGACTAATAGATAAGATATACGGAAATCTATCGACCAAGATTTCCAACGGTGGAATTAGCCAAACTGTGGGCTTATCAATATACGGAAATTGAATCTTGGGATCGTTTATATAATTCTTGAGGGAGATCAATTATATAAATGCTTGAGTCTACGAGTTTAAATTTCAATTTAATATAGACTTAAATCACAACAATGAGTTGCTTATATGGTTTTTGTTTTATCTTCTTTTTCAGTGTAGAACACGTTCATTAAAACTGCTGTATAACTAAAATGGCTGGTGAAGACCCAATGCCAAGTGCCAAGCTAGCACGTGAATCCTGGCTAAAAGCCTTCATGGACTCCATGAATCAGTCCACAAGACTGAGGAATGATGGGTCGAACTTCTCTGACTGGGAGGCAGCACTACGGAATGCTGCCATTGCTGACGGAAAGCTTAAGTATTTAACTGAGCCCATTCCGGCACACCCAGGAACTGGAGCTAGAGCCAACGAAGTTCGCGCTCATAGCGACTTCGTCATGGAAGCGGGTGCGATAAAGAACGTACTCATCTATGCAATGGAATCAAATTTGCAAAGACGCTTCATATCCCATGGTGCAAACAAGATTTTCACCACGCTCTCTAACGAATTCTCCAAAGCTCCGAGAATCGTTTCTTATGAGCATACCTGTCGCTTCTTTGAGGCGAAACTCCAGAAGGGCCAAGCTGTTAGCCCACATATTCTCAACATGATTGAGAATATCGAGAAACTGGAGACCCTGAACTGCAAGATCAGTGAGAACATAATCGTTGATCGTATGCTTCATTCGCTTCATGATGGGTTTGCCCTCTTTAGGGCCAACTACTACATGAACGACATGAAGAAGACTCCTCATGAGCTCCACTCCCTTCTCGTACAGACTGAGAAGGATCTGAAATTAAGTGGGAGCATGAAGCAGGATGTTCTCATGATCTCCAGTAAGGGAAAGGGTAAAGGGAAGGCTAAAGCTCAGGGCGACCTAGCAGTAGGTAAGCCCAGGTTCAAGAAACCAGGATTTACTAAGAGTGGGCCAGGTGAGTTGAGCAACTCACAGGGCAAGACAAAGAGCAAGGATACTAGCATGGAATGCCACCACTGCCACAAGACTGGGCATTGGAGGCGCTCATGCCCCGCGTATCGCGAGGACATTAAGGCAGGCCGCGTTACTCCTGTTGGTATGTCTTCTTCTTCTTCTTTTATTCACATGATTGAGATTAACCATGCAAGTTGCGGAACTTGGGTACTTGATACTGGTTGTGGTTCTCATCTATGTAATCATGTGCAGGGCCTCCGAAACCAAGAACCCCTAATCAAGGGTGAGGTGGACCTGCGTGACGGGAATGGAGCACGCGTTGCTGCAGTCTCGAAGGGAACATACGTGATCAGCTTCCAAGTGGATTCGAGTTATTTTTATATAACTGTTATTATGTTCCTAGTTTGTCCAAAAACATTATTTCAGTTTCTGCACTTGACAAACTCGGTTTTTCATTTGTAATAGAGAATAATAGCTGTATTTTCTTCTTACACAATATGATTTATGGCAAGGCAGTTTCCATGAATGGAATTTATGTTTTAGATCAAACTACCGAGATATTACATGTGAATAACAAGAGATTAAAGGTAGGTGACAAAGATCAAACTTACCTATGGCATTGTCGTATGGGACACATAAATGAGAAACGCGTAAAACAGCTCATACAGAATGGAGCAATATCGCCCTTTGATTTCGAATCATATGGCACGTGTGAATCATGTCTCATTGGCAAAATGACTCGTATTTTCTTCAAAGGTGTTGGAATGCGCGCTGCCGACCTATTAGGACTCATACATACGGACGTATGTGGCCCTATGTCGATCAACGCACGAGAAGGCTATAGGTATTTCATCACTTTCACGGATGATTTGAGTAGATATGGCTATGTCTACTTGATGAAACATAAAAGTGAATCCTTTGACAAGTTCAAAGAATACCAGAATCGGGTACAGAACCAGCTGGGTAGAAAGATTAAAGCACTATGTTCGGATCGTGGTGGTGAGTATCTTTCACACGAGTTTGATCAACACCTTAAAGACTGCGGCATCGTGCTACAGTTGACTCCACCTGGAACACCACAATTAAATGGTGTGTCCGAACGGAGAAATCGAACTCTACTCGATATGGTTCGATCCATGATGAGTCACACCGTTGTACCTGATTCATTGTGGGGCTATGCACTTTTGTCAGCCGCTCTAATACTTAACCGAAGTCCGTCTAAAGCTGTTGACAAGACTCCATACGAATTATGGAAGGGAACGGTCCCTAACTTGTCCTTTATTCGGGTTTGGGGCTGCGAGGCTTATGTCAAGTGGAGACACGAGGATAAGCTCGGCCCGCGATCGGTCAAAACATACTTTATAGGTTATCCAAAGGGAACTTTTGGTCATTACTTCTACTCGCCAACCGAACAACGTGTTTTTGTTGCGGCTAGTGCGACGTTCTTAGAGAAAGAATTTCTCGAGAACAAGTCGAGTAATAGAACATTCGAGTTATCGGAGGTTCAAGAACCAACTACCGAGCAGCCATTGGAGGAAACAATTCCTTCAACTGAGGCTGCGGTAGATATTCCTGAGGAACCTAGGAGGTCGGGAAGAGTCTCTATTCCTCCGGACAGATACATTTGTATGGTCGAGGAACATGATACAGATGACGTCTTACTCCTAGAGGGTAATGAACCCACAACCTATAAAGGTGCCATGACCAGTTCTGACTCAAAGCTATGGCTAGAAGCCATGCAATCCGAGATGGACTCTATGTATGAGAACAACGTGTGGGATCTTGTGGACCTACCTGCAAAGGTACGTCCCCTTCAATGCAAATGGCTTTACAAGATAAAGCATGCCGTGGAAGGACAACCAGATATCCACAAGGCAAGACTAGTTGCTAAAGGTTTCACCCAAGTGCCAGGCTTGCACTACGATGAGATCTTTGCACCCGTAGTCATGCTACGTTCCATTCGGATTATCTTAGCGATCGCCGCATTTCACGATTACGAAATATGGCAAATGGACGTTAAAACCGCCTTCTTAAACGGTTATTTGGAGGAAGAGTTGTACATGGTACAACCCGAGGGTTTTATCGATCCAGCACATCCTAAGAAAGTTTGCAAGCTTAAGCGTTCCATCTATGGACTTAAGCAAGCATCGCGGAGTTGGAATCATCGCTTCGACCAAGTGATAAAAGAGAATGGGTTCATTCGATCAGTCGAGGAACCATGTCTCTATATCAAGTCGAGTGGGAGCAAGATTGTATTCCTAGTACTGTATGTCGATGACATACTCTTGATTGGGAATGACATACCTCTCTTATCTTCGGTTAAAGCATGGTTGAAAAACCACTTCCAGATGAAAGATCTGGGAGAGGCACAAAGAATTTTGGGCATCCGTATCTACAGAGATAGATCACGACGGATGTTGTCTCTCAGTCAGGAGTCTTATATAGATAAGATTCTAGAGAGATTCAGTATGACGAACTCCAAGAAAGGGTTCCTTCCTATGACTCCTGGGCTTCACTTGAGCAAGACTCAAGAAGCTAAGTCATTGGAAGAGAAAGAGCGCATGAGTCGGATTCCTTATGCCTCGGCAATAGGATCGATCATGTATGCCATGATATGCACACGTCCAGACGTTGCATATGCATTGAGTATGACTAGTCGATTCCAAGCTCATCCAGGTGAACAACACTGGATGGCCGTGAAAAACATTCTTAAGTACCTACGGAGGACTAAAGATTGGGGATTGACTTACGGAGGCGACTCGACGCTCTGCGCCACAGGTTACGCAGATGCTAGCTTCCAAACGGATCGAGATGACTCGAAATCTCAGTCTGGATTCGTTTTTACTCTTAATGGCGCTGCTGTCAGCTGGAAAAGTTCTAAACAGAGTGTTACAGCAGATTCTACGACTGAGTCCGAGTACTATGCCGCCTCAGAAGCAGCTAAGGAAGCAATATGGATGCGTCAATTCTTACAAGGACTATCAGTAGTGCCTAGTTCGAATGACCCAATCACCGTTTATTGTGATAATAAAGGTGCCATCTTCCAAGCTAAGGAGCATAAGTCTAGCAACAAGGCTAGGCATGTACAACGGAAAGCTCATCTAATCAGAGATTACGTGGAGCAAAAGGAGATTTTCATTGATAAGATCGCTACGGATGACAACATAGCTGATCCTCTCACAAAAGCATTACCACGTGATAAGCATGAAGGGCACATTCATTCCATGGGAATTGGATGTGTTCCTAAGTTGTAGTACTCTTTTATGAATTCATGTAATAATTCATTTTCTCGTGTACTCTATTCAACCTTATTGTTATGATATATAATGTTTTGTTTCTCATGTGGAATTGTACGCCAATTTTGAACACCACAAAGTGAACTGATTAACATTACATCGTTTTGGTCCTTGATTACCCACTTGAGCTGATAACTCAGGTAATCATTTTGTGACGTTGGTTGATGGTGGGTTCAACGAGCCATAAGTCACACGGCTGACTGACCAATCACAAAGGCGAGTTATACGGATATCTCGTAGGACACCCCGTGACAGCGTTCTGGAGTCCTAAATGTTTTACAACATTGGGTGCCAGGTCGTGGATAGGACCTCCATAGTGTTCCTTAGAGTCGAGTCTTTTGACTTTCAACTGTCTCTTGAGATTAAGGCAGATTTTGGGTAACTTTGGTTTCTTTCCCACGGTCACCGTAACAGGGGCCAAGAGGATTTTTTCTGGGTTATTTCATGCTGCGCGATATCGGCAGGATTCGAGTTGAGGGAAATATCCAAACCCTTATCAGGATTTTATCATTTCTCAGGGCCACTCGAGGAGTAGTAACTGAAATGCATGGCCATGCTCGAATACAGATTCGTTATATCAGTTAAGTTACTCTCTAGTCGGGGAAACCACTCTTGATACAGATCGCTTGTGAGATACGACCTTTGCGAATGCGGATTTGCAAATTGTCTTACATTGAGTGGGAGAAATTTTAAAAGGATATGAGAATCGGTTATCGCACCTACACTTGTACGGACAAGTGGGAGTTTGTTGGAGCTTGTGTCCTCCACATGTAGTGTGATAACGTCATTGCACATACCCTTGTACGGACAAGTGGGAGATTGTTGGGGCTGGTGTCCTTGACAATTAAGTACAATGACTTATTAAATCTCTTTAAGGATCACAAGGGCATACTTCAGTATTTTTATCAGTTGATCCACGTTTATCAATAACGGTTGGCTTGCTAGATAAGTTTGACGTTATTGTCATACGGATGGCGGTGATCAACTGGTCCCTATACGTCACACCTATAGGACACGTTTGAGAGATGTGAAGGTATGAAAATACAGTCACATTTATGCCGGATACGACTAAACAGTTAGTCAGAGGTATTGACTATTAAATTAGTCAATAAGATGTTGAGATGATTATTTAATACGGATTAAATAATTCTAGCTAATACGGATTACATGATTAATTCGTAAAATTAAATATAAACGGTTATATTTAATTAAATATTGTATTCGCGTATTAATATAAACAGTTATATTAATTTGGGTAATTATACAATATCGTATTTTATCAGACCGTTATTAATATATCGACTGTATTAATATCTGATAACATGTTACGATTTATAATAAAAAAAAAATACCGCGAACAACTTATAGCTAAATGGGTCGAATCACGAATCGGAATAAGGTAAGAGTGGAAAGCCAACTCTTACCCTACTCGGTTATTTCGACCGTGTACTACATAAGGAGAGGGACTCTCCTTATGTGAGACACTCTTGTTGCACTGTTTAATAAATCTCAAAAGAAAATTAGGGTTTGAGAGCATTCTTCTCCCATAACCCAGATCTCACATCTAAAACTCAAAAGGCTCTCCCAATATTGCAAGGCAGTTGGAGAGGATTTCTAGCACACGCGGCCACGTCTCATTCTAAGTCTTGGGTGCAAGTTATAGGAGGGAATTTGTGTTAATTCCTGTTCTTAGGCCTTTCGCACAAGGACCAAAGGTTGTACTTCTTTTCTTATCCTTTTTAATCTTATGACGATATTCACGACTGTAATTTTCATTATAATCCTGCAAGTTTAGGGCGAATACACGTTTTATTCCCCACACTACAGCCCCCGAAGGGTGTGGCTAACATGGTCCATGTGGTGGTGCGGGAATGCATGGCCCGGGGTAATTCAACCCCCTCGTCATAAAAAAGAAAAATTAATTTGACGTGGAATTTTTTTTTTTTGTAGTTCAAATTGATTTTCATGATTTTAAAAGAAAAATTGGGAACAACAAATGAAATAGAAAAGAATATTGTTATATATTATTGTATCCTCCTATCATCATCTATTACTTTGGCTTGTTACACTTAGATCGTGTAAAGAAATCATTAGGCCGATTAAATGAAACGGAGAAAAAAAATACTTCCTCCATTCCAATCAATTCTATACATTTACTTTATTCACGTTTGTCAATATCCGTTTTGTTTTGTTAATATCTTTAGTTACGTCTTGATAAAGATTATAAAACTTGATATTTACAATATACTCGGTAAGACAATTTAAACAAGATTTCACACGACTATCTTTTATGTATATATCAGAAGTTGTGTCGAAGATTTACTCGATTTATGAATAGTGCCCAAAAAGTGAAATCTATAGAATTGATTGGAATAGAGGAAGTAACGAAGAAAATGCATATTGGAATATGACAAACAAAATGATAAGTGCTCCGTACTAGGTAACTAAGTGTAGGGTCTTGCGCAAATAAAGTTACGTAAACGCACATGTGTTTGTGATTGGTGGACATAGGTTTGCGATACGAATCTGCTGAAATGACGGCAATTTTGTAAATGGGTCATTTTGCTTCATCTCAGATTAGACTAAAACGTTTCGTATTAATCGGGACTACTTCATTTTCGATCGGATTGTGTTATCCGTTACGGTTCGGATCAAGATTAGTTCTGATAAGTTTCATTTCAAATTTGTTGTAATGTAATAGTTCAAATTATTTTATTTTTTTATTTGGTGACGAGGGAACCCGCAGCCGCTACCTTTGGACCACTCGAGGGTGATAGGCGTGAAGTCTATTTAGGCATGGACTCGGGCCAAGAATGCTCCACAAGTTTTGCTCTTGGGGAGGTTTGAACCCGAGTCTCCTGAAAATTTCACCCAAGTTTTAACCACTAGACTTCACCTTTACGGGCTTATTATTAATAATAAAGAATTGATGATTTTTGTTAAAGTTGCAACAAATACATTATTTATTCATGTTATTCAATTGTTGAAGTAATATGCTTTAAAAAAATAATTAAATTAATTATTTTAAGTAATGGCATTTTAATAGGTGTAGTGATGCTTTGTTACTCCACATGTTAATGAATATATTGTTCATTTTACAATAAATCTAAAAATTTCCTCAAAAGCTACAGGTAGATAGCAAAACAAGGAAGAGACGAATTGACAAATTATGGTTTGAGATCCTTATGCTACAAGAAAAATACTTTTCTTTGGTTTTTAATAGATTTATTTTCGATGATAGATATACTTTGTAGTGTGTATGACATTCTATAAATAAATTGTTCATTTATTTAATAAAAAAAACTTCTTAAATTATATCTACAATATCCATCAAAATAAGAAAATAGTATTTGTGTATTATTCTTTTCGAAAATAAGAAGGCGAAAATGCTAAAAGCAACTCCAATGGTTTTCTTTAAGGACCTGCTTGCAAATACCGTAAATTACCAAGCGGTATGCTTACCATTGGATTACAAAAAATACGTGTTGCTTATAAGCGGGTGTAGCTTTGTCAAGCTACATAGCTTGACAATTAAAATTAATAAAATAAATAAATAAAAACCAACAAAATAATTTAATTATAATATTTATTTGTTAGTGGGTCTTTTTAAGCTATATTTATTGTAGTTTACCATTAAAGCATATTGTAGCTTGAAATATTTTTTGCTTGGAAAATATATGGAGCAAAGCAAGCTAGAAAGTTTTGTAGCTTGCCATTGAAGTTGCTCTAAAGATATAATCTTGCTTTATTTGTAGCATAGCCGCTTCATTACCCACGACGAGTACAAGTTTTTAAAACCATATCCGCCTTAGTAGGTGGAAATTTAAAAGCATACCCACGCCACTTACTCATTATCTGCTATACCATAATTTTATTCAATATTTGTTTTCGTTTTTTGAATTCATTTCTAATATTTTTGTATTTCAACGAGAAGTTATTAAAAAGGTTTATATGTTAATCATAATTTATGACTAACATATAAATCTTTACTCATAGTTAACATAACATGTTAACTATAACAAAAGAAGATTGATAGAAGTCATCATAATACATTAATTTATTTAATGATTCGGGAGTAGACAGCTATGAAGTGGGTCACCGCCATGATGTGTACAACTTTCGCACCCACTCAACCACTCGCTAAAGTTATACTCATACTAGCCCTAACCTCAATTAAAGCTAATGCGATAAAATGTCCACTTACTCCCGCTCAATTGACATACCTAATCAAATAAGTTACCAACAATCTTGCTTAACACATTAATAGTTTCATTCATATGTCTAACAACGTTTCATTCTAATTTTAAATAGCGATATAGAAAATACCTTATTTGTTATAAAATGATGTAATGTATTTTTACTTCGTCAAAGTAGACTCTCAGATGCAGATTTAACTAAATTATAAGATGCAAATAAGAGACAATAATAAAGGAGTGGTAGTAACTTACTTATCCATCTTGGAGGTAATATAACGATCGGGACGGTGGAGGAAATAAAAGTACCATAAAAAAGTGAAGTATTCCCCAAATATAGGGACACCCAAGTGACCTGGTGGTAGTTTAGCATTCGATAACTTACACCTAGCCCTAACCGAGGTTCCATACCACATCTCATTCCACCACCAAAAGAAACATGCTAATAGTGGCCATACTAATGAATGAATAACATACACCATATTAATCTCCATATGATCACTTACTTTTTTTAGTTTATTTGTTGCTCCTATTTTTGTGGTCTAATTTTAAAGGAGGTATAAATAGCTACATAATTGCCCATCATGAACGTCTCGAATGTGACATACAGACTAACCGCCTCAGCAGGTCACGTTGGGCACTGTACAAATATTACAAAACGCACATTTTTTCTTCTTGCTGATTAATGGCCATCATCTTCAAACAGGGATTTGTGAAAATACAAGTTGTCGTTGCATACGAGTATCCGTCACAAGTGAAAAATGAATAGTAATACTCTCACAAAATACAGGTGACATTATCCATAAAATGTTCGATTTTCTCCTATTTTGTCTTTTCACTTACTCTGTTATGTGAGAGAATATCCGTTTTTAACTTGTGAGGGATAGTACCTATCACAAAAAACGCGCTTTGTTGTGAAAAAATTACAATGCAATATTGCACACTACATATTGGTAAACAACAAGTTTTCATTAATATTACATTATATGCCTTGAGTTTAATACAAATCTATATATAATAGTAAAACACAAACCAATCAACACCAAGCTACTTTTTCCGCCTATTTATGCACCTTTCAACCTTAATCTACTAAAGATATTATTATAATTATTTACAAACTTTTATTCTAACTATCTTCCTAGAATATAGATAGTCTATTATCTATTATTCATAACCAACTAAAATTCATATTATACATAATAACATTAATTATATAAGATGCCTCAAACATATTTTACGACATATTAAAATTTTCTACAGTAATAATTTATCATAATTTAATAACGTAAAATCGTTTTATATGAGATTTATTAGTTTTTTTATTTAGAGTTAACAACTCTTTTGTAAACGGGTTTACAATTTCACAAATGCTTGGATAAGACGACACTCACAATCAATTTAAACAATAAAAAATAAATAGAAGGTGGGTTTTGAGAAGTCTTAATTTAAGATGGTCAAGACCACCTATTATAATAGTTTATTTATATTAGCGAATAAACTCATTAAAGGTATGTTATACATGAGATATAATTAATATTGACCATACAATTTTTTTTTTACTATATATAAGACTGTCTTAGCATAATAATAAATCAAAAAGAACAACCTAACCATTTTTTAAATTTTAATTTGAATTAATATTAACTACTAATATTATATTGGTTCATTGACCTTCTGATAAAATAACTATAAAATACTATAAAATACTATAAATTCTACTATTTTGTATTATTTATATCCATATAATTATATAAGTATCAAACTTATAGTTTTGGGACATTTTCTTGCGAGTGTATATGTCTGTTCTGAATGACACAATTATCTAATTACTAATATGTCGTTTTCAACATAACTATGTTCTACCAAGGGTGTTGGATAAAAATATTTATATTGATTTAGTGTTAAATCATGTAGTAAAAGCGTATATGCAATTCACCAAACATATGGTTAGTAACGGGTTTTACACTCTATTTTTTCTTTTTGCTGAAAAGATTTGGACTGAACTGGTATTAGTGAAGCTAAATTGAACCGAACTGAATTGAAATAAGAGTTAACTATACATAGCCTATTCTGTTCTATGTCATTAATTATTATACGAACGTTGTTGTATAATTAGTTTAAGAACATATGGAAAACATACGATATTTATTTTCTATGTGTACCTTTTAATTTTAATTATTTTGATCATGTATATTTTGATAAATCAAAATAAGGATGTGCCGATGTCAGTAAGGCATGTACCCTTTATTTTAATATTAAAAGTATAATAAACGTTGAATTTAAATTTAATATACTTTTATTTGTATGTGTAAAATGTTGTACATTTATATTTAAATGAAATAGTACTATATATAACTTTGAAATTTTATTGACTATTTATATATATATATTTTATTTACACGCCCGTGCAATTTTGCACGGGTCCTAAACTAGTTAGTATATATATATTTTATTTGTATCCGTTTTAGGTTTAAAATGGATAGTACGGTCTCATACGAGAATTTGCGATCCACAAATTAGGACAAATTAGGACAATACTATTACTTTATAAGTTAATTCATCCATTTTTCTATTTTCTTTACATTTAATTGCACGGTATCCGTTTTTTATGATGGTACTTTGACTTTTTTTTAAGGTTATTGCCCATTTGTATGCTAATTATTTTTTGTGAAAATGTAATTTCTAAAAGACTTTTAAATGCTCAATATTAGTATGTTAGTATCATATGACATTTTACTATAGTAGCTTTTAAGATATTTAAGATTAAAATAATAAAATTTAACCAAAGACTCAATTTAGAAGAAAATAAAAAAGAAACTGGAAATAGTAATAAAGTACTCCTTTTATTGTCCCTTGATATTACTATACAATTTTGTGTATTAAATCTCATGGTAGACTCTCTATTCTGTATCCTTTCGATGTGTGCAAAGCAAGTCCACTAATTTAGGGTGTGCTTGACCCAGTATTTATGAATGTTTGTTTTATTTAATAAGCAAAAGTCAGGCCAAATAATTATTTTAAGAAAGTTGAAACTATTTTTTGAAGCTAAACTCCAAATTTGAGAGCTAGAACGCGAAGTAAAACTTTCATTTTGTGCAAACAACACTCCAAAGACTCCAACAATGTATAATTTCTTCGATGTGGGTATTCTTACGAAGAGGTAAATAACTTGTCAAAAGATTTGCTCTATTCCCTTGAACGTGGATCAAATACATCACCTCCTAATTAAGCCATGAAATGAACAACCGACTACTATACCGGACCCATTTGATTTTGAAGTAAAACTGTTAAAGAAGCATATAGGTGTTTCAAATTGTCATGAAATCACATATTGTTGAATTGTAATACTACACCTATTGTAGATGGGTCTGTGTTTTTAACTTTTACTTCAATATTTGAGACTTTTAATACATTAAAGACAAATTCGTGTATCGTAAATATCTCAATAAAATAAAATAAATATGTATTTATATATATATTTGAAAAAGAAATTCATTCATTTACGTAAAAATAAATAATTGAAAAGTAGTTTTGTAAAATGGGAAGTCAAACACCTACAAGTTTTTTGAGAAGTAACTAAATAGAGCATCCACAATAACAAATTTTTTTATTGAGTTTCATGTGGATCCTCAACTCATTCACCTCATCTTATATTAGTACATCGTCTATTTAAGTAGATTCTTTATGTTTACTTTTTCACATTTGTTAATGCTCATTTCGCACCATTAATATCTTTTATTTCGCGTTAAGAGTTTCTAGATATACCTCTTAAAGGACCAAAACTTACTTGGTGCAATAATAGAAAATGGAGTAATGGAGTGTACGAAAGAGTAGATAAGGCGTTAAGGTCGAAAGATTGGTTTAACTTGTTTCCGGCTTCGGGCGTGAAGCATTATCCGATACAAATCTCTGATCATACATGCACCTTTAATTTGGAGTTAAATCTTGATTTAACAAGGAATTCAAGTCAGAAATCCTATAAAGTAGATGCTTGGCGTTAGAGTACGATGATTATTTGAGTATTATAAAGGACGTTTTGGGGAATGCATATAAGGTTATGTGATGCGTAGGATAGATGAAGGGTGATTTGCCCTTCACGAAGACAGACTGACGTAATGACTCGGTAAAGTATGAGAGCTCGACATAGTGGCAATTCGGCCAAGTTGGGAGAACTCGACCGAGTGGGGGTAATTCGACCGAGTTGAGCAAACTTGATTGAGTACGTGTAATTCGACCGAGTAGGATCAATTCGGCCGAGTTGAGATAACTCGTCCGAATTTGGGTAGCTTGATCGAGTTGTGGCAACTCGACCTAGTTGGTGGCACTCGACCGAGTTGGGATAAGTCGACCGAGTTGGGTCTATTCGACTGATTTTATTTATAAACCTACTGTTTATGTTAAGCTATAGGTTGTGAGCTTACGTTTTCATTCTTTCTTATAGTTACGATGGCCCTAAAGAGAACCAACCCTCCCAATCTGACCCCTGCTCAGATCCAAGTCCTTGCCATGACCGTAGATGAGGTGACACGTCTTATTGAGACCAATGAGTCTCTGAACATCGCTAAAGGAACTCCGAGAGAGCTAGAGCGCCACCTGTGAGCGCGCCTGATATCACTAATGCCATGTCCAGTCATTGTCCTACAGTGTTTGATGGTACGGGTACACCAGCGTTGCTTGAAGACTGGTTGAGGGAGATGGAGAGTGTGTTTGAGGTTGTCAACTATCCTAACACCCTCAAGGTTTATCAGGCTGCATTCTATCTGCGCAGTTAAGTTGGGGGCTGGGGGTAAAGGAGAGAGTGAAGTCCCGGGATTATTTCTTAGACCTAGGGCAGGAGTGTGTAACTTGAGAGGCGTTTAAGACGGCTAAGAGACGTGTGTTCATGCCGGAGCATGTTCGTAGCCAGTTGAGAGCTGAGTTTGACTGTTTTAGGATGTCGGATACTATGATAGTCTCGGAATACTATATGAAGTTTAACGACTTGGCACGGCAGGTAGAGGATATGGGATGACCCAGCAGGTGTTAGCCCTGAGATTCGAGAAAAGGGTTGACTCTCCGCATCATGGAGAAGTTGCCCGCGGGAGTGTTGACTGACCTCAAGGGGGTCTATGAGAGAGCTAGGCATGCAGAGAGATTGGCTAATCTAGCGAAGGAGACGAAAGGACGGCGGAGGGTTATAGTTCTGGTGGAGGCTACAAGAAGGGAAGTTTTAGTCAGGGCCGTTCTTATTCTGGAGGAGCTGGGAATAGAGGTCCAGGGGGTCGTAGTCTTAGTGACCCCTATTGCGAGATGTTTCAACTGTGGGGATGCGGGGCATAAGAGGCTGAAGTGCAAGAAGTTTGAGGGAGGTAGCTATCAGGGACCTACTCAAGGGACTCAGAGCTTTGGGAGCAGCCGTCATGCGAGTACGTGGGGCAATCAAGGAAAGTAGAGCTACGGTAGCTATAACCGCAAGGGAGGTTATTAGAGACCCAATGAGGGAGACATCCAGGCATCAGCGGCTAGGCCTACCTCATCCGCGACGGCCGTGCAGGGTGATGACCAGAAAAGTAGCGGTAAACTATTCGCTATGGGGAAGCAGGCTGCAGTAGAGGATGCTCATGTTGTGACCGATATATTTCTTCTTAATGGTTGTCCTAGTTTTGTTTTGTTTGATTCTGGGGAAACCAATTTATTTGTGTCTTTAAGCCATGCTAGGAGTTTAGGGCTAGACCTGTATGAGATAACCAGTGATGAAGTATTTATACCTTCGGGGGAGTCAGTTGTATGTCAAAGGGTGTTTAAGGGTGTATCGTTTGTAATAGGTCAAGTCGATTTTCCTGTATATTTGTTTGATATTCCTTTAGATGGTTTTGAGGTCATAGTCGGGATGGATTAATAAAGTCGGTATAAGGCTACGATTGATTGTTATCACAAGAAGGTGACTAACAGGGGATCGAAGGGAGTCCCAGTGTCTTATAAGAGTTTTGTGGTCAGACCTAAGGTCAAGATCATATCAGTCTTGACTCTGAAGTTTTATTTAAGGAAATGATGTCCGTTAATCTTGTGTCATGTGAGATACCAAAGTAGAGGAGGTGTCGGCTGAGAGCATTCCGGCTGTGAAGGAATTTAGAGATGTCTTTCCGGAGGACATTCCTAGGTTACCACCCAAGAGAGATAGATTTCAGTGTTGAGCTAAAGCCTGGAACGAGACTTATTTCTAAGGCCCTTAACGGATGGGACCGAGAGAGTTATAGGAGCTGAAGAAGTGGTTGAATAAGCTGCTAGATAAGGGGTACATTTAACCTAGTGTATCGCCTTGTGGAGCACCTGTGTTGTTCGTCAAGAAGAAGGATGTGAATATGATGAGGTTGTGCATAGACTATCATGAGCTGAACCATGTGACGATGAAGAACTGTTATCCTTTGCATAGGAAAGATGATCTGTGTGATCAGTTGACCGGATTTGGAGTGTTCTCGAAGATTGATTTGAGATCGGGTTATCATCAGTTGAGGATTAGGGATGGATATATACCCAAGACTACCTTTAGATCTAGGTATGGACATTATGAGTAAATATGTGGTGATGCCGTTCGGGTTGACTAATTCACCTACTCTGTTCATGGATCTGATGAACCGTGTATTTGTTCCGTACCTGGATAAGTTCGTGGCCGTGTTTATTGATGACATCTTTGTCTAGTCTAAGAATCAAGCAGGAGCATGGGGAACATTTGAGGATAGTGTTGTAGACGTTGAAGGACAACCAACTTTATGCTAAATTGTCCAAATGTGTGTTCTGGATATAGAATGTAACATTTTTGGGGCATGTGATATCTAAGGAGGTTGTAGCAGTGGATCCCAATAAGATAGAGGTTGATACCCGTCGTTGTGGGTGTCAAAGATAAAATTTATAGTTCCGAACTAAGACTAACGTAAGCTAGTGGAGCACGGGTCGAACCACAAGGAGGTAATGTCTATTTGCGTTTTCAGTTTTTCAGTCACAAATATGGGGGGGGGGGGGTGGGTGTTTGAAAGTGATTGAGAATTAAGCTAGCGACGAAAGTAATAAAAGTAAAAGCATTGACTAAAATAAAGGTGTAAACAATTGAAGAAAGAATGCTAAGATGATCGGTTCACTATAGTTACGATGGCACATAATTCCAGGTAAGTCCGTATTGCAGACGCGTAAGATGGGTATAACGAGTCCTTTCGTTCCGGGTTAACTAGTAGCTCCTTTAGGCCTATGCTACTAGTCCCTACGTCTCACTAATACTAGGTGTCAACACGATTAGCGATTCCTAAAGCCTAAGTCACAAATATTTCGATCTTAAGTAACTTAATCGTTTAAACCGTCAACTAATGCCCTTCCCTATCTTTCGATCTATGGGTTGGTCAAAACTAAGCATCTAACAAGTCTCCTTAAGGTCTCATTAAAAGATATTGCACTTAACGGGATAAAACAAAATTGATCAGACGCGAAATCAGTCGACTGACCTGCTACTCCAGTCGATCGAGCAATCCACTCAGTCGACCGACCAGGGAAGCCAGTCAGTCGACCAAGCACTACTAGGTTTACCCTAAACTATGTCATATACGCCATAGGTCGCCTACATCCTAACATATGGGGTTTAGCTACTCATATTATTGATGAAAACAGAAACTACGATAATCAAAACAACGGAAAACATGAATACGATGAACGAAATTGTAGAACAAGATGAAAAAAGGTTTTGGGATTCTAACTAACCGGTAACTAATCCTATGAAAATTGTACATAAACTGAAATAAAAAGGAGAGTTATCGTAAACAAGGCAGAAATGAGAACAGAATAATGAACTTTATTCAATAATGCGAAGAACTGAAAGTTTATGTAAAAACTAGAAGAAAACCAAACCTAAATTATAACTGAATTGTAAAGTTATCATATGTTTATTCTAAAGACTAGGTAAAACCTGTTAAAAAACTGGATAGTCAAATAGATGAAAGGGTTATACGTTATATAGTAATCTGCCAAAACCCCTCTCAAAACCCTAAACACAATTATGGGCTTAATCACGCTTCTTAATTTTCCGTAAAAGGTCAAGTGGTCGACAGACCGTTGGTACTGGTCGACCGACCAGTTGTCGGGTTTTGCCGAAGCTTCTTATCTTTTAATTTGACTTTTGAAATCTCGCTCATCAGGTGCATCGGTCGACCGACCATTGTGCCTAGTCGGTCAACTAATGTAGCTGGTATATCAATTCTCATAACTCCGAGAATCTGTCTTTTAGGCCTTGAAATGCGCGCTAGGCTTTGTTCCTTGATCGTTCCATCATGTCACTAGCCATGCAATCCACTCGAGGACGGATTTGACTCAAAATCTACTCATTTCCGCATTAATCTGCAATAATGCACCAAAATACGAAAGTAGACGAATAAATAGGAGAATTAAAAGCTATAATTACATAAATGATCTCTGAAATGCCTGTAAAAAGAGATGTAAAACATCATAAAATAGACACGCATCATAGGTAGTGTCGAACTGGAAGGCTCCCAAGAATGTTGTTGAGGTGCGTAGCTTTCTGGGTTTAGCAGGATATTATAGACAGTTCGTAAAGGATTTCTTTACGATTTCTAGACCGATGACCGCGCTCATGAGGAAGGATACGAGATTTCGTTGGGATGAGGGTTGTGAGAAGGCGTTCCAAACCCTTAAGGAACGTTTGACTGCGGCTCCTTCTTAGCTTTGCACGAGGGGATCGATAACTTTGAGGGGTATAATGATGCTTCGAAGAATGGTTTGGGATGTATGTTGATGCAGAACGGGAAGATGATTGATTATGCATCGAGAAAGCTTAAGTCGTACGATGAGAACTATCATAGTCACGACTTAGAGTTGGGTGGTGTGGTCTTTGTACTGAAGATTTGCAGGGATTACTTGTATGGAGCGACATTTAAGGTGTTTTCAGACCATAAGAGTCTGAAGTATATCTTTACTCTGAGGGAGCTTAACATAAGGCAGAGAAGGTGGTTGAAGATTATAAGTGACTATGATACGGAGATTGTGTACCATGAGAGGAAGGCGAATGTGGTCATAGATGGTTTGAGCTGAAGTAGGAAGAATGTACATTTCTTGTGCACAATGATGTCTTTGATGCGGCTGAGAGGTGAGGTGGATCGGATGGGGATTAATGTGATTAAGAAGGGAGATGCGAGAGGAGATTTGACAGTGGAGCCTGAGTTATATGGTGAGATTCAGGACAATCAGTTATTGGACCCTAAGTTTGTGGAGTGGAAGGCGAAGATATATAAGGGTGAACCGTCGAGATTTTCCCTTAGTACAGATGGGGGTCTTCATTTCGATTGGAGGTGGTATGTTCCAGATAGTGTTAAGTTGAGGAAGACGATTACTGACAGAGGCTCATAGTGTACCTTATTCAGTACATCATGGTGAGGATAAACTGTATAGGGACCTGAAGCAGACGTTTTGGTGGTCGGGAATGAAGATGGATCTTGCAAAGTTCGTGGTTAGGTGTTTGACTTGTCAGAGAGTTAAGGGGGAACAACATAGACCACAATGTAAGATTCAGTCTTTGGAAGTATCGGCGTGGAAGTGGGAGTTGATATCTATGGACTTCATTGTGGGGTTACCTAGATCTCAGACAGGTAACAACATGATTTGAGTGATCGTAGACCGTTTGACCAAGTCAACTCATTTTTTCCCCATAAAGGACACTTGGAGCAGGTTCGAGTTAGCACTAGCTTATAGGAAGAATGTGGGCAGGTTACACGAGATACCTAAGGATATCGTGCCAGAATCGGGATTTGCGTTTTATTTCTTGATTTTGGCAGGAGTTACAGGACATGATGGGTACTGCATTGAAGATGAGTACAACTTTACACCCAACTATAGATGGTCATAACGAGCGGACGATTAAGACTCTTGAGGACATGTTGGGAGCTTATGTGATGGAGTTTGGGGGTAGCTGGGAGCAGAAGTTGGACTTGATTTAGTTTTCCTACAACAACAGTTATCATGCTAGTATTAGGATGACACCATTTGAGGCCTTGTATGGGAGGAGATGCATGAGTCCAGTGTGTTGGGATGATAGTTCCGAGGCTGTAATGTTGGATCCTCAGTTAGTGCAGGATATGATCGATCAGGTTAGAGTGATTCGACAGAAGATGAGGGAAACTTGGGATCGATAAAAGAGTTATGCGGATCTAGCTACACCGTAAGGATATTGAGTTTCAGGTTGGGGACAAACTGCTACTTAAGGTTTCACCTATGCGCGGTGTCATGAGATTTGGGAAGACGGATAAGCTGAGCATAAGTTCATAGGTCCATATGATATTCTTGATCGACTATAATAGGTTACTTATCGCTTGGCCTTACCACCGGCCTTAGACCGAGTTCATAATGTCTTTCATGTGTCCCTGTTACGGAAGTACGTTAGTGATCCATCTCCCATCCATGAGGTGGAGCCCATAGCGCTTGTTGAAGCTTTATCTTATGTGGAGACCCCTAAGGCCATACTTGATAGTAAGATACGTAAGACCAGGACGGGAGAGACCAAACTCCTTAAGATATTGTGGTCAAACCACGATGTTGAGTAGGCTACTTTGGAGTCTGAGTCGGTTATGAGGGAGCGTTATCTTCAGTCCTTTCATAAGGTATGTGAGGTTACAGGGACGTAACCTATTTCTTTTTAGGGGATAGGAGATGATCGCACGCTAGGTTTCGAGTCTTTTTAACTTTTTTTTGTTTTTTAATTGCTTTATGCATAGTGTTGTTTTAAAAGTAACGTTGTGTGTGTGTCAGCGACATGTTATGTTACGTTGGTAGTAAGACTTTCTTTTTACGTCGGTAGGTTGTGAACTTCGAGGAATAAGTTAGTTCTAAGGGGGATATTGTAACACCCCTCTCTTCCGTATGGTTGTTGTGTACGTTTGTTGCTTAATTGTGACTCAACTCGGCCGAGTTAGGTCAACTCGGTCGAGTTGGTGTAACTCGACCGAGTCAGGTCAACGCGGTCGAGTTGATGTAACTCGACTGAGTCTGTGCAACTCAGCCGAGTTGGTCCAACTTGGACGAGTTGGTTGTTCCGTGTTCAAGGTCGCGGTTAATTATATAAGATAAACCGAGGTTAAAATGTTATTTTACCCTAAATCAGAATAACGCAGTCTTTCCCCTCTCTTTCATATTTCTCTTCCATGTCTCCCTAAAGGTTTATATTAAGTATAGATCGCGCCGATCATCTAGGCTAGCATTTTTATCGTCAAGTAAGTCTTTTTCTTTTAGTTATTATGTCTTATAATTACTAGGTATGCCTATTATTAGTAATTTTCTCATATGCTCTTAGGAGGAAATTTTGTAGAAGAGAGTTGGTAGAAAACCTTTGGACTTGCATTCCTGTGATTGTGCCTTGAGGTAGGGTTTCGTTACTCAGTTTTGATAGATTATGATTGTGACGATCTTGTTGTGGTGTATACTGATACCACAATATTGTTATTGTTACTGATTGATGGGAACATATGTTTGGGACTGTGATGGGAAACGACTCTCAATCCTACGATCGCCTTTCATGGTTCCCGCCACGGAGGGGAAGTGCACATTAATGGTACCCTTTGTCGTGAGCAAGTGGGGGATTGGATGTGAAGCTAGAGTCCACCACTTGTGATTGCGAGATTGTGATAACAATACTTGTGATTATCAGTTGTGATGTTGTTATTGCTAGTATCTGTGACCGTCTTATTTATCAGATTTTGACGCTTGTTGTATTTTACTGTGATGACCATGTTATGGTAAGTAGAGTCTCAGGTTTGTCGCAGTTTTTGATGCTTGGGATGGGAGATGGTCACTTCACAGATTTTTCGCGTCATAGTTTCACTTTAGCTTCCGCTATTATTTTCATTTTTGAGTACTCTTGGTTTTGTAACGACTTTTATTCTTTATTACTTATATTATAATAAGTTGTTTGCTGTTTACTTTGATATAGTGTCTTAGGAAACTAAGATGGTAGTACTTTTATTGTCTGGTGGTCCTTCCTAAAAGGTCTTAGATTATGAGGGTGTTGTAGTACATAAGGAAAGTCCTTAAGAAGCATGGTATTGAAAATGTTATGATTATTATTATGAGCAAAATGGTTGTGGTAGGCTAAGAATTAAGTGTAGACATAAGTGTGAGTGTGAGTGTGAGTGTGAGTGTGAGTGTGAGTGTCAAGAGATTAAAGTTTCCTAAATGCATTTATAAAGTAGAGAACATATGTTCTTCCATTGCCATTGTTAAACAGGTAAAATTAGAGGACACTTACCAGATAAATAGAATGCATTTAAAACACACATGTAGCTACATAAGCTAAAATCCACAAGTGACGGCAAAGTTCTTGGCAAATAAGTACTTAGAGGATTTTAGGACACATACTTCATGGAAGTTGAAGGAAGCTCAAGCACAAGTGTATAAGGATTTCCTGGTTCGTGTTGGGTATGCTAAATGTTGAGGGATGGACTAGAGCCAAGATGATGCTTCATGGTAATGGATTGGATGAATATGGGAGTGTTTGGGATTATGGAGATGTTTTTAAGAAATACAACCTTGGTTCATCTGCATATGTAGTGGTAAATGTTATTGATAAGGCAACGTCATTATTTCAAAGGCTTTACATATGTCTTTCACCATGTAAAAATGGATTTTTGAAGGGGTGTAGACCTATTGTGGGTGTGGATGGTTGTCATCTTAAAGTTGCATTTCCTGATATGTGTTTACCCAATAGCTTCTGCAGTCGTTGAAGTGGAGAATGAGGAGACGTGGTGCTTGTTCTTAGATCTTCTACTTTTGGATAAAAGGAGGGCTTACCCCGACCTTTTAAAGTACGCTTTTCTATATTTTTAGTTTACATTTCATATTCTCTTAGTCTTTTATTTTCCTTTGTTTATTCTCTCATAATTTAGTTTTGTAATAACTTATAATTCTCAATACAATTTCTTTATAATATTTTGGTTAAGCAATTTCTATTCAAGTGTTATTCTACATTCAAGTTATTTCAAGATCATTTTCATACGTTATTTCTATTTAGTTTTATTTGGTAAAGATCTATTTAGTTTATGTTATTTAGTTATTTATCGTTTTCATATTTAGTTTCGCATATTAATTATTCCTTTTATTATTCATTTCCATTAATTGTTCCACTATTAATAATGTCTTCCATTTTATATATTGTTTTTACATTTACAAGTATGAGTGAGAAGTCTATTTGTCTAGGGAAGAAAAGTCATGCATTAGTTTATAATTTAATATGTTAATGTAAATATATTTTAGTAATTGTTACATATGTTTCTATCATATGTTTGTTTTGTATTGTTAATCTTTGTTTATTGATCACAAACCGAGATTATATATGTTAATTCATTCTATAAGACGAGAGGCACATATATGAAATAGACTAAACATATGTTAGTAGGAGTACGATCTATCAAAAGTCGAGAGGCGGTTGAACCTGGTCTATGGTTGACACTAATATCGAGAGGTGGGTGTCTTTAAGCCTAAACATCTAACAATTTCTATTACATTATTTATGTTGATATGCTTAATTATATAATTATGCACGTGTGACCCAATTCCCTAGACTACTTTTAATCATATTAATTTACATCTTATTTTATATTTGCTATCACATAGCTCAAACCGAAAAAAATACAACTCGATTAGGATAAAAATATACTAATACCAATAGTTTTAATGCAATAACGTTTTTATCTGTGGATTCGACCCCTTTGTACTACATTTATTTGTGTTAGGGAATTTTATCTTTGCATAGGTGTGTGATAGCCTATGTCAAAGGCAGAAGGTGAAGTTCTGACTTTCATGTCAAGCAGACATAAGGGATTATTAGATGCCCTATCATTGGTTGCCCCAAAAGCTGATCTTAGGTTTTGGGTTAGCCATGCATGGGCTATTTTCGGGCTGAAATTAACTAGCCAATCATTTAAAGAATCCTTTTGTGACGTTGTCAGAGCTTCAACAAATGTGTTTTTTTTTTTGTATTTTCAAAAGTTGTTCATTCCCTCTTATTTGTGCAGCCTGGCTCTAAATTTGAAACTATAAATTCAAACATGTTCTTATCTACTGACTTCAAATTTGAAATTAAAGGAATTAAGTTCTTAAATACTGATGCTAATCAATATTTAACTATTTTTAATCCAAAATATTGGTCAAGGCATGCATTTACTAAAACTCCAAAATCCAACATATTGACGAATAACATATGCAATCATTCAATTATATTCTGAGAAAGGCTAGAGATAACATGAACAAGCAGGCACTTATTATGAAGCCTCGTACGATTACTTTCAATGCAAGAGGCTCGCCACAATGACAATAAGACGGATAAGATGTTGAAGATCGAGAGTTACGGAAAGCCATAATAACTACAAAGCAAACACCAACAATTGAACAATCAATTTGGGGAAAATTTAGCAAAATTAGGGTTAATAAATTTTAGTACCAATGACAGTAAACAAGGTGGATAAGTAAAAATGTGAGAAACAACAACAATACATGAATTTAAAGCAATACTAGTTATAAAAGACAACATTTGCAACCACGTTTGAGTATGACCAACATGAATTGATGAGCCATACTTACCAACTTAAATACAACAATGGAGGGAGAAATATGAAGACGAGTGAGTTTAATTTGGGTGGTGATTTGAAAATAAATAGTCAAAACATTGAACTAGAAGGGTAATTGGAAGTATACAACATATGCTAGTCAAAATAGAGGAAAAATGGATTTTACACCTGAGAATTAAAAAATTAGTCATTTTCAGGTGAGATGGTATTGATCTGATGCTCAAAATCGAGTTTTCGAAGAGAGATTTCTAAAAAACAAATAGGAAAAATTATGAATTGTCACCTAATATGTTTCATTTTTTTATAAATTATCACCTATTATATTCAACTTTACAAATAACCATCTAACTTTCTTATTTATCCAAACCTATTTAACTTATTTTATATAAGTGTGAGGGATTTGCGTAATTATCAACTCGGTTTTATTTTCACAACTTCCGATCATTTTTTATGACCAAACTAGTCTTACTAATTATTAGATACACATCGACTCCCATAATTCACCCCTACTATCATTTCGCCACTAACAACCCTTTTTATACTAACCTTAGAAATCAATTTAGGGGTTCCTTCATTTTATCATCTTTCAACCTCGTTAATTAGCAATTCACCTTTGCTATAATTATCGACTCCGTTCACTTTTCACTTGGCGTTCGATAATTGCAGCAAAAAGTGTCACACCATCATAATCCAAGACCTTTAAGAAGGACTATCATACTATGGAATTGTCACCATCTCAGTTTCCTAAGGCACAATATCAAAGTAAAACAACAACCAAACGCAACCTTTATTATAGATAATAGAGTTTAAGTGTACAACCGTCTGAAACAATAAAGTATAAAGTTCGCGGAAGCTATGACAACAATGATGACACTACAAACGATGTGACAACCAATCCTCCCAAGCCAGGAATCATCAACGTCGGCGAACCTGAGACTCTGCTCACCAACACATGGATCATCACAGTAAAACAACAACAAGCGTTAGAAACTGCTGCAATAAGACGATCACAACACAATAACTCAATACCACAATCTGGTAACCACAACCACTAATATCATCGTCACAACAATACAGGTAACAGCCTCAATCCCCACATCCATCCCCCACTTGCTCGCGGCCGCAAGGGGTACCTAGATCCTTAATATGCGCATCCTCTCCGTGGCGGGTCCCACGAAGAGCGATCGTAGAAGTGAGAGTCGTTTCCCGCAACGGTCCCACACATATGTTCCAAATAAAATCTCAATCAACAACATAGTGATATCAGAAGACAACAGTCATAATACCATCACAATCAAATTACACAGATCTGAGTAGAGAAACCCTACCTCACAGGAATAACAAGCAAGTGAACTCCAAGATCGTTCTACCAATGTTCCTCTATGAATCATCCTCCTATGAATTATACATACATACGTATTACTCACCAGTCATAGCTAACAATCTATGATAACTATATGATAAGATGACACTTACTTGCTAACAACGGACTAGGCTAGATTATCGGCGCTTCTAGACTCTTGCTACGGAACTTTGAAGGTTTTTTAGTGGAAGGGATGAAGGTAAATAGGGTTTTAATAAAACTGGATTAGGGTAAAATGAGGTTATAATCCTCGGATTAATATTTATAAATAACCGCGACTCAACTCTCAGAAAGACCAACTCAGCCGAATTGGAGCAACGCGGTCAAGTTACCCGAGCTCGGTCGAGTTAAAGTTACTTGACCGAGTTGAACCTACAAGGCCGAGTTTGACCTATTCGGCCGAGTCGGCCTAACTCGGCCGAGTTGAGTCACAACTCAGCTACACTAAGGAGGGGTGTTACAATATTCCCTCCTTTGAGCGAACTTCATCCTCGAAGTTCATAACCAACCTGAAAAGACATGACTTACAACACCACAACTACGGTATGCCAACCCCTACATTTACTTCTTACCCCGTAAGGCCAATCAAGACAAAAGGAACCAGAAATTCATCACATACCGAACATGTACAAACACAACAAGGCTTATGCAACACTTATGTACACTTACTCATACCACTGATTCACACGACTTAGAACCTAACGCCCGATCACCTGAAGGTGCAACATAACTCAAATGACATCTTACACAAAATCCAACACCACATCCCAAGGATGTGCAGAACGTACCCAACCTCTTATAGGTTCGAACCGCATCTCAAGGATGCGCAAGACATAACAAAGCTGATAAAACATATATGAAACTTATATAAAGCTGACTAGAAAGACTTAAAACACAACGTGATCATCTCCTATCCCCCTAAAATAAACAGGTTACGTCCTCGTAACCTTACAACATAAACTCATAGTATTCGGCTAATCGGCACCACTTAACTCCCACCCACCATCCTCGACACTAAATTCACCAAGCCATGCCAACACAAACCATAATATAGCTCTACTAACGCAATCTTACTGTCGCATGCGAACCATATAAGTGCTGACATTTCCGTATTGTTTCTATATCACACACTCAAAATCCAATGCCAACACAATCCACCAACCGAGTACCCCTTAACAGGAACCGTTTCATCTTATCACCCTAATACGCAACTTTGTCCTAGAAACCTACTCATGCTCATAAGTGTCGTTGCTCAGGCCGTCAATACTATCGCAACAATACACAGCCACAACCTTCCTCTATGATATACATATAAACTACATACTACCATCAACATCACCTTTACCTTTAATAATACTGTTACAAGTCCCTCCATTATGCTACACTACCTCAGACTTCAAAGTATACCTCAACCTACAAAAACCACCAAACTCTCTTTACTGCGTCCGACCACTCTTAAGGTAAACGTTACTCCTTGCCTAGTACTAGATCCTTAGGGATTCTCTCTCATTATTATCATATACCGCCTCTGGTAGCTAACTACAACTGCAACATCAATTCCATACATATATCTAGACTCTCGTCCACTAACAACTATATACCTTCACTTATTCAGTACTCCCTCCTCACATCTACCACAAAGCTCCGAACATAACCACTATATTAACTCTTCAACATTAACCCCAGTCCACATTTCTTTCTAATCACGCATCTAACTCCAAAACATAACTCACGACTCAAAATTGTTACATACTCACTTGATCCTCAAATTTTTCTCTTCTACTCAGTTCGTCCATAACTTGACATGATACTAAATCCCAAATTCCGTGGACACTTGTTCCACCTATAACTTCTGGCTTTATACACCCATTCCAACGACTACTTTTTAAAACTATGACAACGGCTGAATCACCTAACATATAATCGAAAGTACTCCAACAACCTCCCATAACTTCGTTTCCACTTACAAAGGTACCACTATAATTACGACAACATCAAACACATGTTCGACTCTCATTCGTAACGTACTCTACTCTCGCCCCCGAGTCCAAGGTCTTAATAACAAAAGTAACCATGATCATAATCCATATGGTTATACCAAAATGACATATCCTTTCAAAAGTTCATCTCATAAGTATACACCTACGTCAAGAAATTCTCCGCGCACATCAAGTTCATACGTATACCAACAATTAAATTTCATGAACGTAAAACATATGAAAATAAGATGACAAGGCTGCTACATCCAAATATCCACAAGTCTCGGCAAATAAAGGAACCACCGCGTGATAAACATGTCACCAAGATATATATACACCATTATTAAGAAACAAAAGATCTCAAAACATTTATATCTTTTCCACCGTCACTCTAGGTGATAACATTGCAACACTATCACCGACAGTCACATCGCAGCTCGAAGATACTCGTATCATAATCATGGAGTACCAAGCTTGACTTTCATTCTGAAACACAACAACCACATCGATCATGTAGCATTAATATAGTCTTACCAAATTATAATCATTATATGAAAATGTTACGAGGAATATACGGATAACGATCATGTGAACACCATTCTATACCACTACCTATGAGATTGACACATTACATAATCACTTACGTACCTCACGCATACACATTTCCCAACTCACACCATCACTACCACCTG
This sequence comes from Silene conica, assembly GCA_029255685.2. Lineage (NCBI taxonomy): Eukaryota > Viridiplantae > Streptophyta > Magnoliopsida > Caryophyllales > Caryophyllaceae > Silene > Silene conica. Next base: position 63,863,884 of record CM055312.2, read on the forward strand.
ACCAATGTGACCATATATCTAATACTTGTCAATTAATAAATGGCTTTTCTTTCCGCATCCTACTCTTTCGCAACCACGAATACCAATTCCACTAACAAGCTCCAGTGATGTTGTCATCAAAATTGCGTCAATATCCATACCATACATATCCTTTATCATTCCACCTCTTAACTGACCATTAGGCTTACTCATCGTACAAAGACTTTATCAAGTACTCATCCTTTAATTCCTCGAAACCTCCGACTAGCGTGTCGTCTCACTCATCGCATATGTATACCTTAGCTCACATCCTTATTATAGTACTCTACACCACTTTAAGAGCCTACTTCCATGTCTCACAACTCTTGTCACATTCACTCGACTTACCTCCACTATTCTATTCCCCTGGCATCCGATCACGTCACTCAACCACTCAAGTCTTTACACATTCTACCTAACTCCTTAATAAAAACAAATATCTTCTTATTGTTTCCAATGTCATATCCCCTTTACACTCAAATCCCTACTTTTCGTTTCCTTTTAGCCACAAACTCTCTCAGCATTCGACTCATCTCCACTCACTACTAACAGGCCCGATCACTCATTGATTATCTTCCAATTAATTACCTCATCCTTTACACATGATATCACACTTATCTCGTAAGCCTCCTCATATCGTTAACATCTTCAAACTTTCATACAACTATAACTGCTTCACTGAAACCCAAGTTTTTCGATCGACATTATTATTTACAAATCCACATGCATGTCACCATAACTCATAAACTCATCAGACACAAAATCTCCTTCCAATTACCGTAACGGAATCCTTTTATGCACTTCTTAAGCCAACAGAACCATATCCATCTCCCTTATTTATCCCTTGCTAGTTCCAATAGTATCGACACACATATCCCTTCCAACCCTTTATTCTTAGATTCCTCTGGCTTACATTACTTCTTGACCACATAGAACATAACCACCTCGCTCAAGCTTACGGTAAACCACCTTACCTTACATAACTCGCTCTATTACTCCATAAGGTCATAACCACACTTAGTGTTCATAACTCTTTCCTCACAAACACCTTCAACCACTAGTCTCTCTCACGAAACCATACAGATTTGAAAACTGGTTGACTCATGCAATACAATAAGATATATACGTAAAACCAAACAATGAATTGTAAAATAAACGTCTTGAAATAAAAATGAGATGCAAAGGTGCCAAAAGCTAATCATAAGATCATAACGTAGCTTACTAAGTCGGGTACTTGTTCAAACTACTTGTCTACCACGTAAGCTCACAGTCTACGGCTCAAAAGAAACAACAGGTTTTATAACAGACTCGGTTGAATAGACCCCACTCGGTTGAGTTACCCCAACTCGGCAAGTTACCCGAATTCAACCAAGTTATGCCAACTCGGCCGAATTGAACCTACTCGGTCGAATTACACGGACTCGGTCGAGTTCACCCTACTCGACCGAATTGCACCTACTCAGTCGGGTCCAACCAACGCGGCCGAATTACTCTAACTCGGTCGAGTTCACCCTATTCGGTTGAGTCATTACATCAATCAAGTTTCGTGAAGGGGAAATCGCCCTTCACCTATCTTACGCATCAAACATTCTATATGCATACTAATACCACAAGTCAAACAGTAAAAATCTATATACGACTTCACACTACACGACTCTTGTCATATTCACATCATATTATATCACATGTTGTTCCCGTTATAAAGTCCAAATTACCAACATACATGCACAATTCGCTTTGCACCAACTCACAATGTCACCATACTATATGACACACATACACAAGTACCTCCTAATCTACCTTTTAGTGACCAAATACAAGAATGTAGCAATTTCGCGGTTTTGGGACGTCACACAAACCTTTGCATTAGCCTTACACCCTTCGATTTGGGGTTCATTTTATTTAAGCTAAATTCATTTGGTTCATTGGTTTAGGTGCCAAGATCGTCTCTCTGCTACCATTTGTAACACCACAAATCCAAGGCCTTTAAGAAGTACCATCAGACTATGAAAATGTCACCATCTCAGTTGCCTAAGGCACAATATCAAAGTAAAACAACAACCAAACGCAACCTTTATTATAAATAATAGAGTTTAAGTGTACAATCGTCTGAAACAATAAAGTATAAAGTTTGCGGAAGCTATGGCAACAATAATGACACTACAAACGATGTGACGACCCATGCATCCTCCCAAGCCAGCAATTATCAACAACGGCGAATCTGATACTCTATTCACCAATACATGGATCATCGCAGTAAAACAACAAGCGTCAGAAACTGCTACAATAAGAAAATCACAATACAATAACTCAATACCACAATCTGATAACCCCAACCACTGATATCACTTTCAAAAATATACATGTGGCGGCTCAAGCCCCATATCCATCCCCCACTTGCTCGCGGCAAGGAGCACCGAGATCCTTAATGTGCACATCCTCTCCTTGGCGGGTCTCACGAAGAGCGATTGTAGGAGTGAGAGTCGTTTCCCGCAACGGTCTCACACATATGTTACCCAATAAAAATCTCAATCAACATAGTAATATCAGAATACAACGGTCATAATACCGTCACAATCAAATTACACAGATCTGAGTAGGGAAATCCTACCTCACAACAATAACAAGCAAGTGAACTCCAAGATCGTTCTACCAATGTTCCTCTATGAATCCTCATCCAGTGAATTATACATGCATACATATTACTCACTAACCATAATTAACATTCTATGATAACTGTATGATAAGATGACACTTACTTACTAACAACGGACTAGGCTAGATGATCGGCGCTTCTAGACTCTTGCTACAGACCTTTGAAGGTTTTCGAGTGGAAGGGAGGAAGGTAAATAGGGTGTTGATAAGACTGGATTAGGGTAAAATGAGGTTATAATCCTTGGATTAATATTTATAATTAACCGCGGCTCAACTCTCGGAAAAACTCACTCGACCGAATTGGAGCAACTCGGTACCTACTCGGCCGAGTTTGATCTATTCGGCGGCCGAGTTGAGTCAAAACTCAGTTACACTAAGGAGGGGTGTTACAAAAAGTGCACAAAAAGGATTATACAACCAGATGTATAATAGCATCGTACAACAATGGTGTATTTTGTTGAGGTTATGTGTATATTTGTTGAGCTTTTAAACTATTTTGAGTTATATTTTAGTTTTTTTATATTAAAATTAAAATATAGTTTAACTTATATGTATTGTGTTTTAGTTGTATAATAATTTTCGATTCTCAATATTTTCTCAAGGAGTTCATAATTTTTACCATATAGCTCATATTCTTTCTAATAAAGCTCGAATTTTCTATTAAAAAGCTCAAAATATGTACAGAAAATTGTATACCTCTGGTGGTATAATCCGCTTATTGAAAAAAGTGAAAAAAAACAAGGTTCACTAGAGTCCGATTGAGCGTCTTTAAGCAACATTATCCCTATCAAATTGATCTTGCTATCCTTTGCATAATATGTTGTGTAATGATGATTTATACCAACAAAGTCTAATGATCCTTTAACAAGAACTGAATCCGCTTGAGAAAACTTTGGTAAACGGTTTCCTGCCCGCTCTTTCATTAAACTTGGATAGTCTCTGAACATTATTGGATCCGAACAGCATTGTTAATCTGTTGTGTAGTACCTAATGATATTATTCGTAGTTGCATTAATTTCTCACATTTTTTCTACAATTCAACTGAGTATAAGGAAAAGCTAACCTTAGCAATTATCGAGCGACATGTGAAAAGTGAAACTGAGTCGATAATTGCAGCCATGGGCGTAGTAGCAAGGGGTGGCGGCCACTACCCCCAAACTGAAAAAAAATTGGTTGGAAGACAGATTTCTGTTACCCTAAATATTGTTTAATAGTTAATAATTTAACATATCTCATTAAAAGAATAATATACTTCTTGTGGTTCAATGGTAAAGGCTCTAAATTCCCTCCTAATGGTCATGGGTGCAAAACCCACTATTTGCATATTTATTTTTTAAATTTTTTTTGCTACCCCAAACATTAAATCCTAGGTTCTTCCCTGATTACAGCACAAAGTAATTTACAAATTATGTGTATCTAATAATTAGGATAAAATGATTTTTAGGGTTAGTAAATGAAGGTTTGTTAATGGTGAAATGATAGAAGGGGTGAATTAAGGGAGTCAATGTGTATCTAATAATTAGTGATGGTAGTTTGGTCATACAAAATGATCGGAAGTTTTTAAAATAAAACCAGGTTGATAATTACGCAAATTCGTAACACTTGTATAAAATAAGTTAAATAGGTGTGGATAAATAAGAAAGTTAGGTGGTTATTTGTAAAGTTGAATATAATAGGTGGTAATTTGTAAAAAATGAAACATATTAGGTGGTAATTCATAGTTTTCTCAAAAAATTAAAAAGATGGTTAGTCGTAAAAAGAGAGTTTTCTAAAAAAATTATACAAGAGTGTTATTCATAAAAAGTGGTTTATATGAGAGAGTTATTAATAATTTGCTCTAAATTAATATTTAAATAAAAATGATTAAAATAGGAAATATCTAAAATTCACAATCATCTATATCCATTCTTTGTTTCGGTGTTCCACTTTCCCTAACATTGTTATCCATTCCCCAACTCTCAATTCTCCTCATTCGTGCATGTGCTGCTCTCCGTCATACATGGGCTCTATTCTTTTTTGCTTATTTTAAACTCATTTCAGTTAAGTTCAGCTATGTTCAGTTTAGTTCAGCTCAACTCAGCTCCATTCACTTCAGTTCAGTTCAGCTTCATTCAATTCAGTTCAGCTCGGTTCAGTCCAGCTCGACTTTATTAAGTTCAGCTCACATTATTATTATTATTATTATTATTATTATTATTATTATTATTATTATTTGCTAATTTTGTTGTTATTTTTATTTTTATTATTATTTTATATTTATATTTTTTATTTTTTATTTTTTTTGTTGATGTTGTTGTTGCTGTTGTTGTTGTTGTTGTTGTTGTTGTTGTTGTTGTTGTAAAAACTACTTCCTCCATTCCAATCAATTCTATACATTTTACTTTATGGGCAGTAATCATAGGTCGAGCGAATTTTTGACACAACTTCTAATATATAACATAAAAGATAGTCATGTGAGATGTTGTTTAAATTGTCTTACCGAATACATTGTGAAGATCAAAGTTTTATAATTTTTATCGATATGTAACTAAAGATATTAACAAAAGAAAATGAATATTCGTGAATAAAGCAAATGTATAGAATTGATTGCAATGGAGAAAGTACTTGAGAAGTAAAATTTAATAACATTCAAATAATAATATTTGTTAACGCAATCAAAAATCATAATGTTGAATATGTAGATATCATTAAAACAAAAGACATCATCTATGTTGCTTGGTTATTAACTTCCATCTTGATGTGCTTCATTGTCGTGGTTATTATGGGCACCAATAGCAAGCGCTATTTTTTCTGCAATTATTTTTTCAAACTTTTTTCGAAATTGCTTGTGAGAGATGAATAATGTGAAAACTGGTGTTAAGGGTTTGCAAGTTATATATGCAAAATAAAATGGTAGTTGCGGAGAACTTAGGTATTGGAAGTGAGTAAATTTTTCTTCTTTTTTCAGATTTTCTACATTTACCAGATCTTTCACGCTTTTTGGTGCAAAATATTAAAGTATGGTCTCCAATTCTCCATGCAGTAAGCAACAATATGAAATGTTCCCTTCCTAAAATGGAATATATTTTAGAGAGGTATCTAGAATGTCGTAATAATAATAATAATAATAATAATAATAATAATAATAAAAAATTAGTAAATGGAATTTATTATTATTAAAAATTTGTTTATTATTATTATTATTATTTATTTATTTTAAAACGGAAACTTTTATTATTATTATTGTTATTAATATTATTATTATTATTTTTATTATTATTGTTGTTTTAGAGTACCAACTTTTGGTAACACCTTTTCTGCTTTCAAGTTTCAAGGACGAAACTTTTTAAAAGGTGGGGTGATTGTAACACCCTGATATTTCCCGTCTTATAAAATTTAAAGTTTTAATCTAATTTCGAGGATAATTTATATTTCATGAAATTTCGTGAATATATTTTAATAATATGAATATTTCATTTTTAAGCATATTAGTTTCAAACGATATTTCGAGTTTTATAATTTTTAAGTTTCGACTTTAATTTTCGAAAATGTCAAGTATATCGAATAATTTCATGAATTGTAGTTTATTCGTATAACTTATTTTATCTTGAGTAATAATAGACTTGGGATGTTATTTCCGTCTTAGTTAGCCAAATCCGAGTCATCCCGACTCATTAAATAATTTCCGAGTAAATTCCGACTCAAACCACCATTATATCCCTAGTGTTATGTTTTCCTCATCAAACACATTCATTCCTCTCCTTCAAGAACACAAAACCCCCAAATGCCATTGTTGGTGTTTTCCATGGACATAAATCCGACCCTAGCTCATTCGTTTCTCGCTCAAATTCCGATTTCTTTACATGTAAGTTCTCCTCTCCTTCTCCTCCTTCTTTTGATGTAAACAAATTCTTGCCTTGTTGAGTTTTCTGAAAACCCGTCTTTCTAGGGTTTCATTTTGATTCGATTTTCTTATTGTTTGTTGGTGAGAATGGATGCTTGGACTCCATTGACGAGTTTCTTTGAAGATTTGAAGAGCTTTAAAGGTAACTTTGAGAGGTTACTCGACTTTAAGTCAAAAATCGATTGTGTGTGGTTTGTTGTTGTTTAATTTCTGTAAATATGAAGTATTGTGTGAATTAATTCATTAGTCAATTAATTGGAATGATATTCATGTTGATTGGTAGTAATAAATGGGGATTTTGGTTGTGGTTAATGGGTAAATTAGTATCTGTCACATGCTTAGTTCGTTCTTATCAATATTGTGATTTACGATTGATTTTAATCCATGTTCAGTGTTGATCTACCATGCTTACAATCGTGTAAAACCCCTCGTCGCAGCGGAAAATAAAACATACAAACATGCCAACATTTACGCGGAATTTAAACTTTAACATGCATGATAAACGAGGTGAATTAAAACAAAACTGTACCAACTGATATAAACCAAAACATAGATAAGTATAACAGTCTAAGTATGAAAAACATAAATACAAAACATCCTAGGATGACACATCCCTACAGGCACTCAAGTATAAAAACCAAACGTCTAGGTCTAGCTACACGATAAGAAAGGTAAGTCAATGATGAACAACGGATCATCGCTCGCTAGCCTCCAAAGTAAGCCATCAGCCACCAACCTGTCATGTACTTACATACATGTAAACATGTACGCCACAATCAGTGGGGAGTGACTAGAGTTCTCCTAGCCACCTATTGTTAACGACACGTAACACATAAAGCATCCAACATACTCCAGCATTTATAACATGTGAAGCATATATATAAACAATATCTCAATCTCATATAAACATGCAATACTTGCAAAGGCTCTCAACTAACTTCGGAAACTATTTGAAAGGAGAGCCGGTTTCCCTTCCGGTTGCCCGGCCGGGGGGTCTTTCAATCCAAACAATTTACGAAATTAGACTAAGAGGCATCCAATGCCTTGGATGAACAGTTCTAAAATCAATATCACTCTATCTAACACAATCAATCAGCAACACCTGACACTGTACCCCAACTCAAGCAAGCAGATGCAAAACAACAATACCTAGAACCTACCGCAACTCAGGCAAGAACTAGATACAAACAGCAGTGCCCAAGTCACACCCCAACTAAGGTAAACTTGGTACACAATCAGCAAGCATACACCCGTAGCCGCAACTCAGGCACGGATGGATACCAATCAGCTAATAATGGGTCATAACGCAACTCAGTCAAAACCATTACTCTTCGTAATGAAATCGGGATCCCTACTCAGACCCAACCCACTACGGTCAAACAAACTCACGGTAGAACAGGGGTCGCAACTCAGACATAATCCTACCGCATCATCCATACACGAGACGGACCGTACGTCGCAACTCCGACTTGGCCGTCACGCCACAAACACTCACGTATCAAACTAGAGGATCGCAACTCAGACCATAACTTGACACGCATCAAACATCAGTACATATCATACTCTAGTGGTCGCAACTCAGACATATTCCGATATGTACTACAACCAAGTCCTTAGTCCTAACTTGTAGACCTCTAAACAACACTTAATTAACCTCGGGAACTAAGTTGAGGGAGAGTCGGTTTCCCTTTCGGTTACCCGACCGGGGGGTCTCTATCCTCTCTCCATTCCCAAACCCAATATAGTGCCGCCCGAACCTCGGGGACCTCAAACACACATAAGCATATAAGAGAAGACCAAGTTCAATAACAACCAAGAACAACCTAAGCTTCCCTTCTATAAGTCTAAGGGTTCCTAATCAACTAACTAAGTCCACTAGTTCTCATAAACAACCTAAGAAGATGATTAGCCTAAGACAAGAAACAACATGCTAAAACATTGTTTACTAACTTACTCATTACTATGATGAACTAACTAATCTTAGATAAGAAAGTAAACTTACTAACTTATTACTTGCTACATTACCCATTACAATTAATTCAAGTATAAACATAACAATATATGATACTTAAACACGCATTAAAACTTGTAAAGAAAGCTTACAACTAAACAATTGAGAAATGACTAACTTTAGGCAAATAGATAACCACTTTGCTAAACCTTACTTAGCTCAAACATCCATTTAAAACCAAGCAAATATATCAATAAACATCACTTAAACATCCTTAAAACAATTGGGAAACAAGCCTCCAAAACAACACGAAAACAATTAACAATCAACAAGCTACAACGGTTTTTGCGCAGCCTCCGTAATGGGGTGCACAGTTGCGCCTGAATTGCGCAGCCTGTGCTGGGAGGTGCGCAGCCTCCGCCTGAACACGCGCCAGGTCTGTTCACAAAATTCCTGCAATTCGCCATTTTAATCAAACTTTCGACAAACGCTTCTAAGCCATGATTTCTAGCATCAAACCTATACTATCAACACATATCAACCAATAACAATCCCATGTACATCTCATATACGGTTTTTGAACAAATAGAGAACACGTATTAAGATCAAACATTGTATTCGTCTTAACTTTGCAAAAACTGAAAAATGGACATAACAAGCATATGAACATTCAAAACTCTAACTAAATCATGTGAAGAACATAAAAATGAATTCCTAACATATTCCTATACTCAAGCATCATCAATAACTCACAAAATCAGAAGTGCCATCAAGAACAATCACAAATTTTGCTACTTTAACAAAAAGGCCGAGTTACTCATCAATGTCACCTTATAAGCGGGTTAAGCTCCAATCTGTTCTTCAATAACTTAACTATCAACCTCCGGGTCCTCTAATCCAACTCCTACAACAAAAGAAACGGAGATTATAAGCTTAAAACGAATTTGGGGAAAAACAACGTCTTTTTCGACTTCAAGGAAACTGAAATTGAAAGAGATAGGAAGCTTGCAAATCTCGAGAGGATTCCGAAAATGTAAGGCTTACCTTGATACGAGATCGAGAAGGGGTCGAGATGTTGATTTTAAGCTTGAGAAAAGGAGGAAATGGAGGTTTGTAAAGTTACAATGAATGGTGTTTGTGAAAAAGCATATGTCGATGAAGAATGGGCTTAAGTAGGGTTTTGTTGTCCTTTTACCCTTTTTACTTTAGTCGGGTCTTATTTGATTTGTGAAACGGACTCAAGTCGGGAAATGAGATGCCAAGTGAACATCTTAAGAGTTAAAAGATTCTTAAGACGGAACTTAACGGAAAACTTAAAATAAGATTTACGATTTATTTTTATTAAAATAATATTATTTTCCGAAAACACTTCAATTTATTAAAATACCTTTTTACGAAAATAAGGGATGTTACAATCGTTTGTTTACGTTGTATATTGGTATATAGGTGTTAGTGTTGAGTTGTGGTGTACCACGTATGTTACGTATACATTTAGCCTTGAGTCGTTGTATGAAAGATTGGGCGAGAAAGGGGCAATGTCGCTCAGAGGCTGACAACACCCGTGAGAACCGCAGCCTGTGGCCCCAAGCGCAGGCATGCGGCCGAGCACTGCGCAGCCTGCGGCCAACCTTGGCAGGCTGCGTTGGGTACTGGTCTAGGCGTGTATGTTGGACTGTTTTGGGGCTGTTTTGGACTATCATTTTACCACTTGTTCGGACATTGTTTAAGTATGTTAAATCATTATAAAACTCGTGTTAGGAAGTATATATATATCATGTATGATTCGTGAATCGATTTCCATTCATCCTTTATTGTTTAACTCACATGTTTGCGACATAAGACTTGTCATATAAATCTAGTTTATTTTATTTACGAATGAAATGTAAACTTGTAGAATGAGACTTGTCAAATGAATTCTCGTTATTTATTACTCACGTGAGTCGTATACTTGGGTGATTCCGTTGTTGTTGTATGGTTGAATGTTTAAGCCGTATTTAGAAGCTAAGTTGAGGAGGAAGACCCCCCGGCCGGGCAACCGGAAGGGAAACCGGTTCCCGCTTCAAATTAACTTCTAGAAATTAGCTTAAGCATTGTCTTGTTTGGTTTGAGGCTCATATGTGTTAATTGAGTTAGTTAACGGTTATGTTAGCTTGAGTTGATCTGATAACGGTTAAGTTATCTTGAGTTGAGTCGGGCAACAGTTATGTTGCCTTGCTTGTGTTTTAGGTGACGGTTATGTCATTCTAAACTGTTTTGGTGACGGTTATGTTGCCTTGGTTGTGAATAGATAGCGGTGGTACGATTTGTGTATCACTGTAATGAACTAATGTCACCTAAGTTTTGGGAATTTATCTATGTTCGGGATTGGTCGAAGGTTGTGCTCATGCGCTCCCATAGCCGGAGGTCGTGCTATATGCGCTCCGGTCCTCGTGTGTCGTTCGTTGTAGGTTATTATATCGAGAGGTTTGCCCATGTCTTAGGCATACAGTTTGCGGTTATGCTCTATACATAGAATCGGTGTCGTGGTTATGCGTTCCGATAGCTAGTGTCGTGGTTATGCGATCTAGTGGTCAGTGGTAACGGTTATGTTCCCTGACGGCGTTCATTCTATTCTTGTGTGTTAATTCTATGATTGGACATGCCATCTAGTTGTTGGTCACTGAGTCGATCATTTGGTTGTTGTTTGTGTGATTGAACATGCCACCTAGTTGTTGGCTGTTGAGTCAATCACTTGGTTGATTACCTGTTTTGATTTAGTTCATATAAGGACTTTAATTATGTTTCACATGATGATCCATGCAGTTTTCACATGTTTTGACGTACCGTTCATGCCTTGATCATGATTGTCATATTTGAATATATTATGTTTGATTACTTATTAAAGTATATGCGTGTTCATATGTATATGTTGTGTAGTATTACCGTTTACGTGTTTTCTAACAAAAAGTGGCTGGGAGAACCTCGAGTTACTCCCCACTGACTGTGGCGTACATGTTTCATGTATGTAGGTTGGTGCTGATTGGGGAAGATGTGTGGCTAGCGAGCATTGTTCATTATTCGACAGTTACCCCTTCACGATTAGATTAGATTACGTTTAATTTATATTGTTATCGTGGGATGCCTTATCCCTCGTGTAAAATACCTTGTAAAGGTTCTTACTTTCTCCTTAGTTTTAGATTTCCGCATGTTATTTTGATATTCCGCGATTAAATTTTATTAAATATGTCGAAAAGTTTTAAAAATATCGTATTTCCGCTGCAAATTACTTGTTTATCTCTATGCAGTATCGCGGGGTGTCACATCATAAAATTTACCCTTTAACCTACAGTACAATATAGTCACCTTGCTTGTATTTCGCAATTTGCTCTTAAATGTAGATACTTATCTTTTAGATTTTTGTGATTTGGAAATTTGAAAGAGAATAGAGCACCGCATACTTTCAAAGACATAAAGGAGTACGAGTATTCAGAACTCATCAAAGGTGATGATTTTCATGGTGTTTCTTCGGTAGAGGAGATACGAGAAGAGAGCTCACCAGTCAACATAGCACCTATATGTACAAGAGAAGCTCGAGAACAATAGATGAAACGAACACAGTTGCAAAATCTGTACATTGGATGTCAACAACATAACTACAGAAGTTACAAGAATACAAACACCGTTAATTAAGAGAATGATGTTGCATTCCTTTTCATTTCTCGTTGCCTAGCACGATCCATTTTTCTCTTTCGCCATTCCTCCAAAGCTGTGGCAAATGAAAAAAAACATTAGAAAAACATATATAATAATCAGATGAAACTATACACTGCTTATTTCCCTTCCCCCACCCCATCTTCTTGTTCATTCTCTTTAGAACGGAAGTAAAAGTATAGAGTATAAATTCCCATATTCGAATGACTCCAAGACAACTGGTTCGTTTATATTTTGGATGTTGGTAGAGTGTAATAGCTAGATCCATCAAAGGGGTTCCACCGGTAGGATTAGAAACACTTTGTAAATTTGAATACAAACGAATCATATTCGCCTTCTCCATTCTCCCTCCTCATTTTCCCCCTTTCCCTTCTATTTAAACAAGGCCTAAATGCACCAGAAAAGGGAAAAAGGTTCAACTAATCAAATTAAAAGACTTGCTTCAAATCCACGTCTCTGCTAGGTTTGGCTAAAATACTGAATGGAAACGCCGATTTGCATAAGAAGCACACAAATAGTTTAACCACCATGCATCAAATATAAGTGACTGAAACAAATGGGTTCAAAGATATCACGACCACATACCTTTAAGGCTCGTTGCATCCGAATATGTACGAGAATTGTTTAGCCTTTTAGAGAGGTCGAATGCAGTTGTCTGTTTTGTTTCCTTGTGCAAAACTGTTTCCGATTCTGCATATACTTCCTGTTCGATCTCCCTAACCTACATTTTGGAAAGATTTCATTAGATTTCAGTTTAATAATATACTTCGTGTTTAATGATGTCTACTTACAAATTAAAACTGAAGCCAGAAGCTCTTGTTCTCTTTGAAATACAGACCAACAGTTACAGTCCCCTTAAAACATCATTTGCAAAGAACATATACGCTAGCATTCGTAACATAGGCGTGAGAAGAATACTTTGTTTAAATACAGGTTGAAAGTGGGAAGGGCAGGGGACATTTTCCATCATCTCTTTCCCATATTGGAAGGATTTCTGATAAGTCCATATTTAATATTTATATGTATTTTTACCCCTTCAATATTATAACATTATGTCAGCTTTCGTATTTTTAAGCTAAATATTTTAATTTTGTGAGTTGAGAGATTTAAATCCATCCTATATTATTTTTGTGTTAAACGGGTTTTTAACGTGTATTTTAAAAAAATCCACTCCATTAAATAGAGATAAAAAATCCACTCAAGTTAGGTATACACTGTCCGACCATATGTCCCTCATATAGTCATACGGAGTCGAAACTAAACGACTCAAGTTGCATCGGAAAGCTAAAATCATGGCCAGTAACTTTGTAGAAGAGAGTAGAACTCAGATCTTGTATCTACTTGGTCAAAAGATGACCACGAGGAGCAGTATACTTTGGGCTTAATGCAAAGTACGAAAATCCATGTTAAACGTGAATATGGTGGGGTGTAGAACGTATCTTAGCTAGCATAAGACAAAGGAAGCAATCAAGGTGTTGAAATAAATATAGGCCAAGTGGGATTAGCCCAAAATCAAGAAAAGTAGGGAAAGTAGACTGAAATGGAGCCTACTACAATAACAGAGAAGCGGACTTCAGAGGGTAAGGAACAGAAATCTGCATAGAACAGCCCACTTAAAAGCAACACGCCAATTTTTCCTTCCAATTTAAACAAACCACCCTTCTTATATATTATTATGTTACATAACAATCCAAGTTGATATCATTAATACCTGGGGATTTGACCTTTGTTTACCCTACTACTAGTTAGTTAGAGTTTGTGAGTGATTTATAAATTTAATCGACTGCGAAACGACACACGCATCAATTTCTAAATGCATTTTAAGAGGGAAAATGGATAATTTCCTTTTCCAACCAACACACTATCCAAACTAGGGAAATTACACCTCTCCATGTCCATCCAATCCATCCAATGAGTTCATGCAACAACAATCCTACAAATAATAGAATAAGCAAATTTCCTTCATCTCAGCTCATTAGGGTGTTTGGGTAGCAAGTGGAGGTAAAAGGATAGGGGGTGGAGAAAAAGGGAGAGGGAGGGAGAATGGATGAAGGAATTTTCCTAAAATTCTCCCCTTCGTTGATGGGATTTTGATTAGGCTTAAAAGAGGAGAAATGGCTCGTCCACCCCATCCAAAACCCCTCATCCAAAGAAATTGTTTGGATGGAGGTATTTGGAGGGAAATGAAAGGGAGGGGAGAGTAGGGATTTAAAATCCCTTGTCTGGATAGCAAATAAGGGTGGAGGGAAGTGGAGGGGAAGGGATTTAGAGAGATCAGTTTTCCCTCTTCCAAGGCAAATCAAAATCTCACCACAATAGGACACATTTGGAGGGAAATTGTATCCCAACATCCACACCTCATTCCCACTGCCCTTCCCTTCCCTCCCTTTCTCTTCCGTCCTTCCCTCTTCCCTCCCTTTCCCTCTTATTTTGCTATCCAAACAAGGCCAAGAGTTGTTTCACATACTTTCGAAATGGATTCAAAGGCCGTGTAAGTGGAGTGGTAGTGTGAATTGGGGAGTAAATATGTGAAAAGCACGGCTTCAGAAAATATGTGAAAAGCAGGCTTCAGAAAATATGTGAAAAGCAAAAGCATGCTGAATTTTGATGTTGACAGTCAGATTTTCAAAATTGTTCTAAGCTTGCAATCAAAATATCTCTCAGCACATCACTAAAAGGCATGAGTAAAATTCTGCAGAAGTCTTGCATAATAACACCAAAACACAAAGAAGCAATATCAAATACTACATACTCTTCTTATCAGTTCCAATGGTTGCATAGCCCTCCGGATATCCTCATATTCTTTAATACGTCGAAGCTGAACTGCAACAAAGCATTAATGAAGCAAGCAATGACAAGTCGACAAGTGACAACATCAGCAAAGCAGGCAACTCCTAAACTACATTAATTAATTTAAAATGGTTGAATAAAAGCCCACTAAATAATACCCAGACGACATGAGTTTAATGTGTTAGACCAACCTATTAATATGACACTTAATTGTGAATTATATATGGGTTTCGGTTTGCCTCAGATGTTCGGTATACCCCCAAGGCCCCAAACATTTCTCATCCATCAAAAACCAATACAGTCCAGAACAGCATTAGAAACCCTAACTAATTTTGCCCTAACTCAGTGCCGCATCAAGTAAAGGTCAACAAAATTGACAAAATCTTGAATGCTTGAATCCCCTCTAGCTGTTCATAACTTCAAGAAGTCGGCAATCACAACCAAATATGACTAAACTAAATATGCAAGAAACATTACTGAAGGATAATAACATAATCAACAAAGATATAATTTCAAGATCCCCACATTCGAAAAAAACAAAGATTTAATTAATTATATATGGAACTTTGTTAAAGAAAAACCTGAATTGGAATTATTAGGGGGATATCTGCGGGAAGATGCAGAGAAAAATCCTTGAAACAGGAAAAGGGCAGTGATTAAGTTGAATAGACAAACCAAAATAGTTGCATTTTTGAAGGAAACTCTTAATTTCAATGCATGTAGTGTCTCCATTTTAGCAACTGTATGTCTGTATCCCTTGATTATCCCCTATATATAGAAGGAAAGGAGTAATTAACTACCGTAGAACAATAATGGCTTAATCGAAATAAGAGCAAGAGTCCAAAGAAATGTAATGAGAATTGCAACATCAATAAACAATAATTAAACAACAATAGAACACGTGAAGATTGTAAATATTAATTTATTCGATTATTTTAACTACAATAGTGATTTTAATTGAACTTATAGGGATTAGTTTGAAAAAGCGCAAGGTGCACCGAGGAGCTAAGGGGCCGGGGCGACGAGGCAAAAACATGCCTTTTAGACGTGAGGCGCCCCATTTTTTATAACAAATTTGTAATTTCCAAATAAAACTTTGGGCAACAATAGCCTTTTTAGGAGTATAAGCTGATTAACGAAGTTAGAAATAATGGGGAAAAGAAATGGCGAGCCTTGTCAAAAAGGCGTGCCTAAAATGCACTTAGGCATTTTGGCTAGTGCCTCATCCGGGGCGCGCCTTAGGCGAACTAAAGGTGCGCTTTTTAAAACTAAGTTACAGAGTAAACAAAATCATAACTTTTAGATCAGAATTTAACTAAAGACACATGAAGATTTTAAAAACTAAAATATTTGGTGATTGTAACTATTAGAGACTTTTATTTAATCTTAAAATTCAAATATATATAGTAACTTGACTATAAATTTTAGATGAGTTAAGGGTGAGATTAGGACAAGAACCTTCATTCTTTTTTTAATTAAGGGACTATACTTCAAAAAGTTCCCGTTAAGGACCTCATGCCAACTTCCGTCAACTTTTCTGTTAACACTATAAATAACTGAGAATCTAAATAAAAATGCAAGCTATCTAAATTAAAAGCAAATTAACAGACACAATTCTCGCCCTATCGTTCCTTTGTCTCTCTGGTATGATCATGAATTAATGATCATGATGAAGATTACTCTGACCGCACCCCTCAATCTTCGAGTTATGTAAGACAAGGACCCAAACTTTCATTCCTTTTTCCAGAAAAGGGACTATGCTTCAAAAAATTTCAGTTGCAGACCTCCTATTACCTTCCGTCTACTTTGTCGTTAGCACAATATATGGAAATACTATGAAGTTAATACATCCGACCTAGATTAAACGCAAAGTTAAGGAATAACTTCTCTTGAAAACCATTTTTTCCTTTTGCATTCATTATACAGCATTGAAGCACATACTTTACATTGCCATCTTCAGGCTTTTCGATTTTTTTCTTTCCTAAAGTACTCCGTAGCTTAGTTAATAGACCTTGCACTTGGTATATACTCATTTGTTTAACTTTGGTTTCGGCACAAAGACAAAGGAAAGAGGAGTGGAGCACCCTTAGGGTGTGTTTGGATTGAGAGAATTGGAGGGAAGGGGAGGGGAGGGAAATGGAGGGATTCAATTTCCATTGTTTGGTTACAATATATGGAAGGAGGGAAATGGAAGGGGAGGGAAATGGGAGGATTCAATTTCTCTCCAATAGAGCAAACTATAATCTCTCCATTGTTGGCAAGATTTGGAAGGAAAACTATCCAAACAACCCATCTTCATTCCCCCTCCCTTTCCTTTCTTTCCCTTTCCCTTCCCTCCATTCCCCTCCCCTCCCCTCCCCTCCCTTTCCCTCCCAATTTGTTATCCAAACACACCCTTATAGAATAAAGGGTGGACCAAATTGAAGGCGGAGATCAAGTTACCCATTAAAGACATTCCTAATATAGAAACGTAAACAATTGACTGAGACCCCAAAAATGGCACAAAGACCAAGGAAAGAAGAGTGGAGTACTTATAGGATGACCAGTGGACCAAATTGAGGGCGGCCATCAAGTTACCCATCAAAGGCATTCCTAAAATAGAAACCTAAACAATTGACTGACACCCGAAAATGGAATAGGTCGGACGGAGGGAGTACTTCTAGTACAACCAATTTGATTTTAACATCTTTAAGTTGAAGGTGGGAAATCTAAAGGAAAGGATTAAAGTGATGCCTATAAGCAAATTTAAGCAATTGAGAGCAACAAAATACAGTCGCCATGCCAGAAAGAATTCAAGGAAACCAAAGCAATTGACGAACTATAAGCACGAACAAGCACGAGTGAGTATTAATCACTAAAACAATGCTAAATGTGAAATTATAAATCAATTCAAACAAAATATCAAGATAATAATGTAAAACATTTAACTACTTTTTTTGATTATTTACTGAAGCTTAAATTGAATTCAAATACACAAATGATTACCTAATTCGAATGCCGAGAATGCTGGATTGCTAATAGAATCAGGATCAAATTTGTATCTTCAATTACTCTAGTAGAGATTTCTCAATGATTTTCATATGTTTATTGGATCTAAAAACATGAAGGCAAAACCTGGAGAGATCGAGTGTTTTTCTTTGCAATCAAAGAGGAATTCGCGTCGTTGATCATATTTAATCTGACGGGCTAGATTGATACTCCCCATTCTACCTAATAGTTTACCTTTGCGATATTCTACCTATACAGCTCAATTTTTCGACTTTCCAGAACGTATTCCTACACTTTTTAAAACCTACATGATCCCCTTACTTATTGTCATTATGGCTGAGTGTATTTTTAAATTTTATTTTTCGCCAATTAAACTCGGTTTTAGGCGTTAAATGATTACTTAGGCGCGTAACCAAGTTTGTCATTTATCATCTCTTGACATAAAAACCTATTAGAATCCATATTCATCTTTGTACGTGATAATTTGGCATGGGATAAATAATTTTTCCGTCAATTTTTTTTTTTGCCCATATAACTATAAATATTAGGATCGAGATAGATATTGAGTCTAATAGAATTTTTATGTCATGTGACAATAAATAACAAACTTGCTTATGCGTTCAAGTCATCACTTAACGCTTAAGAGTGAATTTAATTGAGTGAAAATAAAGTATAAGCTACACGTAGTGATAATGACAACAATTATGGCTACCATGTATATTTTATAAAGCGTAGGGGTATCATGCAAAAAGTAAAAAAATGAGGGGTACTATGTACAATATCTCATCTTTCCTTTTGTTTTACTTCCCGTCACAGAATAAAATTACGGAATTTATTTTCGCATTACGTTTTTTAGTCAATACAATACTTTTTACACCGAATTTTTCATTTGTTTGTCATTCACTAAAAAATAGAAAACCTAATTCTCTCCCTTCTCTCTAATATTCGAAGCCTTAATCATCTTCATCTTCAACCACATTAAAATTCTTCTATTATGAACGATTATTCAAATGACGAACAAATAATTAATTTGTTAACCTCATATATTACTTATTAATCCGAATGTTTTTATAATTTAATTCCTTTTTCATTAAGGTTTTAGGTACTCACATTCCTCTTAAGCTTCAAACCACCGCGTTCTCGTCTCTTCTAATCTCTGTCTCAAAATAAATTTTATGTACTTCTATCTCGGTTTTCAAACCAAATTTTAGAAAAAAGATGGATGTCAAACTAAGATAAGTTTCAGCATCAGAAAGCAATTTAGCCGTGCCTTCACTCTCTCCTTTACACACCAACCCCCAGTCAAACTCTGTAGATAGAATGCAGCCTTATAAACCTTGAGGTCGTCAGGACAGTTGACAACCTCAAACGCATTCTCTATCTCTCTCTCAACCAGTCTCCAAGCAACCATAGTGTACCTGTACCATCAAAAACTGTAGGACGATGATCCAACATGGCGTTACTGATATCATGCGCGCTCACAGAGTTACAGGTGGCGCTCTAGCTCTCTCAGAGTTCCTGATAGCGATATTCAAATACCCATTAGTCTCAATAAGACGTGATACCTCATCTACGGTCATGCCAGCGGCTTGGATATGAACAGGTGTCAGATTGGGAGGGTTGGTTCTCTTTGAGACCATCGTAACTATAAGAAAGGACGCAAACGTAAGCTCACAAGTCACAGCCTATGACTCAAAAGAAACAACAAATTTATAAACTAACTCGGTCGAATAGACCTAACTCGGTCGAGTTATCCCATCTCGGCCGAGTTACCCTGATTCGATCGAGTTATCCCAACTCGACTGAATGCAACCTACTTGGTCGAATCCGTCCTATTCAGTCGAGTTTACCCAACTCGGTCGAGCTCACCCTACTCGGCCGAGTCATTACATCATTTTGGCTTCGTGAAGGGAAAAACTTGATGTGGATGTTTTAATACCGCAAGTGCACGGTTGACGAAGTAGCACTCGAGGGTCGATTCACAGGGAGCTAAAATCGCAATACTAGCTATTCAAGTTATGAGTTTAGCTAAGTCGACAATGAGATGGTTGAGATGAATAACTACAAATAAGCTAAGTATGAAATAACAAGGTAAATTAAATAAACTAACAATAACAAGTGAAAGAAATGGATGTAATTCAATAGAGAAAAGGCCTAGGACCCAATTTCACTCCGCCATAAGTATTCATGATTATGATCTCTCTTTACAAGTCAACGGGTATGGGTTATAAGGGGGAAAACACCTCTAATTCGCTCATAGACTCCCTCTCGGGCTCACTATAAGACACTAGCAATCCCGACTAACCCCCCTCTCGGGTTCGAAAGTCGATGTCCTAAGTTAAATACCCATGTTGGTTTCCGGGTCATCCATCCCCTCCTCTCGAAGGTCGATTTCAAACGCTAGACTAGGGGGTCCTCCCTCGGTTCTCCCTTTCGGTCTCAACCTAGGTAGACAATAAGGTCAAACAAGCCACCCCGACTCCCAACCTAACCGACTTTCGCCGATGGACAAGGGTCTAGAGTCAATGAAACCCGCAATAACCCATAAACAAGCCAAATCCCCTAGTCTACCCTCACAAGCCAAACCCAAGGACTAATATAGTGAGAAATCAATAAAATGAAACACCCATGATGGAGCTAATCGAGTCCTAGTAAGAGACTACTCACTAGTCATAACCAAGAAAGTCAAATTCATAACAAAAGATGACACTTTGTGATCAAACATGATGAAGGATAAATTCTTACTATCAAACATGCAAAAACCAACTACAGCAATGATCTAAGGAAAAATAAATCAAAACAAACAAAAATCAAGCACAAAGGAAGAAACCTTGGGAACAAGCTAAGTGCAAAATTCAAACTACTAAATCAACTAAAATGTAAACAAATGACAAAATAAAGAAAGAGATAAGAAAAATACCAACTAGGAAGAACAAGGAAGAACAATGAAGCAAAAAGAACAAAGGAAGCTTGATAACTATTGAAATTGATTAAGGGTTTGTTGCAAATTCCAAAGGAAAATGGGTTTCTCTTACTAAAAACTTGAGCTAGAGGTAGGTGTACAGTAAAAAGAGAAGGAAAAGTGCTTATATACTAGGTTACAAATAGGCAAAACGACCCAAAACATTGTCGTTCAAGTAAATAAAGATCCGCGCAAAAACTGAGCTGAGCACGGCAAGAACCGCACGACACGGCATGGAGGGCACGGCTCCTTCTTCCCTGGAGAGGAACGGCACGGCATTGAACGGCACGGCACGGCTAGGAGAGCACGGTTCCTTCTTCCCTGGAGAGGAACGGCACGGTTCTTACGGTGCCTTCAGAATACTTCCCTATTTCTCGGTTTTGGGCTATCCATAGGTTTGTGTTGGGCCTTAGGTTGTCAAATGGGTCCGTTATCCCTACAAATATCGACAAATACAACCAAAACCCGAAACAAGCTCCCCGAAAGGCAAGTTGAGCGTTATATGCAAATTAAACACGGAAAAGCACATAAAAAGTAAGAAAACGGGCTACGAGAAAGAGTTTTGAGGTATGGAAAGCGCGTAGATAACGGAGTTATCAAATCTCCCCACACTAAACCCTTACTCGTCCCGAGTAAGCTCAAGCAATATTACATGCAACGCAAAACAAGTCTACCAACCTAAGGTGAAAAACCAACACAAAAAACACATAGCTATTCTATTATAATAACCGATTGGGTATTAGCGCACTCAACGCCCTTTCAACTCACAATTTGACACCTTATGAGGGAAAGGTGCCCTATTGCAAGGCAAGTGAGGTCTTGCTCAAAATTTTTGACACATCCTAACATGAAACATATAAACAAACAATAGGACGCATCGACAAAAGGAGAAAAGCCGCTTTCCTCATCTAAGCGACTGAGATCAACTAAGAGGGATCAAATTCAAGATCATACATTCCCGCACAAATACTAATTCAACATGTCACTAAAACTCAAAGGATGGCGACAAAACACTACCAAATAATGCTAACCTAGGTTACTTTCACGACCATGATCCAAAAACTTTGTCGAGGGCGATCGGATGGAATGGAGGAAGGTCCCCATGATGCTAGAGGTAAGGAATTAACCGGTCTAGACTCTTCACAAGTAAGGGTCATGGATCGTCCCAAGTTTGTCAAGGAAGGATAGCAAAATTCGATTTTCGGGTTTAAATGCCCAAGTCATTTCATAAAGGTGGAAAACACAACAAATGACCTCAAATTTTTTTTATTATTGTCTCCTTTTTTTTTCATGTTTTTCTTCATTTTTTTCTTTTATTTTTTTCTATCATGAGTTAAGATGGGGTTTGTCCCACGTGTGCTAATGCCCTTTGCTTTCGCCAATCGCTTATTAGGCGACCGGTTAACCTCTAGGAAATAGCTTATCGGGGTGACAATCACTCTGTCTTTGGGCGGTCGAATTCACGACCAAGTGGTAAACCAAATCCTTGGCCCCCCTCCAAAGCACATCGAAGTGGTACGCCTCCACCTAAACTACACGATCATATTCCACAAGAGGTTTCTTTTTCACTTTTTCTTTTCAACATTTCACACCAAAATTTAAAGAAATGAGCAATTAAAGAACCATTAAAAATCTCAAGTTACCATCACACCTAAACCGACAACGTCACCAAGACTAGTCAATCAATACCTATTCGCATCACGAGGTTGGACAAGGTGATTCAAAATGCAAACCCTCGACTTGGTAGTGGATCATGGTTCGAAAGATACTAGCAAAGCATAACCTAGAGTGTTTCAAAACCATTCTAAAAAGCAAAGTAACAAGTAGAAGAATTATTTGTGATGGCCTAAACGATTTTGTCAATGATCACAATTAGCCAATTTCGAAAAGATTTCCTAAATGCAACTATATGCCATGAATGCAACTAATATAAACATGTTATAATGCAAATGAGTCTACAAACTATATGCCAAACAAGTTAAAGCACTTCATCCTACCAAAATATAGGCACACACCAACAATCTCCAAAACGGTTCCCCAAAGGAACACCCACATCACACAATCCCATCCCCCTTCATACAAATATATGCGAAATGAAAAAGGAAGGAAAAAGGAGAAAGAGTAGGAGGAATTTTACCAAACTTCTTTCCGATGCATTGTGCGTATTACTTATAAACATGGTTAGGACGAATACAAAACACAAAATATATACAATGCAATGTTTTTGGGTTTTCAAAAATTTTTCAATTTTTTTTGTATTTTCTAAAAGGATACTCAAGCAAAAAAGAAAAACAAAATAAAAGACATGAAATGAAATATATACAAGGTAGATATTTCCCCTCCCCACACTTAAATTCTCATCGTCCTCGATGAGACAAGTGCAAGGAAGATAAATACAAAATAAAAAGGAAAATATTTTTGGTGTTTTTGATTGTTGAAAAATAAAGAGAACATATTTTTGGATTTTTGATTTTTATTTTATTTTTGTTTTTGTTTTGAAAAGGAAAATACATGTTTTTGGATTTTTGAGAAGCAATTTCCTCCCCACACTTATTTATTTACATGATTTCCAAATGGAAATAAATGTGTGGAGGAAATTGAGAAAAAAGAACAAAATAAAAGAAAAAGTAACTAAATTGTCATTTGGATATTGCAAGAGGGGAGCAATCAAAAGAACCAAGTCAAGAGCCAAGAACGGAAATAGCAAGGAATGGTAGAATGAAGCAAGAAACAACATCACGGCATTCAATTAACCAAAAACTAACCAAGACCCAATAACATGTAAAGCACAAAAACAGTCCAACCACCCCAAGGATAAACCAAGGTCCTCCCCACACTACTACCCTCACCCAAGGTGAACCCAAAAGTCTACTGAGGCGGGTTCGGGGGGTAGCGCGAGCTAAAGTCGGTAAAGAAAGAGTCCCAAGAGGACTCAATCCGGCCGACGGCATCCGAGGTAGCTTGGTTTACCCCCCTCAACTCCTCAAAGGACGTCCTAGTCTCCACCCGCAACTCCTCGAAGGAACGCCTTGTCTCAACTCGGAATTCCTCAAAAGCCCTACCTTGACTATCGAAATTGGTAGACAAGGTAGTGTAGTTGCTAGAGAGGGAGTCATAGTTGTTGGCCAAGGTGTTCACTTGTTGGAAAAGGGGGCCAAAGTCCCAATTACCACGGCCGTAGGCCATGGGTGGAGGTTGAGGGGTAAATGGAGGGGGCATGAACGGTTGGTTGGGGTATGGGTTATACCCAAAGCCTTGGTAGCCGGGTTGAAACCCGGCTCCCGAAGAGGTTCCCCCATCTCAAATTGGGAGGGGCGAGGTTGGTTTTGGGTAAAAGGAGGAGGTGGTTGGGTGTCACGAAGAGGGGAATCATGTTCATCATCGGACGGGGACTCATCACCAAAAACGGAGCTAGCAAGCCACCGAAGGTTCTCATCAATGTCTAGAGGATACTCATAATGCAAACGGTCGGGGTTGTAACCATATGAGGCTACCTCCCAATCGGACTCATTATCACTTCTAATCAATACCCCCGACCTATAGGGCATGCCCCAATTCTTCCGGTCACGGATTGTGGTAAATTCCGTAGCCGGAAGAGCTAGGGCTCTAACCTCGGTAATGGCATAACAAAGCCTATCCTCTCCGTTCACCTCCCACTCGAAAAGACAACTTGTAAGGTAGTTAGGGTCAACTCTAGTAGTCCCGGGAGCCCTAGGTTCCGGAAAATCGGGCTCCTCTTCCCTCATCCCTAGCTTCTTTGCAAGCAAAGTCACTAACCCCCCACCCACAATGGTGCTTGGTGTGGAGTCTCTCAAGTAAAGGAGGTGATAGATTACGGCCTTTGTTATGTCTACGGTCAAAGGCTTACCCTCCACGATTTCCATTAGACACTGAAGAGCGACGGTCCCTACCCGATGATGAGACTCGTGTCCCCCTATCAAGACATCTCCAAACAACCTCAAAAAATATCTAAAGACAATGTTTCTTACGGAAGAGGCCGTGGCCGTCCTCGCGTCAAATCTCCCTTCCCTTGCTATGAACTTCCAAAATTTATCCCGGGCGTCTCGATCCTTCTGTTTCTTATGGGTGGTGTAGTGCCCCCCATGATTAAAAGGAATCTCAAGGTGTTCGGAGAACTCCTCAAGACTAATCCTACGATGATGTCCAAGGATTTGAAAGGAGACGGAGGGGTTAAGACTATCTAAGTCCGCCTTAAAGGTTGCTAAAAACTCGCAAGTCAAGTGTTTGTAAGAAAAAGCATGACAAAAACCAATTCCAAACCCACCTCTCCTCAAAAGAATACTAACATCGTCAAAGATCCCCATACGACGCATAGTATAAGAGCACAAAAATTTTGTTGGGGAAAAACATTTTCCTATCAATTTTATGTAACGACGATAGTCTTCTTGAGAGTGGAAGCCAGCAAGACCTACCCCTCCCCGGGTCTTATAACGGAAACTAGAAAGGGGTTCTCTTACTAACTCGGGGATGGGGTTACGAGAGGTTGAAGTCGTACCTTCATGTCTTGAGCGCTTAGAAAACATTCTTTGTTGTAAAATATGCAAGTTCACTACCAAATAAGCGGAAAAGAGTAGCCGTCACCGTGTTCCGACTCCAAAATTTTGAAACTGCCCGGAATTGCTCGAAAATTCCTCCTTTTACCCAAAACCAACCTCGCCCCTCCCAATTTGAGATGGGGGGAACCTCTTCGGGAGCCGGGTTTCAACCCGGCTACCAAGGCTTTGGGTATAAGGAGGAGGTGGTTGGGTGTCACGAAGAGGGGAATCATGTTCATCATCGGACGGGGACTCATCACCAAAAACGGAGCTAGCAAGCCACCGAAGGTTCTCATCAATGTCTAGAGGATACTCATAATGCAAACGGTCGGGGTTGTAACCATATGAGGCTACCTCCCAATCGGACTCATTATCACTTCTAATCAATTCCCCCGACCTATAGGGCATGCCCCTTGTCTTCCTTATTATTTCCTACAAAAAAAAGAACAACAAATAAGGTCAATAAGAGGGCAAAAAATCAGATCTACAAATTTTTTGGGTAAAATTTTTATCTCCAAAATCGAATTTTGAAAAGATAGAAATGTTACAAATTAAGTGTAGATTGAGAAAATGGTGTTGGCTTTTTAATTTGGGTTGATTTGGTGGATTTGGAGGAGTTTTTAAGAGGAAAAGAGGGTGTTTTAATGGAGGTTTTGAATAAAAGGAAGAAGAAAGAATGAAAAATGAAATGAATGGTGAAGGTGTGCTGAGGACCGTGCATTTTATTGATTTTTTTTTTTTTTTCTAGGCACGGCTGGCACCGCACGGCACGGCTCTGTGCGCACGGCGCCTTCTTCCCTGCCTGAGAACCGCACGGCACGCAAGGCACGACACGGCCCCCAGGGCACGGCTTCTTCTTCCCTGCTCTAGTTGAGCACGGTTCCTACGGTGCCTTCAGAGGACTTCTCATTTCTTCATTTTTTGACATCCCAAACCTCTACACACACCCAAAAACTCCATTTCTACAACCAATACTCCTCCTCTTCCGAATCCCTTGTCTTCAAATTTCTCTTCTCTTGCAAAAATGACTTTTATTGCATGGGTTGCCTCCCATGAAGCGCCCTTGTTTTAAGTCGTAG
The DNA here is from genome assembly GCA_029255685.2 of Silene conica. Lineage (NCBI taxonomy): Eukaryota > Viridiplantae > Streptophyta > Magnoliopsida > Caryophyllales > Caryophyllaceae > Silene > Silene conica. The sequence goes on from CM055312.2 coordinate 63,890,456, forward strand.
GCTCGACTAAGTCACACATCACGGAAATTTGTTGAAAAGCTTCAAAAGAACTCAAGTAAGAACTCAAGCATGGATGATGCAAGTGGTAACGACACATATCTCCTTCACTATGGGGCTTCCGGCTATATAATGCTTAAGCCTTTGCCCATTTACCTTGAATGTTTGCTCTCCATCGGTCACCTCCACCGACCCATATGGAAAAGCACGAGTAACGGTAAATGGCCCCGACCATTTTGACCTCAATTTTCCCGCAAACAATTTAAATCTTGAATTGAATAGGCGAACAAGGTCCCCTTCTTTAAACTCCCTCCGGATGATGGACTTATCATGAAATCTCTTTGTCTTCTCCTTGTAGAGCCTAGAGCTTTCATAGGCCTCTAATCGGAACTCTTCAAGCTCATTAATGTCAAGGAGCCTCTTCTCCCCCGCACTCTTCAAATCAAAGTTCAATTGTCGAATAGCCCAATGGGCTTTATGTTCCATTTCAACCGGAAGATGGCACGACTTTCCGTACACTAATCGGTAAGGTGATGCCCCGATCGGTGTTTTAAAAGCCGTGCGATAGGCCCACAATGCATCGTGAAGCTTGATGGCCCAATCTTTCCTAGATCGGCTCACCGTTTTCTCTAAGATTACTTTGAGCTCTCGGTTAGAAATTTCGGCTTGACCGTTTGCTTGGGGGTGGTAGGCTAGGCTACGCCTATGTTGCACCCCATGTCGCTTGAGAAGCGCATCCAAAGTCCTCTCCTTAAAGTGGCTACCTCGGTCACTTATTAATATCCTCGGCACTCCAAACCTCGGGAAAATGATGGTTTGCAAGAGTTTAGTGACGGACTTTGCATCACAAGTCTTGGTTGGAATTGTCTCCACCCACTTGCTTACATAATCCATCGCCACAAGGATATACTCATTCCCATAGGAGGATGGAAAAGGACCTTGATAGTCTATGCCCCATACATCAAAGACTTCCACTTCAAGAATGAAATTCATCGGCATCTCGTGCCTCCTTGTTATGTTACCGCTTCGTTGACACTTGTCACAACCCTTCACATGTAAGGCAACATCATGAAACAATGTTGGCCAATAAAAACCGCATTGAAGGATTCTTGAAGCGGTTTTTCTAGCACTTCCATGCCCTCCACTCGGCATACCATGACAATGGTTGATAATTGATTCGACTTCTTCGTAGGGTATACACCTCCGGATCATCCCATCGGCACATGACTTGTAGAGACATGGTTCTTCCCAAAAGAATTGCTTGACATCATGGAAGAACTTCTTCTTCTTGTGCGAGTCATAGTCATGTGGGATGATTCCCGAAACAAGGTAATTCACAAAGTCCGCATACCAAGGGGCTTCCACAAGTGCAATTGCAAATAATTGGTCATCGGAAAATGAATCATCGATTGGTATGGCTTCATCCAAGCTTCCATTCTCAAGACGTGAAAGATGATCCGCTACCAAGTTCTCCGTTCCCTTCTTGTCTTTAATTTCCATGTCGAATTCTTGAAGAAGTAGAATCCACCGGATTAACCTTGGTTTGGTATCTTTCTTCAACAACAAGTGCTTGAGAGCCGAATGATCCGTGTGGACTATCACCTTAGAACCCACCAAATAAGAACGGAATTTGTTCATGGCAAATATGACCGCTAGAAGCTCTTTTTCGGTGGTGTTGTAGTTGGTTTGTGTATCATCCAAAGTTTTGCTTGCATAGTAAATGGCATGAAGCTTGCCATCCTTCTTTTGGCCAAGAACCGCGCCTACCGCCACATCACTCGCATCACACATCAACTCGAACGGCTCACGCCAAATTGGTGGTTGCATAATTGGAGCGGAGACCAAAGCTTCCTTGAGCCTATTAAAAGCAAGCAAACACTCATTAGAGAAAACAACTGGCACATCCTTCCCAAGCAAAAGTGTCAAAGGTCGGGCAATCAAGGAGAAATCCTTGATAAACCTCCGGTAGAACCCGACATGACCCAAAAAACTACGAATACCCTTGACACTAGTGGGAGGGGGCAAAGTCTTAATGACCTCAATCTTGGCTTGATCAACTTCCAAGCCTTTACTTGACACAACATGACCTAAAACCACCCCGGATGTCACCATGAAGTGACATTTCTCCCAATTCAACACTAGACCGGTTTCTTGGCACCTTTTCAAGACCTTTGACAAATTTGTTAGACACCCATCAAAAGATTTACCTACAACCGAGAAATCGTCCATAAACACTTCCATGATATCCTCCACATACTCCGAGAAAATAGCTAACATGCATCTTTGAAATGTGGCCGGCGCATTACATAGCCCAAAGGGCATGCGCCTATATGCAAATGTACCAAATGGACAAGTGAATGTGGTTTTCTCTTGGTCGTTGGGGTGGATTGGGATTTGGAAAAATCCCGAAAATCCATCAAGATAGCAAAAATGAGAGTGTTGGGCAAGTCTCTCCAACATTTGATCAATAAAAGGAAGGGGGAAGTGGTCTTTCCTAGTTGCCTTATTGAGGCGCCTATAGTCGATACACATCCTCCACCCCGTTGTGACTCTTGTTGGGATCAACTCATTGTTCTCATTTGTCACTACCGTGACACCACCCTTCTTTGGTACAACATGAACCGGGCTAACCCATGCACTATCGGAAATTGGGTAAATTATGCTAGCATCATAAAGCTTCAACACCTCCTTTCTAAACACCTCCTTCATGGTGGGGTTAAGGCGGCGTTGAGGCTCTATGGATGATGAATCCTCATGCTCTAGATGGATGCGGTGAGTGCAAAAAGAGGGACTAATACCCTTGATATCATTAATGGTGTACCCAATGACATCCTTGTATTTTCTCACAACCACAAGCAATTTTTCGAGTTCAATGTCATTGAGTGCACTATTAACAATAATAGGGTAAGTGTCATTAGGACCAAGGAAAACATGTTTAAGAGTAGAAGGAAGAGGTTTCAACTCCACTTGAGGAGGCGTGGATCTCTCCTCTTCTTTACCATCCTTCTTCAAGCCTTCGAATCTCTTGTTCGGCTCCTCCAAGGGAGTTGCCTCCATAGCCATGGCATACTCCCTATGGTCTTTGCAATTCTTCACTTTTCCTTCTAGGAACCCTTGCAAGCTAGCATCCCCTTCATTGGTTTTCTTGTCCACACAATCTTCAAGGACATCTACCATGTAGCATGCTTTTCCCTCCGAGGGCTCACTCATAGCTTTATCTAAAGAAAACTCCACTTTATCATCCCCAACTTGTAAAGATAGCTTCCCGTTTTTGACATCAATGAGGGCACCTCCCGTGGCAAGGCATGGGCGCCTCAAAATGATGGGAACATTTATGTCTTCGGGCATATCCATGACATAAAAGTCACATGGGATGATTATCTTTCCAACCTTGAGTGGCACATCTTCCACAAGCCCCATTGGATATCTCACCGATCTATCCGCTAGTTGTAGAGAAACTCTTGTAGGAGAAAGCTCAAAGCCCTTCAACTTCTTGAAAATTTTTAAAGGCATGAGGCTAATACTTGCCCCCAAATCGCATAAAGCTCTCTCAACTCGGACATCACCAATTAGGCATGGGATAGAAAAACTCCCGGGGTCTTCAAGCTTGGTAAGAGCTTCATTCATTAGTATGGCACTACACTCCTTTGACACATTCACCGTTTGAAAGGCATTTAGGGAGTTCTTGTTAGACACCAAATCCTTCAAGAATTTGCCATAAGTTGGGATCTCCTTAATGGCATCAAGAAATGGGATGGTAATGTTCACGTCTTTCATCAAGTCCAAGAACTTCCCATACTTTTGTTCAAGCTTTGCTCTCGCCAACCTTTGTGGGAATGGAATTTGAGGCACAAAAGGTTTCACAACACTCGGCTTTGGGTCTTCAACCCCCTTCTTTGGCTCATCAATTACCATTGGTGTTTCCACCACTATCTCCACAAGGTCTTCTTCCGGCTCCTTGCTAGTCTCAACAACCACCTTCTCTTGTTTGTCAACACTACTCTTTCTCTTCTTTACCGGTACCCGGTCATCCAATTCTCTCCCGCTTCTCAAGTGAATAGAGTTCACGGTTTTTGGGTTTTCTTCGGTCTTTCCCGGAAATCTTCCGTTGGGACCTTGCATGTTACTCACTTGAGTGGCCAATTGAGAAATTTGGTTATCGGTTATTCGTTGAGAGGCTTGCATTTGACTACGCAATTGGTTAATTGAAGTTGTTGTGTCATCTTGCCTTTGGTTGGAGGTGGTTATGAATTGGTTTTGGTTGGTCATGAGTTGCTCCATCATCGACTCAAGATTGGTTTTTGGTTGTGTTTGTTGTTGTGGAAAAGATTGTTGAAAGGATTGTTGGTTTGGTTGGGTGAATTGTTGGTTTGGTTGGAAAGGTTGGTTGTTTGTTTGGAAAGGTGGTCTAGGAGTAAAGGTTTTTCCTTGGAAACCCGAAGGTGCATTATTGAAAGTTGGATTTGTTTTTTGTGCTTGAAAATTGGGGTTTTGTTGTGGTTTTGATTGGAAATTTGGATTTTGAGCATTGTTGGAATTGTATGAAAAGTTTGGGTGGTTCCTCAACCCCGGATGGTATTGATTGTTATTGAAGGCTCTTTGGGCCGGAGTTGACTCCCACAACCCGTTAACTTGCTCCATACCGCTTCCATCTCCTCCTATCAAGTGACACTCATTGGGTGAGTGCCCTTGATCTCCATAAAAGTCACAATAATAAACTTGTTGACGGCTTGAGCATGAATTGTTTGAAGTGTGGGCTTGGTTCTTGTTAACACTCAACAAGGCGACTTGTTGCTTCAATTCGTCTATCAATCCCTTGACCTCAAGGTTACTAGCCGACTCAACACTTGACTTCCCTTTCCTCTTATGCCTATCATGAATCCAATGAAAAGTTCTAGAAGCCATCTCTTCAATCAATCCCTTAGCGGTCTTGTGATCTATCTTATCTAATGCTCCCTTTCCGGAACCCGAATCAAGGTTCATCTTCATTTCATTGTTGAGCCCTTCATAGAAATTGTTTATGAGCTCATCCTCTCCGATTCCGTGGTGTGGGCACAACCTTTGCAAAGCTTTATACCTCTCCCATGCCTCGTAAAGCGTCTCATCTTCTAATTGTGTGAAGCCTTGAAGTTCACTCTTGATCCTTGCGGTTCGTTGCGGTGGAAAGTACTTATTGAGAAAGGCCTTTGAGACATCATCCCAAGTCTTCAATGACTCCGGTTCACAACTCTTAAGCCATTCCTTAGCACTTCCCCTCAAGGAATGCGGAAAGAGCCTTAAACGGAGAGCATCATCACTCACACCATTGGCCTTATACATCTCACAACTATCGAGAAAGTCGTTAATGTGCTCGTTAGGATTTTCGGTGGCTCCTCCACCAAATTGATTCCCTTGTACAAGTTGTAACAAAGTTGCTTTCAACTCAAAGTTGTTGGCTTGGATTGGAGGTTTAACTATGCTCGGGTTTACAACCGTTTTTGGGGCTAACCGGTCTCTCATGGCGACGGGTTCGGGCTCTACCATTGTATCTTCCTCGGGAATGTGGAAAGGATTCTCAAAAGGTGAAGGTTGAGAACTCTCTCCGAATGAAGTTATTTCCTCAATTGGGACTTCAATCAATCCCCTTCTTCTCAAGGCGTTGAGGCGTCTTGCGGTAGCTTCTATCTCAAGGTCTATAGGATATTGTGGTTGGGCCTTGCGAGTTCTTCTACTCATGCAATAAACCTACACACTTAAAGAAAAAGATCAATAACAAAGATGGCACACCGGAGTGTGCAAAGTTAACTATGACTTAGTCTAGACTAAACTAAAATTGGCTAATATGCAATTATTGGCTCCACGGCAACGGCGCCAAAAACTTGATGTGGATGTTTTAATACCGCAAGTGCACGGTTGACGAAGTAGCACTCGAGGGTCGATTCACAGGGAGCTAAAATCGCAATACTAGCTATTCAAGTTATGAGTTTAGCTAAGTCGACAATGAGATGGTTGAGATGAATAACTACAAATAAGCTAAGTATGAAATAACAAGGTAAATTAAATAAACTAACAATAACAAGTGAAAGAAATGGATGTAATTCAATAGAGAAAAGGCCTAGGACCCAATTTCACTCCGCCATAAGTATTCATGATTATGATCTCTCTTTACTAGTCAACGGGTATGGGTTATAAGGGGGAAGGGGCTGGTGTCCTTGACAATTAAGTACAATGACTTATTAAATCTCTTTAAGGATCACAAGGGCATACTTCTGTATTATTACCAGTTGATCCACGTTTATCAATAACGGTTGGCTTGCTAGATAAGTTTGACGTTATTGTCATACGGATGGCGGTGGTCAACTGGTCCCTATACGTCACACCTATAGGACACGTTTGAGAGATGTGAAGGTATGAAAATACAGTCACATTTTGCCGGATATGACTAAACGGTTAGTCAGAGGTATTGACTATTAAATTAGTCAATAAGATGTTGAGATTATTATTTAATACGGATTAAATAATTTTAGCTAATACGGATTACATGATTAATTCGTAAATTAAATATAAACGGTTATATTTAATTAAATATTGTATTCGCGTATTAATATAAACAGTTATATTAATTTGGATAATTATACAATATCGTATTTTGTCAGACCATTATTAATATATCGACTGTATTAATATCTGATAACATGTTACGATTTATAAATAAAACCCGCGAACAACTTAAAGCTAATTGGGTCGAATCACGCATTGGAATAAGGTAAGAGTGGAAAGCCCACTCCTACCCGACATCAATTTCGGCCGGCCAAGTGTAGTATATAAGGAGAGTCCTTCTCCTTATATCAGAGACTCTTGTTGCACTGTAAAATAATCTCAGGGTAAAATTAGGGTTTGAGAGCATTCTTCTCCCAAAACCTCAGATCTCACATCTAAAACCTCAAGGGCTCTCCCTATATTGCAAGGCAATTGGAGAGGATTTCTAGCACACGCGGCCACGTCTCAAACTATGTCTTGGGTGCAAGTTATAGGAGGGAATTTGCTTTAATTCCTGTTCTTAGGCCATAAGCACAAAGGACCAAAGGTTGAATTCTTTTTCTTATCTTTTTAATCTTATGACTATAAACACAACTGTATTTTTCATTATAATCCTGCAAGTTTAGGGTGAATACATGCTATATTCCCCACAAGTGGTATCAGAGCCAGGCCATGAAAATTTTACTTTTGTGTTTTTCATAAGTTTATTTAAAAGTTTTTGAAAAATCTCGTTTCTGCCGCCGTGTCGGTCGGTCGACCAGTTATAGCGGTCGGTCGACCGCCCCTGTGTGAGTTTTCTGTTTTTTTTTTAAAACAGTTTCCTTTGTGAGAAATCGTGTTCAGAAATTCGGTTTCGTGTTTTGTGGTCGGTCGACCTGTTTTTCGGGTCGGTCGACCATTCTGCTTTAAAAAAAAAAAAAAAAAAAAAAAAAAAAAAATTTCGTCAGGTGGTCGGTCGACCTGTTTTTCCGGTCGGTAGACCACCCCTGTAACAGAGTCGTTTTTTTTTTTATTTTACGAAAATAACATGTTTTATTTTCACATGGCTTAAAATAATATACTATATACGGAAATAGTGTATTATTTAGTGAAACAGTTCACCCTCGCTTGATACATATTGTTTTAAAACAGTTTAAAATAATGGATTATATGTTTGTTAAAATTGGTGATTAAAACGGTATAGTCACTTAATTTTAATCTTAAAAGGTGGTTTGGTATAAATTTATTAATCATAATAACAGTATTATGTCATGTATAAATTGTTTTTAGTTGATGCATTTTATTTATCGTCTTGTGAATGCCTTGAATGCTTTCAATAACGTATTTAATTTTTGCAAACGGTTGTAACTTAGTGTGGCCTTAGAAGATTGTGTCACCGTAATGAAGGGACACGATCTTGCTTGTAATTTTGAGATCTTGAATCTCCGTTTTGGGTTTTTGCCATGTAATTACTTTTGTATTTAAATTAGAATGTATCTAGGACTACTTTTGTAATTTAAATTAGTAATTTTGTAAAGACCAAAGACAAGACGAAGGCCGGATGCTCACTCCCGCTGCAAGGACCAAGATGGAACATCAAGACAAGCTTCTAGGCTCCAACAGTGGATTCCAAGTTGTTTTATGTTTATTTTGGTAGGATAGGCCACACTAGGACTTTTATTTACGTTGATTGCATTTATCTTTACGCTTTCATCGATAATAGCTTGCATCATATTCCGCCTAAAACCCAAACCACCTATATCATGCCTGAAAACTGACTCATGTAGAGGTTACGCGTTAGTTTTCTGTGACAATACAGATGTCACATGTCAATTTAAAAGCCATCACTTTATTTAATTCATTCACGCAAATGCTAGTTTTTAGTTCACTTAAATATGGATAAATAAGAGTTGATGGGGTCTTCAATTGAGATTAGTCTTTATAAATCAGCCTCCCATGAATCCCTTCTTCGTCGGTAGGCATAATATGACCCCTTCTACGTCGGGTAAGTGGGAACAGATGATTTATTTTATCTCAACATCATGGTCACTCGATAATATTCCAGTGACTGAGATGGACTAATAGATAGATATACGGAAATTAGCCAAACTGTGGGCTTATCAATATACGGAAATTGAGTCTTGGGATCGTTTATATAATTCTTGAGGGAGATCAATTATATAAATGCATGAGTCTACGAGTTTAAATTCAATTTAATATAGACTTAAATCACAACAATAAGTTGCTTATATGGTTTTGTTTTATCTTCTTTCAGTGTAGAACACGTTCATTAAAACTACTGTAAAACTAAAATGGCTGGTGAAGACCCAATGCCAAGTGCCAAGCTAGCACGTGAATCCTGGCTAAAAGCCTTCATGGACTCCATGAATCAGTCAACTAGACTGAGGAATGATGGGTCAAACTTCTCTGACTGGGAGGCAGCACTACGGAATGCTGCCATTGCTGACGGAAAGCTCAAGTTCTTAACTGAGCCCATTCCGCCACACCCAGGAACTGGAGCTAGAGCCAACGATGTTCGCGCTCATAGCGACTTCGTCATGGAAGCGGGTGCGATAAAGAACGTACTCATCTATGCAATGGAATCCAATTTGCAAAGACGCTTCATAACCCATGGTGCAAACAAGATTTTCACCACGCTCACTAACGAATTCTCCAAGGCTCCGAGAATCGTTTCTTATGAGCATACCTGTCGCTTCCATGAGGCGAAACTCCAGAAGGGCCAAGCTGTTAGCCCACATATTCTCAACATGATTGAGAATATCGAGAAACTGGAGTCCCTAAACTGCAAGATCAGTGAGAACATCATCGTTGATCGCATGCTTCATTCGCTTCATGATGGGTTCGCCCTCTTTAGGGCCAACTACTACATGAACGACATGAAGAAGACTCCCCATGAGCTCCACTCCCTTCTCGTACAGACTGAGAAGGATCTAAAGTTGAGTGGGAGTCTAAAGCAGGATGTTCTCATGATCTCCAGTAAGGGAAAAGGTAAAGGGAAGGCTAAAGCTCAGGGCGACCTAGCAGTAGGTAAGCCCAGGTTCAAGAAACCAGGATTTACTAAGAGTGGGCCAGGTGAGTCGAGCAACTCACAGGGCAAGACTAAGAGCAAGGATACTAGCATGGAATGTCACCATTGCCACAAGACTGGGCATTGGAGGCGCTCATGCCCCGTGTATCGCGAGGACATTAAGGCAGGCCGCGTTACCCCTGTTGGTATGTCTTCTTCTTCTTTTATTCACATGATTGAGATTAACCACGCAAGTTGCGGAACTTGGGTACTTGATACTGGTTGTGGTTCTCATCTATGTAATCATGTGCAGGGCCTCCGAAACCAAGAACCCCTAACCAAGGGTGAGGTGGACCTGCGTGTCGGGAATGGAGCACGTTTGGCTGCAGTCTCGAAGGGAACATACGTAATCCAGCTTCCAAGTGGATTCGAGTTATTTTTATATAACTGTTATTATGTTCCTAGTTTGTCCAAAAACATTATTTCAGTTTCTGCACTTGACAAACTCGGCTTTTCATTTGTAATAGAGAATAATAGCTGTATTTTCTCCTTACACAATATGATTTATGGCAAGGCAGTTTCCATGAATGGAATTTATGTTTTAGATCAAACCACCGAGATATTACATGTGAATAATAAAAGATTAAAGGTAGGTGACAAAGATCAAACTTACCTATGGCATTGTCGTATGGGACACATAAATGAGAAACGCGTAAAACAGCTCATACAGAATGGAGCTATATCGCCCTTTGATTTCGAATCATATGGCACGTGTGAATCATGTCTCATCGGCAAAATGACTCGTATTTCCTTCAAAGGTGTTGGAATGCGCGCTGCCGACCTATTAGGACTCATACATACGGACGTATGTGGCCCTATGTCGATCAACGCACGAGAAGGCTATAGGTATTTCATCACTTTCACGGATGATTTGAGTAGATATGGCTATGTCTACTTGATGAAACATAAAAGTGAATCCTTTGACAAGTTCAAAGAATACCAGAATCGGGTACATAACCAGCTGGGTAGAAAGATTAAAGCACTACGTTCAGATCGTGGTGGTGAGTATCTTTCACACGAGTTTGATCAACACCTAAAAGACTGTGGGATCGTGCTACAGTTGACTCCACCTGGAACACCACAATTAAATGGTGTGTCCGAACGGAGAAATCGAACTTTACTTGATATGGTTCGATCCATGATGAGTCACACCGTTGTGCCTGATTCATTGTGGGGCTATGCTCTTTTGTCGGCCGCTCTAATACTTAACCGAAGTCCGTCTAAAGCTGTTGACAAGACTCCATTCGAGTTATGGAAGGGAACGGTCCCTAACTTGTCCTTTATTCGGGTTTGGGGCTGCGAGGCTTATGTCAAGTGGAGACACGAGGATAAGCTCGGCCCGCGATCGGTCAAGACATACTTTATAGGCTATCCAAAGGGAACGTTTGGTCATTACTTCTACTCGCCTACCGAACAACGTGTTTTTGTTGCGGCTAGTGCGACGTTCTTAGAGAAAGAATTTCTCGAGAACAAGTCGAGTAATAGAACCTTCGAGTTATCGGAGGTTCAAGAACCAACTACCGAGCAACCATTGGAGGAAACAGTACCTTCAACCGAGGCTGCGGTAGATATCCCTGAGGAACCTAGGAGGTCAGGAAGAGTCTCTATTCGACCGGACAGATACATTGGTATGGTCGAGGAACACGGTACAGATGACGTCTTACTCCTAGAGGGTAATGAACCCACAACCTATAAAGGTGCCATGACCAGTTCTGACTCAAAGCTATGGCTAGAAGCCATGCAATCCGAGATGGACTCCATGTATGAGAACAACGTGTGGGATCTTGTGGACCTACCTGCAAAGGTACGTCCCCTTCAATGCAAATGGCTTTACAAGATAAAGCATGCCGTGGAAGGACAACAAGATATCCATAAGGCTAGACTAGTTGCTAAAGGTTTCACCCAAGTGCCAGGCTTGCACTACGATGAGATCTTTGCACCCGTAGTCATGCTACGTTCCATTCGGATTATCTTAGCGATCGCCGCATTTCATGACTATGAAATATGGCAAATGGACGTTAAAACCGCCTTCTTAAACGGTTATTTGGAGGAAGAGTTGTACATGATACAACCCGAGGGTTTTATCGATCCAGCACATCCTAAGAAAGTTTGCAAGCTTAAGCGTTCCATCTATGGACTTAAGCAAGCATCGCGGAGTTGGAATCATCGCTTCGACCAAGTGATAAAAGAGAATGGGTTCATTCGATCAGTCGAGGAACCATGTCTCTATATCAAGTCGAGTGGGAGTAAGATTGTATTCCTAGTACTGTATGTCGATGACATACTCTTGATTGGGAATGACATACCTCTCTTATCTTCGGTTAAAGCATGGTTGAAAAACCATTTCCAGATGAAAGATCTGGGAGAGGCACAAAGAATTTTGGGCATCCGTATCTACAGGGATAGATCACGACGGATGTTGTCTCTCAGTCAGGAATCTTATATAGAGAAGATTCTGGAGAGATTCAGCATGACGAACTCCAAGAAGGGGTTCCTTCCTATGACTCCTGGGCTTCACTTGAGCAAGACTCAAGAAGCTAAGTCAGTGGAAGAGAAAGAGCGCATGAGTCGGATTCCTTATGCTTCGGCAATAGGATCGATCATGTATGCCATGATATGCACACGTCCTGACGTTGCATATGCATTGAGTATGACAAGTCGATTCCAAGCTCATCTAGGTGAACAACACTGGATGGCCGTGAAAAACATTCTTAAGTACCTACGGAGGACTAAAGATTGGGGATTGACTTACGGAGGCGACTCGACGCTCTGCGCCACGGGTTACGCAGATGCTAGCTTCCAAATGGATCGAGATGACTCGAAATCTCAGTCTGGATTCGTTTTTACTCTTAATGGCGCTGCTGTCAGCTGGAAAAGTTCTAAACAAAATGTTACAGCAGATTCTACGACTGAGTCCGCGTAAAAGAAGATATTCATTGATAAGATCGCTACGGATGACAACATAGCTGATCCTCTCACTAAAGCATTACCACGTGATAAGCATGAAGGACACATTCATTCCATGGGAATTAGATGTGTTCCTAAGTTGTAGTACTCTTTTATGAATTCATGTAATAATTCATTTTCTCGTGTACTCTATTCAACCTTATTGTTATGATATAAAATGTTTTGTTTTTCATGTGGAATTGTACGCCAATTTTGAACACCACAAAGTGAACTGATTAACATTACATCGTTTTGGTCCTTGATTACCCACTTGAGCTGATAACTCAGGTAATCATTTTGTGACGTTGGTTGATGGTGGGTTCAACGAGCCATAAGTCACGCGGCTGACTGACCAATCACAAAGGCGAGTTATACGGATATCTCGTAGGACACCCCGTGACAACGTTATGGAGTCCTAAATGTATTATAACATTGGGTGCCTGGTCGTGGATAGGACCTCCATAGTGTTCCTTAGAGTCGAGTCTTTTGACCTTCAACTGTCTCTTGAGATTAAGGCAGATTTTGGGTAACTTTGGTTTCTTTCCCACGGTCACCGTAACAGGGGCCAAGAGGATTTTTTCTGGGTTATTTCATGCTGCGCGATATCGGCAGGATTCGAGTTGAGGGAAATATCCAAACCCTTATCAGGATTTTATCATTTCTCAGGGCCACTCGAGGAGTAGTAACTGAAATGCATGGCCATGCTCGAATACAGATTCGTTTTATCAGTTAAGTTACTCTCTAGTCGGGGAAACCACTCTTGATACAGATCGCTTGTGAGATACGACCTTTGCGAATGCGGATTTGCAAATTGTCTTACATTGAGTGGGAGAAATTTTAAAAGGATATGAGATTCGGTTATCGCACCTACACTTGTACGGACAAGTGGGAGTTTGTTGGAGATTGTGTCCTCCACATGTAGTGTGATAACGTCATTGAACATACCCTTGTACGGACAAGTGGGAGATTGTTGGGGCTGGTGTCCTTGACAATTAAGTACAATGACTTATTAAATATCTTTAAGGATCACAAGGGCATACTTCTGTATTATTACCAGTTGATCCACGTTTATCAATAACGGTTGGCTTGCTAGATAAGTTTGACGTTATTGTCATACGGATGGCGGTGGTCAACTGGTCCCTATACGTCACACCTATAGGACACGTTTGAGAGATGTGAAGGTATGAAAATACAGTCACATTTTGCCGGATATGACTAAACGGTTAGTCAGAGGTATTGACTATTAAATTAGTCAATAAGATGTTGAGATTATTATTTAATACGGATTAAATAATTTTAGCTAATACGGATTACATGATTAATTCGTAAATTAAATATAAACGGTTATATTTAATTAAATATTGTATTCGCGTATTAATATAAACAGTTATATTAATTTGGATAATTATACAATATCGTATTTTGTCAGACCATTATTAATATATCGACTGTATTAATATCTGATAACATGTTACGATTTATAAATAAAACCCGCGAACAACTTAAACCTAATTGGGTCGAATCACGCATTGGAATAAGGCAAGAGTGGAAAGCCCACTCCTACCCGACATCAATTTCGGCCGGCCAAGTGTAGTATATAAGGAGAGTCCTTCTCCTTATATCAGAGACTCTTGTTGCACTGTAAAATAATCTCAGGGTAAAATTAGGGTTTGAGAGCATTCTTCTCCCAAAACCTCAGATCTCACATCTAAAACCTCAAGGGCTCTCCCTATATTGCAAGGCAATTGGAGAGGATTTCTAGCACACGCGGCCACGTCTCAAACTAAGTCTTGGGTGCAAGTTATAGGAGGGAATTTGCTTTAATTCCTGTTCTTAGGCCATAAGCACAAAGGACCAAAGGTTGAATTCTTTTTCTTATCTTTTTAATCTTATGACTATAAACACAACTGTATTTTTCATTATAACCTGCAAGTTTAGGGTGAATACATGCTATATTCCCCACAGAAAACACCTCTAATTCGCTCATAGACTCCCTCTCGGGCTCACTATAAGACACTAGCAATCCCGACTAACCCCCCTCTCGGGTTCGAAAGTCGATGTCCTAAGTTAAATACCCATGTTGGTTTCCGGGTCATCCATCCCCTCCTCTCGAAGGTCGATTTCAAACGCTAGACTAGGGGGTCCTCCCTCGGTTCTCCCTTTCGGTCTCAACCTAGGTAGACAATAAGGTCAAACAAGCCACCCCGACTCCCAACCTAACCGACTTTCGCCGATGGACAAGGGTCTAGAGTCAATGAAACCCGCAATAACCCATAAACAAGCCAAATCCCCTAGTCTACCCTCACAAGCCAAACCCAAGGACTAATATAGTGAGAAATCAATAAAATGAAACACCCATGATGGAGCTAATCGAGTCCTAGTAAGAGACTACTCACTAGTCATAACCAAGAAAGTCAAATTCATAACAAAAGATGACACTTTGTGATCAAACATGATGAAGGATAAATTCTTACTATCAAACATGCAAAAACCAACTACAGCAATGATCTAAGGAAAAATAAATCAAAACAAACAAAAATCAAGCACAAAGGAAGAAACCTTGGGAACAAGCTAAGTGCAAAATTCAAACTACTAAATCAACTAAAATGTAAACAAATGACAAAATAAAGAAAGAGATAAGAAAAATACCAACTAGGAAGAACAAGGAAGAACAATGAAGCAAAAAGAACAAAGGAAGCTTGATAACTATTGAAATTGATTAAGGGTTTGTTGCAAATTCCAAAGGAAAAAGGGTTTCTCTTACTAAAAACTTGAGCTAGAGGTAGGTGTACAGTAAAAAGAGAAGGAAAAGTGCTTATATACTAGGTTACAAATAGGCAAAACGACCTAAAACATTGTCGTTCAAGTAAATAAAGATCCGCGCAAAAACTGAGCTGAGCACGGCAAGAACCGCACGGCACGGCATGGAGGGCACGGCTCCTTCTTCCCTGGAGAGGAACGGCATGGCATTGAACGGCACGGCACGGCACGGCTAGGAGAGCACGGTTCCTTCTTCCCTGGAGAGGAACGGCACGGTTCTTACGGTGCCTTCAGAATACTTCCCTATTTCTCTGTTTTGGGCTATCCATAGGTTTGTGTTGGGCCTTAGGTTGTCAAATGGGTCCGTTATCCGTACAAATATCGACAAATACAACCAAAACCCGAAACAAGCTCCCCGAAAGGCAAGTTGAGCGTTATATGCAAATTAAACACGGAAAAGCACATAAAAAGTAAGAAAACGGGCTACGAGAAAGAGTTTTGAGGTATGGAAAGCGCGTAGATAACGGAGTTATCACACACATAAGAGTACATCCTAATCTACCCTTTAGTGACCAAATGCAAGATATGTAAACAAGTTCGCGGTTTTGGGACGTCTCCCAAACCTTTGCAGTAGCCTTACATACTTTTATTTGGGGTTCATTTTATTTAAGACGGACTTATATTCATTTGCGTTCATTGGTTTAGGTTCCAAGACCGTCGCTCTGATACCATTTATAACTCCCTCATAACCCAAGGCTTTTAGGTAGGACCATCAGGCTATGAAAGCATTACCATCTCAATTTCCTGAGGCATAATATCAAAGTAAAAACGACAAGCACCCATTATTTTAAAGAATGTAATAAAGAATAATAAAGTGTTTAAAAGTCTTAAAAGAACTCAAAAGCCAAAAATGACAGCGGAAGCTAAAGAATGAATAATGATGACGCTACAAAAGTGAGACGACCCATCCTCCCCAATCAAGGATCAACAATTGCGACGAACACGAGACTCTTCTCACCATGACATGGATCATCACATTAAAATACAACAAGCGTCAGAATCTGATAAAAAAGACGGTCACACAGAAGTAATAACAATCACCACAATCTGATAAATCACAATCACTGATATCAAAATCTCATAATCACAAGTGGCGGCCTCTAGGCCTACATCCAATCTCCCACTTGCTCGCGGCAAGGGGTACCCCAAACCATTAATGTGAACATCCCCTCATGGCGGGAACCACGAAAGGCGATCGTAGGATTGAGAGTCGTTTCCCGTCACGGACCCAAACAAATGTTCTCAATCAATCAACAAAAGTAACAGTGATATCAGATATACACAAGCGATAAGATCATCATAAACAACATCTATCAGATCTGAGTAGGGAAACCTCACCTCAAGGTAAATCACGGGAATGCAAATCCAAGCTTTCCTACCAAAACTCTTCTACGAAGTCTCCTCCTAAGAACATATATGAGGATTATAAACCATGGTATAACTAGTATCTAAACGACATACCTACGATAAGAAAGAGACTTACTTGATGACAACAACACAAGGCTAGATGATCGGCACGACTAAACTCTTGCTAAGGGCATTTAGAGGATTTTGGGAGAGCAAGATGAAGGGAAAATAGGGTAACTACGTTTTTGTTTTAGGTAAATAATGTTTTAACCCTCGGTTTATCTTATATAATTAACCGCGACACTGAACAAGGAACAACCAACTTGACCGAGTTGCACTAACTCAGTCGCGTTACACCAACTCGACCGAGTTTGACTAACTCGACCGAGTTGGCCTAACTCGGCCGAGTTGAGTCATAACTCAGCAACCTTAACCCATACGAAAAGGAGGGGTGTTACATGTACGTTACTAGTATCTTAATTAAAGATTTGGATTCTGTCTTATTTCTTGGGTGTCAAGGTTACCCTAAATTCTGTCAGTCTTATCCTCACACAGACCAAGTACATCCTTGTTTTTCTCACGCGTCATAAAATGCATGAGTCGAAGCCACTTACTACACCCCTTGTTGATCATCCTCTCTTGCATTGTGCTCAAGGCCCTGCCATTTCTAATACATTAGAATATCGTGCTATTATTGACGGCCTACAATATCTCGCTCTCACTCGGCCTGACATTTCATTCAAGGTAAAAAAACTTGCTCAATTCATGGCTTCCCCAACTGATTCTCAATGGCTTGCGAAACATCTCCTCCGTTAATTATCTTCATGGCATTTTAAATTTTGGTTTGCGAATATATCGTAATGCCTCTTTCATCTCCATCCCTTCTGTGATGCAGATTGGGCTGAGGGTAAGGTGGATTATATCTCCGCTTCTGGTTATATTATATATCTTGGCAGCGATTCTATTACATGGTTTTCTCGAAAGCAACGTACTCTCGCCCGCTCAATCACTGAGGCCGAATTCCATTCCATAGCTGACACTACTGCCGATTTGGAATGGTCCATTGTAACACCTGGGTCTAAAGACCCAATACCGGACCCGAAACCGTGAATCATCTAAGATGGAGAGTCACTTAAGACTTTAGAGTCACACCTTGATTATGAAGTTGGGAGTGGATTCAGTCAAGTGAGACCAATTCGACCGAATGAGACCAACTCGATCGAGTGACACTCACTCGGTCGAGTGAGCCCAACTCGGCCGAGTAAGATGCACTCGACCGAGTCAGTTCGACTAGGCCGACTGAGCCCTACTTGGCCGAGTGCGCCGTTTTCCAGCAGGTCAGTTCCGCGTCGGGCTCTAAGAAAAACCTAATTTATTTTATATTTCGGCTGACCGTGTAAACCTAAAACAAAAGAAAGAGAACTCCCCATGCCTTTCCTTTCTCCTTCAGACTACCTTGGATGCTAGAAGACCTTGCTTACGAGCCTAATCAACCCGAGACTTATCACCCGTCACCCTGATCGTCGTTGTGGTAAGTACCCTCCCTCAATCCGACTTTTCCTCTTTCGTTGGTAAAGATTGTAACCTGTAGTATGTGTAATAGGGAACCATGGATGACGCCTAGGGTCGCGTAAAAGGTACGCGGATGCTTGTGTCAGGTAGGTGACCCTACTCAGTCTAGTACTTGTATTTGTTATGCGATATCTGTGTATGTGATAGCGGGCTTTTGCCATCAAGTCCCGCTTTTAATCAAGATTTGTAAAACCCAACTTAAAGTAGTATTTGAGTCGGGGTCGAACACGAAGATGGTGGGGATAATTGCTTAGTTCGGTTCTAGTATAGGTCTAGTTGGGTAATAGGTTTTGATAAATGATGACAAACAACTAATAAGCAAATGATGACTAACAACCAATAAGCAAGAAAAACCAAGATGCGAATTCATTAAAGGTTAAACTAGGGTGTCGGGGGTCGTTAAGGATGGTAGACAAAAGGATACTAGAAGTTCGACCAAGTTGTCCTAAATAGGGGTCTTGGTAGGTCTCATCTCTCGAGTAAACTCAAACCTAGGTCAGGCTACCCTAGCTTCCGCTACAAATAGGCATAACCAACTTACAAACATGCAAAAACAAGCCCTCAACCATTGCTAAGGGCAAGTCACGCTAGAATCTAAACCCAACTTTCGTTGAAGCATATCATCAAACACCTAGCATGCATTGAAAGAATAACCCACTACTTGGAACAACTAGCCTATAATCTAGCACAATTCTATCATCTAACCACACCAAAGGTTCCCCCTAACCCTAGGTATAAGTCGCTCACACATACTTGCAAGAGAAATGTAAATTATTGAAGGAAAGTTGACTAACATGATGAACTAAGTAAAGGTAGACAAATCAAAACATAAACATTGAAGGAACTGTAAATAAATGAGTAAAAATGCAAGAGAAGGAATGATTATACCATAGAATGCATAAAAGGTAGGAACTTGGATTACAAAAGAAGGGTTCTTTCAAACCTCTTCAAATTACACCCAATAAAACTAGTGAAGAACTAAGAATAAACTAAGAAAGATAAACTACAAGATTAACTAAAAGATTAAGAGAGTTTTAGTGATTAAGTAAGTGAGAACAGTTTTGTAGCCTAAAATGAAGAACAATGGAACAGTAGAAAACCCTAGGAATGCGTGCCTAAGTTGTATAAAAATTGTGTAAATAAAATAGTCGAAGTGCGGGTTTATATAGTGCGCGAGAAACTGAAGAGGGGCTCCCAGCTAGTCGACCGGTTGCCGGTCTGGGACCGGCTGAGGACCCTTTTCCTTGCTACTGGAATTTGTCTTCAAAGTACTAGGGCTCCCAGCCGGCCTACCGGCTGCCGGTCAGGTACCGGCTGAGGACCCTATCTTCAGATTCTGCTCACTTCTGTTTTCTTGATGCTTGAAAAATTGGCTAAGTGGGAATGGGGTTCCCGGCCGACCGGATGAGGACCCTACTTCTCTTTTTTTTCCTCTTCTTCAATGGGTCTAAGGTCAAGGGGCTCCCCGCCGGCAGAACGGCTGTCGGCCGACCGGCTGGGGACCTTCATTTGCCATTTCTTCAGTTTTTCTCCTCTCTTTGCAGCAGGTCAGTTCCGCGTCGGGCTCTAAGAAAAACCTAATTTATTTTATATTTCGGCTGACCGTGTAAACCTAAAACAAAAGAAAGAGAACTCCCCATGCCTTTCCTTTCTCCTTCAGACTACCTTGGATGCTAGAAGACCTTGCTTACGAGCCTAATCAACCCGAGACTTATCACCCTTCACCCCGATCGTCGTTGTGGTAAGTACCCTCCCTCAATCCGACTTTTCCTCTTTCGTTGGTAAAGATTGTAACCCGTAGTATGTGTAATAGGGAACCATGGATGACGCCTAGGGTCGCGTAAAAGGTACGCGGATGCTTGTGTCAGGTAGGTGACCCTATCTACTCAGTCTAGTACTTGTATTTGTTATGCGATATATGTGTATGTGATAGCGGGCTTTTGCCATCAATTCCCGCTTTTAATCAAGATTTGTAAAACCCAACTTAAAGTAGTATTTGAGTCGGGGTCGAACACGAAGATGGCGGGGATAATTGCTTAGTTCGGTTCTAGTATAGGTCTAGTTGGGTAATAGGTTTTGATAAATGATGACAAACAACTAATAAGCAAATGATGACTAACAACCAATAAGCAAGAAAAACAAAGATGCGAATTCATTAAAGGTTAAACTAGGGTGTCGGGGGTCGCTAAGGATGGTAGACAAAAGGATACTAGAAGGTCGACCAAGTTGTCCTAAATAGGGGTCTTGGTAGGTCTCATCTCTCGAGTAAACTCAAACCTAGGTCAGGCTACCCTAGCTTCCGCTACAAATAGGCATAACCAACTTACAAACATGCAAAAACAAGCCCTCAACCATTGCTAAGGGCAAGTCACGCTAGAATCTAAACCCAACTTTCGTTGAAGCATATCATCAAACACCTAGCATGCATTGAAAGAATAACCCACTACTTGGAACAACTAGCCTATAATCTAGCACAATTCTATCATCTAACCACACCAAAGGTTCCCCCTAACCCTAGGTATAAGTCGCTCACACATACTTGCAAGAGAAATGTAAATTATTGAAGGAAAGTTGACTAACATGATGAACTAAGTAAAGGTAGACAAATCAAAACATAAACATTGAAGGAACTGTAAATAAATGAGTAAACAATGCAAGAGAAGGAATGATTATACCATAGAATGCATAAAAGGTAGGAACTTGGATTACAAAAGAAGGGTTCTTTCAAACCTCTTCAAATTACACCCAATAAAACTAGTGAAGAACTAAGAATAAACTAGGAAAGATAAACTACAAGATTAACTAAAAGATTAAGAGAGTTTTAGTGATTAAGTAAGTGAGAACAGTTTTGTAGCCTAAAATGAAGAACAATGGAACAGTAGAAAACCCTAGGAATGCGTGCCTAAGTTGTATAAAAATTGTGTAAATAAAATAGTCGAAGTGCGGGTTTATATAGTGCGCGAGAAACTGAAGAGGGGCTCCCAGCTAGTCGACCGGTTGCCGGTCTGGGACCGGCTGAGGACCCTTTTCCTTGCTACTGGAATTTGTCTTCAAAGTACTAGGGCTCCCAGCCGGCCTACCGGCTGCCGGTCAGGTACCGGCTGAGGACCCTATCTTCAGATTCTGCTCACTTCTGTTTTCTTGATGCTTGAAAAATTGGCTAAGTGGGAATGGGGTTCCCGGCCGACCGGATGAGGACCCTACTTCTCTTTTTTTTCCTCTTCTTCAATGGGTCTAAGGTCAAGGGGCTCCCCGCCGGCAGAACGGCTGTCGGCCGACCGGCTGGGGACCTTCATTTGCCATTTCTTCAGTTTTTCTCCTCTCTTTGCAGCAGGTCAGTTCCGCGTCGGGCTCTAAGAAAAACCTAATTTATTTTATATTTCGGCTGACCGTGTAAACCTAAAACAAAAGAAAGAGAACTCCCCATGCCTTTCCTTTCTCCTTCAGACTACCTTGGATGCTAGAAGACCTTGCTTACGAGCCTAATAAACCCGAGACTTATCACCCTTCACCCCGATCGTCGTTGTGGTAAGTACCCTCCCTCAATCCGACTTTTCCTCTTTCGTTGGTAAAGATTGTAACCCGTAGTATGTGTAATAGGGAACCATGGATGACGCCTAGGGTCGCGTAAAAGGTACGCGGATGCTTGTGTCAGGTAGGTGACCCTATCTACTCAGTCTAGTACTTGTATTTGTTATGCGATATATGTGTATGTGATAGCGGGCTTTTGCCATCAATTCCCGCTTTTAATCAAGATTTGTAAAACCCAACTTAAAGTAGTATTTGAGTCGGGGTCGAACACGAAGATGGCGGGGATAATTGCTTAGTTCGGTTCTAGTATAGGTCTAGTTGGGTAATAGGTTTTGATAAATGATGACAAACAACTAATAAGCAAATGATGACTAACAACCAATAAGCAAGAAAAACCAAGATGCGAATTCATTAAAGGTTAAACTAGGGTGTCGGGGGTCGCTAAGGATGGTAGACAAAAGGATACTAGAAGGTCGACCAAGTTGTCCTAAATAGGGGTCTTGGTAGGTCTCATCTCTCGAGTAAACTCAAACCTAGGTCAGGCTACCCTAGCTTCCGCTACAAATAGGCACAACCAACTTACAAACATGCAAAAACAAGCCCTCAACCATTGCTAAGGGCAAGTCACGCTAGAATCTAAACCCAACTTTCGTTGAAGCATATCATCAAACACCTAGCATGCATTGAAAGAATAACCCACTACTTGGAACAACTAGCCTATAATCTAGCACAATTCTATCATCTAACACACCAAAGGTTCCCCCTAACCCTAGGTATAAGTCGCTCACACATACTTGCAAGAGAAATGTAAATTATTGAAGGAAAGTTGACTGATATGATGAACTAAGTAAATGTAGACAAATCAAAACATAAACATTGAAGGAAATGTAAACAAATGAGTAAACAATGCAAGAGAAGGAATGATTATACCATAGAATGCATAAAAGGTAGGAACTTGGATTACACAAGAAGGGTTCTTTCAAACCTCTTCAAATTACACCCAATAAAACTAGTGAAGAACTAAGAATAAACTAGGAAAGATAAACTACAAGATTAACTAAAAGATTAAGAGAGTTTTAGTGATTAAGTAAGTGAGAACAGTTTTGTAGCCTAAAATGAAGAACAGTGGAACAGTAGAAAACCCTAGGAATGCGTGCCTAAGTTGTATAAAAATTGTGTAAATAAAATAGTCGAAGTGCGGGTTTATATAGTGCGCGAGAAACTGAAGAGGGGCTCCCAGCTAGTCGACCGGTTGCCGGTCTGGGACCGGCTGAGGACCCTTTTCCTTGCTACTGGAATTTGTCTTCAAAGTACTAGGGCTCCCAGCCGGCCTACCGGCTGCCGGTCAGGTACCGGCTGAGGACCCTATCTTCAGATTCTGCTCACTTCTGTTTTCTTGATGCTTGAAAAATTGGCTAAGTGGGAATGGGGTTCCCGGCCGACCGGATGAGGACCCTACTTCTCTTTTTTTTCCTCTTCTTCAATGGGTCTAAGGTCAAGGGGCTCCCCGCCGGCAGAACGGCTGTCGGCCGACCGGCTGGGGACCTTCATTTGCCATTTCTTCAGTTTTTCTCCTCTCTTTGCAGCAGGTCAGTTCCGCGTCGGGCTCTAAGAAAAACCTAATTTATTTTATATTTCGGCTGACCGTGTAAACCTAAAACAAAAGAAAGAGAACTCCCCATGCCTTTCCTTTCTCCTTCAGACTACCTTGGATGCTAGAAGACCTTGCTTACGAGCCTAATAAACCCGAGACTTATCACCCTTCACCCCGATCGTCGTTGTGGTAAGTACCCTCCCTCAATCCGACTTTTCCTCTTTCGTTGGTAAAGATTGTAACCCGTAGTATGTGTAATAGGGAACCATGGATGACGCCTAGGGTCGCGTAAAAGGTACGCGGATGCTTGTGTCAGGTAGGTGACCCTATCTACTCAGTCTAGTACTTGTATTTGTTATGCGATATCTGTGTATGTGATAGCGGGCTTTTGCCATCAATTCCCGCTTTTAATCAAGATTTGTAAAACCCAACTTAAAGTAGTATTTGAGTCGGGGTCGAACACGAAGATGGCGGGGATAATTGCTTAGTTCGGTTCTAGTATAGGTCTAGTTGGGTAATAGGTTTTGATAAATGATGACAAACAACTAATAAGCAAATGATGACTAACAACCAATAAGCAAGAAAAACCAAGATGCGAATTCATTAAAGGTTAAACTAGGGTGTCGGGGGTCGCTAAGGATGGTAGACAAAAGGATACTAGAAGGTCGACCAAGTTGTCCTAAATAGGGGTCTTGGTAGGTCTCATCTCTCGAGTAAACTCAAACCTAGGTCAGGCTACCCTAGCTTCCGCTACAAATAGGCACAACCAACTTACAAACATGCAAAAACAAGCCCTCAACCATTGCTAAGGGCAAGTCACGCTAGAATCTAAACCCAACTTTCGTTGAAGCATATCATCAAACACCTAGCATGCATTGAAAGAATAACCCACTATTTGGAACAACTAGCCTATAATCTAGCACAATTCTATCATCTAACCACACCAAAGGTTCCCCCTAACCCTAGGTATAAGTCGCTCACACATACTTGCAAGAGAAATGTAAATTATTGAAGGAAAGTTGACTAACATGATGAACTAAGTAAATGTAGACAAATCAAAACATAAACATTGTTGTGACGGACGGATACAGATGACAGATGGAGAATTGTGTTGGGGCTAGTGTCCTTGACAATTAAGTACAATGACTTACTAAATATCTTAAAGGATCACAAGGGCATACTTCAGTATTATTATCAGTTGATCCACGTTTATCAATAACGGTTGGCTTGCTAGATAAGTTTGACGTTATTGTCATTCGGATGGGGGTGATCAACTGGTCCCTATACGTCACACCTATAGGACACGTTTGAGAGATGTGAAGGTATGAAAATACAGTCACATTTATGCCGGATACGACTAAACAGTTAGTCAGAGGTATTGACTATTAAATTAGTCAATAAGATGTTGAGATTATTATTTAATACGGATTAAATAATTTTAGCTAATACGGATTACATGTTTAATTCGTAAATTAAATATAAGCAGTTATATTTAATTAAATATTAATTTCGCGTATTAATATAAACAGTTATATTAATTTGGGTAATTATACAATATCGTAATTTTATCAGACTGTTATTAATACATCGACTGCATTAATATCTGATAACATGTATGCGATTTATAATAAAAATCCCGCAAATAATATTTAGCAAAACGGGTCGAATCATGCAAAGGAATAAGGTAAGAGTGGAGAAAGCCCACTCTCACCCTAATTCGGCCGACCCACCCGATTGCTACATAAGGAGAGTCCTTCTCCTTATGTCAGTAACTGTTGAATCATAATTCTGACAATTAGGGTTTTGAGAGCATTCTTCTCCCAAAACTCAGATATCACATCTAAAACCTCAATAGCTCTCCCCATATTGCAAGGCAATTGGAGAGTATTTTCTAGCACACGCGGCATCATCTCAAACAAAGTCTTGGGTGCAAGTTATAGGAGGGAATTTACTTTAATTCCTGTTCTTAGGCCTATTCAAGCAAGGACCCAAGGTTGTATTCTTTTTCATGTTTTTATTTATCTTATGACAATAATCACAACTGTAATTTTCATTATAATCCTACAAGTTTAGGGCGAATACATGCTTTATTCCCCACAAGTGGTATCAGAGCCAGGCCATGAAATTTTACTTTTGTGTTTTTCATAAAGTTTTAAAAACTGAAAAAAACGTGTTCTGCCGCTAAGTCGGTCGATCGACCCCCTGTTGCGGTCGGTCGACCGCCTCCTGCGTATGTTTCTGTTTCGACAGTCTTTCTTTTGTGAGTAATCGATCTTGTTTTCGATTCCTGTTTACATATTGTTAATTAATCGATATTCTTGACAATATGTGAACCCTTGTTGATGTTAATTTTGATTTACTCGTTTTAATCAAAGTTTAAAAGGTAAAAACTTGTTTTTATTTCAAAAGTTGCAGCGTTTTGCGTTTTTTGAAACTCGTTTTTACTGTCTGGTGGTCGGTCGACCTGATTGATAGGTCGGTTGACCGCTTATGCTGTTGCAGAAAATTCCTGTTTCTCGTTTGGAGGTCGGTCGACCCCGTGTTGAGGTCGGTCGACCTCCCCCCCTGTAACAGACGTCGTTTTTTTTTTTTCGAAAATAACCTGTTTTATTTTCCCATGGCCTTTAGTAATATACTATATACGGAAATAGTATATTATTATTTTTGTGAGACGGTTCACTCTCGTTTGATACATATTATTTTAAAACGGTTTAAGATAATGGATTATAAACTTATTAAAATTAAAGTGGTTAAAACGGTATAATCACATAATTTTAATCCCGTAAAGGTGGTTTGGTAAAAATTTGTTAATCATAATAACAGTATTATGTCATGTATGAATTTTATTTAGTTGATGCATGTTATTTATCGTCTTGTTGAATGCCTTGTGAATGCTTTCAATAACGTATTTATTTTTGCAAACGGTTGTAACTTAGTGTGGCCTTAGTAGATTGTGTTACCGTAATGATGGAACACAGTCTTGCTTGTAATTTTGAGATCTTGAATCTCCGTTTTGGGTTTTTGCCATGTAATTACTTTTGTATTTAAATTAGAATGTAAATAGGATTATATTTGTAATTTAAATTAGTAATTTTGTGAAGACCGAAGACGGAGACCGGATGCTCACTCCCGCTACAAGGACCAAGATGGAACATCAAGACAAGCTTCTAGGGTCCAACGGTGGATTCCAAGTTGTTTTATGTTTATTTTGGTAGGATAGGCCACACTAGGACTTTTTATTTACGTTTATTGCATTTATTTTATGCTTTCATCGATAATAGCTTGCATCATATTCCGCCTAAAACCAAACCACCTATAACATGCCTGAAAACTGACTCATGTAGAGGTTACGCGTTAGTTTTCTGTGACAATACAGATGTCACATGTCAATTGCAAAGCCATCACTTTATTTCATTCATTCACGCATATGCTAGATATTAGTTCACTTAAAATGGATAAATAAAAGTTGATGGTGTAAGGTTCATATACCTATTTAGTCATACTATTTTATTTATCTTTATAAATAGAAGATCTTATGCATGCTTAACGAAATTGTGTCGAGATATAAGAGAAATATTAGCTCCATTACATTGATAATCTCGGCTATTTTAGGGCACAAGTGAAGTCACCTTCTTCACTTGTTCTTGAGCTTAA
The DNA here is from genome assembly GCA_029255685.2 of Silene conica. Classification (NCBI taxonomy): domain Eukaryota; kingdom Viridiplantae; phylum Streptophyta; class Magnoliopsida; order Caryophyllales; family Caryophyllaceae; genus Silene; species Silene conica. The sequence goes on from CM055312.2 coordinate 63,917,503, forward strand.
CCCACGGATGATCCTCCTTGAACCTTCAAAGAGATGATGGTCTCCAAAAGATGAACACCAAGACACACTAACTCTCAATGTTTGTATGTTATTGTGCTAGAATCAACAAACAAACTCACTAGATTATGCAAGGAAGTGCACGGTTTTAGGGTTAGAAAATAAGAGCTTATTTTCTCTCTTTTTGTTCTCTCTCTAAGACAAAACCCTAACTTGATTAGTGAATGAATGTTGTATGCAAAAATGAGGAACAAAACCTCTTTTGTTCTCTCTTGGGTTCGGCCGAAATGCCAAGGGAAGGATGCCCAATCAAATGGCTCTCAATCCTCTCAAATGTCCCAAGCATGCACTCAAGTCTTAAATGCTTTGTCTTACTAATGTTCCTATTACATCTTATGTAATATGTAAATGTGTGTGGGTGTTTATGTGTGACATATCACACGGTTCACTCAACCAAAACAGATCCAATCCGTGACATTAGTTAGGATAACATTATTTGCGTAGTTTAACATTTCAAACTTTTTATCGCAAATTTGTAATTAAATAATTTCATATAGTTATTTAATCGCATTTCATAACTACAACAATTGTAGTTTATTTGACTCATTCATTTGTTATTATGTTTCATAAACATATAAATAATAGTGATGACATTTCGATCACTAAAATAATTTATAATCCTATTATAAATTATCTCCTTATTTTATTCATAATCTAGAAATGAATCAACTCGTATCAATATACAGTTGTTACATTTAATATTGAGATAGTTGTCCTAAAGGTGTGACCTAAAGGGATCAACTGGTCACCACCGTCAATACGACAGTAATGTCAAACTCTAGCAAGCCAATCATTACCGATTAATGTTGACCAGTTGACTTATGATAAGAATCATCCCATGAATATTCTTTCATAGAGATTTGTCAATTTAATTAACATAATTGACGTGATCACATTATTGTCGAGGACACTTACTCCAACAATCTCCCACTTGTCCTCACAAGTGTGGATCACCGATTCTCTTGTTCTATTACATTATCTCCCACTCAATGCAAGGTGTCTTGCAGGTCGTACTTGCACGTGATCAAATCAATAGTGGTTTTTCTCGATATGGAGTGTAACTGATAGACCGGAATTATCTACCATAGATAGTCTCCGAGCGTGGCCACGCATTTCCAGTTTACTACTCCTCGAGTGGCCTTGAGATATAAAATAACCCTGACAAGGGGCAGAACAATTCCTTTCCAACTGTTCTTTTTGGCCAACATCATCCATTGTGACCCAAAATATATCCATTTGACCCCTTTTACGGAAGATCGTAGAATATAAATCAAAGTCATTCTGAATAATGTCACCTCTAGAGCAACCAGTCTCTAGTCAAAGAATCGACTCATAAGAATATATATAGCAGCTCTTGCCACGACCAGGCTCCATTGAATTCTAAAGAACTCTATAAGCGGTCACTGCCCGACACAAGTGTACTTTACAGTTTGTCTATATGATCGACTAGTCATCCCTTATGACTCTATGGTGTAAGAACTCACCATCAATCGCATCATAATCTAGTCACTTCGAGACGTCACCTCATATAAGTGACTAGGGGCGATACTAAGTTAATCCAGTTCACTTGAACAGGGTTCAACAATTGTCCTACAATCCTGTTGGATTTAACAAAGTATATATAAAATAAACAAGTTGTATAAAACTTTAAATGATGAACGAGATTATCTTATATGAACGTAAAAACAACATTCTTCATTTCATATCGCATAATCGGTTACACATTGGGTAAACTCTTAAGACCCATAGAACGAGCATGAGAATCATGCTTAGCTTGCGACAAGGGTTTGGTTAAAGGATCAGCCACATTATCGTCTGTCCCAACCTTACATATCGCTATTTCCTTCCTATCAATGAAATCCCGTATTACATGATATTTTCTTGGTACATGTCTAGACTTATTACTAGACTTAGGCTCCTTAGCCTGAAAGACAGCACCACTGTTATCACAGTACAGGGTGATAGGATCTTCAGCATTTGGAACTACCCTTAGTCCCTCGATAAATTGCCTTATCCATACTGCCTCCTTAGCAGCCTCTGACGCTGCAATGTACTCTACTTCCGTTGTAGAATCCGCAACGACTGGTTCTTTGAAGCTCTTCCAACTAATGGCACCACCATTCAAGATAAAGACAAATCCAGCCTGGGATTTAAAATCGTCTTTATCTGTTTGGAAGCTTGCATCTGTGTAACCCTTTACACACAAATCTTCTTCCCCTCCAAACACTAAGTATGAATCCTTAGTTCTTCTCAAGTACTTAAGGATGTTCTTGACTGCAATCCAGTGACTTTCACCTGGATTTGCTTGATATCTACTAGTCATGCTCAAAGCATACGAGACATCAGGACGAGTGCATATCATGGCGTACATGATAGATCCCACGGCGGAAGCATAAGGGATCATTTTCATGCGTTCAACATCCTTGGGCTCTGTGGGTGATTGAGACTTTCTCAATATAATGCCACTTCCCATGGGGATAAACCCTCTCTTGGAATTTCCCATGCTGAACCGTCGAAGAATCTTATCGATATAAGGTACTTGACTTAGTGCCAATATCCTCTTGGATCTATCTCTATAGATCCGGATACCTAATATGCATTGTGCATTTCCTAGATCTTTCATCTGAAAATGGTTACCTAACCATCCTTTCACTGATGAAAGCATTGGAACATCATTTCCAATGAGTAGTATGTCATCCACATACAAGATTAGGAATACAACATTGCTCCCACTGAATTTCATATATAGACAAGGTTCCTCGACACTTCGAGTGAAACCATTTTCTTTTATGACTTCATTGAAGCGATGATTCCAACTCCTCGATGCTTGCTTAAGACCATAGATGGATCTCTTAAGCTTGCATACCTTGTTAGGATTTTTAGGATCTTCAAAACCCTCAGGTTGTATCATATACACATCCTCCTTTAAATGCCCATTTAAGAAGGCGGCTTTGACATCCATTTGCCACACTTCATAGTCATGAAATGCGGCAATCGCTAACATTATCCTAATGGATCTTAGCATGGCTACCGGAGCAAAGGTTTCATCATAATGAAGACCTTGGACTTGGGAAAAACCCTTAGCTACTAGCCTAGCTTTATAGACATCATCATGTCCGTCTATGCCATTCTTCACCTTGAAGATCCACTTGCATTGGAGAGGTCTCATCTCCTTAGTCAAGTCTACCAAGTCCCATACTTGGTTTTGATGCATAGAATCCATCTCGGATACCATGGCCTCATGCCATTTGATGGAGTCGGGACTAGAGATTGCAGCTTTGTAAGTGGTAGGCTTGTCACTTTCCAAAAGTAAAACGTCCAGGCTACCATCTTCCTCAATTAGTCCAACATACCTATCAGGTTGATGTGGGACCCTACTCGACCTCCTGGGTGGAATAGGTACCGAAGTGGATGAAGAAGGAACATCTTCTTCTGTTTCAGCTTCAGTTTGTGGCTCTTGAACTTCTCGAACTTCATTAAGTTCAAAATTTCTCCCACTCCGTCTCTTAGAAATAAACTCCTTTTCTAAGAAGACAGCCTCAGAAGACACAAACACTTTGTTTTCTTGAGGTTTGTAGAAGTGGTAGCCACGTGAGGTGGTTGGATAACCAACAAATATGCATTTTTCGGATCTTGGTGCGAGTTTGTCATCATTTTTAGATTTGACATAAGCATCGCACCCCCATATCTTCATATAGGATAAGTTAGGAACTTTTCCTTTCCACATCTCATATGGAGTCTTATCGGTCGCTTTCGTTGGACTATTGTTCAACGATTTGATGGCGGTGAGGATCGCAAATCCCCAAAATGAATTAGGTAAATCAGTATGGCTCATCATTGATCGGACCATATCCAATAAGGTTCGATTCCTCCTTTCTGCCACACCATTAAGTTGTGGTGTTCCTGGAGGTGAAAGTTGTGACACAATGCCACACTCCTTTAGATGTGAATCAAATTCATTGCTAAGATATTCTCCACCACGATCGGATCGTAATGTTTTAATCTTCCTGTCGAGTTGGTTCTCTACTTCATTCTGAAATTCTTTAAATTTCGTAAAAGCTTCACACTTATGCTTCATTAAGTAGATATACCCATACCTACTTAAATCATCGGTGAAGGTGATGAAATAGTCATAATTGCCTCTAGCGGTGATTGATAATGGTCCGCATATATCCGTATGTATTAGTCCCAATAGCTCACTGGCTCGTGTCCCTTTACCACTAAAGGGGTTACGAGTCATCTTTCCTAGAAGGCAAGCTTCGCATGTACCATAAGATTCATATTCGAATGGTTTAATTATGTTGGTCTTTACCAATCTTTTAATGCGATTTTCATTTATGTGACCAAGTCGACAATGCCAAACATATGATTCATTTGGATCACTTGTTTTAATCCTTTTGTTACTAACGTTGTAGACATTATTAGACGAGTCGGAAGTTTCCAAAACATAGATTCCATTAATAGAATTGGCACGGCCAACTACCATGTCATTCTTAGAAATTACACAACAATTGTCTTTAATGGAAAAATTATATCCCTCAATGTCTAACATTGCAACAGAAATAATGTGTTTGGAAAGAGACGATACAAAATAACAATTATTAAGTTTTAGCTCATATCCACTCGTCAAGGCAAGAGTGCAAGTTCCTTTAGAAGTGGCCGCTACCCGAGCTCCATTTCCAAGTCGGAGATCCATATCACCCTTGTCCACCTTCTCCACTTCTCTTAAACCCTGCAAACGATTACAAAGGTGAGAACCACATCCGGTATCCAATACCCATGATATGTTGGATGTAAAATTTATGTCAATAACAAAAATTTCAGATTTGGAATTACCTAACGGAATCACAAGACCTTCTTGGATATGACGTAAGTACTTGGGGCAATTCCTCCTCCAATGGCCCATGACACTACAATAGTGGCATCGCCCTTTCTCTAACTTTCTCTTCTTCTTCTTATTCTTTGCAAGACATTTCTTGCTAGAACTCCCACTGGCTTCATCATAAGCCCTTTCTTTTAAGTATAAGGCATCCAATTCTTCATTTAGCTCATCTATATAAGCCGTGTCAAGAAATGGACCTTTGGGAGGTGGGAGAGAAGAAATGAAGTTAATACTGCCATCCGGACCTGTTCCGAAATGAACTTCTCTAGTAGTATCAATGTTGTTTTGGTTGCAAATATCGTCGAAAACATTATGACAAGAATCAATAGTGATAGGGTTGAATGAATCCATTGCGGTAAAACAACTACAAAAACGGAAACGAAGGAAAAATTAACGTTCATCATTTTAATACTTGTTAAACATTTTAAACAAGTTAAGTATTTACTTAACGATCTCTTACACAATTAAGTAAATAATCCCGAGACCCAAACCCATACTAATCCGGGCACGGTGTAGCCGATTCAACCCGTATAAGTATAATTTGGTGGATTAACCCTTTAATCGGTTCTACTCTTAGAACTCTCGGTCGACAATTTTCTTAAAATTATCTTTAGCCCGAACTTATTGCAACTACGGTTACGAATACTTTCGTTGAGATCGACCAAATTTCAAGGTGTAATCATCATTACCCCACTTACCCAACGTGACAATTTTAGTACCCCGGTTTAGCCGAGCCTACATATTTGTGAAGAAGGGATTCATGGGTCCATACTCTTTGGTAAGGCTATGTCTCAATATTTTAAACGTAAGAGATCTTATCAATTATTATCTATCTCCTTTTAAGTGAACTAATTAGGTGAATTATCGATAATAAAATGATACGTTGAAGACCCGATACTCGATATGCATGACATGTTAATGGCGATTTGGCTATGCATGCAACATATTAAAACAAATAAAGCAAACGATAAATTCCTAGTATGGCCTTATCCTAGAAAAGAAATAACAAGAGTACAAATTCGGAAACCAACTCCTTTGGTCCCTTGATCTTGACGAGGCACGCAAATCGAGGCAAACACCGTCTTGATCGGAACTCCTTTCCGAATGGCACCGTCTTCAAGGTTCTCCGGAAATTACAAATATTACAACTTTTCTAGTCTACTTTATACATTATAAAATAGAAATAAATTACAATTGGGTGATACGAGATCACAAATTACAACCGAATCGGTAACCCCTTACATTACGGGAAATACCAATTTAAAACTAAGGCCATACTAGAATAATTACATGATTCAAAATAATGCAATATAATATGACATTCATAAGAAAAACGCAGCAATATAATATGTTATAAATATGTTCATTTTAATGCCAAATCGCCCTAATAACTTATTATGTCGAAATTAACCCGGTTTTATGAGATTTTAGCATTTTTAACTCCTTTAAAATGCATAAATTAAAACATAAACAACTTATGTTCTAAATAATATCCTAACACATTTTAGGATTCAAAATTAGTCATAAATAATTTTGATAATAATTAACACTTTAATTATATTAATATTGTTCATAATGCCTTTAAAATGTATAACATTTACAAATTAAATCCAAACAATTATAAAAATTCGAAATTTTGGATTTTCATTTTCACTAACATTCTGAAAATATTACTTTAATATTTAAAATGTAAAAATTTTGGTCATATAATTCTAAATTTAACTCGAAATATCACATATTAATGGCCAAAATTACCTCTTTATACAGTTTTAACAATAAAATCGTAAAACATGCTATACAAGATCATATTGTACCAAATTTTACATACATTAAGTAAAATAAGCATGTGAGGTCGTGTGAAAATTACAAGGCTAGAAACATTTTCTTTCTTATTTAATCATTTAACTCGATTTTATCATAAAAATACATATTAAACGATTAAATCTCTATAATGAACAATATATAAAATCTCATAAATTATCAATATAACCTAAAAACATTTTAGGACCAGATTTAACATTCATGCCAAAAAGTCGAGTGAAAAAAAATGAGTCTTTAAATATATAGTTTTGTTTTTAAGTCTCATAACTCGGAAAAACTAGAAACCGATTAAGCATGCAACAACGAAAGCTCTGATACCAATTGTAAGGTTCATATACCTATTTAGTCATACTATTTTATTTATCTTTATAAATAGAAGATCTTATGCATGCTTAACGAAATTGTGTAGAGATATAAGAGAAATATTAGCTCCCTTACATTGGTAATCTCGGCTATTTTAGGGCACAAGTGAAGTCACCTTCTTCACTTGTTCTTGAGCTTAACCCACGGATGATCCTCCTTGAACCTTCAAAGAGATGATGGTCTCCAAAAGATGAACACCAAGACACACTAACTCTCAATGTTTGTATGTTATTGTGCTAGAATCAACAAACAAACTCACTAGATTATGCAAGGAAGTGCACGGTTTTAAGGTTAAAAAATAAGAGCTTATTTTCTCTCTTTTTGTTCTCTCTCTAAGACAAAACCCTAACTTGATTAGTGAATGAATGTTGTATGCAAAAATGAGGAACAAAACCGCTTTTGTTCTCTCTTGGGTTCGGCCAAAATGCCAAGGGAAGGATGCCCAATCAAATGGCTCTCAATCCTCTCAAATGTCCCAAGCATGCACTCAAGTCTTAAATGCTTTGTCTTACTAATGTTCCTATTACATCTTATGTAATATGTAAATGTGTGTGGGTGTGTATGTGTGACATATCACACGGTTCACTCAACCAAAACGGATCCAATCCGTGACATTAGTTAGGATAACATTATTTGCGTAGTTTAACATTTCAAACTTTTTATCGCATTTCATAACTACAACAATTGTAGTTTATTTGACTCATTCATTTGTTATTATGTTTCATAAACATATAAATAATAGTGATGACATTTCGATCACTAAAATAATTTATAATCCTATTATAAATTATCTCCTTATTTTATTCATAATCTAGAAATGAATCAACTCGTATCAATATACAGTTGTTACATTTAATATTGAGATAGCTGTCCTAAAGGTGTGACCTAAAGGGATCAACTGGTCACCACCGTCAATACGACAGTAATGTCAAACTCTAGCAAGCCAATCATTACCGATTAATGTTGACCAGTTGACTTATGATAAGAATCATCCCATGAATATTCTTTCATAGAGATTTGTCAATTTAATTAACATAATTGACGTGATCACATTATTGTCGAGGACACTTACTCCAACAGATGGGGTCTTCCTCGTATAACCAAAAATTGAGAATAGTCTTTATAAATCAGACTCCCATGAATCCCTTCTTCGTCGGTAGGCATAATATGACCCCTTCTACGTCGGGTAAGTGGGAACAGATGATTTATTTTATCTCAACATCATGGTCACTCGATACTATCTAGCGACTGAGATGGACTAATAGATAGGATTTACGGAAATCTATCGACCAAGAGTTCCAACGGTGGAATTAGCCAAACTGTGGGCTTATCAATATACGGAATTTGAGTCTTGGGATCGTTTATATAATTCTTGAGGGAGATCAATTATATGAATGCATGAGTCTACGAGTTTAAATTTCAATTTAATATAGACTTCAATCACAACAATGAGTTGCTTATATGGTTCTGTTTTATCTTCTTTTCAGTGTAGAACACGTTCAAATTAAACTGCTGTATAACTAAATGGCTGGTGAAGACCCAATGCCAAGTGCCAAGCTAGCACGTGAATCCTGGCTAAAAGCCTTCATGGACTCCATGAATCAGTCTACTAGACTGAGGAATGATGGGTCAAACTTCTCTGACTAGGAGGCAGCATTACGGAATGCTGCCATTGCTGACGGAAAGCTCAAGTACTTAACTGAGCCCATTCCGGCACACCCAGGAACTGGAGTTAGAGCTAACGAAGTTCGCGCTCATAGCGACTTCGTCATGAAGCGGGTGCGATAAAGAACGTACTCATCTATGCAATGGAATCAAATTTGCAAAGACGCTTCATAACCCATGGTGCAAACAAGATTTTCACCACGCTCACTAACGAATTCTCAAAGGCCCCGAGAATCGTTTCTTATGAGCATACCTGTCGCTTCTTTGAAGCGAAACTCCAGAAGGGCCAAGCGGTTAGCCCACATATTCTCAACATGATTGAGAATATCGAGAAACTGGAGGCCCTAAACTGCAAGATCAGTGAGAACATAATCGTTGATCGAATGCTTCATTCGCTTCATGATGGGTTCGCCCTCTTTAGGGCCAACTATTACATAAACGACATGAAGAAGACTCCTCATGAGCTCCACTCCCTTCTCGTACAGATCGAGAAGGATCTGAAATTAAGTGGGAGCGTGAAGCAAGATGTTCTCATGATCTCCAGTAAGGGTAAGGGTAAGGGTAAAGCTAAAGCTCAGGGCGACCTAACAGTAGGCAAGCCCAAGTTTAAGAAGTCAGGATTTACTAAGAGTGGGCCAGGTGAGTCGAGCAACTCACAGGGCAAAACAAAGAGCAAGGATACTAGCATGGAATGTCACCATTGCCACAAGACTGGGCATTGGAGGCGCTCATGGCCTGTGTATCGTGAGGACATTAAGGCAGGCCGCGTTACTCCTGTTGGTATGTCTTATTCTTCTTTTATTCACATGATTGAGATTAACCATGCAAGTTACGGAATTTGGGTACTAGATACTGGTTGTGGTTCTCATCTATGTAATCATGTGCAGGGCCTCCGAAACCAAGAACCCCTCATCAAGGGTGAGGTTGACCTGCGTGTCGGGAATGGAGCACGTGTTGCTGTAGTCTCGAGGGGAACATACGTGATCCAGCTTCCAGGTGGATTCGAGTTATCTTTATATAACTGTTATTATGTTCCTTGTTTGTCCAAAAACATTATTTCAGTTTCTGCGCTTGACAAACTTGGTTTTTCATTTGTAATAGAAAATAACAGTTGTATTTTCTCATTACACAATATGATTTATGGCAAGGCAGTTTCCATGAATGGAATTTATGTTTTAGATCAAACCAATGAAATATTACATGTGAATAATAAGAGATTAAAGGTAGGTGACATAGATCAAACTTACCTATGGCATTGTCGTATGGGACACATAAATGAGAAACGCGTAAAACAGCTCATACAGAATGGAGCTATCTCGGCCTTTGATTTCGAATCATATGGCACGTGTGAATCATGTCTCATCGGTAAGATGACTCGTATTTCCTTCAAAGGTGTTGGAATGCGCGCTGCCGACCTATTAGGACTCATACATACTGATGTGTGTGGGCCTATGTCGATCAACTCACGAGAAGGCTATAGGTATTTCATCACTTTCACGGATGATTTGAGTAGATATGGCTAAGTCTACTTAATGAAGCATAAAAGTGAATCCTTTGACAAGTTCAAAGAATACCAGAATCGGGTACAAAACCAGCTGGGTAGAAAGATTAAAGCACTATGTTCTGATCGTGGTGGTGAGTATCTTTCACACGAGTTTGATCAACACCTCAAAGACTGTGGCATCGTGCTACAGTTGACTCCACCTGGAACACCACAACTAAATGGTGTGTCCGAACGGAGAAATCGAACTCTACTTGATATGGTTCAATCCATGATGAGTCACACCGTTGTGCCTGATTCATTGTGGGGCTATGCTCTTTTGTCGGCCGCTCTAATACTTAACCGAAGTCCGTCTAAAGCTGTTGACAAGTCTCCATACGAATTATGGAAGGGAACGGTCCCCAACTTGTCCTTTATTCGGGTTTGGGGCTGCGAGGCTTATGTCAAGTGGAGACACGAGGATAAGCTCGGCCCGCGATCAGTCAAGACATACTTTATAGGCTATCCAAAGGGAACTTTTGGTCATTACTTCTACTCGCCAACCGAACAACGTGTTTTTGTTGCGGCTAGTGCGACGTTCTTAGAGAAAGAATTTCTCGAGAACAAGTCGAGTACTAATCGGAGGTTCAAGAACCAACTACCGAGCAACCATTGGAGGAAACAGTTCCTTCAACCGAGGCTGCGGTAGATATTCCTGAGGAACCTAGGAGGTCGGGAAGAGTCTCCATTCCTCCGGACAGATACATTAGTATGGTCGAGGAACATGATATGGACGACGTCTTACTCCTAGAGGGTAATGAACCCTCAACCTATAAAGGTGCCATGACCAGTTCTGACTCAAAGCTATGGCTAGAAGCCATGCAATCCGAGATGGACTCCATGTATGAGAACAACGTGTGGGATCTTGTGGACCTACTTGCAAAGGTACGCCCCCTTCAATGTAAATGGCTTTACAAGATAAAGCATGCCGTGGAAGGAAAACAAGATATCCACAAGGCAAGACTAGTTGCTAAAGGTTTCACCCAAGTGCCAGGCTTGCACTACGATGAGATCTTTGCACCCGTAGTCATGCTACGTTCCATTCGGATTATCTTAGCGATAGCCGCATTTCATGACTATGAAATATGGCAAATGGACGTTAAAACCGCCTTCTTAAACGGTTATTTGGAGGAAGAGTTGTACATGGTACAACCCGAGGGTTTTATTGATCCAGAACATCCTAAGAAGGTTTGCAAGCTTAAGCGTTCCATCTATGGACTTAAGCAAGCATCGCGGAGTTGGAATCATCGCTTCGACCAAGTGATAAAAGAGAATGGATTCGTTCGATCAGTCGAGGAACCATGTCTCTATATCAAGTCGAGTGGGAGCAAGATTGTATTCCTAGTACTGTATGTCGATGACATACTCTTGATTGGGAATGACATACCTCTCCTTTCTTCGGTTAAAGCATGGTTGAAAAACCATTTCCAGATGAAAGATCTGGGAGAGGCACAAAGAATTTTGGGCATCCGTATCTACAGAGATAGATCACGACGGATGTTGTCTCTCAGTTAGGAGTCTTACATAGATAAGATTCTAGAGAGATTCAGCATGACGAACTCCAAGAAAGGGTTCCTTCCTATGACTACTGGGCTTCACTTGAGCAAGTCTCAAGAAGCTAAGACATTGGAAGAGAAAGAGCGCATGAGTCGGATTCCTTATGCTTCGGCAATAGGATCGATCATGTATGCCATGATATGCACACGTCCAGACGTTGCATATGCATTGAGTATGACCAGTCGATTCCAAGCTCATCCAGGTGAACAACACTGGATGGCTGTGAAAAACATTCTTAAGTACCTACGGAGGACTAAAGATCGGGGATTGACTTATGGAGGCGACTCAACGCTCTGCGCCACGGGTTACGCAGATGCTAGCTTCCAAACAGATCGAGATGACTCGAAATCTCAGCCTGGATTCGTTTTTACTCTTAATGGCGCTGATGTCAGCTGGAAAAGTTCTAAACAGAGTGTTACAACAGATTCTACGACTGAGTCCGAGTACTATGCCGCCTCAGAAGCAGCTAAGGAAGCAATATGGATGCGTCAATTCTTAAAAGGACTCTCAGTAGTGCCTAGTTCGAATGACCTAATCACCGTTTATTGTGATAATAAAGGTGCCATCTTCCAAGGTAAGGAGCATAAGTCTAGCAACAAGGCTAGACATGTACAACGGAAAGCTCATCTAATCAGAGATTACGTGGAGCAAAAGGAGATTTTCATTGATAAGATCGCTACGGATGACAACATAGCTGATCCTCTCACTAAAGCATTACCACGTGATAAGCATGAAGGGCACATTCATTCCATGGGAATTAGATGTGTTCCTGAGTTGTAGTACTCTTTTATGAATTCATGTAATAATTCATTTTCTCGTGTACTCTATTCAACCTCATTGTTATGATATATAATGTTTTGTTTTTCATGTGGAATTGTACGCCAATTTTGAACACCACAAAGTGAACTGAATAACATTACATCGTTTTAGTCCTTGATTACCTACTTGAGCTGATAACTCAGGTAATAATTTTGTGACGTTGGTTGATGGTGGGTTCAACGAGCCATAAGTCACACGGCTGACTGACCAATCACAAAGGCGAGTTATACGGATATCTCGTAGGACACCCCGTGACAACGTTATGGAGTCCTAAATGTTTTATAACATTGGGTGTCAGGTCGTGGATAGGACCTCCATAGTGTTCCTTAGAGTCGAGTCTTTTGACTTTCAACTGTCTCTTGAGATTAAGGCAGATTTTGGGTAACTTTGGTTTCTTTCCCACGGTCATCGTAACAGGGGCCAAGAGGATTTTTTCTGGGTTATTTCATGCTGCGCGATATCGGCAGGATTCGAGTTAAGGGAAATATCCAAACCCTTATCAGGATTTTATCATTTCTCAGGGCCACTCGAGGAGTAGTAATTGAAATGCATGACCATGCTCGAATACAGATTCGTTTTATCAGTTAAGTTACTCTCTAGTCGGGGAAACCACTCTTGATACAGATCGCTTGTGAGATACGACCTTTGCGAATGCGGATTTGCAAATTGTCTTACATTGAGTGGGAGAAATTTTAAAAGGATATGAGAATCGGTTATCGCACCTACACTTGTACGGACAAGTGGGAGTTTGTTGGAGCTTGTGTCCTCCACATGTAGTGTGATAACGTCATTGCACATACCCTTGTACGGACAAGTGGGAGATTGTTGGGGCTGGTGTCCTTGACAATTAAGTACAATGACTTACTAAATCTCTTAAAGGATCACAAGGGCATACTTCAGTATTATTATCAGTTGATCCACGTTTATCAATAACGGTTGGCTTGCTAGATAAGTTTGACGTTATTGTCATACGGATGGGGGTGATCAACTGGTCCCTATACGTCACACCTATAGGACACGTTTGAGAGATGTGAAGGTATGAAAATACAGTCACATTTATGCCGGATACGACTAAACAGTTAGTTAGAGGTATTGACTATTAAATTAGTCAATAAGATGTTGAGATTATTATTTAATACGGATTAAATAATTTTAGCTAATACGGATTACATGTTTAATTAGTAAATTAAATATAAGCAGTTATATTTAATTAAATATTAATTTCGCGTATTAATATAAACAGTTATATTAATTTGGGTAATTATACAATATCGTAATTTTATCAGACCGTTATTAATACATCGACTGCATTAATATCTGATAACATGTATGCGATTTATAATAAAAATCCCGCAAATAATATTTAGCAAAACGGGTCGAATCATGCAAAGGAATAAGGTAAGAGTGGAAAAAGCCCACTCTCACCCTAATTCGGCCGACCCACCCGATTGCTACATAAAGAGAGTCCTTCTCCTTATGTCAGTAACTGTTGAATCATAATTCTGACAATTAGGGTTTTGAGAGCATTCTTCTCCCAAAACTCAAATCTCACATCTAAAACCTCAATAGCTCTCCCCATATTGCAAGGCAATTGGAGAGAATTTTAAGCACACGCGGCATCATCTCAAACAAAGTTTTGGGTGCAAGTTATAGGAGGGAATTTACTTTAATTCCTGTTCTTAGGCCTATTAAAGGAAGAACCCAAGGTTGTATTCTTTTTCATGTTTTTATTTATCTTATGACAATAATCACAAATGTAATTTTCATTATAATCCTGCAAGTTTAGGGCGAATACATGCTTTATTCCCCACAAATTGTTTGTGCCATGATGTAGTATCATTACTCTTGATATTGTATTCTTACCCTTTTTTGTTAAGTGGTTGTATTATACTGAGACTAACGCTGCTTTGCATGTGGTTATGTCTGTGTCTGCGGGGATCTATTGTTGTATGTAAATGATGAGCAGTGCAATGTTTCAGGTAGTGATGTTGGACGCGGTTGTTGTGTGCTTATATGCTAACTGGGGACGAGACAACTGAAGAGTCGGTTATGTAGACATTAGTTGGTAGTCTAGTATATCACCGATGTAACTTTCTTTCATGTTTTGTTGTTTTCACTGTAATGAACCTTAAACTGTTCTTTGATGGTCTATTTGATATATATACTCCTCAGGTAACCGAGATGGTAGCGCCTCCATTGACTGGGGAAGGCCTAGCCCATGCTCCTTGGAATGCAGGGGTGTTACATCCATGCTCTTCTTCTTCATCTTGGTGTTTCCCCACCTACTGTGTAACATCCCATATTTTCATAAACCTTATTTTAAATAAATTAAAGTAGTTCTCGAAAAGATAATATATTTTATTTAAAATTCGTAAACTTAGATTTAAAAGATAGTGTATAAGTTCCATTTTGAGATTTTATAATCTTAAGATGCAAAGATTCTAATTAAAAACCCGTCTCATAAAGTAACAATAAAAGAAATGTGAAGGAAGGCTCCCCCTCATTTTCTCACAACCTCTTTTCCTTGTGTTTTCAAGCTTAAGAAGAACAAAATCAGATTTCCCTCCATTGTTCCAATTTCACTGTTCTCATCTTCACAAAAATTCTTATTCCGAAGTCGTTTCAACTCCCTTTAAGGTAAGGTTTTCTCCTACGCATTCCTTATCTCATTCCCGTCAAATCTATATCTTTTAATTTGGAAATCTTTCTATTTCATTTTCGGGCTGTTTTGTGGTGATTTCGAAAATCACCATGATTAATCCATTTTCTCTTTTGTTTTAAGGTGTTGATTTGGAGGACTTGGAGAAGGACTCATTTGTGGTTGAATAATCAAGTGGTGAAGATGCTTAATAAGGTGACCGTGATGAGAAAACTCGGCTTTGTCATTAAATTAATTTGACATGTGTTTATGTGTTTGTTTATGGTGATTTGAGGTTGATTATTTGTTGTTTATGTTTAATTCTTAATTTCAAAAAGTTTATAAATGTTGTTGTTGAGATTATGAGGCTTATTGATAAACTTTGAGTATCCATCACAATTCTGAGTTTTGCATCTTTAAAGGTTTAATTGCTTGTAAATTCATGGTTGTTGTGTGTAGAATTGATAAGTGAGAATCACTTGGGATTGTTGGGAAAATTACGTGTTGTTAGTGTAATATATGTGCCTAAAATCGTAGCTTAGCAATGTTATTCGAAGGTTGTAAAGATTTCTGATAGTGCAGGAAATCGCGTCTGAATTGTTGTGCTCGTGAGGGTGCGCAGGCTGCGCAACCTTGCGCAGGCTGCGTTGGTGACCGTTGTAGCTTTTGATTTTTAATTATTCGTAGGCAGTTTTGGGAATTCGTTTCACATTTGTTATTAGCATGTTTAAGTAATGTTTCTATGATATATACTTAGTTAAAATATATAATTTAGCTAGGTGAGAATTAGTAAAGTGAATAGTATTTGTCTTAAGTTAATTAGTTCTTAAGCATTTGATTATAAAGCTTGTCGAATTAAGTTAGTTAATTTATATTAATCGTTAGGCTTATTAGAGATGGATCTTAGGTGACTAATGAGCTTAATTGAAATGGTTACCTTCTATGCTTGTGTTATGTAATGGGTTGTAAGTAGCCTAGTAGTTTAAGTTGAATTGAATGCAAATTTTAATGATGCGTATTGAACTATGTCTTAAGTTGACCTCTGAGTTTAATACGTGAACAAGTTGTCACATATGAGAATATGCCTTAATTTGGCCTCTAAGCCCGATATGTGTATTTATGCCGTGTCTGAGATATACCTTAAGCTGGTCTCTGAGCTCAGACATGTTTTATGTGATCGTGCCAGGACATGCCTTAAATTGGCCTCTGAGTCTGACAAGTAGAGCAATTGTGCAACGGGGTAGTTACGGTGTTGATGTCGTGCCTGAAGTACAATTGTTGGATGCTAGAGTATGCCTTAAGTTGGCCTCTGAGTATAGTGTCTTATGGTGTAGTAAAGGATTATGCCTTAAGCTGGCCTCTAAGTCATTTACTTATTGAGTGACTTGGATGCTAGTCTATGCCTTGAGCTGACCTCTGAGACTAATGTCTTGTTGATTAGCAAATGAGTATGCCTTAGGTTGGCCTCTAAGTCCTTGCTTGACAAAGTAAATTTGGTATTAGATTATGCCTTAGGTTGGTTGCTGAACCTTTTACTTGCTGAATGCTATAAGTATGTTACGTCTTAAGTTGACCGCTGAACCTTCATAGATAGTGAATCTGTATGTATGCTATGAGTAGGTTATGTCTTAAGTTGACCGTTGAACCTTCATAGATAGTGAATATGTATGTATGCTTGTATGGGATATATATATATATATATATATATATATATATATATATATATATATATATATATATATATATATATATATATATATATATATATATATATATATATATATATATATATATATATATATATATATATATATATATATATATATATATGTATGTATATGTGTGTGTGATTAAAGCATGATTATTTAGATGAAAGTGAATGTAAGATAGTGACATATGAGTAGTGTACTTCACATGATGCGATTTATGTTGGAGTATGCATGTTTGATTATATGACTGCGTGTTATGTGTTTGTGATAACAAGTGGCTAGGAGAACCTCTAGTCACTCTCCACTAAATGTGGCGTTCATGTTTCATGTATGTAGGTTGGTGCAGCTGTACAGGGGTTTACGTTGAGGCTAGCGAGCAATGATCCTACATCGAGTTGACTATTACCTTGTCGTTTAGCTGGACCTATTTTTGATATTTCAGTTTTGTGCCTCTAGGGATAAACTATCCCGGGTTGTGGCTTGTACTTAATACTTATTACTTATTTATGTTTTATTTCATTCCGCATTTTAGTTATATGGTATTACACCTCGCATTTAGTTTTATTTCATTAAAAGTTTTAATTCCGCGCAAAATTTCATGCATTTTTGGTTTACTTTCCGCTGCCGCGAGGCGTTTTACATACTGCTCATGTCATATATTGCGTCAATCTTGGTGCGACGCATTACTCGGAATATCCCATTTTTCACTCTCGCTCGCATGAATCATGTTATTAGTTGTTATTGTAACACCCCGAGTTTGTGAAGCTGAGTTGTGAATCAACTCGGCCGAGTAGTTGTGAATCAACTCGGCCGAGTAGTTGACGCTCGGCCAAGTGCGATCCTTCCATGACAGTAATGTTAGTAGCTGAGTTGCAAGTCAACTCGGCCGAGTTAGAGGTACTCAGCCGAGTAGGCCGCACTCGGCCGAGTAGGCTGCACTTGGTTGAGTGCTTCGAACTTGGTCGAGTGCTTCCTTTCCAGTTTCTTAAACCACGGTTATTATAAATTAAATCCGAGGTTAATAAAACATTTTAACCCTAATATGAAAATTAAACAAACCCTATTCCTCTCATCTTAGTTCCCCATTTCCCTAATCTTTCAAGTTGTTAACAAGTCTAGTTGCGCCGATCATGTACCTAGTCCGTCTATCACCAAGTAAGTGCATATCTACCGTTTTTGCATCATAGTTACGATAATTTCAGTATGTAATTAAGATTATGTAATCCCTAGGAGTAGCATTCGTAGAGGAGCGTTGGTAGGAAGTTGCAATTGTCTTGCTAGTCGTTCCATTCGAGGTAGAGTTTTCCCTACTCCGTACTGTATGATTTTGTGGTGACGATACTGTGTTGTGATTATATTACCATGTATAGTGTATTGTATATGATGCCAATGGTAACGTGTGGGACTGTTGCGGGGAACGGATTTCACTCATATGATCGCTTCCCGTGGGACCTGCCACGGGAAGGATGTGCACATTTATGGTCTAGGTACCCCTTGATGCGGTAAGTGGGGGAATTGGTGTGAGACTAAATGTCACCACGGCAGTGATTGATGATGGTAATTGTGTTGTGGCTTATGTTGTGAATTATGTATCATGTGGGTGTCCGTCTTACCGTATAGTGCTGACACTTGTTGTTGTTTACTGTGATTATCCATGTAATGGTGAGCAGAGTCTCAGGTACACAGATGAGTTTGCTTGCTGGCTTGGGAGGAGGGGTCACCAGTGATATTGTCTCATGTCTTAGCTTCCGCCTAAACTCTTACTTTTGTTGTAGTTTGGATAGACAGTTGTTGTCTTTGTATCACAGTACATTTATACTCTTAATAAAGTGTTAGCATTGTTATCTCATACTGTACCTCAGGAAACTGAGATGATGACTCCTTCATGATTCGATGGTCCTGTTTTGAAGGCCTTGGACTATGAGGGTGTTACAAAAGATATCAGAGCGACGATCTTGGCACCTAAACCAATGAACCCTATGAACCTAGGATGTGTCTTAAATAAAATGAACCCAAGTGTTAAGTCTTAAGGCTACCGCAAAGGTTCGGGAGACGTCCCGGAACCGCGAAACTTGCTTACCCCCTCACACTTGGCCACTAAGGGTAGACTAGGATGTATGCATTTGTGGTGTATGGATGTTAGTGTTTCAAGTGATGTGATGTGTAATATCGGCAAAGGTGAAATAAGTTCACGGATGGTTACTGTGTCATGTGACTCGGTCGAGTGGGGAATACTCGACCGAGCGCCAGACACTCGACCGAGTGAGAGGCACTCGGCCGAACGTGGGGTACTCGACCGAGTATGAGATACTCGGCCGAGAAAGCGATGATAGGCCGAGTCTGAGGGACTCGACCGAGTAGGGGAAACTCTGCCGAGTGTCTGGCACTCGACCGAGTGAGTAGGACTTGGCCGAGTGTGGTGTACTCGACCGAGTTGAAGATGTCAGTAACTGTTATTTCTTCGTTTTGACTTTCTGTTTTATGGCCGTAGGCTGCGTGCTTACGTTTGCTTCCTTATTCTTATTTAGTGTCCGATGGCCCCCAAATGATCAAGTCCTCCGAACCTACCACCCAATGCGACTACGGCTATGATCCGGGCCGCATCTATATCACTTGAGGAAATGGCCCAGATGATTAAGAGTCATGAGACCCTGACTATCGCAGTTAGAAATTTTAAGAGAGCTCGGGCACCACTGGTGAATGCCCATGATATCAGTAGCACTATGGCCCGTCACAGGCCTACTATGTTCGATGGTGCAGGGACACCAGGTCTACTGGAGGACTGGCTGTGTGAGATGGAGAGTGTATTTGAGGTAGTCAACTGTCCGGACGACCTTGAGGTTTATCAGGCTGTATTCTATCTGCGCAACCTAACTAGAGGATGGTGGGGTCGCGAAAAGGGGAAAGCTCGTGACTACATCGAAAAGATGGGGCAGGAATATGTGCCATGAGAAGCCTTCAAGGTTGCTATTCGACGTGAGTTTGTGTCGAAGCACGTTCGTAATAGGTTAAAGGCTGAATTCAACAACCTTTGCATGACTGAGGAGATGGCGCTTTCCGAATACTACATCAAGTTCAATGACCTGGCTCGTCAAGTAGAGGAGATGGGGATGACTCCTCAGGCTCTTGCGCTGCGATTCGAGAAGGTGTTGACTGTGCGGATCATGGAAAGATTTCCTGCGGGAATAACTTCTTACCTCAAGGAGGTCTATGAGAATGCTTGGACTGGACCGAAGAAGGGAAATTTTAGTCAGGGCCGTTCTTACTCTACAGGTGGGGTCGGTACAGGTGTTGGGGGAAAGGAGGCCGTAGCTACAGCGACACCCATGTGACCAAGTGCTTCAATTGCGGCAGATCAGGGCATAAGATATTTGAGTGCAAGAAGTTTGGGGGAGGCAACTACCAGGGACCTTCTCAGGCTTCTCAGAGCTATGGGAATAACCGACTAGCGAGTTCGTGGGGCAACCAGAGTAAGCAGATATACGGTGGATACAACCGATAGGGAGGCTATCAGAAACCTTACGAAGAGGCTAGCCAGGCATCAGCGGCGAAGCCTACCTCGTCCGCGAAAACAGTTTAGGGTGAGGGACAGAAGAACTGCGGTAAGCTGTTCGCGATGGGGAAGCAGGCTGCAGCTGATGACGCTCATGTTATGGCCGGTACTTTTCTTATTCATGGTTGTCCTATTTTTGTTCTGTTTGATTTTGGGGCAACCCATTCCTTTGTGTATGTAAGTCATGCTAGGAGTTTAGGGCTGGAGTCGTTTGAGTTAGTTGATGATGAGGTATTCATACCTTCAGGAGAGTCTGTGATATGTCGAAAAGTGTATAGAGGAGTATCATTTGTAATAGGTTAGGTAGACTTTCTTATAGATCTCTTTGAGTTCCCTTTAGACGGATTTGAGGTGATAGTGGGGATGGAATGGTTAGGTCAGTATAAGACTACCATCGACTATCGTCAAAAGAAGGTGACGGTGAGGGACGCCAAGGGGGTGAGAGTGTCGTATAAGTGTTTTGTCGTCAGGCCTAAGGTCAAACTTATATATGTCTTAACTTTAAAGTCATACTTGAGGAAGGGGTGTTCGTTGCTTTCTTGCCATGTGAGGGATACCCGAGCTGAGGAGATGACAGCAGAGAGCATTCCAGTGGTGGGGGAGTTCCGGGATATGTTTCCAGAGGGATTCCGGGGTTACCACCCAAGAGGGATATCGATTTCAGTGTAGAGTTGAAGCCGGAAACGGGACCTATTTCAAAGGCCCCTTACCGGATGGGTCCAAAAGAGTTAGAAGAGCTAAAGAAGCAATTAAATGATTTGTTAGATAAGGGGTACATCCGCCATAGTGTATCACCTTGGGGAGCACCCGTTTTATTCGTAAAGAAGAAGGATAGGAGTATGTGATTGTGCATTGATTATCGGGAGCTGAATCATGTGACGGTGAAAAACCGTTACCCGTTACCGAGGATAGATGATTTATTTGACAAGTTGACCGGAGCCGGGGTATTTTCGAAGATTTATTTGAGGTTGGGTTACCATCAGCTAAGGATCAGAGATAGTGATATACCGAACACCGCCTTCAGGTCTAGGTATGGTCATTATGAGTACGTAGTAATGTCGTTCGGGTTGACTAATGCGTCGGCCTTGTTCATGGATTTGATGAACCGTGTGTTTAGTCCTTATCTGGATAAGTTCGTGGTGGTTTTCATTGATGATATCTTAGTCTACTCTAAGACTAAGGAGGAGCACGAGGAGCACCTGGGGATCGTGTTGCAGACTCTGAGGGACAATCGTTTATATGCTATATTATCGAAGTGCGAGTTCTGGCTAGAGAAAGTAGCATTTCTAGGTCATGTGATTTCAAAGGAGGGCGTGGCGATGGATCCTAGTAAGATAGAGGCGGTGTTTAATTGGGAGGCACCTAAGAGTGTAGCTGATGAGGTACGCAGTTTTCTGGGCTTGACAGGGTACTACCGTCGGTTCGTGAAAGATTTCTCTAAGATTGCCAAGCCGATGACTGCGCTCATGAAGAAAGATAACAGGTTCCGCTTGGATTGGGAGTGTGAGAAAGCGTTCCAAACCTTAAAGGAACGTTTGAATAATTATGCTTTTATTAGTTAATTGTGAGCAATGACACTTCAATTCAAGAAACTTTGCATGAAAGTCAATGACATTAATTAAATTTCTTTCAAGTTTCCTAAACATGGTAGGAATATTCATGCCAACTATCAAGATTACAGTAACTTTTGTGTGATACCGTCTTATTCTAAAATTTATTAGTATTAAATGAGTAAACATATTATAAAAGTAGACCGTCTCACGGTGTGAGACACTCTTATTCTAAAACTTGTGCAGAGACTATACTTATTTCTTTCTAGAAGGACCAATAATTTAAGACTAATTAATGAAGGAATATTTGTATACGTTAAGACAATTAACTATTGAATTTTATTAATTTTAACTTGTGACGAATAATGTCCGTCTTTAATGAGAATTTGAGCGGATAATCTTTTAGCTGATTTATACTTATAGTTTAAGGTACTGAAGATCATTTGATCATTTGATATTTTATCATATGTCTCATTCACTACTTATGTCAACACATCAACCCATTAACATTTAAAATAAATGATGAGACACATAAGGTATACTACTTATGTCAACACATCAACCCATAAACGTTTACAATAAGTGATGAGACACATAAGGGATGATGGTAACACAGTGGACTGTAATATTATTGATAGTAATCTTAATTGTTACCTTTTGGTTTGGGCACCAAATATAAGGAAATGATTTTGGACCACACAAAATATCCTAACTCACATTGAATTGATTTTAGACCACAAAAAACATACTAAAAAAGAAAGAGCGAGGAACAATCATTCAACTCGCATCGAAATGGAAAGATGAACAATTACTCTGAAATGGAGGGAGTAATAGTTTATCTAATCTACTCCCACTATTCAACTCCGCAATAAATGTATTCATTTTCGATCCATTCCACTCTACATTGGATCTTCCTTATTTGGTTGTACTTTTAATACTATAATACTATAATAACACTATTAGGACCCACTTTTTTAATACAAATTACACACAATACTAATATATTTCATCCACTTGTTGTACTTTTAACACTATAACTAGTTTTTGACCCGTGCAAAATTGCACGGATATATTTTTAGGAAAATTGTCGTACATAATTAACATTTACAGAATAGTGACCTTAATACACGAATATTTTATACTCAATTTTTTTTATGTTGGTAATACGTTAAAAGGAACGTTGAAATTAAGTTTTACAACATCAAACTGAGTACCTAAAAATGTAAGAATATCACTATAAAATGTAGTTTCTTAGTATTTATTATAATTATGATATTGTAATTTTGATAATTAGTCATAAATCGTTATTTAATAATTATATGCAAATCAATATCGACATTATATTATAATATATAATATATAATATATAATATATAATATATAATATATAATATATAATATATAAGTTGACGTTATAAATATCTCATTTACATATAAATTGTGTATGGAAAACACCATACACGACCAATCACGTCGCACCACGTAAATAACCCGACTTAAACCACATTAGTTAGTTTTAGGGTAGTTTAGTAATTTTACAAGTGTAGTTAACATGTAGTTAGTATTAATTTAGGAAATTTTGTAATTTTGTTTAAATTTTATTCTCTTAACAAAATTGAATGATTTTATTTGTAAAATATATATTTCTGTAATGTGTGAATCTATTAATATTTTTGAAATTTATTTTCAATTTTTTTGTTTTAATTAGTAATTAATCAATAAAAATAATTTTTAAGTAAAAATATTATTTCATTTTTGAATTTATTTTTTAAAAATTGGTTTACTTATTAATAAAAATTAATATTCCAAGAATTATTATTTTGGAAATTAACAATTTTAAAAAAAAAATCAATTTAGTTAGTAAAGAATATTCTATGTGTTTTTCGAATTAATTAAATTACACGAATTATTTTTATTTTGTATTTTATTAAATTTTTTTTTGTTAGTATGTAATTATAATTCAGTATATTTTTTTTTTTGCAAGAAATATTTCCTCATTATATTCATAAAGACGAATACAAGAGAGTTCTTACAAAGTTTAACCTCTAAGCAAAAAGAAAACTAACAAGTAGTACTCAATTTGCCTAACATTTCCTCCTCTGTTACATTTAGATTTCTATTAAGAACAATGATGCTGACCAGATATTGGATGTCCCGTAAAAGTCCTGCAACGTTCCTTTCCCGCCCTTCAAAGATACGTCTGTTCCTTTCAGACCATATAGTGTAGACTAGAGCACCAATACAACATTTAATCCACTTGTTAATCCAGTGTCTTCTCTTTCGCTTACTATCAACCCAGCTCAATAGAGATCGTAAATCAGTGTGCAGAGTGTGCAGAGATGTCCAAGCTTTGACCCCATCAAGCCAATCCTTAGAAAAGGAGCAATGGAAGAAAAAGTGTGTTGCTGTCTCTTCAGCTTTCTTACAAAGAATGCATCTACTCGCCATTAGGTGTCCTCTCTTCTTCAATTGATCAATGGTAGGCAACTTCAGTTGAACAGCTAACATAAGAATTACCTTATGTCGAGGGAGGTATAGACCTCTATGAACTGCTTTTTGATAGGCTGTTTCTGGGAACTTTGGCCGAATAGCTTCATAAATCCGCTCCATGGACAGTCGCCCCCCATGATGGCCAAGATCAAGGAGACTTTTGGCTGCATCAATACTTCCAGTATGCGAAATGAGCCAATTTTTGGTACGAATGATATTTTTTAAGCATTCTGCTTGGTTATAATGAGGTTGCAAGTTCCAAATATTATCATGGATAGCATAGTTCATCAGCCATTGAATCCAAATATTCTGATGTTGTTTATCTATCTGCCAAAGTTGCTTAATCAGATTAGCTCTGTTCCAAGCTATTCAAATTTTTAATCTGAAATCCCCCTTCACTCCAAGGAGCACAGATGGAAGACCAACTTTTAAAGACCATCCTTCGTTTGCCTGGGTCTATTCCCCAAAAGAAATGCCTGCAAAGTTTATCAATTTCAGAACAGATGTTCAGAGGAATCCTCAGGCTTGAGCACCAGAAATTGTTAACTCCAAAAACAGCAGATTGAATGATTTGTAATTTTCCAGCATAAGAGAGGCTATGAGAAGAGCTTCTTTGAAGAGCTCCATACATATCCTTTGTTAATCGTGAATGATGGATTGGTATCCCTAAAATACAATTCAGTATATTTAATTTAATTAATTATATTTTATAGAAAATACGAATTAGCTTTTAGTAAAAATTTAAAAATGTTATTAGTGGGTACGAACCTAGGATCAGTTACAAATAAGCTAATATTTGCATGCAAAGTCTTAACCAATTAATCATGGGTATCATCACGTCCATTTATGAATTATAATTGTTAATATTCTGAAATCTACTAAAATAACATATTTAGGGAATGAAATCTGCTAAAATAATATTCTTGAAAATCTTATTGCATATAATGAATTTTTTTTAGATATTCTAAATAAGATATTTAGGGAATGAATCTTATTATTGTTAGGTTGTATTTAAAAAAATATTATTATATTAAGTATAATTTAGTTACCTATTGTATTGAGATATGGTGAAAAATGTGAGATTTTGTAATCTTTTATTATGGGTTAAATAAAAATACAATATTCTGAACTCTACAAATTTTTTTTTGGAAAATCGTAACTCAATAAATAACAAAAAAACGAAAATGGTTATATAAAAAACAGAAAATTAATTAAATTAAAAAAAAACGAAATTCATGAATTCAGAAAAAACGAAATCATTACATACAAAAAAAAATTAATTTGCAGAATATTAATTTACAAAATAATTTCCAACCGAATATTAACAAAATAAAATAAAACAGTGTAAATTAATTAAAAACAGAAAAAATTATTTTCCAGAATAATATTTTTTTAAAAAAAATCCAACAATATTACTAACTAATATTTCCGAAAATTTAACTAAATACAAAATATAACAAAATATTTTTTAATAAAATATTAATTAGTAAAACATAATAAAATCTTAACAAATAACAAATATTCCTAAATTATGCTAACTACATGTGGTTAAGAACTTAACTGCATTTGTATAATTACTAATATACCTTAATACTAAACCATGCAAATTAACTATGGTTATACATGTGGCGCGATATGATTGGTTGTGGATGAGTTTTTCCATACACAATGTGTATCTCTATAGCCTTCCAAAATAAACATAACAGTTACTCGAAAATTAATTCAGGAAACTTTGTTGTGGATCCCACCGTAAATGTGTATCACCTCGTAATTTTTACATCATCCTATATATTTAAGCTCTTATTTTTAAATAATAAGAATGATCCACAATAAAGAAAATCCCATCTAAAATCTATCTTTTTCGGCAATGAAAATCCAAATACCCGTCTTAAACTTACACTTCTTAAACTTGCGAATAACTACTTTGTCATTGATGCTAATTTTAAGATGTTTTCGGTACATTTCTGTCTCTTGACTATAGAATAAAAGTTTTAGCTCTTTTTCTTAGCTTTCCAACGCCACCGAAATCACCTTAATCGCATTTCTTTGGAGGAAATTATGCCCAAAATAAGGAAGACTGTCGTAGAAATCCGTCGACAGGAAACTCATTTCGTTACTACTTCATCCACCTTGTGTAATCATTACCTAGGCACATGCTTAGTTGAAAAATTGGTCCCTTGGTGCCCAAGGTCTTAATAGCCATGTGCCTAATATCTTAAATTATTATCCTAATCCTACACTACCTATTTACTCTACAAATCATAACTTACCCAACACAACAAAAATATCTCACTTCTCCTCCTTTTTCACGTGAGATTCCTCACCCATCTTCAACATTCATTTCTTTCATTTTCACATATCTTTTATCTGATCTTTTAGTACGTGTAAGTGATTATTTATTTCTCATTTTCTTTATCCAAGTTTATTTAGAGTACTATTTGATTAATTATTTTAATTCTTAAGTTTGTTCAAGGAGGTGAGTAAGAGACCTTGATTGAGGAAGATCATTTGGGTTGATCTTATAATATTATTCTACTTATTTATTAATTTTAATCTCTAGCAAGGTAATTAGGTTTTCTCCTTTCTATATATGATTTTTTATTTTCAAGTGCTTTTATGAGTTTATAACAAGATTGATAATATATATGATGTTTAAAATAATGGGAATATATGAGATTCATGATTTATATAAATAAACGTAAATTTTATTATTTGTGATGAATTTATAAGTATTTAATATTTTTATGATTTAATTGTGTTTTTATGCGATTTAACAATCTAATTTAGTGTGTAAAATATATAGATAATTATGAAAATTAAATTTTTGATTATATTCTGATTTATTATTATCATTTATGAGTTTCCATGTGTTTATTTGAGTCCCAAAATTATTATATGTTTAATTGTTGTTATTTGATATTTAATTACGCTTTTGTGTGATAATTATTTAAAAATAATGAAAACATAAATCAAAAATTTCGAAAATTCTATGTTTGATTTTTATTTTGGTTCATAAATATATTTTATAGTATTTAAGTTGATTATTGAATTTTTATATTTTTTTTTGTAAGAAGTATTTCTCATATATTCCAAAAATTCAGATTACATGAGTTTAGACTTACAAAAGCATAACCCCTATACTAGATTCCTAGAAAACAATTAAACATTTACAGGTATAATGGCCATTATTTCTTCATGTATAACTACAACAGTTTTGTGAAGAAGAATTGCATTTGTAGTGTATTGTTTCTCCCGGAAAAGTGTGTCTAGTGATCGTTCTCCATTCTCAAAAGCTCTTAAATTTCTTTCACGCCATATGTTGTAAACCAAGCTGCCTATCCCACAACTTATTAGTCTATTCCTCCAGTGTCTTCGTCTCTTCTTAGCATTAAGCCAGCATAAAATCTCAGGAAGTATAGTACTTGAGATTCACATATCCATCCAATTTTTTTAGGTTCTGCAGCAAAGCAACAGTGAAACTGCATTGAAAGAATAAGTGGGAGGCGGTTTCGGTATTTTTTTTGCAAAGATAACATCTGTTAACCAGAGTAATCCCACGCTTTTGTAGAAGATCCATTGTAGCAAGTTTTTGCTGGATTGCCATGAGAAGACAGACTTTGTGTTTTGGCACACCTGCATAATGGTTGATGGCTTTGTATACTGGTAGCTGCTGCCCAGTGTCTCTGATTTTATCATAGGCCAGACTAACTGAGTATTTCCCCTTTACGACACACTGACGAAGTATGTTTTGGACTGCCATGATATCCCCAATCGTCCAACGCACTGGTCTCTACCATGGAGAATGTTTTTTAAACAGGAAGGATAATGATCCCTGTATGGGAGGGTCCAAATATCATTTCCAATCAAGTAATACTTATGCCCCCATTGGATCCAAATAGTACCATTGTTATCCCTCAACTTTCATAGCCATTTAAGTAAAGAGGCAATATTCCATGAATGGAAATCCTTTATTTGAAAACCACCCTCATTCCATGGCTTACAAATACTTCCCCAGGATTTAAAGATCATTTTGGCTTGTCCTGCTGTTCTTCCCCATAATATGTCTCTACTAAGCTGTTCAATTCTCTGACAAACTTGTCTTGGTATAAGCAAACTAGAACACCAAAAATTAGTTAACCCAAACAACACAGTGTTGAGTATGAGAATCCTTCCTGCATAAGACAGTTGATTCATAGAGAATTTGTGCATAATATCCTGAATTTTGAGTATGAGAGGATCATACATGTGTATTTTGAGTCCAGTATGGTTGATTGGAATCCCCAAGTATCTAAATGGGAACTGTCCTTCCCGAATGCCAATTGACTGAAGGATGCAGGCTTTGATACCTTCCTGAACACCACCCATATATGCTTCTGTTTTGTCTAAATTAGGCTTCAGTCCAGACCATTGGGAGAATTCACTTAGTATGTTGACAGCAGCCTGGACAGATGGCACATCTCCTCTTGTGAATATCATCAAGTCATCTGCAAAGACTAGATGAGTAAGGTTCATTCTAGAACATTTGGGATGATAAGAGACTAATTCTTCTGTGCACATAGTTCGTAGCCTTCTGGATAACACCTCCATGCTTAATACAAAGAGGTATGGTGATGATAGGGGATCACCCTGCCTTACTCCACTTCTACCTTTAAAAAACCCATGCTGATTCCCATTCACATTCAATGTGAACCAGGAACCTGTTACACAACTCATTACCCACTTGCTAAATATATCTGGGAAGTTCAGTTGGGTGAGCATGTCCTTCAGAAATGCCGATTGCAGTGTATCGAATGCTTTGCTGATATCTACCTTGAGCATACATCTTGGTGCTATATGTTGTCTGCCATAGCCTTTGAGAAGACTCTGAGTGAGCATTACATTATCAAATAAGTTGCGACCTTAAACAAAAGCTGTTTGCTCATGCCCAACAAGCTTGATCATAACTGTCTTGAGGCGCTGGGTGAGGATCTTTGTAATCGTTTTATAGATAACTGAGCAACAGGAGATTGGCCGAAAGTCTTTAACAGATTGGGGGGTAGCCTTCTTTGGTATTAAAGTAACCAATGTAATATTAGCTTGCTTGGGCAGGAATGCAGTCAGGAAAAATTCTTCAATGGCTGCACAGAAATCACTCTTCACAATGCTACAGGCTGCTTTGAAAAATCCAGCAGAAAACCAATCTAACCCTGGGCTTTTGTTTGAGTCTATGGCAAACACTGCTTGTTTGATCTCAGATCTGGTAACCTGTCTAGTCATATCCACATGATCTTCTTCATTGACTATTGGCCCACTAGAAATTATATTTGAGGGAATCTGCTGCACCTGAGTAGCAGTCCCCAATTGGTGAGTATAATAGTCCACAAAAGCATCCCCCACTTCATTGAGTCCAGTGAATATTGAACCATCTTGACCAACAATCTCCCCAATTAACTGTTGTTTCTGTCTCTCTTTGATTTTATTAAAAAAGTACCTCGTATTAGTATCATTCTAGGTCAGATGATGGAGCTTTGCCCTCCGAATCAGAATTTTGAGCTCAGTTTCTTTCAAATCCTAGAACTGATGGCCAAGAGCAGCTTCTTTTGCAATGAGATCAGGTGACATAGGGTTCTGTTGCAATTCTTTGAAACAATTAGCCAGCTCCTCCCTTTTTTCCTGCACTTTGTCACTGATATTTGCATAGTGAGTCTGGTCCAAAGTTCTGAGCTGCATTTTCACTTCTTTCAATTTGTCTATGAGCCTAAACATTTTATTCCCTGTACATCTTCTTCCCCATGTTGTAGCAACTAGAGAATGGAATTGAGGATGGTCCACCCAACAATTCAAAAATTTAAATTGTTTTTTTTTATCACAGCTGCATCATGGAAATTCAACAATGCTGGGCAGTGATCAGAAATCCCTGGGGCAGGAAAATGACCAGTAGTTTGAGAGAAGGATTGCATCCATGTCCCATTGATGAGAATTCTATCAATTTTAGAGTATACTCTAGTGGATATATCTTGCTTATTAAACCAAGTGAACTCAGTCCCAGTTCCATTTATATCATCCAATCCACAGTCCATAAGGCATTGGTTGAAATCCATAAGTTCAGATAGTACTGGTGGAGTGTTGCTTATTTTCTCAGAGGGGTATCTCACAACATTGAAATCACCTATTACAGCCCATTCTTTAACATTTCCTGAAAACTTATGAAGGGATTCCCAAAGTTCCTTCCTCTGTTGAGCATCATTACTACCATAGACCAATGAGATAGAGAATTTGGTACCATTTTGGATGTTTTTGACATTACAATGAATAGCTTGGCTATGCACATCTAGAATATCTAATGTAACTTTACTTGAGTCCCAAAGGAGCCAAATTCTGCCATTATGATGAGCAGAATAGTTTCCATAGACTTGATAACCTCTAAAGTAGTTCTTAACAATTCTGTTAACTTTTGAATGCTTCACTCTTGTTTCCAATAACCCAAGAAAGTCGACTTTATTATCCTTTAAGTATTGTTTTACCTCACTATGTTTTGTGGGCTCATTAAAGCCTCGAATATTCCATGTTGATATTATCATTGTGATGTGTTAGCGTGAACTCCGCATCCATGTCCACTACATTGAGTTGCATGTCCAGTGTCCATGGTAACACTGCACCCTCCTTCCTCATCCAGGGGGTTGTATATGTTATGCAAAACCAGTGCATGACGTGCTAATGACCTAGCTCCTAACCCTCTCTTCAAGGCTGTTTGAGCATCAGGAATTTGGTCCCTTTTGTCACATTCTTGATGCCTTTCAGTACCAGAATGAGTAGTATCCTCCTCAGTGTTACAGTCATACCAACCTAGCCTCGGGCATTCTGAGTGAGTATGCTGCATTTCTGGGTAAGCTACTTCCTCATCTGGCACTGATGTACCACCTAGTGAACAAGGTAAGTCATCTGTATTGCCATTCTCATTTACTACCCCATCATCCCTTTGGTTTTCCTAACCAGTAAGATTTTTTGGTTTTTCTGGCTGTTTTGCAGGTTTATTTTTCTTGCAAGAGTGACTGAGATGCTCCATTTTTCCACATGTATGGCAATAGTGGGAAATCCATTTGTACTCAACTCGCTGGACTGAAGTCCCATATGGTGTGTTTAACAGAATCTCTAATGGCAGCTTCGAGGATATGTCAATTTCTATAAGAACTCTGGCAAAGGACAGCTTGGCTTTCAATGTAGTAGGCAAGTCAGCAAAAAGAGGCTTCCCTATCCTGCTGGAAATCTTACTTAGAACATTGGCTGACCAAAGGTAGGGGTCCAAATCATGAAATAATACCCAAACAGGAACCAAAGAAACCTTTTCCATTTCAAATGAAAAGGTAGGATGCCATTGTTTGAGAATCAAAGAATGAGCTCCAACTTTCTATGGACCTTGTCTCAGTACAACATTCATTTCATCAGCACTATTAAAGCGAAAACTAAACCATCCCTTTTTGAAGTATTGAACGACTGGTTTAGCTATTTTCCCCCAATTTTTTGCAACAAACTCAATGATTTGCTTCAATGGAGGTTTAGAGCCCAAAACATGCCCCATTAGAGTGAATTCCCATAGTTTCAACTCATCTTCAATGTCCGCAATACCAATGTCAATTTCATCCGAATTTATACTACTTTCATGGAGGAAAAGATTCATACCTCCCAGAACTTTAGGTCGCGCACTATATCTGACCACTTAGGTCTAGGAATTGGTATATTATCATTAGTATTACTAATCAATTCCTTTTCAGGTGGAATTTCCACTGGATCACTGTTATTTCCAGTTTTTTGATCATTTGATTGAGAATGAGGAATTGGTGATTGCGGAGGTTTCTCAGGTGATTTACCAGATGAATATTCGTTTTAGTTGCTATCGAGTTAACAGCATCAGCTATTATGAATTAAAGTTTGTGCAATTCTTTACTCACAATTTTTGTGAATCCTAAAGATTAGTTTGTGAAACTGGATGGGTATTTCGTGAAACTTACTTAAAATGTGTGAAATTCAAAATACACTCTTCTTTTTTAATTTGATCGTATATTTAATACCATTTGAGTGTGTTACCTATGCTTTTAATGACTGTTTCCAGGGAGATTCTTTTCAAAATTCAAACCCAGCAATTGACAAGGAAGCAATTGAAGAGTTTGGCTGAAGGTGATCAAGTATCCTCCGCTGTGATAGATGTTTGGTGCGAGATCCTAAACAGTGGTGAGAGCTTGAGCTCACGAGATTCTGCTTGTCGTTTATTTTTGCCACAGTCCACGCACAGCGTTAGTCTTACTACCCCTTTTCTATAATCCTATTTTACATGGTGTGCACTTATAATCATTACTCACATATGCTTCGATTTTTGTTCCAGTGTCTCGACAATGTTGATGTTGCTGCTCTCCAATTAGTAAGTTTTTTATTTGGTCTTATTATATTCAAGCTTTAAGATGGACTTGTCTTTTTTATTCATTGCATTTTTATCTGTTGTCTTCCAGATTTTGACTCCAATCATCTCTCCCGCATGCCCACCGTTCTTGTTTTGTTTCGATCTAAGACCGGAATCTTGCAAATGCCAAATCATCCATCCTATGAAAGACACATCTGTTGATTATACTTCTTTTTTAAAACCTACGGTACGTCTATTTTATCCACTTTGGGACTCGTTCTGCCTCCATGACCTTACTAATTTCTCTTACAAATTACTCTTTTGTTCATACAACAAGACAGGCTCATCAACCTTCTTCAATCAAATTTCCCAGCAGTGATAAGTCTTGCTTCAATGACGATGCCAGAAGTGTTTATCCCAAAATCAAATCTGAAATCCAATCAAATTGATAATGGCCTATATCTGCTGAACATATTGGAGAATTACAAAGGGAGCAAAACTAGTTCTTTATTAATAACCATAAATAATGTAAGATTGCTTCCCAACATCTAATTTAATTTCTATACAATTGCCCCAACTTTATTTCCTAGTTTTTCTGAAATCCTTTTTTTTTGCATCGATAGGAATATCAACGCAAGCGTTTTGCATTGTGGGCGTGCCATCAAATTGCTACATGTTCTGTGAACCTATCCAAAGAAATAGTCGAAAAAGATGTGCTAGAATCGAGTTCCTCTCTGACACTAAGATATATTGACTAATTGCATTTTGTTCAATAATTAAGTGAGGTTATGGTGCCACTCCGTGGATGGAAGTCACTAGAGATGCTTTGCAGACCCTTACATTGCGTGGCCTTATAATGGATCAGGTAAGTATTATTTTCCCATTCCTGACCTTGTTTCATTTTTTACACGGTTCCTTATTTGGTGAATCTCAGACCTTATTCTTTGAATCTCAGAGGTTGTTTTGTGAAACTGGATGGTGATTTCGTGAAAGTGGATGTTTTATTTTGGTCATGCCACTCAACCTGTTTCATTTTGTGCACGTTTTATTTGTAGATCATTGATATGGTTGGGATTAAGCGCACACTGGGTAAAACAAATGTGATTTACTTGCCAACGACAGTATTTGTGAGCTTCAAATCCTTTAGATGTTGATATTCAAGTATTTTTCATTCCGAAAGTTGCTCATCCAGAGACTAAAATTTTACAAATTGCCTTTTTGTGACATTCAGGCTGTTCATCCAGAGACTAACCCAGAGATTTGGGGTCAATATATAAAGCCCTCATACATTCCAGTTGATGGTAGCCATATTGACATGGTCAGATCCTTCAGTTCTGCTATTCATTTTGTTATTTATTTACTGTCATTCACGTGTATTGTTGATTGATTATTCTTGTACATTTACTATCTCAGGTTTTTATCCCTTTGCATAGTGACACATCGAAGCATTGGTGGGCTTGTATTTGCGACATAAAGATGGGAAAAAATTACATCCTTGACTCATGCATGGATATAAATGTGGATATTGACAACAACCATGCCACAGAGATTATATTATATTTTTTCCAAAATATTGTAGAGTTTTTGTTTTAGTATACCCCAAAATATATTTTGATCTTTTATTGCCCTTTTCTTTTCAGTGGTACAATGTTGCAACTATTCTGGGACAGTCGTACAAATCTTTGCAGTACATGCACATGCATAACGTTGTCAATCTCGAAGTCCCTTAACAAAAACCATGGTGCGTAGTTTGACTTGTTTTGTTAAAGTTAGTCTGTCATCATTTGGTGAATCTCAGACCTTGTTCAGTGAATCTCAGACCTTATTCCGTGAAACTTGGTCACACTCATAAGTGGTTAAATGTTTTTCTGTCTAGTTATGATTGTGGAGTTTTTGTGCTAAAGTGGTTGAGTGCATTGGAAGATCAGAGTTTATGGACGGAAAGTGACTATTTTGAGGTGAGTTCATTACTATATGAAAATAAAGCCGTAAATTCCACAAATATTAGCATGAATACACTTCATTAATATACGTCACTCTATGCGGAATTTGGTAGATTATCGAAGGTCGATCATGTTGGAACTTCTTAAATGGAATGAAAATACTAGCAGGTCTTACTTTGTGAATCTACACATTAAAGTTTTAAATTCTTAATTCTTTGGCTCAATATATTGTAATATGTATATTGTACTTGTTTTTGGTTGTATAGGTTTTCCCTTATTAAGAAACGAAAAAAATGAAGCTAAAGCCTGCCAATTGAAGGACTTTTTTGTGAATGAATTATAACTGATTTTCATACTGTTGGGGATCATGTTGTTGGGGATAATGTCCCTTCCCACGTTGCTGAAACTGACATTGTCAATCTCGAAGTTTCCTCAACAAAAAACAAGGTGTGTAGTTTTGTTAAACTTAGTCAGTCATCATTTGGTGATTCTCAGACCTTATTCAGTGAATCTCACACCTTATTTTGTGAAACTCGGTCACATTCATAAGTGCTGGAGTGTATTCTGTGAATCTCGGACCTGGAGATCGGGGTTCATTACTGTATGATGGCCGCGACAGCTGAAGATTTTCTCTTCAAAGGGCTAGACGTTCCGAACAAATTAAACAATCTTGGATCAAGAGTGACCCTAGTGAGTACAATGAACCTACCTGGACTCAACACCCTCAGCATATCAATTGCAAGGCTAGACTTCACGCCATATAGACTAATCTCACCCAATACCCATCCTCACGCCACTAGGGTTTTCAGTGTCTTGGATGGAACCAACTACATTGGTTTCATGACTTCAAACCAGGCCAATGGTGGTAACAAGTTGTTCACAAAGGTGCTTAACAAGGGAGACGTGTTCGTGTAGGCTTAATTCACTTTCAACCCGATCAACGTTGATGTCCTATCCAAGGCTTTATATTTAGCGAGTCTCATAAATGTGTTTTGTTTGAACAGATGATCACTTTGTTGTGACGTTTTGTTGTTGTTTGTTGATTGACGTTGTAACTTTTGAAGTTGTAATTAGATGTTTTTTAATTAAGATTCACGTTCCAGTTATCAAGATTATGCCGCAATTAAATCTACAGCGTTTAATTTTAAATTTACATCCAAGTTTCGCAAAATTTATTTGCAATTTTATTTTGGCGTATTAATATTTTTTGTCGGTGATGATAAACTAAAGGCTTATTTCTCAAGAACATTCGCAGTTGCCGTCTAAGAGCTTTCCCTTGCGCAGGGTTGAGAGCTAATGATGTTTTGATCCTTGGATGTCTGAGGCTTGTTTTCAATTCCATTAACGAAGTTTTGAAAAAAAAATAAAAATAAATTGACGACAATAAATAAATTCCATAATTAGTTTGTGTAGAATGGCAACTTTGTGATTAATTAATTAAAGAAGGGCAATTTCGTAAATTACTCGGGCGATATTAGTAAAATTCGGGCGACAAAAAGCAAAAGTTTATAAGAAAGCTAAACTAAATCAGCCTTATATCATCATCTTTCATCAGCTTTCACAATTTAAGCTTCCAGTTTCACTGTATAAGCCTCTAGTTTCACAATTTAAGGCCCAGGATTCACAATATTAGAAAGCTAAACTAAAATCAGCCCTTCATCAACAGGTTTCACAGTATAAGTCGCTAGTTTCACAGTATAAGCCCCTAGTTTCACAGTATAGGCCCCTAGTTTCACAGTATAATAAACCTAAATTAAATCAAGATGTAAGCTTCCGGTTTCATTGTATAAGCCTCTAGTTTCACAGTTTAAGGCCTAGGATTCACAATATTAGAAAGCTAAACTAAAATCAGCCCTTCATCAACAGGTTTCACAGTATAAGACCCTAGTTTCACAGTATAAGCCGCTAATTTCACAGTATAAGCCCCTAGTTTCACAGTATAATAAACCTAAACTAAATCAGATTGTAAGCTTGCAGTTTCACTGTATAAGCCTCTAGTTTCACAGTTTAAGACATACTTAACATTAAATATTAGCCTTTTAATTTTTAAAATTATAATAGTTTAAATTTCAAATAAAAATTTACATTCTATAATTTTATAACTCTATAATAATGTAAGCCTCTAGTTTCACAGTTTAAGGCCTAGGATTCACAATATTAGAAAGCTAAACTAAATTCAGCCCTTCATCAATAGGTTTCACAGTATAAGCCGCAAGTTTCACAGTATAAGCCACTAGTTTCACAGTATAAGTCACTAGTTTCATAGTATAATAAACCTAAACTAAATCAGAATGTAAACTAAAATCAGCCCTTCATCAACAGGTTTCACAGTATAAACCCCTAGTTTCACAGTATAAGGTTCCTATAATCACAGTATAAGCCCCTACAGTATTAAAAACCTAAACTAAACCAGAATGTAAGCTCTACATCATTCTATATGCTCTACATTTTTATCTTCTTCTTCTTCTTCTTCTTCTGTTGTATCTCCCTGCAAGAAAATGAAACATTAAATTAAATACTTTTGAGACGTACCTTGCATTTCTTAAGTAATAATTTTTTTTAAAAAAGTAAAGGAATAATACACACTTGATTCTCAGGAGGATGCTCTTCAAAATCATATGGACAATTTATTTTATCATGGCGTGACATTCGTTTACAGTTAGCACACAACTTTTTTGGTTTTTTTGCTTTATTGATTGCCTTATTTTTGCTACTCACCAACCGCTTCCCGCTACCCTTGTTCTTAGAGAACTTAGGTGGTAAGATCTTTCCCACTTTTGGAGCCTTGCAGTTTAAAAGGATTTCCAATTTTTTTTCTTTTGTCAAAGGCTTTGGGTTTGGCTCCAACTTCTCTCGGAATTCTTTAATAAGCTTGGCAAATTCTCTCACATCAGACTCTTTTTTTCTTTTGAGGATACCAACAGTTGCATAAATCTCAGACCACATCCGAGACATTCCAAATTTCCCACTACCAGTAGGATTGTAGTTATCCAAAATATTTTCATTCAAATCATAAATTGGGTTTCTAAGTGCATTCTTACTCCACCTACGCAAAATGTATTTCTCAGGTATTTCCTTAGATTTACCCAAGCAAACCCAAATGATGTGATTACATAAAATACCTCTCATTTCAAATAGTTTACAGGAACATCTCATGTCCATTGTTCCTTTATCGTACTCAACTGCATATCTCTTTTTCTTGATCGCGTCTTCAACTATCAAAATATTGAAGTTAGTTACAGGGTCTAGTGGGGTGTATCCACCCACACTACACGCATTTATCGAACACTTAACCTCATTTTGAAATTCATAGAAGACTTCATATGTATAGACTCTCGCTCCATGGGCTTCCTAGTTTGAACCGTATAAGGTTTCAGGCATTGAATCATCACTCTGCGCTTCAAGAAGCTTTAGACCATGCCTTTGTTGGTCGATTGCACTCTCAAACCTCATCCAAAACTCAACTAGGGTCCCATATTTATTCTCAAATCTTTTAAAAAAATTGTTAGCACTCTCTGATCTCTGTGTGGTTCTTAAAATGTTACCCATCGGAATATTTCTGAAATACGCCAGTATCCACTTGTGTCTTTTAGCAAACATTCCACTAAACCATATATTATCCTCTAACGAGAAATTTGTGATGACCTTAACCCAATTCTCCTCAAATTCCTCAGGTTCCATATCATTGCTCCAAACGACACTGTTCGGCCGTGTTAAGAATTCAGTGTCTTTGCAAATTATGCTCCCAACCTTGTCTGTTACTTTTTTCATAATGTGCCACATGCAAAACCGATGTCGTGCTGTTTTGAACACAGCTGCATGTAACAAAATCACATATCATTTTTTAATAAATCAATTAAAAAACAGAAATAATCACATTTGGTATCAACAGGTTTCACAATATACCATTCTAGTTTCACAGAATAAGCTTCTAGTTTCACTGCCTAAGCTTTTAGTTTCACAATATAAGAATACTCAAAAAAATCAGCCTCTTTTATTAACAGGTTTCACAAATATAGGCTTCTAGTTTCATAGAATAAGCATCCAGTTTCATAAGTGCTTCTAGTTTCACACTTTCAGAACTCAAAAAATCAGCCTCTTATATCAACAGGTTTCACAATAGGGCCTTCCAGTTTCATAGTATAAGCATCTAGTTTCACAAGTTAAATTTCTAGTCCCACAAGTTAAGAACTCAAAAAATCAGGCTCTTTTATCAACAAGTTTTACAATATAGCCATCTAATTTCACAGAATAAGCATCTAGTTTCACTGCCTAAGCTTCTTGTTTCACAAGTTAAGAACTCAAAAAATCAGGCTGATTTTTCAACAGGTTTCACAATATAGCCTGCCAGTTTCACAGTATAAGCATCTAATTTCACAAGTTAGGCTTCTAGTTTCACACTTTCAGAACTCAAAAAATCAGCCTCTTATATCAACAGGTTTCACAATATAGCCTTATACTTTCACATTATAAGCATCCAGTTTCACAGAATAAGCATCCTAAGCTTCTAGTTTCACAATATAAGAAAACTAGAAAAATTGCGCGATATACGAACATACCAGGGACCGCCTTTTTTTTCCTGCGTCTTGGTTAGTGATAATGTAGTTAGGTTCTTTTCCCGCATTGATTTCGGAAATTGCTGAAACGCCCAAATAAATGATTCATCGTCTTCATGATCTAAAAGAGCGCATCCAAATGTTGACTTTTTATGATTGTCAATGCAAGTGAAAGGGGTGAATATCATGTTATATTTGTTAGTGCCATAAGTTGGATCGAATGAAATTGCACCACCAAACACTGAGTAACATCTCCTTGTCTCACCATCTGTCCAAAAAATCATTGTCAAAGCTTTCTCAGAATTCATTTCATACACAAATTGTAACCCTTTTGTTTCAGAGAGGGTTTCCAAACGTGAAATAAACATGTCTCCATCCTTACTCTTAATGAAACACTTCAAATCCCGTTGGAAATTCTTGAATTGTGAAAGGAAAGCCCCCATATTTTCGAACCCTTCGACTTGCTCTTTGCATAGATGGTATGTTAAACTAGCCCCAACATTAGCTCTTGAATTTTGGACAATCATTTGCTTATGGAATTCATTTATATTTTCTGCAAGTTCATCAAATTCCCTATTTTTTTCAAAGGTCACTGGGTGAT
The DNA here is from genome assembly GCA_029255685.2 of Silene conica. Taxonomy (NCBI): domain Eukaryota; kingdom Viridiplantae; phylum Streptophyta; class Magnoliopsida; order Caryophyllales; family Caryophyllaceae; genus Silene; species Silene conica. Next base: position 63,957,621 of record CM055312.2, read on the forward strand.
TGTGACCCTCATAAAATTGTTCAACGATGTACTTGTTTTCATGGAACTTGACTTTGACCATTGCACGACAATCCCACCTTTTAATTTTGGTTGTTCTTGTAAATGTTTGCTTATTGGAACTTTCAGCCTCATCTCCTTCACTTCCCTTCCCACCAGTTTTTGCTTTTGCACTTTTTCCAATATTTGAACCAGTTTCAGAACAAGTTTCACTTGCAATAGTTTCAGGAGGTTTTCCTTTCCTCTTATTATGGCCTTCACGATTACAAACCATGGATTTAGTTCGAATATTACCATCACGAAACCTCTTCGTTGTAGATTTCCTTGCTTCAAACCCACAAGAAGTAGCATAAACTTGATAGAACATCATCACCGACTCTAGATAAAAATAATTTCCCAATAGCAGGTGTAATAACTTCTGAAACGCTGACTATCCATTCCTCACTACCACCTGGTCTGTAAGTCACCAAAGTAGTAGGCGTACCACCCGGTACTGTAGGTGTGGATTGTGCTGTTAAAATTGTAGAAACTTTTCCGTTGGTGTTGACAATGGAATTAGCACCTATATAAAGTCAAAACATATAAAATAAATCAGCCTTTTTCAATCAGGTTTCATAATGTAAGCTTCTAGTTTCACAGTACAAGCCCCTAGTTTCACAGTTTAAGCATCTAGTTTCACAGTTTAAGCATCTAGTTTCACAATATAAAAAGACTAAACAAAATCAGACTTTTTAATGAGCATGGTTTCACAATATAAGAAAGCTAAATTCACAATGTAAGCTTCTAGTTTCACAGTATAAGCTTCTAGTTTCACATTTTAAGCATCTAGTTTCCCAATATTAAAAGACTAAACAAAATCAGACTTTTTAATGAGCATGGTTTCACAACATAAGCTTCTAGTTTCACAGTTTATGGCTCTAGGATTCACAATATAAGAAAGCTAAACTAAATTAGCCTTTTTTAATCAGGTTTCACAATGTAAGCTTCTACTTTCACAATATAAGCTTCTAGTTTCACAGTTTAAGCATCTAGTTTCACAGTTTAAGCATCTAGTTTCACAGTATTCATAAACTTCAATTAGGCCTTATATTCACAAAATAAGCCCCTAGTTTCACAATATAAAAATACTAAACGAAATCAGACTTTTTAATGAGCATGTTTTCACAGTATAAGCTTCTAGTTTCACAGTTTATGACCCTAGGATTCACAATATAAGAAAGCTAAACTAAATCAGCCTTTTATAATCCGGTTCCACAATGTAAGCTTTTAGTTTCACAATTTAAGCATATAGTTTCACAGTTTAAGGTTCCTATAAGCACAATAGTCATAAACTTCAATTAGGTCCTATATTCACAAAATAAGCTCCTACATTCACGAAATAAGGTCCTATATTTAAAAAATTGAATAAAATTACAAACTAAACCTTGTAAAAAAAAAGCTCCTACATACAAAATTGGATAAGGTCATATATTCACAAAATAAGCTCCAACATTCACGAAATAAGGTCCTAGATTCACGAAATACAAAAGCGAGCCATATATTCAACAAAATTGAGCAGAAATTGAATCAGAAAACAATAATTTAAACGACAAAAAACGACATACCAGATTCAATAGTAATATTATCGTCAATCATTGTGATACCTAGATTCTCAATAGCTATTAGAGCTGCAAAATAATAGAAAATAATGTCATAAGTAGTATGAAGTCGCGAGGTAAAGAAAATCGTGAGAAAAATTGATCAAATTCGAACAATCGCATGAAATTCGAACAATCGTTGAAAATTCGAAGAATCAAATTATAAAATTACTTGAAAATTAGTCTTAATCTTCTTCCAAAATCAATTGAATTGCATTTGTATGTTGCTTTGATGGAATTTACGAACAATCACAGCAAACTGGTGAGTTGATCAAATCGATTTGCGTTGAATTTGAGGTTGTTGTATGTCGTTAAAGAGTTTTCTGTGTTTTAGAGAGAGAGAGTGTATTTGGGTTGGGTTTATGTATGTTTTTATTATTTTTAGTGAGAGAAAGTTTTTTGGCCCAAATAACAAGATTTGGTATGACCCTAAATTTCAGCCCACATTGATAAGTCTAAGTTAAGTAAGCCCAACAAGAAGTGATTTGGTGAGTCTAGCGGCCTCACCGTAATTGACGGCCTCACGTGATCCGGCTTCTTTATATATATATGACTTGAGAACCGGTGAGAACCACCTTACAATGAGAACTTTGTGAGAACTCCACCTTACGAACTTTTTAAAAAAAAATTAATAACATAATTGGATTCGGCATGACATTTTATAGCTAGAGAACATATTTCTTGGTCTAGAAAATAAATACTAGTGACGGAAATCAAGGTGAGATACGTTTTATTTATTTGCGTGCACCTACTATCTATGTTTTCGTATCTATCATTTTTCCGCCACTAGTATTTATTTTCTAGACCAAGAAATATGTTCTCTGGCCATAAAATTTCATGCCGAATCCAATTATGTCATTAATTTTTTAAAAAAAACTCTGTAAGGAAGAGTTCTCACTGGTTTTCATTGTAAGGTGGTTCTCACCGGATCTCAACCTATATATATATATATATATATATATATATATATATATATATATATATATATATATATATATATATATATATATATATATATATATATATATATATATATATATATATATATATATATATGTCACTCATCTAACATACATTTAATGCTTTATTAAATTTTCTCTCTCATAACTTTAACTTCCCATTATTCATTTTTGAGTTTTAAAAACTTATGAGTGTAACTATAATGTTTACGAGTGTAACTCTATAGAATTATGAGTGTACTAATATAACTTTGATTTTTTAATGCGATTTTTTATATAAAAATCTATGAGTATAAATCAATTGTTTCATTCGTGTAACTCTATTGTTTTAAGCGTGTAACTCTATTGTTTTAGGCGTGTAACTCTATTATTTTAGGCGTGAAACTCCATTATTTTAGGCGTGTAACTCTATTATTTTAGGCGTGTAACTCTATTATTTTAGGCGTGTAACTTTATTGTTTTAGGCGTATAACTATATTGTTTTAGGCCTGTAACTCTATTATTTTAGGCCTGTAACTCTATTATTTTAGGCGTGTAACTCTATTGTTTTAGGCGTGTAACTCTATTATTTTAGGCGTGTAACTCCATTGTTTTAGGCGTGTAACTCCATTGTTCTATTGTTGAAAGTTCATTGTTCTATTGGTGTAACTCTATTATTCTATTTGTGTAACTCTATCGTTCAATTGGAGTAACTTTATGTTTCTTTTAGTGTAACTCTATTTTAGGCGTGTAACTCTATTATTTTAGGCGTGTAACTCTATTGTTGTAGGCGTGTAACTTTATGATTCTTTTAGTGGTTTTTTTAGTGTAACTTTATTGGTCTTTTGATGTAACTCCATGGTTCTTTTGGTATAACTTCATATTTTATTACTGAAACTCTATGGTACTATTAGTGGAAAAAATCAAAAACCACCACCAAAACACATAGATCTCGTTTTTAAGAAATAGAAAAAAATCACAACCAACAAAAACTACAACTTTTTTTAGATCTGAAAAGAAAAATAACAACTTCCGGCGGCACCCACCACGTACACCACAACCCGAAAAGAAATCAAAAGAAAAAAAAAAAGGCCCACCAAGAAGAAATAAAAACCCATCAACAACCAACAAAAATATCTTTTTTCAGATCTGAAAAAAAAATATAACAACGAAATATAACAACCAACAAAAATCAAAAGAAAAAAAATAACCAAAAAACGAAATAAAAGAAAAATATAACAACGAAATATAACAACCAACAAAAATCAAAAGAAAAAAAAAACCCACCAAAAATTAAATAAAAACCCATCAACTACCACAAAAATAACAACGTTTTTTCAGATCTGAAAAATAGGAGAAGAGGCAGCAGTATAGTGGTAGGCGGCAGGAGGTGTGACGGCAAGAGGTGTGGCGACAGGAGGTGGCGTGAGGAGTTTTTTTTAGGGTCTTTTTCTTTTTGATTTTTTTTCAGGGGTGGTGGGAGAGAGAATGGAGATTGAGGGAGAGAGAAGGAAGAGAGAGGGAATGAATGAATAAATGAGTAGGATTAGGGTTTGGTTGCTTTTATATCTAATCTATTTATTTTGTTTTAATCTTGACCATTCAATTGTTTTGATCTAAGGGCTAGTATTAGGACTCAAGGACTCAACACTAGAGGGTGGACTCATTTGATCTTGATTCTATATATATGTATGTATGTATGTATGTATGTATGTATGTATGTATGTATGTATATGTTATCAAATCTATTAACCGAACATAAAGACATTATTAACATATCATAATAATTATAAACATACTACTAAGAATATTCAATACTAACAATCAATTATTAATAATAATAATTTTAATAAAATAAATTACTCCACTTATTAACATCAAATTTAATATTAAAACAATAATTAATAACAATAAAAATAATAAGAATAAGAATAATTACAATAATAAGAATAACACAAAATAGCCCCCTTAAGACCCTGGGTTCGAATCCCACGACCAACAATATAATAAAACCAGTCCCCACTTCTTCCTTTCACTCACCCGCACACCCCATTTCACGCCCACACAACCACCAGCCAGGTCGCCCCTAGCCACCACAATCCACCCCATTCTCTCGCTTCTATCACCACCACACTCTTGCTCCCACCTGAAACCGCCATAAACGCCCCAAGACACTGCCCAAACCCAACTACCCACAAACAGTTACTATGTTCTCTATAACCTGTCTGCGCACTCCTGTCTTCTCCCGTGTTTTCCACCCACCATCAGACCCACATACCACCCCTAGCTACCACCGGCGTCACCACTGACCCACGGTGGTTCCTTGGGTGGTCACCGTGTGTCCTCGTTCCCCCAAAAGACAACACAAACGCAGTCTAAAAAGCCTGATGAACACGCACCCCACACCCCTGTTTTCCTGGTTTATACTCGAACCCAAAACGACCTCTGTCGTGGTGGTGCTCCGGTCATCATGAACAACCATATAACCACTCACATGAACCATACATCCTACTACTATTACCCATGAGTAAACAAGAAAATAAAAAACCATAAACAGAATCGAATGAGTAATTAAAAACGAATCAGAAAAATGCAAATCACTGCCATTGTCGACATTACTTGTCATTCTTATGACTGTCACAATGATTCTAAGGCGGCCTAACGATGATAAACATGTTAAGGGTACTACAAGGGTTACCCACAACTATAAAACATTGGGTCGAAGGTCTGAAAAGCGCGAGAAACAGTGTGTCGAACTTACAGTGGCGCAAGGAAGTATACGATAATGGTGTGGGTTGTCCGTCTTTCTCTATTGTTCTTCTCTATTAAAACGACTGATGAGTGGTATTTTGGTACCGTTTTACTCCTCATTTATACCTTATTTGGATTCGATTTTGCGTGCTTAATTGATTAAATGGCTCATTTTATTAGTTAATTACTATTTAATAGCTTAATGTTATTTATCGAGAATAAATATATATATTTGTGGAATTTTCGGCCTAATAGCTCATTTTTAATATTTTATTAGAAGTTAATTAGATTTATTGTTATTATTGCAAATAACATTTATTTCGAGAATTTGTTACTTCGATTCATAAATAGAAGAAGATCAAGTGAAGCAAGACGGGTTAAAGAGGTAAAGACGGGTCAAAGCCAAGCCAAGTCAACGAGACTTGAAAATATGTAATCCACTGTAACTTGTTACCCTGCCATTCTCTATATCTACGATCAACCACCTTCACCATCATTCCATGAATCCAATTCAACCATTCACTACCGAACTCCATCACCCACTCAAATTATGGCCGCGCATTTCGGCTTGCTCTACCTTTCGCGCCCACCAGCATACCCGAGTTCCACAAGCTCAACATCAATTCCGACCAGCCGCTGATCATCAACCACCATCTCTTCTTCTCCGTTCGACACCAGCAACCACAACCCCATTTACATCACCACGCTCCTCTACATCCCCAGTACCTTCCACAACCACCAATCACCTGCCAATCACCACCATTAATCATCATCATCTTCAATTCCATCATTCACCATCATCACCATCCCGACATCAGCATGACTCACGCATCACCAGCGCAACCACCAAGCACCACCATCATCAATCAATTCAACATTCAAACCAACAACCCAATCCTCCATCTCTGCTTCACCACCGTCACTCCTGCACCACCGTGCTCTGACTCTCTGCCCTCAGTTTACGAAATCAGCAGCAGCATCACATGACCACAACCGCTATCAACACTTTAATCATTTTCATTCACCACTACCACGAAGCCAAGCCTCATCGAACACCAAGTTGTCACCATTGAAGCTCACCTGCAACCACCAGTCACGATTCTCAACCACGAGCCCAAAACCAACAACCACCATCAACTTGCTCGAACCACCACTCGTATCAACAACCCAGATTCGGTGCCGAAACCGAGTTGCTGCATCTCACCTGAATCTGACATGGGTTCGCACTACTCCGTTCATCGCCATCAGTGATAACAACTTGTTTGTGGTTGTATTTGAGTGACTCATTTAATAACTTAATTGGGTTTATCAATTCGGACGAAGTAGAGGAGTTGGGTCGGTGGAAAAAGAGCAGAAAATGAATCAAAATTTGGATGAAGGATGGAAAGTGTGTATCAGAAGAAGAAGAATATAAAGTGCAGGAAAGCTGGTTCTGAGGAAAATAATAGAAGAGATGAAATGACAAAGTTACCCTTGGAATCATTTATTCTATTGAATTTTAAGTGAGCGCAGACTTGTATTTTTACATTGTGTTGAGGGATATAAAAACAAGGAATCAGAATAGAGGGAAAAAAAAGACAGTAGAGAACGACATAGGCAGCTTTGGGTTTTTTAGAAAATAGAAGACGGAGAGTAGTTTAGAATAGCTTAGTATCAAAACACTCATTTTCTTTATTTTTCACTCTTTTTATTTCTATATAATTAGCCTTTAATTAGATACAAGTTTCAAGCTTTTGTAATCCGTCTTCTAGATCTATACATTTCCGAACATTTTGTCTCTTATGGTATAAATTTCTTCCCTTTTATATTACTTGTGCTTGTTTTATCATTTATTGTTTTCATAGTGTTAATGTTTAATTTTATCAAAGTTGTAATCTTTATTACTTTATTTATGTTTGTTTTATGTTTAAGGTTAGTGGATAGTTTAGTTAGTGTTAATTTAATCATGTTAGAGTAGTTTAATAGTTATGGGATGAGATTAGTGAAGAAAAGTTTGAGTCTTGAATGTGGGTAATTGTTTAAATAATGTTTGGTTTGATTATTGCTCATTATTAATCTTGTGATACTAATGACGATTAGTGTGCTTAATTATGCCAACGAGAAATCCGAGGTTTAATTGGTTTAGTTACTTGACTATGATTGTTAAGTTGACGTCATGAAAGTGAGTTATGTATTGATAGGGAATTTAATTAATTGTTCGAGAGAATGCTAGTTTGAGACCCTAATGAACGATAATCACCTTACTTATTGCGTGAATTAGTGATTTGAAAGAATGTTAATTTATGTATGTTTCTCTATTGCTAGACCAATACTTGACTACATGACACATTGACACCCATACCCCTAACTCCCTTAATTTATTGTTTACTCTTATTTTAGCTTTAGATTTTAATTATCTATTTCATTCTCTTTTTCCGACTAAACTAGAACTTAAACGAGATTTATAGCCAAACCCCACCATCCTTTGGGTTCGATCCTAAATTATACTACTTAATTTAGGAGTTTACAAATTGTTTTGGTGCCGGAATTGACGACAAAAATCGGCTATCAACGACATACCAGACTAAGTATACTGGTGTACACGGAGTAGGGAGGCAGACGGAAGCTTGAAGATGAATAGGGTTTTTGTTTTGCGTTGATGGAGGTAGATGGTTGTAATACTACGTTTTTTATTGTGTTTTTCTTTTTATTTATTTTAATTTTTGGTTGTTATGTTAACATGTTTTCATTATTTAAACGTTAGTAATCGATAATTAATTTATGGAATAAGTATCACATGTGTTGGTAAGGGGTCGAGTATGCGAATGAGTAACGAAACCGCGTTAAGTACGAGTATGGGCCTCGAGATGTGTGTCAAGGCTGGAAAGCCCAACCTTATAGCTTTTCACGTTCAAAAACCCATGCTGCCCAAACCTCAACAAAATCTATCAGCCACCTCTTATAAACCATCTCGTAACCCTAACCCTAAACCCACAACGCCTCTCTCTCTCACACTCACACACTGCCGACACCTCTAGGAGCAGGAAGCAAGGATCACTTGGTGGTTTAGGGTGGCTATAGGCGGTTCGATTTGCATCTGAAAACGGGTACTCAATACTCATTCTCTGTTTTTCTTGTTTTCTGTTCATCTTCAATGCGTTAATTCTATAAGATAATTATAGTTTTGGTTCTGTTTCTTCGTGTATTTATGATCTATGGTGATAGTACTTGTGTTTTAACCCTAGACTTGATGTCGTTGACCATCCAAGACCATCCTCGAAGGCCGTTTTGGTGCCTGTGTCAATCGTTTTTTTTTCCAGAAAATAACAGAACAGTGTTGCGGGTATGGTATTTTGATAGGGTTTCGATGTAGTTATTGGTCACGACGGTTCTGGGTAGTAAGGTATAGTTGTAGACGGGAGTCAGGGTGGTAGGGTGGTTGATGTCGCGGTGGTTTAGGGTGTTTAGTACCAGTGCTTTATCGGATTTAGTTTGGGGTGTCAGTCACGGTTTATTGCAGTGTTGTTAGTGATGCTGGGTTTTTCACGGTTGTTTGGTGGTGGTTGGGTAGGTCGACAGCCAACGATACCTCTCCTGGAATCACCGTGGCTCAGAGGCGAGCAAGGTGGTGCCAGGGGCGAGTTCAGAGGCGACGTGAGGTGTCAGTGGCGGTCTGAATTGCGCGGGTCAGGGGTTGCGATGGTATGTTTACGGGTCTGTAGGTAGGGCCTGTTTTGCGTGTTTTGATGCGTAGATTTTAGTAGTGGTCACGTAAGTGGAGTGTATTGCTATTAATTTAATAGATTATTATTATTATTATTATTATTATTATTATTATTATTATTATTATTATTATTATTATTATTATTAGTGTTATTATTATTATTATTATTATAATTATCCTTATCATTTTATTATTATTAGTAATGTATGAATAAATATATATAATGACTTATGTTATTTATTTTGTGGTTGTTGTTAAAATTGTTAGTATTAATATTAGGGATGATTGAATGATTATTATTCATGATATGGTAAGAAATAATATTAGTAAGGTATAAGAATATGTTAGGTGATATGTTACCTTGATAACAAATCTATTTTTAGTAAGTACTATATTTAGTAAGTGCTATTTTTAGTAAGTTTATGATTAGTTAGTTGTACTTGGTTGCATGTTTAGAAATTGATGTAAGTAATATTTATAGGAACGGAATTTGAGGAGGAACATTACTAGACGGTGGTTGCTTGTTTGCAGACTGCTATTCCAGGTAGGATACACTGTACTATATCCTATGATGTAAAATGAATGGTTGTTTATAATGTGCATTATGAGTGCAAGCATGATTTATATGTGTTTGGTGTTCAAGTATTAGTTGTTAAATATTGCATTCATAAGCATGTCAATTGCATTATTGAGAGGGAGGTGACAGATATTATTTGATATAAAGCCCAGGGTGGTCTGCAGGCCAGGCCTGGTGTCTTCAGCTTTATGCTGGTATTCGACGACGGTCGATTATAGTCTGCCGGGAGGTTCGGTATGGCTTGGTGTTTCGGGTTATGATTGGTGTTTCGGGTTGTGATTGAGCTCAGCATTGACATTGCATTTGCATATTACATTGTTGCATTTATATTATTGTGTTATCCTACTCAACCGCGAGGTTGACAGTGTATTCGTGTTCACCTACAATGATCCGGAATGGGGAGTAGATCTTTCAGGTCAGAGACAGATGGACTAGGACTTGGGCATGGAGGAGAGACATGGATTGGACCGACCTAGTTTAGATCACTTAGTCTCTTATAGTCTTCACTTGTTTTGTAACAGTGTTTTGGAACTTTAGTTGGACTTTGCTTTGTAATAGCTTTCAGTTTGATCGTTTAGAAATTAAAGTACTGTGTGTCTTTCACTGTGATTATCTACTGCCCTGGTTCATCCAGGATGGTAACAGTCCTATTTACTCTGGAAGTCCTAGTTCAGGCTCCTAGGTAAATGGGGGTGTTACAAATTGGTATCAGAGAGAACGATCCTAAGGCCTAAACTAAAATGGAAATAATGAACATAGGGGAGTCTAAATAAAATGAACCCCAGGCTAGTAACTGTTAGGAGCCCATAGGAGTTGGGATGAGTTAGGGGCCCCCTCAAACCAAGCCACTGGCCCTTTCAGTCTAACCTGGTTACTTGAGAGTTGAAGAGTGTGGGTAGGTTTGGACCCAAGGTAAATATAATATATGTATATATACTAACCTTTCAGCGCCAAGGGAATGAGGTAAGTTATGATGTGAAAGATGAATAAGTATATATGTATACTGTAAGGCATGTATATGTGTTATTTACAAGCATTGAGAACTTGAGTTTATATCCTAATTTTGTTTATAAGTGAGATTTGTATATGCATGTGGTTATGTGATCCCTAAGCCTTTAGGTAGACCTTTAATAAGGATTTAATCATATGGAAAGTTACATGCTAAGTATGAATGTTAGTAAGACCAAGTCAGAATAGGAGTTGACCTAGGGTGCTTATAAAAATTTGTCACCTGTGTAGCAAAATGCCTCCCAGAAGAGAACCCAACACTGCTAATGTATCACAAGAGGAATTGGATCGCCTGCTAGCTATCAACGCTGCTCTGCTAGCTAAGATTGGGGCAAGCACTCAGTCTGATGCGATTAAGATGAGTAATAATATTTCTAGGCATAACCCCACCAAGTACGATGGGGAAGGGGCACCGAGTTTACTTGCGGAGTGGTGCCGAGAGTTCGAGAGTATCTTCGAACTATTGTCTGTACCGGAATCTATGAAGGTGGACCAAGCTGTATTCTATCTGAAGGGTACAGCTAGGTTATGGTGGAATAACAACAAAGAAGAAATCAAGGCTGCTGCGGAAGAGATTGGGTCGGAATATATACGCTGGGAAGAATTCAAGGGGATTTTATCCTCCAAGTTCGTGCCGGAGCATGTGAAAGGAAAACTACGAGCTGAGTTCGATTCATTGCAGATGGCCGAAGGGATGACTGTGGAGGCATACCACAGTAAGTTTTTGCAGTTGGCAGAGAATGTAGCTGACTTAGGCTACACACAGGAGATGTTGGCAGCAAGGTTTGAGAAGGGGCTGACCCTCAATATCAAGAGAAGCATGCTGGCGACTAAGCCCACGACAGTGGAAGATATTTATGAGAGGGCTGGCCAGGCTGAGAGGCTCGCTGACATGATCAAAGAAGAGGAGAAGACAAAGGGGGAGAAAAGGAAGGCTGAGTCAACAACTGAGGGTTCAGGAAACAAAAAATCAAATAATCAGTACCGATCTTTCTTCTCTAACAATGCATCAGGGAGCAATGAGAATCGAGGTGGAAATCGTTCTATGTCTGGGACAAGCTTTGCCAAACCTACCTGTTTTAAATGTGGAAAGTATGGGCATAAGATATCCAACTGCTGGGTTGGGACTCAGAGCGCCGGAAACAGTTATAATCGGGGCAATCAAAGTGGTGGCTTCAGAACACCAAATGCGAGTTACTCGGGCAACAACAAATCTGGAGGTAACAGTTACCAGCGGAGTTATGGCAACTACAATAATCAGAACCGCTACCAGGGAAACCAGGGTAGTGGGAACAACAACTTCCAAAAGAATCTTGCCGAGGCTAGTAACCAGAGCGGAGCTGCATCCGTCAATCAGACTACAGCCAAGAAGAGTGGAGCTCTGTTCATGATGGGCAAGGAGGCTGCAGAGGAGGATGCTCACGTTGTCACGGGTACATTTCTAGTACAATCCTTTCCTACTTACGTTTTATTTGATTCTGGTGCCTCGCATTCTTTCATATCTGCGGAGCATGCTAGGGCTATAGGACTTGATGTATATAATAGTATAGCCGATTCTGTAACCATACCTTCTGGGGAGTCCATAGCTTGTAATAGAGTCTATAACAATGTAATGATCCAAGTAGGGGCTGTAAGTTTTGAGTCGGACTTGATAGAATTTCCCTTAGGAGGTTTTGAGGTGATACTGGGCATGGATTGGCTGAAAAAGTATAAAGCCTACATTGATTGCTACCAAGGAAAGATCACTTTGAGGGGACCCAAGGGAGTGAGGGTATCCTACAAGGGATACTCTGTGAAACCTAAACTGAAGCTGATATCTATCAATGCGCTGAAGACCTGCCTAAAGAGGGGCGATGAGATGCTACTATGCCATGTGAGAGATTTGACTGCAGAGAAACCCCAAGCCAGGGAGATCGATGTTGTAAGAGATTTTGAAGACGTGTTTCCAGAAGAAATTCCTGGGTTACCACCAAAGAGGGACTTGGATTTTGGCATTGATCTGAAACCCGGGGCTGAGCCAATTTCTAAAGCACCTTATCGCATGGGACCTAAGGAATTGGAGGAGTTGAGAAAGCAGTTGGATGAGCTAGCAAGCAAGGGATACGTAAGACCGAGTGTGTCACCTTGGGGAGCACCAGTTTTGTTTGTAAAGAAGAAGGACGGAACGATGAGGTTGTGCGTGGATTATAGGGAGCTTAACAACGTGACGATCAAGAACCGATACCCTTTACCTCGCATCGATGATCTTTTTGACCAGTTGAGTGGGGCTGGTGTGTTTTCCAAGATTGATTTGCGGTCAGGGTATCATCAGCTGAGAATCAAAGATGCAGATATTCACAAGACTGCGTTCAGATCGAGGTATGGGCATTATGAATTCGTAGTGATGCCATTTGGTTTGACTAATGCACCTGCTGTTTTCATGGATTTAATGAACAGAGTGTTTAGTCCCTATCTGGACCAGTTTGTGGTGGTGTTTATTGATGACATCTTGGTGTATTCGAAGAACAGAGAAGAGCATGCTAAACATTTGAGCTTGGTATTACAGACCTTGAGGGATCATCAATTGTATGCTAAGTTGAGTAAGTGCGAATTCTGGCTCGAGAAGGTTGCATTTCTGGGCCATGTGGTGTCTAAGGAGGGTGTTTCTGTTGATCCTAGCAAGATTGAAGCCGTTTCAAAGTGGGAACGACCGAAAAATGTGGCTGACATTCGAAGTTTCTTGGGTTTGGCCGGTTACTACAGGAGATTTGTGAAGGACTTCTCAAAAATAGCCAAGCCTATGACTTCATTGATGCGGAAAGAGAATAGATTTGTTTGGGATGAGAGCTGCGAGAAGGCGTTTCTGGAATTGAAGGAGCGTCTTACTTCAGCTCCTATCCTTGCTTTGCCAGAAGGAAGTGGGAATTTTGAGGTATACACTGATGCTTCAAAGAAGGGACTGGGTTGTGTGCTGATGCAAAATGGGAGAGTAATCGCCTATGCTTCTAGGCAGCTGAAGCCATATGAGGAGAATTATCCGACGCATGATTTGGAGCTGGGAGCAGTGGTTTTTGCACTAAAACTGTGGCGACATTATCTCTATGGAGCTACATTTAAGGTGTATTCCGATCATAAGAGCTTGAAATACATTTATACCCAGAGAGAGCTGAACATGCGTCAGAGGAGGTGGATCGAACTTATTGGAGACTACGACATGGAGATTCTGTACAAGGAAGGGAAAGCGAATGTGGTGGCTGATGCATTGAGTAGGAAATCTGTTCACGCTCTATGCACAGCAAGATCGAGACTGAGTATGTATCGTGAGTTGGGACAGATGGGAATTGCGGTGATCAAGAAGGGTGAAACCATGGGAGATTTAACGATCGAGCCTGAGATATATTCTGAGATCCGGGAACGCCAGAAGAGTGATCCAAGAATTCAGAAGTGGCGTGAGGCAGTGAACAAAGCTAGTGACGCCGAGCCATATTCTAAGTTCAAGGTTCACAGTGACGACAGTTTGAGATTTGATGGGAGATGGTGTGTACCTGAAGATGAAGAATTGAAGAGAAAGATTCTGGTCGAAGCTCATTCTACACCGTATTCCGTTCATCCTGGAGGGGATAAGTTGTACAAAGATCTAAAGAAAGCTTTTTGGTGGCCAAAGATGAAGCAAGAGGTAGCTGAGTTTGTCTCTCGTTGCTTGGTATGTCAGAGGGTCAAAGGGGAGCATAAGAGGCCGCAAGGGAAGTTGCAACCTCTGGATGTACCTGAATGGAAGTGGGAAAGCATTTCCATGGATTTCATTGTGCGCTTACCTAGGACTTCAAAAGGGAATGATATGATATGGGTGATCGTGGATAGACTAACTAAATCGGCTCATTTTATTCCGATGAAGGAGACGTGGAGTAAAGCTGAGTTGGCTAAGGCCTACATCAGGCATGTGGTAAAGCTTCATGGAGTACCTAAAGATATTGTTTCTGATCGTGATTCCCGGTTTATCTCTAAGTTTTGGCAGGAGTTACAGTCATTGATGGGAACTACTTTGAAGATGAGTACTGCATTCCATCCAGCAACGGATGGTCAGACAGAGAGGACTATCCAGACACTGGAAGATATGTTGCGGGCTTGCGTACTAGAGTTTGGAGGATCTTGGGAGGACAGACTTGACTTGATCGAGTTTTCGTACAACAATAGCTATCATACTAGCATTGGGATGGCTCCTTTTGAGGCATTGTATGGAAGGAAGTGTAGGAGTCCAGTTTGCTGGGATGATCGAGCTGATATAGTGACTTTGGGACCTGAGATGATTCAGGAGATGATAGCACAGGTCCAGGTAATTCGACAGAAAATGAGAGCGGCCCAAGATAGACAGAAGAGTTATGCCGACCAAAAGAGGAGTGACATCACATTCGAGGCAGGAGAGAAAGTGTTGCTGAAAGTGTCACCTATGCGAGGAGTGATGAGGTTTGGTAAGAGGGGCAAGTTGAGCCAGAAGTTCATTGGGCCATTCGAGATTTTAGAGCGAGTTGGTGAGGTAGCCTATCGATTAGCCCTACCTCCAGCGTTAGCCAGGGTGCACAACGTGTTCCATGTATCGCAACTAAGGAGATATATCAGTGATCCTTCGCATATCCTTGATCATGAGGTTATCGAGGTCGATGAGCAGTTGACCTATGAGGAACGACCCAAAGAGATCCTTGACAGAAAAGTGAGGAAAACCAGAAATGGGGAGACCGCGCTCGTGAAAGTCTTGTGGACCAATCATAATGTCGAGGAGGCTACTTGGGAGACTGAAGTTGCGATGAGGGAAAAGTATCCTGATCTTTTTAATTAAGGTATGTTACGAGGACGTAACTTTCTTTTTACGAGGGTAGAATGTGACATTTCGTGTTTTACGCGCCTTTGTTTATTTCTTTTAAAAGTGTGACATCTTTGTTCGTTACGTGCTTAGTGACCAATTGTTGAACTCGGGATGGTGAACTTCGGGACGAAGTTCATTTTAAGGAGGGAAGACTGTAATACTACGTTTTTTATTGTGTTTTTCTTTTTATTTATTTTAATTTTTGGTTGTTATGTTAACATGTTTTCATTATTTAAACGTTAGTAATCGATAATTAATTTATGGAATAAGTATCACATGTGTTGGTAAGGGGTCGAGTATGCGAATGAGTAACGAAACCGCGTTAAGTACGAGTATGGGCCTCGAGATGTGTGTCAAGGCTGGAAAGCCCAACCTTATAGCTTTTCACGTTCAAAAACCCATGCTGCCCAAACCTCAACAAAATCTATCAGCCACCTCTTATAAACCATCTCGTAACCCTAACCCTAAACCCACAACGCCTCTCTCTCTCACACTCACACACTGCCGACACCTCTAGGAGCAGGAAGCAAGGATCACTTGGTGGTTTAGGGTGGCTATAGGCGGTTCGATTTGCATCTGAAAACGGGTACTCAATACTCATTCTCTGTTTTTCTTGTTTTCTGTTCATCTTCAATGCGTTAATTCTATAAGATAATTATAGTTTTGGTTCTGTTTCTTCGTGTATTTATGATCTATGGTGATAGTACTTGTGTTTTAACCCTAGACTTGATGTCGTTGACCATCCAAGACCATCCTCGAAGGCCGTTTTGGTGCCTGTGTCAATCGTTTTTTTTTCCAGAAAATAACAGAACAGTGTTGCGGGTATGGTATTTTGATAGGGTTTCGATGTAGTTATTGGTCACGACGGTTCTGGGTAGTAAGGTATAGTTGTAGACGGGAGTCAGGGTGGTAGGGTGGTTGATGTCGCGGTGGTTTAGGGTGTTTAGTACCAGTGCTTTATCGGATTTAGTTTGGGGTGTCAGTCACGGTTTATTGCAGTGTTGTTAGTGATGCTGGGTTTTTCACGGTTGTTTGGTGGTGGTTGGGTAGGTCGACAGCCAACGATACCTCTCCTGGAATCACCGTGGCTCAGAGGCGAGCAAGGTGGTGCCAGGGGCGAGTTCAGAGGCGACGTGAGGTGTCAGTGGCGGTCTGAATTGCGCGGGTCAGGGGTTGCGATGGTATGTTTACGGGTCTGTAGGTAGGGCCTGTTTTGCGTGTTTTGATGCGTAGATTTTAGTAGTGGTCACGTAAGTGGAGTGTATTGCTATTAATTTAATAGATTATTATTATTATTATTATTATTATTATTATTATTATTATTATTATTATTATTATTATTATTATTATTATTATTATTATTAGTGTTATTATTATTATTATTATTATAATTATCCTTATCATTTTATTATTATTAGTAATGTATGAATAAATATATATAATGACTTATGTTATTTATTTTGTGGTTGTTGTTAAAATTGTTAGTATTAATATTAGGGATGATTGAATGATTATTATTCATGATATGGTAAGAAATAATATTAGTAAGGTATAAGAATATGTTAGGTGATATGTTACCTTGATAACAAATCTATTTTTAGTAAGTACTATATTTAGTAAGTGCTATTTTTAGTAAGTTTATGATTAGTTAGTTGTACTTGGTTGCATGTTTAGAAATTGATGTAAGTAATATTTATAGGAACGGAATTTGAGGAGGAACATTACTAGACGGTGGTTGCTTGTTTGCAGACTGCTATTCCAGGTAGGATACACTGTACTATATCCTATGATGTAAAATGAATGGTTGTTTATAATGTGCATTATGAGTGCAAGCATGATTTATATGTGTTTGGTGTTCAAGTATTAGTTGTTAAATATTGCATTCATAAGCATGTCAATTGCATTATTGAGAGGGAGGTGACAGATATTATTTGATATAAAGCCCAGGGTGGTCTGCAGGCCAGGCCTGGTGTCTTCAGCTTTATGCTGGTATTCGACGACGGTCGATTATAGTCTGCCGGGAGGTTCGGTATGGCTTGGTGTTTCGGGTTATGATTGGTGTTTCGGGTTGTGATTGAGCTCAGCATTGACATTGCATTTGCATATTACATTGTTGCATTTATATTATTGTGTTATCCTACTCAACCGCGAGGTTGACAGTGTATTCGTGTTCACCTACAATGATCCGGAATGGGGAGTAGATCTTTCAGGTCAGAGACAGATGGACTAGGACTTGGGCATGGAGGAGAGACATGGATTGGACCGACCTAGTTTAGATCACTTAGTCTCTTATAGTCTTCACTTGTTTTGTAACAGTGTTTTGGAACTTTAGTTGGACTTTGCTTTGTAATAGCTTTCAGTTTGATCGTTTAGAAATTAAAGTACTGTGTGTCTTTCACTGTGATTATCTACTGCCCTGGTTCATCCAGGATGGTAACAGTCCTATTTACTCTGGAAGTCCTAGTTCAGGCTCCTAGGTAAATGGGGGTGTTACAATGGTAGTATAGAGTATTAGGGATTGTTTGTGCAGTATGTCGATGTAACACCCTCATTTATTTAGGGGCCTGAACTAGGACTCTCCAGATAATTAAGGGTGTTACCATCTCGGATTACCGAGGCAGTAGATAACAAAGGAAGGAACACAGTACTTTATTAAATGTTAAACTCCAAAACAAGCTCTTACAACTATTTCAAAAACTGTCTCAAAAGATAAAGTAGACTCTACAACTCATGACAGAACTACTATAGTGATCTAGACTCTAGTCTGGTCCGGATCCAAGCTCTCTCATCCCTTTAGCTCCCGTAGTCTCAAGTACCTGTCAATCTGCTCCCCAATAAATTGGTTCATCACAGGTGATCACGAATACAAAGGTCAACCACAAGGTTGAGTAGAGGAAAAATAAGCAGTCGAAGCATTACTATAATTAGAAAGTCGATCATCTCCACTCCGAATCACAAGACCCAATATTCTCCACACCGTATCACAAGACCCATTATCTCCGCACCAAATCACAAGACCCATTATCTCCACACCAATCACAAGACCCATTATCTCCACACCAATCACAAGACCCATTATCTCCACACCAATCACAAGACCCAGTATTCACCTCACCGTATCGTATCACAGAAATATGCAGTCAATTAAACACAATATAGCACCATGCATACAATAAGATGTACATATTTAACATCATAATATAATCAGATTACTCATCACCATGTATACTGTATTCCCCTACCTCAAATTGCAGAAGCACAGTCAATCATAAGCTTGCTAGAAGTACTCCACGCGAAACCCGTCACCTAACATATATTATGGAATGAATTAATAAACTTCCCGAACCCCCATAAGCCAACTTATATATATTCTATAAATAGCAACCCTCCTATAAATGGAAAGTTTCCAAAAATGAAAACTTTCCCGAAGTAGAAACTTTCTTAAACATTTTTCCCGACTCATAAACTTCAACTAACACAAAATAATAACTAATAATAGTAGTAATAATAAACAATACTAACAAAGATAACTAGCAAATAGTAATAATAATAAATAATAATACTTATAATAACAATAATAATATTAATGAAAATAATAACAATAACAACAATCAACAGCCTACACCCGACGCAAACCCCCGTGACACAAACCGCCACACCGCCGCGTACAGACCCTCCGACCACCAACTACCACCAGCCCACAACACCCCCGACAACCTGCTACCAACCTGACACCACCAATCCCTACGTCAACCACCGGTGAGGTAACCCAGATCCCCCAAACCCAGGTCTGAACCACTCTCGCAAAACCACTCGCCTGAAACGATTCCCTGTCGACCACCACCGCAGCCCCTAGCACCACCCATGACTCCCACCAACATTACCTCCGACAGTAGACCTATAAACCACGGTGGTACCACTGTATTGACCTCCCCCGAGTCGACAGTGATACCATCCCCAAACAACCTCCCTGACTCGAATAACCAAAACCTCCCTGACTCTTATTTCCCGTGATGAACAGACCACCAAAACCGCCCCCTTCGACGACGACACAAACGCCCTAGCCTACTGGCACCACCCCCACGACTCGACTCTGACTACCACCAAGACAACCGTGTCAACCATGCCTGATAAAAACGACACCCTTCCCTACGAATCCCCACAACACAAGACACAGACACAACAACGATAAACAGAGTTATTGCGACATACCAGTTTCACGGCCAAATCGAGGGACCCTAGGCTGGTCTAGTTTACTATTTCAAACCTCCTCTTCCTTCTCTGATATGGCGGCTGAAATTGTGTGGTGGTGGCAGTGTGTGAAGTAGGGTAACTAGGGGTGTGTAGCCTCTTATATGACGGCATATGGAGGCTGGAGTCTGAGAGTGCTACTTAGGGTTTTAATCATAAACTGGCTGTTTGTTTGTGCACGCAAAACGAGGCCCAAGCCTCGTGTGTCCAGCGGTCCCGTGATCAAACCCCACCATCGACATACACTAACCCATTTAAATACTATATAAATCGAGTGTTAAAAGCGTTTAAAATACTATCGATACAACAATTATAAAAGTAAGTCTCGCAATAAAATTATCTAAATGTTCGGGGTATTACAGTCGATGTGTTAAACAGGGTTTGTTTTATGTTCATGAGTGGAACTAGGGTTTACATAGGTTATGGTTCATAGCTTACTTGAGCCCAAGCCCATCACGCTTCTCAAGGACTACTCCGTTCCCGACTCATAACTTAAAATAACCAAGTACGTATAATTTATTTATACTAATTAAATTAATTATGAGAATATAATTTTATTAGAACTAACATAAATATATATATAAAAATTAGGATTTAAATATAATTATGAATTAAATAATAAAACAAGTATAAATGAGAAATAAATATAAAACATGAAATATATTCAATTATATTATAAATATTTTATAAAATAAATAAATACGAATGAAATGTCATTTTATGAAATAAAATCAAATATAATGATTACGAAATACGAAATAATCGTAGAAATACGATTTATAAAATAATAACATTTTACGTAAAATACTTTATAAACATTCCGTTTGAAATACGTGTATAAAACATGGTTTGACTGCCGTTGACCGAGGCTAACATACGGGGTATTACAGTCTTCCCTCCTTAAAATGAACTTCGTCCTGAAGTTCGCCACCCTGTAACGATAACGAAACATATAACAAGCATTAAACAATCACAAGTAGCATTAAATAGGCTTCAAAACGCGAAATGTTACATTCTACCCTCGTTAAGAAAACTTTGTCCCCAAAGTTTTAACGCATAACTAAATTAAAAGATACTTCATGAATCACAATAAAATGCATAACAGAGTACTCAGAATTATCAAGTATATTCAAACAATCACGACATACCAATCTGCCATATCATAAATCATTAAGATTTTACAATCCTATCAACCTTAAGACATGGTTACGTCCCCGTAACCCCATTAGAAAATCCACATCCAAAGCTCAAGAAGATCACCAAAACAACAGTCACCATCATTTGATAAGTTAATTACTCTATACTGGGCAACTAGCATCCGACTTTTAAAGCAACAAAACATACTTGTCAATTTCATGCTACGCAGTAAAACTAAATCAAGGTAACTAACACTTATATGTCCCTTGGAAATTTTTGACACAAAATTAACACATTTACATCAATGTAGACAATCAGCTAACTCATAGTTCATACTTGACGAATTAAACATTTCACGTTAGTAATCATATCATGGAAGTAAAATTCATATTTCTGCAAATCAGGTTTAGAGAGAGACAATAGGCAAAATTCAAGCAATGTAATAGTGTCTGTATAATTGAAACTACTTTATATAAACTTACCGAAATAAACAAGGTCATATTATCACATAACAAGGTTCATATTCATATCATATGCCTACTTTTCATGCTAATAATGCCATATCAGGATATTACATGGTTATATTACAGAATTCATATTTGATTAAACTTTTATATTTAAAACTTTACCATTTCAACATTCATACATCACGCAGCAACTTTCAAAAATCATAATTAAATAACCGCTTAACTATTTTGTGAGCTATTATAGTTTTTAGAAAATATAAGGAATTAAGTAATCATAGGAAAAATAATCAATTGCAAAGCTTAAGGAAATTATTTATGACAAATTTTACAACTCGGTTGGTCTGAACAAAAACTTTACAGCAATTAAACAGAAAATTGAGCAACTTGCAAAAATGACTATTAAATAACTGCTCGTTAAGATTTTACGCGGCTTATCATTTTGAAAACGTGAATGAATATTCTAAACAGTGGAGTTGGAATTATGCATAAAAAAATAACCACGTTTTAAATAATTTATTTTTCAAAAACATGAGTCAAAACAGAATTGTACAGTGACAATTTGACCACTGTCGACTAAAATATTTATTTCTAACCAACGACATTAGAAAGCTAATTCAGAAGGTTATCACACATAAAATTTTCATATCCATATAGAGAACACATTTTAAATGTCTGCCCGTACAAACAAGGTAACATTCTGAAAATTTTATTACAATTTTGGTACCTTAAAAATTACTTCACATTATCACATTTAAACACAATCATTCCTTCTCTAAAACATGTTGACATATCATTTGAAGCATTGAAATCACATTGCACAATATTAACATGTAAATGTTATCTAGAAAACGATAAAGATTGTGAAACCGAAAATAAAATCAACTAAATAACTCAATAATCATGTATGAATAGACAATGCATTAGTTTCTACCATCGTAACAATCACTACTTATTTAAATACGAAAATATATCCTAGAAATCACCAAGGTGCCACTTATTGAATACTAACCTTATAACTAAATTAAATGTATATAATTAAACGTTAAAATTGGCATGTAGTTCTCAACACATAACTATATAACATTCATGGCTTAGGGTAACACATTTCGCATATCACTAGACATGGATTGCTAAGGCAATTAGTAAAATACTAACATTCATAAATCTCAAAATTCGCTCACATTTCCCTAGTAAGCCAAACAGTATACTCTTGCAAGATTAAGGCATTCAAATAAGAAGTGTATACAAACTTAGAATAGCAACAAAAACAATTATCAACGGACACGACACCCGTTTCAGTCATCTAGCTTTACACATAAAACATAACTTGATTCCGTACCCTATAATAACATAGTCTGGTTGGCTCTATTAACCACTCCAGTCAATCATGGTGAGAACGGTGAGAACGACCCTAATAACCAACTTTCCAAATATGACACGTCACAACTGATGAGTACTATTTCGGTACCATTTTACCCCTCATTTATACCTTATTCCGACTCGATTTTGCGTGCTGAATTGATTAAATAGCTCATTTTTACTATTTATTTAGTAATTATTAGTTTTATTTTATTTATTATAAATAATTGTTAGATTTGTGGAATTTGATTCGATTTCGATCATTTTAGTGTTGTCTAGGGCCTATTTCGTGAACCAAGACGGAAATAAGACCGGGTCAAGGAAGTGAAGCAATGAGCACAATCAAAGTCCACCTTTGACTTATCAAATCTCAAAATCCTAATCACCCAACCATCCTTCACCGACTTTCACCTCCATTCACCATTACTATCATTCATTCAACCTTGTCCTCAACCAATTCGACATCACCACAATCATTTTCCATCATTCATTCAACCTTCATCACTCCAATCACCTCCTGCTCATTCACCACCGAACTCCACCGCCGCAGCCAAACCACCACAATTCACCATCATTCCATCACTATCCTTACCCCGTACCCATCATCAATCAATTTCAACATCGCCAACCGTCAGTCACGCACCACCATTCAGGCCGCCCTTCACCACCACCTTCAGACACCGTCACCTCCATTCCCGAACACCAGCAGCCCATCATCAATCGCCATTACATTCGGACCACCATTCATCACCATCAGTTTTTAATCTCATCTCATTGTGGTATCGGGTTCGCATCACTCCAGCCATTCACAAACCCGCTTTAACCATCCCAGACCCGCATCCCAACAACTCAATCCGCCACCACGGAGCACCACCGTCCCGGCTGCAGCATTACATCTCGCACTTGCTCCGTTCATCGCCATCAGTGATTACAACTTGTGTGTGATTGTATTTGGGTGACTCAATTAATCACTTAATTTGGTTTATCAATTCGGAAGAAGTAGAGGAGTTGGGTTGCGGAAAATGAATCAGACTTGGATGAAGATGGAAAGTGTATCAGATTAAGAAAAATATAAAGTGCAGAGAGCAGATTTTTGAAGAAAAGAATAAAAGTGGCAAAATGACGATGCTAGCCCTTTATTTGTTCCTTCTGTCGAGTTTAAGTGAGGGGCATTAAGGTCTTTTAATATTTTGTCTTTAGGGAAGTATAAAAAGAAAGATCAGACGGAGGGCTGAAAAAAAAAACAATTTGAGAACGCAGCATTATATTCAGAAATGAAAACAGTAGGGTAGTGAGTAGAGTAGTTTAGACCAAAAACAAAACTCTTGTTCTTATTTTTCTTTTTTTAATTTCTTAATAATTATCTCGTAGTTTAATGTAATCAATCAATTTGTGTTCAAGTTCAAATCTTTGGTAATTCATTTCCTAGATCCATCCTTTAATGCTCATTTCCTATCAAGTTTGGTATAATTTCTCACTCTCTTTTAATGTTCTTGTTTATTATCATTTATTGTATTTTATAGATGTAGTATTTAATTTCTATAAAGCTTCAATCTTAATTAGTTTAATTATGTTGATTTCATATTTAAGGTTAGTGGATAGTTTAGTTAGTGTCAATTTAATTATGTTAGAGTAGTTTAATAGTGATGGGATTAGTGTAGAAAAGTTCGAGTCTTGTATGTGAGTAATTGTTAAAATAATGTTTGGTTTGATTATTGTTCATTATTAGTCTTGTGATACTAATGACGATTAGTGTGCTTAATTATGCCAACGAGAAATCCGAGGTTTAATTTGTTTAGTTACTTGACTATGATTGTTAAGTTGACGTCACGAAAGTGAGTTAATGTATTAATCGGGAATTTAATTAGTTGTTCGAAAGAATGCTAGTTTGAGACCCTAATCGACGATAATCACCTTGCTTATTGCGTGAATTAGTGATTTGAAAGAATGCTAATTTATGTCATGTTTCCCTATTGCTAGACCAATACTTGAGCACATGAAACCCCATACACCTAACTCCCTTCATTTATCGTTTACTCTTATTTTAGCTTTAGACTTTAGTTATCTATCTCACAATCTTGTTGACCGACTAAACTAAAACTAGACCGCCAAGACTTATAGCCTAACCCCACCATCCTTTGGGTTCGACCCTAAATTATACTACTTAATTTAGGAGTTTACAAATTGTTTTTGGTGTCGGAATTGACGACAAAAACCGGCCATCAAAATGGCGCCGTTGCCGGGGATGGTGCTTTGTTAGATATAAGTTTTTGTTGAGTTTTAGGATTAGTCGTTTTATTGCTTTTTCATAAATTACAAAAAGACAAAAAAATAGAATATTTGAAAAAAGAAAAAAATATGTTGTTTCTTTATTTCTTGCATCTTTATTTATAGTTTTAGTCACTTGTATTTAAAGTCTTTCTTGCTAACATGTCTTCATTCATGACTTTACGTGACCATAGTAGACTCGACCCAAAGTTGTGTGACTCTTCAATTGATATTGGAGAGGATGTGGAGCTTGGGCTACATCCGGAGTGGGTTGAGATCTTTGAAAAAGATTCATTCCGTGGGTTACCTAATGAGTGTGTGTGCTTGACCATGTTAAACGTTTTAATAGAAAGTGTCTTTTGGTGAGAAAGAATGGTGTGGCAATTCATGTTGTGAAACTTATGATTTTTCCTCTTACTCTTGGGGATGGAGCCGAGAAATGGTTATATTCTCACCCTCCTAGCACATTTTCTACTTGGGATGGCCTTGCCCAAGCCTTTCTTGCCAAATATTGTCCACCTTCGAAAACCGCTAAACTAAGAAATGAGATCGTTTCTTTTCATCAAGGCGAGTTTGATCGAGAATTTGAGTGAGGCTTGGGAAAGGTTAAATGAACTTTTGATAGCTTGTCCTCATCATGGGATCCCAATTTGGCTAATCATGCAAACTTTCTTTAACAATTTACATCAATCCGTTAAAGAATTGATAAATGCTTCGGCCGGAGGTGCCTTTTATGATTTGGGTGATGATGAGGCAAGATCTTTGCTTGAGAAAGTGGCTATGACTGATGCTAATTGTGGGTTTAGGAGAGTGACAAGATTGGTTGAACCACAATTTGAGGTTGATTCTCCCTCTTATGTTCACAATGTTCAACACACTTATGTTGTTCCTCCCTCCCTAATTGAGAGTGATGTGCATGCATTTTTATTTTCTTGTGTTACATGTGGTTATTTGGGACATGATTCTAGTGCTTGTTCTTTATATGCATCTCCACCTCCCATGTATAAGAATATGATGAATTATGATGACAATATGCACAATGTTCAATCATACCATACTTCTTTTTACTTAAATGATGTCATGCATGTTTCCTCATCTAATTATATGTCATGTGGTGATTGTGGGGATGACCTTGAATTTTGTTCTTCCTATGCTCCTCAAGAACCCTTGGATGATTATGGGATGAGTGATGAGTATGAGATGGAGGTTATGAGGTTTGAGTGTGATGATGCATTAATTGAGTTACGTGGAGAGGAAGTTGTGGAGCCATTGCACTTAAGTAAGTTCGAGTGTGTGTCCTTGTTTGAGGTTGATGATGAGTTTTATGATGAGGAGTTTATAGGCTTGACTTATAGCAATCTTGATGCGGATTTGGATGAGAATCTTGTACTTGAGGAGATTGGGACACCCACCCTTCTTTGTGATGATGTTGATGTTGGAAATTTGATAAAACCGGAGGGTGTCTCTTTGAGGATGGAGTTTTTTAGGAGTGATAATGGACTTGGGTTTGACATAGATGATGAAGTGAGTAAAGAGGAAAAATTAGGGCGTTATGAGGTGCATTCCATTGATGACACTCTTCTTGAAAGATTTGAGGTTTGATTTTGTATTGAGGGTGAGTCACATCTATCATCCACCGATCATGAAGACCTCGTTTCTCTTACTCCTTCTCTTGCTTTAATTTTTGATGATTGTGAGTGTGAAGTTCCCCTCAAAGAGGTTGATTTGTTCCATGATGATTACTTGCTTGAAATTTGTGAAAATGGGGACAAAATCAACACTCTTGGAGGGGACATAAATGAGAATTGTGATGATGTGCATGGCGTGAAGAGTCTTGACAAGATTTGGGGTGAGTTTGAAGCATTTGGTGTGCTTACTTTTGCTTATACATTGCTTATGACTCATATTTTCCCTTGTTTGTATTATTGGTCTTGCTTATTGCCCATGATTTCATATGACTATCTATGTGAGGATTGGTCTACTTTGTTTGATAAGCTAACGAGGTCTTTGACCGGATTTTTACATGATTCACTTTAGCATTTTTGTCCCCATTCTCCCTTCTTACACTTGATTTTTGAGGACAATATCCGTCTCAAGTGTGGGGAGGGAATTTTGGAAAAAAAAAAAAAAACCATAAAAATTTGAAAAATTTGAAAAATTCAAAAATATGTTTTTATCTTATTAGTGTAGAATTGTATATACGTTTGCTTGTTTTCTCTCCTTTCGCATAGGCAACACTTACTTGAGCACCGCATTGGATTTGAAGACGCCATGGTATGATCGCTCCAACCTCTATTTCACTCTCATTTTCATTCTTTTGTTACAATTGAGGAGGATGGGCTTGTATTTGGAGGATGTGGAGTATATTGTGGAGATTGATGTGTGGTTTGTGTGCTTTTGTGCTGTTAGGAGATGCATTAGCTTATTTGGCATATAGTTGGTAGACTCATTTGCATTATAACATGTTTATATTAGTTGCATTCATGGCATATAGTTGCATTTAGGTAAAATGTTTTGAAAATGCCTAATTGGGAACTTTGACAAAATCGTTTAGGCCATTGCAAATAATTTTCTACTTGTGACTTTGCCTTTTAGAATGGTTTTGAAACACCCTATGTTGTGCTTTGCTAGTATCTTTCAAACCATGATCCAATGCCGAGTCAAGGGTTTGCATGTGAGTCACCTTGTCCAACCCCAAGATGCGAAATGGTTTTGATTAGCTTGTCTTGGTGACCTTGTTAGACTTGGCGGTTTGGCAACCCAAAAATAATTTTCATGAATAAATTTGGAATGCTCTTTTCAATGATTTTAAGATGTGGAAATGTTTGAATGAAAAAAAAACCTCGAAAAAAGTTGTTGTTGAAAAAGAATAAAAACATGTTTTGATGGAGGCGTACCACTTCGATGTGCTTTGGAGGGTAGCCATTGAATTGGCTTCCCACTTGGTTGTGAATACGACCGCCCAGAGACAGAGTGATTGTCACCCCGATAAGCTATTGTCTAGAGGTTAACCGGTTGCCTAGTAAGCGATTGGCGAAAGCAAAGGACATTAGCACGCGAGGGACAAACCCCATCTTAACTCATGAAATGAGAAAGAAATGAAAACTTGAATGAGGTCAAGTTTTGAATGAAATCCACCATTTTGCATTGATTTGAGCATTTCACTCAAAAAAAAACTAATTTTGTCATGCCGTCTTGTCGAACTTGGGACGACCCATGACCTTTACTATGTGAAAAATCTAGACTTGTTGTATCTTTTGCCTCTAGCATCGCGGGGATTATCATTCCATTCCATCCGATCGCCCTTGAAGAAAGTATTTGGATAGTGGTCATGAAAGTAGCCTAGTTTAGCATTATTTGGTGGTGTTTCGTTGCCATCCTTTTTGTCTTAGTAACTTGTTGAATTAGTATTTGTGAGGGAGTTTACGATTTTGAATTTGTTCTCTTTTAGTTGATATCTGTCGCTTAAATGAGGAAAGCGGCTTTTCTCTTCTGTGATGCATCTTATGTGTTGACTTGTGCTTTATGTTGGTTGTATCAAATTTTCTCGCAAGCCCCCACTTGCCTTGCAAGGGATGCATACCTCATTGCATTTCGGTGTGAGTTGAAGGGACGGAGGAGGCCCGTTAATTGCCTACCATCGGATTTTATTAGTGTACCTAGTCCTTTTACATTAAGTGTCTTAGTTTTATTTTTGAGCTTACTCGAGGACGGGTAAGGTTTAAGTGTGGGGATATTTGATGAGTACTATTTTGGTACCATTTTACCCCTCATTTATACCTTATTCCGACTCGATTTTGCGTGCTTAATTGATTAAATAGCTCATTTTTACTATTTAATTAGTAATTATTAGTTTTATTTTATTTATTATAAATAATTGTTAGATTTGTGGAATTTGATTCGATTTCGATCGTTTTAATGTTGTCTAGGGCCTATTTCGTGAACCAAGACGGAAATAAGACCGGGTCAAGGAAGTGAAGCAATGAGCACAATCAAAGTCCACCTTTGACTTATCAAATATCAAAATCCTAATCACCCAACCCTCCTTCACCGACTTTCACCTCCATTCACCATTACCATCATTCATTCAACCTTGTCCTCAACCACTTCGACATCACCACCATCATTTTCCATCATTCATTCAACCTTCATCATTCCAATCACCTCTTGCTCATTCACCACCGAACTCCACCGCCGCAGCCAAACCACCACAATTCACCATCATTCTATCACTATCCTTACCCCGTACCCATCATCAATCAATTTCAACATCGCCAACCGTCAGTCACGCACCACCATTCAGGCCGCCCTTCACCACCACCTTCAGACACCATCACCACCATTCCCGAACACCAGCAGCCCATCATCAATCGCCATTACATTCGGACCACCATTCATCACCATCAGTTTTTAATCTCATCTCATTGTGGTATCGGGTTCGCATCACTCCAGCTATTCACAAACCCGCTTTAACCATCCCAGACCCGCATCCCACAACTCAATCCGCCACCACGGAGCACCACCGTCCCGGCTGCAGCATTACATCTCGCACTTGCTCCGTTCATCGCCATCAATGATAACAACTTGTGTGTGCTTGTATTTGGGTGACTCAATTAATCACTTAATTGGGTTTATCAATTCGGAAGAAGTAGAGGAATTGGGTTGCGGAAAATGAACCAGACTTGGATGAAGATGGAAAGTGTATCAGATTAAGAAAAATATAAAGAGCAGATTTTTGAAGAAAAAAATAGAAGTGGCAAAATGACGATACTAGCCCTTTATTTGTTCCTTCTGTCGAGTTTAAGTGAGGGGCATTAAGGTCTTTTAATATTTTGTCTTTAGGGAAGTATAAAAAGAAATATCAGACGAAGGGCTGAAAAAAAAAACAATTTGAGAACGCAACATTATATTCAGAAATAAAAACAGTAGGGTAGTGAGTAGAGTAGTTTAGACCAAAAAAACCCTTGTTCTTATTTTTCTTTTTTTTTAATTGCTTAATAATTATCTCGTAGTTTAATGTAATCAATCAATTTGTGTTCAAGTTCAAATCTTTGATAATTCATTTCCTAGATCCATCCTTTAATGCTCATTTCCTATCAAGTTTGGTATAATTTCTCACTCTCTTTTAATGTTCTTGTTTATTATTATTTATTGTATTTTGTAGATGTAGTATTTAATTTCTCTAAAGTTTCAATCTTAATTAGTTTAATTATGTTGATTTCATGTTTAAGGTTAGTGGATAGTTTAGTTAGTGTCAATTTAATCATGTTAGAGTAGTTTAATAGTTAGGGGATGAGATTAGTGTAGAAAAGTTCGAGTCTTGTATGTGGGTAATTGTTAAAATAATGTTTGGTTTGATTATTGTTCATTATTGGTCTTGTGATACTAATGACGATTAGTGTGCTTAATTATGCCAACGAGAAATCTGAGGTTTAATTTGTTTAGTTACTTGACTATGATTGTTAAGTTGACGTCACGAAAGTGAGTTAATGTATTAATCGGGAATTTAATTAGTTGTTCGAAAGAATGCTAGTTTGAGACCCTAATCGACGATAATCACCTTGCTTATTGCGTGAATTAGTGATTTGAAAGAATGCTAATTTATGTCATGTTTCCCTATTGCTAGACCAATACTTGACCACATGAAACCCCATACCCCTAACTCCCTTCATTTATCGTTTACTCTTATTTTAGCTTTAAACTTTAGTTATCTAACAATGTTGTTGCCTGACTAAACTAAAACTAGACCAAGACTGATAGCCTAACCCTACTATCCTTTGGGTTCGACCCTAAATTATACTACTTAATTTATGAGTTTACAAATTGTTTTTGGTGCCGGAATTGACGATAAAAACCGGCCATCAACAACCAAATTTCATTTCTCAGAAAAATACTCAAAATCTTATACAGTACGACTCATCCTCTTCCACGACCACCATGAGAAAGCACTACCACAACTAACCACGACTACCACCACTAGCAGACGACGCCGATGGACACCACTACTAGACGCCGACGACCACTCATGTCCGTGTCTCTCTATCTTCACTTTTCCCCCTATTATTTCTCCCCTTCCCCTCACTGATAATCGGTCGGACCTCATTTGGCGCCGAGAAATCATCGTTTCATCTCTGATCAATTACTTAATTAACGTCGTGGCTGGAGTTGTTGTTATTGTTTGTCGTACGCGAATTTAGGTGTAACACCCCCATTTATTTAAGGGCATGTACTAGGACTCCCTAGATAAATAAGGATGTTACCATCTCGGTTTCCCGAGGCAGTAGATACAAAGGAAGATAAATAGTACTTTAAATTGATAAAGTTAACTCAAACGGTTTTACACAACTGAATTATAAAACTGTCTTGCTAAAATAAAAGTACAACTCGTAAACAACTATCATGTGATCTAGACTCTAGGCAGGTCCGGATCCAAGCTTCTCTCTTCCCCTAGCTCCCACAGTCTCAACACCTGTCAATCTGCTCCCCAATAATTGGTTCATCACAGGTGATCACGAATACACAGGGTCAACCACGGGTTGAGTAGAGAAAAACTGTAAACAAACCACATTACTATAAATAGAAAGTCGAACTTCTCCACTCCGAATCACAAGACCCATAATTCTCCACACCAATCACAGACCCTTTATCTCCGCACCAATCACAAGACCCTTTATCTCCGCACCAATCACAGGCCCTTTATCCCCGCACCAATCACAGACCTTTTATCTCCGCACCAATCACAGACCCTTTATCTCCGCACCAATCACAGAATGATATAAACAACACAATATAACAATCACATGATATTATGTAACAAACATGCTTAATATCAAATAAGAACAGATTACACATCAATATTTATCAGTATTTCCCCTACCTGAAATAGCAGGAATGTAGATAAATCCAAGGCTTGTTAGAAAAATGTTCCACGCGAAACCCGCTACCTAAACACATATACGTAACGAATAAATAACCTTCCTGAACCCCTTAACAACCACACTTACTATAAATAGAAACCTTCCATAAGAGGAAAGTTTCCAAATATAGAAACTTTCCAAATATAGAAACTTCCCCAAATATAAAATAGAACTCCCATGACTTAATTAATTTCCCGACTCGCATCTTTAGTTAGTACGATATATGTATATGACTAATGATAAAACGAGAACTTATAAAACAACATACCCACTACTCAACAAGTACTAATAAAATAATAATCTTAAGAATAATTAAAAAAATAATAATATTAATGGTAACAAAAGATAATAATAGTAAAGATAATTCTCGTATCCCAAAATAATACTAAACACGCACTAACCCCCGCAAAGCCCACGCATCAACCACGAATAAGAAACCACCCCCATCGTGTGACATCAACCTCCGACCACCAGCGACTACTGGCCTTACCCCTCCGACCAGCAGCCCCACCCACGACTACCCAGCACCATTTCGATGACTGTCGAACCCAGGTCTGGTTCTTACCCAAAATACTCCAGCCGTCTCTAAAGGACCTCCTGCCGCCGCCGCTACGGCTGCCAACACCACGCCAAAACCACCACTCAAACTCCTTCTGACCCAGGACGCATAACCACGGTGGTACCACCGTGTCGACCTCCCCCGAGTCAACGGTGGTACCACCCCCAATATACCCTGTACACGTAATAAGGAAAACAGAGGCAACGAAGGAATACGAAAACGCCGGCATTCGCATACCCAGATCCCACACCCGCCGTGACAACCTCCCCCCGACTCTCCTGACTACTCGTGACAAAAGATGCTAATGTCCACTGAAGATTACGACTCAGAACCCATTCGATATTAACGCAAAACGCAAACAGAGACACGACAAAAAGAACAACCGACAACGGAGATGACCTTACCTGGTTCCCGCTCAAATCGAGAGGTGCTAGGGTGTTCTACACGGCCGTGAAATCCTTCCCTTCCTTCTTTGTGGTAACGGCGGTGGAATTAGGGTAGGGTTGCGTTTAGAATAGGTTAAAATATTATGTCATGGGTTCCTCAAATATGTCGGCAGTATGGGGGGGGTGTGAGTTACGTGTTATATCTTGAGGGTTTGAACTCATGGGTCATGATAAATTGCACAACTTTCGAGGCCCAAAGCTGCCCTCAAGGTCTCAAGCTCGAACCCCACGAGTGGCAAAAGTATACTCAAAGCGATATAATATTTTAACAAGCCATTAAACCTCCAACAAATCCTCATATGGTCATAATAAAATAACATCGTAAAAAAAAAAGACACCGTAAAAGTTCGAGGTATTACATTAGGTGAGAGTAAGGGGTAGTGAATATTTAATTTGGAGATCGGAAATGGGTAGGTCGATGGTTGTGCACTCTACAGCCTTTCGTCTCTGAGCTTCTCTCCTTCACTCTTAATCGCCTATTTCAATGTAACTACTTTATATTTTTATGTATCTAACCACTATTTCAATGTATCTACACATACATACACAAAATTACTTACTAGATACAATAAAATTGCTTTTAGATACATGAACATAGAACCCAGATACATTGATTTCGTGAAGTGATAATTGTGAAGCTGTTTGTGGTGTCGGCGTGGTACTGACCTTTGAGAGGTGTCGGTGATAGGTCTTAGGGTGAAGCAATGGGTACGAGGTTCATGAAAAAGTAAATGTTGGGGTTGGTGATGCTCAATAGTGTCGCCGGACTTGAATCGTCGTTTAGCTTGTTCTCCTGTATCTCTCTAGTGTTGCTGGTGGTTGCCGACAGCGAGGACGGAAGAAGATTAATGGCGGTGGACATATGGGAGTTGGGTGTGCTGAGCTGATATAAAAGAAAAGATCTACGATGGGAGTTTATGGTTTGGTGGGGTTTATTGAAATTACACTAGCGGTACATTCTCTTTAATCTAAGGGACGAGGGTTGTTCTCATCGTTCTCACCGAATGTTCGTTCTCACCCGATCCTAGCTCTCTCTCTCTATATATATATACATATGTATATATATAGAGGCGGGATCCGGTGAGTCCACCTAAATATTTGAGTCCATGAGTCCATTAAGTTGTATTAAAAAATATCACGTTTTTTTTACACTACAATATCACAATGTCACAACCTTTTCAATACAATATCAAAGGAAACAATATCACACACTATATAAAACAATATCACGAAATTTTTCCAATACTTTTTTTCCTGAAATTTTTCTTTTCAAAATTTTTTTTTTCGATTTTTTTTCTCGATTTTTTTTTTCAAAACTTTTTTTTCAAATTTTTTTTTTTTGATATTATTTTGAAGAACCGGTGATATTGGATTAATTTGTGAAATTGTATATAAAAAAAATCGAAACAAATTTCGAGAAAAACGCCTTTTGTTGAACAATATCACGCACTATATTAAACAATATCACAAAATTTTTTTCTCGGAAATATTTTTATCAAATTTTTTTTTCAATTTTTTCTCCCGAATTTTTTTCCGAAATATATTTTTCTCGAATTTTTTTTTTTGTGATATTATTTTGAAGAACCGGTGATATTGTATTGAGTAACTTGTGATATTGTAATGAAAAAAAATCGAAAAAAAATTTCGAGAAAAAACGCCTTTTGTTAAACAATATCACACACAATATCAAACAATATCACGAAATTTTTTGCCCGGAAATATTTTTTTCAGTTTTTTTTTTCAATTTTTTCTCTCGAATTTTTTTTCCGAAATATTTTTTTCTCGAATTTTTTTTTTTGTGATATTATTTTAAAGAACCGGTGATATTGTATTGAGTAACTTGTGATATTGTAATGAAAAAAAAATCGAGAAAAAAAGCCATTTTATTAAAAAAAAAAACGTGTTTGTTTTAAAAAAAGTGCATACTGAAAAAGGGAATTTTGTTAATAAAGAAAATGTCATTTTAAAAGAAAAGGCAAAAAAAAGAAAAAAAAAAGTAATATTGAAAAAGAAAAAAAGGAAAAAAAAGGAAAAAAATTTGATATTGAAAACACGTGATACTTTTTTATACAACTTATGATATCATTGTTAGACTCATGGACTCAAATATTTAGGGTGGACTCATGTGATCCCAACTCTGTATAATGAGATCCGTTGAGAACCACCCTTATAATGAGAACCGTGAGAACCCTCACTAAATCTCCACCATATCTCGATTCGAAAGTTTTGATGGATCATTTACCATTAGTTTAGCTTATTTAAATACACACTTTAGTATCATTAAACAAAAAATTTTGATTTTATTAACAAAATATATACTTAGTGTACGAAAATCCAATTAGACATACTAAAACGGCTATAAATGCATGAAAATGACCACTACGTGCATGAAATTTTTTACATGCATGAAAATGATTACTAGGTGCATAAAATAAGAGGCCCTACGTGCATTAAAACGAGTTTTAGGTGCATGAAAAATGATAGATGCGTAAAAATCGGTAGTAAGTGCATGAAAATTAATGAAACGTATCTCACCTTAATTTCCGTCACTAGTATATATTTTATAGACCACGAAATATGTTCTCTAACCATAAAATTCCATGCCGAATCCAAATATGTCATTAATTTTTTTTAAAAAAGTCCGTAAGGTAGAGTTCTCATGGTTCTCATTATATTGGTGGTTCTCATAGGATCCCGATTCTATGTATATATATATATATAGAGAGAGAGAGAGGCAAGATCCGGTGAGAACGATCATTCGGTGCATACGGTGAGAACGACTCTCCTCCATTAGATGAGAGTTAATTGAAAGGCTGTGATTAAATTTTAAATTAAACCAATCAAGCTAAATACTAGTACATCAAGTTCCTACTAGTTAAAGTATAAAACAAACATTAGCAGAAGATCAATTTGGCCAAACCCATACATAATCACTCATCTCTATTACTATTAATAAAAGAGTGAGTTTTATATAATTAAAGTGTTGTACGCTGTGAGACCGTATGGTCCGATAATTAGTCTTACAAAAAGAAAATAGGAATCACAAAATCCACCTCGTTTTCCTCTCTCATAATTCACCAACCCATCAACTAAACCCACCTCGTTTCCCCAAATCTCAACTACCCAATTCATAATACCCATTTCAATATTCCAAAATACCCATTTCAAGATTCCCCAAAAAAAAAACCAAAAAATGACAGATTTACCTTACTATACTCTGTTTTTACTAATATCAACTATGTTATACTATCAAGGGTGTAGTAGCATAGGGCTAAATTGGGGAACTATGTCAAGTAATAAATTACCAGCAGATGAAGTTGTTGAAATGTTGAAAATTAATGGATTTGATCAATTGAAATTGTTTTTTTTTCCCATGAACTTCTGCGTTATAAAGTAAAAAAAAAATGTATCTATTCCGTCAAAAAATGTATCTAGGTTTAAGTAAAAAAAATGTATTTACTCCGTCAAAAAACGTATCTAGGTTTATGTAAAAAAGTAAAAAAAATGTATCTACTGCGTGTATCTAGGTTTAGCTAAAAAAAATGTATCTACTCCGTCAAAAAATGTAACTAGGTTTATGTAAAAAACTAAAAAAAATGTATCTAGTAAGTAAAAAAAATGTATCTATTCCGTCAAAAAATGTATCTAGGTTTATGTAAAAATGTAATAAAAATGAATCTACTCCGTAAAAAAAAAGTATCTAGGTTTAAGTAAAAAAAAATGTATCTACTCCGTCAAAAACTGTATCTAGGTTTATGTAAAAAAGTAAAAAAATGTATTTATTCCGTCAAAAAATGTATTTAGGTTTAAGTAAAAAAATTTATCTAATCCGTCAAAAAATGTATCTAGATTTATGTAAAAAAGTAAAAAAAAAAAAAAAAAAATATCTAGTCCGTCAAAAAATGTATCTAGGTTTATGTAAAAAAAGTAAAAAAAAAAATGTATTTACTCCTTCAAAAAAATGTATCTAGATTTATGTAAAAAAAAGTAAAAAAATTTATATATTCCGTCAAAAAATGTATCTAGGTTTACGTAAAAAAGTAAAAAAAAAATGTATCTACTCCTTCAAAAAATGTATCTAGGTTTATATAAAAAAAGTAAAAAAAAATGTATCTACTCCTTCAAAAAATGTATCTAGGTTTATGTAAAAAAAAGTAAAAAAAAATGTAACTACTTCGTCAAAAAAAGTATCTAGGTTTACGTAAAAAAGTTAAAAAAAAAATGTATCTAGGTTTATGTAAAAAAAGTAAAAAAAAAAAAAGTATCTACTCTTTCAAAAAATGTATCTAGGTTTATGTAAAAAATATCAAAAAATGTATCTACTCCGTCAAAAAATGTATCTAGGTTTACGTAAAAAGTAAAAAAAATGTATCTACTCCGTCAAAAAAATGTATATAGGTTTACGTAAAAAGGTAAAAAAGAAAAGTATTTACTCCGTAAAAAAATGAATCTAAGTTTGTGTAAAAAGGTAAAAAAAAAAAATTATCTACTCCTTCAAAAAATCTATCTAGAATGTGGGTTGTGGCCTTGTGGGTATTTCTTAACCATTGATTGTGTTTTAATCCAACGGACATGACTCGTTCTCACCGTATGCACCGTATAATCGTTCTCACCCGATAAATAATAGGGTCGGGATCCGGTAAAAACCACCCTTATAATGAGAACCCTCACTAAATCTCCACCAAATCTCGCTTCAAAAGTTTCGATGGATCATTTAGCATTAGTTTAACTTATTCAAATACACACTTTAGTATCATTAAACAAAATTTATTGATTTTATTAACAAAATATATACTTAGTGTACTAAAATGAAATTAGGTATACTAAAACGGCTATAAATGCACGAAAACGACCACTACGTGCATGAAATTTTTTACATGCATGAAAATGACTGCTAGGTGCATGAAATAATAGGCTCTACAAGTATTTTCACATGTGACATTTTACAATTGACATATTGTAAAACTTAAAATGGAACCCATTTTAAGTATGTGTTATGCATGGGTTGTTTTATTTATTTTATGAGATAAAATGATTACAAAACTACCCTATAAACATTGAGATGGGACTTTGCATGTGGGTAAGACAAAAAGGAAGAATTGTTCTTCCATTTGCATGTTTGTGTGCCATCTGCAAGGGTGAAATAAGAGGAAGAGTTTCTCCTCTTATTTCCTATATATATTGCACACTTGCTTATAACACAATACTAGTGAAGTTCATAATTCCCACGAAAGAGTTAGTTGGTCATATTCATCTTATAAATTCTCATTATAATACTAGCTATTTCATAGTGAGAAAATCGTTTTCATAAGGCATTTTTAATACTACATAATATTCCACCAAATGATTAATATGGGGATGTGGAATGTAAGGGGCCTAAATAGTGATATCAAACAAAAAGATGTGAAGTGGTTTTTGCATCAACATGATATTGACTTATTTGGGCTCCTTGAGACGAGGGTGAAAGTCCAGTCTCTTATTAAAGTAGCTAATAATGTATGCCATGGATGGAAGTATGTTACTAACATTGATGTGCATCATGGTGGTAGAATTTGGGTTATGTGGAGGAATAATAAGGTGGATGTGGAAGTTATTGGGACTGATCCCCAGTTTATTCACATTAAGGTCAAGGTTTAGTGAGTGGAGATTCTTTTTATGCTACCTTCATTTATGGGTTCAATAAAATTGAAGAGAGGACTCCTTTATGGCAATCTTTAATAGGAATGAGTATGAATAATCCTTGGATTTTGTTGGGAGATTTCAATAATGTTCTTCATGCTAATGAAAGACTGGGTAAGGTAGTTAAGGATGGGGAAATGATTCCTTTCCAGGAAGTAGTTGATAGATGTGAGCTGCAGGATCTTAAGTCTAGTGGCTCCTTTTTCACTTGGAATAACAAGCATCCAAGTGAAACTAGAGTCTACAGCAGAATTGATAGAGTTCTGGTAAACAATGAGTGGACGAATTTTTGGCCTGATTGGAATGCTCATTATTACCCAGAAGGGTTTTTTGACCATTGCCCTTGTGTGATTACTTGTGGTATTGTTCCTGATAAGAAGAAGAAACCGTTCAATTTTTTTAACATGTGGACTAAAGCTCCAGAGTTTATGAACATCATTGAGAGTGTGTGGCATAAGAGTATTAGAGGCACTGCTATGTTCCAAATCACATCAAAACTGAAAATGCTGAAGAAGAAGCTGAAGGTGTTAAATAGAGAGCTTTTCTCTGATGTGGAGAAGAATGCAGATATAGCTTACTCCATGTTGCTTGACTGTCAGCTACTCCTGCAGAAGGATCAGTATAATACGAGTATAATGGATAAGGAGGGTCAATTAAGAGACTCTTATCAGTTACTGGCAAAGGCAAAGGAGGAGTTTCTGGCTCAGAAGGCAAAGGCAGTTTGGGCTATTAATGGTGATGCTAACTCAGCTATGTTCCATCAGGTCATTCGTCAAAGGCAAATTTATAACAAAGTGATTCAAATTGAAACAAATGAAGGGGTTTTGGTTAAGCAACCTGATGATATAGCTCAAGCCTTTATAGATTATTATGAAAGGGCTTTTGGGGACTAGCTCTCCTATCACAGGGTTTTCACCTGGGATTGCTAGGCAAGGAGCTTTGGTGGATCCTCAATATTGGGAAGAGCTGTGTAGTGTTCCAACTAATGAAGAAATAAGAGAGGTGGTGTTTTCAATTCCAAATGATAAAAGTCCAGGCCCGGATGGTTATTCTAGTGGGTTTTTCAAAGCTAGTTGGGAGGTGATTCAGGAGGATTTCTGTAATGCTATTACTGATTTCTTCATTACTGGCAACCTACTTAAACAGATAAATAGTACTACTATAGTACTTGTCCCAAAGGTTGAACACCCAAGGACTGTTAAGGAGTTCAGACCCATTGCTTGTTGCAACACTACTTACAAGGTGATATCAAAGCTGCTGTGTAATAGAATGAGTAGATGTCTGCCTGAGATAATTAATCCTGCCCAATGTGCGTTCATTCAGGGTAGAAGCATTTTAGGGAACATATTGATCAGTCAGGACCTTGTTAGGCTCTATACGAGGAAGAATGTTTCTCCTAGGTGCCTAATGAAGATTGACTTGAGGAAAGCGTATGACTCAATTGAGTGGCATTTTTTGAGACAGATGCTCAAGTGTTTGAATTTCCCTCCCAAATTCATTCACTTGGTCATGCAATGTGTCTGTACCACATCATTTACCATTAGTCTGAATGGGCAGAATATGGGGTTTTTCAAAGGGGCAAAAGGCTTGAGGCAAGGGGACCATATTTCCCCCTTGCTCTTTACTGTGTGCATGGAGTACTTGAGCAGGCTGTTGAAAGCTGCCAGTACAATCCCTGTTTTCCATTTCCATCCTTTATGCAAAAGCTTGAGTATGAATCATTTAATGTTCGCGGATGATTTGCTCTTGTTTTGCAAAGGGGAGGTGAGATCTATCAGTATTATTTTGGAGGTATTCAAGAAGTTTTCTCAGGCATCTGGGCTTCATATCAATAATGATAAGTCTGATTTTTACACTGCTGGCATGAATGAAGCAGTAGTCCATCAGCTGCTTCAGAATACTGGATTCAGTAAAGGAAGTCTCCCCTTTAAGTATTTGGGGGTCAAGATATCACATAAGAAACTTACTCAATCTGATTGTAGCATTCTTATTGATAGAATGGTCAATAGAATAAGAGGGTGGAATAGTAGGAAAATTTCGTATGCTGGAAGGCTAGTCTTGGTCAAATCTGTTTTGTCTACTATCCATAACTACTGGTCCCAGATTTTCATTTTGCCAGCGGGAGTCATGGATAAGATAAAAGCTGTCTGCAGGAACTTTCTATGGGCTGGTACTGACACTTATTCGAAAGCTCCTCTTGTGGCGTGGAATGTTCTTTGTAAGAGCCAAGTTCAGGGTGGTTTGGGGATCATTGATAGTGCAATATGGAATACAGCGACCATAGGGAAGCTAGTCTGGTGGATAGCTTCGAAGCAGGATCACCTGTGGATTAAATGGATTAGTTGTATCTATTTAAAAGGTCATTCATGGATGAATTATGAGCCTTCTGTCCATAGCTCTTGGGCTTGGAGGAAGATTTGTGCTACTAGGGATGTGTTAAGGGGAGGATATGTTAATGGGAAATGGCAAGGCTCAAGTGATAAGTATACTATAGCAGATGGGTATGCCTGGCTTATGAAGAATAATGATCCAAAAGTTGAATGGTACTCTTTTGTGTGGAACAGGTATAATAGTCCTAAATGGAGTTTCAATTTATGGCTTATCCAGCAGAATAGGCTACTCACTCTTGATAGGCTTAGACGTATGGGACAAGAGGTGCCTGAGGAGTGCTTTGTGTGTGGACTGGATAGAGAGACACACCAGCACTTATTTCATGAATGTGTCTATACAAAAAAATGTGTACTCTTGATTGCAGAATGGTTGCAGGTTGAGGTTTGGAGGGTGACTGAATGGAAGGCTATTATGCGACAGAGGCGAATGTCTATGATGTTGAGACAGATTTTTGCAGCAGTAACTGGAGGTCTGTTTTACTGGATTTGGCGAAATAGGAATGTTTGTAGGCTGGAAGGATCTGTGTTTCATCCAAAGATGGTGATTCGTTCTATTCAAATGGATTGTAGGAGTAGAATTCAGGGGATTTATGCAGGTAGTCCTAGTGCTGTAGATAGGAATTGGTGCTCTAGTAGGAATCTGATGTAATTGGTTGCAGTATCAGTTTAGGTGTTATGCTATATTTCCCAGTCTATTGGGATGTTAGCAATGATGGAACAGTTGTAAATTTGGGCTTTTTTGCCTTGTGCTTTCAAGAGTAATACTACTTACAATTTACCAAAAAAAATACTACATAATACGATTATATAATATTTATTTTTCGGGTACATCTTGGGTGCAACTTGAGGAGGACTTCTATACTTGGAATCTCGGATTTCATCCCGATTTATAGCTCAAGAACGGTTTTTGGTAGGAGACCAAAATCGTGCTCTATTGTACCATTTCCGCAATGTAAGGTTTCGACTTTATCTTGCATGCATAAGATCCGAGTTTTATTTTATGTTATAAATAAAACCTAACATATTAGATATGTAAATAATTTCTGGAAATTCGATTTCTTTTAAGTGGTATCACAGCAATACGGTTGTTGCATGCATAATCGGTTTATTTTTCCGAGTAAATTAGATTTACGAATAAAAATGGTAAAATCGTGTTTTATGAGATAAATCACGAAAATAATTCTGCATGTTAAATTTTCTGGTCCTAAAATGATTTTAGGACATAAAATAGATTTTATGCATTATATTGTTCATTTTATTTAATTATTCGTTATTTTATTACATTTTAAAATGTGGTTATTAAGGGAAAAATAGTTAATATAACTTTATGACCGAGATTTTTTAGTATGTTCTCACATGCATATTTTATATTGTTAATATAAATTTTCGTAATTTATGGAGTATTTTTGCATGGATTATGAATTTTAATAGTTAAAATGTCATATTATGAGTATAAATGGGTAAATATAGTTAAATTATAAATTTGACTACGAAATTTTTTGTAGATGTCACATGCAATATTTACAGTGTTCATGTAAATCTTTAGATTTTTCTATCATCTATTGCATGATTAATGATTTTTATTGTAAAAATCGGATTAATAGTGACTTATTTCGACTTAAATATTTTGACTTGGAATTTGCCAATAAAAATTTGGATAATTTGTGAGAAACTATCTTACATTTATGTCCATTTGTGAACAACTACCTTACTTTTTTTTTTGTTAACAACTACCTTTCATTTTAATTTTTTGTTAAAAACTACCAAAAAAAAGTTTTGAGGCCAATTTCTATTTATTATTGATTGGTTTATGCATTTCTGATACATATTGTTCTACTCATTGCAGTATGATGCCGCAATACTTCATACTTCATTTGCAGCAGCCATAGTAACTTAATTCATATGCTTGGTACACAACCTTGTCATTGACTTTTCGGGTGGAAAACTCCATCTCTTGTCTTTATATAATTATATGTGTGGCTAGCAAGGCAGGCATTGAGTAGAGCGAAGGCGGCGAAGCAAGTGAAGGTGCGGCTAAAGACTGATTTCTTTCTTTGTTTAAGGCAGGGCTGGCTTGATTGAAATGAGAGAGGCTGTAGATAGTGGATCTCGTGACCTAGGGGCAGAAGTAGGATGTCCAAGTGCTACTTGCTAGTGAAAGGATTTAGCAGGTCCTTTGGACTGCTACTGTGAATAAGTTTTTGAATGTGATAATGGACATTGCAGCGTAATCAACGAAGTCGAGTACTCAAGGCCGTGCTTTAGTTTAGAAATTTAAGGTAGTTTTTGACAAAATAAGAATGAAAATTTAAGTTAGTTTTTGACAAAATTAGAATGAAAATTCAGAGAACTCACACGTGTGAAATCCAACTCATAATAGAAATTAGCCTCAGAACTCTTTTTAGGTAGTTTTTAACAAAAAATTAAAATGAAAGGTAGTTTTTAACAACAACAAAAAAGTAAGGTAGTTGTTCACAAATGGACATAAATGTAAAGTAGTTTCTCACAAATTATCCTAAAAATTTAACACAATGTCATATATCATATTTCCAGCATGCATGTGAATTTTGAGATTTTATTATCGAATATTGCATGAGAAACGATTTTAATAGTTTAAATTGGGTAAAATGTGACATAATTTGTTAAAAATAGTTAATGTTATTATTATGGCCTAAAAATTCACTCATAGATGTCATATGAGATGTGTGCATCAGAATAATTTTCTGGGGGGCTGAAAGTTTCAGAAAATTTAATTATTGATTTTATGAGATAAAGTAGAATAATTGAATTTTAAGAGTCATAAATCAGTTTTCAGTCTTTGGGCAGCGTTTTTCTGCCCATTTTCAGATTCTAAAAGAGTTTTACAAAGTATAAAAATTTTATTAGTATTTTATTGCATTTTTAAAAATTGAATTTTGAATTTCCGACTTAAAAATGCGCGTTTTACGACTTATTTGTAAAATAAATTGATTATTTTAATAATACTAATAATTTTTGGTTTTCCATAATATTCAAAAGCTGAATTTTGAATCTTTCGAAATTTTTATGACTCATTTGCCATTTTATATTATTTTTC
Source organism: Silene conica (assembly GCA_029255685.2). Classification (NCBI taxonomy): domain Eukaryota; kingdom Viridiplantae; phylum Streptophyta; class Magnoliopsida; order Caryophyllales; family Caryophyllaceae; genus Silene; species Silene conica. The sequence continues at coordinate 64,001,621 of CM055312.2, forward strand.
CCGTAAAAAGGACTAATTACCGAACAATATTTTAATAAATCGAGTTGAATCATGATTAAAATTTGGTGGGACCGAATTTTAATACCTAGAAGTGTTAGGATGATTACTTGGACATAAATGAGATTTATGTAATTTTTAGTGATTATAAAAGTTATTATCACGCAAATCCTTAAAAACCGTAAACAAATATACGATATTTGCTCCCAAGGCGATTTGGCTTAAAATTTGGCATTTGCATACATATTTTAATGTTGCATTTTATTTAATATGAATGTCATATTTATTTTACTTATTTTTACGTAATTTGGAATTATGTAATTTCTTAGTATGGCCTTAGTTTTTTAATTGGTATTACCCGTAATGTAAGGGAATACCGATTTGGTTGTAATTTAATGTGATCTCGTATCACCGGCTTGTACTTTAATAGTTTTAAATTTTATTTACAATAGAATAGCTTGTATTTTATTTTATTGTAATCCCGGTGATTCCAAAATATGGTGCCATTCGGAAAGGAGTTCCGTCAAGACGGTGTTTTCTTGGGAGGCTCGCATTGAAGTTCAAGGAACCAAAGGAGTTGGTTTCCGATTTTGTAATAGTAAATTAGATTTTCTTTTTTAGGAAGGTCATACTAGGGTTTTTATTTCTTGTTTTGCATTATCTTTATATGTTTGCATGCATCGCCAAATCGTCATAGCTAAACATGCATCTAAATTAATCGAGTTTATATCGACCGTGGCAATTAATTATTATACTCACCGCTTTAGTTCACTTAAAACGTGATAGATAATAAATTGTCAAGGCCTCAATGTTATTAAACAATTGAGCATTGGCCGTACCAAAGATTAGAATCATAGATCCTAATTTCATAAGGGAGTAGGCTCGGCTCACCGGGGTACAAACCTTGTTAAGTTAGGTGAGTGGGTAATAAGTGTTATTACATCGAAATTTGGGTTGGGCTCAACGGAAGAGTTGAGATGTTCGTAGGCCACACGTGTATCCGGAGCCAAGAAGATTGAATTAGTGTAATTCTTTCGACCGAGAGTTCTAGTGTAGAACCGATTAAAGAGTTAATCCACCAAATTGTGCTAAGGGAAGTGGGAGAGGTCCGTAGGCCACCATGGAAATTAATGACGATTTAGGTCTCGGAATCATTTATATAAGTTGGGTTGAGGTCACTTTATAAATGCTTAAAATCTTGTTTATTTACATGTACAAAACGATAAGTGATTAATTCTTCGATTTTAATTTTTGTAGTAACAAATTCATTCATCATTCGAAATGTCGACTTCCACCAATGCTAATGCAAACTCCGCCACAACCGATCCTTGGCTAAGATCTTTTATGGATCGTGTTAAACTTGAGAATAATGGGTCTAATTTTGCCGATTGGGACGCCCAATTAAGATTGGCCGCCCAAGGTGACAATAAGACTCGTTACCTAATTGAACCTTCACCCGCCGAACCCACCGATACTTCGACCGCCTCCGTAAGGAGGGCCTATGAGTCCTACCATAAGGAGTCCGCGGCTATCAAAAATGTTTGATTTTCTCCATGGAGCCGGAACTCCAAAGAAGCGCCATAAAGATTGGCACTACGTATGAGATTTATGCAAAGCTTGTGACTATGTTCTCGACGGCTTCGAGAATAGTCCAATTTGAAGCGGCATCCGCTTTCTTCGATCTCAACTACAAAGAAGGGCAAAAGGTTAGCCCTCATGTGCTCAAGTTAATGGAGCATGTTGAGACTCTTAAAATGCATCAAATTGAAATTCCTAAGAATCTCGTTATTGATCGAATCCTTCACTCCTTGTCCAAAGTGAAGGCGTATGTACAATTCCGGGTGAATTTTAACATGCAAAACTTGGACGTATCTCTAGATGAGTTGCACAAGATGTTTGTGCAAGCGGAAAGAGACATGGGGCTAAATGTTAGCGTATCAAAGGATGTGCTCAATGTGAATACAAAGAGCAAAGGGAAATTCAAGAAGGGAGGGAAGAAAGCTTGAAGAAGCAAACTCCTTTTAAGGGGAAGAAGGTGGTTTCCGAGGCAAGTACCTCGAAGACCAAGAAGGCAACCTCCGATGAGGTAAAATGCTATTATTGTAATGGCGCGGGGCATTGGAAAAGAAATTGTTCTAAGTACCTTGCCAACTTAAAAGCTGGAAAGATTGTTCCAGTAGGTATTTAACTAAACCCTTCTTTCATGTTTTTAATTTATCACATTTGATATATGATACAAGTTGTGATATGTGCTCTTTTTATTGTAAATGGGCCATTCAAGCAAGGACAAGGGCAAGGAGAAACAAGCTTAGATTGTCCGAGGATTGCTAGAAATAGCTACCCAAGATGGATCATCTATGGGAGCTTGATCTCGTTTTGTCTTGCTTTTGTCATTAAGTTGTATGTGTGTTATTTTAGAACTTTTATTTCCTAGTATGACTTGGAAATCATTTCCATCAAACAATAGTTGTATTTTGGATCTTAGTGACTAGGCTTTCAACCCAAGTTCACTTCTTTTATGCTATTTTCGTTATAAATTAACTTTCACACATCCTTGCATTATAGAAACATGAAATCATTTGAATTAAATAAAGGACATATTAATGTATGATCATTGAATATCCATTAAAGATGGGAGCTTTATTTAATCAATCATGAATCTTGAGTCAAGAACTCAAGATTAGGGGATATTAAAACCAATAATTATAGATGAGATCTATTATAAACCCACCAAGTTTAAATTTTCAAAATTTTCATATACATGGTCCTTCATAAATATATGATCCTCGTTCTCAATAATCACTTGTGGCTAGTGGCCTAGGTAGCACGAACACTTCTCGTAATGAGCCGTACCGTGTCCGACACCGAGACTCCACGGACACACGCCGAAACGTGTCCAACACCTAAACAGCCGTGTCTAACTTTCTACATTTATTTGGGCACGTGTCCGACGCGTGTCCATGGTATTTGAGCCGTGTCCGTCGCGTGTCCACGATATTTGGTTATCATATGCCGTGAGTGATGTTTTTGAGATGAGAAATGCGTTATCGAAAGAGATCAATTAGAATATTGATTCGGATGAGAAATGAAAATAAATTTATTATCAAGGGCAAGTTTTACATTCACTTATTTAAAATTATTATCAAATAATTTTACAAAAATAAAATCAAAAATTTATAACTATAAAATGTATATTTTATTAATTTAAATGTCGTGTCTCGTGTCCTAAATTTCATGGCATGTCGTGTCCCGTGTCCGTGTCATGTCCGTGTCCGTGTCCGTTCTGGTGCTACCTAGCTAGTGCCTATGTTTGCAAATAACTAGAGAATTATTTGAAAGATAGAGTGGGAGAATTTTAAAGCCACAAGTCTTATGATTAAAAGTTTATCGAAAAGTTTATCAAATAGATAAGATCTATGTTTTCGATACAGATGAGATCTATATTCGGAAAGAAGGAACAACTCTTACGAGTGGTTCTCGAGGAATACGTCGCGCAAGAGTGATTATATGAAGGAGCTCTTATAAGAAGCTACGCGAGGACACTAGAAGAAAAATTTTAAATCTTTGGATGGCACAAGAAGATGTTCTTGGAATTAGATATGATCTAAGTACGCATATCGCAATTCAAAGTCTAAGGAAACGAGTTTAGAATCTATACAAGTAAATTTGATTTATTTGGCAAAGTATAGACAAGAAAAGAGACATCTAAATGTCCTTCTTTAGCAAAGTTAAGTGTGTAACTATGCTAGAACCATTTCCGTACATCATTCCAAAGGAGAATGAAAGAAGTTAATCTCCTCCCAAATGGGTATTTGGAAGGGATGCGTTTTAAATGCATAAGATTTAGTCATCATTAGCTTGATTAGAAATGATTGACCAATTTCAATTGCGTGTTTAGAGAAACATGTCAAATTGAGTGGGAGTTATGCGTTTCAAATGCATAAAAGTTGGTCATCATTAGCTTGATGAGAAATGGTCAAATTAATGTTTAGAGAAACATGTCGATTTGAGTAGGAGTTCTACTTTCATGTTGAGAACATGAATTTGAGTGCAATATTTTATCATCAAAGGAATTAAACTCATTAGTCACTGGGAATGATAAGTATGCACTTCAAGTAAGTGTTAGAGTTTTTCAGTTCCGGATGAGACATAAAGTTCAGTGGGAGTTTTCATCGTCAAACTCATTAGTCATTTGGAATGACAAAGATATACTTCGAGGAAGTATTTGAGTTTTCAATTCTAGATGAAACATATGGACATTATATAGATCTTATTAAGCATGGGATGTTTAATAGAGATCATAGTGGCATCTTATTTCTTATTAGAGGATATCAAGGTTATTCATAGAGATGAAGATAGAATTACCATAAGAGGGTTATGGTCGTTTATCGAACCTTGAAGGATATAAAGGTTATTCATAGAGATGAAGATAAAATTATCATGAGATGGTCATGGTAGTTTATCGAACCTTTGTACTCATAATTCACATGATCCGAGATAGCAATGTTTCCGCCATTAGCATTTTCATGTGAACTAGAATGCCCACGTCCATGGTGGATGACATGCTATGAGCATGATGTGTAAAAGGATTAAGCCATTATGAATCGTCATGAATTCTCAAGCAGATTCGATGGACTATTCAAATAGGTTTGGAAGAAAACTTAGCTATGTGTGAAGGGTTTGCACGAGAACTAGAGTTTCCGAACTCGAGGATTTGAGATAATCCAAGGATCCTGATAATCCAAGGCTAACCTTGTTTTAATACACATTCTGTATGACTTGTAAGAGTGTTACGTTGTCATGACAGAATCCTACAAAATATGTCAAGTACATAATGATTGAGGTGTGTACCTTGGAACTGGAACTCCATAGTCCACAGTAACCGTATCACAAGTTATGAGATAACTTGCCTCTTTTGGGATAAAGAGACTAAGTCTAAGAAAGAGCCTAGAAATGTATTTGGAAATGTTCGAATGTTATATGTGATAACGTGAACATGAAAAATTACTGCAAATATAAAAGATTGAAAACCTAGACATTGTATTGCAAGTGTAGAGTTACACTTAGGATTATGCACATTGAGTGGCAATCAAGTATTGGCTACTCAGATGTGATAATCGCACTTGTCGTTTTGAGTTTTAAATAACTCTCTTTTCATTATTTTGTCATATCCAAATGGGTTGTGGAGACAAGCTTTGAACCTCATTAAAGTGAACTATGATTGGCATTGTAATGGTCCCTAGTTGCCGCCATGAGGTGATGTCTCAAGGTAACTAGATTGTGAGGCAATTGATGGCAAGTTCAATATGCCATAGAGTCATAGGGTAATGACTAGTCGATCACATAGGCAGACTGTTAAGAACACTCTGTCGGACAAGTGACCGCTTTTATAGAGCTATGGCATACATTTATTTTTATAAATCTGCCCGGTCGTGGCGGGAGCTACTACCGTATTCTGAATGAGTAGATTCTTTGACTAATGACTATTTCGCTAAGGTAGCACAGTTTCAGAGTAACTTTGATTTTTGTCCTAACACCTTCATAAATGGGGTTTATAAGGGCATCTTTTGGGTTATGATGGTTGTGGCAAGCCGAATGGAATAGGGCGATTAGGAATTGTCCACCCCTTGTCAGGGTTGTCCAAATCTCAATGCCACTCGAGGAGTAGTTAACTGGAAATGCGTGGCCACGCTCGGAAGCTATCTAAGGTAGATAAATTTCGGTCAAACAGTTAAACCTCCAGATCGAGAAAAGACCACTCTAGATAAGATCACTTGCGAGGCACGACCTAAGATGACGTCTTGCATTGAGTGGGAGATTGTAATAGGACAAGCGAATTGGTGACGCGCACACTTGTATCGGACAAGTGGGAGATTGTTGAGAAAAGTGTCCTAGACAATAGTGCAATCACGTGATTTTATTATTTATTATAAAATCGTAAAATCTCATATATATTTATATGTTGAATACGGAAGGGATGATATATTATTAAATCGACTGATCGTCATTTACCGATAATGATTGACTTTAAATAGTTTGACATTACCGTCATATGATGGTGGTGATCAGTTGATCCCTTATGGTCACACCTAAAGGATGTTGCCCGAAATTGTTAAGATTAATAATTCGTATACAATACGATTTTATTAATGCCCTAATATGAATAAGATAAATGAGAGATACGTTTCTCGTTATAATATGATTATACGTGATTCGTTTATAATAAAATAAGTAATTATTTTATAATCGATAAAAGTTATCGTATATTTTATCGGTAAGGGTTATCAATTAGTAGTGATTACAATAGACTTGTAAATCACGATTGATGAATATGAAATGACGAGTTTTACGAAATAAAATTGGTAATTTGTACTTAATGGTTAAGTAATAATTATGAAATGCAAAAATTGTATTTAAATTGTTTAAATACATATTTTTAATTACCAAATGTCATACTACATGTAATATGTCACACATGTGACATTTTACAATTGACAAATTGTAAAACTTAAAATGGAACCCATTTTAAGTATGTGTTATGCATGGGTTGTTTTATTTATTTTATGAGATAAAATGATTACAAAACTACCCTATAAACATTGATATGGAACTTTGCATGTGGGTAAGATAAAAAGGAAGAATTGTTCTTCCCTTTGCATGCTTGTGTGCCGTCTGCATGGGTGAAATAAGAGGAAGAGTTTCTCCTCTTATTTCCTATATATATTGCACACTTGCTTATAACACAATACTAGTGAAGTTCATAATTCCCACGAAAGAGTTAGTTGGTCATATTCATCTTATAAATTCTCATTATAATACTAGCTATTTCATAGTGAGAAAATCGTTTTCATAAGGCATTTTTAATACTACATAATACGATTATATAGTATTTATTTTTCGGGTACATCTTGGGTGCAACTTGAGGAGGACTTATATACTTGGAATCTCGAATTTCATCCCGATTTATAGCTCAAGAACAGTTTTTGGTAGGAGACCGAAATCGTGCCCTATTGTGCCATTTCCGCAATGTAAGGTTTCGACTTTATCTTGCATGCATAAGATCCGAGTTTTATTTTATGTTATAAATAAAACCTAACATATTAGATATGTAAATAATTTCTGGAAATTCGATTTCTTTCATCTACCGAGAGGCCGCTAAAATTATCTAACAACCAACCAATCTTTAATGAAGCACCCTTGAGATCATTAGCACCCGGTGTTTTACCTAAAAGTTCAACTACCATTGCTCCCCAATTATATGTCGGCGGTCCACTAACAACATCTCCTCTAATCCTTAACCCTAACAAGACTTGGACGTCTTGTAAGGTAATAGTAGCCTCCCCCACGGTCTAGTGAAAAGTATGTGTCTCCGGTCTCCACCTCTCAACCAAAGCGGATATTAAATCCACATCAAACTTCAAACCAACAATCCTATGAATGAAAAAAAAATATGACTCCCTAATAAAATCAACTACTTGAGGGCTTACTTGCATGAAACGAGGTGTAGTTGAAAATTGGACAATTGTACCGGGATTATATTCTTTTAAACCTTGCATGAAACGAGGTAACATCTCATATGATTTATCCCAATCTCCAAATATTTCCTCAATTGCTCGTTATTTTACATTCCAAGCTTTGGTATAAGAGATTGTGTAACCAAACTTATCTAAATTATGAGTCACAACAGAATGCACCTTATATCCCCAATCTCCCTCAACAAGATTACGAATTTCATGACTAATGAAACCATGTTTCAAATTTTAATGATCACGAGGAACCATGTCACAAACACACGACTCTTCATGAGGACTTTTGTATATGACAATGGTAAAAGCTCTAAAATGAAAGTCCATTTATTTTGCCCTTAAGCGCCAATTGCAAGGGTTATGTGTCTGCCCACACTTAAAGGTTATAGTATTAGGCTTTGATTCGACAACTTTGAAAAATTGGTTTGCTTTGACACTATATAAAGTCACCTCATCGCTTATTGAAGACTTATTTGAAAACACTTGTCCTACCGCGAACGCTTTCCCTTGTTCATGTCAAACCATATTCTCCAAAGTATTCCAACTATTCAACTCTTTCTCATCTAATGAATAAAGTTTATTAAACTCAACAATGGGGGCACTAGCGAAGACAAGGTCATCATCACCATCTTCTTCATTTCCAATCAAATTTTCCCCAAGTCTTACTAACTCCTCATCAATCTCATCACCGGCCTTCTAAATTACCATCAAATTCCCCATCATTAATGTCATTAGCTTCAATAGAAACAAATTGACCAACATCATCTAGCCTAATAGGCATACTTGGGGTAGGATTGACAATTTGAGAAGTAGAAATTTCAACAAATATGTCCATTGAAGGAGCATTTGAATGACGAACACTTGCCTATAATGCTTTTAAGGTCCCGTCATTGTTAAGAGGTACAACTTTAAAACAACCGGAACTTGGTAATTTCATCTTCGCCCTTAATTGACTACTAAAACTTTGAATTTTCATTACTTTGTATATCTTTTCAACTAATTTAAGATATGACATTTTTGTACTAGCTAAAATAAAGCATTAATTCCCTCCTCTATAACTAACACAACCATTTTGCTCCAATATTTCTCCATCCCAATAACAAATAAGTGGAAAATCAAAAATATCAATTCTATACAAAAAAAAAAGAAACTTACTTAGTATAAATCAACAATTTATAAACAAACTACAACATAATAATCACCAAAACAATGAACTTGACACAATTTATCAACTTTTATACCCAATTCAATAACCTAGGGTTTCAAATTTTGGGGGTTTTCATATACATAACAAATTAACCACAAATTAACAATATTAAAAGCTAAATCAAGCACAAAAACACCTTAATTAACCAAAATGAAACAAAAAAACTGAAACGTAACATAAAAATTAGTAATTAAACAAAAAATATGAGAAAAATACCTTAGGAAAGGTAACTTCGCCGGAGTTTTCACCGGAGGAGAGTTGAGGGAGTGAGGGTTGAAAACTTCAAAGTGGATTGAGAGGTGCTTGTGAGTGATTGAGATGAATAACGAGTAAGGGTCGAGGGGGTAAGGGTTGAGGGAGTGAGGGATGAAGAGAATAAGGGTGAAGTGTGTCGTGCAACTTATTAAAAAAAAATGGGTTGAGTAAACCCGCCATACCCCATGGCGTGTCTTGCCAGTTGCCAAAGACACACGCCATTCCATATGACGTGTTCTGTTCTCACTACTTTCTGTCAAAGTTCCTGTTTTGTAGAAAATTTGTACTGAGTAAACATGTCATACCTAATGGCGTGTTTTATGCAATATACACGCCATGCATACACGCCATGCCTAATGGCGTGTTTAAGCCGAGCAGGTTCCGAAAAACCGAGCTTACGTGGACACCATTTTGACAAATATATTCAATTCCAACCCAAAACGATAATTATTGTACTTTTGAGCATTATTTTAAAAACATATTCGGTTTAAAACTAGTTTTACAGTATAAAAAGAAAAATTTCGTTGGTTTTAAATTATGAATGGTCAGTGCGTCATTCAACCAGTGTTCGACTTCTGGAGGAACAAAAGCGAGCCAACCTTATTGTTGGTGATGACGAAAATAGAACATGGTATAAATGATCATCAACGATGCGGATCGTTGATGCCTTGATGGTAAGAAACAAGTGTAATTGATATCAGAAATTTGATGTTGCAAGTTTGCAGTTATGTTAGAATGCTTCTACAACATCAGAACAAAGGAGATGCAGGAAGTCATCTACATTTCTTGCCAGGAACAGACCAAATATGACATACCTGAAGTGAAGTGGCCAGTGGCGACGACTTCATAGTTCATACTAAATACGCTTTCATTTTACCATGGTACACTCAGGTTAATGTTAGCTTACAAAAAGTATGCATCGACGGCTCAGGGACGCCTCACAGATGTACTGCAGGAAGAAGCCCATCACGTTATTCCCAACGTCATCAAGGACATACATCACCTTTCCTTGTTCCACTATCTGTCTAGTACGGAGTGTAGTTTTTTACCCCGTTATCTTAATAGGAAGGTACATTGCTTAGCAAAATGTGCTAAGAATACCTCGTCTCTCCGCCATACGTGTTCATGCCGTGAATCCCAACAAACATAGCCAATGCAATCATTGTCAACGGTGAATGCATAATTTTTTTCACTGGTGCCATATAGATTTTTTCGGAAATTTAAGAAATTTCATTATAAAAGTTGGTTAAGATACACAAAAAAAAAGCTTCGGCCGAAGACCTGCTACCACAAAATCTTTAGACCGTCAATATTAACTAGTGAAACACAAACTTCTGCACGTAAAGACTCCAATTTAGACAAAGAGGTTCAATGGACATGGAAGGGTGGGAACGACCGCCTATTCTAGTGCTGCCATCACCAGCAACAAAAGACCAAAAAACAACAATGACAACACATCTAAACAGATAAAAATAATAGAATTGGTAGGCCAGATGACATCAAATAGATTTCTTGAGATCAGACAATGCAAGATGAAATCCAAGGCAACCCAGGCAGCTTAAAGTAGATCAGAGGTATATCAGCAAGCAATCATAATAATAATGAGTTACTTGAAACAGAAACAAAAATAAAAAGTTGACCGGGTTCAACCAGCGATACGAATGAAGTAGGTAGCAATTTGCAAACTATTTGCATATCCCTTTTGAGTATTGACAAACAAAACAGGGTCCGAATGTCATTAAGTATAGGCAAGTGCTAAGTACTAGACCTTCGGGAAAAATAACCATATGGTTAAAAACACACAGGACAAATGTGGATGGCAGCAAATGTCTCTTCGACAAGGGCAAAGGATTATCCTCAAAAGTGCATTGTATGTCAAAACGGAGGATCATAGAAACTAAGGTTTACGTCAAAGGTGATTTTATTCTTTTCCAAAACAGCAACTACGGTTAAAAATGTGCATGTGTTCGAATAACATAGATTTAATGCTCTGAAAGGTAAGGCGTGATCAAACTTCCAGAACAATATATCCATCAAGGCAAAAATTATACGAGTAATATGACAATATAAGAAACAGAACCCCCTCGTTTGAATTTCTTAATAAATGAATGCCAACTCAACGTAATCCAGTTTAGAGTATCATATGAATCCAACTTACTGAGTATTTCTCACAAAGGAAACCGAATGCAAGATGTGATATGCTTTGAAGCTCAAGCATTACTCTTGAAAAAACAGAGATGAATGAAAATGTTCTTTCAAAAAGCGGCACTGTGATTCCGAGTATGGTAACTAAAGAGCTAGAACGTAAATCAGGCACTAAGCAAATGAGGGAAACATCTCAAACTTCACTACAGAAAATTGAAAATCACAAATCTTTGAATAGATAAATAGCCTCGATCAATGATGTAACTTTTTCCATAATAGTAATATAAGATCCACGATTACATTTATAAACTACCAAATCCGTTATCGTGACTAACACGACACCATACTTTCACTTTCTGAGCTAATGCATTTGCCTCACCCTGTCTATATCTAAAACAAAACCCTACAATATTCACCAACATCTTCATTCTGTATCAAGAACATATCCCACAAAACAAAACCCTCTTTAGAAAGAACTATACCTCCAAATAAAGAGCCTCTGAACAACAAGAACAGACAAGCGTCCAAAAGATCGAACCTTTACTTGAGTAACTCAACCCTACTTTGTACCACCTGTCAGAAATAGCACAACAAAAACCATTTCATCCCAAATAACTCTCAACACATAACATTTCATCCACACGATTACGTTTATTGACAGACCGTCTCCTAATAAATCTACTAGAACTACTACCCTATGTATCATCAAAGCACATTACGATCAAAATTTAACCCTTCACAAAATCCATTCACAACAATCAAACAAACAAACAATCTCATGGAAGCAAATGACAAAGGGCAAAACAAAAGACTACCTTGGTTGCTAAATTGTTAAAAATTCAGCAAATTCCCATATCTTGATATCTACTTCTGCAAAGTCCAAACAAAGAATAATTCAACAATTAATCCACAAAATACTGTAATTAATAAAAATTGGGTAAGTAAATCCATTGAAATCACTACCAATTAATACATAACATACCAATGGAGGAGGATCAAAATTTCGATACGAATCCGGCGTAAGTCCAACCAACCACAACCCTGGAAACACATTCTACAACAACAAAAGAACAATAACATTACCCCGGTGTTTCAATAGCTTCTGAAAATTAGGAGAACAAAAAAGACGACGAAAAACACTAACATCAAGGTGCTTTTGAACAATCTTAGGGCGTTTTCTGGGGCGACGAGACGGTTTACAACCGGTAATCGAGTAAATATCCTCTTCGATTTCATCCTTAGACAATGCTATCCAAAACTTCCTCTTTTCACCATTACCACCACCGCTACTACCTTCTCCAACAGTCAACCTCGTCGACCGTAGCGAATTCTCCGCCGCATCAGCCGCCACAGTCGACGCTGCGGCGGCGGCGGCGAAGGAGGACGAAGGTCGTCTCCTTGGACGCAAGTTCCAGTGCTTCTCCACGTCTTCGGGTTCCGGTTCAGGTTGGGGTTGGGGTTTGGCCTCTGGTTCTGTTGGAGTAGCGAGGCGGCGATTGCGGGATGATCGGGATCCGACTGGGTACGTCGGCGGCGGAGGTGTTGGAGATGAGGGCGGAGGCGATGGAGGACATCGGCGGTCTTTTTTGGTGTTCCATTTGAGAAAGGTCAAGGGGAAGTCATGTAAGGGTGATTTCACCGGCGCTGCTGCCATTGGATACGGTGTCAGAAGGTGGTACGCTGCCGTGGTGTGGTGTTTGTGACGGTGATTGTTGACCGGAGTAGACTTGGGGAGTTGGGAGCGGAGCGCAGTTTTTTTGTTGTTGTTGTGGTACGTAGCGTAGGAGAAGGGGTGTGTGTTTATTGTATGTGAAATCTGTGTGTTTTTGTGAGGATTTTTGAGGTTATATTCACTACTACATGATTGTATGTCAAATGACGGATTTACCCTTCAATGTTAACCAAGGGTCTAATGAATAATGAACCGGAAGTAGGTCTTATTTAAAACGGTCAAGTTAAAACCTTACAAAATCCTTCATCTTAATTTAACAGAAATTTGTGATGAATAGAGAGTTTTATTGCTTAATTAACGGTTTATAGTGAGTTAGGTAAAGAGGTGTGTGTGAGATGATGGAAAGAGAGCATATAAGTTTAGGATTCGGCCATTGATTAGATAATAGAGTGGGGAAATAGAGAGAAACTAAAACCTACTTTAGGTAGAGGATAGTACTCCGTACAAATTTATAGCGTGAAAGGTTATCTATAGAAAAATTTGGAAGACGCCATGTTACAGGTTGATTTTGAGTCTTACTATACTAGTAAGATCTCATCGTCACGCTAAAGGTCAAATGGGTCGTGCTTCTGCCATTGTAAAGAAAAGATCTTTGATTTCTGTCAACGTTTCGACTTCTTTTTGTAGGTTCACCTGCACTCACTAATGTTACCATTATGAGAATGAAGCGAAAGAACGTTCACTTAATCGAGTTTGACACCCATTATCATCCGCCGTTCAAGAAAGGTCGTCTTTTCTCTTCGGTTGCGACTAATTTTGTTTTTTCTGTTACTTGGGTATCGAGTAGTTTTGGGGTGCTAATACCCCTTTATTTGTACTTTAAATGTATCCTATGTGCTACTTTTAGTTAGTTTTATTTATAAAAGTTTACCGTTGTCAAAAAAAATGAAAAATGAATTTTATTACTGCTTAGTTTTTAGTTTTTGTATTAAGTTGTCTATGATGTTTTTATATAAATTCGTTTTCCAAGATGATAAGATTAACGGAAAAGGTAGGGTAAAGGGGGTGATTGTATGATTGTGTGAAGTAATTTTATAGTTGGATGGTGTGGTCACGTTGTGTGTTTGGCAAGGACTAAGTGACTAAGTCAGTCTCATTGAATTTAAGTTAGGTTATTACACTTACCAAATTTCTTCTTTCGAACATTTTTGGATTGTAGGTTTTAAGGGTTAACATTTAGCAACGCAGGAAAACTCTATGCTTGATCATCATTGCCGTACTGCCGTCAAAACTTTGATGACATTATTTTAGATATGAATTTAATTTAGTTGTTGTATATTTTTTAATTTAGTTATACTAGTTTTTTCCCCGTGCAATCAAATCGTATTATTCTAAATATGTATTATTGATATTAAATTATAAATGTTCATAAATTTTGTTTTATATATAACGTCTATACACTTTTTTATCAAAATTTGATTTTGTTTTATATCTAACGTCTATGACTTAATTCTCGCAAAATATTTCAATTAATGATATTAATTTGTACACTATTCTTGGTTGTTAGATTAATATTAAGTTATTTTTATTGTTTTTGTTACATAATACTTGTAAAACTATTATTTTAGGCATTTATTTCGAATTAAAATCATTATACAATTTTACGGGTCCCACCATGAAAAATTAAGTAAAAAAAAATTGGTTGATGACGTTGATTAACCAAAGTTTTCTAATTGATCTTACAACTATATACATAAGATTGGTTAATTTGTTTGACTCGTACATTTGTGAAAAACATGAATATATATTAGATGTATTACTTTATTAAAGTTTATAAATTAGGGTTTAATTATTTTTTCCTTTAAAACTCAAATTTAACTGAGTTTATAAGTAATGTATTTGAGTGTTATTGTAATAGTAAATGAACTCAAATACTTCATACTAAAACTCATAATTTTTAAGACAAACTCAAAAAAATTATTATAATACTAAGAAACTATCAATTGATGGTAGTATATCTGATGTACAATCTACTTACTAGTACATTTGTCGTTGTCGATAAAAGTCGAGTTTGTGTTATTAACACTATTGAATTGTTTCAATGCAGTATTTGAATTTATTTACTTTTTAGAAGAAAATTAAAAGGCTAAAACGTTTTCACAAGATTCTTAATCGTCTATTTTTATTAAAAAAACAATATTTTTTTCTTCAAAGGAAAAAACAATATTCTTGTGACATGTTGGAATGGAGAAAAAAAATAATCCCGGTCTCATTTGTTTGTTTCACTTTTCATTTGTTCTGAGTGATAAAAAGTAAGTAAGTGATTGTTATGGTGGAAGTATAAATTTTATAAATTTTATCTCAAGAAAATAAATTTGGTTAGGACTCCATACTCCAAACTAGTATCCGTATTTAGCAAATATAAGTCGCGAACATAAACTTGATATATTTTCCAGCTTTCATAATTTATGCAGGTTAACGGCAGTGACTAAACATCGAAAATTTGAGAAATTATGATTGCGCAAGTCCACAATTGAAGCGATACTACCGGTATTTAACAACCTTTTCAAATTCTGGGTGACGTGTCTTGGCAGGTAATATTTAATTAAATGTATCCATATCTAACGAATTTTCAAATTTCAAAACGAATTTTCATAATAGTAAAGCATTATAACACTACCATTTATGGGAAGCCTTACTTAAGTTAATACGTCTAATGTTACATTGAATTAACAAAAAAAATAATAACAATAATAATAATATAATAATTTATCATAAAAGGAATAGATTTTAAAGCCTTCTCATTGGCTGCTTATAATTAGGAAGTTATGGGCCCACAACTTTTACATAGATTTAATTTACCTCTCTCCTAAATTCAGAATTAATTTCGATCTTTACGGTTCCCTAATTACGTATTTGATATTTTATCATTCCTAATTAAGAAATCGATTGCAGTATTACATTTCGTCATTATCATAATAAAATACGATATGATAAAATTACTGTTAATCGAAAATTTAAATAACAATATACAATAACGGTCAAATTAAATACAATATTTAACAGTCCAAAATTAAATACGAAAAACAAAAAATTACAAACATCAAAAATAATTAAAATCCAAGATTTAACTTACATTATATTTTCCAATCAAATCAAATAAATTAAGATACAAAACAAGATAAAATACGGTAAAATACGATATACAAAGGTCTGATATATATCAAAATGATCATATTTCGCCAAAGTCGTCATAAAAATCCCTTATTGAAAAAAACAAAAATCATGTATATCAGTACAATCAGAATCACCCGATCTTTTTCGTTTTCAAGGCTTTCAATCCAACCCAACGATACAAATCTACCTATATTATTAAAAGGAAATTTTTTCCGATCGACATGATTGGTTGAATAATATAATAATAGGTTTCAAAATAAATATAGTAAACGATAATATATAGAAAAAGATAAAATCTAAAATGTTTTTAATTTTTGCAAGGTGATTTAGTAAAATACAAACAACTGAAATAGTCGAAACCAGAGCTATAACTGATAATTTTTTTTAAAAAAAACATGAAATTACGTTAAGGGATAAATATGATCAAAATACAATTGTTATTTATTCTTTTCTTATATGATTTCACGTAATGTAAAATCCCTTATCTATAAAAAAAAAAATTTTTCCTGCCTTTTTCATTGGTTGCTTAATTTTAGAAAGTTAAAAACCTTCTTTCTCACCACGTCCCACCACTTACACAACGAGGTTTAATTTTTCTTCATTTTGCTTTTCTCCATTTAACATTTTAAAGTTATAAATAATTTTTATCTCCATAATAAAAAAAAACAACTTTACTCCAAATTCGAAAATTAAAAAATCACTAAAATTCTACCCAGAAACATAGAATTCAACAATATTAAAAAAAGTTGGAAAATTTAGATGTAATTAACAAATATTTAAAGGTATGAAAAACGAAAAAAACGAAAAAAATTATACAAAGAGTTAAAAATTAACAAACATACGTATATATAAAAAATGAAAAAAATACACGAGGAGATAAAAATTAACAAAAAAACGTAGATTAAAAAATGGAAAAAACGTAGATCAAAGATTTTTGAATAAGATCAAATAAACCCAACCTATAAAATTAACAAAAAAAATATAAATCTACGTTTTTCGAGAAAGTATAGCAACCTTCGAGAATTAGTCAATTAAAACTAGGTTAACATCGAGTAAAAAGATGGTCTTAATAACAATATATTATTATTTTCTTTATAAATCATCCACAAATTTTTATACTACAAAAGCTACAGATTTTAAGAGACTGTTATTAGAAACATTCCTATCATTTTACTCTCATTTAGAGCGTAAGTTATTTAAAGGGTAAGATATAGAAGTATAATACAATTTCTTTATCTATTTTATATGGTTCAAATTTATTTCATAAAGTTTAATTATTTATTTCAATTTATAATAATCATTAAAAAAAATAATTATACTGGTAAATCAATTATTTGGAGTCAAAATCATCCCCGAATTCATAATTTATATATTTCTCATTTAAGTTCATATTGAATTATATTTGCACTAATGTTTTAATATATTTACGAAATTTTTAGAAACAGACCGTACATTTTTTGTACAGGCATAAAACTAGTGACAATAATAATTATAGTAATAATAATAATAATAACACTAACAATAATAGTAATGATAATAACAATAATGATAAAAATAATAATGGTAATAATAACAACAATAATAATAGTAGTAATTATAATAACTATCGTTATCATTGAATTAGTTTAATTAAATCAGTTTTCTAAAATTCATTCCGTCGATATTCATAACCCTAAAACAACTTATATCCTTATTCCTTCCTCCTTGCACCCCCTCTCGCACCTAAATGACTCTGTCGCAAGTAGTACGACGTGTATAAAGAGTTCACCTTTGATACCTTAGTGCCGCCAACACCCTAATGGTTTCTCGTAAGTTACATTTCTTTTAGTTTGACCTTATCCTTGTCTTTTTGGGGTTAGTAATAATAAGGTAGAATCTGTTGTAGGATGGTCGTAAGTAACGATGTGATTATTCTTGGTGTGGATGCGTGAATGTTTGCTTAAGGTAGGTTATCTTACTCAGTCAGTGTTTAGTTTTATATGTATGTAGGTGTTGTGTTAACAATATTGGAAGTGATTGTGATCGATGAAGATGATGTTATACGGTTTCTGTGACTTTGATGGAGATATTATTATCGAATGTTTGGGACCATTGTCGGGAGATGACTCTCAATCCTACGATCGCCCTTTGTGGTTCCCGCCATAGATGAGATGTGCACATTAAGGATCTGGGTACCGCTTGTCGCTGGCAAGTGGGGTTAGAGTGGCATGACTACGATCTCCACCGGTATTACATGTGGCAAGGTGTGGTCGGATAGAGTATGGTTACTACTTATCTTAATTATATTAGTTGTTTATACAGTCTTTATGTTGAGTTACACCTTCATTGTCCTATATCTGTTACTTCTTTGTAGATTATTATGAACCTGTACTGACTTGGTGGTGTTTGTAGTGTTTTATCTTCGTTGTCTGTGTATGCGGAGAACCATTTGACATTGTTGTCAAATGGTGAGCAGTCAGATTACTCATATAGTTTTTAGGTGTTGATGCTTGTCTATTTGTGGATGTGCTAGGTGGTCCGATTACGAGATAACAATGATCTTCAGTGATAGGTTGTAGCTTAGACCGGTGTAGAGTAGCCTTTGGTTATTGTTTGTTATATCGTTGTATCTTTCACACTTAATAATATAATAATTGTTCTTTAATGGTTGATTTGATATATACTTGCCTCGCGCAACCGAGATGGTAACACCCTTATCTATTAAGGAAAGTCTAACTGAGATGTTACAATAGGATTCTTTATTACGTGTTCATCGTCATCTATATCCCACACACGAACATTCCTCATGAACCGACCACCTTTAGACAGTTAGACACCACCATACGCACCAACTCTAACCGTTGCACACCAGCCAAAACTACCATCCACTGCCCAAACCATCACGCCTTTATTGATAAACAAGTAATATTCAATTTCACTAATTATTATTTTTGGTAAAATGTAAACATTCTCATTAAGCTCAAAGCATGGACAAGAAGACGTCCACTAGTAACTGATACAACAGCTATCTAACATCAACTATTTTCAGCGCTTATTACATCAGCTTCTTATAAAAAATCATAAAATATGTACTTCTTGACACCATCTAGCATCTGCAGAAGAGAGGGATCCTTTGAAGGTAACCTGAAACTGCAATTTAATGTCTCTCTTAACATTCTAGATCAAAACTCTCGGGTGCATGACATATCCTTCAATATGACATGTGTTTCTATTCCTCCAAATCCAATAGTAAACACCAACCACAATAGCAGCAACAATATGTCTTGAGCATAGTGAAATCCCTCCTCTTAAAGATCTTAATGCAGTCAGTCAAAAGAGAGTGATTATACTGAATCCCATTAGTTACTTCTGAAAAACATTTTTTAGCATACTGGCACTCAGAAAAAAGATGCTGATGGGATGCAGTAGCCAAACCACAGAGATAACATATATCAGGCACATGTGATTCCATTCATATTAACTCAATTCGATCCCATCAACTACAAAAAACAAAAAATGGCAACAAATGCTCAAATAATTAGAGCAATTCAACAAAAAATAGATACAATTTCAAAATAAATGGTAACTAAACTGATAACTATTTTCTTCGACGATGGTGTGGCGTCGAACCCATAGAACTGTGCCAATGCTCAATGTTTCTCTCATATAACTTCTCAATATGATCAACACTTCTATCCTTGAATGTCAATCAAGCCGGGCTTAGTGGTGGCATAGGTACATCTTCGGGTGGCGTGCATGCATGCAGTCTTATCCAGTGACTATGGTAAAGGACAATCCATAAGGTACCGGCCGGTTTTCCATCGTTTACAAACGACGTCAACGGTAAGATAGTGTTACAGCTCCCGGGCCAAACTTTCCCTCCATCTTCACCTCTTACATGACCGATAACACAAATCGTCCAGTTGAACAACGTGGCAAAGACAAGCAAATGGTCACCACACATCCAATAGTCCTCACCACAACCAATCGGAAGGAAAAACTCAGCCCAGATCAAACCCGGATCAAACCCTGTGAACCCCGTCGTTGGGGACGAAAAACTTCCGAACAATTCTTTGTACACATCGCGGCTCCTCATCTCTCGGGCACACTATTCGCGCATAACAAGGTAATCTTCCTCTTGGCCCCTTTGGGCGTGAGAAATAACTCGGAACCCACAATGTCCATCATCACTAACATCAACCCAGCCATCAAAGTGAGGCCAAAGTACCTCGGGTAGTCCGTAACATTTGCTCCAACTTGAAATAAGACCGATGGTGAAATTCCTTTCCAACGGAGCACCGGGAGCACACGGACCTACAAAATCACCCTTTCTTTGAAGTGCAGTTACTGAACCACGGGTGTCGGGTGTACCCTTCATCTTCCCTTGACTATGCTCAAACCCCAACTTGTTTCTCGTTGTCGAACCTCTAGGACGACCTTTCGGACGCTCATTGATTGGGGGTGTCAAAACTTCTTCATCCTCGGGATGTGTGACATCCCTCATCTTCTTTATGAGTTGTTTACGTAGGGCCGGATCACAACTTCTCACTTCCTCAAGAAGTTCCTCAAACAGATCATCATTACTTTTCGGCATTTGATCCGCACTATCATACACCAATGTCTTCCAAAAGACATAAATGTCTTCAACATGGACCCTTTTAGTTTTAAGCTTCAAGGGAGCCAACTTACATGCACAAGGCAACCCATAAGTCACCTGAAGAAAGTGTCCACATCCTTCATTCAACCCGATGCCCAAACCAAGCCCCCTCTCGAGTTCTATCTCCAACAAATCAATCGCTTTAGTAGATACAACACCTTGCAACAACGAGAAAGTACGAGGTCTTACCTGAGGTTTACTTCTTGAATCTTCCAATTCTTTCCTAACTTTGGAGTGTTGAGCTTCTAGCATTGAGTGGATGCGACACCACATAGTGTCAAGATTTAAATTAGCACTTTTCAACCAAGCCTTCAACAAAAAATGTGCTGACTCAACACAGGAAGTTGCGGTATTACCAAAATGGAGATACTCGTTCGTAAAGCGTGATATAAACTTTGATGCATGCTCACCCCAAGTTGCGATTATGGACTCGGCTAAAGGAATCCACTTCGAAGAAAATTTCCTCCAAGCTACATTATACTCTTCCCCCGTATTCGAATCAATGACCGGTCTCCAACCAGATTCTGCATTGTTTAAGATAAGATTCTTATACTACTCGTTAGGCTTGTAGATGCTTATTGTTTTGGCTTCGATAGCTCTGTTCACATGCCATCGACACAACAAATGCTTACTGTCGGGAAATACTTCTTGGATAGCACTAATCGCACCCAACTCCCGGCCAGTCACGATAACAGAAGGATATTTACCGATGCAGCTCAGAAGTGTTGGAGTAAGTGTCCTCCACAATAGTGTGATCACGTCAATGATATAAATAATTGACAAATCTTTGTGAAAGAATATTCATGGGATGATTCTTTATCATAGTCAACTGGTCAACATTAATCGGTAATGATTGGCTTGCTAGAGTTTGACATTACTGTCGAAATGACGGTGGTGACCAGTTGATCCCTTTAGGTCACACCTATAGGAAAACTCTCTTAATGATAAATGAAATAACTGTATGTTGATACGAGTCAGTTCATTTCTAGTTTATAAATTATGTGAGGATAAAATTTATAATAAGATTGTAAATTTAAATAAATATTAAGTGATCGAGATGTCATCACCAATATTTATATGTTTATGAAACGTATATTTGCTCGGATGAATTATTTTAAACTACAATTGTTGTAGCATCAAAACATGATTAATTAGATGTAAGTAATTATTTTACGAATAAAGTGCTTAAAAGGTTAAACTACAAATTTCGTAAAATTATATGATCAATGTACTTGATCCATGTCATATTAACAAGTATTGTGTATGGTCCATTTCGGTTGAATGGACCGTGTGATATACAGACATACACAACATTACACATTATAAGATAATGTGAGAAAGACATAAAAACATCTTATTGAATGCAATGTTTAAAGGAGGGAACATTTGAAGGGTTTGAGGGCATCTTGATTGGGCACTCTCCCCACACCCATCCGGCCTCTTCTTTTGTGAAGAACAAAAGAATGCTTTGTTCCCTTTGTTCATTCATTCTAGCACGAGCACTAGGGTTTGTTTTAGAGAGAAACTAAGTCTTCATTTTTCTCCTACCAAAACCGTGCACCTCCATACATAATTCTACTAGTTAATTTGTATTAGATTTCTAGTAAAAACAAATACAAATACATTGAGTGTAGTGTGTCTTGGTGTTCATCTCTTGGAGGTCATCTCTTTGAAGGCTCAAGGAGGATCATTCCCATGTTGAAAGCTCAAGAACAAGTGAAGAAGGTGTCTTCACTTGTGCCCTAAATAACCGTGTATTACAATGTAAGGGTGAACTTTTCTCCCTTAATCTCGGTTTTCCTTAATGTTAAGTATGCATAAGATCTTAAGTTAATAAGATAAACCTTTTAGTATGACTATAATAGGTTATAAACCTAACAAGAAGGTCATGCAACTTGTTCAACAACCACACGTACGAGCTATGAGACTCAGTAGGAAGAATCGCACATGCAATTAAGAAGGAAGCCCCGGTCGGTGTGACACCAACAATCTCAATTAGAGGATTCTTGTATTTATTTGTCTTAAATGTGGCATCCATCATCACCACCCAATGATAAGCTCATAACAACTTCACTGCTTCAGGATGTGCCATAAACACATGTGAGATCTCCTTCGTATCGGGATCTCTCTCAGTCCAATGAACGTATTTCACTTGTACCGCTAAAGCCAACATTTGTTGAGCGGTATTCCTTTCACCCCTCATCTCCCGCCTAACTTTCTTTGTTTCGTTATAGATTTGGTTGTTTGACGGTTGAGGTTTCTCGGGAGTTTTCTGATGAAGACCATTTTTTATATCCCTTGGGAGAACTCCAGCCTTAACTTGTTGCCTTACATAGGCTTTCTCCTCAGTGTCCAACCCCGCAAAATTTCGATCTCCGTCCTTATAAATGACAACATTATGGTTGTGTCGGCCGCCACTCTCGGAGGTAATAATGTTCCAAACTACCGTTATTTTTCCATTCTCGACAACGTAGTTTTCAACGGCTCGAATTCTAAATGGACAAGCACACCGACTTGACCTCGTACGCCTCTCGGGATCATCACTTGGAAGAGGTAAACCTTTTATTGAACATCGAAAATAACATGATAACAAACCGTCTCCTTTTCGACTTTTACGCCCATGATTTGCTTTTACCAAAGCAAAACCGTTCGAAAACGCAATCGATTTTGCCCAACCAAATGCTTCATCACGAGTTTCAAATCCACGATTCGTAAAGAACAAACGATTATAATCAGCCAAATTCTCGCCAAATTCTCGCCAAATTCCTCAAACGAATCCTATTAATTGAAAATTTAGTATTGGTTAGCATATATATTTTAGATTAAGCAACATAATTAACTTAAACGGAAAACAAAGTACTAAATTACGTTAAAATGGGGAATAATAATCGAAAACTTAAAAAAAAAAAACTGTCCATGGGCGGGACATTGAATGTCAATGTCCGCCCATAGACTGGACAATGATATTCAATGTCTATCCATGGACATGCATTGAATATCATTGTCCAGTCCATGGCCGGACATTGACATTCAATGTCTGCCCATGGACTGAACAATGACATTCAATGTCTGTCCATGGATAGACAATGAATGTCATTGTTCATTTCATTGCCGAACATTGACATTTAATGTCTGGCCATGGAATGAACAACAACATTCAATGTCTATCCATGGACAGACATTGAATTATATGTTTGCAAGCATTGAAATAGGACTAATAATCGAAAACTTAAAAAAAAAAAAAACCGTCCATGGGAGGGACATTGACATTCAATGTCCGACCATGGAGTGAACAATGACATTCAATATATCCATGGACAGACATTCAATGTCTGTTCCATGGACAAACCATGAATGCTATATTTGCAACTAATTGAAAAAATCGATTTCTATCATTAATCTAACACGAAACTATAAATTAAACATAACATAATTAATAAAATGTTACGAATTTGATAACTAACCGAAGAATTGGTTGAATGAGATTCCGTCATGAATTTTAGATGATTTTCGTGTTTTTAATTTTTTTGGGTTTTAGATGAATTAATCGGGTTTTCTTAAGAATTTTAGAGAATTTTTCTAGTGAGAGAAACAGGTCAAGGGTATTTTCGTCTTTTTTATGAAAAAAGCTGTCTACGTTTAATAAAATATGGTCTACAAAATTTAATCGGGTAACAATGTGTAAGTAAAAAAAGTAAAATTCGTTCATGAAAAAGGTAATTTGGTAAACAAAAAATAGTGGTACAAGTTGAGCGTTGGACCGTTGTAAGATTGGTCGGGTTAGTCCACCGAGTGATATCAAGTCCATTATTCGAATATTCTCCTCTAACTCTTGTTTGAAAAAACACCTTCCCAAACCTTCTATGGTGGTGTAGCACGCCGGCGACCACCGCTATTCTAAACTTTCTCCTTCTCTCTTCTCCTCTCTCAAACCCTAATTCCCCTTTTCTATTTCCGCAACTCCTCTTTCAATCAATTAATTTGATTCCAATTTCTAAAACCCTAACATTCCAACTTTTTCAAAATTAGGGTTTATATTTAATCACAATCTCAAATATCACTAATTCATTTCTAGAAACATGAAATCGAGTATGCAAGACGGCTCAGTTGTTTCTTCTGAGTTCACTAATGGCTTTAGTTCTATTTCTTCATCACTTCACAAGGATCAGCACCGACATCTTCCAGATTACAGCAGTCAAATTGTTCAGGTAATTTTTTTCGCTTTTTATTTTCATTTCAAGCTTCAAATTCACTTTATGGTAGTATTAGTTGTTATATGAGTTTAATCTATGTTGCGCTGCATTGGTAGTAAAATGTTGGACGAAGTTTTTTTTTTACCGTTGCTTAAAATGAATTTGAATTTGAATTTGATTAGTTGAATAGTCGCGTAGCGCAAAGCGCTGGTAATGTGTGGAAAGGGTGGAGTAGCGTGTGTAGAATGCAGTGTTATATACTCTCTCCTCCGTTTCAATCATTGTTTAAAAGGGTAAGCGAACGAGTGGGGAGGAGGGAGTAGGTTTTAGTACTGGAAAAAGGGGGAGGAAGGATGTTGTGTTTGATGGAGTAGGAGTTGTGTTTGGTGTGAATCAGGGCAAAGTGAAAGGTGGGGCTTTTTAGGGACGAGAAAACGCGAATTGGCGTTTGATGGAGCAGCTTTAATTTACAGAAGTAAAACCGAATTGGCTTTTTATCGACATGAATCTTCCATGGCTCTGCTCATTTAGTAATGGAAAAGTTGTTTGATTCTACTTGCCCTTGCCCCTCTCGGACTTTGAGTTAGGAATCCTCTTGCCTCTTTGGAGGCACTTTTGACGATGTATTTTCCACGACGCAAAGGAAAACTAACCCTGTTTGGATACAAATGGAGGAGGGGAAAGGAGGGGATGAAGTGTCATTTTCCTTTTAAATCTTTTATATGTTGGACGAATTTAAATTTTTCATGTAGGAGGAAAATTGAGGGATCCGTTTTCTTTCCACTCCATTTCCCTTCAACTTAATTTTGCTAGCCAAACAAAGAAATTGTTCCCTGCTCTTTCCCTACCCTCCATTCAATTACGGAGTACAAATATGTGGGTAAAAAAGTGTAGGATCTAAAACTAGATTACTATAGATTTGTACGAGGATTCACATTTAGGTTACATGTCCAATGGTTAGTGTTACATTTGTCTTTGCTTCTTTTTAAAACTCGTCATTTTGTTTTATGGTTCATTCTGAACAATAAAAAATAGCGTTGCCTTGAGTATCTTTTTGATGTGCCATATGATTCTAGGATGCTCTGCAACATTTGGCATCCGTTGATCTCGTGGATCTATGCAATGAGGCAAAGGTTGAAAGATGTCGTGCCAGCAGAGACCTTCGGAGTTGTGGCCGTCTAGTGGAGAGCGTACTTATCTCATGTGGACATGCATCCTTATGTGCTGAGTGTAGTCAACGCTTTGAAAATTGCCCCATCTGTCGAACTCCTCTTCCTATGAATGGGAACATACTTCGACGCCGCCTTTACTATGAGTGTGTTGAGGCTGGTCTTATTAATAAAGTGGGCGATGATAAATATGAAGTGATTGAAGATGATGTGGCACGCCTAACTGCTGATGTCCAACGTCTCTATTCATTGTTTGATGTGGCTATGGAGAACAACTTATGCTGTTTGATTTGTCAGTGTATCCTTTCATAATAGCTGCTTCTCTGCTCCCAGTTCTCATGCTTAACTATTTTGGAACCATAAGTATAAGCTTTACATGTTAGTTTGTTGATCTGAAGCTTCCCAAATATTTTGTGGAGTCTATCGAAATTCTTTTTCATGAGACAGGCTATTGTTCTCATACAAGTACCTCAATGCCACTGTCAGAGTGTCAGGTCGATGCTGGTTGGGGTTTGTGGACTGTTCTCTTCCGTGTCATTGTCTTCGATGGTCAAAAACCTTTTTGTGTGATATCTCTGTTTCTCTGTCTTCTTCTTTAGCTTACAGCTATTGTGTGACTGGTCTGCGTGAAAGACCCATGTACTGTAGATTGTTGTTTCCTTACAGAAATGAAATAGATGTCACTGATGTTTGCATGGATGAAAGTGCTGTATCAAGTGATCCCATGATAGCATTTCTGCTGGACGAGGTGGTTGTGAAGGATTGGTGCAAGCGGACATTCAAAAATATCATCAAAGAAGTTCGAGGGATATGTATCCTAAGCTATTTGCTTTCCTTTTGTATCTTACTTAAACTCTTATCCTCTTAATTTTTGTATTAGTTAGTGGTATGCTTGTGTATACTTTGACTTTATGAATAGATAATCTTGGAATTAATGAGATGAATGCCAAAATGGGTGGTCTTCTGAAGATCTTGGCAAAGCTGGCGGGCTTGTCCAATGTGCTGGAAGTACTGGACTTGTCATTCAAGGATACACATGCAGCAAAGCTTGATGACCTAAATCATCTTCAGGAGAGTATATCAAAGACCAAGCAGGTTTAGTATGTATATAGTTTCTATTTTGTAACTCAAATCGGTTTGCATGGTATATTTATGTATTTATGACTTCTCCAGTCATTGTCTCTTATGTCAGTTATTAAGTCACGCCAAAACAAATACCGAGTCACACTTCAATATTATCTTTTATATTTTGGTCATTGATTTAACTGAGTTATAAGAAATGTCAGGCCACAATTTGTTGTGTATATTTAAGCCATTCGTTTTTGTCTTTTTTTCAGCATATGGAGATGATGATGTGGTGCATCAGACATCAGTTTCTGGAGAATGTTAGATCTCGTCACAGCAATCTCGCTTCATGGCGTGCTCTTGTTCATGAAAGAAAATCAGCTGCTGTTAATAGGGCATGGCCTGAGGCAGTTCAACCTTCTGGAGAGTCCATAGAACAGGATGATTCTAGTCTCTTCCTCGAGGATGCATTGTTGAATCTCGAAGCTGATAAAGGATATGGGCAGAGCAGTGAAGTTGAGCGAGAGGTCGCATCCTTACAAAAGGACGGTGGTTCATCTTTTTTCAGGTCCAAAATAGAAGGATTTGGAGGCTGCTATCCATTTGAAAATGTGAGGGCTGCAATCGATATACTTTTCCTGTGCGGAAGTTCTGATATGGTGGTTGCTAAACGAGCAATTGTATCCTTTTTTTTTTCCCGACATGAATGTTATGCAGATATTACTTATGTTCCCCTCATGCAAGTCCATTTTAATTCTTACCGTTGAAGGATTGGGTCCCTTAACTGCAACTAAGTTTTTGTATTATCTGTTTGATCGTCACTGGACAAAGTCGGACTCTGATGGAGAATGGCGGCATGCTATAGATGATTTGGCAGCTACTTTTAGTATAACTAGACACTCTCTACTGGAGTCATTGACCTTCTATCTCTTGGATGACCACACTGATGAAGCTCTCCAGGTAAATGTTGTTAAGTTTGACATGTGTATGCCAGTGTCAGGAAAAGCACGTTAATGTTTAGCTTATATCTTTGATCTCATCCTTGTTCAATATAGTAGTTTAGCTTAATATTTCCCTCTCGTCTCTTGGTATATTGTGAGGGAACTCTTCACTACCATGTTATAATTGTGTCGCCCATCTCGAATCAGAAGATTACTCAAATTAGTATATCTTCAGACCATTTCGCTATTTTCACTATCTTTTGTCAGATCAACTTTGTGAAAAAAAAATCAGATATAATTTACACACGTCTAATATAAAAGCTTGTAGAACTTGTTGATAGCATCTTGAGAAGATTGGGGCCTGATTCTGTATATGATCCTTGCTTATTTATGGTGAAGCATAGTCGGTCTCATACTTCAGGCAGTGGATGGCTAACTACTGCTGAGGTTGCTGGTTGAATGGGTTTCTCTAGCTTATGTTAAAGATGAAATAGCTCTTGTTTTGTTGCTTCAGTGTTGTATCTGAGCTGGTTTGAATTGTTGAATGTGTGACATTCACTTTGGCTCTTTCATTTGTCAAACTTGCCACCAGCTTGCGGCTTTTGAGGTCTGATGGCCTGGATGGGTACTATCGTGATGGATAATGGCTTAAAAAATATATTCTTTGTATGTAATGGCTATTTGCTTCTGCATTGCTGGAATTCTTGAATCTTGATGCATTTGAATGTATTATCTGGTGTCTACTGTCCTAATTGGTATCTGCTCAAACACCATGTTCACCAGGAAGCTTGCCACCTTCTTCCCGAGATTACAAGTCCGGAGTCCCATCCTAAGATCGCAAAAGTTCTTCTCGAGAGGCAAACTTCGGATACAGCCCTTATGTTTCTACGTTGGTGTGGGCGTGACGGTGGAGCAGAGGTGTCTTTAAGGGAGGCAGTCACCGCAGTTAGAATAAAAGTTGAATGCGGCCTATTAACAGAAGCTTTTATGTACCAGAGAATGCTGTGCATGAAAATTAAAGAGAAGCAGCTGAAGCATAAGTTACCGGTAGATGCTTCAGAGAACTTGGAAGATGAATTTAGAATATGGACGGACTGGGTTCTTGTGTTGGTAACTGAAATTTGCTGCCTTTGTATCCGGGGGAAGTTTGTCGACCGTATGATAGAGTTACCTTGGAATCACGAAGAGGAAAAACATCTGCATAAATGCCTCCTTGATTTTGCTACAACTGACCCTCTTACCAGTTCTGGAAGTCTTCTTGTCGTGTATTATCTTCAGGTGAATATTGTAATCTTTCTCTATGTCTCTCTCCTTAGATAGGTAAATGTGGGCATTTCAAACTTGGTTGTTCCAACCAGCCTCGCTATTTGTCAACTCATATTTCCAGCTTGCGTTTTTTGAACAGCAGAAATTTATATATTTTCGTTTCATTTTGTTGTTTCCAAGTCTGTTTCTTGCTGAGCTATTCTTGATTTATGCTATCATATTTTTTCTAATTTCATCTTACAATTTTGTTTCATTTACAGTCGTGATGTTTGAATTTTGCTTGAAATTTACGTGTATTGGTAGGCAAATGTCTTGTCGTTCCAGTCTAGACATTAGTTTGCGTCATCGATAGTACTTGAGAGTTGAGAGTCCAGAGTTGAGAATCCAGAGCCCTCTGACATAGTGTGCTCTATCTGTAGCGTCACCGGTATGTTGAAGCATTTCATATTAATTGCAAGCTTCAGACAGTGGAGGAGGACTTCCTTTCTAAAAATGATGTTGATGAAGAGGTACTGCACAGGATGAGAGATACAGCTCA
Organism: Silene conica; assembly: GCA_029255685.2. Classification (NCBI taxonomy): domain Eukaryota; kingdom Viridiplantae; phylum Streptophyta; class Magnoliopsida; order Caryophyllales; family Caryophyllaceae; genus Silene; species Silene conica. The sequence goes on from CM055312.2 coordinate 64,031,408, forward strand.
TTGGAGACAAGGATTGGTTGTAAGTATTTCAACTCTTTGATATCTCTAGTTATGTGAAGCACTAGCTTTTAATGACGGTATTCAGTTGCTTGTGATGCTACTACTTCTTTGCATTGTATTAATAGCACATGAGGTGAGTTGTAGAACACAAGTTCAAGACCTGTCTTCCATCTTGTAAATTCATTTTTTCTCAATTTATGCGTGTGCGCATTGACACCTATTTAGCATTTGTTTATATGGAATGATGGGTGGATTTAGAGGAGAAGAACCATTTTTCTCTATAGTTAGCAATATTGCGTTGGAAGGAAGATTGGGGTGGGGGAATGAATCCCTCCATTTCCCTCCCAGAAGTAAACTAAATTCCTTCCAACAGAAAAATTCCGGAAAGAAAATGGCATCCAAATCCCCATCGCCCACCTCCTCTCCATTCCCCTTCCCCCCTTCTATTTTTCCAGACAGAGGGTTATATCTGGAGGTCCTCTTACTATCTTTGCATCTTACTTTGCCTTGGTAGTTTTGGTATTTGCATAATTGCATGTTATTTTAAGATATACCTCGTTTGTTTCTGTCATTCAATGGCCTATGAGTAAATACGAATTCTGGATTTTCTGTGATGAGCTCTGTATTCAGAATTGTTACAAGTATCCAATGCTGGTGATTATGTATTTATGTGTATAAGTGTTAGATTTGGCGTTGTTGTATAAGTCCACGTAGTTTTTTTTGCCTTAAAAACAGTTGTACTAGTGTCATACCCACGTTCAATGATAACCATTGTCCTTAGATCCAATCCTAGTGTGTCTAACGAGTCGAGCCTCAGCCCGAGCTTGGCCTTGCTTGGCTTTTGCTCAAGAACCAAAACTCGAGCTCGAGCCAATCTCGAGCTTACCTGTGCTTGAAAAAAATGTGCTCGTTATTAAGCTTGCGAGCTTTAATGCGAGCTCGAGCCAAACTCGATCTCAAATCGAGCTTATACATTGCTAATTTTTTGATTTTTTTTTCTTTCGATATTTTAGGAGGCTCGAAGGTTATATTTAAAAATATTTGGCACATTAGTGAGACATTTGATATGTGTGATACAAATATATAATCATGATAGAATATTTTTATAACACATGAGCAATATCTTATCTAATCACACAAGTTCGTCTCGTGAGCTTTTCGAGTGGAGCTAGCGTTTGCTCGTCTTGACTCCTTAAGCTCCCGAGTCGTGCTTTGAGCGAGCTGATGATCTTGAGTTGCTTGCGAGCTATCTCGTCTCATTATCACTCCTAGGTGTGTCCAAGTGTTCAACTTTTATTTTTATTTTCATTTTGGTATAACTCCTTTTTTTGCACTAAATTCAAACACGGCAGACTTGTATGTACGGTAATACTAGGAGTCAGACTACTATCAATGCTGAGGTTCTAATATACTTATGCGCAGAATAAATCTGTGGCGCTGCTGCCTGAAGTGGAGCAGCAACAACTGAAGTCTGGACAGTTGACGGAGGATATGGTCTTACGTTGGGACGAGGCTGACTGCCAAAGGGATGTGGATATTGTAGGTCAACCAGGTCAAGTTGGGGCTTTGACTTTTGCGTCGTCATCCTTGCAGTCCTCTTTGATTCTTCAGATGGATCGTGAGTCTTCATTTCAACCACCCCAAGACGGTCCTGCCAGAGATGACCATTCTGAACTTCATAACGGGGCTTCATCATCATTACCTCGTGGAGATTTCTATATGAATTCGGAAAGGATAGTAAAATCTCCAATGAGCAATCTCAGAAATTTCAAGATGGACGATATATTTAATTCTGCAACTCCTAGGACATCTGCTGTTAAAGATGTTTATAGAACTGCATCAAGGTCTTTTCAGAATGATATCCACGATAACCAACTTGATGAATTCTTCCCCCAATTGGATCCTAATGGTCTTTATGGACAATTTCCTAAGGTTAGCCCTCCAAGCTCTCGCAGGGTCATGGCAAAACCGACAAGGACGCCTATTAGCATGCGTGGATTAGTTGATGATTCACCTCATGAAAGATACAAAACTGCAAATGGAAAGAGATTATCCCCAGGGAATCCAGATAGGCCGCAGAACATTGGCATTTCAGATGATGTTATGGATATTTCGTGGAGGTAAAACGACTTGCTTTACTTTCATTTGCCTTAGCTCTTGCTCCAGTAATTACAGGGTAAATACTAAATACGAGTATAGATTAATCTCACCAAAAGTACTCTGTGAGACTGCCTTGTCTGAGTAGTTGTCCCCGTCAGATTTGACCTTGAGGTGATCATTGTCCTGCCTGTTTGGCTGACATAATTCGGTTCTAGAAAGTAGATATCTATTCTTGGTTAATGTCAACACCTCTATAAAAGGAAAGAACCATTTTGTTTCTTTTATTTTTTTTGGTTTCAGGTGAACAAGACCTTTGTGTTACTTCAGTACCACGGCTGCATTGAATGACTGTACTGTACACTAAAAAGATATATAATTAGCTTAGTTGGTCATTTTGCAGTATCCCTGGTAATAATCAATAAAAAAAAGAACATTGAGAGTTTGCCTTCATTATAAGTGGAAAGTGGGTTTTTTCAAGTGAATAATTTGTCCGAGTTCATCTTATGTGAGGCTCTTACACTGGGTTTATTTTTACTTACAGCCAAGAAGCAAATGGTTCTCGAGGAGATAACACCGTCATTGGCGTTCAAAGATGGAGATCAGATGAAACTAGTGATGAAGAAGAGGTGCCTAGTCCAGAGATGCTGAGTGCCGTATCTTTTCATCCAGCGCCTACAAGAAGAGGTGGTAGAAGAGGTAGTGTTTTGCGCAGGTGATTGTGATTATCCAAACTTCACTAAAATCGATTACTCAACACTGAACAGCTCAAGACTTGCAGCAAATACAGTAGACTTGCGACAAGTACCATAATTTTGCATAGTTTAGTTTTGGGTGTTTGCTCTCGCCATTAAGAGAGTTTCCGAAAAGAGGGAGACAAAGGGTAGAAAAGGCAGTGACATTTGGTTTTAAATCTGTGAATGCTCCTCTCAAATCATCATTTGGAATGTCAGTCGCAATTTACGCTTTCAGCATTCTAAGTACCTGTAATTTTGTAATGTCTTGTGCTTGAGTTATTTTTTGAGACCAGATATCGGGATACTTGTTTTCGTATTTTTCAAGTGTTCAGTCGTACCTTAGTAATAATAATAATAATAATAATAATAATAATAATAATTACTCCCTTCATCCAAATTATTTGTTTTTTTATTATGAACCAAAGGTAAACAAATGAATGTATGGATGGATTATTAATTATGATGCCATACACATACTACATACAGCAGCACTACAATTGTGTGAAGATGTACAAAATGGTAGGGAGTAATGGAGTATTATGTAATTAAAGAGTTATGTTAAAGACGGATATTATCCGTTACAAGCTGAAGACGGATAGTATTCCTCTCATAATAAGGTAAATGGGAGGACAAATGAGGGTAAATGGAGCATATTGCATGGGCTGTGTTTATTGCATTTTATGAGAAGAATATTATCCGTTTTTAATTTGTGACGGATAGTGTCCGTTTTCGATTGAGAATTTGTGTTATGTAATGGCCGCCGACGATGATAGTCAACCCAAATTCCCAATGATTGGGTCCGTTGGTGATCCTTTAAATAATTGTGTGGAATAGTCAATAGTGCTACCCACTCATCACGTACACGATGCAAATTTTTATTGAAGATGGACACTATCCGTTACTAGTTGAAGACGAAAATTGTCCCTCTCATGTAATGTAAGTACATTATTTATAAAATGTTCCATTTCCTCTCACTTGCTTGCATGCCCATTTGTTTTATCCTGTGTATTCGCCACAAGCAAAACTTTTTGGGTACACATATCTCTCTTATTTACTTCGTATCATTTTTGTAAAAAAAATGCATGTAATCGCACGATTGATAAATACTCCCTCCTATTCAAAAAATAGTTAAATAATGAAACATATTGTGTAGTGTAAGAAGATTGGAGAGACAAGGTGTTAATGATTATTATTGTGAGTATAATGATTAAAATAAGTAGTGTTGTGGGGTAAGGTTGATATTGTTATGGTTTGAAGTGATTAAAATAAGTATAAAAGTTTACCAAAAATGGACAATGAGACATTATTGTAAATAGACGGAAATAAACAATAAGACAGTTATTCAGAATAAAAGGAACTACTTTATTTTTTTTTGATAGAATATAGTGATTTTTAGATGAGGCAATAATAACTCCAAGAGGATTCATCAACTGAAACTAAATTGTTTTTCATAAATTACTCTCGTACTAGGTTAGCATGACAAATTAACATCATAAAATATCAGTCAATCTTGTTTACAAGTTACAACCGTTGTAAATTATTGCGGAAGTGTGGAAAACATGAAGGTGGTAAACAAGAATTTGTGATAGAATATACACCTAGATTAAATTCTGAAAATATGTGATTTGATTACCGATTTCCTTCTCTATTTAGGCCTATTTATATATCTGATTCATTTATTAACACTTTTATATTAATAGTATAACATTTTTAAATTAATCACTTTACTATAAAAGGAAAAGAAAATGAAGATTTTTTTATTGATTCTTAATTTTAAAGTTGAAAAAGTAACTTTTTTTTTGTAGGAACCCTATGTTTCATCACTCAATTATTTTTTGATGTTTTGTAACTACTTAAATTATGATTCCTAATTTAATGTAACACAAACTATGCAACATCATACATTATACATTTGTTATTACTAATACAATACAATATAAACATTCAAAAATTACAAATTAAATAATTACAAATACCAATTGACTATAATAAAAAAAAAACTTCACTGAAAAAGTTAAAACGTTTTCTATGATATTACCAATATAATATAAAAAAATTATAACCTGGATATTACAAAATATTACGGTGTACATTATTTATTATAAAAAAATGCGATTGATTTCAATTTTCAAGGTACAAAAATAATTCATATTCTCCGATGACTTATTGATAATATGAAAAGAAATGGCTGGGTGGGTTTGATTATATGAAAATATGGATGGGTTATCGATAATGTGATAACTACGATTAACATTGGGGTACGGGCAAATAGAGATTAATAGTATCATTACTTTTATTATTAATTTTCGGCAAAATAGTACTCCCTCCATTTTTATCCAGGTGATACATAAGGTTTTTGTACACTATTCACAAGTTAACCTTCAATTTCAATTTTCTCTCAATACGTAAGAAAAAACATATTCATGTGGGATCTTGTTTAATTCGTCTTTACAAGTACATTGAAAATATATAATTTTTATAATTTTTACAAATACGTAGTTAAAGATATTAAGCACGTAAAACATGCGTTGGCAAACGTGCAAAAAGAAATGTATCACTTGGATAAAAATGGAGGGAGTAACATAAAAGCAAAATTGTTGAACCCCCTCCCTAGACCTGGTAAAATGGACAATCAAGTCGGGTTATTTGATTGAACTGGGTTGTTTCGGGTTTGAGTTATTTTTGTGTCAATTATTATCAAGTTATTTTATGTAATTCAAATCATTTTTAAAAAAATTTCAAACGCTAAAATCATTTTAACACATTTTTGCAAGTAAAGAAATTACTCAAAAACAACAATAATTACACGAAATTCGTTATCAATAATATTTTTATATACAGGCAACCGTAATCACCAATATTTTTTTACACGGATTTAAAAGTCATCCGTGTATTATTTATACGGGATTAAAACTAGTACAAGTAGTATTTTTAAAGGCGAAACAAATAATCGAGAGATAACCATTTTCTAGTGTTTTATCCTAGAGGAGAACAATATCCAAACTATATAATAGTATTCCACAAAAAAGAAAATAAAAGAAAAGGTGTAGTGGATATTGGATAAGATGGATAACGTTATTTATAAAATGTGTACTTTGTGTCTGGTCGGCGGGAATTTGCAGGATAAACAAACTAAAACTTCTTTACAACTAAATCTCAGATAATACGCAAGAATATGCCCTTTACAATCTTACATAATACATTACCCTATCGCCTCTACTTAGGTCACGTGCTTTTCTTACACCCATCACCCGCCAACATTCACGTAACTTCCATTCATACGGTCCATGTCAATACTCGGGTCATGCACATGAGACCATCCCCCGATAAGGTAACCAACTAGATCGTGATCTTACTAAGTCATGTTAATAACTTCTTAATTGATATTTAAGAAGGTAACTTTGGTGATCTTAAGACCATCCTCAAGTAGTGGTCGCGCTAACTAGGTCACAACCCGATTTTACTGTTAATCACACCTTAAATATCTTGACCTACTTCCACTCTCCCAAGCAAAAGGTCACGACCTAGGTCATCAACCCCAATCATTTTCCACTTTACAACATTCTCAATCATTTCCCATATTCTCTACCTCAATATTTTCTCTTTCACTTTTACAATTACTAGTTTCACGCCCGTGCAAAAAATGCACGGGTTTAAAGTGAAAAAAAAGGTGAATATATATTTAATAAAAGAAATATAATTTTAGTATCGCAAGTATATCGATCTAAAAAATAAAAAGAATTTATACACTATCTTTAATCGTGTTAAATATGATCATTTGGATATACATCAGACTGTTGTATATCGTATTTTTTCGTATTTTATCTTGTTTGTTATCTTAATTTGAATTTGATTTGATTGGAAAATATAATGCAATCGATTATGTAATTAGGAATGAGCAAAGATTAGAATACGTAATTAGGGATGATTAAATGTCGGAATTAATTGTGAATATAGGAGAGAGGGAAATTAAATCAATGTAAAGATAGTGGACACATGGCTTCCTTATTTTAAGGAACCAATGAGAGGGCCTTAAAATCTATTCCTTTTATAGAGTTAGATTTTCCTAACAGTTTATAAATTTTTTTTTTTTTTCTATTATATTAGATATCTTAATAAAATAAAAACTATTCAAATATTTTAGGGTTATATTAATCTTATACGTAATTTTCGGGAATAAATATTAAATAGCCTTTTACAATTTGAAAAAGTAAAAAGACGATTTTATTGAAAAACAAAGAAAAATTACTGAAAACATGATTCGAAAAAAACTAATGTGCATACATAAAAATAAAAATTGTATTTACTTGTACAATTGGAAAATAGTAGTAGAGAATAAAAGTAGTGGAATATATATAATTTTTCAATTGTATTTATTTGTACAACCAATCAAAAATTGACACATATTAAGTCAATCGGTAGGTCAATTGAACGCCACAAAGGTCACGAATTGACCTTTTTATTGATTTTAGTCACAAATTAACTACCCAGGGTCACAAGTTAATTACTTCAATTATATCATTATTAACCATGCATGACCAAGCAAGCAAGGTCATGACTTACCTACTGACCTTGCTTTGGGGTGGTCAAAATAAGTGATGGTCAATTTCTGACCTTGAGTTAAGTTGGTGACCTTATTGGTGCCCTAGTTTGTGGCATAATATGTTTGGTAAATAAGTGGTTTTGGCGGGGTAGAAAATGTGCTTAATGATTAGAAATGTTGAAAAGTGGAAAAATGATTGGCGTATTGACCTAAGTTGTGACATCCCGCTTGAGAGGGTGAAAGTGAAACAAGATACACACTTATTGAAGACGGGTACTATCCGTCACAAGTTGAAGACGGATAGCGCCTCTCTCACATTGTGCAAGTGGCACGACCCATGAGGTGATCCATTTTCCTCCACTTGTACTCCCACTTGTTTTTTTTTTTTTGTGAGGGAAGAGTATCGTCTTCAACTTGTAATAGATATTATCTGTTATAGGTTAGACTCTTTGATCAAGATAAATACGTTGGGATTGTTTACCAAATAAATAAAAAAAAAAGATAAATACGTTGAGATTAAGGACTAAAATATTAGTGACTCAATTAATGTGACCTTCTATTTGGGGATCGTCTGACTGAAGGTAGGATTTTATTCATGGTGTAGCAAGAAAAAGAATAGAATTTTCTTCATCATGCTTTATTATCTTTTTTTTCTTATCCATAATAATTTTCCGCTTTTTAAGTTTAGTAACCTAAATTTGTAGATTCCTAATATTGCCCCTAAATAATTTAGCTACAACCATTTTCATCCAAATAATATTGTCCACATTTCCTTTAAATTAATGAATAGAGTAGTAAACTCATCCTATTTAAATCTTTCCTAAAATAAAAAGTACGACAACAAAAGTGAGATGGATACACATTAAAATAATTTAAACTTTCAAAATTTTAAAATAATTTAAACTTTCAAAATTTTGTGGCTATCCTTTGGCATATTTGGAAGTATCGTAATGCTCTCATCTTCAAAGCGGAAGATGTGCCTTTGGAAATCTTTTTTAAAAATATTAATGAGGATGTCGCGGATAATAAAGGCCGATATTTCGAATCACGATCCGCTTACAAATCAGGCTTTCCCGCCTCCTACTTCAGTAGGCCACGACGACTTTTCTCGCTTCTGGATTAGAGAGGGTTTCCTCATAAACCTCATTAATCCGGATTCTAAATGCGTGGGCTTTCACGCCAAAGTCGATGCTGGTTGGAAAACCAATCTTGAGGCTGCTATTGGTTTTGTCATTTATGATATCCATTGGGCGTCTTCTTTAGTTTCTCTCAAAAAGTAAGGGCGGAATCAACTCTTCAAGAGGAAGCTCGGATGGTTTTGGAATGGGCAAAAAATCAATCCATTTTCCACCTTCGAATCTCTTTAGACTGCCTCAATTTGATTATGTCCTTTGCAGGCACTATGATTGTTGACCAGCTTATTAGCGGAATCGTGGACGATTGTAGTCGGTTTTTCTCCTCCTTTCACTGCCTTAGTTTGTCTTTTATTCCTAGGAGTCTAAACTATGTTGCTCATAATTTGGCCAAAGAGGCCCTCCTCATGTAAAACAGTTTCTTTATCATTGACAAAAAAAAAAAAAAATTAAAATATAGTAAGCTTATATTTGTTCTAAAGCATAGTTTTACCACATGATAAGTAAATCAAATGATGAACATATAATTATATAGACATTACGACATAAGAATTTGCACAATTGAATATTTTAGACAAAAAATGCTTATTCTTACTAATGTTATAATTATAATTCAAACTACATTATTACACGAATTTTCATTTATGACAAGACATTTTTGGTAACAAACTTCGGACGTCTCACAAATTGCAAAAGGTTTGTATTTGAAAAATAATATTTTGGCTATTGTAGCCTGAATTTTGGTGCCCTGAGAAGACATATAAATATTAAAAGTTAGTGATATAACTGATTGATTTTTTTTATGTGCAAGGATATATACATATAAATAAATAATAAGTCCTGCTTGCGACGGGTCATTATTTGTGACGGATGTTTTGTGAGGTAAAATGGATATAAAATGAGTTAGTGGAAAGATGGGATCACATGAATAGTGTTGCAGAGAGAGAAAAAGTGGGTATTTTGTGAGAGAAAACGGTATCCGTCACAAGTTTGTGACGGATAGTGCCGTTGCAAATGAGAATTTGTGATAAATAAATACTCTGTAGTAATTTTAACTTGTATTTATTACCTCCGAGTCGATAATTATGAAATCGTTATTACTTACTACATTTTCATCTCCCCAAGTTTGCTCCCAGGAATAAAATATACTCCCTCTTACCCAACTTAAATGTCCCATTGTACATTTCCGTTTTTCAGGATATTGTCCCATTGTCCATTTTTGGTAAGTTTTTTACCAAGTTTTTACCATTCTATCCTTATTAAGTTTCATTTATTACTCACCCATGCACCCAACCATTACCCCACTTACTTTATACAAATCATAACACCCTCTCTCCAATCTACATACCCCTACTCAACCAAAATATTAAACAACTAATATCTCATAAATTTGTCCTTTCATCACAATGGGACATTATAAACGGGTAGGAGGGAGTACATTCTTTGATACGCCACGATTCTTTGGCTTGTGTTATGTCCTTAATCATATCGTGAGTTGTGTTTTCGGCCATAATTTAAAGTGTTGTTTGGGTAATCGTTTGTTGTTTAAACTTTTATCATCGATTATATTTTGTAGTCGTATATATAAGGCATTCATACGTAATAGTCTGTAATCGTACAAAATAGAAAATTATATAATCGTACAAACTTTTGTTATCTATTTTAGGGCAAAGAGAATTTTTTTAAATATATTTTGTATGTCATTAAATTAATTGAATTTTTGTACGTCATTATATTTTATAACTTATGAATTAATTGAATTTTTGTACTTTATTCCAAAAATTGTGATTTTTTTTGTAATATCTTTTGTATGTCATTATATTTTGTAACTTTTGATAGAATAATAACTCATTAATTAATTGAGTTTTTATATTTCAGCCGTCATTCTGTTTTGAATATTTAAATATCTCATTGATTTAATAGAATAATATGTCATTGAATTAATAGAATAATATCCCATTGAATTATGTTTTTATACGTATTTTTATATTTGCAATGAGAATAATATCTACCATTAATTTTGTTTTCATGATTTTTGGTTTAAGAATATATTAATACGAATATTTGGTTTAAAAATATAGTAATACGAATATTTGGTTTAAGAATATACAAATATTTTTATACAATATTTGGTTATCACGCTTTGTCAATGTTTCCATATCTGATTGAATCGACCTCATTGCATCATTCAATTTTCTATTTTAAAAAAATTTCTACAATATTTTCCAAAATTGATTTTACAACATGAGAAGTTGGGCGGGAAAATTTTTAACATGGGTGCGACACGTGTCCAATTAATGTTTAGTGGTTGTTGTTATATACTTTTATATAGATTGCTAGGGGAATAAAGGTCCTCATAAATTAATTCTCTATAATGCTCCAATTCAAATATGAAAAAAAATATTTTCTTTAATTAATAAACTATTAAATATCCCGTTTATTAAAGCAACAAACACAGACTTAAGGGGTTGCTATGTGATTGAATCTGAATTTTAATTTTTATTTAATTAAAGGGCCCATATTGAAAAATCAATTAATTATTGTGGAATATATTAGTAAATGTTGTATACAATTTATTTACCTGATTAATAAAAAAAATCAATCTGTTTAAATTATTCGATTTGTTATTGATATGCGTCACTGATTAATTAAATTCATTGAAGAATCATCAATAATCTTTCTGTTATATCAATTTAGATCGATAATGATATAAAAATTAACAAAATGAATAAACCAAAAATTCCATTATATCAATTTTATCGTTTTTTAAACTAAAAATAATAATAACATGTTCAATATAGTCGCTTGATTAATTTACTTACAAAACACAAAAAATTATTTATAATATAGCATACCATGAAAAAATGTTTTGCTTATAAATAATAAAAGATAATTATTTATTTAAAATAAAAAATTACAGAAAAAATTAAAACAAAAAAAATATTTATAATATGGGAAACAAATTAAAAAAGAGTGAAAAAAAATTAGGGAAGACTTTAATATTGATGAAAGCAACGTTATAATAATAAAATTTAATATTACCTTTTAAAAATAGGGTGGCTCAGATACAATTAGTCGTAATTTACAAATCAAGAGTCAGAATAATAGTTGAAGAAGGAGTATAGACGCACAATTGTTATGGAGTGTGGAGAAGAAATATGACCTTGGGGGAAATTCAGGTGAAATAGTATGATTAGGTATTAGGGATAAAAGCACAAAGGAATTCCCGGAAGAGTTTATAGGTAAGGCCGTAATTCGTAAGGCCCATGTTTTGGGTTTATGTCAATTGGACGGTTACTTTAACTTGACTCTATTAATGAGAGCGTTAGTGTAAGTTTGTGAGACTAATGTATTAATGTAAGTTTGGTCGGTCTATTTTATTGCATTTGATACCAAATCATTAAAAATTATCGACAAATTTAGTGAATATGAAACATGGTCGTGCTTACATTTATCAGGTAGAATTTTTTAACTTCACCATTTAGGCCCAATAATTCATTTTAAAACCAAATATATATGAGTATGGACAACACGAGGAAACCGTGTTTAAAACCGAATATATATGGGTATGGACAACACGAGAAAACCATGTTTTTGAGTATATATTCTATAAATCTTAAAGGGTAGATATTTATATAAGGAGTCTGTCATTTTTGTATGTCAATGAATACATGTTTATATAGTTTGTTATTTTGAAGTTGTGTCAACCGATCCGACATGGATTGAACAAAACAAACAATTAAAGTATTTGACATCAATTGGTTCGCCGCAATACAACAAACATTGCCATTTTGCTTTTTATTGTTTAACCTCACAATTATGACAGAGTAGAAATTGGATTAGGTACTTAGGTGTAGGTAAAAACACAATTTTTCATTTAAGATACGTTTATCAGTCTTAACTTTAAGACGGGTCAAATAAAATGGATCAAGACTACAAAATAATTGTCCTATCTAACCAAGTTGGGTATTACTTGACCCGTTTTATTTTTAAGAAAAATATGCATATACCTATCTTAAGAGAAACCAATTGAAAAAATAGTTACGAGATATCACATCACCTTTGTTGTAATCAAAATTTTTAAATACGTATCTTAAAAAGGCAACTCTATAGTGCCACATTATATAAAAGTTATATAGTATAATTTTATACTCCCTAAAATTTTGTTAATAACAAAGTTTTTAAAAGGGGTGTTGCTCTTTGCTGTGCATGATTTACTCAATCATGTACATGTTTCTACCCTTTTCATTTTCATTCACCTCAAACTTCTATTGTCTCTTCCTCCTCTCTAAAAAATAACTTACTTCAAACCTAAAAAAGAAATCTCAAACTTCAAACTTTTCCCTAATTCATAGAACTCATTTAATTTACATTCTACAATTAAATAATGTTATCAGTAATCTGCAATTCAATATCAAACGATGAAATCTATTTGCGTTGATAAGTTATATGGATGTCATCACCAATCACCATTAGCTTTGACATCCACAAATAATTTGCACATGAAAGAGAAGGGCAGAGTGTAAAAATATTATGAGAAAAGTCCATGATAAAGTAAAATATGTACATGAAGGAGCAATTACGTTTAAAAGTTGCGTACGTTTAATGATTCTTCTTAATAACATTTTCTAGATATGAAAGCCAATTTTCTCCTAATAACAATGATTAAAAAAGTATTCCCATGCAATTTACAAGGGTTTAAAATTAGTTTCATTTAAAAAATAACAATTTTTTCATCAACCTATAATATTTTTATCATTAAACTTTAAAATTTATCCTTTTAACTAAAATGAAATTAAATTAGTATAAATAAAATTATAACCATACACGGCCATAAAATGTTATTTAATTTTGTGATAAGAAAATAATTTATGAAAATAATTTAAGAAAATTTATAAATATGAAATCACTAGAATTGAGGTGATTAAAATATTTTCGTTAAATTTTTTTTATGAAATTATTTAATTATCTTGATTAATATTTTAGATTAACTGTTTTTCTCAAATCAAAATACAATTCAATGAGGAAAAATATGAAAATAAATGAGATATTAATCTAAAATGTAATTTAATACTATGAAAAGTAAAAAGTCTATATATAAATATATACCGCAAATACACGAGATCTATACTAGTTAAGATTAAAGAGAACAAACATTTATAAAAAAAAAGATTAGGGATATTCTACATGGTACCCCTCAATATTTTGGCTTTCTACATGGTACCCCTACATTTTTTAAAACATACATGGTACCCCTAATTGTTGTCATTATCACTACGTGTACCCCTAAACTTTATTTTCCGTCAATTAAACTCATTTTTAAGCATTAAATAATTACTTAGACACATAACCAAACTTGACATTTATCATCTCATGACATAAGGACTCTATTCGAATTAATATTCATTCTTTGGACGTGATAATTTGGCAAAGATCAATAATTTTTCCTTCACCTTTTTTTTAGCCCATATATATCTATAAATATTAGGATCGAGATGGATATTGAGCCTAATAGAGTCCTTATGTCATGTGATAATAAATGACAAGCTTCCTTACGCGTTCAAGTTATCACTTAAAGTTTTAAAATGTGTTTAATTGACGGAAAATAAAGTTTAGGGGTACGCGTAGTGATAATGAGAGCAATTAGGGGTACCATGTATGTTTTAAAAAGTGTAGGGGTACCAAGTAGAAAGTCAAAAAATTGAGGGGTACCATATAGAATATCCCAAAAGATTATTTCACAGCAATAGTCCAACCTATTGCTCTCCAAATTACATTAATCCATTCTATTCATAATCTCCCATTAATCCAACCTCTTGCATGACTTTCCTAGCTAGGTTGCACTTACTCACTTAAGTGACCTGTTAATTCCGGTTCTTTTATTTAAACCCTATATTTCGTTGCCTTTCTTTTTCTCCTTCCTTATTTTTTCTTCTCCTTCATTAGGCTCCTCTTTCTTCCTCCATTACTGCCAAATTCATCATCTTTTATTCACGTCAAACATTTATTCTTATTTAGATCAACATTTATTCACCTTTTTCACATTTTCACTTCTCCATCACTAACCATTAAAAAAAAATCACCACATCAACCTGCTGGTTGCTGCTGCCACCACACGCCGCCACAAATTCGAACATCATCACACAAATTAGCTAGAACAGAAATCTCATCCTTAACCGAATTTCATCAAACCTAAATCAATCACCCCCAAAATAACCCTAAAATAAAATTCAAAAGCAATTAACGAAATAACCCATAAAATATACTTGAGAATAGCGTAAAATTCAACATTAATCAGAGAAATAGAAGAATCAAACACTAAATTGAGCTTTTATTTGAGACCGTCGCATAAACATCAACCAGGCTTTGAATATAAGATTAATTTTCTGGGTTTTTCAATTGAAGATGATGAAGAGAAACAGGTGAGTTTAAGTGACGATGATGAAAGTGACGATAATGATGATACATACTGAAGGTTAACACCATTTTTGGGAATGAGCTTGAATAACGATGAGTTTAATTGATGCTGTAACACGCCCATTTATTTAAGAGCCTTTAGTAAGACATTCTCAATAAATAGAGCTGTTACCATCTCGGAATGTCCGAGGTAGTGAATAACAAAGTAAAACAAACCAAAGTACTTTAGATAAAAACTGGTTAAATTTAAACTTTTTCTATTACAACTAGTACACGAAGAATAAAAGTACAACTGATAACATCTAAGTATGTGATCTAATTCTAAGTAGTCCAAGCCAGGTCTCTCTCCATGCCCAAGCTCCTAATCCTTCTGTCTCTGACCTGTAGAATCTACTCCCCATTCCGGATCATCGTAGGTGTACACGAATACACTGTCAACCTCGCGGTTGAGTAGGATAACACAATATTTATAATGCAACAGTTAAATGATATGCAAATGCTATGATATGCTCGAGCTCAATCTCAATCTCAAACTCATACCCTTGCACCAAGCCATACCGAACCTCCCGTCAGACTATAATTGGCCGTCGCCGAACACCAGCTCAATAGCTGATAAGACACCAGGCCTGGTCTGCAGAACCACCCTGGGCTTTATATCAGAAAAATATATGACCATAACTTTCTCAGTAACCAATGCATATGCTATGCTCATGAATGCAACAATATAATTATTCAATCATGCTGTCAAATAATGAAATGCTCATGCCATTACCAATAATCCACAATCAATCGAACCAATATCATTCTCATATCAATCATACTCAGCATCCATAACACATAATACCGCATCCATTCATACACATCATACCTGGAGTAGCACGTCTGCAAATAGCAACCACCATCTAGAAATGTTCTACTTCAAATTCCGTTCTTCTCTGCGTGTTTGAGCAGCCTTAGGTCCCTTAACCACCGTGTAGAAACACTCCTCTTACTCTCTGTGGTGGCGGCAGACAGGTAGGTGTGAAAGTGTGGTGTTGTTAGGTCAATAATAGGGTTTGGGTATAGTGTTTACATGGCGGCAGGAAGTGTCATTGGAGGTGTTTTGTGCTCATGTGATAAAAGTGACGAGGTGGGCTATTGGTTTAGTACGCAAATCGAGGCCCAATTCTTTAACTTAACACGGTTTACTTACTAAAACATAAACTCGACTCTTCACAAACCACATGAAAATTATAAAATACTTATTCGATAATTAAATTATCGAATACAAACATTCCAATAACTCTCAACACGTAACTATAATTATTAAATAAAACTACGATGAGATACGATAAAATACGGAGTATTACAGTCTTTCCCCCTTAAAATGAACTTCGTCCCGAAGTTCACCATCCATGGTCAACGAACTGGTCATCACATAACAACAAATACTAATAAAAGTACTTCAAAACACGAGTTGTCACATTCTACCCTCCTTAAGAAAAGTTTGGCCCCAAAGTTTAACGTATAACTAAGTTAAAGGATATTCACGAATCACAATTTAATGCATAACAGAAGTAATCAGGATTACCCAGTATATTCGATAATCAAGACATACCAATCATTATTATCAACTAGTCATATCATAAATGATTAAGACTTTACAATCCTATCCTACTTAAAACATGGTTACGTCCCCGTAACCCCATTATAAAATTTCGCTTCAATTTCTCAAGGTCACCGAAACAACAGTCACAATTCATCAGATAAGTTATTTACTCTACACTAGGCAACTAGTGTCCGACTTTTAAAGAACCAAAACTCATTTGTCGAATCATTTACGTAGTAAAACAAAATCAGGTAACTAACACTTATATACTCTTCAAATTTTAACACAACTTAACATATTTGCACCAATGTAAACAATCAATAACTCAAAATTCATAATTGGCAAATTAAAACATTTCATGTTCATAATCCTGTTATAGAAGCAAAATCATATTTTAGAAAGGACGTAAGGCAAAAATTTAACTACATAATTAAACATGGAGCATTGACATATTTCGCGAGGTATACACCCATCTTAGATTAACAAGACCGCTTACCATCCCTAGGTATAAATAAGTTAAACCAACTAGGTACATTTCCCATCTACCCACACTACATCATTTATCATGATGTTATTAATATATGACAAAAGAAAAGAGGTTTATATTAAGCGCAACAATTGAATATTCGGACAGGGTTGCATCAACACGTAGCTACAGAATTTGTCATGTTGCCAACAATCACTACAATTATCAAAATATCAAACTTCACCATGGATCCTCACTTTGAAAACATTTTGAAACTTTTGAAACATTGAAGTGGTAATTTGTAACAATTTTTAAACACGAAACAAAAAGGCAATTTTACAAGCTACAGATCGAAAACGAGGCTATACGGAGACATTCAGACTCTTCTTTAGTAAAACATTGTCTTCGTAATTTGTAGCTCATGAATTATGAAAATTTAAAGATAAGAGTAAACGAATTCACAAGACTAGCACTTCCTTAATTCACATGTCAACCAATTAATAATTCAAAATATTGTGGTCAGATTTTAAGCATAGCATTATGCAAATCACTTTGTGGCATAACAATATACATGAAGAAGCTATAAAGATTATTATCGCAGGAAACTAGACACAGATATACCATTAATATATGAAAGGACATCAACAAGATTCACATTGTTCAAAATACTCACAATTACCTATAACAATTAGATTGCTATATCATACTAATAAGTTTACCAGTTAAATTCGTTCTACCACGTGTCCAGACTCTTCTCTAATAAACATGATTTTAACATTACATAAGAACACCACATAATTATCTTGAGGTCATATCAATAGAAAGCACTAGCGTCTGCATAATGAACTACTTTATCACTACAAAACAATGCGTCATTTACGACGGAATGGTCCGTCGCAAATAGGGTGAAATCCGTCGCAAAATCATCATTTGCGCCGGATTTGCGACGGACTGTGCCTGTCCCATATTTTTGTCGCAGAAAGTTATTTTGCGACGGAATTTTCCGTCACAACATGTTTGCGACGGATTGACCGAGGTTTGCGACGGACTGACTTTGACTTCTGGTCAAGGTCAGTCAAGATTTGCGACGGAAATTCCGTCGCAAAAGGGAATATTTGCGACGGAAATTCCGTCGCAAATCTTGACTGACTTTGACTTCTGGTCAAGTTTTGCGACGGAATTCCGTCGCAAATTGAGACATTTCCGTCGCAAATTCCTGTATGATTTTCCGGTTTCAGCTCTTTTTCCAGCCCCCCCATTTCCAATGAAATGGCTCATTTCTCCCTTTTTCAAGCTCTCCAAACCTGCAATTTCAGCAAAAACAACCCAGCAACAAAGAACTTGTCGGAGACAAGGTTTTTAAAACGTCTTTTCATAACTAAAATGAAGGTTTTACAAATGATCATCCAACTAAAAACTAAACATAATCCGCGGTACACCAACTAAACAACCTAATAAAACCTATCTAACGGCCGTGTCGGTGGGCTGTGGGGTGGCGAAATGGCTGGCCGCCCTAGCATTGTCGCCGCCATCATCATCGAAATCGCGTCTCGGCTGAGAAAAGCCTCCCGGGTTGCAGCTTTGAGTAGTGAACTCCCCCCGTTGACTTAAGAACTCTTCAATTGCCTTCAGCCTTTGGGATGTCTCGAGATCACGTTCTCTTAGCTGAGCATTCTCTCGAAGAACTCTGCCGACGATACCTGCAATGAATAGTCAAACATGATATTATATTCATTTAGTAAACGGTTAAATAATTGGTTAGTCTTAATTTTTAATAAACTATAAAATACAAACCTAGGGTGTATGATGATGGGTTCCCAGCACTTGAGTGACGACGACGCTCGTAAATAACTGGGGCTGCATTTCCCATACCGAGTATCAACCCTTTCTTGTTGAAACCGCCGTGTTCTTCGAAGTAGATCTCGTTGTCGTTGATATCTTGCTCCGGGACCCCTTCACTTATCATTTTGGACTTTCTTGAAAAAACTTTTTCCTACAAAACAAAAATAAAGTGTGATTAGTATACGTTAATTAATTAGTAAACCAAATTACTAAAACATAAAGAAAAGTTTCTGTTAACTTACAAAGAGTGCTTTGGGTTTCGTTGATAGCCATCCCTTCTTGGCATGCTTTTTTGTCTTCTCCAGCAACTTCAAGGCGGATGGTACATCCCTCCCATCTTGTCCAGCCTGCAATTTAAATCCAACGACACTTGTTAAAAAAACCATTCAAGATTGTCAAAGGGTGAAAATTGTTTAAAAATTATTCAAGACAAGAAAAAGTGAAGTAAAAACTAAGAAATTACCATTTCATCCATCATCTGTAGGGTGTTTTTACGACCCATAATGTGAGTACCTAAGGCCTTGCCTTTTTCGGTACTTCCTGACATCCGGTTGGTTTTGTTTTTCTCGGATTTGTCTTGAAAGTTTGGATCATCCTTTCTAGCCTTAAGTTGTTCGAAAATATCGGCCGGTATCCAAGACGGCCTTTGCTCCGTAGGTTTCTTCATAGCGTAGTGGATTCTTTTGCGGAGGCGGTCTTTCATCATGTTGGCCCACACCAACTTAACCGCTTCTCTATCACGAGGGTTAAAGGTAACATGTTTCTGTTTCAAAAAAAAATATAGTTAAATAAATATGAAACAATAAATAGCTAATAAATAATAAAACGGAAATAGGTAACAGTTAATAAATACCTCAAACCAATTCCACCACTCGTCCTTGATGGCATCCGACGCATTTGACCAGTTGGGCGCATACTCCTTGTAGTTGCAAATAATGTTCGCTGTTATGAGATCGGAAACCTCTTTGTCATTGAACCTGAAAAAGAGTTAAATTTGAAAATAAAATAGTCAACAAGTAATCATATTATAATCAATATATATATACAATCAATTATCCGTAAACAAATGAGATACTTACCACTTGGCGCCATCGTAATCAGTCGGATCGAGGTGTACTCGATGTGTAGGCGGCTGAGGCTCAGGAGGAACAATCTCGTCCTCATCATTAGCTCCCGATCGTCCTCCCTCAGGCTGACGACTACCACCACCTCGTCGTCTACCGACCGGCATATAATTATCAAACTAATATAACAACAATTAGAAAGAAATGCTTTACGTAATTAAAAACTTGAATAATAAGATTAATAAGATAATTTCATTGACATTAAGCCATACGGCATCTACAATAATTTCAACAAATACAAGATTATCAAATCTAATAGATAGCAGTCCTAATTAATCATCATCATCACTTGAACAATTTATTCCTATATCCTTACAAAGAGAATCTATAATATCTTCATCTTCATCGTCATCCTCATACTCATCCTCATCCTCATCCTCAACCTCGTCCTCATCCTCATCCTCATCATCATCCTCATGTTGCTCCACTGCCACAATTTGTATGTATTCTGGTTTCTCCACAATTTCATCTTCATCTTCTTCTTCTACTTCAATTGGTGACAGTATTGTTTCACCATTAACAACATTTTCTTGAAAGAAAGATTCATCAACGGGGGCATCGACATGTGATCTAGCCTTGGTTTTGAATACTGCTGACCATTGACTTTGATCCTTTTTTATACCTGGATAAGGACTATAGTAAACTTGTTCCACTTGATATGCCAACACAAATGGGTCGTACTTTGCAAATTTTCTACTCCGGTTAACATCCACAAGCTTATATTCCTTATGCACTTGCATGCCTCTTTCGGAGTTATCTAGCCAACTACATTTGAACAAAATGACTTTGTAAGTGCTTTGTGGGCCTGTATAAGTCATTTCAACAATTTCGTCAAGGGTCCCATAGTAGTCAGCTCCTTCAGTGGAACTCACACAAACTCCATTGTTAATTGTGCACTTTTCCAAATCTTTTCCTTGAATGAAAGCTCGAAATTTGTAGCCATTGATGGAATAGCGTTTCCATGTTCTGACTCTTCTTGAGGGACCATTTGCTAAGGCAATTAGAACTGGATCTTCTATATTTTTAACCTGAGATCTAAACCATCTGGGAAATCTTGTTTCATATTTTTCCCAAACATCATTGCCTACGACACATTCAGGATGTTCTCTCATGATAAAATTTTCAAACAACCTATATTCAAATTAGGGGAATTATTAATTTTTGAACAACTAATAAAGTACGTTTCAAATATAAGAATTTAGATTCACCACTTACACTTCGTTTCGTTTCAATTCATCAGAATCGCAGTTAGATAAAACGTAGAGGTGTGCACGCTCATATTCGTTATCCTCCAAAAACCTTTCACGACACTTTCCAGAAGTAGTGCCATCATGATCTTGAAATATCTTAGGCAAGTTAGATTGTGTCGGCTTTTTTGAACCAACGTCAAGGTCCTTTGCCTTGGTGTCTATATGTCAAAGTATAGGGAACAGAAATTTGCTATTTCCTCAATTAAATATGCATTACATTTAGACCCTTCAACATGAGCTTTATTTTTGATTTTCTTTTTCAAATGATTCAAAAACCTACAAACAAATTATTTAGAATGAAAAATATGATGATATATATATGTATTATGTAATATAAAGTATTGAATAAGGATGATGACATTACCTCTCGAAAGGATACATCCACCTATATTGCACATGACCACCCACTTTTACTTCATATGGCAAATGAATAGGTAGGTGTTCCATTGAGTTGAAAAAAGAAGGTGGAAGGATTTTCTCTAATTTGCAGATAATCTCCGCAATGTTATTTTCGAGACTTGTAATTTTTTCAATTTGTACTGATGAAGTACACAAATCTCTGAAAAACTGACTAATTTCAGTTATGGCATTCGACTCATTTTTTGGGAGAAGATGTCTCAAAGCAACTGGGAGTAATCGCTCCATGAAGACGTGACAATCATGACTTTTCAAACCGTGTATCTTCAATTCATTCATATCGACACACCTTCTCAAATCTGAAGCATAACCGTCGGGAAACTTCAGTTTGTATACCCATTCACATAGGACCTTCTTTTGTTCCTTTTTCAAAACGACCGAATCCCCTTTTCTTCTACTTGAACAAAGAAGTAACATGTCTTTCTCTGCATTTGAGTTTAATTTTGTTTTTCCTTTCACGTCCATGACAGTGTGAATTATTTGCTCGAATTTTTTTTTCTCAATATGCATGACATCAAGGTTATGTCGAATTAGTAGCGTGCTCCAATAGGGAAGCTCCCAAAAGATGTTTTGTTTCCACCACCCAATCCGTTTCCTTTTAAGCAAATTCAGTTCACGTTCAGATCCATCCACAATTTTCGGTAGATGTTTGACACAATCCCAGACTTCATTGCCTGTTAACCTCCTCGCAGCAACATCGTGCTCAACTTTCCCTTTTCTAAAATGCACCTTATCCTTACGAAAAACATGATTACTGTCTAAAAACTGTCGATGACAATCAAACCAACTCCATTTTTTGCCATGTTGTAGCCAAACTGACTTAGTCTCATTTTTCATACAATATGGACATGCATGCTCACCTTGAGTTGTCCAACCAGATAACATGCCATATGCAGGAAAGTCGTTGATCGTCCATAGGAGTGCGGCTCTAAGATCAAAGTTTTGCTTCAAGGAGACGTCATAGGTTAAGATCCCCGTCTCCCATAATTGCTTCAACTCGTGAATAAGAGGCTGCAAATAAACGTCAAGGTTTTTCTTTGGATTGTGGGGACCGGGAATAAGTAATGTTAAGAGCATAAACTGTCTTTTCATACAGAGCCAGGGTGGTAAATTGTATGGAGTAAGTATCACCGGCCAACATTAATATTGCTTCCCGAATTGACTAAACGGTGCGAAACCATCAGTGCAAAGTCCAAGACGGACATTCCTAGGCTCAGATGCAAAATCAGGATGCAGCCGGTCAAACTGTTTCCAAGCCTCCCCGTCACTTGGATGAGACATTGTTCCACTAACACGAGGGTTTTCATAATGCCAACGCATTTCGCCCGCGATGTGCTTTGTGGCATAAAAGCGTTGCAACCGTGGTCCTAATGGAAAATAAGTTAAGAACTTTTCGGGAACTCTTTTGCCATTTGCATTTTTCTCTAATTTGTACCTATTCGTACCACATTTTCTGCACTTATCAAGGTGAGCGTCGTCCATCCAGAAAATCATACATCCTCCCGAGCAGGCATCTATCTTCTCATGGGGAAGTTGAAGAGCTTTAAGAACTTTTTTGATTTCGTAGTAGTTACGCGTCATAAGATTATTTTCAGGAATCATATCTCCGATATATGACGCAAAACCATCTACACATTTTTCAGCTAAGTTGTATTCACATTTTAAAGTGATCAACCTTGAAGCCGACTGTAGCAATGTCATACGACTTCCTACATAAAGAGGTTGTTCGGCATGTTTTAGCATTTGGAAAAAAGCTAATACATTAGGATTTGGAGATTCATCGACCACCTCGGCGTTAAGAGCATCTTCCCTAATTTGATCAATGCTATCGCGTAACGCATCTTCTACCATATCCCTATAAGGATTGTCGGAGTGCATTGATGAGCTTCCCTCTTCCTCAACGGAGAATTTCTCTCCGTGACACACCCAATCGTAATAGTTATCACAAAACCCTCTCAAACCAAGGTGTTTCCGTACTTCATGTTCAACTAAATACTTTGTATTCTTGCACTTAGAACATGGACACCTAATTTCTCTATTTCTAACGAATTCGTCTTGTTGCTTAACATAGTTAATGAATTCATTAACACCAATTACGAAATCGTGCCTTATTTTTTTCCTAGAATCTAACCTTTCATACATCCATTTTCTTTCTAATCTCTTCATAATAAATCTACATATTTTAACAAACAACAACAACTAATTAACAACAACAACTACATAACAACAACTACATATATAACAACAACTAACAACAAAAACTTGTTAACAACAAATTAACAACGACAACAACAACTACTTAACAACAACAATTAAATAACAACAACTACATATATATATATATATATATATAATAACAACTAGTAAACAACAAATTAACAACGACGACAACAACAACAACAACAACTACCAACACCAACATGTACACCAACACCACCAACACCAACACCAACACCAACACCAACCTGCAAAAAAAAACAATATACATATATTGGTCTGGGGTCATTATCTCTCCAGCCTAAACCCATCTTTGAATCTTTCATACCATTAGTAAACACTCTTATATTTTCTTGATTGTAATGAGACAAAAATTGGGCAGCACTTCCCTATTGTTTTCCAAATACATTATATAGAATGTATTTGCAGAACAATAAGGAAGTGTTGCCCAATTTTTGTTTCATTACAATCAAGAAAATATAAGAGTGTTTACTACCTAAATGGCATGAAAGATTCAAAGACAGTCCCAAAACGGGGACTATTCAACAATTACACCTAATGTGTAATTATTGAACGGGTACTATTCAAGAATATTCTAAACAAATCAACAACTCTAACAATCAACAACAATGCAAATTTTATATCAAAAATCAATCGTCCTAAACATCTTAACAACAATATGCGACGGATTTGGGACGAAATTGTTAGGTTTAACTAGTTGCTCATAAACTAATTATAGTCATACTAACAAAACCTATTATTAACTCTTTAATTATCTTATTAATAAACTCGTTTATAAGATCTTATGCATGCTAATATATGCGAAAAGAGGAGAAAATGAACCCTTACACACGGTCCAAGTATATTGCAAGGATGATCCTCCGAGTACCCAATATAGAATACCTCCTTTGGATGCACCAAGACAACCCCTCAAATAAACCGAAGCCTTGTATTTGCTAGACTAGAAATCGGTTTCTTCCTTAAATAATTCTAATCACTCTTATTAGAATGTAGTTTTTAATACTACAAATAGTATAAGTTATTATCTTATAATAAGTATTTTAGAGGTTGAATAATCTCTCCTTGCTTGGTGATTTTCGGCTAGGGCAAGAAGAGGGCTTAGAATGAATATGATATATATATATATATATATATATATATATATATATATATATATATATATATATATATATATATATATATATATCCTAAGCATGCACTTTAACTTAAGATAATCTAATTAACTTAAGCATGCCATATTGGGTGAAGGGGAGTCGGTTATAGGGAGTGTCAAGGAGGGAACAACTTGTGTTCTCAAGACACTAGGGTGGTTGCTAGGTTAGTGTTCTCTAGGTGGTGCTTTAAACACAATGATTATAGTGTATTAAACACACTAATCATCCACTAACTATCCTAACCAAACCGGCACCCATAATCCATAAAATGGATTTCATTTTACAACTTTGTAATAATGTACAATTTTTACAAAGTGTGACATCTTATATGTCTTTAAGATATAAAATGCTTTAGTATATCTAAAACATATAAATATTTTACATAATTAAATAAATCACATTTATTTAATTAATAAGTAATTCGAAATTACATAATGTAAAATGATCATTTATCGTCAATACGATTTACAACCTTTGTATTATTTCAACCCAATTCATTCTAATAACGATATGATAAATATCGTTTAATGTTTAACAATTGACACGTTTCAATTTTAAACATAAATCTTACATTAAGATTTAACCTCTAATTTCTCGATATACGAGTTTAAGGAATATGATCAAATCGTATCAATATACATTTGATCAATTTATCAATTAAGGGAATTGTCCTAAAGGTGTGACCTAAAGGGATCAACTGACCATCACCGTCATACGACAGTAATGTCAAACTCTAGCTAGCCAATCATTACCGATTAATGTTGGTCAGTTGACTAATAATTCGTATCATCCCTTGCGCATTCTCGTTATGAGATTTAATTACGTGATCGCACTATTGTTGAGGACACATTTCCCAACAGAAATTAGTTACTAACCTAATATCACTAACCACCTAACAATACTAACTAAACTAATCAAATAACAATTAAACTAAACTAACTATTCTTAATAACAATAAAAAACAATAATACGGAATTTGCGACGGAATTTTGCGACGGACTAAAAATAACTAATTAAGACGGTACATAAATAACGAAAGTTAGTATACATACATTAAGAGAAATGGAGAATGAAGAAGTAAGTGGCGGCGGCAAGGTGGCAGCGGTGTGGTGGCGGCGACGGTGAGGTGGCAGGGAAAGAAAGGAGAAGGAGAGGAAGGAGGAGGAAGGAAGGAAGGAAGGAGAAGGAAGGAGAAGAAGAAGGAAGTGCGGCGGTGGGTGGTGGCCGGTGGGTGGAGGCCGGCGGCGTGGTGGGGTGGTGGTGGTGTGGTGGTTGACTTAAGCGTGGGGTGAAGAAGGAAGGAATAAATCGCGATTTAGGGTTAAGAATGAAATTGATTTAGGGAAAAATAAGACCCGCGGGTGTATAATTAATCTTTGCGACGGAAATTTGCGACGGAATTTCCGTCGCAAATATGGTCCAGGTCAAACTTTGACCAGATTTGCGACGGAAATTCCGTCGCAAATTTTGACTTTTGCGACGGAAATTCCGTCGCAAATCTGGTCAACGTTTGACCTGGACCAGATTTTGGTCAAGTCTGGTCAACCTACTTGCGACGGGAGTTCCATCGCAAAAGTCAATATTTGCGACGGATTTTCTGTCGCAAACTTTCCCACCATTTGATTTCACTTCGCGGGTCTTGGAATTTTTGGTCCGTCGCAAAAAAAAATCCGTCGCAAAGTCCGTCACAAAACCAATTTTGCGACGGAATTTCTATCCGTCGCAAAAAATCCGTCGCAACGACAATAATTTTTTGTAGTGTATATAAACTCAACGAAATAACAAGGTTATATTATCATATAATAACGTTCATCTTCATATCATATGTCTATCGTACATACTACTAATGCCATACCGGAATATTACATGGTTACGTCACAGAATTCATACTTGGTTAAACTTTTATATCGAAACTTACATAACTTACAATTTCAACAATCAAACATCATGTTGCAACTTCCAAAAATTATAATTAAATAACCGTCCAGCCATTTTGTGAACCATTATATTTTTTGAGAAATATAATGAATTCACTAATCATAGGAAGAAGAATCAAATGCAAAACTTAGGGGGCGTTTGTTTCACACATGGGTATTGGTTTGGAATCAGGAATCATATCTGGGTGGTATGGGATTGGAACTCCATACCCGATACCTTGTGTTTGTTTCAATTATGGGTGGTATGAGTTTGAAACTAAGTTAAAGTTGAAATATGTAAAATTTAATACTTTAAATAATAATTTTATCATATAAAATTATGAAAATGAAGATTTTATCAAATAATTATATAACATGTTTTGTTTACAATACGGGTTAATATTTATTTTTCACATTTTTGATAATTATAGTTTGATACCCATGGGTATCAAACTCATACCCACCCCCCTCCTTGGGTATGAGAAACCCATACCTCGTGGGTTTGAGGTATGTGTATGAAACCCTCGGATTTGCTAAACAAACACGCGGTATGGGTTTGACTCATTCCAAACCCATACCTTATACTTTTTAAGATTGAATCAAACACCCCCTTAAACAAATTATTTTTGTAACAAATTTTTCAACTCGGTTGGTCTGAACAGAAACTTTACAGCAATTAAACAGAAAATTGGGCAACTTGCAAAAATCACTATTAAGTAACGACTCGTTAAGATTTTATGTGACTTATCATTTTGAAAACGTGAATGAGTATTCTAAACAGTGGAGTTGGAATTATACATAAACAATAAATACGTTTTAAATGATTTCTTTTCCAAAAACATGGGTCAAAACAGAACTGTGCAGTGACAATCTGACCACTGTCGACTAAAATATTTATTTCTCCCAAAATATAAGTCGTTTTAACATGAAACCAAAAGAATTGGAAAGCTAACTCAGAAGGTTATCATACATAAAATTTTCACATTCATATAGAGAACACATTTTAAATGGCAGCTCTCACAAGTAAGGTAACATTCTGAAAATTTATCAAAATTTTGTTCCTTAAAATCGCTTCACATTATCACATGTAAATACAACCATTATTCTTCCATAACATGTCGACAAATCATTTGAAGCATTGAAATCACATTGTACCAATTTAACAGGTATTCATTATTTCAAACCGAAATTGCCATCTACAAGACGGTAAGGATTGCGAAGTTGAAAAGTAGCATCAACGAAATAATTCAATAGCTATACATGTATGAACAATGCATTAGTTCCTACCATCGTAACACTCACATCATAATAGTACGTAAATATGTATCCCAGAAATCACCAAGGTGCCACTTATTGAATACTGACTGTATAACTAAACTAATTGTGGGTAAATAGAAATTGTCATGTAAATTTTAAGTACGATCTATTCAACACATAACTATATAGCATTCACGGTTTGGGGTACACATTCCGCATATCACTAGACATGGATTACTATAACATATAAATCTGATCATTCATATCCAAATACCAACCAATATATTACATAGCTACGATGGTCATTTAATAATCAGATATCATAGGGACATTTCGAAACACCAAAATCATATGATCTTATCACCCAAATTATTGTCCAATAAATATACATCCATTCTCTGAAAATTCCACATTCCATCATTCAGTTCAATCAACATTTCAATGTCAATCACATTCTTCCAATACACACATTAACCATAACTCACATCGTTACTTACCTCATTCCGCTCCTGCAAAACTGTTAGTACAATATAGGTAAGGTCTGATCTTTTATTTTGTTACTACCCACTCTCTGCATCACTCACGGTTGACCATGTTAGACTGAGAGGGCCAATGGCTTGGTTTGAGGGGGCCCCTAACTCATCCCAATCCTAGGGCACCTAACAGTTACTAGCCTGGGTTCATTTTAGTTAGACTCTTCCTATGTTCATTATAATTCATTTGGTTTAGGCCTGAGGATCGTTCGCTCTGATACCACTTTGTAACACCCCCGTTTATTTAAGAGCCTTTAGCAAGACATTCTCAATAAATAAAGCTGTTACCATATCGGAATGTCCGAGGTAGTGAATAACAAAGTAAAACAAACCAAAGTACTTTATATAAAAACTGGTTAAATTTAAACTTTTGCTATTACAACTACTACGCGAAGAATAAAAGTACAACTGATAACATCTAAGTATGTGATCTAATTCTAAGTAGTCCAAGTCAGGTCTCTCTCCATGTCCAAGCTCCTAATACATCTGTCTCTGACCTGTAGAATCTATTCCCCATTCCGGATCATTGTAGGTGTACACGAATACACTATCAACCTCGCGGTTGAGTAGGATAACACAATATTTATAATGCAACAGTTAAATGATATGCAAATGCTATGATATGCTCGAGCTCAATCTCAATCTCAAACTCATACCCTTGCACCAAGCCATACCGAACCTCCCGGCAGACTATAATCGGCCGTCGCCGAACACCAGCTCAATAGCTGATAAGACACCAGGCCTGGTCTGCAGAACCACCCTAGGCTTATATCCGAACAATATCTGACCATAACTTTCTCAGTTACCAATGCATATGCTATGCTCATGAATGCAACAATATAATTATTCAATCATGCTATCAAATAATAAAATGCTCATGCCATTACCAATAATCCACAATCAATCCAACCAATATCATTCTCATATCAATCATACTCAACATCCATAACACATAATACCGCATCCATTCATACACATCATAGAGTATAAGGTCAATGTATCCTACCTGGAGTAGCAAGTCTACAAATAGCAACCATCGTCTAGAAATATTCCACTTCAAATTCCGTTCTTCTCTGCGTGTTTGAGCAGCCCTAGGTCCCTCAACCACCGTGTAGAAACACTCATCTTACTCTCTGTGGTGGCGGCAGCAAGGTAGGTGTGAAAGTGTGGTGTTGTTATGTCAAGAATAGGGTTTCGGTATTGTGTTTACATGGCGGCAGGAAGTGTCATTGGAGGTGTTCTGTGCTTATGTGATAAAAGTGACGAGGTGGGCTGTTGGTTTAGTACGCAAATCGAGGCCCAATTCTATAACTTAACACAGTTTACTGACTAAAACATAAACTCGACTCTTCACCAACCACATAAAAATTATAAAATACTTATTCGATAGTTAAATTATCAAATACAAACATTCCAATAACTCTCAACACGTAACTATAATTATTAAATAATACTACGATGAGATACGATAAAATACGGAGTATTATAGATGCCATTAGTTTCTGAATTGATTTTTGAGTTTTACGTTTGTATTGGTGAAGTAATGGTTGATGAAGGGTGAAGGTGGTTGGCTGGATTGGGGCTTTGAAGTACTGGGGTGGTTGTGAGTGGTGGATCGGTGATTGGTGATGAAGGTGGTTGTGGGTGGCGTTTAAAGGAAGTGAGAGAGACAAAAAGAGGGAAAACAAATGAATAAGGTAACTTAAGTTTGATGTTTACCTGCTTAACAGTTTCCTTTCACTGTGGTGTAAAATGGGTAATAAGTTGGATTAATGGGAGATTATGAATAAGATGGATTAATGTAGGTTGAAGAGCAATAGGTTGAATTATTGTTGTGAATTAATCTTATAAAAAAATGTTAATTTAACCCATTTTATACTGTAACCCAAAAAAAACATGTACAGATCCGAAATATACTCCTCTTATATTTTACCTGAATCTATAACATATTCGCCTAAGCTATTTAACAGGTCTACCCACAACTCGAGTAATGCACATATAGTCATATACTACTAATTCACATATTTTATCTTATATATATATATATATATATATATATATATATATATATATATATATATATATATATATATATATATATATATATATATATATATATATATATATATATATATATATATATATACTAGATTTCATGCCTGGGCGTTGCCCAGGTAATAACTTGACACGGTTTCAAAGTAATTATCGTAGTAGTTAATCTTCTAAAAATACTTAGTATAATAGGCATATATAGAGAATAATTTAAGTATGATTGTTTTTTATGGCTAATGAAACATCGGATGTATCATCATCGAAACAACATGGAATGTTGAAAGTGCATGAAACTCCAATAGAAACGGAAACATGTACGTCCAATTCAATGGTCTTGGAAAGACACTTCCATATTACGCATCACTGTCAAAATAATATTTTAAGCACATATTCCCTCCTACCCACAAATAATGTCACATTGTCCATTTCCGTCTATTCAGCAAAGTGTCCCATTGTCCATATTTAGTAACTTTTTTACTTGTTTTTATACCATTCTACCCTTACCAAATTCCATTTATTACCCACCCACCCACCTATCCATTACCCAATAACATAACACTCTCTCTCCAATCTACATACCTTATCCAACCAAAATATTAAACAACTAATATCTCATAAATTTGGTACTTTCTTAACAATGGGACAATATTTGTGGGTAGGAGGGAGTATATTTTTATAATAACTTCTATTCTTTTCATTTGAGCACGATCTTGAAGAAATTTTTTATCCAATATTTCTAATATATGAATATAGTTGAAACTCGTATTCTTTTAATATTAACTCGTATTTTTTTTACATTAGATCATATTCTTTTTATATTAGCTCATATTCTTATCTTAATAGCTCGTATTCTTATCTTATTAGTTCGTATACTTTTTATATTAGCTCGTATTCTTATCTTAATAACTCGTATTCTTATCTTATCAGTTCGTATTCTTCTTACATTAGCTCATTTTCTTTTTATATTAGCCCGTATTCTTATATGCTCGTATTTGTAAGTTCTTGATCCTCTTATATGCTCGTATGTTTTTTTACATTAGCTCGTATTCTTATCTTAATAGATCGTATTGTTTTTACATTAGCTCGTATTCTTAGCTTAATAACTCATATTCGTTTTATATTAGCTCATATTTTTAGGTTAATAACTCGCATTGTTTTGTGCTCGTATTTTTTAGTTCGTGATTCTCTTAAACTCGTATTTTTTTTACTTTAGCTCATATTCCTATGTGTTTATATTTTGTAACTCGTATTTTTTTTAATTATACCTCGTAAACTTAAGTACTTAATATATTCATCAATACATCTATTTATGCTTTTAATTAAATAAAAGAAGGGGAACAACAAATTATACCATAACTTTACGGTAGCCAAAACTCTTAATTTACAATCAATTATTTTATTAACTAATTCAGCAATTACTCAACTGATATTTTATTACTATTTAATTATCTTTTTATCTATATCCTTAATTTATTTAACCAAAGTAATAGTCAAAGTAATCGTCAAAGTAATCGCTCTAAAAACAATAATTATCCAACTGATATTTTATTATTATTTAATTATTTTTTTATTTATATACTTAATTTATTTAACCAAAGTAATAGCCAATGAAATTGCTCTAAAACAATAGCCGATGACATCAATTATTTTGTTAACTAATTCAATAATTATCCAACTGATATTTTATTACTATTTGATTATCTTTTTATTTATATACTTCATTTATTTAATAAAAGTAATATCCAATGTAATCGCTCTAAAAACAATAATTATCCAACTAATATTTTATTACTATTTAGTTATCTTTTTATTTATATACTTAATTTATTTAACCAAAGTAATAGCCAATGAAATTACTCTAAAACAATAGCCAATAAAATCGCTCGAAAAGTTCCTCTTTTAAGTATATATATATATATATATTGATTGATTGATATATATATATACTAGTTTTAAACCCGTGCAAATTGCACGGGTATGCTGTTTTAAAGTTTGTTATTATAATAATTGCTTACTCCTTTTTGTTTTCTTTTTTAGATGAATTAAATTTACGTTAATATATTTCAGACAATTATGATTTTCATCTTTGTCGTACTTTTTTAAAAAAATGTGTCTATAAAATAAAAATTAAATGAACATACGTCTGATAATGTATACTTTTATTAATAATCAATTAATCACGCAAAAAATGTTTTAATAATGTTTCAAATTTTGTATGTTCGGTTTATTATTGTTGTAAATTGTTATTAATTATAATATTTTAATCATCTAAATAATCGTGGTCTAATTATCACAACATCTATTTCTAATTAATTGATGTATATAAAAAATGTGCGTAGTGTTTCGTAATCTACGATTTTAGACATTTATTTGGAATACGTAGAATATTAGGCGGTTATTGTGCAGGGAAATCATAAGTTATTGTGCGGGACCCACGTGAGTGAATTAAGGAAAAAAAAAAATTAGAAGTTGGATGTATGACGTGGCGCAACCAGAGACTGATAAATGTTTCAGAATTTATATAGATTATTATGGGTTGGGATCCGGTGAGAACCACCTTACAATGAGAACCGGTGAGAACTCTTTCTTACGGAGTTTTTAAAAAAAAATTAGTGACATAATTGGATTCGGCATGAAATTTTATGGTCAGAGAAGATATTTCTTGGTCTAGAAAATAAATACTAACGGCGGAAAAATGATAGATACGAAAAAATAGATAGTAGGTGCATGCAAATAAATAAAACGTATCTCACCTTGATTTCCGTCACTAGTATTTATTTTCTAGACCAAGAAATATGTTCTCTAGCTATAAAATGCCATGCCGAATCCAATTATGTCATTATTTTTTTTTAAAAAAGTTCGTAAGGTAGAGTTCTCACAAGATTCTCATTGTAAGGTGGTTCTCACCGGATACCAAGTCTTATATATATACAAGTCTATATAGGGTTGAGATCCGGTGAGAACCACATTACAATGAAAACCGGTGAGAACTCTTCCTTACGGAGTTTTTTTAAAAAAATTAATGACATAATTGGATTCGGCATGGAATTTTATGGCAAGAGAACATATTTCTTGGTCTAGAAAATAAATATTAGTGGCGGAAAAATGATAGATACGAAAAAATAGATAGTAGGTGCATGCAAATAAATAAAACGTATCTCACCTTGATTTTCGTCACTAGTATTTATTTTCTAGTTCAAGAAATATGTTATCTAGCTATAAAATGTCATGCCGAATCCAATTATGTTATTAATTTTTTTTTAAAAAAGTTCATAAGATAGAGTTCTCAGGAGGTTCTTATTGTAAGATGGTTCTCACCGGATCTATATGTGAGTGTGAGAAATACGAAGATTCTTTGTTTATAAAGAAAGAGTGTGAAAAAAGGGTAATTTAGCATGAATGAAAGGGTAAGCAAAGAAAAGAAGCATAGGCTTAGCCACGTGGACCCAAATTATCCAAAACGCACCCAAAAATATAATAAAATTAAATAATAAAATAATATTTATTACCAAAAACCATTATTCAGTCAAAATCACTCTTTCTATATCTTCTCTTGGATTATATCTTCTTCATCCCTCATTGATCACACACACATCCAATTTCCAAACCCTGTCCGACTCCACCAACCCGACCCGACCCGATCCCATGACCCGCCGCTGCTCCCACTGCAGCCACAACGGGCACAACTCTCGTACCTGCCCCAACCGAGGGGTCAAACTATTCGGGGTCCGATTAACTGATGGATCTATCCGAAAGAGTGCTAGTATGGGTAACCTTTCTCATTTCGGTTCTTCTTCTCTTCATCAAAACGGTGTCGTTGGTAACACTACCCCTGGTTCACCCGCTGCCGGCGATCATACCCCTGATCACCTCCGCGCTTCCGCCGCTGCTGCTGCTGTTGAGGCTGGTTATGGTTCCGAGGATTTCGTTCCTGGCAGCTCTTCTTCTCGTGACCGTAAAAAAGGTTCATAGTAGTTTCCATTGTTTTTTTTGGATTTTGAGTGGTTTTAATTTCTGATGGGTTTGTTTTAATTTTTGATTTGGTATTTGATTAATGATTTGTTGTTTTGCTGTTTTTGGGGATATGAATAATTTAGGAATATACGGTTTCAGCCCCGATCATTTGTTTACCTTTGATTTAGATGATCCTGGCAGAGATGGAAAACAAAGTAAACAAATGACTTTGACAGTCGGACGTAAGGAGTATTAATTAAATATTAAATTAGTAGTATACTGTACATGATTATGGAGGAATAGTTGGTATATGAACTCTAGGGATCTTGAGAAGGAAAATTTATGGAAATTGAGGGTTTCGTGGTATGGAAATTGTCGAATTGGGGCTCAGTTATTGCTTATTTGGACTGTTCGGAGTATGTTAGTTGGTGTGAATTAGATTTAGAGTAGTTTATGTCCCTGTCC
Organism: Silene conica; assembly: GCA_029255685.2. Classification (NCBI taxonomy): domain Eukaryota; kingdom Viridiplantae; phylum Streptophyta; class Magnoliopsida; order Caryophyllales; family Caryophyllaceae; genus Silene; species Silene conica. Next base: position 64,066,591 of record CM055312.2, read on the forward strand.
GGGAACCAGGGGAAAGTAAGTTAGGTGGAATAATTTCTTAGACGTATTAACACATTCTTGAGGATTAGGCAGTTAGGCCTCCTTTTTACAGGTTACTGGAATGTTTAAGCCAGAAATATCGACTCATGGGGTTCTAAGTTTAAGTTTTGAAGAGGTGTTAGGAAGAACTTCAATTTGGTTGGGAGTATGGTCCAGTGACCTTTTCTACTATCCATTTTAGTGAATTGGTTATTTATTCGATAAACAAGGTAAAAAGGGAAAGTCTGATGAAGGTTTAGACTGATGGATGATTGGTATTTTCTTTTAAAAGAAGCATTTGTATGGTAGGCTCTAGGAACTTTTATTAGGCATGACATGTGCTATTAGGGTGATGGGAATGTTGGATGATTCAAATTGGTTGATTTGGTCTATTGTTTGATTGTCTTTTAAGTTATTTCATAGGTGGTATTTGCATCAACATATGGGATTATGGTGAGTGGCTAATGTGTGGTCGGAGATTGTTAAAGCTAATTTTTCTGTTGGTGTTACCTTGAACTGTTCATAAATATGTGGAATTGGTCGGTCAAGCAGAGGGCTATTCTATTAGTTGTGATACGTTGAGACTGTTCAACTTGAGATGCTCTTGTTTAGTGGCGGCGTTTTTTGTTTGGATTACAAAATTTTTGGCCCTTTCCTCCCCCACCTTTTTTTGAAGGATTTGGGTTGAGCCAGTAGATGTGGCAATTGGGTTACTTGGTATGTTATGCATCGGGTTAAAATAGGTTGTGTTGTATTGGGTTCAGGTTTTTTCGGGCCAATATCGGGTTTGGGTTCATGCCCGGTCATCATCGGTTGACAGGTTGAAACGGTTTTACTGCGTTAGGTTATCGACCTACATTTTATCATATGTATTGGTGTTTGGACTGCTAAAACAACTTTTAGGTGCAAGTATATTAGTTTTAAGTTAAAACAATTAAGGTGATGGTCAATTCGATCGTATTTGGATGATCCTATCCGGTCATCAATCAGTTTGAGTCAATTTCGGTTTACAAGTCTCCGATTAGTATATGGGCCGGATTCGAGTTCAGACAAATAAGGCTGTTATCGGTTTAACCTTGGGATAGGTTGAGTTTAGTCGTTTTAGTTTTAAGTAAAGCTATTAAGCTGATTGTCAATTCGGTCTTATTTGGACTATCCTATGCTAATTTGTTATCCAGTCATCCGTCATCCGTCATCAATCAGTAACAATTTAGGCTGTCATCCGTCATCCATCAGTTTGAGTCAATTGCGGGTCAAGAGACATCTCCCATCAGTATGGGCCGGATTCGAGTTCAGATAAATAAGGCTGTTGTCGGTTTAACCTTGGGTTGGGTCGAGTTTAGTCGGTTTCGATTCACTGAATTTTCAAGTTATGTTAGGCCAGGTCTTTGGCAGTTTGATCAGGTCAGCTTTTGCGAGCTATAGTTGGGTATAAGGTCTCTTTCACTTGTAGCAAGTCTTGATTGTACTTGATTGTACTGGAAGTCGAGTTTGACGGTTTTGTGGTATGGTGCCAAAGGGGCAAATATGGTGCTAATGTGAATCAGAACTAGCTCATGAGTACCAACTTTGATGAGCTATGTTACTCCGACACTTCGCTTAGTTATCGTGTCGTGTGTCAGACACGATCCGACACGTCGACACTTGCCTTCGACCAAAAAATTGAAAACTTCACAAAAATAGCTGTGCCCGATGCTTAACCCGACACCATGTCGGAGAGTTTGAGTAACACAGCCCAGGAGTCGGGATGTTACCAGCTAAACTAGTTGACATTTGCTAACGATGAGACAAATGATAAATATATGTGAAATGACAGTATTTTTCTCTGTAGGTATTGCATGGACTGAGGAGGAACACAGGATGTTTCTTCTGGGGCTACAAAAACTCGGGAAGGGTGATTGGCGGGGAATATCTCGTAATTATGTGATGTCAAGGACACCCACTCAAGTTGCCAGTCATGCTCAGAAATATTTCATCCGGCAAAGCAACGTGTCCAGAAGGAAAAGGCGGTCTAGCTTGTTTGACATTGTGGCTGATGATGAGGTGAAAACCTTTTCCTCTCATTCAAAAAAATAATATAGGCAATTTTGTTCTGGAAAGTGCGTGGTAGACGATTCTGATTGACCAACCAGCTTCTTATAACTGCTACAATAGATCAATATTGAGAGGCAATTGCCTATGGTGGCGACTCCAGAAAGGGGGTTGAATATACACACTACACAGCCTTACCCGTTACCTCTGTGTTTTAACATATATAGAGGCTGCTTTATGACAACTCACAATGAAATTAGGGTTGCAGAATTTCATCCACACTCTGCCACTTCACTATACAAAGGGCGTAGAGTGTTTAGCGAGTCTTTTTGCTTTATTCAGTCATAATTTAGTGCCAATGAATATGGAGTCTTTTGCTCTGTCTTACCCTTGGTTTTTATTATTGCTTTTACAGGGAGGCGGTGATACAGAAATGGTATCGCATGACTTTCTCCCAACACAACCTCTAGATACTGAAACAGAAAATCCCGACTCATTTCCCCCTGCTCCATCCCTTGATGAAGAATGTGAATCAATGACGTCTACCAACTCCAACTCCATGGACCCAGAACCGGCCCCTGCTAAGCCGGAAACCTCACAAAGCTCCTACCCTAGTGACACACCCCAAAACTATTACCCTCTTGTATATCCAACTTATGTTTCTCCATTTTATCCCTATCCTATCCCACTCTGGACAGGCTATAATCCTGAGCCAGCTAAGGAGATGCATGAGGTGGTTAAGCCTACGGCAGTACACTCGAAGAATCCAATCAATGTGGATGAGCTGGTCGGCATGTCAAAATTGAGCTTGGGCGAAACAATTGGGAGCGGAGAGCAGTCAAGTTTATCGAAGAAATTACTGGAAGGTTCCTCTAGGCAATCTGCCTTTCAGGCTAATCCTGCCCCTAGCAGTTCAGGTATGAACCCTAGCGGAAGTCCAATCCATGCCGTGTGAGCGTGAATGTGCAAGTTAGTGTTAGGTTTGGCTCAGAGCTCTTGAGCTCCACAGTTGTACTGTTAATATGAATGATATCTCTGTGCAGTTTGGTTTCTGAGTTGTCTTTTTTTTTTCAAATGGTTTCTTCCTTGGGATCATTTTTAGGTAGTTTGTTATCTGTCAAAAGTCGATTCTTTACTGCGGTCTAAAATTGTGTGTATTGAATACAGTTGTTAACCCGAGTTTCAGTAAGTTAAACAGTCATTTTTAATGTGTATATTATGTCTCAATTCTGCTATTTTTCTGGGAAATGTTGCCTGTTCCTCTTGTACTTGCTGTTTAACTAGATGAAGTAGGCACATTACAGAAAGATGATTCGCGGAGAGATTCACTGTTGACTGGTTGTATTCTGATTTCTGAACATCATATATCATCCTTCTCTGCGAGAACTGAGTTCCCGAGATTTGATATCAGATGGATGCAAAATCGTAGTCTTTCCCTATGCTGAATATCCTGAAGCAGCAAAGCTGCAGACATCCTTGCTCGTTTTCTAACCAAAAACCAACCCAGAACTGTAGTACCCACTACCCAACCCAACCTGTATTTTGACATTTCAACCTGAATTAACGCGCTTGACAAGTCTACTGGTGTAATCGTGAGGTAGTTTATGAACTAAAAAATTTCCGGCGAAAATCTAGACTTGTGTGTGAATTTGGCCTTTATTGTTCAGAGTATACTAAAGCAGTATAGAAAACAGATGTTCCTCGCATTTGGTAGCTTGGATGGAACTGCCTTTCCCTCAAGTGTACAGGAAGTAAGTTCCTCCGACGTGTTCTTCTCCAACAAGCCCTGGCGCAACGCGACACTATCACCACTCCTATACTTGCACACAATGCAACAATAAGAACAACGTCTTGCACGGAGCCAGGCAAGAGCAGTGAAGCTAGGCATGCTAAAGCAAATGTACCACATATCATCATAATCTCTCCATTCAGACGGAGACGATAGACATGAATATTGGAAGAATGATGGTAATAGAAGAAGCAATAAAGGAAGAAGCAGAAGAGAGCGATGGAAAGCTTGATTGGATTAGTATCGAAAGGGGAGCGTAATTGGTCTCCTTGATACTTAAGTTGAAGCAAATTAATAATAATGGTGGTGATGAAGATGAAGATGGTATGATACTTATGATCATGATTAAGATTGGGTAATTGTTGTGATTGTGAGATGTAATTGGATCCAATAAACACGTTCAAGTTACTACTACCAGTAGACTGCATTATGGAGGTGTTGATGGAAGTAATGTTTCAAAGGTAGCTGGTATTTATAGCAGAGAAAGGGTCATTGACGTCTGCAGATTCTCTCTATTCTGTTATTCTTTCCAACAGTCGTCATTAAATTTTAGGACTATCTAATGCTTATAATTATTTCATAAAAATAATATTTTAATAAATAATTCGACTAGCAAACAAACATTTAATTATGTGGACCTACTTTTGTTGGACATGCTACAATAAACCCACCATTAGTCGACAAGGTCGTAATCCAACGTAAGAGAAAATTGGGCTGTAATTACGTGAGCTGAGCTAAACATCAAAATATAAAAGTTGATAAACGGCCGATGTGGCCGTTAATTCCAAAATGTAAGCTCACCACAACTCCACTTAAAAAGACCAAGCTCTTTAATTGGATAATCTCTACACAGAATAACGTAACATGATCCTTTCTCTCTAACCCAAAAGAGATGCTTTTATTTTCGCAAAATCTTGGGGTTATTCCAATTGTTTATGTCACCACTTTTATGATTAATTGTGATCATTTGCAAATGAGAACATATTTATCATAAAAATATTAGCATTTCTAATTGCTCATAATAGACCATAAAAGTGATCATATAAACACATCTGAAAGTTTCAGATTAACCAATCTAAAATAATTTTTTTTCTTTTTACTTTTGTTATTTAAATATTGTTTCAAGTTATAAGGAAAAGTTATAAAATCATCAACTTTTTTTTTTAAAAAAAAACATAAAATGACATAAATTGAACTAAAACTCGGATATACTATGTCTGTATAGTTAAATCCATATTGAATGAGTATAATAAAAAATGACATTCTAAAAACCGGGTATCCGATATACAGTTTTGCTCAATCCTAGTTCAAGTATTACCGCATTAGATTTTACTAAGGCACAAGTAATATAATTGCTCTTACTTAAAACTAGGGCTGAGCATTGGTACAAGGCCGGGCCGAACCGAAGATCCAAAATAATTTTTTGATGGACTTAAAACTAGACCTAAAATTTCCAGTCTTAGACCAGATCAAACCCAAAATTTTACATTAGTCTCGTCTTAAATTGAAATTTACCTAAAACTATTGAATTGAATAATGTAAGAGTGTCGTGCATCGGTGCATAGGATTTCAGGTAGAATTGTGTAGTCGGTTCCTTTACCATCGGCTGTTAACACTGCTGTTGCGTTTGATTTAGTTTAAATGAAGTAAGGCTTTTGCTTTTTCCCTCAAAAAAAAAAGAGTGTTGTTCATAAAATAATTTTTTGATCTTAATTTATCATGTCTTTTGAAAATATAATGATCATTCAATTTAAGCTTTTTAATAATTAGTCTTTGAAAAATATAAAATACGGTCAAGTCGGCCTGGACCTAAATTACTAGGCCTTGGACAGGAGCAGGCCGAAAATCGAAACCTAGAAAAATGCGGATCGAGGACGGGACCTAAACAATACGGTTCGGTTTTATTTTAGACTAAATGACCCGGTCCGTTCCATCTCCCTTTCCAAAAGATCTATCAATTACACATGAGGCGGGGCCGGTACTAAATATGTTGGGGCCTTAGGCAAAATCATAAAATGAGGCCCTATTTTTTCAAAAAAAAAAATCAAGTAATTCACGTGTAATTATCTAATATAATTAAATAAACAAAACAACGGACGCAGGATAAAGTTGATTCTTGAAAATCCTAAAAAATTTAGAAAAAAAAGATTTTGGTTTTGGAGAATTGGAAAGAGGGTAGCATATAATTCAACCCTTTTATCATCAATAAATTGCAAATGATCGAAATTCTTTCAATATTTAGATATTAGGTTTATTAGACGAGTCCATTGAATGTTAATTTGAGCAGATTATGCTGCGATGAAAAAAATGAGGTAATGAGGAATAGACCCAAGACCTTTTGACATTGGGGAAGATGGAAAACCACTAGACTACTTACTTATCTTATGTTATCTTTCCATGTAATAAATCTTATTTGACAAATAACATCTTTTTAATTTCACATCAATGGACTCCTCTAAACTTGGCCTTATCAAATGCCAACCCAAACACCCCTTAGGGCCGGCCCTGACTCCATGTATAATTTACTCAATGTTAAACTCCAAACTTATTTCATTTTCAAACAATAATACATAATATGTGCATATATTATTTAGTCAATAAATATCCCCTTTGTTGATTTTTGTTAGTCCTTTATTTTTGTTATAGCGTTTAGTTTCATTGGTAATATAACAGAGTAGTTTGTCGATGGTTTTTTCACGCTTTTTTTCGAAGGATACTTGCTACGGAGTATTTGTAAATTACAAATACTCTATTAATTTTGAAGGCTGATAAAAGTAACCGCCTTGGAATGCTTGAGAGGGCCCCTAAGATCGACGAGAGGCTAATCATGAGTGAGGTATGGCTACGGATGTCATTGGGACGACGGGATGATGGATATAGGCTCCCCCGTACTCGTATCCATCAAGAAAACCTCTTAATCATCCCCGCCCCACTACCCATGGTGAGTACAAGTTTCCAAAATCATCCCCGCCCCACCACCCATGGCGGGTACAAGTTTCCGAAACCATCCCCGCTCCACCTACCCATTAACATGTTATGCCATAAATTTTTCCAATTTTTTTCCGTACAAGTTGGTTTAATCACTATAGTTGGTGAAATATTTTATAAAATAACTAAGTTTAACATTACGTCTTAATTATAACAAAATAATATTTGTAAAATTATCGTATTAATGGTATTAATTTTTATACTAATTGGCGAGCAGGCGGGTATGAAGTGGGTAACACGCAAAAATCATCCCCGCCCCACTACCAATGGCGGGTACAATTTTCGTACCCGTCCCCGCCCCACCACCCGCCAAAGCTCTATCCGTCCCCGCCTCAAATGGGGCGGGTGCGGGGGGTGGGGGGTATCCACTTGTACTCGCCCCCAATGACATCCCTAGGTATGGCAGACGAATGGAACGAGTGCAACCTATAGTAAACCTAGTGAGCGTGCGGTGAACTGAGTGAGAGTTATAGTGGACCAAGTTGGTGACACTCAGCCGAGTACCGACCATACTCGATCGAGTGAGTGGCACTCGACCGAGTGAATTTGCCTGTAAAACCCCTCGCGAAAGCGGAAATATAAACATACAAAAGTACCAAAATTGCAGCGGAATTAAAACTTTTTAAAGAAAACAACATGCGAGAAGTCTTAAACTGAAACAGAAACTGAAACTGAAATAAAACCAAAATAGATAAGTAACAGTTCTAAGTATCAAAACCAATATATACATCAGCCTGGGATGGAACATCCCTACAGGCACCAAAACGAAAGTAACACAAGTCTAAGTGTCTAGCTATGCGATATAAGGTAAGTCATATGATGACAGCAGGATCATCACTCGCTAGCTCTCGTGAACCCATCTCCAACCAGCATGTACCTACATACATGAAAACATGTACGCCACAATCAGTGGGGAGTGACTAGAGTTCTCCTAGCCACCTTTTGTGACAACACGTAACATATAAAACAATACAGAATACTCCAACATATAACAACATGTGAAGCATAAACATCTCATCAACTGATCTCTTACTAACATGCGATTACAATGCACGGCTCTCAACCAACTTCATAAACAAATAGGAAGGAGAGCCGGTTTCCCTACTAGTTACCCAGTCGGGGGGTCTTTCAATCCAATTATTTATGAAACCGAACTAAGAGTCATCCAATGCCTTGGATGATTTAACCACAAACATATAAACATCAATAACCTATTATGCATATCTGACACTGTACCATCATCAAGGCAAGCAGATATAAAACAGCAAGTACAAAGGTTCAGAGGCGACATCTTAACGCATAACCTATGTACTAAAACAATCAGCAAGTATAAGGTTCAGAGGCGACATCTTAACGCATAACCTATATACCAGGTTCACAATATCAAGCAAGGACTCAGAGGCGAAAACTCAACGCATGGACCGGCTATCACAGAACACTAGACTCAGAGGCGAAAACTCAACGCATGGACTAACATTCAATTCACTATCACAAGTAAGGAACTCAGAGGCGAAAACTCAACGCATGTTCCCCTACCACATCACAAGATACTAGACTCAGAGGCGAAAACTCAATGCATGTTCTAGCACCAAACACCTGCACTCCGGGTAAGGTATGACAACCTGACTGCCCCGTCGTGCAGTTGCTCTACTCGTCAGACTCAGAGGCCAGCTTAAGGCATGTCCTGACGCGATCACACATACATGTCTGGACTCAGAGGCGAAAACTCAACGCATGTCCCAGACACGACAAACAGACATGTATGGAACTCAGAGGCGAAAACTCAACGCATGTTCCCATACACGACAAACAACTCACGTATTAAGTTCAGAGGCCAGCTTAAGGCATAACTTAATACGTATCAAGACAATATCATCCAAGTCTATGAACTACTCTACAGTTCTACCTTTAACCTCTAATCAACACTTAATTGACCCCGGGAACTAGGATGAGGGAGAGCCGGTTTCCCTTTCGGTTGCCCGACCGGGGGGGTCTCTATCCTTATTCCATTCCCGAACCCAATATAATGTTGCCCATCCTCCGGGGACCTCAAATACATGTCAAGGGTACACAAAACAAGTTTCAACCCAAACCGATCAACCGTTCGAAAGTTACGATCGAGAACAATAAAAAGCCTTCAGGGGTCCCCAGCCGGTCGGCAAGCAGCCGGTCGGCCGGCTGGTGACCTCTCAGCCTCCTTCTTTCTTTAAAACCGAGAACTCAAGAAAAAGGGTTCCCAGCCGGTCGGCCGGCTGGGAAGACCTTCCCAAGTCTCACACAAAAACTCGTAACCATCCCCAAATGCACTCCCAGCCGGCTGGCAGGCGGCCGGTCTACCGGCTGGGCTCCCTTCCTATTCTAAGTTCTTCGCAACAAAACACAAAGCAAAATGACTACCAGCCGGTCGGCAGGCAGCCGGTTGGCCGGCTGGCAGTCCTAGGCCACTTTTCTCAAAACGCAAGAAACACCAAAATGCTCCCCCAGCCGGTCGGTCGACCGGCTCAGAGAGCCTGTAACCAAAATCGCCAAAAACGCAACATGATGAAAACTTCATTAAACGACCCACAAACCTCAAAATTGCGAGACAAGATGTTTACCCAACAATATCAAACACCAAATACTACTAATCCATCAGCAAGTAAGTCTCATAACAATCCTCAAACGAATTTAATAGGTATCCGTCGCAAAATGTGAAAAACTGAAAATAAGCTTATGAATACATTAAGGCATCACCAAGCATGAATTCCTTCAAATAACACATTCCTAAGCATGTTTCTAAGTTCATTAAACATAAAACATAAACAAAATCGGAATCAAACATGAGAATCACAACAAAAGTGCTAATATACACATAAAGGCCGAGTTTCTCATTATCGTCACCTTTTAAGCTTACTCCGGCAGATGATCCTCCTCAATCACGTAACTATCGGTGTCGGGATCGTCCAGGCCAACACCTACAACATAGAAAACGGATTTTAAGTACTTAAAACAGAATTTAAGGAAAACAGCCCGTTTTTCAAAGTCGACGAAATGAAAAATGAAAGTGATGGATGACTAGGAAATCGAACGAGGATTCCGAAAATGTACTTACTTTTGCAATTTGAAGAACGGATGAGGGAGAAAAGCTCAAAAGAAAGGAGTATTAATGGAGGTTTGTGAAGAATTTGGTTTAACAGTGAAATGAAATGTTGAAGGATGAAGATGTCGACATATTAAATATGTAGGGTACAATGAGGTGTCCTTTCCGTATTATGAAACGGGTCGGATAGAATAGAACGGATGTTTAAGTCGGATATTTAAATGTTGCCAAGTTTGTATTCGTCTTAATGACTTGAGGTTCTTAAGACGGATCTTACTTTTTAAAATTAAAATCTTCCGAGTTAAGTTATTAAAATATTATTTTATTACTTAAAATAATTTAAAATGCTTAAATTAGATTTTACGAAAATACGGGATGTTACAATGACCCCAACTTCAAAAAGTTTCGTCCTCGAAACTCGAACGAAGATAAGTTCTAACTAACTATACCTCACTCGAAAAGAGAGGGATGCGCGATACGCATCGATGCTTCAGTCTCCCATGTTTGCTCTTCAACATCACCGCAACGCCAAAGGATCTTCACTAGCGGCACCACCTTGCTCCTAAGCTTCCTATCCTGACGGTCTAGGATCTTCACAGGACGCTCCTCGAAAGCAAGACTCGGCTCCAAGTTCTCGATCTCTCTAGGCAAAACATGACTCGGGTCACTAACATACTTACGGAGCTGGGAAACATGAAAAACGCTATGAACCTTGCCCAAACTAGGAGGCAAGTCCAAACGATAAGCAGCAGCACCAATCCTTTTCACGATCTCAAAAGGTCCAATATACTTAGGGCTCAACTTGCCCTTAACGCCAAACCTTTTGACGCCCTTCATCGGAGAAACTCTCAAGAAGACTCGGTCACCCGCCTCAAACTCTAAGGGTCTACGGCGAACATCAGCATATGATTTCTGCCGATCCTGTGCGGCCTTCATCGTACCTCTGATAAGCTGAACCTGATCAATAGTAACAGCTAACTGGTCCGGTCCTAGGTCACGAACGTCACTAGCCTGGTCCCAACAAATCGGACTACGGCACTTCCTACCATAAAGAGCCTCGTACGGAGCCATACCAATGGAAGCATGATAACTGTTGTTGTAAGAAAACTCTACCAACGGCAAACACTGCTCCCAAGAACTCTGGAAATCGAGGGCACAAGCGCGGAGCAAATCCTCTAGTGTCTGAATAGTTCTCTCGGACTGACCATCGGTCGCGGCGTGAAAAGCAGTACTCATCAGCAAACGGCTACCCATAGCCTCCTGCAAAGCCTTCCAGAACCTGGAACAAAATCTCGGATCTCGATCTGAAACTATCTCCCTCGGGACACCATGATAGCGGACTATCTCAACAATATAAGCCCTGGCTAAACGGTCCATGTCCCACGTCTCTCTGATCGGCACGAATCTGGCACACTTAGTTAGACGGTCAACAATAACCCAAATCGCATCCTTGCCTCCCACAGTCTTAGGCAATGCTGTAACGAAGTCCATAGATATGCACTCCCACTTCCACTAAGGAACGGGAAGCGGCTGTAGCAAACCACCAGGCCTCCTATGCTCTATCTTGACTTGCTGACAAGTCAAGCACCTACTAACATAATCCAAGATCTCCTTCTTCATACCCGGCCACCAAAACATAAGCCTCAAATCCTTGTGCATCTTCTCTCCTCCTGGATGAACGGAATACGGTGACAAATGAGCCTCATCAAGAACCCTCTTCCTCAGATCTGGCACATCAGGAACATACATCCTACCACGGAACCTAAGGAAACCATCAGCATCAATCACCAAGTCAGGTGCAACACCACTCGAAATCTTAGCCTCGAACTTCTTGAAATCGGCATCTGAAGGCAAACCTCCCAATATAAAGACGGCTCGGCAGTCATAGCAGCTAACCAATCAAAACCACTACCCACCATCTCTAATCTCAGCTTCCGGAACTCGGAACACAACTCATCGGGCAATACTCTCAAAGCACTCATCGAGTGAGAAGTCTTGCGGCTAAGCGCATCTGCAACTACATTGGCTTTTCCCTCATGATATAACAACTCGATGTCGTAATCTTTCACCAACTCTAGCCAACGTCTCTGTCTCATGTTAAGGTCCTTCTGTGTAAAAATGTACTTAAGACTCTTATGATCTGTGAAAATACGGCAATGGGATCCAATCAGGTAATGACGCCACATCTTCAAAGCATGAACGACTGCGGCCAACTCCAAATCATGTGTCGGATAGTTCACCTCATGAACTCTCAACTGTCTAGATGAATATGCTATCACCTTACCACTCTGCATCAGTACGCATCCAAGTCCTAACATCGAAGCATCACAATACACATCAAAGTCAACTCCGATCTCTGACAAAGCTAACACGGGGGCGGAAGTCAATCTGGTCTTCAACTCCTGGAAGGAACTCTCGCACTTGTCGGTCCACACAAATTTGGCTTCTTTCTTCAGCAACTGAGTCATCGGGCGAGCTAATCTAGAGAAATCCTCAACGAATCTACGATAATAACCAGCCAATCCAAGGAAACTACGGATCTCTCCAACATCTTTGGGACTCTCCCAATCTACTACAGCCTCAATCTTCGCGGGATCAACCATAACTGTAATAACCCGAATTTGTATGGACCCTTACATAATAATAACAAGCATATGTTTTTACTTCGTTAATAGGGCCATGAACCTAGTACGTTTATAAGTGTTTTTAGACCATGGTGGGTTTCGTTTTGGGGTTTTGTGGTGTCGAATTAGAATGTTGTAATATGTTGTTTAGGGGGTTCGAACTTGGGATCAATGGGAGCATTGGAGTGGGCCTCGATCTGTGTGCAAACAAGGAAGCCCACACACGTTTTACTATCTTTCTTAGCAAGAACTTGTATGCAGCCTACTTAAGATAGGTTTTTACTAGTGCAAACCCTACCCTAACCCTAATCCTTGTACACACATCTCTAGCCGTCACACCAAACAACGAAAAGAAACTTTGCACGGAGGCCTTAGGGTGGTTCACGGTGGTTCGAATTGGGTAGTGAAACTGGGAGTCACACTCACGCTCTAATCCTCCTGTTAGTCCGCTTGTTTGCATACCTTAATCAGTGAGGTAAAACATGATGAACCCTTAATGTTTTTATGTATTTTTGTGCTAGTTTATGTAATAAACGTATAGAGAGCGTTGGTTGGTGGTCGTTGGCTATTAAAGGGCGTCGTGAAGGGTGTTTATATGCGTTACAGGGATGAGTCCATGAATTCTGTTGTTCGTTTCTTTATCATATGTTTCCTGGGTGTCAAACTAGTGTACGTTTGGAGTCGTGTTTAGGGTACGCTTTATGGGTCTCGTGGTGGAAGGGCAATTAGTTTCTGGGTTGTCATATAAGGGTGGTTGTGGTGGTCCGTGGTGACTGGTTATGGTGGTTATGGGTAGTCGATAAGGGGGTTGTCGGGGGGCTGCTGTTGTGTTTTGTTTTCTTTTGTAGTCAGAGTGTAGGGATGACCTTGGGAGTGGTAACACCGTTGACTCGGGTGAGGTCGACACGGTGTTACCACTGAGTCGTGTGGGTCTGGTGTCTCAGGGGGTTGTGGTGGTGGAAACTGGTTGTCGTGGTGGCTGGGCAGGTGGCGAGGGGTTTGTGTTTGGGCCTGGTCAGAGAGTCACCGTGGGGAACCAGGCCTGGTGTTGGCGCTGGTTCAACCCGACAGTGGAAGTCGAAGGGGAGGACGGTGGCCGTGGGGGTAGGTTGGAGTGCTGGGTATGCGTGGTGATGGTTGTCGGGGGGAGTAGTGGTGTGTCACGGTGGTTTCAGGGCAGATTGATGGAGGGTGTCGGGCTGTTGGTGAGTCGGGTTAAGTTGTTGTTGTTTTTACTTTTATTATTATTATTATTATCATTATTACTATTATTATTGTTATTATCATTAATATTATTATTCTTATTTTATTATTGCCATTAATTGATGATCTTTGCTTTTAAGAGTAAATATTTTATTATGGGAAAGTTTTGACATGGTTTAGTAAGTATTTTTGAAATTCAAATTTATTCCTTTTCAAGGTATCTATTATTTTTGGAAGTTACTATTTTTAGGAGTTACTATATTTAGGAAGTCGCTTTTGAGTAAACCTTGTTTTTCGGGAAGCTTTCTAAATATAGGAAGTTTCTATAAATAGAATGTGCACACGTATTACGAGTACTAGGGTGTTTATTAATTAAGTAATATTTGTTTAGGTAGCGGGTTTCGCGTGGAACATTTCTAAACAAGCTTTGGTTTGATCTGCGTTTCCTGCTAACTCAGGTAGGGGAAATACTGGTATCTGATTGATGTATAACCTGTTCTTATTTGATATTAAGCATGTTGGTAATATGTTATCATGTGATCATTATATGTTGTTGTTTATATTACTCTATGAGGTAACATGATGTGATTATATATCGGGACTTGTGATATGGTGTTGGATCGGTGCGGAGTATATATGGTGTTGGATCGGTGCGGAGTATATACGGTGTTGGATCGGTGCGGAGTATATATGGCGTTGGATCGGTGCGGAGTATATATTTGGCGTTGGATCGGTGCGGAGTTTATTATATTGTTATATTTGTTCTTTTCCCTACTCAACCTCGTGGTTGACCCTGTGTATTCGTGATCACCTGTGATGAACCATTTATTGGGGAGCAGATTGACAGGTGGCTGAGACTAAGGGGGAGCTATGGGAGGAAGAGCTTGGATCCGGACCAGATTAGATGTCTAGATCACCTTAGTCAGTTTAATGCGAGTTGTACTTTATTTGTTTAGTTAAGACTTTTGGATACTGATGTAAGAACATGTCTTGAGTTAAATTTTTATTTAAAGTACTGTTTATCTTCCTTTGTATCTACTGCCTCGGGAGACCGAGATGGTAACACCATTATTTATCTAAGGAGTCCTAGTACAGGCCCTTAAATAAATGGGGGTGTTACAATAACTCCCTCACTAGATATAACATGTCCGAGAAATGCAACCTTAGAAAGCCAAAACTTGCACTTTGAGAACTTCGCGAACCACTTCTGACGACGCAATATCCCAAGAATCCATCGAAGATGCTCAGCATGTTCCTCATCGGTCTTCGAATAAATGAGAATGTCATCGATAAACACCACAACACAAGTGTCAAGATACTCACTGAAGGTACGGTTCATCTGATCCATAAAAATAGCCGGTGCATTAGTCAACCCAAAAGGCATAACCACGAACTCAAAATGCCCATATCTGGTACGAAAAGCAGTCTTTGCAATATCAGCCTCTCTCACTGGAATCTGATGATAACCCGATCGAAGATCAATCTTAGAAAACCTCGAAGCACCTCTCAACTGATCAAACAAGTCATTTATCCTAGGCAAAGGATATCTGTTCTTCACGGTCACTCGGTTCAGCTCTCTATAGTCAATGCAAAGTCTCATGGAACCATCTTTCTTCTTAACGAACAAAACGGGAGCACCCCACGAAGAAGCACTAGGTCTAATGAAACCTTTCTCGATCATCTCTTCCAATTGCTGCTTCAACTCTTTCAACTCTGGCGGGCCCATACGGTAAGGAGCTTTGGAAATCGGTCCGGTACCTGGAACAAGCTCAATAGAAAACTCCACATCTCTCTCTGGCGGTATCCCTGGCAAGTCATCTGGGAAAACATCTGGATACTCACAAACAATGGCTACATCCTCAAGCTTCGGTAGCGGTGGTTTAGCAGCTGTAACAACACACAGGAAGGCTTGGCAACCCTTCCTAAGAAGATGAGAAGCTTTCATTGAAGAAATCACTCGGACACCCTTTTGAGGGCGAGTTCCCCTATAGGAAACACGAACTCCTGAAGAACTCCTCAAGCAGATTTACTGGTCGCGACACTCGAAGCGAGCATGGTATCGCGATAACCAATCCATACCGAGGATAATGTCAAACTCCTCGAGAGGGAATCTCAGTAAGTCCGCTGGAAATGTGGCTTGACCAATAATAATAGGAACATCCCTATGGGACGAAGAGCAGGAAAACACGTCTCCAGAAGGTAAGGAAATAGAAGTCTCCTCAACCAATGAAGACTCAAGAGCTAGACGGTCGGCGAACTGAGTCGATATAAATGATAAAGAAGCTCCAGTATCGAATAAAATAAGGCACTCAGCACCAAGAACAGAAAAGATACCGGCAACAATGTCTGGATGAGCCTCTGCCTCAGCCCTAGTCATCACGAAGATCTTCCCCTTCGGCTTTCCTCCTCTGGTCGCTGCAGCAGCAGTGGCAGCCTTGCCAAGAACAGTATCCTTCTCAGGACAATCAAAGGACCTATGCCCATATCCATTACAAGTATAACACTTATAGGCATTCTTGAAACAATCAAACCCCGGATGAAGCGGTTTACCACAACGGCGGGAAACAGTAGAAGCAGTGTCGGTGTGAAATGTGGTCTTAGCAACCGGAGCAGAGAACCTCTCAAAACGCTTCTTCTGAGAAGAAGGCGAAGAAGTAGAAGGAACAAATGGTCTCTTCCCCTGGTACACTGATCTCTGGTGAGGTGTCACACTAGAAATAGCAGCACGGGTCTCAGCATCTATGGCACGAATAGAACTCTCGGCCCAAATAGCATCATCATATACCTCCACAAAAGAAGTCTAATCTCGACGAACCATGCTCTCGATGCGTGGCCCTAGCTTGCCACGGTAGAAGTAGACTCTCTCGGCCTCATCTCTGACAAATCTCGATGCGAAGTGAGCAAGTTGATTGAAACGGTCTGTGAACTCCTGAACTGACATCTTGCCTTGCTTTAAATCCATGAATTCTTTGAGTCGCTGGGATCTGAGCTCTTTAGGATAGAACCTCGTCTCGAGCTTATCCTTGAAAGCATCCCAATCGAACAGAGGATCATGAGCGAAAGTAGGTCCTGTCAACGCCCACCACCTGTCGGCCTCAAGGGTAAGAAAGTGAGTGGCTAGCCGCACTCTATCCTCTCTACCCACCGAATACATAATGAAGCTCTTTTCCATCTCTCTGAACCACTCGGTAAGAGCTACCGGATTAAACTCGCCACCATATGTCTTCACGTGGCTACGGGACATCTGAGAAGCTATCCATGAGAAACTACCAGGACGATTAGCTTCGCCGCCTGACGGTGGAGGAGGTGGAACATTCTCTGCTTGCTGTCTCTGAGTCTCAAGCAAATGCTGAATTGCTTGCAGCACAATGTTATCAGCAGCCCTAGGTCCCACCATCCTTCAAAGAGAAAACAAGTATTAGCTTAACAATTAGCAATCACAAATAGACTACAAAATAAGTCCTTAGATCTACCCATCTCTCATTCATTATTTGTTTATTTGGTCAAGTTAAGGTTGGGGGTCACATGAGTGCGTCGGGAGCAATAATGCTCTGATACCAACTGTAAAACCCCTCGCGAAAGCGGAAATATAAACATACAAAAGTACCAAAATTGCAGCGGAATTAAAACTTTTTAAAGACAACAACATGCGAGAAGTCTTAAACTGAAATAGAAACTGAAACTGAAATAAAACCAAAATAGATAAGTAACAGTTCTAAGTATCAAAACCAATATATACATCAGCCTGGGATGGAACATCCCTACAGGCACCAAAACGAAAGTAACACAAGTCTAAGTGTCTAGCTATGCGATATAAGGTAAGTCATATGATGACAGCAGGATCATCACTCGCTAGCTCTCGTGAACCCATCTCCAACCAGCATGTACCTACATACATGAAAACATGTACGCCACAATCAGTGGGGAGTGACTAGAGTTCTCCTAGCCACCTTTTGTGACAACACGTAACATATAAAACAATACAGAATACTCCAACATATAACAACATGTGAAGCATAAACATCTCATCAACTGATCTCTTACTAACATGCGATTACAATGCACGGCTCTCAACCAACTTCATAAACAAATAGGAAGGAGAGCCGGTTTCCCTACTAGTTACCCAGTCGGGGGGTCTTTCAATCCAATTATTTATGAAACCGAACTAAGAGTCATCCAATGCCTTGGATGATTTAACCACAAACATATAAACATCAATAACCTATTATGCATATCTAACACTGTACCATCATCAAGGCAAGCAGATATAAAACAGCAAGTACAAAGGTTCAGAGGCGACATCTTAACGCATAACCTATGTACTAAAACAATCAGCAAGTATAAGGTTCAGAGGCGACATCTTAACGCATAACCTATATACCAGGTTCACAATATCAAGCAAGGACTCAGAGGCGAAAACTCAACGCATGGACCGGCTATCACAGAACACTAGACTCAGAGGCGAAAACTCAACGCATGGACTAGCATTCAATTCACTATCACAAGTAAGGAACTCAGAGGCGAAAACTCAACGCATGTTCCCCTACCACATCAAAAGATACTAGACTCAGAGGCGAAAACTCAACGCATGTTCTAGCACCAAACACCTGCACTCCGGGTAAGGTATGACAACCTGACTGCCCCGTCGTGCAGTTGCTCTACTCGTCAGACTCAGAGGCCAGCTTAAGGCATGTCCTGACGCGATCACACATACATGTCTGGACTCAGAGGCGAAAACTCAACGCATGTCCCAGACACGACAAACAGACATGTATGGAACTCAGAGGCGAAAACTCAACGCATGTTCCCATACACGACAAATAACTCACGTATTAAGTTCAGAGGCCAGCTTAAGGCATAACTTAATACGTATCAAGACAATATCATCCAAGTCTATGAACTACTCTACAGTTCTACCTTTAACCTCTAATCAACACTTAATTGACCCCGGGAACTAGGATGAGGGAGAGCCGGTTTCCCTTTCGGTTGCCCGACCGGGGGGGTCTCTATCCTTATTCCATTCCCGAACCCAATATAATGTTGCCCATCCTCCGGGGACCTCAAATACATGTCAAGGGTACACAAAACAAGTTTCAACCCAAACCGATCAACAGTTCGAAAGTTACGATCGAGAACAATAAAAAGCCTTCAGGGGTCCCCAGCCGGTCGGCAGGCAGCCGGTCGGCCGGCTGGTGACCTCTCAGCCTCCTTCTTTCTTTAAAACCGAGAACTCAAGAAAAAGGGTTCCCAGCCGGTCGGCAGGCAGCCGGTCGGCCGGCTGGGAAGACCTTCCCAAGTCTCACACAAAAACTCGTAACCATCCCCAAATGCACTCCCAGCCGGCTGGCAGGCGGCCGGTCTACCGGCTGGGCTCCCTTCCTATTCTAAGTTCTTCGCAACAAAACACAAAGCAAAATGACTACCAGCCGGTCGGCAGGCAGCCGGTTGGCCGGCTGGCAGTCCTAGGCCACTTTTCTCAAAACGCAAGAAACACCAAAATGCTCCCCCAGCCGGTCGGTCGACCGGCTCAGAGAGCCTGTAACCAAAATCGCCAAAAACGCAACATGATGAAAACTTCATTA
Source organism: Silene conica (assembly GCA_029255685.2). Taxonomy (NCBI): domain Eukaryota; kingdom Viridiplantae; phylum Streptophyta; class Magnoliopsida; order Caryophyllales; family Caryophyllaceae; genus Silene; species Silene conica. Next base: position 64,085,905 of record CM055312.2, read on the forward strand.
AACGACCCACAAACCTCAAAATTGCGAGACAAGATGTTTACCCAACAATATCAAACACCAAATACTACTAATCCATCAGCAAGTAAGTCTCATAACAATCCTCAAACGAATTTAATAGGTATCCGTCGCAAAATGTGAAAAACTGAAAATAAGCTTATGAATACATTAAGGCATCACCAAGCATGAATTCCTTCAAATAACACATTCCTAAGCATGTTTCTAAGTTCATTAAACATAAAACATAAACCAAATCGGAATCAAACATGAGAATCACAACAAAAGTGCTAATATACACATGAAGGCCGAGTTTCTCATTATCGTCACCTTTTAAGCTTACTCCGGCAGATGATCCTCCTCAATCACGTAACTATCGGTGTCGGGATCGTCCAGGCCAACACCTACAACATAGAAAACGGATTTTAAGTACTTAAAACGGAATTTAAGGAAAACAGCCCGTTTTTCAAAGTCGACGAAATGAAAAATGAAAGTGATGGATGACTAGGAAATCGAACGAGGATTCCGAAAATGTACTTACTTTTGCAATTTGAAGAACGGATGAGGGAGAAAAGCTCAAAAGAAAGGAGTATTAATGGAGGTTTGTGAAGAATTTGGTTTAACAGTGAAATGAAATGTTGAAGGATGAAGATGTCGACATATTAAATATGTAGGGTACAATGAGGTGTCCTTTCCGTATTATGAAACAGGTCGGATAGAATAGAACGGATGTTTAAGTCGGATATTTAAATGTTGCCAAGTTTGTATTCGTCTTAAGGACTTGAGGTTCTTAAGACGGATCTTACTTTTTAAAATTAAAATCTTCCGAGTTAAGTTATTAAAATATTATTTTATTACTTAAAATAATTTAAAATGCTTAAATTAGATTTTACGAAAATACGGGATGTTACATTGCCATTCGACCAAGTGCGATATAACCCATTTCGTGATTTCTGTCACCTTATCCTAAAATATTTCCCCTTATTTCTCCTTAATCCTGAATCTTTTTCCTTCCCTCTAAAATTCTCCCTAGACCACATCTATGTTGTTTGAGGTTGAGTTTGAAGATGCTGTTTGTAATACTCGTCGTTTAAGGATATTGACCGACCCTTGACTGTAAAAAGACCGTAGAGAGAGCCTTAATGAGAGGCGGAAGATGATAGCGTTGTACCTCTTAGTAGAAGAGGTACTCGACCTAGTACGTGATACGACCTAGTACGTGATACTCGGTCGAATGCTAAGGTACTCGACCGAGTACGGCGTACTCAACCGAGTACGTTAAAACATTTTCCCTTATTTCTCCTTAATCGTAAACCCTCTGCCTTCTCTCTAAAATTCTCCTAATACCACATTTATTGTGTTTGAGCTTGAGTTCGAAGATGTTGTTTGTATTACCCGTCGTTTAGGGACCTATTGACCGACCAATGAACGTATAAAGAGTCTTAGTGAGAGGCGGAATATGGTAGCGTTGTACCTCTTAATAGAAGAGATAGTCGACCTAGTACGTGATACTCGGTCGAGTACTAAGGTACTCAACCGAGTACGTCCTGATCCTGCGGGTTAGCCATGTCTTAGACATATAGGTAGTGATTTTACGCTATACATAGTACCTTGAATGCAGTGTGTTATACGCTCCATCATCTAGAGGAAGTGCGTTATACGCTCTAACGACGTTTCCTCTATTCGCTAGGCTTTGATGATAGCTTTGCGCATTCTGTTGTTGTGGATCGTGTGTCGCCATATTTGCTATGCTTGATGCTAGCTTTGTGCCTTTGGTATTTGTGCATGGTTTAGTGGTTTAATATGGTCTAGTTTACATATTTGCATCCGTCAATGGTTGATAAAGTCTTGGTAAGATGTTTTGGTTTTCATGAGTATAGATGATCTCACATGTTTGTTAGTTTTGTATTTCAATTGTTAATAATTGTTGGTTATATTCAATTGAGCAACTAGTTGCTCCCGACTAATTGTCGATCCCCTTCTCAGGTTGTTCAGCTTGCTGCTGTTTGGATGATATCTTGTTGGGGACCTAGTTATCATTATGTTATACTCTGATATTCATTTATATTATGTTTTCCTTTTTATAATCCGGGTTGTTACAATTCGAACCTGGGACTTTTCGAATCCTGCCTTTGACAAACACCATTTTTTTTATTGTAGCTTTATTTATCAAATTACTTTACTCCTAGAATTAAAAGTGTAAATATGCGAAGTGGACGTACTAGAGAAAATATTTGTTTACAAGACACAAAATAATATTATTAAAGTTTTTGATTAACATAAAATTATTAACACTTAAGTTATATAAATATAGTATTTGAAATTAAAAGTGTAAAATCTGTGAAGTGAAGGAACTAGAGAAAATATTTGTTTACAAGACAAAATAATATAATTAAAGTTTTTGATTAACATAAAATCATTAACACGTAACTTATATAAATATAGTATTTGATATTTTGAATATTACGCCTCTTCATATATTAAAGGTCTCTTATATACTTATTATGATGATTAAAAAGATGTGAGGCGATTATCGTAAGGCCTCCACCTAATAGTTGGAACATGGTCTCTAATTTTCATTGGCCGCCCATGGTAGAATATGGTTATTTGATGTTAGTATTATGTTATGTTTGATCCTCAACAACATATTAAGAAAAAGTATTTGATAAATAACAAATTATAATTACAATCATGTCATTTTCAGTTACAAATTGAACATGTGCTTATAACTTGTTGTTAATAGCAACACATTCAAAAACCGTAGATTCCTCCGTTTAAAAGAGAAACACAGTTAATTTCAATCAATATACATCAAAATATGCGGTTTACGAGACACGTGAATTAAATTGACTGCTCATCTGCTAATTAGACCAAAATTTACTACTTTCCCCAAATAAGTTGTTTAACCAACAAGTTATCAAGATTAACCCTAAAAAATAGTCCATATACTTAGTTGGGTTTGGATGTTCTCCTGGAGGTCCAGTATTAGACCCATACAGGGTCAAGTATACTCCATTTAACCCAATCATTTATAATCTTCCTTTCGCAAATAGGATATATATATATATTCAGTTGTAGATGAGCATTATATATTAAAACAAATTTAATTAAGTTTATCTGCAATTTTTTAATGCTTTTAAAACTTTGACTTGTATTTTAATTTTTTCGGCGTTAAAATTAAAATTTATTGAGTTTGTATGTATTATTTTCGAATTTTATTAATACAATATTTTGAGTTTAAATTTTCTTATAAAGATACCCATATTTTTTTCAATAAAACTCGTAAAATTTATATATAAACTCAAATTCTTTATTATATATAAAACTAGTATTTTTGCCCGTGCGATGCACGGATACTAAATTAATTTGTGGTATTCATAAAATTTTCACCATATAATTCAAAAGTAAAACATAAGACTTTTTTAATATAAAAATAGTATTAGTTCGTTCTATATGTGTGTTATTTTGTTAATAAAATTACCTCATTTATATTAATTTCTGTCATTAATGTTACTACCAACTCGACACAATCATCTACAGTATTACACGAAAGAACCCTTCAAACCACTACTCTTACTCTTCAAATAACACATGAAACGGTCCACAATCCAAAGTCACACCTACTAATCTATTATGAAATTAATCATCAAATGCGATTTAGTAATCTTTATTGCTACCTCAAACAACCATCTAATTCATCATCGGCACTCTCCCCTAGCTTCCAATACACACCTAAAATATTCAAGTCACCCCTCCTTCACGAAACACCCGGACTTATCCCTCAAAGTTATATCTCCCTTTGAAAAGTTCATCATCTATCAGAAACCTAACTAACTTATGCTTTCAAAACTGATCTTGTTTGAATGAGAAATCCTTGATGGGAAAACAAAAACATGTAATTTTTTTTGTTTGGTTAACAAAAGAGGTATGAGAGAAGTGTTAATAAGGAATGAAAGTGGATGCAACACACGAGATGTTACATTGAAATTGGATGCAAAATTCAAACCACGTTGTTTCTTTTAATCACCAAGACAAAAAAGTAACATAGTTAAACGTTAACAATACTATATTGACATGATATTTATTAACATTTGATTACTTATTTTTGTGTTTCACCAGAAAAAAAATAAAACAAAATTGAATTTACTTACATGATATTTCATAGATTTTTTAACTTATTCTTATAGCATCTATGCCTAAGTCATTTACACATAATACAACCTTGAAATAAATTCATCTACTTCCTCAGTTTTCTTTCTACATACCCCTCAGTTTCCACATCATTCAGGCATTGTTCGTACCCTATTCACTCAACTAACCAACTTGTCCATCAAAATTAACCGTATGCGCATCCCTGAACAACCCCATCGTATCTATATTTACTTGTACTACTCAAATCACACACTTAAATGTCGGAAAATAACTCTATCCTCAAGACACTTACCTCTTACCTCCAGACCTATCTACCCCGATATAATACTGACATGACATATACTTCCTTAATTCTTATCCATTGTTTCCACATTCTATTTTTGTACAATTTAATCAAATGTTCTCCTTTCATAGTTAATAAAATAATTGACAGAAATATCTTCTTCTATTTCTTGTATTTACAATGTTATCGTTGCAAATTTGCAACTACAACTTCACATTACGACATCTTTTTATACACACCCCTAAATATCCCAAGAGTACTCCTACAAAAAACACTATAATGCCATTCCACATTAAAAATTATTGTCCGGCGCAATGGAGCATTATTCAATAGGACTGAAGAGAGTATAACATTTGATTATTTAGTTTTGTGTCTAACAAAGAAACAAAATTGAGTTTATACACATGATATTTTAACTGTTTTTACCCTATATTTATATATTTGTCGGCTCTTTTCTCATATAATGCACATTTTCAAATAAAATTTATTCATTTACCTTCTCCAATCAATATCTCACGTTATCCACTTTTTCACATATTCAACCCTTTCCACCGACTAACCAACCAAACCCATCAGAATCAACCTTAACCATATTCATATCCCTAAACAGCTCAGCCCTACATATGAATATATTTTTCTATCTTCTAAATCACACTCATAAACGTCAGGGAGTAATCATTATGGAGTACCCTTCTCACCCACTTAACCAACTTAACCATTACAATCAATTGTAAAATGTATCCCTAGAAACCTCAACCTACCGACATTTATTTGTACTACTCTCACACTATTCAACGTCATGGAGTAACCCTACCTCCAAGACACTTACCTCCTCTCTCAAAACCTATTTATCACCACCGCTCGAAACAATAGATATATCCAATGTAAAATCAAACTCCGCCCTGTAACAATCAAAATTGAGTATACATACATGTTACTTTAGAGATTTTTAAGCTCTTTTCGTAACATCTGTGCCTCTGTTATTATCACATAAAATAGACTTTTGAAATAAAATTTATCTACCTATGTACTTGCTCAGTTGTTTTAATCATTCTCGTACCACATACGCAACTTTTTTCGACACCGTTTAGGTATTCGTTATACCCTTCTCACATAACTACACAACTTGACTAACATAATCAATCGTATCCCTGAACAACCCTTACCTATAGACATTTTCTTGTGCAACTTACATCACACTTTTAAACGTCGGAGAGTAACTTTATCCCCCAAGATAGTTACCTCCTCCCTCGAGATCTATTTGTCCCCATCCCTAAACAAATGGACACATATAATTTAAAAGCAACCCCTACACTATAAAACAATGTCACACCGTAAATGAATAAAATGAAAATAAGAAGGAAAAAAAGAATACGGACTATAATAAACTATAATCTAATACTAATTAACAAATATTTTTGATCTTTTTACGGCTTATTCTATCCGTCTCGGAAACACCGTTTATTTGTCATTACTTTGTTGTATGAATACCTTCTAATACTCACTTACATTTCATCTCATCAACACAATTATTCCGCTTAACTCAGATCACCTACATCATTATGTTCTTTAATATCTATATATTTATATTTATACTTCTTAAATCGTAACTTGACAACCCAACTAACCAACTTGATCATCAGAATCATAAACTGTATTCTTGAACATCTCTTACCAATTTGCTTGTACTACTCAATTAATACTCTTAAACGTCGGAGAGTACGTAACCCTACCCATGAAGACATTTACCTCCTCCCGCAAAACCTATCTATCTCCGACCCCGTAAAAAAATATGTCATTTTATAACACAATGTCTCATCGTTAAATAATAAGGTGAAAATTTGTAGGAATAAGTATTGTTATGTATGAAATACCTTTCAATACCCATTTAAAACACATGTCATCCACACAATTATTCCACTTGATGCACCTATCTATTTATACTAATTAAATCCAAATTTGACATTTTTGGGGTTTCTCTAAAGTATAATATATTTGACATATATCTTATTTTTTTTTACTTAATTAAGAAATTATCCCATTTCTTTCGCATAATTAAGTACGAAAGTGCATAATATTCACTTGAATAGTAGTGCTACTATTGTACCAAAAAATAGTAGTGTTGCTCTTAATTTGGTCGAATATGATTGATCGCAAATGTTCCTTTTAGGTAGGAATCTGTTTAGACTCAAATATTTAACTAATTTCATTTATTAGTTCCACATATTTTTAATTAAGATGGAGGTATTCATTTTAAGTTTGAATTGTCTAGTAATATGGAAAAAATAAGAACATAATGTATAAGAAAAAGTACAAGATTTGTCGTATTACTCTTATATCCCCGTGAGACTATTGTTGACTCATTTTAATGTTAAGACGAAGACAATTAAATTAGTTCTTTTTTACGCTTTCTCATTTTCATTTTCAATAGAAACGCTGAATAATATTAGTAACCTTAAATAGTAAGTATATAAATATTAAAGAATAGTGTTCTAAGATAGGAAAATTGTAAATAATCAATTATTCTAATTCATTTCCGATTTTCATTTTTAATAAAAACGTTGAATAAAGTTAATAAACTTAAATAGTATGTATATAAATATTAAAAAATACTAATGTTCTAAATCTAATAGGAAAATTGTAAATAGTCAGCTATTTTTTATTTTTCTAAATCTAATAGAAAAGTTGTAAATAATTTATTATTTTCTTATTTTCTAATTTTAATAGAAAAATTATAAATAAATTATTATGTAAACATCTATTTTCTAATTTTCTATTTCTAATAGAAAAATTATAAATAATAATTATGTCCTAATTCTAGTATAAAAATTGTAAATAAATCATTATTTATAAATAAGTGTTTCGTAAAAGGTGGAGACTACCACGTGCTTAGAAAAAAGTTTCCTTTAATTATATACTAGTTTTAATGCCCATGCGATGCACGGGCCTGTTGGTTATTGCTTTTTTAATTTCGAATGAATTTAGTCCTTTGCGTATATTCTCTTGTTTTTGTAGTTTTAGTAGCTAAATTGCTTTTGTTTTTTAATGCATTTGTTTTTGCGTTTTCTTTTTGTTATATTGTTGCACATTTATATTATCTCTATTTTGATTATATTTAGAAATAAATGTTCTGATTAAATTTTTTAGCACGTCTTCTTTTATTTTTGTTAGTCTTGTTCTAGACGCAGATCGCAGATTATAAGAGTAAATAATTAATGAGTAAGATATATATAAGTAAATGTAGCAGTAACATTTTAATGACAATACATGTTCATTTATTATTTATGTTTTTTTTGTATTATATAACACTATACACCATTTTAATTATATTTGTTTCTTCGTATTAAGTATTGGATATTTTTTAATTAATTTTAATTGAATTTTTTTATTGACAAATACTTCAATTAATTTAAACGTTTAGCTAATAACTATTTGCACTCCGTTAAAATTAATTTCATCTACATTATTTTCCGTAGTTGACTATAAACATTGCCTTCAAATTATTTTCATTTACAATAATTCCCCTAATTAACTAATTTAGTAGGTCTAAAATGGGTTGATATTCTAAATTGTCAAAAGGCCAAAATTCAGACCAAAACCTAAATCCTTGCCGATGAACATTCGTGAAGCACAATTGCGTCGTCAACCTTGAAGCATCTACCAAATACACCGTCAAAAACAAACCCCACCACAATCGGCCTCTCTCTCTCTTCCCTGACGCATGCAACCACCGTGGGACTCAACTGTTGAATCTTCATCTTCTGTAATTAATCCGATTTTGATTAGCCGTCTATCGAAGGTTAGAACTCAATTCGATCATTCTGTGTTTAGGATTTGTTGTTATTCTTAATTACTCTTTTTTATCTTTGTAATTAGGTAACCGTTATTTAGTTATATCTTTAGACTGACACGATTGCTTGCTTTCCTATATTTTTGGGTAATTCGAAAAGGTTATTAATATGCAGATTTGTTGTGAAATAATGTATGTCATTGGCAGTAGCAAAATGTTTTCTTAAACTTGATGCTTTTACTATTAAGAAAGTTTACTTATGTCTGCACATAAGAAGGCTGTACAACTTTGGTTTCTTGTGGTAGAGAGTGGAGATTGTTAAATACTTCTTTGTAGACGATGTTTCTCGTGTGTCCTTTGTACTCCTGTGTTGAATCATCGATGAAAAATTTTATCCCTTCCGGGGATGTCGTTCTTGATGCTGCTACATATAACTGACCATGACTGAATACTGGTTTTGGCAAATAGATTCCCACTTGCGTCAATGTTTGTCCCTGACTCTTGTTAATTGTCATTGCGTAACATGGCTTTAGGGGATATTGCCTTCTTTTCAGTACGAACGGGATTTTTATGTCCGATGTTGTCATTATTATCCTTGGTATAAGAACTTTTTCACCTAGTTTTGAACCCGTTATTATTTTCCCTTCGACTATAAACTTTCCTAGGTGACTTATAATGAGACGTGTCCCATTACATAACCCCTGTGATGGGTTAATGTTTCTCAGCAACATGACCGGCATCCCAATCTTTAGGGTTAATTCATGGTGTGGTAACCCTTGCAAGTTGAGGCTATTTAAATACTCTGTTGGATAGGATGAGAATTGGTCTTCAGATTTAGTGCCTATTTATCTCATCTGCTGTTTCATTTAAAGGAGTGAGGATTGCTCTTTCTCTTAAATATTTTTCATCTTTATGGTTGTTTTCGAAATCTGGGTACATTTGTTGAACTGCCACCTCAATGTTTAATTTACCCTTACTGCCAATGTATTCATCTGGTATTTCTATCCATGTTTCTTCCGTGTCAGCCTGCTCGGCCTTTGCCTCTAAAGTCCCATCTCCCATGGATAGCAACCATTCATTGAATTTTCGATTTCTTTCTCTCTTATCAGGGTCACCATTACATTCTGAAACTCTCATGCTTCTCTTAAGTGTGTAGACTGTGCATTCATTCCATATGTATGATCTACTTATTGACGCCTGTACAACATCCTGCCTTGTTCCCTTGGTTATTATAGGTAGTACCTGGCGGAAGTCGCCGCCTAGTAGAATAGTTTTTCCACCGAATAACTTAGATTTGGCTTCTTTATCTTGAAATCCAATTATATCTCGCATTGTACGGTCGACGGCTTCAAAAGCAAATCTGTGGTCCATGGGCGCCTCATCCCATATGATTAAAGATGTCTCCCTAAGAAGCTCTGCAAGTTGTGTCTTTTGTCCTATGTTACATGTAGTGTTGTCAAATAATTCAATAGGGATGGCTAATCTGCTGTGAGCCGTCTTTCCTCCTGGAAGTAGTAAAGCTGCAATACCTGTTGAAGAGTCTATTGATATAATATACTCAAGAAGGGGGGGTTGAATTGAGTATGCCTTCTTTTTAAAATCTTCTTCGATGTGTATGTAGTTGTATGATGATCGTTGAGTAGAGCAATAATAAAGTAGAGACACGATATTTTTGAAGTGGTTCAGTCTCACACTCTGAGACCTACGTCCACTATTCTCGATTAATAAAATTAGTACCAACTCTGGATTACAATTTTATCAACCCTACTCGTGCGACTTTGATGTTAGTCACAACTCAATCTAGATACCGTTAAATATCTAGTTACGACAAATACCGTTAAATATTTGTCTTACAACGAGTACCGCTAAATACTCAATCTATCTTACGTAAATAAGATAAAGTCTTCAATGTTTTCTTGGTGTCACAATCTTGAATGAATAAGATCAATGCTTGAGCACTTGAATCTTGAATCGGATATGACAATTAAAAGCTCGAACTTGAAGAATATGATCGGCGGCTCTCTCTTGATATGCGTGAATGTGTGTTGTGTATTTCGTGTGTTTCAATGTATCATGGTAGTCTATTTATATAGAATATGTATCTAGGTAATTTAAACCCTAGATGATTTAGGAATATTACTTAAACTAGAATACTAGTCTTTTAGTAATACTACCTTAAATCTAATCTTAATACATTTAGGAAAGATCTAATAATATACTATATGTATTATATAAGGAATTAATTTCCTAATTCATATTTAGGAAAGATCTTTATATAATAAATAATTAGTATCCTTATTAAATCAACTTCCTAAATTATGTCAAAGATAATAAAATATATTACCATAATATAATCTTAGTTTATTTAGGACATTAAATAAATACATAATATTTATTTAAGTAAGTCCTACACGATTTATGGTAATGTGACATATCACACAATTTCCAAAATCGAAACAAACTAAATCTTAGATTATATATTTTGACAATTAAAATCATATAAAAAATCTTTAGTTTATTTTAGTAATAAATAATTATCTCATAAGACAATTATTTATTTCTTATTTAACTAAAAGATATTTTATATACTCCTATTAAGATTAATAATTCTATATTTAAATAGAATACCATTTAAACACTAATACCTACACGACACAAATTAGGAAACAATTGTTTCAACTAAAACACACATAAGTCTTGATCATTTCTTCATGATATAGAGTTATAGCTACTGGCTATAACTAGAACCAATCTTGTACTAAAGCTATAGTTGATGAATATAACTTTAGTTCATTATGCGCGCTTGTGATCTTCTATCAATCTTCGACTTAGTCAATTCATTGACTAATATACTTGAATCTTTTACACTTGATAGATTAGATCTTGTCACTAATATTCTGTACACGTAGCACACGATTATACATACGAGTATATAATATATAAATAGCTAGACTTGTCATTATCAAAACATAAACATATATACTATATATATATATTTGAATATATGGTTCAACAAATTCCCCCTTTTTGATGATGGCAAGTCTTTCTTAGATTTCGTGTCTAAGTGTATGTTCCCCCTCAATATAATAATGGTCATTAATAGCAAAGATCAACTTAGGGTTTTTATCTTCTATCTATCCCATATCCTTTAAGAACCCTAAGAGACAATGAATTACGACAAGGAGCAAGCTTAGGCAAATTCTAATCTAAGTCGCATATTTCCTCCTCTTGACATCATCGAAAAGATGAGAACAAAGACATGAAACGACTAGAATAATATACGACGAAACATAAGCAAGCATATAAACGAGTTGAAATAATATGAACATAGAAAATATCACATAACCACATACGGAATGTTAAAAATATACACAAACAATCCAAAATACTAAGCCAATGGGCCGAATGAAGAAATAACAGTGTTTAAAGAAAATTGGGCCGGCTAGTGGAATCGGATAACTGAGCCTGCAAAAGATATTAAGAGAAGATGGGCCAAAATAGGGTAATGTCAGATGGGCCGCATCAAAAACAAAAGCAAGGCCGGTTGTGATCAAATTGGGCCACAATTAGAGAATTGTTTTGATAAGTCCACCTGACTTAGAGCAAAAACAACAGCAACACAACCTTAATCCAACGAAAACAGGGACGGGTATGGAGCATCAAGAACGAGAGCTTGAACCCGGATTCTTGGCATACAGATTGACGTAGTCGGGTCGAGTACGGAATTCGAGTGTCTCCAACCGATCCAAACAACTCGACACATTCCTCCCTTGAGCATTGAGAGCCAACTCGAAGTTAAGAATTTTCAAAGATAATGCCTTAACCGCTTCGAGTGCTTGAGATGTATCCGTCCTTAATAAACCATGATCACGAACCACAGCACCCCCTTGAGTAGCAAGAAACGAGAGACGGTCACTCATGCTTAGCAACTCCGAGCAAACAACCGAGACCTCTGACCCAATCTTTACCAATTGTTTATCAACTTTCTCCATCCACTCTTTTACCTCATCCTCAAATCCACGACTCCTCTTCTTACAACTACCCCCAGCCTCATCCTTTTCCTTTTTGATTTCACAGAGACCAAGTATTTTGTCCATCTTGGCTTCAAGACCCGCAAAAGATGGTGAAGGGGTCGGAGTTGGTTCGTTCTTACCAAACGCGAGATCAACCCCATCAAAACAAATTCCCATTAGTTTCAACAAACGATCATTCATAACATCTTTTGGCTTAATTCAAAAACTATTATCATCAACCACACCCTTTTTAAGCAACAATTCGGATATCCACATTCCATATGGAATGTCGACGGTTGAGCAAAACTTCTCCTTAACAACCACATTCGAAACTTGACAAATTTTATGACATAATAAGGAAGCTAAGTCGACTTTCTGTCCCTCCAACCAACTATACAATACCACGGCTTCGACACTAGCAAGCTTATCCCGACCACCCCGACGAGGCAACACAGTGTTCCACAAAAAATTCAAGAAGAATTTCAATTTGGGGTTAAAGGATACAGTAAGCAGGGGTGTTACCTCAGTGGCATCCGCATCAAAGTACTTCTTAATCACCATTTTTTGTTCTTTGGAAACTACGTTCCACTCCAACTTTGGGTCAAGATTTAACCCTTCTTGATCAAGTTTGAAGATATCACAAATATCCGATTTAGATATGACCACATCCTTTCCATTCACGACACCCACAATGCCATTGTCACATTTTTTAACCGAAGCAAGAAACTGAACCATCTCAATAGGGAAAATTAACCCAGAAAAGCTACTAATGTACTCCCATCCCTGATATTTTAAGAAATCTTTAAAGAAACCTAAAGACTTCGAACTTTCGACCCATGACCGTGAGTAATAACGACCCGCATGTATAGCATAAGGGAGGACACGTTCGATCAACATACCTTCGTTTTTGGTCATTCGAACTCTTTCAAGACCCTCCCTAGTAGCTTCAATCGAATACTCGGAAAACAGAGGGCGCGGGTTTTGAGATGTAAAACCCATTTCATGCATGTCATCGGAGATGGAAGGAGATGAGCGATTGCGTTTTCGTCGTTTGCCTTTGTCAGATGGTGGTGCGGCGGTGGCTATGGGTGTTGGAGACGGTGGGGGTGACGAAGTTGGTGAAGGAGGTGAAGGCTTCTTTTGATGAGAACGGGTGGCACGAGATGGAGGCATATTTGGTTGGAATGGTGGTGTGGGGTTTTGATTAGGTGGTTTTTGTGACGGAGGTTTACGGAGGTTTTATGGAGGTTTGGGTTTTTGAGGAATTTTATGGAGTTTTGGGTGGAGGACGGTAATAGAGGAGTAAGGGGGGTTAAATGTGGTAAGTATAAGGTAATAATGGTGGGGGTAAGAGGTCAAAGGCTAGGACTAGGGGAGGGGTACGTGTCAGTTGAGTGTGGGGTGAGATTGGAGGGAGACGTGGCACATGGGGGGGACCATTACACACATTGTGTGTGTTTTTAATTTTGGGTAAGTGTTTTTCAATTTTATATTATTTGCATATTATTATTTTGTATATATTGTAATATGTATGTTGTAGGATAATTGTAATATGTGATGTAATATTATTGTACGATCGATTGTGTACACATCCATATATAAATTATATAACATAACTATAATCACAAAATTTATCATCGAATATATACATACACATGCAGCGGAGTATACGGACACAGTCATATATTCTCATCTAAACCGTAGTCAATCATTGGGTTATTTTTGCTTTTAAGATTTGATTAGGTGCCACCGATTAAACCAATTTCCAATCGCAAAGTCTCAAAGCGTTCTCTAGCCAATGGTTTAGTGAAGATATCTGCCCACTGTTTTTCCGTACTACAAAATTCCAATTTTATATTTTTCTTTTCGACATGGTCTCTAAGGAAGTGGTGTCTAATTTCAATATGTTTGGTCCTCGAGTGCTGGGCTGGGTTTTTAGATATAATTATAGCACTCGTATTATCACATAAGATAGGCACGCATCCAACATCAACACCATAATCATGTAACTGTTGCTTTAACCATAAAAGTTGAGAACATACCAGTGCGGCTGCAATATATTCTGCTTCAGCAGTTGAGAGAGCGACAGAATTTTGTTTCTTGGATCCCCAAGATATAATACAGGGACTTACAAAGGTAGCAAGTCCGGAGGTACTTTTTCTGTCTAAAGAACACCCTGCATAATCCGCATCTGAATATCCTACTAGGTTAAAGTTACAGTCCATAGGATACCATAGATATAATTTTGAGGTTCCGATTAGGTATCTTAATATTCTTTTAACTGCAATCATGTGTGATTCTTTTGGTGCAGATTGGAATCTCGCACAAACACAGACACTAAACATTATATCTGGACGACTTGCTGTAAGATAAAGAAGTGAGCCAATCATACCTCGGTAAGTTGTTTCGTCTACAGACTTACCATCTTCGTCTTTGGTTAGCTTCTTATCTGTGACCATTGGAGTAGGCATTGCATGAGAGGTTTCCATTCCAAATTTCTTTAGTAACTCCTTGACGTATTTTTGTTGATGAACTTTGATTCCTTCTTCAGTTTGTTGTATTTGAAGTCCAAGGAAGAATTTTAGTTCTCCCATCATACTCATCTCGAACTCAGAAGTCATCAACTCAGAGAAGTACTTGCACAACTTTTTATTAGTTGAGCCAAAAATAATATCGTCAACATAGATCTGAACAACTAGTAGATCTGAGTTTTCGCTTTTAAGAAATAGGGTTTTATCCACAGACCCTCTCTTGAATCCACTCTCCAATAGGAACTTTGATAATCTGTCGTACCATGCCCTAGGTGCTTGTTTCAGGCCATAGAGAGCTTTGTCCAATTTGAATACATGATCCTTGAGTTTGCTGTCAGGAAATCCAGGAGGTTGTTCAACAAATACTTCCTCTTGGAGATAGCCATTAAGGAATGCAGTCTTAACGTCCATCTGAAAAAGCTTCATTCCCTTATGTGCTGCAAATGCAATGAGTAGTCTTATTGCCTCAAGACGAGCAACAGGAGCAAAGGTTTCGTCATAATCGATCCCTTCCTGTTGGTTGTATCCTTGAACCACTAATCTGGCCTTGTTTCGCACAATGACTCCAGTGTCATCCAATTTGTTTCTGAATACCCATCTAGTTCCAATGACAGTTCTGTCCTTAGGTCGAGGAACAAGATGCCAAACTTTGTTTCTTTCAAATTGCTGGAGTTCTTATTGCATGGCAACTATCCAGTCTGGTTCTGCGAGAGCTTCCTTGATATTTGAAGGTTCAATGGTGGAGAGAAAGGAGTAGAATGAGCAAAAGTTATTTAAGCTCCTTCGGGTCTGAACTCCATCTGTCAGGCTTCCTATGACATTGTCCAAAGGGTGAGAGCCTTTGTATCTCCAATTCCTTGATTGATCATTTGCATTTCCTGAACTTGACTCGGGATCTTGACTTGTTCCCCCTGAATCCAAACCTGGGTTTATAGTAGGGTCAGGTATAACTCTGGCCTCTTCCCTTTGGTTTTGATTCAAAGTTACAGCTTCATTAGCTGTAACTCTGGGTTCCAAGTCATTGGTTTGAGAGTTATCTACAGTATCATCAACTGTAGTTTCATCTCTCGCACCATTTTCTCCCAAGTTGAGTTCATCATGAATTCCTTGAGGTTCTCCTTCTTCAATTTCCATTTCAGGAGGATCTTCCCTTGATAACCTGAAATCAGGTTCGTCTAGGTTTTCCTCTATATCCTGTAGTGGCTTATCGAAGACATTATTCTCATCAAAGATAACATGAATACTTTCCTCTATGCATAAAGTACGTTTGTTAAAAACTTTGTAGGCTTTACTATGATTTGAATATCCTATAAAGATTGCTTCATCACTTCTAGGGTCGAATTTGCTTAATCTGTTTTTACCATTGTTGTGAACAAAGCATTTACTACCAAAGCATCTTAAATGAGATATGTTTGGTTTACGACCTCGAAGAAGTTCATAAGGTGTCTTTTTAAGGATAGGTCTAATAATAGCACGGTTATGAATATAGCAAGCTGTACTTATAGCCTCAGCCCAAAAGTTTCTAGGTAGGCCACTACAAAGAAGCATTGTTCTAGCCATGTCTTCTAGGGTTCTGTTCATTCGTTCTACGACTCCATTTTGTTGTGGGGTTCTAGGGGCCGAGAAGTTATGTCCAACACCATTGGTTTTACAGAACTCGATGAAAGCATGATTGTCGAACTCAGTTCCATGGTCAGTACGGATTGTTACTAGGTTTGATTTATATTTGTTTTGGACAAGTTTCATGAGACTAACAAATTCATCGAATGTTTCGTCTTTAGAGTGAAGAAAGATTGGCCAAACAAATCTAGAGTAATCATCAACTAGAACGAAAACGTACCTGGAACCACCTCTGCTTCTTACCTTCATAGGGCCACATAGATCCATGTGTACTAGTTCAAGAGCTTGTTCTGTGCTTACCACTCTTTTTGGCTTAAAAGATGATCTGACGTGTTTACATCGTGCACATGTGTCACACATCTTTTCTTGATCAAATTTGATCTTTGGAAGACCTTCGACCAAGTCCCATCTTTTCAGCTTACTTAGAATAGGTGAGCTAATATGACCAAATCTCTTGTGCCATAGACATGGATCATCTAACGTAACTTTCATGCATGATAGAGAATCAGTAGGTACAACATTTAAATCAATCATATAAACATTTTTCATCCTGTGACCTTCAAGTATCACTTTACTGGTGCCTTCTAAGATTATACAACATATATCTGAATGAAAAACCACTTTATTTCCTTTGTCACATAATTGAGATATACTGATAAGATTGTGTTTGAGACCACTTACAAGGTATACATCATTTATAGCATGAGAGGATGAAATACCTATCTTACCAATTCCGATGATCTTTCCCTTTTTGTTATCACCAAATGTGACTTTACCTCCGTCAAAAGGTTTTAGGGTTTGGAATAGGTTTACGTCGCCTGTCATATGTCTTGAGCATCCACTGTCGAGATACCATAGGTTATTTTCCTTGGCGACAAACTGCACAAATAATTTTAAAGACAGGATTTAGGTACCCAAGCATACTTGGGTCCTTTGTTGTTAGTAATCACAAATACATCTTCCTTTTTAACCCAGACTTGTCTTACATAGGTCTTTCTATATCGGTAGTGGTTGGGTTTTGATGTTCTTGTGTAGGTTTTAGTTTGGACTCTTGGTGACCATTTTTTGTGTGATGTTTGAGGAGTCTGTTTGGTTCTGTTTTTCTTTTCTTCGTAGTCAAATGTCATGTCATAGAACCATCTGTGGTCAATGTTTCTTTCCTTAGTTTTGTCACCATCACTATCAGAGACAGAATTAGTGTCGCTTGGAATTCCTAAGGATTTAACAAACTTAACTCCGGTTTTAAAATCTTGTGCGTTTTTCACACAGTTTTCTCGGAGGTGTCCAGTATGGCCACAATAAGTGCATATTAAATACTCAGGAAGGTCGGCATATTTTCTTCTTCTAAAGTCTCTATCTGTTGGACTTTGTTTACACTTTGAGTGATCCCTTCTTCCATAACATTCGTGACCTAAACCCATCTTCATGTTGTTGTCGGATTGTTCAGTTAGGAAGTTTAGGACGTTAGTGCTTCCTTCCCACTTATCGTGAACTTTCCGAGCATGAAGAAGGAGGTCTTTCAAGGAGTCTATTTCTTTCTTACATTCACTATGGTCAGTGTTGCTAGACTCTTTTAGGTTTTGAATGTCTTTATGGAAGTCAGACACAATTTGGCATGTTCTTTCTTGATTTTAGATATACTGAATTCTAGATCAATGATTTTGCTTTCGAGAATCTCAACTTCTTCCTGATGAGTCTCATCTTCGACCATAGTCGAAGATTCTGACTTAAGCCGTTCATTAACCTTTCTTAATTCTGAAGTTATAGCTTCATTAGCTATAACTTTAGATTGAAGCTCTTTAATGTTGAGTTTTAGTTTTGAGGTTATAGCTTCATTAGCTATAACTTTAGACTCAAGAACCTTTTTCTCAGACATAACTGTTTCCAGCTTAGCATTTGTTTCAATGCTTATTTTGGATTTCAGTTTCTTAGCTTTGGCTTTCAGAAGTTGATTTTCCTCAGCAATATCGAGGATCTGCTCTTTCAAGTCATCTAACTCAAGACTTTGTTCATGACATTGGTCTAGGGTTTTCTCAAAATATTTAATTAGCATAGCCTTAGATAAGTTTTTAACTTGACTTTTGAGTTGAAGAAAATTTACCTCTTCGTCGTCGTCGTCTGAGTCTGATTCTCCAAGGAGACACATATTAGATGCGTCATCTTCATCATTGTCGTTTGAGATTAGATCTAGGCTGACGTTGCTTAGGCACAGGTTTGCTACCTCTTCTTCTTCAGAGTCCTCGTGATCTTCAGATTCTAATTCTCCCCAGCATGACGCAAGCATTACTTTCTTAAACTCTGTTTTGGTCTTTTCTCTTTTTGACTTGTCTTTGATTTTGTCCCAGCTTGGACAGTCCTTGATCATATGATCCTGTTGACCACATTTAAAACATCCTCTTTTGAAGAATGTTTGTTTAGAGTCAGTTTTCTTTTTATCTACTGTTTTGTTGTTAGGGTTTTTGTATCTACCCTTGAAAACTGCTTTCTTAAATCGTCTTGCGAATAGAACTGTTTCGTCCTCAAGTTCCTCTTCGCAAACTTCGCTTGTGGAGGCTTGTAAAGCGACGCCCTTTCCTTTGGGATCATCATCGTCTTTATTCAGTATGATCTCGTGTGCCATTAAGGATCCAATTAACTCTTGGTAAGTGATCTTAGATAGATCACGTGCTTCCTCTATGGCCGTGACCTTAGGTTGCCATTTTTTAGTGAGACTCCTAAGAATCTTACGAATGATATCCTCAGAATCGATTTTTCTGCCAAGGTTCCGCAGTTCATTAATAATACAAGAAAATCGTGCAGACATGCTATCAATAGATTCTTTCTTTTCCATATTGAAAAGTTCATATCTTTGAACGAGCAAGTCTATACGATGTTTCCTGACTGCGGATGTTCCTTCATAAGCAAGTTCGAGACTATCCCATATTTCCTTAGCGGAACTACAAGATGAGAATCTATCGAATTCTGAGGTTATCATACCGTTCTGTAGGAGGCTCATGGCCTTAGAGTTTTTCTCTGCAATTTTGTAGTCACTTTCCACATAATCGCTTTCCAACTTTTCATAGGTTGTTCCATTGGCGGCGGCGACCAAGATCTTCTTTGGTCCAGTTTGGATGATCTTCCAACATTCCCAATCACAACCTTTGATGTAATGAGTCATCATATTTTTCCATAAACTGTAGTTTTTGCCATCGAAGATAGGGCACTTGAGATGCTTGGAATCCATTGTTGAAGGAGTATATAATATAGAATCAATAGAAGGATCAAAACTCACGCGGCTAGGCGATCAAGAGCACGAGGCTCTGATACCAATTGAAGAGTCTATTGATATAATATACTCAAGAAGGGGGGGTTGAATTGAGTATGCCTTCTTTTTAAAATCTTCTTCGATGTGTATGTAGTTGTATGATGATCGTTGAGTAGAGCAATAATAAAGTAGAGACACGATATTTTTGAAGTGGTTCAGTCTCACACTCTGAGACCTACGTCCACTATTCTCGATTAATAAAATTAGTACCAACTCTGGATTACAATTTTATCAACCCTACTCGTGCGACTTTGATGTTAGTCACAACTCAATCTAGATACCGTTAAATATCTAGTTACGACAAATACCGTTAAATATTTGTCTTACAACGAGTACCGCTAAATACTCAATCTATCTTACGTAAATAAGATAAAGTCTTCAATGTTTTCTTGGTGTCACAATCTTGAATGAATAAGATCAATGCTTGAGCACTTGAATCTTGAATCGGATATGACAATTAAAAGCTCGAACTTGAAGAATATGATCGGCGGCTCTCTCTTGATATGCGTGAATGTGTGTTGTGTATTTCGTGTGTTTCAATGTATCATGGTAGTCTATTTATATAGAATATGTATCTAGGTAATTTAAACCCTAGATGATTTAGGAATATTACTTAAACTAGAATACTAGTCTTTTAGTAATACTACCTTAAATCTAATCTTAATACATTTAGGAAAGATCTAATAATATACTATATGTATTATATAAGGAATTAATTTCCTAATTCATATTTAGGAAAGATCTTTATATAATAAATAATTAGTATCCTTATTAAATCAACTTCCTAAATTATGTCAAAGATAATAAAATATATTACCATAATATAATCTTAGTTTATTTAGGACATTAAATAAATACATAATATTTATTTAAGTAAGTCCTACACGATTTATGGTAATGTGACATATCACACAATTTCCAAAATCGAAACAAACTAAATCTTAGATTATATATTTTGACAATTAAAATCATATAAAAAATCTTTAGTTTATTTTAGTAATAAATAATTATCTCATAAGACAATTATTTATTTCTTATTTAACTAAAAGATATTTTATATACTCCTATTAAGATTAACAATTCTATATTTAAATAGAATACCATTTAAACACTAATACCTACACGACACAAATTAGAAAACAATTGTTTCAACTAAAACACACATAAGTCTTGATCATTTCTTCATGATATAGAGTTATAGCTACTGACTATAACTAGAACCAATCTTGTACTAAAGCTATAGTTGATGAATATAACTTTAGTTCATTATGCGCGCTTGTGATCTTCTATCAATCTTCGACTTAGTCAATTCATTGACTAATATACTTGAATCTTTTACACTTGATAGATTAGATCTTGTCACTAATATTCTGTACACTTAGCACACGATTATACATACGAGTATATAATATATAAATAGCTAGACTTGTCATTATCAAAACATAAACATATATACTATATATATATATTTGAATATATGGTTCAACACCTGTATTTCCATGTTGTCTTCACCAGTTTAATCTAATGTAAATATATATATTGTTTTAATTTAGATTATTATTTATGACTTACCTGAAGATGCAACGTTGAGTACTATCTTGCCTTGTGATCTGATCTTTGCCGAGATGGCCCTGTATAAAAACGTTTTTCCTGTTCCCCCGTGCCCGTATAAGAATATTACTCCTCCAGCACTACTACAGAAAGCCTTAAGGACATCGGACTTTTATGGACAAGGACATCGGATTAGCAACCGATGTAGAGTTCGCTGATGTCCATTATGGGTGTCAAGGACATCGGTTGTGCAACCGATGTCCATTTGGTAATGCACATCGGATGTTTCAAAAGTCTGATGTCCATCATCCTTATGCACATCAGACTTTAGCTAACATCTGATGTCCATTTGGTAATGCACATCGGGGGTTTAATAAATCTGATGTCCTTCATTCTTATGCATATCATTCTGTAACTCATATCTGATGTCCTTCATATGTATGCACATCGGAGGTGTAATATGTCTGATGTCCTTAATGTTGCCTTTTTTTTTTTAAAAAAAAGCTGGTATTGATGGTAATTTGTACCACCAATATACATTATTCAGATGCCAGCCATTTAGACTGGCGTATCAAAACAGATTATAGGTCACCATCAACAAAACAAACACAAATTCATAGCAAATCACGACAAAGTCGTTCGTCTTTCATTAATCAAATTCAAAGTAAATCACGACAAAGGTCGGTCGTCTTTCATACATTATCCAAATTCATCAACTAACCAAACATAGGGTTATGCGTCATTTTAGACGACATCTAAAATACTACGTTACTAAAAAGACTATGCATTTAGAAAATAGTCCGCCCACAAGTCCCTGACCTCGTCGATTTCTTCTTGGGAATATGGCAGTCGGTGTTTGAAAACCTGTAAATAATACACAAAATTCTAGCTGTAATAATAATACGGAAAAATAACTTAATAAATAGTATAACTTAATTCTAGCTCCCCTCTCTACGCTTACATCGGTTAAAGACGTTACAATCTCAGTCCCCAAAAAGTAAAGGAGTTTGTAGGTAAGCAGTCGTCTGCTCTAAAGTCATAATGAGTCTTAGTTTAAAAAAAGCACAGAGAACAGGGTAAGTATAGCACATCGAGCTAGATTGGACGCCTTAACATTACATTAGCTGCAGATATCTCATTAGGGACTTGTACTAGTATGTAAAACGACTACGGCTTCAACTAGAGTCCACTACTCGCGTTAGATGAAGCATAAAATAGATTCGACTGTCTATGCGGATTTAATAAATTCTTTTCTCCAATCCTGTAATTTAACTAAGTCTAGGTTTTATAATGCTCGGAGTTTCCAGCTAGTGAACCGTCTGTACTCGTCTTTAACTTTACTGTACCTTTATCTTATACATACTAGAATTTATAAGTTAGTTAAGTCTAAGTTTTCTTAGATAGGCAAGGGCTACGCTACTCTCACAGGCTCTTTACTGGATAAGCTCTTCCTCAAACAAGACAGGAGCTAGTAAAGTGGCTACCCTACCAGTTGGTCTAGTTCTTCCAACGAAGCTTTCAAATGTAATGCTTTACCCTACTAATAAGTCAGCCGTTGAAATCAAAGCACTCTAAAAAACGTACCAGACCCTTGCTTGAGTACTTTCATCGACTTTTGGAATTACACAAGAAATTAAAACAGTGCAGACCACCCCAGAAGTAACCATAAGATACAAGATGCTACCTGGCTCTGCAGCACAACACCACCATCGATTTCTTTCAAGTCGTTCTCCTTAAGATTGGTACCGCTACTTACAAGGTCCAATATATCATCTGTTATTCCCATCTGGTATACATGTTTTGCACAGACAACAATAACATGCAAGCACCAAACAAAAAGTTAAGAACTAGGATATTTCTTTGAATATACAATATATCCAACTCAAAATTCTAGTCCAAGAATAGTCTTTTATTATCACATAAGCATGTGTTCTATCCTCTCAAAACAATTGCAAGAGGTTTGGAGCAATGACAGCCACTGCAACGATAAAACATCATGCAATGCCCACCAAGACTAAGCACAAAATAGACAAAATGCCGACCTCTGGAGAGTGGAGAAATTCAGAGCATGTATTTATGTATCTCAAAAAACAAAGAAATATGTAAGCATAATTTTTCCAAGCAGTTTGAGACTTGTTACAAATTTCAAACATACCAACAGCAAGAAATGTAAAGATGGTCATGTTAACAGCACAGCGCATCCAATTTTATGCAAATTCATGGAAATGGACTATCACAACCAAGTAAAAAAAATGCCAGAATAGAGAAAGCAAAGCTAGTGCATGCCCACAGTTTGTGCATATTCTCGAATATACCTGGCTCTGAGAGGTTTATCAGCTGTCCATTGCGACATTTCAGCAAGCTCCTTTAAAGAATTTATATTCTCGAATATGCCATATTTAGGGATCTGACAAAAAGAAGAGACTTAAACTGAGCTCATTGGATGCTAATTGTTAAGTATGTTGGGTAAAACTTACAGTGGAAAAAAAGGTCTGAAAACCAATGCCAGTGCAGCAAACACAGCATGCTGGGTCTGGTAGTCCAGTGCAATAGCCATCACAGGTTTCTGGGATGCAGCAGCCAAGTAATTCTGGGACTAGTAGTCCAGTGCGGACACAGCAGCTGTTACCTGCTCATACAAGAAAAATATAGCCGTAGGGAATGTCTTTGAAACCCAACCAATTATTGAACGGCTGGGCTTAGGATCCAAGTAAATCAAAACGCACTCTGCAACGAAAAATGTTCGCAGACTGATCAGAACAAAGCCAATTATATAAGACAAATTCTGCAGAGGCCAATTTTTTTTCATATAGTAGAATGCAAGCTCTCCAACAATAAAGAGAGATAGCCACGCAGATAAACCATGATATTATCTGCCACAAACGTGTATAAAATTGAGCACAAGATCTCAAATCAATAAGTCAAGGCAAATACACAAAACACACAAAAACAAGGACAAAAGAAGTTTATTCCTCATCTCAATTGCAAATACAGGTTGGTCTCTGAAATTTTCAATGATCCTAGTTCATGGTAGAGCACCATAGCCTAAAAAAAATAGCCTGCCCAAAGAATTACAGCATCTACGCTTCACACAGATCGAGTATATATAATTAAAGTTAATGAGTTTAGGCACAAAATCCTGTAAAATCGATTATCAATTCTTGTATCAGCTGAATCAAATGAAAGTAAAGATATAAGTAAGAGACACAAGTGACTATTTTCTGAAACCATTTTTCTTCCAGAAAGAGCCCAATATAGTACCTCGGTCACAAGTACATTGTTGGTGCTGATATTAAATGCACAAATGGCCCTTCTGGATGACTATGAAGAAACGCCAGTCTAGAAACAGTTCCCTTGAGAATATTAACAGCTTGTTCCTATGTCAAGCCTGCTTGGGCAAAAGTAATTTGAAAGTTCTATTTGGCTGCCAAGAAATTTAGAAAGCCGTAGAAAATACTGAGACAAAGTGACAAACACACGGGGAAAGGCAAGATAAACAAAATACAAGCAATGAATATGTCAACGAGCATATATGAATATTACAATAAAGCCAACAGGATCGACCAAGAATTACATATACAGATAATAGTAGGAGTAAGTACTCAACTAACCTTCAACAAATTTTGATAACGGCTTTGCCTGGAACATCTCATAGACAAGGTAAAAATTCTCCTTCATCTCACAGTACCCAACCAAACCAAATCAATGATATTTCGGTGTTTAAGAGAACGCAATTTCAACTCATTCCGCAGTTTAAATTTATAAATATATAAGTATAAGTATAAGAGAACAATGGTGGAAAACATGGTACCTGAACTCAGCCCCAATTTTCTGACACGCTTAAAAACCTAGGAAAATCAGTAGAAAAGGAATTATCCCCAAATTAAAATCAAATTTAATTGAAAAATCTAGCCTTGATACTTAATTTTACCTTAAAATGCTAAAAATAATTAAATCCCAAAACACAAACACCATAAAAAAACCAAAATTTGGTGAAAAACGAAAACGTATCTTCGAAAAGCTCTAACCCTAAAACTTAATAACTGTACCATGATAATAATAACTGAATCTCTAAACCCAAATTGATAGAAAATCAAAAGTCAGTGACAATAATCGAGATCAAATCTTCAGAAAAGAGATCAATTCGATGAGTTGTAAGAAAAAATTGAACGAAATTTTTTTACCTAATTGCGAATTGGAATTTGAAGAACTGCAACGAAGTGGTCGTGGGTCACGACCGGTCTGTCAGCTATAACAAGGAAATGTGTTTATAAGGGGATTTGCAGGTTTAAATGGTGGAATTTTGAAGGAATTATGAAAATGTTGAAAAAATTGTGAAAGGAAAGGAGAGAAAGAGTGAAAAGAAGAATGAAAGACACTGATGAGGGTTTTATTTTTTGCGCGCTTTTCACAACAATAATTAACATCTGTTTATTTAAATAACTGTTGTCCTTTGTCAATTAATGTACATGGGTTGCCATTTAGTCTGATGTGCATTAAAATCAATACTTATGGACATAGGTTTGAAATAGAAACCGATGTCCTTTACTTTATAAGGACATCAGATTTTTGTAATCAACTGATGTGCAAATTAATTACATCAGATTTTTCCAAAATCTGATGTCCATTAACCGATGTCCTTAAGGGTTTCTGTAGTAGTGCAGAGTCACTTTCTACTGATGCATTTACTTTTTCAAAAACTAATCGTTGTTCATCGTTGAGCTGTTGGACCTTTTGTGTCGACTCAATGGTCAGTTGCTTGCGGTCATATAGTTGCTCATCTCGAATTAGCTTGTTCTCCATTCCGTTTATATATTCTTGCTTTGGGTGAGGCATGTTGGGAATATCTTTAAGGGTTTTTCCATATCGTAGTAGTATTTTTTTAATCTCCATTATTGTATATGATTTTTTGGCCTCCTCTGTTAGCTCCAGGTTTGGGTGACAGAATAGGATTCTTTTCTTTCTTTCGATGTCCTCTGAGAGCATTTCATAACTACCATTCCATAGGTCTAAGACATCTGTAACCTCACAAAATAAGAGGATAGTAACGAATAATCCTCGTAGTTGGGATGGCATTGCCCATCGACCTGCTTCTACCATTGCTTCGTGCCATTCTTTATCATTACTTAGCAGGCCGTGTGCATAACATGCTTCCTTGTAAGTCGGGTACACACGATCTTCCACAGTTCTTATTTCCTCAAAGGTTTTTGCACCGTTGACGATATTTAGAAGTAGTCGAAGATAATAACGCTCTCCAGCGGTGGGATGCACCCTTGATTTTTCCACTTTTTTTGCTTTCATTCAGCTCGTTGAATGTCGAGTAACTAAGACAGATAAAAGAAAAACACGTTACCAACAATAAACTAATATTTATGTGTAATGAATATCAGGAAATCAAGGAATACCTGGATTTGGATGATGCCATTGTTGAAGGTAATTCTAGCAAGGTTATATCAATTTGCTGATGAAATATGGAATAGATAATGTGTTGGATTTTGCGTACAAAAGATGTGTATTTATAGTCTGTATAGTTCTCCTAATCTGACACAAATTTCATGTCATATAGGATGTTGTGCCATTGAGATGCTGGATGGAGAAGTTTGATTAGGATTAGTATTGGTTTAGTTGTTGATATAGTTTATTGGTTTAGTTGGTGTTGATATAGGCGTAGGATTCTTCATCTGGGGTTGGTGTTGATATTGTTTATAGTAGTAGGACTGTTCTTCAGAACGTAGGACTCTTTATTAGAAGGATTTTTAAATTGTTTATAGTAGTAGGCAGATTGTTTATAGTAGTAGGACTGTTCTTCAGAACGTAGGACTCTTTATTAGAAGGATTTTGAAAGAAGGATTTTGAAATTGTTTATAGTAGTAGGCAGAATGTATTGTTGTGTTTTGATGCAGACGGTAGTAGGACTGTTCTTCAGGAGCAGTAGTAGGGGAAGACCAAACTATTGATTAAGAGTTTGTTTATCAGAAACAGTAGTAGGAAAAGACTAAACTATTAATTTAAAACTATTATTTAACTCGGCCAATGAGAAAGCTCGAAAAAAGCTAAACTATTGATTAAGAGATTGTTTATCAGAGAAGACTAAACTATTAATTAAAAACTATATTAATTAAGCGTGCAATAAGCGCTCGACTAATGAATGCCAGAAATAAACATCCAATGAAATAGCTCGGCCAATGAGAAAGCTCGAAAAAAGCTTCCTTTAATAATATAAATAGATAGATAGATATATTGATATTGATTGATTGATTGATTCCAAATTTATACATATACAAACATAATACACATATATATTGACTGTTAAGAGTTAAGTAGTTGTATTAAGATATATGAGTATGAGCATCATATCAAATAAGATGATGATCATACATTATCCATAACGGAATTGAATCTATATATCCAATCATGGATTTTGACCCGAAATACCAATCTGGGCCTATATTGACCTGGCCGGTTCAACAGGTTTAGTTGTTGTATATAATTGTAAAATAGTTTTTGGATTTAGCATTTCCTGGGAAAACCCTTAAACATTATAGGTGATGGGTTTGGGTTCATTTGATAACTAGCATGGAACCGTCCATGTTTCAGGTGTACAGGAAGCAAGTTCCTTCTACTCGCTACTCTTCTCCAGCAGACCCGAGCGCAACGCGACAAGATCACCACTCCTATACTTGCAAAGAATACAGTGGTTTGCTTCGAGCCAGGCAAGAGCAGTGACCCTAGACATGCTAAAGCCAATGAACCACACGTCATCGTAATATCTCGACTCAGACCGAGACGATAACCGTGAATGCTCGATATGGGTCGAGCATGATGGTACAAGAAGCAATAGAGGAAGAAGCAAAGCACAGCAGCAGTAAGTGTGATTGGGTTGGTCTCGAACGGGGAACGTAATTCATTTCCTTGGTATTTGAGTTGAAGCAAATTAATAATAATTGTGGCCATGAAGGTGAAGATAGAATGATAATTATGATTAGGTAATTCTTGTGAAATGTAATTGGATCTAATAATAAACATGTTAAAGTTATTAGTATGCTGCATTTTCAGTTGCAAGACATAAAATAATGTTGATATATACTACATAATTAATTATGTTTAACTGGTAGTTGTTTGCTATTTATAACCGGATAAAACACAAAAATAATTGTTTGTAGTCGATTATATCCGTCATAAATTTAAAATAGATTAAATAAACTTGGATAAATGGGATGGAAAAATAAGATAATGTGGATATTTTAGTAGTTGCTTGCTATTTATAGCTTGAAAAACACAAATTATTATTTGTGACGATAATATTTTTCACAAGTTTAAAACGGGTTATAGAAAACTTTGACAAAAAAGCAATGAGAAAATAAGATATATAGTCGGTCTGACTATATTTTCTTGCTTTACATTTTACAAGTCATGACCGACCCTGCCTATCCTTTATTTTAGTTTTAAATTTTTATTGCATGGGCTTCTACGTAGTTGCCTAGTTAATGCAGGAAGAATAGTCATCTTGCAAGCTGTTCCCATCAATTTGGAGCAAAAGAGTTGCAATTTATGTCTTCTTATCTAACTTTATAATCACATCAGCAGGTAAAATAAAATGGCTATTTAAAATACACAAATTCTTATTTGCAACGGCACTATCCGTCGCAAGCTTATGACGGATAGCGTTTTCTCTCACAAAATACCCACTTTTTCTCTCTCTCTGACACTATTCATGTGGTCCCTTTTCTTCACTAACTCATTTTGTATCCATTTTATCTCACAAAATATCCGTCACAAATGGTGACCCGTCTTAAGAAAAACGGACTGTTAAAAATATACTATTAAACTGTTAGTTATTTGCGGCTTCCCAAATGACATAGATTTATTCAATTTGTAAATGGTAATTTTAGTGTAGATTGAGAAGTAAGGAAAATGAGATAGCGATATCGGGTGTTACCAATTTAAGTAGCACCTAGGGCATTTTTGTTATTTTATCCTTAATTTTGTCACTTTTTATACAGTTTTTGAATTTCAAATTGATTTACCAAAAAGGGTATAGCTCGAAGTTTAATATCATCTAAAAATACTTTTCTAAATTTAGACCCTTGTAAAATATTAAATATCTTACACCATTGTAAAACACTACTATCGAAATTACCCCCTTACTCTGATCTCGGTGTAAAACATGTTGAAGTTACGATATTACCCTCGCCTATTAGTTCATTTTCATACTCTTTTCTTATTTTATCTTATGTTATAGTTGAGATTTGTTATTAGTGTGACCATTTTAGTAGTTTGTCATTGTTGATCAAGACCGACAATAACTTGTTAACAACTCAAATGTTACTCCATATTTGATACTAATCAACAAATCCGTTCATTAGCTACAAAAGAGAAGGGAAACAGAGGGAGAGGTGGAAGAAAGAAATAAGGGTAAAGGGCATTTTTGTCACAAATTTTGAGTTTTAATGATAAATTTTAAAATTTGACGGAATATTCCGTTTCTTTACACCTGAATGAGATTATGGGGGCAAAGTTTGATAGAAGTGTTTTATAAGGTGTAAAATAATAAAAATATTTTATAAGGGTGTAAATTTAGAAAAGTTGTTTTTATAAGGGTGTAAACATTAATTGATCTTATAAAATAATAAAACAACCACAACATGTTTTTCTACCTCCAAAACTCCACTATCACATTAAACATAGTTTTATGATCGCTTGAAAATAGACTCACTTTCATTTCTTTTATTTTGTTAGCATAAGATTTATACCACCATAAATTTACGGATTTTTTAACATATAACTTTTATATCCTATAGAGAGTATATACAATTGTTTAGCATTAATTTAAATTTTCCAATCATCACATTGTTTACTTGATTAGACAATATTGTTTAATTATACAATTTAGATCATCGTTAGTCTCAAAATTATTCCTTTTACGTTTTCTATCTGTAAGAATAATATTTATTAAAAAAGATCAATTAATATGTTGAAGTGTTCAGAATTTTCTATATCTATCTATACTAATTCATAAAAAACAAAATAATAACAATTGTCATACTAATTTCTTGATTAATTATGTTTTACAATGAAATTAACAATAATGTTTTGTTGTCGATCTTTGATTATCATGTTATTATAACATCTCTCCTTTTTCTATACCTATAAATTGATTATTTTAACAACTAACAAATTATATTATAGAAGCATTGGGTAAATGTCTTTAAAGACGGTTTCATATAATTTATTATGAGATTATTTAATATTATAATTCAAAGAGGACAATAAAACAGCTGAAAGCACGGTTAAAAATAAAATGAGTACACTTATCTATATAAAATAATCAAACAACAACTACAACATGTTTTTCCCCTCCAAAACCCCACTATCACATTAAACATAGTTTTTATGATCCCTCGAAAATAGACTCATTTTCATTTTATTTATTTTGTTAGCATAAGATTTATTACCACCATCACTTTGCGGATTTTTTTAAATAATTTTTATATTCTATATAGTATATACAATTGTTTAGCATAAATTTAAATTTTTATATCCTATATAGTATATACAAATTTTTAACAATGGAAAGGTTTTATAGCAATTGTGATATTAAAGTGGTATATAATTACATATTACAAAATATTGACCTTTTGATTCATCATAAAAAAAACGACTTGCATCATAAGAGATGAGCTTAAATTTTTTACAATTATTATTTTGGTTAATATGATATTACTTCTGGAGCAATGTTCATTGATAAATTTTACAAATACTCAAACGCTCTTAGAAAACCTTTTTTTACGCATCAAACATATTTTACGGCATATATATTAAAATTTTCTATAGTAATGATTTTATCATAATTTAATTATATAAAATCGTTTTATATGGATTTATTAGTTTTTTTTTTGTGTTTAGAAATATCAATTTTTTTGTAAATGGGTTTTCAATTTCACAAATTCATAGATAAGAAGACATTCACAACCAATTTAAACAAGAAAAAATAAATAGAAGGTGGGTTTTGAGAAGTCTTAATTTAAGATGGTCAAGACGAACTATATATTATAATAGTTTATTTATGTTAGCTAATAAACTTATTAAATGTACGTTATAATGACATACAATTAATATTAACCATACAATTTTTTTACTCTATATAAGACTGTCTTAGCATAATAATAAGTCAAAAAGAACAACCTACCAGCTTTTTAACTTTTAATTTGAATTAATATTAACTAATAATATTATATTGCTGCTCATTGACCTTGTTATAAAATAGCTTTAAAATATTGTAGATTCTACTATTTTGTATTATTTACATACATATAATTATATAAGTATCAAAATTATAGTTTTGGGACATTTTATTGCGAGGATATATATTGGCTGTTCTGAATTACACAATTAACTAATTACTAATGAGTCGTTTTCAACATAACTATGTTCTGGCAAGGGCGTTGGATAAAAATATTTATATCAATTTAGTGTAAAGTTATGTAGTAAAAGTGTATATGCAATTCACCAAAAATATAATTAGTAACGGGTTTTACACTATGTTTTTTTTGGCTGAAAAGAGTTGAACTGAACTAGTCGTCATGAAGCTAAATTTGAACCGAACTGAATTGAAATAAGAGTTAATTTGCCATGAGATGAGCTGAACTAAACTGAACTGAACTAAATGAAGTTGAATTTAACTATACATAGCTTATTCCGTTCTATGTCATTAATAATTATACGAACGTTATTGTATTAGTTTAAGAACATATGGAAAACGCACGATATTTATTTTCTATGTGTACCTTTTAATTTAAATATTTTGATCAAGCATATTTTGATTATTAAATCAAAATAGGGATGTGCCGATGTCAGTGAGACATGTACTCTTTAATTTAATGTTAAAAGTATAATAGATGTTGAATTTAAATTTAATATACTTTTATTTGTATGTGTAAAATGTTGTAAATTTATATTTAAATGAAATAATACTACAACTATAAAATTTCAAATAACGATTTATATATTTTTTACATGCTAGTGCAATTTTGTACGAGTCCTAAACTAGTTCTGAATTATATAACATAGAATCATTGCAAAAATGAATCGACTTTATAGCGATTGCTTCATAACTAGAAATTGTGTAAGCATATAATACGATCCTTTTGGAAAGATCTTAATGATCGATATATTATTTTTCAAAACTATAGTTTCACGATCTTGAGAAACAAGTAAGATAAATTCAATTAAAACTATAAGTTTGGTTTTTGAATTTGTAAACTTAGGCTAACATCAAGATCTTGTGCATCTGGCTATGGATTCTTCTCCATATTTGTTACGTAACATCACTAGTTGGAAGAAGACAGTAAGTAGGGAGCGTGATAGAGAGGAATAGAGGAAAACATGGCCGGTAGGAGAGGAGGCTGCAAAGTATGGATGTATGGCACGTATTGTAGGCGTGGCTCCTTATGATATGGCAGAATCATCCCATCCTAATGACGACACTATTACCATACCATAGGACACATTAGTAGACAAGGAAACTATATATGGAGGATAGTATGGGGGACTGGTATGATAATCATGGAAGGAAAATTGTCGACATTATTGACGATGCTGGAGACGTGGTGGAAATAACAGAGGAGGATGTGAAGGATGAATTCGATTTCTGGAAATATGCTATCCATGGCTTCGTGATAGGAGCTAATCCCCCATGGCCTGTATTTGAAGGATACCTTAGGCGAATTTGGAAGCATCACACAATTGAAACTATCTCACTTATGCCAAATGGAGTGTTTGTGGTCAGATTCCAGAAGGAAGAAATGCAAGTTGTTGTGCTTGCTGCAAGTACGCAAATGTTTGATAGTAAACATGTGATCATCAAGAAATGGATCCCCGACATTGATTTAGAAAAAGAGGATGTCAAAACTATCCCTACGTGGATACGGCTGCACAAGCTCCCTCTGAAATTATGGGGGGCTAGCATACCAAAAATTGTAGGGAAAGTGGGGAAATTCTTTAGAATGGATGATGCAACCGAGCAAAGAACAAGGCTTGGATTTGCAAGAATACTGATTGAAGTTCATGTTGATC
Organism: Silene conica; assembly: GCA_029255685.2. NCBI lineage: Eukaryota > Viridiplantae > Streptophyta > Magnoliopsida > Caryophyllales > Caryophyllaceae > Silene > Silene conica. The sequence continues at coordinate 64,119,218 of CM055312.2, forward strand.
AGAAGTTCCCTGAAAAGATACGTGTGAAGGATGAATAAGGCACCTGGATGGATATTATTGTGGAGTTTGAATGGCTCCCTACAAGATGTTCTATTTGCAATGTCATTGGTCATTCATCACAGAAGTGCAGGAGGAATACCAAAGATAAAAATGCAGTACCCAAGCAGGTATGGAGAAGGAAAGAGGTCACTTACAGATTGCCACCACCTGCACTGGAGGGACCGCTAGTTATTGAGGAGATTAGTCCACCCAAGGAGGCTGAACAACAGGATAAGCAAGCACAGACAGAGCCATTGTATGGCATGCCTCACCCTACCCCATTTCATACAGGTAAGCAATGGAGTACATCCTTTAAGTCAATAATAACGGGTGGACAACAGAATATGAGTGAGTTTAGTAGACCTTCACATTCCAAGTCCCAATGATTATTGGACTATGGAATGTAAGAGGTATGAAAAAAAGAGCAAAAGCAGTGGGATGTGAATAAATTTCTCTTGCAAAGTAATGTAGGTTTATTTCCTTTGTTTGAAACCAAAATAAAACCACAAAATCATCATCATCAAGCTATGAATATTTTTGATCAATGGAGTATTAGTATAAACACTCAAACACATCCAGGTGGGAGAATATGGATTGGATGTAAACATTTGGAATACAGATTGGATTTTCTGGAGTATGGCCTCAATACATCTATTTGTCAGTGCTTCATACTCCTACCCATAGAAGTTTTCACTTTACCATGGTGTATGCCTTCAATGAAATTGTTGAGAGATAGAGTCTATGGAGTAATCTTAATCGTATTGCTGATACTATGACTGGAGCTTGGGCAATAGGGGGAGATATTAACCGTGTTATGCAACCTGATGAAAGGCTGGGTGGGGGTTTTAATCCTGCTGAAGCCACTTCCTACATGGATTCCATTAACTATTGTGAGCTTAGTCAATGTCCATCTATGGGAGCTTATTATACTTGGACCAATAAACAATGCCCAGCAGATAGAGTGTTCTCAAAACTGGATAAAGTCTTTACCAATGCAAACTGGGACATGATGTTGCTAGAGTTTAAAGCTAATTATCTTCCTGAAGGGTCCTTTGACCACAATCTGTGCATCATCCAGTCTTCTGCACAGCCCACAGTCAGGAGGAAATCTTTTAAATTTGCTATGCATTTCAGAGTTTCAATCTGTCCTGTCTCAGCACTGGGCAACTTCTACTTATGGCACTAAACAGTATATTCTAGCTCATAAACTGGAAGCTAGGAAATCTTTTAAATTTGCTATGCATTTCATGGAGTTCTGAAGGCAAGACGTGCACCCAATACGGTGCATCAAATTATGGATGGGAGAGGCAACACTCATACTAAGCATGCTGATATTCAGGAATGTTTCCTACAGTACTACCAGGACCTACTTGGATCCAGAAAGAGCACACAACCAATTGCAGCTCAAATAGTGCAGCAAGGTGCACTTTGCAATGAAGGACACAAGCTAAACCTGATGCACCGAGTAACTAATGAGGAAATTAAAGAGGTGTTGTTTAGTATTCCCAGTGACAAAGCACCAGGACCCGATGGTTTCACTAGCCAATTCTTCAAAATTGGTTGGGATCATATACAAGGAGATGTATGTGCTATTGGAGTAAATGTCCTCCACAGTGTGTGATTATTTGAATAAATCTTTTACAGGATCATACAGGGATACTTAGTATATTAATCAGTTGGTTAACGTTTATCGGTAACGATTGGCTCACTAGAAGTTTGACGTTACTGTTTATGATGGCGATGATCAGCTGATCCCTAAAGGTCACACCTATAGGATAGTACTGAGAAATGTGATTATATATTGATATAATTACGTAAATGCTAAACTTAGCTAAATGTAGTTAAGTAGATGATAAACTGTAACACCCCCATTTATTTAAGGGCCTGTACTAGGACTCCCTAGATAAATAAGGATGTTACCATCTCGGTTTCCCGAGGCAGTAGATACAAAGGAAGATAAACAGTACTTTAAATTGATAAGTTATCTCAAAGAACAAGTCTGTACAACTGAATTATAAAAACTGTCTTGATAAAATAAAGATACAACTCGTAAGCAACTATTGTGTGGTCTAGACTCTAGGCCAGTCCGGATCCATGCTTCTCCCTTCCCTTGGCTCCCATAGTCTTTATACCTGTCAATCTGCTCCCCAATAAATTGGTTCATCACAGGTGATCACGAATACACGGGGTCAACCACGAGGTTGAGTAGAGAAAAACTGTAAACAAACCACATTACTATAAATAGAAAGTCGAGCTTCTCCACACCAATCACAGACCCTTAATTCTCCACACCAATTACAGACCCTTTATCTCCGCACCAATCACAGACCCTTTATCTCAACACCAATCACAGACCCTTTTATCTCCGCACCGATCACAGAATGATATAAACAACACAATGTAACAATCACATGATACTATGTAACAACATGCTTAACATCAAATAAGAACAGATTATACATCATTGTTTATCAGTATTTCCCCTACCTCGAAACTGTAGAAGCAAATTGCAAAAATGAACAACTGCTCTCAGAAGTGCTCCACACGAAAACTTCCACCTAAAAGTATATTATTTAAATTAATAAACTCCCTAATGCCCATAAAACGTGTACACATTCTATTCATAGAAACTTCCTATATTTAGAAAGCTTCCCAACAACCGAGATTACCCAAAATAGCAACTTTCTAAATATAGTAACTTCTAAGAATAGTAACTTCCAAAAATAGCTACTTGGGTTTTGAAACTCAAATTATTCAAAATACCAATTAAGACCATATTAAAACCTACCATAACTCACAAAATCTTTACCATTAATAACAAAATATTACTACCATAAATAGCCAACATAATAATAATAATAATAATAATAATAATAATAATAATAATAATAATAATAATAATAATAATAATAACTCACAAGACACGACTAACCCGACAGCAAACACGACTAACCCGACAACAAACACGACTAACCCGACAACAACCCTTATCACGCCCATAACAGCGCCCAAAACAACCACCTACCACCACGTAGCACCTGCCCCTACCCCCGTCACCGACCAACCTTGACCACCAGAACCACCAGCTACCCCGTCGACACTGCCCAACCCACCGACGAGGCAGGAACAGACCCACCACCAACCCAGAATAGCCGCCTGAACCATCTGACCGTTAAAAGAAACCCTACCTTCGACCACCCTCAACGACTTCCAACAACCCCCAAACCACCGACACCTCACCCCTGACACACCACCCTCACGACCACAGTGGTACCACCGTGTCGACCTCCCCCGAGTCAACGGTGGTACCACCCCCAAACTCACTGCCTGACAACCCATACCGAGACTGCTGTAACCAGGGGTGATAAACACCCCTGTCGACGCCGCCTGTGACCCTTACCTCCACCGTGACTAACCCCACAACCACCCTACTATTACCAGTAACACACCACAACACACCCATCGCACCACCAGTACCCAACCTCCCTTCGAAACGCCTATAAAACAACAACCGTGAAAACAGAAACAAAAGACTGATAAACGAAACACCACATACCTGACTTCAGACCAACAACGACAGCACACGGCGGGGCTAGACTGAACACAAATACTCTCCCTCTCTCGTGTGTGGTGGCAGCACTAGATCTAGGGTTTGTGTGATGTTGAAAGTGACTCATAGAAAGGAGTGCAAGGCCTTAATATAAGGCGGCAGGAAGCAAAACGTGGTAGCTAGGGCTGCTGAGTGTTATATTTCTTTTACGGGCTGTTGGTGAGGCTCGATAATCGAGGCCCAAAACGCAACCTGAAGGTCCCTAGTTCGAGCCCCCACGGCGACACAACTCCCAAGTTAAAGGTTATAAAATATCGAAAGCAAAATAAAATATACAAACGTAGCCTTACGATAACATAAACGAAAAGTCGTAACCAAAGCTTATCCTAAAACCGAGGTATTACATAAACATTGAATATGATTAAATAATAATTAGGAGAAATAAATTAAATATTAATTCTAAATAAATATATGTAAATGTTATATTTAATAATTATATATTTTTTAATATATGATATTTTAGAATAATATAATTGGGTTAATTAATTATAAGATAATTAATTAATATTCTCCGGGAATTATAATTGTACACCGAAAATATCGAACTTAATATAGGATATTTAGTTTCGAGAATATATAATCAAATATGTATGATATTTTAAGAAAGTTCGGAATAAGGAAACTAACTTAGGGTATTATAATATAAGGAGGTTTCCTATTAGAAGTACAATACCAACACAAACCAAAACCCTATAAGAAGGGATTTCGGCCGTGTGGTACAAGGACAAAAAAAAAGAGTTGTTTTTCTCTCTTGTTTTTCCTTGATCAGTTTATCATCTTAAATCCTAAAACAAATCCTCTAAAATTAATAGTAATTTAGGTGGAGCTTTGAAGGGATGTTTCTCAGTCATCTTGGGTGCAATCGAAGGAGAATTTCTACCTTGAAGTTTGGGTTTATACTAGGTTGTTCTTAGGCCGATCTCATATAGGACTAAAGGTTATTTCTATATTCTTGACCGTTTAATTCTTGGAATTAAGGTTTTATTGAATCGTTTTTGATATAATCATTGGCAATATTAATTAGATTAGTACTTTTATTATAAGTAATTTAAGAAATTATTTCCTAAAAGTGGTATCAGAGCCATTGTTCAAAATCGTTTTGATAATTAATTGAGAATTAAATCCCACGGCCCAAGTTTTTTTTTCACGGTTCCAAAAAAAAAAAAAAATTTGTCTCGGCTGAATTTTTTTTTCCGTGATTGTCACGGCTGCTGGTTCATGGCGTTTTTTTTGGTTCGTTTTATTAATTTTTTGATTTTGTTATTTTAATTGTTAAAATAACTATCATGTGATGATGCTCATAACAATGATATAGATCAATGTTTATGAAAAGTTCAATCAACATAATTTTAGGTTTCGTTTGATTTATTTTAAATTGTTAAGCTGAATGAATATTGTTCGTATGAATTAAAAGTTAATCTTGATGACAATATTTAATACTTTTTAGATCTAATATGATTAGAACTTTAACATATAAATTATGATATGATTTTTGTGCTACTATGAGTAATTTTGAGAAAATTTATGAATTAATAAAGTATATCATATCTATTTCTACCTTGATTATAAAATTTAATGAAATAAGTATAATTTCTTATGAAGATGTTGATTTACATGTTATTACTTGATAATAAGTAATTTTTATATAAAAAAAACGTGAGCAGCCTTGTTTAGGCCATAATTTTTTTTTCGACCCAATTTTGTGATTTGTTATTAATGTTATTATTAATATTATATGATAATGTTTATATTAACTAAATTATAAATAAAGATTTATAATTAGAACAAATGTATAAAGATAACAAAAATGGGGTATTAAAACCGTAAAATTGGATTTTAGGGTTATTTTATTTGTTTTCGTTTTTATTTATATTATAGGATAATATTTATATTAACTAAATTATAAAAGATGTTTTGTAATTGTAACGAATTTTTTTTACAAAAACCGTGTGATTGCCGTTGGAAAAAGGAAATAAACGAAAATTATTTGATAATTTTTCGGTTATTTAATCATTTATTTATTTAAAAGGTTTATTATATCTAACTGATGATACTTACTAGATTCTAAAATTGTTTAGATTTCACTTGGATTATGGTTTGCATGTGTGACATGTAATTTTAGGTTAATGGTGATTTGGATAATATTGTATTATGAATGTTTTTATTATTGTTAATGATATTGCTTTTCAATGAAGGTTGAATGTATTATTTTTACAATTGTTGTCAAGTTTAATTATGTAATCTAGTGTGGCCTTAGTTTTTGGGTTACTTTTCGGTAATGGTGGAAAGTAATCAAGTGATGTAATTTACGAGATCTCGCATCTCTCTGCTTTGTATTTTATTTATTCTTTGTTTTAGATCAAATGTAAATAGGATTTGCATTGTAATAGCTTAGAATAAAGAAGAAGAAGAAGAAGAAGAAGAAGAAGAGGAGGAGTTTGGTGCGTCCGGGTCTCTATTTCCAGTTTACATCACGAGATGAAGAACGGTGATCCATGAAGCTTCTAGGGTCCATGTGATTGGATTATTCCAAGTTGTATTTAATGTTTTTCATAGGATAGGCCACACTAGGATTTTATGTTTTATGTTCTTTTCTTCATTGCTTGAATATTGCATGTCATTATATTCCGCCAAAACCAAACCACCTATATGCATGTAAAATGACTTATGTAGATTATTTTGCATTTTGACATATGATGTTTTATATTTGTCATCACTCATTCCTACTCATCTCAAATAGTTCACTTAAATGAGTTTAAAATAGTGATGGGATATCACTCTACATAAAATTGAGAAATTAGCCTTTCTAGATCAAATAACTATGAATCCCTTGTTCGTCGGTGGGCATATAGGACCTGTTGTTATCTCCATATGGACTCGTTCTACCTCGGGTAAGTAGTGTGTTGTGGCCTAGTTGAACTCAACACAATGATTCAATCAAGTTATTGAAGTCATTATGGACTAATAGATAAATTTAAGAAATTTGTCGACTGAGAGTTCTTATGTAGAACCAGTTAAAGGGTTAACTCACCAAATCGGGATTTGGGTCTTGGGATACATTATATAATTCTTTGAGTGAGATCGATTATATTATGTCGTATATCTTTGTTTAAAAAGATTTTAAATTCAATGATTTCTCATGTTTATTTATTTTCTCATTTGTAAATCATTTAATATCTGTTATTAAAATGACTGATGCAAATGCAACTCCGGCCCCTAGTGCCACCCTCACCAGGGAGTCGTGGTTACGCTCCTTTATGGACCACGTCTCCTACAATCAGAACTCATGCCTTAAGAATGATGGGAGTAACTTTACCGATTGGGAGGCAGCATTACGGAATGCTGCCATTGCTGATGGTAAATTAAAATATTTAGTTGAGCCAATGCCGGCTGAACCAACTACAAGGACTGAAGCCCAACGAACTGCATATGATGAGTTCGTTCGTGAAGCTGGTGCGATTAAGAACGTACTTATTTATGCAATGGAAAGCAATTTGCAGCGCCGCTTCATTTCACAAGGTGCAAATAAGATTTTCACCACCCTTACCAATGAATTCTCGCAAGCTCCAAGAATCATGAGGTATGGCGCAGCACTCCGCTTCTTCGAAGTTAAACTGTCTAAGGGTCAAGCTGTTAGCCCACACATCCTCAAGATGATTGAGAATGTGGAAGTTCTGGAGTCTCTTGGTTGCAAGATTGAAGAATCAGTCATTATAGACCGAATCGTACACTCTCTTCATGATGGGTTCACCCAATTTAGGGTGAATTATAACATGAATGACATGAAGAAAAGTCTTCAAGAACTCCACTCTCAGCTCGTGCAAGTTGAGAAGGATCTCAATTTAACTGGGAGTGCGGAGAAGGACGTCCTTGTCATACAATCTAATTGGAAGGGGAAGGGAAAGGCAAAGGCTCTCTTAAATGTTAAGAAGCCTCAGTTCAAAAAGAAGCAGCAGCCAAATCCAAAGAGTGGACCTGCTGAGACCAGTAACTCAAAGGCCAAAGCTAAGGGCAAAGGGAAAGAGGGAGAGTGCCACCATTGCAACGAGTCTGGGCATTGGAAAAGGAACTGCCCTAAGTACCTTGATGATATCAAGGCTGGACGTGTAACAGCTACAAGTATATCTTCGTTTATTCATATGATTGAAATAAACCATACAAGTTCAGCAACATGGGTATTTGATACTGGTTGTAGTTCTCACTTGTGTAATTACTTGCAGGGTTTAAGGGACGTCCGCAAACTTGAGAAAGGGGACGTTGACCTTCGTGTTGGAAATGGAGCAAAGGTTGCAGCTGTCTCCATAAGAACTTATGTGCTCAAACTACCTAGTGGTTTCGAGTTGATTTTAAATAATTGTTATTTTGTTCCTAGTTTGTCGAAAAACATTATTTCATTTTCTGTTTTGGATACAGAAGGATTTTGTTTTAATATTAAGCACAACTGTTGTACTTTTACATTAAACGATATGATTTATGGAAAGGCTGTTTCCATAAACGGAATATATGTTTTAGACCAAACCACCGAGGTTTATCATATGAAAAATAAAAAGGCTAAAATAGGTGATAAAGAACAAACATATTTATGGCATTGTCGAATGGGACACATCAATGAAAAACGCGTAGAGAAACTCATTAAGAATGGGTCAATACCACCATTTCATTACGAATCAATTGGTACGTGTGAATCATGTCTCATCGGAAAGATGACTCGTATTTCCTTTAAATGTATTGGAATGCGAGCTAGTGATCTTTTTGGACTCATACATACAGATGTGTGTGGTCCTATGACAATCACAGCAAGAGACGGCTATAGATATTTCATCACTTTACGGATGATTTGAGTAGATACGGGTATGTCTATTTAATGAAGCATAAGAGTGAATCCTTTGATAAGTTCAAGGAATTTCAAAATAAGGTTGAGAACCAATTGAATAGGAAGATAAAAGCGCTTCGATCTGATCGTGGTGGCGAGTATCTTTCGACTGAGTTTGATCAACACCTGAAAGACTGTGGTATTGTATCGCAGTTGACTCCACCTGGAACACCCCAATTAAATGGTGTATCCGAACGGAGAAATCGAACTTTATTAGACATGGTTCGATCCATGATGAGTCACACGGTTATGCCTGATTCATTATGGGGATTTGCTCTTCAATCGGCTCCTCTAATACTTAACCGAAGTCCGACTAAAGCAGCGGACAAGACTCCATATGAGATGTGGAAAGGAAAAGTTCTTGACTTGTCTTTTATTCGGGTTTGGGGCTGTGAAGCTTATGTCAAGTGGAGACACGAAGACAAGGTAGGCCCACAATCGGTCAAGACTTACTTTGTAGGTTAACCGAAAGCAATTTTTGGTCACTACTTTTATTCACCTACCGAACAAAGAGTGTTTGTTGCGGCTCGTGCGATGTTTTTAGAGAAAGAGTTTCTCTCGAACAAACAGAGTAGTAGAACTTTTGATCTATCGGAGGTTCAAGAACCAGAAACCAACAGTGTGACGGAAGAAAGTGTTCCTTCCACATCTGCTATGGTATCCATTCCAGAGGAACCTAGGAGGTCGGTTCGAGTTTCTCACCCCCCCGAACGATACATTGGTATGGTTGAGGAAGGTGGTGTAGAAAACATTTTACTCCTTGAGAGTAACGAACCAGCTACCTACAAAGGAGCCATGACCTATTCCGACTCTAAGTTATGACTCGAAGCCATGCAATTCGAAATAGATTCCATGCAAGAGAATCAGGTATAGGATTTGGTTGATTTGCCTGAAAAGGTAAGACCCCTTCAGTGCAAATGGCTTTATAAGATTAAGCGTGCATTAGATGGACAACCAGATGTTTATAAAGCACGATTGGTGGCAAAAGGTTTCACTCAAGTACACGGGTTGCACTATGGTAAGATATTTGCCCCAGTCGTAATGCTTAGATCTATTCGGATTATTTTCGCGATAGCCGCACTTCATGACTATGAGATTTGTCAAATGGATGTGAAAACCGCCTTCCTAAACGGGTTTTTGGAAGAAGAACTGTATATGATACAGCCTGAGGGTTTCATCGATCCTAAACATCCTAAGAAAGTGTGCAAGCTTAAGCGTTCCATTTATGGACTTAAGCAAGCATCACAGAGTTGGAATCATCGTTTTGATGACGTGATAAAACAGAACTGATTCATTCGAAGTGCGAAGAACCATGTCTGTATATCAAGTCAAGTGGGAGCAAAATCGTGTTCCTAGTATTGTATGTAGATGACATACTACTGATTGGAAACGACATTCCCATGCTCTCGTCGGTTAAGACATGGTTAAAGAACCATTTCAAAATGAAAGATTTGGGTGAGGCACAGAGGATTCTAGGCATCCGTATCTATAGAGATAGATTGAAAAGGATGTTAGCATTGAGTCAAGAAGATTATATAGATAAGATTCTTGACAGATTCAGTATGACAAACCCCAAGAGGGGTTACCTTCCTGTTGTTCATGGGGTGCATCTGAGTAAGACTCAATCACCTGCAACACCGGAAGAAACTGAACGCATGAGTCGGATACCTTATGCTTTGGCAGTAGGATCGATCATGTATGCCGTGATGTGCACACGTCCAGACGTGGCATATGCATTGAGTATGGTCAGCCGTTACCAAAACAATTTAGGTGAAAGTCATTGGATGGCCGTCAAGAACATCCTTAAGTACTTACGAAGGACTAAGGATTGGGCTCTGCTATATGGTGGAGACACGGAGCTATGTGCTAAAGGTTACACATATGCTAGTTTCCAAACCGATCGTGATGATTCCAAATCTCAGTCGGGTTTTGTCTTTACTCTTAATGGTGGAGCAGTCAGCTGGAAGAGTTCTAAGAAGAGCGTTACAGCAGATTCTACAATAAATCTGAGTACTTGGCAGCTTCCAAAGCTGCAAAGGAAGCTATTTGGATGCGTTATTTCTTACAAGGACTAAAGGTAGTACCTAGTGTGAAAGATCCAATCACCCTTTATTGTGATAACAGTGGTGCCATCTTCCAGGCTAAAGAGCCTAAGTTTAGCAACAAATCTAGACATGTACTCAGAAAAGCTCATCTGATAAGAGATTAAGTGGAGCAAAAGGAGATAGCGTTGTGCAAGATTGGAAAGGATAACAACATTGCAGATCCGCTGACTAAGGCACTACCGCAAAATAAACATGAAGGCCACATCTCATCCATGAGGATAAAACGTGTTCCAGAGTTGTAATAAACATTATTTGATTGATATTTGATCATTTCAATTATTACTTAATAAAATCATTGAATTTATTTATATTGTATTTCATGTGGATTGTATGACAATTTTGAACACCACACAGTGAACTGTTTTACTTTATATGTCTGTTTTTGTCCGTAAACACAAATATGAGCTGATAACTCAGGTGATTATTTTGTTAGTTGAAGGATGGATGGTTCAATATTCCATAAGTCAAGCGTTTGACTGATCAATAACAAATATCGGTATCTGATATCGCATAGGACATAGTGACCACAACATAGAGTCCTAAATGTTAAGATACATTAGGTGCCTGGTCGTGGATGGGACGTCTATTGTGATTCTTAAAGTCGGTTCTTTTGACCATTGCTTATTTCTTGCGATATAGACAGTTTTTGGGTGGTTTAGGTTTCTATCCCAGGTCGCACCGTAAAAGGAGGCCAATCGGATTTTTACTGGGCCATTTCATACTGTGCTTCCATCGGCAGGTTATAAGTCAAGGAAAATATCCAGCCTTTATCAGGTTATATATATATATATATATATATATATATATAAATAAATATTTCTCAGGGCCACTCGAGGAGTAGTAACTTAAACGCATGGCCATGCTCGAATATGATTCGTATCAGTTATGTTACTCTCTAGTCGAGGAAACCACTCTTGATATGATTACTTGGGAGATACGACCTTGTAAGGTGAGACTTTGCAATTTGTCTTCCATTGGGTGGGAGAATAATTAATGGATATGAGAATCGTAATATCGCACACACTTATAGGACAAGTGGGAGATTGTTGGAGTAAATGTCCTCCACAGTGTGTTATTATTTGAATAAATCTTTTACAGGATCACACAGGGATACTTAGTATATTAATCAGTTGGTTAACGTTTATCGGTAACAATTGGCTCACTAGAAGTTTGACGTTACTGTCATATGATGGCGATGATCAGTTGATCCCTAAAGGTCACACCTATAGGATAGTACTGAGAAATGTGATTATATATTGATATAATTACGTAAATGCTAAACTTAGCTAAATGTAGTTAAGTAGATGATAAACATTTAATATGATTAAATAATAATAATTAGGAGAAATAAATTAAATGTTAATTCTAAATAAATATATGTAAATGTTATATTTATTAATTATATATTTTTTAATATATTATATTTTAGAATAATATAATTGGGTTAATTAATTATAAGATAATTAATTAATATTCTCAGGGAATTATAATTGTACACCGAAAATATCGAACTTAATATAGGATATTTAGTTTCGAGAATATATATTAAAATATGTATGATATTTTAAGAAAGTTCGGAATAAGGAAACTAACTTAGGGTATTATAATATAAGAAGGTTTCCTATTAGAAGTACAATACCAACACAAACCAAAACCCTATAAGAAAGGATTTCGGCCGTGTGGTACAAGGACAAAAAAAAGAGTTGTTTTTCTCTCTTGTTTTTCCTTTATCAGTTTATCATCTTAAATCCCAAAACAAATCCTCTAAAATTAATAGTAATTTAGGTGGAGCTTTGAAAGGATCTTTCTCAGTCATCTTGGGTGCAATCTAAGGAGAACTTCTACCTTAAAGTTTGGGTTTATACTAGGTTGTTCTTAGGCCGATCTCATATAGAACTAAAGGTTATTTCTATATTCTTGACTGTTTAATTCTTGCAGTTAAGGTTTTATTGAATCGTTTTTGATATAATCATTAACAGTATTAATTAGATTAATACTTTTATAAGTAATCTAAAAAATTATTTCCTACATGTGTTGTTGTCTATGAGTTCTTCCATAATCATAAGCTTCTCAAGCAACTGAATGCCACTAACATCACTCTCATTCCCAAGGTTGCCAATCCTCAATCTGTATCACAGTTTAGACCTATATGATCTTGGTGCAATCTCATCTATAAGGTCATATCCAAGTTGCTATCCAAACGTCTTGCAATTGTGCTCCCTGACATCATTTCGCATACTCAAGGAGTTTTTATCCAAGGTCGTAGCATCTTTGAAAACATCCTCATCTGCTAGGACTTGGTTAGATTATATGGACGAAAATCAGGCTCTCCTAGATGTCTGTTCAAAATTGATCTGCAAAAGGCCTACGATACTGTCGAATGGGACTTCATACAACCAATGTTGACTGCTCTAAATTTCCCAGATGAGTTCATTGATCTAATTATGGAATGTGTCACCACTCTTTCCTTCTCCTTATGCCTTAATGGTGACACCTTCAATTTTGTTCCTGGTAAGAGAGGTCTTAGACAAGGAGACCCTCTCTCTCCTTTGTTGTTTACAATTTGTATGGAATACTTGTCCAGGTTGTTGCAGCACACAACCCAAAATCATGGCTTCAAATACCATCCTCTTTGTAAGCCTATGAAACTTGTTATCTTGGTTTGCAGATGACTTATTGTTCTTTTGTAAAGGGGAAATTGGTTCCATCATGGTCCTTCTTCAAAATTTTGTAACCTTTTCAGCAGCTTCAAGATTACACATTATCCCTGGTAAGTCCAATGTCTATTTTAATGGGGTGACAGATGATCTTAAACATGATGTTATTCAGATTTCTGGCTGTGTTGAAGGAACCTTGCCATTCAAATATCTAGGAGTCCCTATAAAATCAACCAAACTTAATGAGATGGACTGCAGACCCATTATTGAAAATATTATGGAGAGAATTCGTACTATAGGGGCGAGGAAGCTATCATATGCTGGGAGACTTGTACTTATCAAGGCTGTTCTGAAAACTATTCACACTTACTGGGCTACTATTTTCCTCTTACCTTCAGCTATTATTCATAATATTGAGGCTAACTGTCGGAATTTTTTATGGGATGGGGGTACAGAGTATAAAAGAGTTCCTCCAATGGCATGGGAAAAAGTCTGTAGACCTATTAGAGAGGGAGGTTTGGGTATTAAAAATGATTTGTTGTTGAACAAGGCAACAATTGGGAAATTAGCATGGTGGGTGCATCAAAAGTCGGACAAACTCTGGGTGAAATGGGTGAGCAACATTTACCTTAAGGGTCATACTCTGAAGGCATACAGGCCTCCCCTGACATATCCTGGACCTGGAAGAAAGTGTGCAAGATCAATGAACTACTGAACAATGTAGATGTCAGATATACAACCAGACAGACCTATTCTATTAGCAACCTGTATACCCAGCTGCGAGGAACTATGGATACTCAGAAGTGGATATACATGACCTAGAATGATTGGACTATTCCTAAGCATAGCTTTGTGACTTGGATGTACCATCATAAAGCCTTGAATACGAAGGCTAAGTTGCTCAGAATTGGCATTACTCAAGATGCAACATGTTTCTTCTGTGAGAATGGTACAGAAACATTGGACCATTTGTTCTTTAATTACACTTACAGTAGTCAGGTGATTGATCAACTAATAAATTGGACTAGGATTGGCTTCCCGTCTGATCAGCCTACCCAATGGTGTCAAGCAAGGCGAGGATCAAAACTTAAACGAGAGGTGATTTATGGGATAATAAATGCTGCTCTAAACCACATTTGGAACCAAAGGAACAAGGCTCGAATTGAACAAACTCTTCTCAGACCTACTGTGCTGCTAAAACTCATTAAGGAAGAAATTTGTATCCGAAGGACTCATTGTTGGAAAGGCGGTGTATCTAGTCGAGATCAGGCCTGGTTACGCAGCTTGATGATGTAATTTGCAATGTACTAGGAAGGTTCACCTTCCTGAGTTTTTTTACCTTTTAATACTAGTTTAGGACCCGTGCAAATTTGCACAGGCATGTAAAAAAGTATATAAATAGACATTTAAAATTCTATAGTTGTAATATTATTTCATTTAAATATAAATGTACAATATTTTACAAATAGAAATAAAAGTATATTAAATTTAAATTCAACGTTTATTATACTTTTAACATTAAATTAAGGGATACATGCCTCAGTGACATTAACACATCCCTATTTTGATTTAATAATCAAAATACACATGATCAAAATAATTACAATTAAAAGGTACACATAGAAAATGAATATCGTATGTTTTACATGTGTTCTTAAACTAATACAAAAACATTCGTATAATTATTAATGACATAGAATGGAATATGCTATTTATAGTTAAATTCAGCTTCATTTAGTTCAATTCAGTTTAGTTCAACTCATCTCATGAGAAATTAAGTCTTATTTCAATTCAGTTCGGTCCAATTTAGCTTCACTACGACCAGTTCAGTTCAACTCTTAAATGTAAAACCCGTTACTAACCATATTTTTGGTGAATTTTTTTTGGTAAAAGGTAAGTATATTGATCAATAAAGATAATTACATAGGTTTAGCCAAGGGAGCTTATGTAAGCTCTGTCCTTATCTGATAATTTTTCATGCTTCCTACTATGAATAAAACAACTCAAGTCTGATTTGATCATTTTGATTACAATGGTTTGTCTCAATAGACTCTTCTCATGTCTACTTCTGTTTCTCTGCATCTACACATGGTAAATAATAGCATTGATTGCACTGTTTTTGATAGCTCGTTGGAGTTTAGCAGTACCCCTAATACGCATTCTCCATTGATTAGCCAAAGTGTTCAGAGGTCTGAATCCACACCATGATGCAATGCCCTGTAGAATCTGCTCACTGTATGTGCACTCACAAAACAAATGTTGGACTGTTTCTGCAGCAGAACCACAAATACATCAACTGTCATCTGCTATAATGTTTAGGGAGGCCAGCTTAGCTCTTGTATTAAAAGCTCTATGTTGGTGAGGCCACGCAATGAAACTATGTTTGGGGATTGCCTATCGATTCCAGACCAGTCTATGCCATTCAGTTGCAGGTTGTTCCCCTTGAAGCCAAAAATATCCTTTAGCAATGGTGTAACTGGAAGAATCAGTGTTGGTCCAGCCATTAATATTGTACCACGCAATGAAGCTATTTTTGGTGAATTGCATATAACTTTTACTACATGATTTTACACTAAATTAATATAAATATTTTTTATCCAACACCCTTGGTAGAACATAGTTATGTTGAAAACGACTCATTGGTGATTAACTAATTGTGTAATTCAGAACAATCAATATATACCCTTGTAAGAAATTGTCCCATAACTATAAGTTTGGTACTTAATTAATTATATGTATGTAAATAATACAAATAGTAGAATCTATAGTATTTTATAGCTATTTTATCGCAAGATCAATGACCTAGTATAATATTAGTAGTTAATACTAATTCAAATTAAAAGTTAAAAAACGGGTAGGTTGTTCATTTTGACTTATTATTATGCTAAGACAATCTTATATAGGTTCGCAATTTAACAACGAATTCAATGGGAATCAACATTATCGTAAAGTGTTTTTGAGACGATCTTTATAATAATTTTTTTTTCTTTTTTTAACGGTTTATATTATACGGTATATCATTACTGATTTATTTGGTTCGGCGATTTGTATTATATGTAATTTACATTTTATTGTTATTAAAACTTTAAGACGGTCTAAAAAGTAACTAATTTCCAAAACATTCACTCATAATTTGTGCTTATCTCACAAATACAGAAAAAAGAGAAAAAAACACACCAAATAGTGGTGTCGTGTAAATTACACGGCAGTACCATGGTGGTGCCGTGTAATTTATACGACACCACCATTTTGTGTGTCTTTTCTCTTTTTTTTTTCTTTTTTTTTTAATTATTTGTGGGATAAGAACAAAATATGAGTGAATGTTTGGGAAATTAATAACTTTATAGACGGCCTTAAAATTTTAATAACAATAAACCGTAAATTACATATAATACAAATCGTCGAACCAAATACATCAATAACGATATACCGTATAATATAAATCGTCACAAAAATAAAACAATTATTATAAACATCGTCTCAAAACACTTTATGATAAAACAAAATATATTTTTACTAAAGCTAATATAAGGGCAAATTTGGAATAAATTGAAAAATAGGGGGCGTAATAAGTAAAACATGGGGCATGATATAGCAAGTCCCTATATCCGTCACAAGTGAGAATTTGTGAAACTTTTAACTTTAAGCATATGTATCGTCATATCTATATATTCATAACTATCTTAATTCAATTATCTGACCATGATTGTCCGTCATCTGTCACCGTGTTTTATTTTTTACATATTTTAAAGTTATTAATTACTTTTCTGTAAATATACGTGGTGTTTAAATTGATATTTTAGCTCACCCTCTAATATAGAACAAATTTAATATAATACCGTCTTAAGTATAAATTGATAAAAATGATACAATAGCTATAAGATCGCTTAGTAACAAACGTACAGAAATATTTCAGCACATCTTATTTAGAGGATGGTAAATAATAATGTCTGGTATACGACCAAAGCTAAGTTATAATACTTTTCAATTACCTTAATCCTTGAATAAATCTGCCGATAAGAGATTATGACATATTTACTTATTTTTGGTAAATACATGTATAAAACATCCATAATATTTGAGTTTGGCATAAATAGAATTTCTAGATTAGATATTTTAGGAAATATAATTATTTCATTTCATCAAATATTTGTGAGATTGAATGAGAATATAATATTAAGATCAATGTTAGGCGAGAAATAAATTAATATAAGAGTGACATGTGTCTAGTGGTTCTTGTATTATAGTTATATATAGATATAGATAAATATATAGATATATAGATATAGATAAAGATAGATATCGATCCATAGATAGACTCTCATATATGGGTACCATGCGAAAATGATCATCTTGTACTCTATTAATTTTTGTCTAGGTCCATATGAGATTCAATCATTGTTTCATATACCACCGACCTAGATAAGTAATACCGATTTTAATTTAGGTAGAGGTTTCTCGATGAAAGAAAACATATTTTCGACAAAAAAATATGAATGTCAAGAAAATAACTACACAAGGGACTTTGTGGAAAACAAATAATAATTTTTTTAAAATGAGATAAATTTTATTAATATGCTTTCTACACAAGTTACAGAAAAATAAGTGTAGGGAAGATACTATTATTGTATTATTAATATTAATTAATGTTATTATGTATAATATGAATTTAGTTGGTTATGAGTTTATTGGTCAATTGGTAAACTATTTATATTCTAGGAAGATAGTTAGATAAGTAAAAGTAGAAATTTTAGGCATCTTACACTATTAATGTTATTATGTATAATATGAATTTTAGTTGGCTATGACTATATTCTAGGAAGATAGTGTAATACCCCGTATTTTAGCCTCGGTCAACGGTAGTCAAACCATGTTTTATACACGTATTTCAAATGAAATTTTATAAAGCATTTTACGTAAACTATTATTATTTTATAAATCGTATTTCTACGATTATTTCGTATTTTATAATCATTTTTATAAATCATATTTCTACGATTACTTCGTAGTTTATAATCATTTTAAATTTGATAATTATTTCATAAAATGACATTTCATTCGTATTTTCTTTATTTGGTTAATATTATATTTTTAATTGAATATATTTCATGTTTTTATATTATTTCTCATTTGTACTTGTTTTATTATTTACGTCATAATAATATTTAAATCCTAATTTTATATTTTTACGTTAGTCCTAATAAATGGGGAAACTCACTTTTATGGTCCGTTTAGGAGGGGTGTCAAGACGAGGCAGAAACAGGGGGTTTTAGGGGTCGTATACTGCTGGTTGTTGACGGCTGTTTTGGTGGCCTTGTGGAGTGTCGAAGGTGGGTGTTTGGCACCAGGGATAGTATGTGGTCCGAGGTGTCTAGGGTAGTGGTTGGTGGTGGTGATAGTGGTGTTAGCACGTGGTAAAGAGGGTGGTTACAGTGGGTTGTCACACGGGTGTAATCGGGGATTCTGGGGTTGCTGTCGTGGACATGGGGTTTTGGGACTGGTTTTGAGGGCTGTTATGGGCTAGCTGAGGGTGGTGGTGGAGGTCGGTAGGTACACCGTGGTACAGGGATGACAATTACGGTGGTGTGACGGTGGTACAGGCGGTAGAAGGGTGTCGAAGGGGGCTGGAAAGTAGGTTGGTCAGGGTCGTCGGGTTCGGTTTGGTCTGTGAATTTATGCGTGATGTTGTTGTGTCGTGTGTTGTTATTATTGTTATTTTTGTTTTTGTTTTACAATCACTATGTTATGATTATTATTATATTATTATTAGTATGGTTGTTAGTCTTGTTAATATTAGTATTATTATTATTATCATTGTTATTGTTATTTTTACCAATGGTATTATTATCATTATTCTTGTTAGTATTAGTATTACAATTATTTTAAGTTGTTAGTAGTATTATTGTTAAAAGTTTATTTGTAGCTTGATAATAGTTATATGATGGTTATTGATAATATAAATATTACTTTATGTTTTGTTACTGTTATTAGCTTATTAGTTAGATTAGTTAAATTGTTTTTATGGTTTTGTGACGGTAATTTATATTAATTAACGAATTTAGTTAATCGACTAGTTATGTTTATAATCTCATTATGCTTGAAGTACCATTTGGTTAATTAAATTAATTAGTTAATAGATTATACCTTGTTTCCGTAATTATGTCAGCTAGTAATTTTGCATATTATATTTGTTAGTGACGTTTTGAAGTGCCATAAATCTGTTTACTTACTGGCTTGCTATTGGACTATATTGCTATCCAGGTAGGATACACTGACACTATACTCTATGAAGTGTTATGAATGAATGGTTACTCTGTGTTGTGATATGAATGGTTGTTGTCTTGTATATTATGGATGCAAATATGAGTTATATGAGCATGGCATTTAATGGTTATTTATAATTGTTGCATTCATAAGTATAATTACTATTACTGTTGCACTCATGAGCATGGCATATGCATTGGATACGGGTTTGAGATGATGAGATATTATTGGGCCCAGGCTAGTTCTGCAAGACTAGACCTGGTGACCTCAGCTGTTATGCTGGTGTTCGGTGACGACCGATTATAGTCTGCCGGGAGGTTCGGTATGGCTTGGTGTTTCGGGTTTGAGATTGGTGTTTCGGGTTTGAGATTGAGATTGTGATTGAGCTCGAGCATATCATGGCATTTGCATATCATATTTGTTGCATTATTATTATTGTGTTATTCTACTCAACCGCGAGGTTGATAGTGTATTCGTGAACACCTACAATGATCCGGAATGGGGAGTAGATTTTACAGGTCAGAGACAGTTGGACTATGAGCTTGGGCAAGGAGAGAGACATGGCTTGGACCTACTTAGAATTAGATCACATACTTAGGTGTTATCATCAGTTGTACTTTTATTCTTGCTTAGTAACTATAATACCAAAAGTTTAAATTTAATCAGTTTTGTATAAAGTACTTTGGTTTGTTTTACTTTGTTATTCACTACCTCGGACATTCCGAGATGGTAACAGTTTTATTTATTTGAGAATGTCTTGCTAAAGGCTCTTAAATAAATGTAACATTTCGTGTTTTGAAGTCTAAATAAGTGCTACTTGTGTTTGTTTCATGCTTGTTATATGTTTCTTTACCGTTGCGGGGTGGCGAACTTCGGGACGAAGTTCTTTTTAAGGAGGGAAGACTGTAATACCCCGTATTTTAGCCTCGGTCAACGGTAGTCAAACCATGTTTTATACACGTATTTCAAATGAAATTTTATAAAGCATTTTACGTAAACTATTATTATTTTATAAATCGTATTTCTACGATTATTTCGTATTTTATAATCATTTTTATAAATCATATTTCTACGATTAGTTCGTAGTTTATAATCATTTTAAATTTGATAATTATTTCATAAAATGACATTTCATTCGTATTTTCTTTATTTGGTTATATTATATTTTTAATTGAATATATTTCATATTTTTATATTATTTCTCATTTGTACTTGTTTTATTATTTACGTCATAATAATATTTAAATCCTAATTTTTATTTTTATGTTAGTCCTAATAAAATTAAATTCTTATAATTCATTTAATTAATATTTATTAATACTAAATTACTTAATTTGTTTGGTATAAAAATTATACGTACTCGTTTATTTAAGCTATGAGCTGAGAGCGGGATTTACCTTGAGATGCGTGATGGACTATGGATGTTTGGGCTTGGAATTGGGTTAGGGTATGATTTGGACTTGGATTTGATTTAAGCTGACTTTAAACGTGAAACAAAATCAGCAAAACATAAACTACACAATACAAACCCTAATCAACCTTACCCTATCGACTCACCAAAAACCCTACTCAACCCTACCTACTTGCCTGCCTCCATCAAGTCACGTTAAACCCTATTCTTCCTTACATCGTCTGCCTCCCTACTCCATGTAATCCTAAGCTCTAGTTTTGGCTGTCATGGGGGTTAAAGAAGGGCAAAAAGAGAGAGAAAACGTGACAGAACAGCCACACCATTATCGATATCACCTTTGCGCATCAAGTTTTCGTAAGTAGCTTATCAAGCCTTTTCATCTCGTTATGACTGAATACTATAGCTGTATGTAATCCTTGTAGTGTCCTTATTATATTTGTCATCGTAGAAACACCATGGCACCACCATAACTGACACAACAATGACCAAGAAAGTCGGTAATAGCAGTGTTACACGCTTCCTGTGCCTGTTTTAATTGTCTATTCGAATGCTGGTCATGGTCTCTTTCGCTTATTTACTTATGGGTAATTGTAATAGGATGTTTGTAGATTATATTGGTGGTTGTAGGGTGGTGTGTGGTGGTCGGGAAACTCACTTTTATGGTCCGTTTAGGAGGGGTGTCAAGACGAGGCAGAAACAGGGGGTTTTAGGGGTCGTATACTGCTGGTTGTTGACGGCTGTTTTGGTGGCCTTGTGGAGTGTCGAAGGTGGGTGTTTGGCACCAGGGATAGTATGTGGTCCGAGGTGTCTAGGGTAGTGGTTGGTGGTGGTGATAGTGGTGTTAGCACGTGGTAAAGAGGGTGGTTACAGTGGGTTGTCACACGGGTGTAATCGGGGATTCTGGGGTTGCTGTCGTGGACATGGGGTTTTGGGACTGGTTTTGAGGGCTGTTATGGGCTAGCTGAGGGTGGTGGTGGAGGTCGGTAGGTACACCGTGGTACAGGGATTACAATTACGGTGGTGTGACGGTGGTACAGGCGGTAGAAGGGTGTCGAAGGGGGCTGGAAAGTAGGTTGGTCAGGGTCGTCGGGTTCGGTTTGGTCTGTAAATTTCTGCGTGATGTTGTTGTGTCGTGTGTTGTTATTATTGTTATTTTTGTTTTTGTTTTACAATCACTATGTTATGATTATTATTATATTATTATTAGTATGGTTGTTAGTCTTGTTAATATTAGTATTATTATTATTATCATTGTTATTGTTATTTTTACCAATGGTATTATTATCATTATTCTTGTTAGTATTAGTATTACAATTATTTTAAGTTGTTAGTAGTATTATTGTTAAAAGTTTATTTGTAGCTTGATAATAGTTATATGATGGTTATTGATAATATAAATATTACTTTATGTTTTGTTACTGTTATTAGCTTATTAGTTAGATTAGTTAAATTGTTTTTATGGTTTTGTGACGGTAATTTATATTAATTAACGAATTTAGTTAATCGACTAGTTATGTTTATAATCTCGTTATGCTTGAAGTACCATTTGGTTAATTAAATTAATTAGTTAATAGATTATACCTTGTTTCCGTAATTATGTCAGCTAGTAATTTTGCATATTATATTTGTTAGTGACGTTTTGAAGTGCCATAAATCTGTTTACTTACTGGCTTGCTATTGGACTATATTGCTATCCAGGTAGGATACACTGACACTATACTCTATGAAGTGTTATGAATGAATGGTTACTCTGTGTTGTGATATGAATGGTTGTTGTCTTGTATATTATGGATGCAAATATGAGTTATATGAGCATGGCATTTAATGGTTATTTATAATTGTTGCATTCATAAGTATAATTACTATTACTGTTGCACTCATGAGCATGGCATATGCATTGGATACGGGTTTGAGATGATGAGATATTATTGGGCCCAGGCTAGTTCTGCAGGACTAGACCTGGTGACCTCAGCTGTTATGCTGGTGTTCGGTGACGACCGAGTATAGTCTGCCGGGAGGTTCGGTATGGCTTGGTGTTTCGGGTTTGAGATTGGTTTTTCGGGTTTGAGATTGGTGTTTCGGGTTTGAGATTGAGATTGTGATTGAGCTCGAGCATATCATGGCATTTGCATATCATATTTGTTGCTTTATTATTATTGTGTTATTCTACTCAACCGCGAGGTTGACAGTGTATTCGTGAACACCTACAATGATCCGGAATGGGGAGTAGATTTTACAGGTCAGAGACAGTTGGACTAGGAGCTTGGCCAAGGAGAGAGACATGGCTTGGACCTACTTAGAATTAGATCACATACTTAGGTGTTATCATCAGTTGTACTTTTATTCTTGCGTAGTAACTATAATACCAAAAGTTTAAATTTAATTAGTTTTGTATAAAGTACTTTGGTTTGTTTTACTTTGTTATTCACTACCTCGGACATTCCGAGATGGTAACAGTTCTATTTATTTGAGAATGTCTTGCTAAAGGCTCTTAAATAAATGGGGGTGTTACAAAGTGGTATCAGAGCGAACGATTCTCAGGCCTAAACCAAATGAATAATAATGAACGTAGAAAGAGTCTAATAAAATGAACCCCAGGTTAGTAACTGTTAGGAGCCCCAGGATTGGGATGAGTTAGGGGCCCCCTCAAACCAAGCCACTGGCCCTTTCAGTCTAACCTGGTAACCCTTGAGTGATGTAGAGAGTGGGTAGAATAAAATAAAGAGTTAGACCTTGCATATTGTACTAACGTTTCCGCAGAAAAGGAATGAGATAAGTCATGATGTGAAATCTGGTTGATGGTCTGTATTGTGAAGCATAATAATGATATTGAATGTTGGTTGATATATATGACTTCTAAGTATTGAGAACATGAAAATTGGAATATGACTTTGAAATATAAGCTTGACTTGTATGATGATGTGCATTAGAAGAATACGACTGATCTTGAAATGTTGTTCATCTGAATGATTGAATTAAAATTTGCAGAGAATGGTTGTATATCTATTGAACCATAATTTGGAGTGATATGATCATATGAGTTTGGTGATTCGAAATGCCTATATGATATCTGGTTATTAAATGACTATCGCAATTATGTAATATGTTGTTTAGTATTTGAATAAGAATGATGAGATTTGTATGTTATAGTAATTCATGTCTGGTGATATGCATGCGGCTATATGATCCCGGAACCCGTAGGTAGAGATATAGTAAAATGATATGTGTAATGAGTTGCTGATAAGTGGCACCTTAGTGACTTCTAGGATATATTTACGTACCTAAATAAATTGTGATAGTTACGAGGATAGAACTACTGTATTGCCTATACATGCATGATGATTGAGTTATTTATTTTATTTTATTTGTGATTTCGTAATCTTCACCGTTTTGATTTAGATGGCAATTACATGTTAATATGGTGCAATGTGATTTCAATGCTTCAATGATATGTCAACATGTTTTGGAGAATGTATGATTGTGTGATAATGTGTAGTAATTTTAAAAGAACCAAAATTTTAATAAATTCCTGAATATTACCTGGTTTGTACGGGTTGCCGTTTAAAATGTGTTCTCTATAAGAATGTGTAAGTTTTATGTATGATGACCTTATGAGTTAACTTTCTTATGATTTTGATTTCATGTTAAAAAGACTTATATTTTGAAGTAAATAAATATTTTGGTTAACAGTGGTCAGATTGTTACCGCACAGTTTTGTTTTGACCTATGTTTTTGTAAAGGCAATCTTTTAAAAACGTGCTTATTGTTTATGCATATTTCCAACTCCACTGTCTAGAATTTTCATTCACGTTGTCAAAATGATATGCCACGTAAAATTTTAATGAGTCGTTATTTAATAGTGATTTTTGCAATTGTCCAAACTTCCGTGTAAGCGCTGTAAAGTTTTGTTCAAACCCACTGAGTTGTAAAATTTATTATAAATAATTTCCTTAAGCTTTGAAATAATTGTTCTTCCTATGATTAGTTAATTCCTTATGGTTTAATTATGGTTTTTGGAAGTTGCTAAATGATGTTTGACTGTTTAATTGGTAAAGTGTTAAATATAAAAGTTTAAATCAAGTATGAATTATGCTATGTAATCATGTAATATTCCGATATGACATAGTAGCATGAATAATAGACATATTATATGCATATGAACTTTGTTATATAATAATATAACCTTAATTATTATTGGTGAGTTTCATACAAAGTTAGTTCCTTTTATATTGACGCTATTGGTTACGCCACAAGGTGAATTACATATTGTTATGTTTAAGTCTGATCACAATATATTGAATTAGTAATTTAGTTGACACGTGAATTGTGAGAATGCTAGTCTTGTTTTCGATCTATAACTTGTAAAATCGTTAGTTGAATCGTGTTTATAAATTGTTATTAATTACAACTTCATTGATTTGAAAGTTCCGAAATGTTTTCAAATTGATAATCCATGATAAAGCTGATGTTTGATAATTATGGTAATTGTTTTACAACAGGAAAAATGTGTAGCTACATATTAATAAAATTTTTGCATAAATATGAAATTGTTGATATAAACCCCTTATTCTGCACGTTATATCCATTACTGGATTTATGACTGATGTAAATTGAGTAGATGAGAAATGCACCTACGTGGTTTTAACTTATTTATACCTAGAAATGTTAAGCTGACCTGCTAGTCTATGCTCCATGTTTAATTATATTGGTTAAATTGTTTTTTGCCTTATGTCTCTTCTAGAATATGATTTCGTTTCTATAATATGATTATGAGCATGAAATGTTTTGAATTGTCAATTTTAAGCTATGAGTTAGCTGATTACCTACATTGGTGTAAATACGTTAAGTTTGTGTTAAAATTTAAGGGTATATAGGTACTAGTAGTTACCTTGATTTTTGTTTTACTGCGTAGCATGAAATTGACAAATATGATGGTTGGTTCAAAAGTCGGATGCTAGGGGTAATTACCTTATCATATGAATTGACATTTCTTGAGCATTGAATGTAAAATTTTGTAATGGGGTTACGAGGACGTAACCATGTTTTAAGGAGGATAGAATTGTAAAATCTTGATGCTTTATGATATGGCTAGTTGATAATGATAATTAGTATGTCGTGATTGTTTGAATATATATATTTGATAATCCTGTTATGCATTATGCCGTGATTCGTGATATATCTTTTAACTTAGTTATGCATTAAACTTTGAGGACAAAGTTTTCTTAACGAGGGTAGAATGTAACATTTCGTGTTTTGAAGTCTAAATAAGTGCTACTTGTGTTTGTTTCATGCTTGTTATATGTTTCTTTACCGTTGCGGGGTGGCGAACTTCGGGACGAAGTTCTTTTTAAGGAGGGAAGACTGTAATACCCCGTATTTTAGCCTCGGTCAACGGTAGTCAAACCATGTTTTATACACGTATTTCAAATGAAATTTTATAAAGCATTTTACGTAAACTATTATTATTTTATAAATCGTATTTCTACGATTATTTCGTATTTTATAATCATTTTTATAAATCATATTTCTACGATTACTTCGTAGTTTATAATCATTTTAAATTTGATAATTATTTCATAAAATGACATTTCATTCGTATTTTCTTTATTTGGTTAATATTATATTTTTAATTGAATATATTTCATATTTTTATATTATTTCTCATTTGTACTTGTTTTATTATTTACGTCATAATAATATTTAAATCCTAATTTTTATTTTTATGTTAGTCCTAATAAAATTAAATTCTTATAATTCATTTAATTAATATTTATTAATACTAAATTACTTAATTTGTTTGGTATAAAAATTATACGTACTCGTTTATTTAAGCTATGAGCTGAGAGCGGGATTTACCTCGAGATGCGTGATGGACTATGGATGTTTGGGCTTGGAATTGGGTTAGGGTATGATTTGGACTTGGATTTGATTTAAGCTGACTTTAAACGTGAAACAAAATCAGCAAAACACAAACTACACAATACAAACCCTAATCAACCTTACCCTATCGACTCACCAAAAACCCTACTTAACCCTACCTACTTGCCTGCCTCCATCAACTCACGTTAAACCCTATTCTTCCTTACATCGTCTGCCTCCCTACTCCATGTAATCCTAAGCTCTAGTTTTGGCTGTCATGGGGGTTAAAGAAGGGCAAAAAGAGAGAGAAAACGTGACAGAACAGCCACACCATTATCGATATCACCTTTGCGCATCAAGTTTTCGTAAGTAGCTTATCAAGCCTTTTCATCTCGTTATAACTGAATACTATAGCTGTATGTAATCCTTGTAGTGTCCTTATTATATTTGTCATCGTAGAAACACCATGGCACCACCATAACTGACACAACAATGACCAAGAAAGTCGGTAATAGCAGTGTTACACGCTTCCTGTGCCTGTTTTAATTGTCTATTCGAATGCTGGTCATGGTCTCTTTCGCTTATTTACTTATGGGTAATAGTAATAGGATGTTTGTAGATTATATTGGTGGTTGTAGGGTGGTGTGTGGTGGTCGGGAAACTCACTTTTATGGTCCGTTTAGGAGGGGTGTCAAGACGAGGCAGAAACAGGGGGTTTTAGGGGTCGTATACTGCTGGTTGTTTGACGGCTGTTTTGGTGGCCTTGTGGAGTGTCGAAGGTGGGTGTTTGGCACCAGGGATAGTATGTGGTCCGAGGTGTCTAGGGTAGTGGTTGGTGGTGGTGATAGTGGTGTTAGCACGTGGTAAAGAGGGTGGTTACAGTGGGTTGTCACACGGGTGTAATCGGGGATTCTGGGGTTGCTGTCGTGGACATGGGGTTTTGGGACTGGTTTTGAGGGCTGTTATGGGCTAGCTGAGGGTGGTGGTGGAGGTCGGTAGGTACACCGTGGTACAGGGATTACAATTACGGTGGTGTGACGGTGGTACAGGCGGTAGAAGGGTGTCGAAGGGGGCTGGAAAGTAGGTTGGTCAGGGTCGTCGGGTTCGGTTTGGTCTGTAAATTTCTGCGTGATGTTGTTGTGTCGTGTGTTGTTATTATTGTTATTTTTGTTTTTGTTTTACAATCACTATGTTATGATTATTATTATATTATTATTAGTATGGTTGTTAGTCTTGTTAATATTAGTATTATTATTATTATCATTGTTATTGTTATTTTTACCAATGGTATTATTATCATTATTCTTGTTAGTATTAGTATTACAATTATTTTAAGTTGTTAGTAGTATTATTGTTAAAAGTTTATTTGTAGCTTGATAATAGTTATATGATGGTTATTGATAATATAAATATTACTTTATGTTTTGTTACTGTTATTAGCTTATTAGTTAGATTAGTTAAATTGTTTTTATGGTTTTGTGACGGTAATTTATATTAATTAACGAATTTAGTTAATCGACTAGTTATGTTTATAATCTCGTTATGCTTGAAGTACCATTTGGTTAATTAAATTAATTAGTTAATAGATTATACCTTGTTTCCGTAATTATGTCAGCTAGTAATTTTGCATATTATATTTGTTAGTGACGTTTTGAAGTGCCATAAATCTGTTTACTTACTGGCTTGCTATTGGACTATATTGCTATTCAGGTAGGATACACTGACACTATACTCTATGAAGTGTTATGAATGAATGGTTACTCTGTGTTGTGATATGAATGGTTGTTGTCTTGTATATTATGGATGCAAATATGAGTTATATGAGCATGGCATTTAATGGTTATTTATAATTGTTGCATTCATAAGTATAATTACTATTACTGTTGCACTCATGAGCATGGCATATGCATTGGATACGGGTTTGAGATGATGAGATATTATTGGGCCCAGGCTAGTTCTGCAGGACTAGACCTGGTGACCTCAGCTGTTATGCTGGTGTTCGGTGACGACCGATTATAGTCTGCCGGGAGGTTCGGTATGGCTTGGTGTTTCGGGTTTGAGATTGGTGTTTCGGGTTTGAGATTGAGATTGTGATTGAGCTCGAGCATATCATGGCATTTTCATATCATATTTGTTGCATTATTATTATTGTGTTATTCTACTCAACCGCGAGGTTGACAGTGTATTCGTGAACACCTACAATGATCCGGAATGGGGAGTAGATTTTACAGGTCAGAGACAGTTGGACTAGTAGCTTGGGCAAGGAGAGAGACATGGCTTGGACCTACTTAGAATTAGATCACATACTTAGGTGTTATCATCAGTTGTACTTTTATTCTTGCGTAGTAACTATAATACCAAAAGTTTAAATTTAATCAGTTTTGTATAAAGTACTTTGGTTTGTTTTACTTTGTTATTCACTACCTTGGACATTCCGAGATGGTAACAGTTCTATTTATTTGAGAATGTCTTGCTAAAGGCTCTTAAATAAATGGGGGTGTTACAATAGTTAGAATAATATTTTGTAATTAATTATAATAATATCTTAAGTGGGTTAAGGTTGGAAGGTGGATAAATTGGCGGGAAAAGTAGTATAATAGTGGTTTGTGTTTTATTATTATATATAGATATTTACCTTTTACCAAAAAAAAGAAGAATTACTTTTCATGTTCATCAATCCATTCAATCCCGGTATTTCTAGATAATAAAATTTGGACTCATTTATTCTAACCTTCAATCATTCTGGTAGAGAATGGAATCAAAAAATTGATCTTCTCATTTAGCAAATGCATCAGTTAAATAATACAAGGAGTTTGTCAGTTACGGAA
This sequence comes from Silene conica, assembly GCA_029255685.2. Classification (NCBI taxonomy): domain Eukaryota; kingdom Viridiplantae; phylum Streptophyta; class Magnoliopsida; order Caryophyllales; family Caryophyllaceae; genus Silene; species Silene conica. The sequence continues at coordinate 64,148,864 of CM055312.2, forward strand.
ACCGAACAGTGTGTGGTTATTACAATATTTATGCTACGAAGGTATTATTCTCATATTATACTAATACCCCCCCCCCCCCCCCCCCCCCCACCTCAAACTAGAGCATGTAGATCAAGAATGCCCAGTTTGCTAAGGAGATAACGAAATTGACCAACCCCCAAAGGCTTTGTGAAAATATCAGCCAATTGCTCAGTCGTAGAAACATGAGATGATTGAACAAGACCTCCGTAGTAGCATCCCGAACAAAGTGACAGTCAATTTCAATATGCTTCGTACGCTCGTGAAAAACGGGATTTCGGGCAAGATGAAAGACATATTGATAGTCACATGACAAACGCATAGGAAGATAAACGTGGACACCCAAATTCGTGAGTAAGCCACAGAGCCACTTGAGCTCACGCACAACGACAACCATAGAACGATACTCGGCTTCGGTAGAAGAAAGAGAAATCGTTTGTTGATTTTTAGTTTTCCAAGACACAGGAGAGTTCGCAAGAAACATGTACCCCAGTCCGAGTCACACCAGCCAGGGACTGTAAAATCACTGTCAGAACGCAATAAAACACCTTGACCCGGACTACCTTTGAGATAGCGCACAACCCGTAAGGCAGCATCCATATGAATTTGTCGTGGTTGATGGAGGAACTGAGACAAAACATGAACGGCAAAGGATAGATCTGGACGAGTGACGGCAAGGTAGACTAGGCGACCAACCAATCGACGATAACGTTCAGGTTCAGCAAACAGAGGTCCTTGGTCCTTATGAAGCATATGGTTGACCTCCATAGGTGTGACAATCGGTTTAGAACCCAAGAGGCCCGTTTCTATAATAATGTCAAGGGTATATTTGCGCTGATTATGGAAAATGCCTTCAGCACTGCGGGCAACCTCAAGACCAAGGAAATATTTTAACGTGCCGAGATCCTTCATATGAAAGCAATGATTTAAGTAGTCTTTAAATGTAACGATGGCCGATGAATCATTCCCCGCAATAACAAGATCATCGACATAAATGAGGACATGTAAACGAACAGTATCACCGGAAAAAAAAAGAGAATAGTCCGAATAAGATTGGAAGAACCCATATTGACGCAATGCGCTAGCCAATTTAGAAAACCAGCATGGAGGAGCTTGACGGAGGCCATAAATAGACTTCTTTAAGCGACAAACTTTCCCTTCATGACCTTGGCTGAAGCCAGGAGGAAGCTTCGTATAAACCTCTTCCGTCAAGTCCCCATGTAAGAAAGCGTTGTGCACATCCATTTGGTGCAATTCCCAGTTTTGAATGGCAGCGACATCAAGAAAGGTACGTATAGTGACCATCTTAACAACCGGAGCGAATGTTTCTCCATAATCAAGACCTTCCACCTAATGATTGCCAAAGAAGAATAGACGAGCTTTGAGGCGTTCAACCGACCCACCAGACTTGTATTTGATTTTATAAACCCAACGACAACCAAGAGCTTTTTTAACGGGAGGAAGCTCGACCAATTCCCAAGTGCCATTATTTTCGAGAGCAGTAATTTCTTCTTTCATGGCATTACACCACCCGTCATCTTGAATGGCAAGTTTGAAAGATGGGGGTTCAGTAACTGCAGTTAGAGCTGCGAGAAAAAAACGATGGCGAGGCGAAAAAGAGTTAAAATGAACATAGTTCGCTATCGAATAAGAAGTACATGAAGACGATGATGGGGAGGGCGGTGAGTTGGGCTGAGATGGACTTTTAGCAGTGTCGAGAACGTAGCCACGCAACCGGGAGTTAGGGATCTTAATCCGATGACCGCGACCAAGGTCACCAGATACAGAATCGGCAACGGTAGAAGCGGATTGCTCATGAGGCTCTGTTTCAGGTTCTGTGGCAGGCTCTGTTTCAGGGGCAATTGTGGTGGTATTAGGTTCCGAGTCAGAGACAGAGGATGAATGCGGTGGGTTTGGTTGGGCAGAGGGCACGAGGTCTAGTTCCACAGAGAGGTCAGAAATGGAAGGAGGAGTATCAAGAGGACCCAAGGGCATGGCAGCCAAAGGAAAGTGATCCTCATAAAAGATGACATCACGAGAGACCAAATATTTATCGGACTCAAGATCATAGACTTTCCATCCCTTCGTATTATGCGGATAGCCCAAGAAAAGACATTTACGACTCCGTGGTGCAAATTTATCTCCCCAGGTTGATTGATTATGAACGAAGCATAAACACCCGAAGACCCGTAAATTCGAATAAGATGGTGGCACACCCAATAAAACCTCATATGGCGTAATATTAGCAAGAAGCGCAGTGGGTGTACGATTGATTAAATAAGCCGCGGTAAGAATACATTCACCCTAAAACTTCGTAGGAAGATTGCCTTGAAATAATAAGGCCCGAGCAACATTCAATATGTGACGGTGTTTACGCTCAACACGCCCATTTTGTTGAGGCGTGCCAACGCAAGATTTTTGAAATTGTGCCATGGCGAAAAAAATATCCCCCAATACAATTGAACTCGTTGCCGTTATCACTACGCACCATCTTGACTTGTTTGGAAAACTGAGTTTGGACCATGGATAAAAAATTCAGAAACATGGTGGTGACCTCAGTTTTATCAAGAAATAAATAAACCCAAACGGACCGGGACCGATCATCAACAATGGCAAGAAGTATTTGGCATCACAAGAAGAAGGGGTACGATATGGTCCCCATAAGTCGCAATGGATTAAATCAAAAACTTCCTTAGCAATATTGTCACTTAAATCAAACTATGACGATGTTGTTTAGCACGATGGCACACATCGGACACCGAGCGTTTATTGGAATTAAAATTACGAGCTAAGGAATAAATTTAACCACATGATCACCTGGATGACCAAGGTGACGATGCACAAGTCACTAGTCCCAACCATTCCCTTTGCTTGAACCGTATGCAACTTAGCATCCAAATGAAAAAAATAAAGTCCATCTCGTAACTCAATGGCTCCAATTATCGTCTTCGAGGAAGGGTCCTGTATAAAACACGAGTTTTTAGCAAATTGCATAATGTAATTAGTGTCCTTAGTTAATCGCGACACCGAAATTAAATTACAAGCTAAACTCGGAACGAACAAAACCCGACGGAGGACAAGGTTGTTCGTGAGATACACAGTTCCCATAATAGTAGTCATTACTTGCTGTCCATTAGGAACTCCCACTGCACGTGGTAAAATAGGCTCGGGTTCGAGCAATAATGTCGAGTTACCTGTAACATGGTTAGAAGCACCGGTATCTATTATCCAATTTTGACACGTACCAGATAATCAGTCAGAGGAAGTAACTGAGTAAGAAGCAGCGGATAATGGGTCACTAATGGTCACGACATTGGCATGAACGGTGGGACCACTACTGGGATGAGAAGTCCCTGAACCCGCGGCCCCTGCCCCTGCCCCTGCCCCTGTCCCTGTGTTTCTGCTACGATGAAGATCGGCCAAGGTACGAGGCCGACTACCCCACTAATCCGAGAACTTGTTATCTTTGAGAAAGCATGACTTAATATCATGGCCATGAATGGTGCAATGAGTACCGTACAACTTACGTCTTTCTATTTTTTCTTTTTCACGGACTGCTTTCCAATCCGTGGAAGTCCGAGTCCGCCCAGAACAGCATAAGCAACAATGTCAGGGACATCATTTGGCGTTGGGGTTGTACCGAGGAGGCGCTCAACCTGCAAAGCCGCATGATAGCCACGATTGAGAGTGGGAAGGGATTCGAGTTGAAATTGCTGGGTGCGGAGGTTGCCATAGAGTGTACTGTCGAGGCCCATAAAAAAATGGTGAAGCCGTTCATTGTCAAGACGTTTGATTTCTTGAGACGAAATGTCACAGAGACACTTTCCGCATTTGCACGCGAATTGTGGCTCACGGACAGCAAGCGCATCCCATAAGGATTTTAACTTCCCACAGTATGTGTTCACGGACATACCAGGTGTTTGTTTACAGTTACCGAGAGCACTCTTGAGAGCATGGAGGGACGTACCGTCAACAACAGCGAAACGCTCCGCCAATTCCAAATCTTTCCATAAGATGGTTGCCTCTTCAACATAAGGGACACTGTCGAGAACGGTAGTATCATTGTATTTCGGAGCCATTGAACAATGGTGCAATTGACTACCTCCCATTGTTCAAGAATTGATTTGTCAGTTGGTTTGGTAACAGTGCCATCGCAATAGCCAAATTTTCGGCGCGATTTCAACGACATATGCATAGAACGGCTCCAATCCTCATAATTATCACTCGTTAGTTGTACCTGAGAAATTTAGATGCCAGGTATATCCCCATTACCGAGGAAGAAAGGAGACAAACGGTCGATTTTCAGAGGTGTTTCGGGGTTTTTAGGGACATCGTCACCCGCCATTGAACGAGGAAGATGACAGAAGGTTTTATTTTTGTGTGTTGTGTTTTGATTGGCCTGATACCATGTTAGAGAATAGAACCAGAAAGTTGATCTTCTCATTTAGCAAATGCATCAGTTAAATAATACAAGGAGTTTGTCAGTTACGGAAACCGAACAGTGTGTAGTTATTACAATATTTATGCTAAGAAGATATTATTCTCATATTATGCTAATATACATTCTCTACGTTTCTTTGTCGATTAACACATTAGGATTTTTCATGTTCTTTAATTGATATTAGTTATGAAATCATGGAGAATTATTAGGCAGATTTAGATGAAATGCTTTGAAATGTATCTGGTACTCTAAATTACATTTATAAGCTTTACTCCCTCCGTCCCGATCATTTGTTATCTATTTCCATTTTGGGGTGTATCATTGAATTATTATCTATTTCCATTTTTGGCAACTTTTTGTGGATGACATTTGATTACATGAGGGGCCATATAATTTGTGTGGTCCAAATTCATTTACACTTTTTTTCTTAATCTTTGTGTCAAAAGCAATAGATAACAATTGATCGGGACGGAGGGAGTATAATTTAGTGCAAAATTGAAAATTGTATCTCCTTTTCATTTTTTAATTAGGGTGTTACCGAAACTCAATAACACCCGGTGTCGCCCTATCACTTCCCAGTACAGTAAGGCATCATCTTCTATATCTATATATAAGTATAAAAGAACAACCACTATTCATTAAGTTGGACACGTGTCACTTTCACGTTAAAAATTTTTCTGCTCAAAGCTTAAAATTTTAAAATTATACTGCGTATCTTTTATTTGAGCAATACATATATGGACAATATCTTCTTATAATATTTCTCTACCATGCATGTTTATATCTATTTATTTGTATTAATAAATGAAACTTTTTTCAAGCGATTACATAATCTCCAATTTTTAAGGACTACCTATTTATATATAAAATAAATAATGCATGAATTTTAATATAAAAAACATTTTTTGTACATATATATTACTCCATATTTACGGTAAATTGTTATTAAAATTAATAGGAAGCACACGTTTTGGGAAGAAAAAAGTTACGTATTATCTTTCTCAAGTACAAGTCTTTTTTTTTTTTTTTTTTTTTTTTTTTTTTTTGGAACCCGAAAGTTACAGCCTACGCCTGACGCAAAGCCATTTTAGCTTGCTCATGTGCCAAGCTATTTAACGACCTAGGAATATAACTAATACTAAGACAATGAAAAAAAGGAAAAAGACCCTTAATAGATGCGATAACATCTTCCACTTGATGATGAACCTTGTCCAGTTCTAAAAGCTGTAAAACCCCACTCAAACAGTCCGAAAGGATCACCACATGCCTTACCGCATTCTGAACCGCCCACTCAAGTGCATACTTAATTCTAAGCATCTCCGCTTGGAGAGGCAGAGCAGAAAAGACCTGAAGATTACCATCATGTTCGACCGTCCCTCCTTCATCCAGCACAACCCAGCCAATACCTGCACACTCGGTACTCCTCCACGCCGCATCAACCCTAATCTGCTTACAAACACACTCCTGCGTTCTCCCCACCAACCTCACCACCTTAGACTCCGTAATCTTTCTTCGCTTGTCCACACCCCCCCTCACATTTATCCGACTCTTCATCTTTATCCCTTACCCCTTCTTCCTTTTTTGCCTCAGCTTCAACAGCTACCTGAACTAAATTCCAATTCTCCCTAAAGAAACCTGCCACCGAGAACTCTTCCTTCTGAAACACCATCCTATTTCTAACAATCCAAACATTCCAGACCAAAGCCACAAACTGAATTACACTCTGCGAAGGTTCTTGTAGCTTTCCGAGGTAATTGATCCAGTTCACCACCCAATCTCCCATACTCACCTGCATTAATTGCCTAGAACGAATACCCAATATCGATGATCCCCACAGACGCTCAATAATAGGGCAATCCCTAAACAAATGTTCCAAAGTTTCCGTGACTTGGACCCCTTCAGTCTTACAAAAGATACAGTTCCCCCCTCCATCAATCCCAATACCCCTCCGTATGAATTCCGACCCCACAGGCAAGGAGTTAGTAATAATTTTCCACAAAAGAACCTTCCAAGTTTGGGGAACCGGTAGACGCCACAACGAATTTTTACAAAAAACCTTACCCATGCACGAGATTCTCGTACCATCAGACTGCGTCGACCGATCCATAAACATCTCCTCAAACAGAATTCCATAACCACTCTTAACTGTGAAAATTCCCGTTGTCGTGTATGGCCATATAAGTTTATCCGCCGTCCTCCTCTTATCCACATGGGTGGCCAAGATCCTATTCACCGTGTCCCGATCAAAAAGAAAAGAAACCATCTCCTTATCCCATTCCCCTGAATCCAAAACCAGGTCCTTTATCTGAAGATCCTTTAAATCATCATAATTCCCATTTACAATCCTTTCATTTGGCTCCGCCATTTCCTTACCAAGCCATCTTGTAGTCCAAATATTCAGAGTCGACCTAATACCTGGTTTCTAAGCCAACCTGTCCTTGATAGCCCTAAGCCCATAAATAATGCTCCTTCTTCCCCACGACATACTGCCCTTTTCCTTAAAACGAAGCCCTACCCCACTATCCCAACAAACCTTCAAGAGATTTCGAAAAACCGTTCCGAAAAAAGTTTCCTCTCCGGACACAATTCTCCAAGCCTGTTTAGCCAACAACGCTTTGTTCAAAGTCTCAATATTCCTTATTCCAAGTCCACCCTTACTTTTAGGTAACCCCAGAAAATTCATACTACACCAATGAACAGACTTTCCTGATTTACATCCCGCCCACCAGAACTGCGACAACAAGGAGTTAATCTTCCGTGCCACACTTACCGGTATTTTAAACACCGATAGAAAATAATTCGAAATGGTCGACAGAATAGAATTTATCAGGGTAAGCCTCCCCGCCGGTGAAAGAAAAATCCCATTCCACGAGGATACCTTCCTTTGCACATTCTCAATAAGACCCCTAAAAAGATTTCTTTTTGACCCTTGCAAATCTGTTGGAATACCCAAATATTTCCCAAAACCCCTATTATTCCTCACACGTAAGTCTCTTAAAGTTACCTGGATCCTATGAAGAGTCATATTTGGACTAAAGATCACACCAGATTTACCTTCATTAAGACGTTGTCCAGAAACATGACAAAAGGAGTCAACTATTTCCATAAGATTCTTAATACTAGCATCCTTATCCTCCAAAAAGAACACCACATCATCGGCAAAAAGAAGATGCGATAGTCGTCGGACCCCACTCCCCATCGAGATCCCATGCACTCGTCCACACTCTTGAGCCCTCTCAATTTTCATAGACAAAGATTCCATACATAATACAAACAAAAAGGGTGACAGCGGATCCCCCTGTCTAATACCACATCTTGGTTTAAATTGAGGTAACGGTACTCCATTCAACATTACCTCATAAGAAACCGATGTAACACAGTTTAGGATAAGGTTTATCATTCGTTCCGGAAAGCCCATCCATCGCAACACAGCTTCTATAAAGTCCCATCGCATACGATCATAGGCTTTACTCATATCAATTTTGAAAGCTACCTTTCCCCGTCTTCCAGATTTCTGATTATTCACCCTAAAAATTGCCTCATTAGCCAACAGGATGTTATCACTAATATTTCTTCCAGAAACAAAAGCTCCTTGGAATCTACCCACCAAATATCTCATCACCTTTTTAAGTCTATTTGTAATACACTTTGAAACAATCCGCATAAACACATTACTCAGACTTATTGGTCGAAAATCCGCCACCTCCTCAGGTGAATCACACTTCGGTATCAAAACAATAAAAGTTCTATTAAGCTCCTTAAGAACCCTCCCAGAATTGAGAACCCCCAAAACTGCCCTTGTAAAATCTTTTTTGATGAAAAACCAACCCTTCTGAATAGCTCTTGCAGGAATTCCATCCGGCCCTGGTGATTTTAGAGCCCCCATTTGAAAAACCGCTTTCCTCACTTCCTTCCCCGTATAAGGCTTATCCAAGCGCATCCGGTCCTCTTCAGAGACATGAGAACTAGCTGGGCCCAAGAAATCCTGTATTTCTAAACCACCATCCCCAATTGACAAGTCCCTTTCCGACTCAAAAATATTCTTATAAAAACCTTGAAATTCCTCCCCAATTTTCTTACAATCATATTCCCAAACCCCGTCACCTCTTTTAATTCCCAAAATAAAATTTCGACCCGCCCTTCCTTTAGCCCAATTGAAGAAATATCTCGTCCCTATGTCTCCTTCAACCGCCCACTTAATCTTAGCTCTCTGCCTCCAATATAATTCCGAAGCCTGCGCAAACTCCTTCAACTCCTTATGTGTCTCCTCATAACTGACTGAGTCCCCTGTTAAGATAGCTAAGTTTTGTCCCTCTTTCAATCTCCTATCAAAATCCTCCCATTTCCAAGTCCATTGATCCTTTTTATTGAGACTCCATCTCCTAATTGCTGTTCTCATAAAACCTAATTTCTTACACAAACGATAAGATGGTGATCCAACAACATTCATAGCCCATTTCTCCTTCACCAAGTCCACACATTCTTTATGCTCAAGCGCCCACACATCGACCTTATATGGTCTGCGAGATTTGTTTGTAGTTAAAACTAAGTTAATCTCAACAGGAGCGTGATCAGACAATTGTATAGGATAGTGTTGCAAACCAGTATCCGGAAATAAATCTAACCAATCCTTTGATCCCAATGCTTTATCCAAACGTTCGTACACCCTAGCCATGCCTTTCCTATTATTACACCACGTGAAAATCGGTCCTTTAAAAGGTATATCGATAAGTTCATTACGGATCTTCCATTCAGAAAAAGGAATCGCTCCTTGAATTGATGCATTGTTTTTACTACACTTTTCCCACATATATTCTACTTGATTAAAATCCCCCATAATTAGGAAGGGGTATTGCAACTGTCGAATACTAGTCTCCAAATCCTCTAGTACTTGTGATCGCTTTGAAACATTCGGCTCACCGTAATAAAAAACAAAATACCATTGCCTTCCATACATACCCGAGACCAAAACGATCAGAAAATTGGTACAAGCAAAATAGAGGCTCATATCTATGCCTCTTTTCCAACCTACACATAACCCCCCCCCCCCCCCCCCCCCCCGAAGCTCCCATAACATCCATGCCCGTGTTCTTATCAAAACCCCATGAACGAAGCAAACGACCCACCCTACTACTATTACATTTGGTTTCAACAAGGAAAATAAAATCAAAATACTTATTATGTAAAAGCGCTCTTAGCTTAGGAATTGTAGGGGAGAGCGTATTATTTAAGCCCCTACAATTCCACATCAAACCGTTCATGGCGCCGGTGGAGGTTGTGAAGGCCCAACCTCCTCAAAGCCCTCTCCTCTTCTCCACTAGATGAATCAGTAGATTCCGTCATGTCAGAATCCTTGATGGTAACACAAAAGCTTGCACTGGTACTCCCCTCCATCCTCTGTCTAGAACCCCCTGCCTGCTGCTCCCCTACCAATTCCTTTCCCACCCCTGTTCTAACACCCATCCCAGCTTCACAAACCCCTTGGCCAATACAAGGCCTTTTAACAATACGCTCCAGGTAATCCTTTGCAGTTTGGACAGTTTCTAATTCCTCATCCAGAATTATGATAAGGTCAGTCTCTGTACAACATTTTCTTTTTCTAGCCCTTCTAATCTCCTCCGCAAATTCCTCCCTCATCTCCTCCTTATGGTAAACATCCACTATCCCGAAGACACCATCAGAATTGCTTGGTGGATCAATAGAGGCAATAAGGGATGAGAGTGCTCCCACCCTAGGTATGTCAAAGAGTTTAACTTTAGTTTCATGTATTATGTTTCCATTCTTCTCCACCCCCGACTGCTCAGCCATCTCCTCCCCCATCACATGTTTCCCACTATCAGTGCCTGTTTCTGCTTCTGTGTCCCTCCTTACCTGTTCCACCATCCTCTCAAGCCTCGCCAACCCAGCCTCAATCTCAGCTCCTTTATGTAAAATAGCATCCGGAGTCTTATCACGCAGCATAACACTCCCCTCCCCTTGAGTATCCTGCTGCTGATGAAAACTCCCTTCCCCTCCCAGATCCATGTTACCCAACTGGAGTGTTGTATTCACCTCACTATTCTCCTCCCCAGAAACCTCAGAAGAAATGAGATTGATAGCTGAGCTATGATGAAACTCAGATGATCCCTCAGATGGATCTGCAGCTGGATTGTATAAATGATATGGGTAGTGATCAGATTCTGGAGTAGAATTCCCATCACTTATGACAATCACCTCATTGACCCTCTCCTCCTCACTGGCCTCCTCATCTTCGCTCATATCCCTCTCTTCATCACTCCCTACCACCCCTAACCTATAATGTCCATCAGGGAAGTGATACACAATAGGTAACCCCTCTACAGGTGGGTCAAAAACCTGATTCAAACCCCGAAAATCATCATCCATTAAAGCCCATTCTGGATCCCCTTCCACCCGTGATAGTATTGCCTCCTGAACCCGTTGGTCCCTATCCACAACCCCACTTAAAGTATTCTGACTGGCATGTAAAAGATATGGATCATTCGCCTGCAACTGCCTAATCTCATCCTCATGTTCATGTTGCATATCCTCTTGAGTACCAAAGTCCTCTTCCGCACTATGATATTGCTCCTGCACTCCTTGTCCTTCCTCAATTCCATCCTCCCCCAAACCTCCTTCTTGTTGACCTTCACCCCTCATTTCCTCCTCTGTTAAACCCTGACCATTTTGTTGTCTCTCATTAACTATATCCATGTCCTGCACACCATTATTATCATGGGCCACATCCTCATTAGACTGTCTCCCTATATGTCCATTTCCCACCCCTCCACCAGTGGGTTGAATAGTATGTCTCACATCACCATTATCCCTTCTAACCCCATTAACCTGGTTCCTAGCCTGACTAGGGACACCCCTCCCCTGCTGATCACTGCCCTCCCCTCTTCCTTCTTCATGAAAATGTTGCTGCTGAATATTAAAAACAACCGGTCCTGCAAATGGTTGTGCAGTGACCGCAAACCTCATTCCTGGGTACACCCTACCCCCAGGTGTAATGCCCAAATCAAAGTCAATCACCCTCTCAGGTGAACCATTAGCCCTTCTTCTACCCCTCCTCAAACCCAGATGAACACTCGAATTTATGAACCTAGTAGTTGATGGTGTAGCTCTCAAATCCATGTTAAACATGGTGTGATTACTACGTGCCTGGTAAACAACAAACCCACGATCCACTGATCTATCCATCATCCCATTAATCTCTGAAACAATAGTCATAATGCTTTCCCTACATTGCACCCCCGTATGTCCTATCTTACCACACTTTATACAGTATTTAAAAATCTCCTCGTATTTAAATTGCACCCAAAGTAAACTACCATCATCTAAATTCAGAAAAAACCCAGGCATTAAAGGTTGATTAAGCCTAATACACACCTTGAGACGTAAATAGTCGTTGTCTGGCACCCCCTCAAAAGGCTGAACAAAGTATTGATGGCTTAGCAACTGACCAGCAACATGAGCAACATGTTCTGTAAGATACTCGAAGGGCAAACCACACACCCTAACCCAAAGCTCCGCAAAGGGAAAACGAACCGTCCTTGGCACCATATCCGGGTACCACTTAGCAAACACCATGAGAGCACCTTCAATAGTAGCTGTACTCCTAGTCAACAAGTCTTCAATATCCCGATTATCTTCACAATGCAACACAAACAGTTCACCCATCCTAGACACTGTTATCCTACCCCGTGTATTCCATCTCCTCTCAATCACATCCTCAACCAACTCCACCTCAAAGATACGATAGTCCACCACAAACCCCAAGATACAATTCCCCCAATATTCCCTAGACCTCCCAAGATGACCCGGTTCCACATGAATCACAGCTCCTGTCCTAGGATACCTCCACAGATTAGCATGCAGAGGGTTCGAAGGTTGAAACTCAGCCCCTTCAAAAGTTTGATGCACCTGTTCATGACGATGACCTCCAACCCCATGTCCCTCTTGTCCCATTCCATACCTACCAAATTGTTCTTCAAACTCCATTCTATCCCAGCAAGAATTATTGAAAAAGGAAGGATCAGTTTTTGTGTTATGTAAATTTTTTGTTTTATGACTGCAGAATGATGAATTAAAACCCATCATAACTCCTTAAATAGGCAAAGGGGTACTAAACCCTAACTCTTCCCCTTCCTCTGACAACCACTCAGCTCAAAAAACGCTTCGAAAAACTGTAAAGCACCCTCCTCCAATCCCCGAGCTTACAGACCACTTAAAACCCTAACCCTAACTCTAATCCCCAAACGGAAACAACGCCTCTCGCACGTTTTGCAGAAAAACCACTTCTCAATTACGTAAACCACAATCGAACCCCGTGCATGTCAGAAGTTCCCCAATCCCATTTGATTAAACTAATTATTACACCCAAAAACACAACTTACGAAACAAGTTAAACTTCTGTCAGAAAAAAACCCCTCTTGAAACTACCAAAAACAATGATTACCCCAACTTTTGATTGAACTAATCACACAAAAAGAAGAATAAAATGGATTTTTTATTTGATTAAAAGTTTATGATCAAAGATGATGTTTGATTTTTAGTTGATTTTGAACGGGAAGTTAAGATTTTTGAGAAGGTGAAAAAGGCTCTCAGAAAAGAGAGAGAAAGCTCTCGTAGAGAGAGAAAATTTCCTGTCATGATTATTGTTCGTTTAAGTACAAGTCATTATACGATTATTTAGAGTTTGTATGAACTACAAACACACTCACACTTCCATATCTATGGACGAAGGCCGTTTTGGCATCTAAATAGTAAAACAAGACCAATGTTCTTATTTACATCACCTAATAACTAAAAAATAATAAAATTTTAGTTTTTTTTGTTGTGTTTTGTTCAATACATATATTAGTTATACGGTTTTGCTTATTTTACTTGTGAATTGATATTTTTTTCTTTTCCCTTAAGTATTATTTTTAGTTTGTATAGCTTTTTTTTCGTTAGTATCATTTATCACTATATCTTTTTAATTTATTTAATTTTAGGTATTAAGTATGGTCACTGTGGGATTGTGAGAATCGATCATCACGTGAATTACCCAAGGGCTCTTCAATCTTAACAAGTTGTAATTTACTGAAGTTAATTCCCCTTTATTACCTTATTCCACATGCTTAAAGAAAGAAATTGAAACTAATAGCAAGAATTACCTTTCGTTTAGAACTTTAGATAAGAAAGATAAGCTTGGATATCAAGTTTAACGACAAAATAAGAATGAAAATCTAGAGAACTCACACATGTGAAACCAATAATAAAAAAAATTGGCTTCAAAACTTTTTTTAGGTAGTTTTTAACAAAAAACTAAAATGAAAGGTAGTTTTTAACCAAAAAAAGAAAGTAAGGTAGTTGTTCACAAATGGACATAAATGTAAGGTAGTTTGTCACAAATTATCCTTAATATTATTAACAATATTAATTTCATATTATTAAAATACTAAAATAATCAATTTCTTTATATTTACAATTTTTAATAACTTTTATGCGTCTTAATTTATGCGACCGTATTTTAGTTATAATCTTACACGATTTTTAAAATAACGATACGTAATTTTTAAACTAATAGTATTTATAGTTTAGATTAATATTATTAACAATATTAATTTCATATTATTAAAATACTAAAATAATCAATTTCTTTATCTTTATATTATTTTCATATTTTGAAATTCTAAAATAATTAATTTCTTTATCTTTTAATTATTAACAATATTAATTTCATATTATTAAAGTTTTAAAATAATTGATTTCGTTATCTTTTAATTATTCACAATATTAGTTTAAATTACTAAAAGCAGACCCGTGAATTTCACGGGTTAGAACCTAGTATAAGTATAAAAGAAGAATCACGACACGTGTCAACCTATTAGCTATTCAGTTTCCCGCTCACTCCATATCTTATACGCACTATATATTTTTGTAGTATATTTTCAGTCATTTATCAACAAAATATTCTATAGAATAATTTTTATGCTATATTTTCCATAACTACTTTTTTAATAAATGATATAGTAAGTCCAAAGAAAAGACCGTTAAGATTCAGTATTTTTAAAGATATAGTATTTATATATCTATATATAAGTATAATATAGAAACCACTGGACACGTGCCATTCTCATGTTAATTTTTTCCCACCTAACATTTTTTTAATATTATATTATATTCTTTATACAATCTTACACATATTTGATCAAATGAAATAATTATGTTTCCTAAAAAATTCATTTTATAAATTTTATTTATGTCAAACTCACATATCATGAATTCATTATACGTGTATTTATCAAAAAATAAGTAAATATTTCTTAATGTTTTATTTGCAAATAAAAGGTTATATACATTCCTAAAGAAATCGATGAAAGTATTGAACGGTTATTGTACTTTAGCTTTGATTGTATACTAGGCATTATTATTGTTTACAATCTTCCAAAAACGATGTACTGAAATTTTTGGTACGTTGTTGTTACTAAGCGACCTTATAGGGAAGGCGATAGAGATACAGATTGTGTATGGAAAAACTCATACACGACCAATCACACCGCGCCACGTGTATAACCATAGTTAATTTGCATGAGTTAGTGTTAGGGTATATTAGTAATTATACAAATGTAGTGAAGTTCTTAACCACCTGTAGTTAGCATAATCTAGGAATATTTGTTGTTTTGTTAAGTTTTTATTATGTTTTACTAAGTTAATATTTTTAAAAAAATATTTTGTTATTTCTTGTAGTTACTTAAATTTTCGTAAAAATATTAGTAATTTTGTTGGTTTAGGTTTGTAAATGAATATTCTAGAAAATAATTTTGTTTGTATTTAATTAATTTAGACGTTTTTTTGTCCTTTATTAATATTCTATTGGATATTATTTTGGAAATTAATTTTGTAAATTAATATTCTGCAAAATAAATTTTTTTTCTACGTAATTAATTTAGACGTTTTTTTTAGTTTTGTATTTTATAAATATTCTTTTGGAAATTATTTTTTTAAATTAATATTCTGGAAATTAATTTTTTTGTATTTTAATTAATAGGCTCGTTTTTAATTTTTTTTTGTATTTTATTAATATTTTGGAAATCAATTTTTTGATTATTCTAATTTAATTAAAGATAACTTGCTAATTTTAAAAATTTAAAAATGTTGCTAATAGGGTTCAAACATGGGATCAATTACACACAGACTAATATTTGCATGGAGTTTTAACAAATTAAACAAGGGTATCAACACATCTATTTATAAATTACAATTGTTAATATTCAAAAATCTACTAAAATAATATCCTCGAAAATCTTATTGTATTTAATGATTTTTTTTAATTAATTTAAATAAGATATTTAGGGCATGAATAAATTTTCTTAATTGGATTTCCTTCAATTTTTTTATGCATACTTTGGTTATTTTCGAATTCACTAATTTTAAATTTTAAATTATATATTATATTTATCGTAACTTTTTTTATTTAACTAAATTTCTCGTTTTTTGATTTTATTATATTTTATTTAAATTTTTTAGTTTAAATATTTAAGAGTTTGTATTTGTAATCTTTTATTATGGGTTAAATAAAAATATAATATTCTGAACTCTACGAAAACAATTTTGGAAAACCATAATTCGAAAAATAAGAAAAAAAATGAAAATGGTTAAATAAAAAAACGAAATGCATTAAATAAAAAAAATGAAATTCATTTAATAAAAAACGAAATGATGAAGAATGATTTAATGCATTTCGTTTTTTTTAATATACTACTTCCGTTGTTTATTTTATTTACTGAATTTGTGGTTTTTTGTTATGATACTTTTTGTGGTTTTTGTAATTAGCTTGTGTGTAACTGATCTCAGGTTCGAACCCGACTAACAATATTTTTTTCTTATGAATTTAAATCTTCTAATTAATATTATTATTTTATTTAATTATATCTACTGATTTCGCTTTTTTTTTTGAAATTTCGATTTTTAATGTACTGATTTCGTTGTTTTTTTATGTACTGACTTCATTTTTTTATTTAATTAATTTGATTTATGGCTTAAAAATAATTGAAATCGTTTTTTATGATAATTTTATGATTATCATACTTCACGAAATATCATATTTTACGAAATATAGTTATGAAATAGGCAAATATTACAATTAGGAAATTTTATTAAATTCCAAATATGGTTTAGCAAATCAAATTTTGTTGAGATTTTCTTTTTAGTTTATTAAAATTATGGAAATTAAATCAAATATTCTGAGAATTTAATCAAACATTATGGAAATTTAATCAAATATTACAGTTTATCAAATCAGTTTTTAAATTTTACAATTTTTCCAGTTTTAATCAAATCTTCCGAGATTTTTATTTTATTTTATTATATTTACGGTTTTCATCAATTTTACTTAGATTTTATAAACTTTAATATATTCAAGGTAGTAATCAATTTACTAATTTTTTTTTTAAAACACGTTGATTTCATTTTTTTTATTTAATGAATTTTGTTTTCTTAAAACACATTGATTTTGGTTTTTTACTGCCTTCTTTTTTTAATTTAATTAATTATATTTACGGCTTGAAAATAAACTAAAAAAACTAATTGTACTCCCCAATTTATTTGAGTTTCCATTGAATCGTTTTTTTAAATTGAATTGAATTATTATTCAAATTTCCAGAATTGCAATTAATTAAATTGAATTGAAATTTGAGCGAATTTCCTCAAATTTAATCGTTAAATAAGAACACACTTGCATTAATTGAGTTTCGAAAAATATAGTATATGATTTAAAATTTAAAAGTAGTGAATTCTAAAATAACCAAAGTTTACATTAAAAAGTTAAGGAAATCAAGTTATGAAAAATCATTCGTTCACGCTGCAATCAGGGACCCAGGTGAATTCTCGAAAAAGCTTTAAATTAGGGGATTTTGTTGATTCCAGCATTATGTCACAGAAATCAACAAAAAAAGTTGTTACTAAATCGCATTCTAGTCTCAATCCATCATCAAATGGAAAATTGAATCAAAACCCTCAATCCGTAGAAAATTCCTCAGGAACCTGTTCTTGGAAGTAAGGAACTTGTTCTTGACAAGATTAGAAGCTCTAATTCGGATAAACCCGTTGATACTGTGAAGGAAACTGAAGCAGTACATGAGAAAACTAATGAGCCAAAGAAGACATGGTCTGATGTTGTTAAACCTAAACAAAAAGAAGGAATGAGTTTGTTCTTTCATGAGGATAGTAAAAATTCCACGGAAATTGATATCCAACTTGAGGAAGTACAAGAAGAACTGAAATTCTGGCAATACACATTAATAGGTAATGTCATAGGAGCAAAACCTACACTCAAAGACATCAAGGATTATGCTATGAAACAATGGGGTAAATATGCAAATCCTGTTATACAGTATTATAAGAAGGGCTGATTTAGTTTCCGATTCTCATCACAAGAAGAAATGGATAATGTTTTGAAAGGTGGTCCATGGGGTTTGGGGAACAACTCTCTAATCCTTAAACCATGGACTCCATCTTTCTCATTCCACATGGAGAAAGTATCAGTGGTGCCAACATGGATTTTGTTTCCAGACTTAGAACCATATCTATGGACTGACAATGTCCTCAGTAAACTTGCCAGTAAAGTGGGGAAACCAATGTTTGCGGATCTTACTACCACATGTAAAGCAAAGTTATCTTTTGCTCGCGTGTTGGTTGAAGCAGATGTTTCAATGGAGCTTCCTGAAAGCATCATTTTGAATACCCCTTTTGATCAAACAACTCAAACAATCATCTATGAATGGCTCCCATTCTACTGTACTGAATGTGGGAAACTTGGCCACAAAAGTGAGAAGTGTAAGAAGAAAAAAGCTATAGTGACAGAACCAGAAACTGTTAGTAACAGCATCCCCTCCTCTCCTATCTTGATCCCTATTGGATGCACAGAACATGACTCAGCATGCCCTCAACTAGGTGGTACCTCAGTTCCTGTTTTGGTGAATGAGAAGGATGGGAGGAGCAGCTCACCTCCTTTCCCTGATCACTCTACTAATTGCAGAGCTGAAATGCACTCTGCATGTTCTGGGCAAGGTCAATTTACTACTCCAAAAAGGTTTCATTAAGAAAAAGGACAGAGGCTTTAAATTCAAAGAGGAAACTCACTTGGGCAGAGGAAATGCTAAGCAATAAGAATCAACAGAATACATCTGCTGCAAATAAAAACAACTATGATGTCCTAAACATGGATGATCCTACTATGGAGGATATGGTTAATAGCTTAGTGGATGATGTCCCTCCTGATAAACAATTACTATGAAGATCAGCTCCTGGAATATTAGAGGTTGCGATGATCCTCTAAAACTAGTGGAAATAAAAAAAAACTTCTTTCTCAAAAATAGTGTTGATGGCATTCTGGAAACAAGAATAAAAAAGAATAAAATTGCAGGAATTATAAAAACCATGTTTAAAAACTATAAAGTGATCACCAATTATGACTACCATTCTAATGGTAGAATATGGGTCATCTGGAACCCTGCTACTGTTCAGATTTCCCAAATAGCTGCTTCTGCTCAAATGATTCACTGTCGAGTTGATCATTTTGCTACTGGCCATACCATCCATTGTACTGTTACTTATGGAAGCAATGATGGAAGTACTAGAACATCCCTCTGGAAAGATTCGGAGTCTATCAGTCATTCTGTTACTGAATGGATTGCTCTTGGAGATTTCAATATTGTCCGGAACATAAATGAAAAAGTCAGTCTTATTCCTCCTAATCAGGCTGATATGCAGGAGTTTAACAACTGTCTTCTTAACTGTGGGTTGGATGATATTCACAGTACTGGGTGTGAATTCACTTGGACAAATTATCAGGAACCTGCTACTAGGGTTTGGAGGAAATTGGACAGAGCTCTAATTAATAGTAACTGGATGGCCAAATATCCCAGTTCTACTGCTACTTTCCTTCCTGCTGAGGTGTTTGACCACTCACCCATTTTGGTGACCATCATGGAGGATACTGGACATAAAGCAAACTTCAGTTTTTTGAATTGTTTGACAAAGCACTCCGACTATGATGCTTTGGTTACAGCAGCTTGGGCACTTCCAGTGTATGGATCTCGCATGTATTTACTCTTTGCTAAACTGAAAAACCTTAAAGGAAAATTGAGGAATCTCCACAATCGGCACTTCTCAAAAATCAATGATATAGTAGAAGCAGCTCATCAATCCTCCACTGACTGTCAAATGAAGCTCCAAAATCATCTACATTCAGTCAGTTTGATAGCCGAAGAAGAGAAGCTTCACAACGAATATATCAAATTCCAGGAAGCAGAACTTAGCATCCTTAAACAAAGAGCAAAGTGTGACAACATCCTAACTAATGACAGTTGTTCCAGACAATTCTTTGCAAAAATTCAACAAAGGAAGCATAATCAAATCATTGGAGATTTACAGGACATCAGAGGGGTAAGACAGACTGGATTAAACAAAGTTGCTAATGCCTTTGTTGAGTACTATACTCAACTCTTGGGGAATTCTACCCCTACTATAGCAATTGATAATGATTTTATAGCAGCTGGCGCTACTGTGGATGCTGAATCTTGGGATTCTCTAATAAAACCGGTCACTATGGCTGAAATAAAAACTGCGCTTTTTGCTATTGATGCTCATAAGAGCCCCGGTCCAGATGGATTCTCATCTGATTTCTTCAAGCACTCATGGGACCTTATCAAAGATGACTTTTGTCAGGGCATTCTTGTTTTTTTAAGAATGGGAAGCTGCTCAAGCAGGCTAATACTACCCTTCTTACTCTTCTTCCAAAAAAAACCAGTGGTTCAATCTGTTCAGGATTTCAGGCCAATATCCTGATGTACTACAATCTATAAAACTATTGCAAAGATTATTACAAATAGGATGAAAGCCATTATGCCTTCTTTAGTGGGAGAAGAACAGGCTGCTTTCGTTCAAGGAAGGAACATTTTTGAGAATATTATATTATCTCAAGCTCTAGTGAAAGGCTATGACAGGAAAAACATCTCACCCACAGCTCTCATCAAAGTGGATATCAAAAAGGCATTTGACTCTTTGCAATGGAGTTTCATTGACAGTATGCTACATGCTCTCAATTTTCCTCCCCTTTTCATAAATGGATACTAGGATGCATCACTGGCTCCTGGTTTACTATCAAGATCAATGGTGGTACTCATGGCTTTTTCAAAGAAAAGAGTGGCATTAGGCAAGGGGATCCTCTATCTCCCTTCCTATTTGTTCTAAGCATGGAGATTATATCCAGGTATCTCAGGAAGATTTGCTTGCAGCCTAACGTGTCTTATCATCCTAAATGCTCTAAACTGAATATTACTCATTTGATCTTTGCTGACGATCTGATGGTGTTTACTCGAGGAGACCTCCCTTCTGTTATTGCTGTCCAACTTATCTTATTTAAAATATCTGGAAAAAAAAATCATTCGTCCCTAAATATCTTATTTAAAATATCTAAAAAAATCATTCAATACATAAGATTTTTGAAAATATTATATTAGTAGATTTCAGAATATTAACAATTGTAATTCATAAATAGGTGTGTTGATACCCTTGATTAAATTAGAAATATTGAATAATTGGATTAATATAATTTAATTAGGCCTTAAAACAAGTTATTAATTATATTAAACATACCGAATTATAATTACATATTAACTAAAACAAAATTTAATAAAATACAAAATAAAAACGTAATTTATTTTCGCATTACGTTTTTTTACTTATTACATTACTATTTGCACAATATTTTCCATTTACATACCCCTAATTAAAAAAAATCTCTAAATCCATTCCCACAATGACTAACCACACACCTCGTTTATTCAAAAAAAAATCTCGAATTATTGATGATAATTTTAATACTAATCATTTATTTAATCCGTTAACTCCACATTTTAGTACTTTTTTTAGTTTTGATCAAATTAGTATTTTTTTGAGTTTTTTTACTTATATTTATTTATTTATTTATTTAGGGTTTATGGTTATTCATTTCATCTAGATTGAATGATACTGAATTACTTTTCGTTTGAGCATAACAAGTTGATAGTGTCTATGATTGATATGATGATCAACAATGTTGATTTCTACTGTGGAATGACATCGTGATTAATTTTATTCCATACAATCAACTTCATCGGGGATAACAAATAATAGCAATCTTCTATGAGTGATAGCTTGTTGAATTAGTTGTGGGCAGCGACGTGGGAGTATTGGGCGGTGGTGGTGCTTAAGGGAGAAGTTGAAGGAGTGGCCGGTAAAAGGTGGTGGTT
Organism: Silene conica; assembly: GCA_029255685.2. Lineage (NCBI taxonomy): Eukaryota > Viridiplantae > Streptophyta > Magnoliopsida > Caryophyllales > Caryophyllaceae > Silene > Silene conica. The sequence continues at coordinate 64,170,602 of CM055312.2, forward strand.
GCCGTCTGCCGATGCGCGGTGTGCATGGTTGACAGATGATGGATGATGGATGATGGATGGATGAAGGAGATGGAGAAAAATAGGAAAATGAAATATAAAAAATAAGAAGGGTAAAATGGTAAAAAGCGTACTACAATGAGTAAAATGTGTACTACAATGTGTAGAATATTTTATTACTAACTAAAACCATTTTTTTTAAAATAATATTAATTTTCCAGAATAATAATTTCCAGAATCTTTATTTTAATAAATAACTAAACCGAATTTATTTATTTTTTTTTTTTAAAAATTCAAAACTAAAAATTATTATTACTTAAAAAACTATTATTATTGATTAATTACTAACTAAAACAAAAATTTAGAAAATAAATTGCAAAAATATTAATTGATTCTATTACATATTACAAAAATATTTATTTTCCAAATAAAATCATTTAATTTTGTCAAGAGAATAAACTTAAACAAAATAACAAAAATTCCTAAATTAATGCTAACTACATGTTAACAGGACTTGTAAAATTACTAAACAACTCTAAAACTAACTAATGTGGTTTAAGTTGGGTTATCTACGTGTCATGACGTGATTGGTTGTGTATAGAGTTTTCCATACACAATGTGTAGCTGTAGCCTTTTCCACCTTATAACTATTGTGTCATTTTTCGCAATTTATATCTAGGATGGTTTAATATGAAATTTGTTGTACGTTTTTTTGTTAATTAGAACTCAAGAAGCCTTAATAATAATTATCATGGTATATGGAGGATCAAATGTTTTAACAATAACTTTTACGATAATATAAAAATCAATTTCTATTATGAAAATTTAATAGTTAATTTTTCATTTTCAAATTAGATTTATGTTTAAAATTTTGTTTCACATAAAAAGTAGGGTTATTTCAAAGGAATAATCCAACCTATACCTCATTTTCTCATATTAATCCCAACTAACGATTAACTGAGAAAAATCCAACCTATGACCTCAATTATCTTTCATTGAACTTTGTCTATTTTAGAACTCTTATTTTCGATAAGAAAGCACGTCACCTTGACTTACTTTTTGTTTTTCCTTCTTCCTGGACAAAAAGTAAGTGAAGGTGATGTGCTAACCTACCGATAATAAAAGTTTAAAAATAGTCAAAGTTCAATGAAAGATAAATATGGTTATAGGTTGGATTTTTCTTAGTTAATCGTTAGTATGGATTAATATGAGAAGATGTGACATAGGTTGGATTATTCCCATGAAATAACCCAAAGTATAGACTATTACACAATATCGAATGTTAATTTAAGCTTTCGTACTTTATGATATATTAAGGGCTGTTAAAATAATAATAGTTTTGCGTAGAAAGTATCGCATGTTACATAAAATATCAGATATATAAAAAATAGTCTATATTTGACTAATACTTGACAATACGTGGCAAACACCATGTTTATTTACCAAAAGAATTATGTTTGAAATATGTCAAAAATAAAAGACGGTGGGAAGATGATCTGCAATCACAGTTAGATAAGTGAAATAAGATAGTTATGAATATACGTAGAGCTAATCTGTTGCCTACACGGCTACGCTATAATGATTATGTGTCCGTTTGGTCAAAGTTTTGTTTTGGACTTAGAATTACGAATAAATTTTCAAGTAAAAAAAATGAATGTATGACGTACCAAACTCGTCATGACTATATAATATTATTCTGTATTGACAATAACATAATTTTATGTGCCCTCAAAATCAATTGATTTACGTGAACGAGCATTGTTTATACATTATTTGTACTCCACAATTTATAGTCTGGGGACTAAAAGTAGCTATCTGATGGTGGATATATTATGTATAGACCTATCAAACGGACCAGGCCAGAATACGGGTTGGCTTATACAGGTTATGGGTCGGTTTAAGTTTAGAATACGGGTTAAGAAAAATTTCTAACGTTGTTTTAATTAATTATTTTTTAAAAAATAGTAAAAATATTTTAAAATATTATTTTAATCATATTCAATTACATTAATATTTTGTGAAAACTAATCATAAATTGTTTCCAACTTTTTAACTTTGGTGTAGTGCAGTGCAATACATGCTACACAACTAATAGGATTCGTTCATGATCCATACGCGATAAGGAAGTATCTTTTAATGACAATATTATTGCATTCAAACACAAAAGGAAAAAAATTAGATTAGTTAAATATTTTGATTATTATAATGATTAGAAAGAATCATTTGCTCTAAACTATGAAAATTAGCTAATTAGCAATGAAGTACGTAATAATTCTTTTCTATTTGTCAATTATATCATGTCATTCATTAAGGTTGATTTCGTGATACATATTTCTATGTAATATCGTTTATAAAACAAGTTTTACATTCGACTAATATCATGTAATAGTATACAAGTTTAGAATATGGGGCTCAATAGTGGTTGTAATTTGAGGGGTTACAACGCAGGTGTTAATCATCCTTGATTCTAGGTATTTCCATAGGGTTTGCCTAGCATGACAAAGGATTGGAGTTTGTAAGTCTTCAATACTTAAGATAATAAATGCTTTGGGCTGTTAATTTTCGGTGCTAATAACAGTTAATCTAATCTAATAATAAAAAATTGTGTTTTTACATTTGATATTATTTGTAGCAAATACCTCGACAAGTGATATAAGTATAAGATATCAGAATGATTGAGATTAATTACTTGATTAATAACATAGGAATACAATGAGTATATATACACTTGAAGGGAATATAAGATATACTATAACCTAGGAAATAATAACTAAAAGATAACAACTATCCTAGTCTTAAGGAAACAATATACATGAAAAGATATACAAGATAATAATAGTATCAGAAAGGAATCAAAGGATTATGTATCCTTAATACGCCCTTACAAGTTGGACAATCCAGAGGATAGACCAATCTTGGATAATAAGGAGATGAACCGTGGTCGTGGTAGGGCCTTTGTTAGTGCATCTGCTAGTTGATCATTGGTGTGCACATGTTGGACACGAATGTCATTGTTGCGAACATGTTCTCGGACGAAATGAAAAGATATGGCAACATGCTTCATACGTGAATGAAAGATCGGGTTTTCCGAGTAATGAGTAACACCGAGATTGTCGCAATAAATAACAGGTACGGATGTGCTGGAAAAATGGCGTTCAGTTAAAAGAGATAGTAGCCATAGTAAGTCAGCAGTAACATCCGCAATGGCACGAAACTCCGCTTCGGTGGACGAACGAGCAACCGTTTTCTGTTTTTGAGACACCCACGAGATAGGGTTTTTACCAAGGTAAACAATAAAACCAGTCGTGGAGATGGAGTTAGCTTTGTCACCAGCCTAATCGGCATCACAAAAGGCATGAAGACTCATGGGAGAGTTGGAGTGTAATTGAAGCCCGAGGTCACGAGTACCATTCAAATATCGTAAGAGACGTTTAAGTGCGGTCCAGTGACTTTCTTTAGGATCATGAAGAAATTGTGCAAGCCGGTTAACTGGGTAGGCAATGTTAGGTCGGGTGAGGGCAAGATATTGTAGGGAACCAAGTAGGGCACGGTAGTCCGAGTGGTTAGGAATGGTGGGGTTTTCGGAGGTAAGCGGTGGGTACGGTGTGAGAGGGGTAGGGGCAGGTTTAGAATCAGTGAGGATGTAACGGGTGAGGATATCAGTGAAATATTTGGTTTGGGTGAGGAGGAGACCATGGGGATTTGGGGTGACCTCAATGCCAATGAAGTACGATGGTGGTTCGAGATCCTTAAGGGAGAACCGAGCATGAATGTTTTGGAGGAAGTTTGTGAGATGAGATTGAGAGGAACTGGTGATGATTATATCATCAACGTAAACGAGAAGGTAGAGAGAGTGAGTGGAGCGTGTGAGATAAAACAGAGAGGGATCAGAGATGGAGTTAACGAAGCCATGGAAGAGGAGGTAAGTACGAAGTTCAGTGAACCACGCACGAGGGGCCTATTTGAGCCCGTAAATAGCTTTTGTGAGTTGACAGATGTGAGAAGGGAGAGAAGTGTCAATAAAGCCCAGAGGTTGGGACATATACACGGTTTCAGTGAGGGAACGTTGAAGGAACGCGTTCTTCACGTCAAGGTGTCTAAGGGGCCAAGAGTTTGCGAGAGCAAGGGAAAAAAGGAGACGAATAGTGGCGGGTTTGACGATGGGGCTGTAGATTGTAGTGTAGTCTAGACCCGGCCGTTGATGAAATCCTTTTTCAACGAGACGGGCCTGGTACTTATCGATAGTATTGTCGGGTTTTTATTTGATGCGGAAGACCCACTTGCAACAAATAATGTTGAATTGTGATTGAGGTGGAACAAGAGTACATGTTTTATTTTTGGTAAGGCCATTGCACTCATCTTCCATGGCGGCGTGCCATCGAGGGTCAAGTAAAGCTTGTTTGACCGTGGAGGGAAGAGTGGGAGAAGACTAATTTAAAGTTGCTACTTTGGCGTATTTGGGGTTGGGTTTGGCGATATTATTGGTGAGACGAGTGATGACAGTGCGAGGGGAGGAGGAATTGTTGAAATAGAGTCTGAAAAGGGAGATGAGGGCGCAGAAACAGAGGAGGGGGTCTGTAGGGGACGAGGCAGTGGGCTGAGAGGAAGTGGTGTTGGTGGGCAGGGAGTGTTCATCGTGGTGACTAGAAGTGGGAGGGGAACTAGGTATTGGGTTTTCAGGGGGCAGGGGCTGGTTGGGACCAGCAGCTGGTGTAGGGGACGGGGTAGTTTGAGGAGGTTCTTTAGATTGAACAGTGAGGGAAAATTCACACCATTGAGAGGGAGAAGGTAAGGGAGTGGTAACGGAGGAGGAAAGTTCAGGAAACGTGTATTTGTGTTCGAAGAATTGAACGTGGCGGGATGTATAGAGACGGTTAGTTTTGGGATCTAAACAGTGATAGGCACTTTGAGAAGAAGAGTAACCGACAAAGATACATGGGGATGAGCGAGGGTCGAGTTTGTGGGAGGTGTACGGTCGGAGCCAAGGAAAGCATAAACAACCAAAGCTACGGAGTTTGTTATAGTTAGGTTGAGTGTTGAAAAGTTTGTAGAAGGGAGGTACGTTGTTGAGAGTTTGAGTGGGCATACGATTTATAAGATATGTGGCGGTGGTAAAGGCGTGAGGCCAATACTTAGTTGGAAGATGACCATGGGAGAGGAGGGCGAGACCCGTTTCAACGATATGTCGATGTCTGCGTTCGGCATATCCATTGTGCTCGGGGGTATGAGGAGGGGTGGTGAGGTGACTGATACCGTGAGTGCCGAGAGTGGAGGCTAGTTTGAGATATTCACCTCCATTGTCCGAGTATAGTTGAAGAATGAGTCGATTAAAGTATTTTTCAACTAGGTTTTTGAAGCGAATAAAGGTAGTTTCTGTGTCAGATTTACGTTTGAGCGGATATAACCAAATATACTTAGTAAAATGATCAACAAAAATAACATAGTATTTTAAGGAATCGTAGGATAAAACGGGAGATGTCCATACATCAGAAAAGATTAATTGTAAATGAGCACTTGAATGTAAAGTAGAAATAGAAAAAGGGAGCTTATGGCTCTTATTGATAGCACAAGCAGAACATGAATCAGAAAGAGAGTCTTAAAAGTAAAAATAGCTAGACGACTAAGATGATGAAGGACTTTTGAAGACGGATGACCTAGTGGATGGTGCCAAAGTGCAAGAGAGGCAGTAGAACTGGAATGAGCTTGTGGTGGATTCGGGGACCATTCAAACAGTCTATTCCGTTTGGTGGCTTGAAGAAGAATTGTCCCGGTTTGAATATCCTTAATAAAACAAGAGGTGGGTGAGAAAATAGCTAGAGCATTATTATCAGAACAGAGTTTAGGTATTGAAATGATATTGCGAGAAATAGACGGAACACGAAGAACATGATTAAACTTTAAAGAGATAATAGAATTGGAGTAAGAGAATGAACATATGTTGTCAATGGAAATAGAGGACCCGTCTCCAATTATAAGGTCATCGACACCATCGTACGGATCGTGAAGGGCCAAGTTGTTGAGGTCATTAGTGATATGGTGGGTGGCTTCGCTGTCAAAGAGGTAACTCTGACTATCGGTGGGTGGGGCTGTCGTGGCTGTGTTTGCTTGGGGTTGGGAATTGTGACGGGGCATAGGGGGAATTGGATAGTAGGGAAGCGACGGTTAAAGTCACGACAGATTTCCACAAAGTGATCGGGTTTGTGACACCACTGACAACGTCGTTTGAAGTTGACAGTAGGGGGTTAGAGGTGTTCTGATTTGGAGTATAAGTGGGTGAGCCAGACGGTTTAGGAAGGATGCCAAGGGAGTTATTGGGTTGAAAATTGCAACGGGTATGGTTAGCATAATGGACCGTGGCATGAAAGGTAGTAGTGGTAGGGTCGGGTTTGTATGTAAGGTCGTGGTGCAATAGTTTTTCATGAAACGCATCGAAAGAGATAAGAGTATCACGGGCATGTACCGCGTCAATTACTGCTTTGTATTTGGTGTAATCGAGACCATCAATTACCTGACTAATAATGCCTTCGGCATCCATGGGCTTTCCTAAATGAGCGACTCGTTGGTGCAGATTCGAATGTCTTGCATATAGGTTGTGGCGGATCTGTCGCCTTTCGTGATCGACTTGAGTCGATCCTTGACTTGTAAAATATGACTGCGAGACGAGTTGCCATATGTGGATCGAAGCGTGGTCCACACGGCATGTGATGTTTTGTCTTCAAGAAGGAGAGAAGTGATAGACGGGTCGATGGTACCAAGTACGGCACCTTTGAGAAGACGGTCTTGACGAACCCAAGTGTGGTATGCTGGATTCGACACTTCTTTCTTTTCCGAGTCAGTTTTGGTAGGGAGGGGACAGGGATGAGACCCATTGACGAACTTGAACAAGTCGAATCCAAAGAGGAAATCGGTTATTTGCGTGGTCCAGGAGCGGTAAGTTTGTGGGGTTAATGTGATGCATTGATTGAGGTTGATGACAATGAAGGGAGATAAGGGTTCATTGGAGTTGGAAATTGTAGAACTGGCAGAGGCCATTGGAACGAAAATAAGGGAGAGTTTTTTAGTTTGATCGAAGCTCTTGATACCATATAAGATATCAGAATGATTGAGATTAATTACTTGATTAATAACATAGGAATACAATGAGTATATATACACTTGAAGGGAATATAAGATATATTAGAACCTATGAAATAATAACTAAAAGATAACAACTATCCTAGTCTTAAGGAAACAATATACATGAAAAGATATTGAACGATTTTTTAAAATAATGCTCAAAAAGAAAATATTTATCGTTTTGGGTTTATTTTGGAACTATTTATCAAAATGGTGTCCACGTAGATTCGGAAATCCCGAACCTAAAATATGGGATAGACACGCCATTTGTAATGGCGTGTTTAGGTCAAATTAAAAAAAAATGTCGAAGGAACACGCCATTATCAATGGTGTTTCACGTTCCTACGCTGTATTTCTCTTTCATTAATTATTGGCTTCTCAAAGTTACCCAGAGTTGAGCCAATTTCAATTTCTCTTTCTTTTATCCCTACCCGTCTCTTTCCTATATTCCTGCATCTCTTCTTCCTTTATTCCTATACCCAGACATCATTCTCCCTTTTTACCAAAATTCAAAAACCTAAAAAAAATTAAGCAGATTAAAACAATAATCGTGTTCCTAATTACCATATCCAACAACCAAACACGAAACCAAACTAACCACAACCTCACACCTCGACATACCGCCATCGTCATATTCTCTCTTCTCAAGGTCGACGGTCATCTACGTTTCTTTGTTGCCACGAGAAACATACCATGAACGATAGCAGACGAGTAGATCGAAGAACCACAACTCCAGGAAAGTGAGCAAGCCGCTCGAGATTGGCCGGAGCTCATGGTGATATGAGAGGAGAGCATTTATGGAAGGTATGGACGTATGGTCAAAGGAGAGGGGGAGGGAGTGAAAGTCGTGGTGAGGTTGTGCCGGTGATTGTGGGGGTGTTCACGGTGGTTGACGATGTTGATTGTTTAATAATGGAAGAAATTGAGCAAAAGCCCAGAATTTAGTTGTTGATGATGATGGTTTAAAGGAAGAAGTAGATATTTGGAAGATTTGAAAGAATTGTTGTTATACCAAATTAGACTAGTTTGAAGAGAAAGTCAGGAATTAAGTTGTGACTTGAGTACTGTGACTTGAGCACTGTAGAAAAAAAGTTGTGTTTACATACACGCCAACTGGAATGGCGGGTTTCCTCAAATTTTTAAACTTTTTATTTTGAAAGGAAACACGCCATTTCAAATGGCGTGTCTATTCCGTATTTTAGGTTCGGTATTTTCGAGCCTACGTGGACACCATTTCGATAAATAGTTTCAAAACCAATCCAAAATGATATATATTTTATTTTTGAGCATTATTTTAAAAAATCGTTCAAAGATATACAAGATAATAATAGTACCAGAAAGGAATCAAAGGATTATGTATCCTTAATAATAAGTGTGAGTTAGTTAGGACTGAGTCAGTTAGGACTAACTAACTATGCTGACGTGTAGAATGTATATAACAGAAAGTTGTTACATAGTTTGTTACACCTTTAGCTCTTGTATATATATAGCTTAGTTCTCATGTACATAACTAATTTTACATCAATACAAATATCTTCTATTTACATCTGGTTTACTCACATAAAACCTCTATAATTCATCAATGGTGAACATATAAAGTTCATATGGTATCAGTCGCTATATGGTGATCCTGCGGTTTATTTCGTCATTCTGATTCATCTTTTCAATTGATCTTTTCTGTTGCAATCAATTGCTCTCTGGTTTTTTCTCCGGAGGTTTTTTTTTGCTTGAAATTCTAATCAAATCTTCTTAGTTGAAGGTATTTTTCTTCTGCGATTAGTTTCGTATGCTTCCGCATTGATAATTTGCCATTACTTCCAGCGTTTTTGCTTATTTTTCCTCATTAATGTTAAGATTTATCTTTTCAATAGTTCTTCTTCTACTTAATTTTTCACAAAAAAATTCATCAAATAACAAAATCATGCCTACATCCAATAATACAAATTCTGCAGAAAATACTGCTTGATATGCTGCTTTTGATGATCCACTTTTTTTATCACATTCTGATCAACCTTCTCATTGCATTGTTTCTACTCAATTCAATGGCACATAATTTCTCACTTGGAAACGTGACGTTTATATTGCATTGATTGCTAAGAATAAAGATGGCTTTGTGGATGGAACCTTTAAATGTCCTGTCAAAACTGATCCTAAGTATCAGCGTTGGGTGCGGTGTGATTATATGGTTATGCAATGGATTCTTAATTCTCTGATTGATGAAATTAAGGAAACTGTTCAGTATGTTAACAGTGCTAGGGAGTTGTGGACTGAATTGTTGGAAAGATATGGCCAAATCAATAATGTTGAAATGTATCAATTAAGGAAGGAGTTGTCTGATATCACACAAGCTGGTACTTCCTTAATAGAGTATTATAGCAAATTAAAGAGGACATGGGAGGCCATAGACAGTATTGATCCTATTCCTATGTGTAGTTGTGGAGTTCTAGATGCCTGTACTTGTCACATTCTGAAGAAAATGCTTGACAGAGACTCTCAAATCAAGGTTATCTAGTTTTTGATGGGATTGAATAGTGGTTATGAATCTGTTAAGACAAATGTCTTATCTATGGAGCCACTACCACCTCTTAACAAGACCTTTTCTATATTACAACAAATAGAAAGGCAAAAGCAGATAGCAGAAGCTGTTGATGTGTTGGCAGAAGCAAATGCCTATGTTGCGAATAGTAGAAATGCTGAAGTTCAGTCTGGCAATGGCAAAAGACCTAAGTTTGACAGTGATACCTCTTCACAAGTAACAGTCAAAACTTGTGATCACTGTCAAGGCAAAGGTCATCTTATTTCTGAATGTAACAAACTCAAAACCTGTAGTCACTGTGGCAAGAAAGGACATATTAAAGAATATTGTTTTTATTTGAGGAATATGAACAATAGGTTTTCCAAAGGTAGGAGAGGAAGTTATTCAGGGAGAACTGCTGATGTTCATTTTGGTGAAGGCAGGAATGTCTATAGACGAGGTGGTTACAGAGGAGGTTATGCTGCCAATGCTGCTTATAACACTGATCATGTATATCACCAAGAAGAAGATGAATATTCTCCTTTGGATTGTTATGAAGATGAAGAATATTTTACTCCTGCTGCAAACATGTTATCTGCCTCAGCAATTCCCTCTGATCCAGCCACAAACATTCTTGATCCTAAAACTGTCAGTGGCATTGCAAATTCTATATATCAACAAGTCATGGAGAATATTTCTGGAAGTACTTCTGAACAGCCTGCAAGTTCATCTCTTAACTTTGCAGGTACAATTCCAACTTCTCATGTCAATGTTGCCGCATATTCTATGTTTCTCAATGACTGGATCATAGATACAGGAGCATCTGATCATATGACTCCTTATGAACACATGTTAACTGATATTCATTACTTAACTAAACCTGTTCGTGTGAGCTTACCTGATGGAACAGTTAAAGTAGTGCATAAAACAGGAAAAATGCACTTGCATCCTCATATCATTCTCTACAATGTTTTCATTATTCCAGACTTCAGACAAAACCTACTTTCTGTAGGAAGATTACTTGAACATTCATCTTTGGATATTAGTTTTACTAAAACCATGTGCATTTTTCAGGACCTTTCAACTAAGGTCATTCATGCTCAAGCAAGGAAGATTGAAGGTCTATATAGGCTTTTACCTAGTCATGTTGCTATGCATAATACTAGGAACTCAGATATGTCTGAAGTTTGTAATACAGTAGTATCTTCTCTTAGCAATAAGTCTCAACATAAAAATCTTCATTTGATTCATAATAGATTGGGACATTCCTCTGTGGATAAATTGTCTCATATTCCTGATTTTTAGTTAATAATACAAAAGAATTTTTCTGTGAGACGTGTGCTTTGTCCAAACATCACATTCTTCCTTTTCAAAGAAGTAATTCTAGAGCCATTAAGTGTTTTGATTTGATTCATTTGGATTTATGGGGAGCTTATAGAGTCTCAAACATTAATGGAGCCAAATACTTTCTTACCATTTTGGATGACTGTTCTAGATGCACATGGACATACCTATTACATCACAAAAATCAGGTCCCAAGTCTAATTAGAGGTTTCTTAAACTTGGTTGAAAATCAGTTCCATTGTTCTGTTAAGACTGTTAGAACAGATCATGGTACAGAATTTGTCCAAGAATTTTGTGGAGGACTATTTCTTGAGAGAGGGATCATTCATCAGAAAAGTATTGTTGGGCGACCTCAACAAAATGGTAGGGTGGAAGGGAAACATCGCCACTTACTTGACACTGCCAGATCACTCAGAAATCAGAATACATGCCAACTTACCTTTGAAGTTTTGGGGAGAGTGTGTATTAACTACTACTTACTTGATAAATAAGATGCCAAGTGCAGTTATTGGTTGGCAAACACCATTTGAGATACTTTTAAAACAGAAACCCACCTATGATGAGTTGAGGGTGTATGGATCTTTATGTTTTGCCTCTCAACCTATTACTCTAAGGGATAAATTTGCTCCAAGGGCAAGGAGATGCATTATGATTGGGTATCCCTATGGTGAAAAAGGCTACAAACTTTATGATCTTGATAATCATAAAGTATTCTCCAGCAGGGATGTGGTTTTTCAAGAAGAAACCTTTCCCTATAAGAGTATGCAGGGACATTTGACTCAACAGAACAGACATTCTGAAATTGTCAATCTTGCTGCTGTCAACACTGATCTTATGTCCACAGGCCTGGATGCTGCAGTACACATCAACAATGATTCCATGTCTCTCAATAATCATTCTCCAGACCATTCTTTTAATACCAATTCTTCTCACAATAACAATTCTCCTATTCTCATAAATCAAAACATTCAAACAACTCTTGATAATAATACTGTTGTACAACAACAGACACACATTGATCCTATTCCACCCACTGTCAGACAATCCACCAGAGCCACACAAGTTTCCAGCAGGCTGAAAGACTTCCAATGTAACATCAAACTTCCTTTGAGGAATAATATTCAGGAAACATCTAACCAGTCTTCTGCTTTTCATACACAAGTCTTGAAAGACTTGACTGATTTTGATTGCTCTTATGTTGCTAGTTTAGCAAATGTTCTAAAAGCAGTAGAACCATCCACATATGCTCAAGCCTGTACAGACCCTCAATGGGTTGAGGCAATGCAGAAAGAAATAGATGCACTGGAAGTGAATAAAACCTGGGATTTAGTTCCCTTGCCTCATGGTCATAAAGCCATAGGATCTAAGTGGGTGTACAAGATTAAACATAAGGCTGATGGCATAGTAGAAAGGTATAAGGCAAGATTGGTGGCCAAAGGGTTTACTCAAATCAAAGATAAAGACTACAAACATACTTTCTCCCCAGTGGCAAAATTCACAACTGATAGAACCCTTCTTGCTGTTGCTGCTGCCAAGGGATGGCCATTACATCAACTTGATGTAAATAATGCCTCTTTACATGGGCATTTAGATGAGGAGGTATACATGGTACCACCAGCAGGGTATGTTCAAGCAACATCAGGCATGGTATGTAACTTGAAGAAATCAATTTATGGCCTCAAGCAAGCCTCAAGACAGTGGAACATAGAGCTGACTAAATATTTGATGGAGTTAGGTTTCAAGCAATCAAGAGAAGATTATTCATTATTTTACAAAGAAAAATCAGGAAAGTTTTTAGTGGCCTTGGTGTATGTTGATGATATACTGTTAACAGGGAGTGATGATCAAGGAATCTCAGACACCAAGAAAGGGCTGAATGATAGGTTTACTATCAAAGATCTGGGAACAATGAGGTATTTCCTTGGCCTTGAAGTGGCTAGGAATAAAACTGGGATAATTCTTAATCAAAGGAAATACATTCTTGACATAGTTCAAGATATGCAAATGGAGGATTGTGGCACAACTGAGTTTTTTATGCCAAGAGGCCTCAAGTTGTCCACTGATGTAGGAGAAGTCTTGGAGAAACCTGAGCAATACAAACGTCTCATAGGCAGGCTGTTGTACCTAAATCTATCAAGGCCAGACATATCTTACACAGTGCAACACCTGAGTCAATTCTTAAGTGAACCTAGACTGCATCATTTACAAGCAGCCATTCATGTAGTCAAATATCTTAAGCATACCATTAATATGGGTTTGTTCTATTCTACAGAGAATTATCTAAGTCTGATGGCTTACACTGATCCAGACTGGGGTACATGTTCCTTTTCATGCAGATCATTGAGTGGGTATTGTGTGTTCCTTGGCTCATCTCTCATATCTTGGAAGACTAAGAAGCAGAAGACAGTGAGTAAAAGTACAGCAGAGGCAGAGTACAGAGTTATGTCTTATGCAACATCTGAACTAGTATGGTTGACTGCTTTACTTCAAAACTTTCAGATAAATCAAATTCTTCTTATACCACTCATGTGTGATAACAAAGCAGCTATGCACATTTCAGAGAATCCAGTTTTCCATGAGAGAACGAAGCATTTGAATATAGTCTGTCACTTTGTGAGAGATAAACTACAAGAAGGGTTGTTGATACCCAAACATGTGAGGCCAGGACTGGTCTGCAATTAGCAGATATCATGACAAAGCCATTGGGTGCTCAACAACATCGTTTTCTGTGTGACAAGCTTGGATTGAAGTCAGTAACCTCAAGTCCAGCTTGAAGGGGGGCTGTGAGTTAGTTAGGACTGAGTCAGTTAGGACTAACTAACTATGCTGACGTGTAGAATGTATATAACAGAAAGTTGTTACATAGTTTGTTACACCTTTAGCTCTTGTATATATATAGCTTAGTTCTCATGTACATAACTAATTTTACATCAATACAAATATCTTCTATTTACATCTGGTTTACTCACATAAAACCTCTATAATTCATCAATGGTGAACATATAAAGTTCATAATAAGAGTTACGACTCGATGGAGAAAAGTTTTGGTACAAAGTTTAAGATGGAGGTAAGAGGTGTTCAATGGCAAGAACAATTTCTTGTGGTGGCAAAGCATGATCAAGGATTAGTTCTCATACAACACGGGTTGTATGCGCGTCTTGAAGATAAAAAGTCCGATGATGTTCAAGTTCGCAAATGGGGGGACATAAACTTACCCACAGTTAGTTCAATTCTGTTTGGCCTTGCAGCCAAAATCTAGTATATATATAGTTTGTTAGTAGAGATAACTTCATAGGAGATGTGGACCAAGTTACATAGCATTTACGATGTGAACCCCTTGGCTAATAACTATTCTTAAAGAAAGATCTGTCTCATTAGCAATTCTCTCCCTGTGTTGAATATCCTGGTGAAGAAAAGCTGCAGACATCCTTAGTCGTATTCTATCCGAAAATGGAGCCAAAACTCTATTACCCAACCTGCATTGTTGACATTTTTACCTGAATTAACCCAATTTACAAGTCTACTTGTTAAAAAATTGATGGATTGAGCTTTTTTGGGGCAAAAACCTTGATTTATGTGTAAATATGGCGTCTATTGGTGAGAGTATACAAAAAAAGTATAGACAGCAGAGCTTGCTCGCAGTTGGTAGCTAGGATGGAACTGCCTTTCCGTCAAGTGTACAGGAAGTAAGTTCCGTCTATGCGGTCTTCTCCAACACGCCCTGGCGCAACGTGACACCATCAGCACTCCTATACTTGCAGACAATGCAGTAAGAACAACGTTTTGCACGGAGCCAGGCAAGAGCAGTGAACCTAAGCATGCTAAAGCAAATGAACCACATATCATCGTAATCTCTCCATTCAGGCCGAGACGATAGACATGAATATTGGAAGAATGATGGTAATAGAAGAAGCAATAAAGGAAGAAGCAGAAGAAAGCGATAGAAAGCCTGATTGGGTTAGTCTCAAACGGGGAGCGTAATTGATCTCCTTGATACTTAAGTTGAAGCAAATTAATAATAATGGTGGTGATGAAGGTGAAGATAGAATGGTACTTATGATCATGATTAAGATTGGGTAATTGTTGTGATTGTGAGATGTAATTGGATCCAATAAATATGTTCAAGTTACTACTACTACTACTACTTGTAGACTGCATTTTGGTGAGAGAAAGGAAAATTGTTGATGGGATTAATGTTTTAAAGGTAGCTGCTATTTATAACTAGACAAAGGGAGGACAAAATATACAAAAATTGAATATAATGATCAGTGTAATTGGTCATTACATTCAATTTTTGCATATTTTTCAATTTAAGTTTTTGGTGCAAGTGCAAAAAGTCTTTCTACCAATACTAGTAAACGTAATTTTTTTTATTTTTTTGAAGGGAAATAGTAGACGTAATCCTAAATAATACTTCGTATTAATTGCATAAAGGCGAGGAAAGTCATTACCTGGATTTTTTGCTAATTAATATTTTTCAAAAAACATTTGTGGGTCAATTGTTGTGAATTGATTTTCACTTAAAGAGTAAAGAAGAGTAAAGAAACCGGTGGAAATTAATTATTAAATGACTGGTAGATCAAATTTAGTGTTAATGATTAAATTTTCGTACTTGCTAAATCTCGCACGCTAATTTGCTTAATCCAACACTTTTTTACCATAAATTTCCATAATTGCCCTTAGTAAAAAAAAATTAAAAAACTAAGGAATTAGAAGACTTCTCTCTCATTAAACTTAATCAATCTCTTATTCGTTCGACTATTATGGATCGTAATTCGCACATATGAAACGTAAGTTCGTCGTTTCATCGTAATTTTTTATTAAGTTCCGTATTTTATTCAATTTAGTTGATGTTTTTTTTAAAGAGGGTTTTTCAACAATTAGGGTTGAACTGAAGTAAAATTCAATCAATCTCTGAAATTGAATTGAAATCGGGAAATCCAATTGCAGTAAAATAAGAACCAATTGGGAGGGATTTTAGAATATTTATATATTCTAATTGCAGTAAAATCAAATCTTAGAACAATTGTTGAAATCGGGAAATTCAATTGCAGTAAATTCAGAACTTGAAATGAGTTGATTTTGGGGGAATTTTGTTTCTCACTTGTTTTTTTGGTGGGAATGATAAAAATGATGAGGGTATATTCGGAATAAATGTGAAAAATGTGTGGGATTGAGTAAAATGATTTGCGGGATTTAGCACGTCCCTAAATTTGTCATCAAATTCATACTTAAAATAAAAATGACAACAATTAATTGAGCCACCAAAATTAAAATAGAATAAAGAATGATCGAGAGAATGTAAAAAACATAATCCCTCCTATTTTATATATTCTTCCATATTTCCTAAAATGGATTATTCATATTTTTTTCACCTTTCCTATTTTGAAAAATTTTATTCAATTCTTTCTCCTCTTATCAAACCACACTCAACTCTTTTACTCTTATTTTATTATTTTTTAATGTTTGGGCGGTTGTGCCCACAATTTCTTATTTAATTTCAAATTATTCATCCCTCTCTCTCATCAACAAATCTCACCCAATTTTTTACACTTATTTTATTTTCTACCTTAGTCCTTGTGTCCAACTCAAAGGGAACAATATATGGAATATGATGAGTACTAAGCATATACTCTCTCCATTTAACCCCACCTTGTAAGTTTGCTTTTTGCACGGGTATTAAGAAACGTATTAAAAAAGCTATTAAAAGTAAATAGGAAAAGATAATAGAGAGGTTAAAAATATTTTTTAAAAAAAAAATTAAGTGGGGTTTTATGGTGGATTAGTGTGGGGGTATGGATGACATTTTTTGTAAAGTTTGATTTTCAATGAGGATAGAATGATTATTTTTTTAGCCAAATAAGAAAACACGTAAAGTGAAGTTGAATAAGGGAATATTATGAAGAAAATGTGACAAATTTTCATTGAAGATATAACTACGTGTCTTTAATTTAAAACGAGTCAAATAATTAACATAAAACAAAATAAAAATACACAATTTATACGATACTAGAATCATACTCCCTCCTACCCGTTTATAATGTCCCATTGTGACGAAAGGACAAAATTTATGAGATATTAGTTGTCTAATATTCTGGTTGAGTAGGGGTATGTAGATTGAAGAGAGGGTGTTATCAGGCACGAAGCTCGGACAAAATTACACCCAGGGCCGAAAATTTTTAAATAATCATAAATAACTTTTAAAATGTGATAATAACAAAAAAAACAAAAAACATAAAATTATTATTGCGATATAACTATAAATCTAAAATAGAGCTTGACGCTCTTTCAAATCCTTAAAGGTCTCTATAATTGAACTAGTAATAATTTTTTTTTGCTATTTCTCGTTCAATCTTGATTAGTAGACAACTTTCAAAGAAATTGGCTTCCATCTTATTGCGTTTAGTTGTTTTAACAACATTCATTGCTGAAAAAGCTCGTTCGGCACTTGCTGTGAATACAGGGAGAGTTAAAAAAAGTCTTGTTAATCTGAAAATAAGTGGGTAAATATTGTGCGTCCCGGTATTCACCAACCACTGACTTAATTCAGATATTGTCGAAAGGTTCTTGAGATCCTCATGTCGAGTTAACTCAACCTCATAATGACATAATTGTACTTTTAATTCCTCTTTCTCAACATTTGTGAAGTCATCGGGATAAAACTTATCAACAAGATTACAAATATCACCAATCTTGAAATGTTGCCCACTTGATCTAGGCTCCAAAGCACAACTGAGAGTTAGCAACTCTACCGATTTCTCATTAAATCTGTAGCCCGGCTCTTGTAATTGGACATCAATTGCAGCATAAAACAAATTCCTCTGATAATGGACTTCAATTGTGTTTTGATCATGTTGACGTCGAGCACGACCGCCTCTTTCGATATAAATAGAATTCATGTCAGGAACTTCTATATTACGTCTTTCACAAAATAAGATAACTTCTGTTAGAAGGGAATTACATCCATCATTTCTTAATTTCAGCAAAAGTGTCTTTGTAGTCTCAACAAGGTGTAATGAATTAATGATATCTTGTGATTTTCGTTGTAAAGCTTGGGAAAGCAAATCAGATACCTCTAACACTTTCTTCATAAGATGCAATATGAAGATGAATTCAAAAGAAGTCATTGTATCAAGTGCAGTAGTCGCTTGTGCACGTTCAGCGGATATATCTCCTTCATCAATTAACTTGTGAAAAACAGAACAAGTGGCACTAAACATTTTCATTAAGCTTGAAATAGATCTTAGATGAGAGCTCCAACGAGTATCACCCGGCCTTTGCAAATTGCTTGCCTGATTCAAACCAGTCTCAGTCTCAAGTTCTCCATCTTCAATCAACATGTCTATCTCATTGGAATACGTTTTTTGCAATTCGTTAACTCGTTTATACGATGCGAGAATGTGATTGACAACGAATGATAACTTAGAGAAAAATTGGAAAATTGGTATAACATCCTTTGCTGCTGCTACGAGTGCCAATTGTAAGCGATGAGCAAAACAATGAACAAAATATGCATAAGGACATTGTTCAATGACCAATGCTTGTAACCCTTTCCATTTTCCACGCATATTGCTTGCACCGTCATATCCTTGACCTCGTAAATTTTTCAAATCAAAGTGATAATGAGAGAGAACCTCAAATATCTCATTCTTTAGAGTCATAGCACATGTATCATCAACATGAACAATACTGAAAAAACGTTCCTTCACTAATCCAAGATTATTAACAAATCTCAAAACGATAGCCATTTGTTGTTTGCCAGACACATCCCTTGCTTCATCAACAATAATACAAAAAGGGTATCCACCAATCTCCTCCCTAATCGGGAGCTTTATTTTTTCTCCAAATATTTGTAAGATTTCTTTTTGTATGTCTGATAATATGTAAGAAGCATATCGAGGAGCATTATTTAACACAGCGCTATCCATATCCTTATTTAAAGACGCTTGATGCTTTAAAAGTTCAAGAAAATTTCCCCGATTACTTGAATTTTCACTTTCATCTCGACCTCTCATTGCCAATCCCTGCATAGCTAGCCACCTCAATGCTTCGATTGTAGATGTAAGTCGCAACCTATTTCTAGCAATATCTTTGGGTGTTTGTTTAGCATAAATGTTTAGTATATGTCTTTCTTGATGGAGAAAATCTTGTAATTGTTGTTCAGCATTTTGATGAGATGAATTTGGTGGGGTACCCACATGAACAATAAAAGCACCTTCTTTGCATGTGGCACATGCTTCCAGTCTTTGAACCCATCGATAATCAAAGCTCTATTGCTTTCCGGCTTATTAAATAAAAAACACGGGAAGCAAAATGCAGCATCTTTTTTGGGAGAGTATTCTAACCATGATCGGAATTTTTCATACCAAGAGGCCTGAAAACGACGACCATGAGAATCTGAACTGGATTTTTTATAATCTTTAGGCTGATACACAGGTTGCTATGGACCCTTCAAAATATAAGCTCGTCTTATTTCATTTTGTTTCCCGACTGGATATTGAGATATTTGCTCACGTTTTCCAGGATCTCGTTCCACCCGATAAGAATTAGTTGAGGGTTCTAATGATCTCATTACTTTTGTAGGTCTACTTTCTTCTAAAGGAGTAGTCTCGTTAACCTCATTGTCAATAGGTGTATTTGTTAATGGTGCACTAGCTTTGTTTGTTGAACTTTCACCATTTTTTCTCTTGAAAAACTCAGTTATTGTAGGAGTTTTACCCATTATAACTAGTCGACAAAAACACCTAATAAAAATTTCATTTAACAAAAAAAAAATAAAAATAAAAACAATAAAAATAATTTCACAAAATAAAAAAGTAAAATTGGTTGTCTTTAGCCGAAACGATAACTCTTGTGTGAGACGGTCGCACAAGTCACATGTAAGACGATATTATCATATAAATGAGCAAACTTATTATAAATTTGAAATGTCTCACTATAAAACCGTCTTATTCTAAAATTTAGGTAGCTGAAAAACTGACTTGCTCTCTCGCCGACAAATCACACGCCTATAGCTATGATAATATGAAATTAAAGTTAAAAGAAATTATACCCAATCCCCCACTATCCCAATTCCCACATTCATCTGTAAAGTAAAGTTAAAGAATAATTACCAAATTCCCAATTCCCGGTTTCTTACCTACTCTGACCTACCGTCCTACACTTCTACCCAGAAAACCAAAACCCCTTCAATCCTTCATTTAATTTCTGAGTTCCAAGAATCCAAGATTAATTTCCATTTTCCAAACGCAAATTCACCCAAACTAATTTCTCATAATCCCTAAATTTCTAATTAACATCTAAAAACATTTAACATCTTATTTTTTCTTTTGATAATTACAAACTCAGAAATTGTTAATACTATTTTAGTCATTTCAGAAATTAATCTAATGTTTTTGGGCAAAGCTCATATCTTGGACTTGAGCAATTTATCAAGGTAAGTTACAATGGTAAAGAGTAGAGAATAAAGATTATTAACAATTAATATATGCAATTAATCACTTATCAAACTAGCAAAAATTTCTATCAAATCTAATTCAAAATTAATAGAGTAATTTTTCTTAATGAAAGGAAAACAATAAATTAGATGAAAAATTACTTGTAGTTGTGTTGTAATTGATTTCTGGCTTTCTGCGGTCTTGAATTTCGATCAACAACCAATTGACAAATTACACCCACGAATCCCCGATTTTATTTTTTTGACTGTGGCGAATTACTTGTGTGCTTGTGTTTTTAGTAAAAAAAATAAGGTAATTATAGTAAGACTAGTGTAACACCCGTGAAAATTCACGGGATTGTTCAATTTTAATTTTTTTAGAGAAGGAAACAATTAAGTTGTTAAATATATTAAAATAAAAATTGATGTATAGGTAAAAGCTTTTATAAAAATAAATAAAAAAGTTTATATATAATAAGATATATAAGAACCGCTTGACATATAACTTGAAACAGCGAAAGATATGATTAAAAAATGGGAAGTTATAACTTTCTAATAAAGAAGGTTTTAGTTAAATAACTGAAACACATGGTTTAATAAATACTTATTATTTAAAATTTAATGAAATTATCAAAATTAAGTAATCTAAATACGTTATTCTGGAATAAAGCAAAATTATTAGAACCCGACTTTAATCAACTATTGAGTATAATAATTTAAAACAATTTGAATAATTTGTTGAGAACCCGACTTTAATCAATTATTGAGCATAATTAAACGTTACATGATTTGTCATGACAATTTGTGAAATTGAAAAGAATTTGTTGAGAATATTGAACACTTTTTTAGAAATTGTTTTACAGGTTGAACGATGGACGATGAATGAAGAGGAAGTGAAAGACATTTAAGAGGAAAAAAAAGAGGTGGAAGACAACTGTGATCTTCGAGAAGGTTATGGAAAATACAAAACATTTATGGAAGAATGAATGAATTGGAAAAATTCCATATATAAGTCGGTTTTTTTGATAAGGTGGCTGGTTCCACAAAATTGATGATTAGTTGTTATTGGTATTTTGTAATTAAGTTTTTTTTATTAGGTTTTGAGAATTGGTATCCATATTACACTACTACAAAATATAGATACAAAGACGGTTAAAAACCGTTCTCCTATGAGTGGCGGAACCGTGCTCCCCCTGGCCGTCCTCTTTACCTAAGAGAACGGTTCAACCGTCTTTCTTGTTGTTCACTTTCCAGCACGGTTCAAAGAAGAACCGTGCTCTTTTCTCCCCTTCCAGCACGGTTCAAAGAGGAACCGGTCTCTTTGCCCCGTCCTCTATGTATTATAACCGTGCTTTTTTCGCACCTTCCAGCACGGTTCGTAGAGGAACCGTGCTCTTTGCTCATCTTTCCAGAACGGTTCATAGAGGAACCGATCTCTTTGCCCCGTCCTCTATGTACTATAACCGTGCTCTTTTGTTCAACATGTTCAAACTTCGCGCCATATTTTTGAATTAATAGAGCACGCTTGAGAACATAACCGTTCTCTTTGCACCTGCTATTTTTTTTTAATAAATTAATTTATAATTCTTCCGGCCTATTATATATAATTCTTCCTGCAAATAAGCTACATAGCTAATAGCGTACAATAACATTGCTCCGACACCTATATTCAGGTCCAAAATTAGCTATATATAGAGAAAAATCTCCAAATACTACATCATTCATATATATCAACATACTTTCCGATCCACAAATTCTAGCTATGTATGTACTTAAGCTAAACTTCTAGCTACGACTTAAGCTAAACTTCATCATCGTTCATGGCTGCCTTAAACTGGAGCGCAAAGTTAGCCCATATATCCCTCACCTCGTCAATTTGCTCAAGCGAATATGTCAATGGGGCTCTAAGCATGAACTACAAACAAATTTTCAAAAATTGGTTAGAAAAATTCTATCCAAGACTCCTATATAAGTAAAATGATAGAGGTAAGTAAGTAGATGAACTAAAAAACCAAAAACATACGTACATTTGGAGTAATAGTAACATATCTTCCTTTGACGACGTCCAACATGTATCGACAAATATAATATCCACATAAAACGGAACCACAAGGCTGCAAAGGGGCCTGAAAGGGGAGCTCATATTATAAATAAATACTTCACGCACATTTACTATACTTAATAAGAGAAACAATAATATGTTAAGATATATATATATATATACTATATATACAAGAAGTACCTTAATCTTTTTCCAAACAACGTCGCTGGCCTCATATTTTGCAAGTGCATCGATAGAGTTCCTTTTCTCAAAGGCCCTGTATATATAGATAGCCAGGTTTATATATTTATCAATTTTAGTTGATAATGAAGCGTTAATTTCAAGTATAATAGAAAAACAAGCTAAGGTCTATGATTGATGGCTTTTGGGTGGCTTAACTTTTGTTCCTAGCCTACAGAAACATTTTAAGGCAAATGCAGGGGAGTAACGGGAGGTATATATAATATATGAAGGCAAAATAAAAAAGATCAGAAATAAGTTAGACATACTTGGTAATTGTATCCACGAAAAATTGACGAGGCTCTGTATGTCCGGCAGGATCACACCAATACACTGTACTTTGAGCCGGATTGATCACGCCCAACATCCAATGCTTACTACAAGTTATAGAAAAATACAACATAGATATCAACTTAAATATTGACAAAAAAAAAAAAATTAATCAAGTCATCAATAATAATACTATGAAAAGAAATTTATAATTACGTACCCCTGGGCATATGGAGCAAATATAAGTTTCCGACCTTTTCCACAATCGGTACATGTCATTGCCCTAGCAACATAATCGGATCGATAATTTTCATCCGGAGCAACGGATTCTGAGGACATTATCTCTGGGCACAAGAATCCATAGTAACTACTAATTTGCATGGTATCGGCAAGATCACTCAAATACCTACAACAATAAGAATCCATAGTAATAACTATCTAGTACTAGTTTGCATATTATCAGATATATACTAATGGGATTGCAAAGGGGCAGCTTAAACAAAGAGACCGAACCTCATAAAGAGTGTAATGTGAGAGGCACCAATCATTTGTTCATTTAACAAATGAACAATCTCCTCATAACTAAGGTAGCAAGTTTGTTCATTGTGTAACACATGTTCATCAATGGGAACACTGATCATTGTCCCACTTGCCTTTAAAACCCGAGCCTCAGTTTCTAATAACTTCAAATCCATGGTCCTCTACTTTTGCTTAAAATTGTGACTAACTTCAATTCCAAGGAAAGAAGATGGCGAAATCGAGGGCGAACACTTCTGAGGCTTGGACTTCTTTGCTGCTGCTGCTTTATTTTTTCCTTGATCATTCTTTTTCATGGTTATCTAAAAGTTGGCATAAATAAGTTGATAAATGGTATAACTCTCAGTGTATCTTATATCATTATACTAGCTAGAAATCTTAGTTACCTTATCAACAGGACTATGTATATGACTTTGCGGCCACTGAATAAATGAACCCTTAGCATGAGTCAATGTTATCATATCACCAACAGGCATTGGTAAATCAACATTTTCCGACCCAGAATAGATTTCCTTGATTGACACTTTTCTAAAACCATCACGAAGGGCACTGCCATGAATGGAAACAAATTCGTCCTTACTTGATAGGTATACCATTCCTGAAGCCACTATCTTCGATGATTTGTTTGGCAGTGATAGCACACAATCTTTCCAAGCCTAAAAATTTAAGTTATAGTAGAATTTCAAACTTTTTTCATTTACTATAAAGTAGCGTATTTAATGAAAAGCTTACATATATATAACTGTTGTGTTACTGGGCCAGGAATCTTCAAAACATTGGTCATGGGTGTACCATAATCCTCCTCTCGGGGTGGATCCTCAGTCACTTGTAGTGATTGCACTCCTTTTAGTGAGAGTGATTGCCTGTGAGACCCCTGTATAGATAGATTAGTGTTTTCAAACTTTGAACTAGATAGTGTTTTAAATGCAAAGCTTACAGATCCTTCTTAATGAAAACCTTTTACAACCTGCCGTGGTGATATGGTAGGAATCTTCAGAACATTGGTTAGTTATATTCGTCTACATAATTATAACATGTAAAAACACATATTAACAGCAGCAGGAAAAGACCGAGAAAAGCGGCAAGAATGAGACTTAAACCAAAACAAAAGAGCTTAACCTGATTAGTATTCAACCCTACCATATGAAGGACAAGAAAAAAATGTATCATGAAACAGAGCTTAAATGATAAAAACTAAGAATAGCCAGTAAGTATAAGACTTAAGAGATACATAAAAGGTAATTTGATAGAAAAGGTTTGATGAAAAGGTTTGATGAATTACCAAGCTACTTAACTGTTAAAGCGAATAAAACAAAGACAATTAAGTTTTAAGTACTAATATTAGTTAGTTTCTATACTCTGTCTAATACTAATATCAGTCCAACAAGGGCACCTCTCCTAAATTAAGAAAGTGAAGAATCGAAGGTCTACAAGCTTATTCCAATCTTTAGGTCTATTCATTCCATTCCTACATACAAAAAACCATAGAGACACTTATAATAACCAGAACAGAGAGGTGAAGAACGTGAAGATGATCCTTTACTGAAAATAACCAGAACAGCAATTGCTAAACATCAGAAACCAACCATCAGAAACCAATCATTAATATGACATTCTCCACTCTCCCCTGCACTCTCACAACCAAATTTCGGAGAGGTGCATTCTCCACTCTCCCCTGCATTCTCCACTTTTTCAGTTCTACTTTTTCAGTTCTACTTTCCTGCACTCTCCCCTCACAAGAACACGACATACATATCACAACCAATTTCGACATTATCTTTTTTCTTTGCATTACTATCACAACCAATTTCGACATATCACGGCCAAAAACGAAATACATATCACGGTCAAACCCTAAACCCTAAACCCTAAACCCTAAACCCATTCCCAACCACAACAACCCATTCCCAACCACAACAACTCATATCACGACCAAACACGACATACCACTACTACAGAAAGCCTTAAGGACATCGGACTTTTATGGTCAAGGACATCGGATTAGCAACCGATGTAGAGTTCCCTGATGTCCATTATGGGTATCAAGGACATCGGTTGTGCAACTGATGTCCATTTGTTAATGCACATCGGATGTTTAAAACGTCTGATGTCCATCATCCTTATGCACATCATACTTTAGCTCACATCTGATGTCCATATGGTATTGCACATCGGAGGTTTAATAAGTCTGATGTCCATCATTCTTATGCACATCATTCTTTAGCTTCACATCTGATGTCCATGTGTTATTGCACATCGGAGGTTTAATAAGTCTGATGTCCTTCATATTTATGCACATCATTCTTTAGCTGTAATCTGATGTCCATTTCTGTTCTTTTTTTTAAAAAAAACAGTTGGTACTGATGGTAATTTGTACCACCAGTATACATTATTCAGATGCCAGCCAGACTGCCATACCATCAACCAAACAAACACAAATTCAAAGCGAAGCACGACAAAGTCGTTTGTCTTTTATTAAACAAGTTCAAAGCAAATCACGACAAAGATCGGTCGTCTTTCATATACATTATCCAAATTCATCAACTAACCAAACATATAGGGTTATGCGTCATTTTAGACGACATCTTAAATAGTCTAGAGATCACAAGTTCAACAACTAACCAAACATCGGCTTAGTTTGCAAAATTAAAGTACTACGTTACTAGCTAGAAAGACTATGCACTTAGAAAATAGTCCGCCCACAAGTCCCTGACCTCGTCGATTTCTTCTTGGGAATATGGCAGCCGGTGTTTGAAAACCTGTAAATAATACACAAAATTCTAGCTTTAATAATAATACGGAAAAATAACTTCAACCGAGATTCGAGAGAGTTCATAGACAGTGAATGATCCAACCCACAATTTAGAATGATGCAGAAGCAAAGAACAATTAATATGGAAGCAAAGTAAGGACGTAATACGTTCAAGCATGAAAATCAAGTTGAATAAGCATTCAATAAGGATATAGTCAGTAATCAGCTAAATGTATAAAAATAAAGAACAATTTATATACTCCTGGACCATAATTCATTAGAAGGCCATGTCGAACAAGCAACGCAATTTATGTATATAAATAGGGGATGTAAAACGAGTATCGTGTAGTTATAAGCATTTGTGCATTAGGTTCATGCATTAAACCAATACATCACTAGAATTCTCGTAGTTTCAAAGCTAAGAAGTGAGGAGTGAGTACCAATACCCTACAATTGCAATGCTTTCTAAAAGCTGGAAATTTGTTATAATAATAAGTTTACAGTTTTTAGAAACTAGAAACAAGAATTGATACTAAAAGAAGCATTAGTAAACTGAAACCTACTTCCTTGATTAAGCCACACTTGGATAAAACCTCGACCACCTGCCAAAAAACGTGTGCGACAATGTCTGCTTACTAACACCAATTTACAATATATTAAACAAAAAGTACTGAGTATCTAGCTAGCTGCTGCTGCATTTGGATTTGTTTCAAGGCAAACTTAGTTTTCAAGAGACGGAGGAAACGATATTTAATAAGGAGATGAGAGTGTCAGAGTGAAGCATTTCAACAAAAAACATATGCAATTGATTAACAGCACAACAATGGATGAAAACAATAATAATAGAATTACTACAAACCTTGATAATTTGGAGATACTTGCAGAAATCATCTCCAAACCTTGATAGTTTTCAAGATACTTGCAGAACAACGGTGTATTGGTCATCTAAAAAAATAAGCAAAACAGTTACGGAGGAGGGTGCAAAACATGGATCTGTCCAAGTATGAATTACTTCATTTTTAATCTTGAGTCTTTACCTTTAGAAGCTTTCCGCTCACTAATCCAAACGCCCTTATCTAACCTAAGAAGAAAGACGAAAACACAAACCCAAAAAGCGATGAATAGCCAGAGGAGCTATCCGGCTGTGCTAGACCTTGACTTTTCGTTGAAATCGATGCTTTATCAAGAAAGACTATAGAGGGTTTGTTTGCCCTGCCTTTAGAAATAAATTGAGAAAAGAAGTTAAACCCCACTTAGGATTTACGAGCGAAAACTAGTTCTTTTCATTAGCATTACACTAGATCTATTCTTCTATCTTAATCTATTTTTCACCTGCAAAAGGAAGCTTCTCTATATGAGTTTATACTTCTCCTCTTATTGTACAAGTCCTGTCTGTATGTAGTCTTACTACTCTTCAAACTAAGGAAAGGTAAGGAGCTTTCTATTGGAAAGAGGAGGCTTTTGTTCACTATTCGGATTCTCCATCTATCCGCGAAGAACTTCAAGGAGCCGGCTTCCTGTACTAAAAGAAAGATCAGAAAGAGGAAGACAAAGACTAGTCAACAAAGGATAAGTTAGTTAAACAAGCCAGCCCTTCTACTAACATCTGGCTCTAGCAGAGAAATCTCCAAGAGCTAACTCACTACAAGCAAAGCAGTACGATCGCTTCACATGCTGCGTTCGTTTTTAATTCTTCAATAAGGATAAGTTAATACATCTATTTCGTTGAACTAGAAATCGGGGCTAAAAAGTAGACTGTTAATGAAAAAGCGGCATAAAATAGGGCAAGTATTAATAGGGAGAAGGCTCTCCAGATCCAGATCTTTGAATGGGAAGAGCAATACCTTCGAGAAAAAGTAACTCCCCAGTCTCTTGCTGGTGCATAAAGAGCTTATGCGATGGTGTTAACCTGTAAAACCCCTCGCGAAAGCGGAAATATAAACACATAAAAGTACCAAAATTGCAGCGGAATTTAAACTTTTTAGAAGATAAAACAACATGCGAGAAGTCTTAGACTGAAACGTAAACTGAAACTGAAACCAAAATAGATAAGTAACGGTACTAAGTACTGAATGAAATATATATATACAGCCTGGGATGGAACATCCCTACAGGCACCAAAACAAATGTAACAAACTACGAGTCCAGCTAAACGACATAAGGTAAGTCATGATGAACGGATCATCGCTCGCTAGCTCTCGTGAACCCCGATCTCCAACCAGCATGTACCTACATACATGAAAACATGTACGCCACAATCAGTGGGGAGTGACTAGATTTCTCCTAGCCACCTTTTGTGACAACACGTAACATATAAAACAATACAGAATACTCCAACATATAACAACATGTGAAGCATAAACAACTCATCATCTGATCTCTTGCTATCATGCGAATACCCTGCACGGCTCTCAACTAACTTCATAAACAAATAGGAAGGAGAGCCGGTTTCCCTACTGGTTACCCAGTCGGGGGGTCTTTCAATCCAATTATTTATGAAACCGAACTAAGAGTCATCCAATGCCTTGGATGATTTAACCACAAATCATATAACAACGATAACATACTATGCATATCTGACATTGTACCATCATCAAGGCAAGCAGATATAAAACAGCAAGTACGAAGGTTCAGAGGCGACATCTTAACGCATAACCTAGGTACTAAATTCACAATATCAAGCAAGGACTCAGAGGCGAAAACTCAACGCATGGACCGGCTAACACTGAACACTAGACTCAGAGGCGAAAACTCAACGCATGGACTAGCATTCAATTCACTATCACAAGTAAGGAACTCAGAGGCGAAAACTCAACGCATGTTCCCCTACCACATCACAAGATACTAGACTCAGAGGCGAAAACTCAACGCATGTTCTAGCACCAAACACCTGCACTCCGGGTAAGGTATGACAACCTGACTGCCCCGTCGTGCAGTTGCTCTACTCGTCAGACTCAGAGGCCAGCTTAAGGCATGTCCTGACGCAGTCACACATACATGTCTGGACTCAGAGGCGAAAACTCAACGCATGTCCCAGACACGACAAACAGACATGTATGGAACTCAGAGGCGAAAACTCAACGCATGTTCCCATACACGACAAACAGTTCACGTATTAAGTTCAGAGGCCAGCTTAAGGCATAACTTAATACGCATCAAAACAATATCATTCAAGTCTATGAACTACTCTATAGTTCTACCTTTAACTTCTAATCAACATTCGATCGACCTCGAGAACTAAGATGAGGGAGAGCCGGTTTCCCTTTCGGTTGCCCGACCGGGGGGTCTCTATCCTTACTCTATTCCCGAACCCAATATAATGTTACCCATCCTCCGGGGACCTCAAATACATGTCAAAGGTACATAAAACAAGTTTCAAACAAAACCGATTAAATATAATGTTGCCCATCCTCCGGGGACCTCAAATACATGTCAAAGGTACATAAAACAAGTTTCAAACAAAACCGATTAACCATCTGAAAGTTACGATTAAATTTCAAAACTCAAAACAGCCTACAGGGGTCCCCAGCCGGTCGGCAGGCAGCCGGTCGGCCGGCTGGTGACCACCTCAGCCTTTTCTTTCTTTTCTGAAACAATACACGAACTCCCAGCCGGTCGGCAGGCAGCCGGTCGGCCGGCTGGGAACTCAGCCTCCCTAAAAACTTGAAATCACGCATCAACAATAATGCACTCCCAGCCGGCTGGCAGGCGGCCGGTCTGCCGGCTGGGACTACTCCTATGTTCTCAAAACTACAAAATGCAACACAATGCACTCCCAGCCGGCTGGCAGGCGGCCGGTCTGCCGGCTGGGGAACCTAATCACTATGGGTCTCAAAATCTCGTAAAAATCACAAAAAAAACTAAGAAGCGCTCTCAGCCGGTCGACCGGCGGCCGGTCGGTCGACCGTCTCAGAGAGCCTGTCGCTGAAATCGCATTTTCCAGCCATTCATAAAACTCAACAAATCGACACAAAAACTCATGAATCGATACAAGTGCTGTTTTCTCAACATTACAAATCATCGAGTACTACTTCCTAACAGCATATAAATCCCAAAACAATCCTCAAACGATTAATTTCATGTATCCGTCTTAACATATGAAAAACTGAAATCTTACTTATGAACACATAATCATATTTCCAAGCATGAATTCTTCACATAATATAAACCTAAACATGTTTCTAAGTCTAAAAATCTTAATACTTAAATAAAATCAGAAACAAACATGAGAATCCATCAAACATGCTAATATTCACATTAAGGCCGAGTTATCTCATTATCGTCACCTTTCGAGCTAATCCGGCTAAAGATCGTCTTCAACAACGTAACTATCGGTCTCTGGGTCTTCCAAGCCGACACCTACAAGCATAGAAACGGATTTTAAGCCCTTAAAACGGAATTAAGAGAAAACAGCCCGTTTTTCAAAGTCGACGAAATGAAAAACGAAAGTGATGGATGACTAGGAAATCGAACGAGGATTCCGAAAACGTACTTACTTTTGCGATTTGAAGAACGGATGATGGAGAATTTCACAAAAGAAGGAAAGGTTTTATGGAGGTTTTAGGAGAAATTGATTAACAGTGGAAATGAAATGTTGAGGATGATTATGTCGACATCTTATTTAAATAGGGTACACAAGTGGTGTCCTTTCCGTATTAAAGGAACGGGTCGGATTATAAGAACGGTTATTTAAGTCGGATCTTTAAACAATGCCAAGTTTGTATTCGTCTTAAGGACTTAAGGTTCTTAAGACGGATCTTACTTTTAAATTAAAATCTTTCGAAATAATTTATTAAAATATTATTTTATTACATAAAATAATTTAAAACGATTAAATTAGATTTTACGAAAATACGGGATGTTACAATCACCCCAACTTCAAAAAGTTTCGTCCTCGAAACTCGAACGGATATAAATCTATACACTATACCTCAATCAAAAAGAGAAGGATGCGCGATACGCATCGAAGCCTCAGTCTCCCACGTCTGCTCCTCAACCTCACCGCAACGCCAAAGGATCTTCACTAGCGGCACCACCTTGCTCCTAAGCTTCCTTTCCTGACGGTCAAGGATCTTCACTGGACGCTCCTCGAAAGCAAGACTCGGCTCCAAGTTCTCGATCTCTCTAGGCAAAACATGACTCGGGTCACTAACATACTTACGGAGCTGGGAAACATGAAAAACGCTATGAACCTTGCCCAAACTAGGAGGCAAGTCCAATCGGTAAGCAGCAGCACCAATCCTCTTCACGATCTCAAAAGGTCCAATATACTTATGGCTCAACTTGCCCTTAACTCCAAACCTTTTGACGCCCTTCATCGGAGAAACCCTCAAGAAAACTCGATCACCCACCTCAAACTCTAAGGGTCTACGGCGAACATCAGCATAGGATTTCTGTCGGTCCTGTGCGGCCTTCATCCTACCTCTGATAAGCTGAACCTGGTCAATAGTAACAGCTAACTGGTCCGGTCCTAGGTCACGAACGTCACTAGCCTGATCCCAGCAGATCGGGCTACGGCACTTCCTACCATAAAGAGCCTCGTACGGAGCCATACCAATGGAAGCATGATAACTGTTGTTGTAAGAAAACTCTACCAACGGCAAACACTGCTCCCAAGAAC
The DNA here is from genome assembly GCA_029255685.2 of Silene conica. Classification (NCBI taxonomy): domain Eukaryota; kingdom Viridiplantae; phylum Streptophyta; class Magnoliopsida; order Caryophyllales; family Caryophyllaceae; genus Silene; species Silene conica. The sequence continues at coordinate 64,202,470 of CM055312.2, forward strand.
TCTGAAAATCAAGGGCACAAGCACGGAGCAAATCCTCTAATGTTTGTATAGTCCTCTCGGACTGACCATCGGTCGCGGCATGAAATGCGGTACTCATCAACAAACGGCTACCCATCGCCTCCTGCAGAGCCTTCCAGAACCTGGAACAAAATCTCGGATCTCGATCTGAAACTATCTCTCTCGGGACACCATGATATCGGACTATCTCAACAATATAAGCCCTGGCTAAACGGTCCATACCCATGTCTCTCTGATCGGCACGAATCTGACACACTTAGTTAGACGATCAACAATAACCCAAATCGCATCTTTGCCTCCCACGGTCTTAGGCAATGCTGTAACGAAGTCCATAGATATACACTCCTACTTCCACTGAGGAACGGGAAGCGGCTGTAGCAAACCACCAGGTCTCCTATGCTCTATCTTGACTTGTTGACAAGTCAAACACCTACTAACATAATCCAAGATCTCCTTCTTCATACCAGGCCACCAAAACATAAGCCTCAAATCCTTGTGCATCTTCTCTCCTCCTGGATGAACGGAGTACGGTGACAAGTGAGCCTCATCAAGAACCTTCTTCCTTAAATTTGGCACATCAGGAACATACATCCTACCACGGAACCTAAGGAAACCATCAGCATCAATCACTAAGTCAGGTGCAACACCACTCGAAATCTTAGCCTCGAACTTCTTGAAATCGGCATCTGAAGGCAAACTCTGGCGAATCTCCCAATATAAAGACGGCTCGGCAGTCATAGCAGCTAACCAATCAAAACCACTACCCACCATCTCTAACCTCAGCTTCCGGAACTCGGAACACAACTCATCGGGCAATACTCTCATGGCACTCATCGAGTGAGAAGTCTTGCGGCTAAGCGCATCAGCAACTACATTGGCTTTTCCCTCATGATATAACAACTCGGTGTCATAATCTTTCACCAACTCTAGCCAACGTCTCTGTCTCATGTTAAGGTCTTTCTGAGTGAAAATGTACTTAAGACTCTTGTGATCTGTGAAAATACGGCAATGGGATCCAATCAGGTAATGACGCCACATCTTCAAAGCATGAACAACTGCGGCCAACTCCAAATCATGTGTCGGATAGTTCACCTCATGAACTCTCAACTGTCTAGATGAGTAGGCTATCACCTTACCACTCTGCATCAGTACGCATCCAAGTCCTAACATCGAAGCATCACAATACACATCAAAATCCACTCCGATCTCTGGCAAAGCTAACACGGGGGCGGAAGTCAATCTGGTCTTCAACTCCTGGAAAGAACTTTCACACTTGACGGTCCACACAAATTTGGCTTCTTTCTTCAGTAACTGAGTCATCGGGCGAGCTAATCTAGAGAAATCCTCGACAAATCTACGATAATAACCAGCCAATCCAAGGAAACTACGGATCTCTCCAACATCTTTGGGACTCTCCCAATCAACCACAGCCTCTATCTTCGCGGGATCTACCATCACACCCTCGCTGGATATCACATGTCCTAAAAAGGCAACCTTCGAGAGCCAAAATTCACACTTCGAAAACTTTGCGAACCATTTATGTCTGCGCAGAATCCCTAGAATCAATCGAAGATGCTCAGCATGTTCCTCATCGGTCTTCGAATATATCAAGATGTCATCAATGAAAACCACAACACATGTGTCAAGATACTCACTAAAGGTACGGTTCATCTGATCCATGAAAATAGCTGGTGCATTAGTCAACCCAAATGGCATAACCACGAACTCAAAATGCCCATATCTGGTACGAAAAGCAGTCTTCGCAATATCGGCCTCTCTCACTGGAATCTGATGATAACCCGATCGAAGATCAATCTTGGAAAACCTAGAAGCACCTCTCAACTGATCGAATAAGTCATCTATCCTAGGCAAAGGATATCTGTTCTTCACGGTCACTCGGTTCAACTCTCTATAGTCGATACACAGTCTCATGGAACCATCTTTCTTCTTAACGAACAAAACGGGAGCATCCCACGGAGAAGCACTCGGTCTAATGAAACCTTTCTCGATCATCTCTTCCAATTGCTGCTTCAACTCTTTCAACTCTGGCGGAGCCATACGGTAAGGAGCTTTGGAAATCGGTCCGGTACCTGGAACAAGCTAAATAGTAAACTCCACATCTCTCTCTGGCGGTATCCCTGGCAAGTCATCTGGGAACACATCTGGATACTCACGAACAATGGCTACATCCTCAAGCTTCGGTAGCGATGGTTTAGCAGCTGTAACAACACACAGGAAGGCTTGGCAACCCTTCCTAAGAAGATGAGAAGCTTTCATTGAAGAAATCACTCGGACACCCTTTTGAGGGCGAGTTCCCCTATAGGAAACACGAACTCCTGAAGAACTCCTCAAGCAGATTTTCTGGTCGCGACACTCGAAGCGAGCATGGTATCGCGATAACCAATCCATACCGAGGATAATGTCAAACTCCTCGAGAGGAAATCTTAGTAAGTCCGCTGGAAATGTGGCTTGACCAATAATAATAGGAACATCCCTATGGGACGAAGAGCAGGAAAACACGTCTCCAGAAGGTAAGGAAATAGAAGTCTCCTCAACCAATGAAGACTCAAGAGCTAGACGGTCGGCGAACTGAGTCGATATAAATGATAAAGAAGCTCCAGTATCGAATAAAATAAGGCACTCAGCACCAAGAACAGAAAAGATACCAGCAACAATGTCTGGATGAGCCTCTGCCTCAGCCCTGGTCATCACGAAGATCTTCCCCTTCGGCTTTCCTCCTCTGGTCGCTGCAGCAGCAGTGGCAGCCTTGCCAAGAACAGTATCCTTCTCAGGACAATCAAAGGATCTATGCCCATATCCATTACAAGTATAACACTTATAGGCATTCTTGAAACAATCAAACCCTGGATGAAGCGGTTTACCACAACGGCGGCAAACAGTAGAAGCAGTGTCGGTGTGAAATGTGGTCTTAGCAACCGGAGCAGAGAACCTCTCAAAACGCTTCTTCTGAGAAGAAGGCGAAGAAGTAGAAGGAACAAATGGTCTCTTCCCCTGGTACACGGATCTCTGGTGAGGTGTCACACTAGAAGTAGCAGCACGGGTCTCAGCATCTATGGCACGAATAGAACTCTCGGCCCAAATAGCATCATCATACACCTCCACGAAAGAAGTAGAGTCATGACGAACCATGCTCTCGATGCGCGGTCCTAGCTTGCCACGGTAAAAGTAGACTCTCTCGGCCTCATCTCTGACAAACCTCGATGCGAAGTGAGCTAGCTGGTTGAAACGGTCTGTGAACTCCTGAACTGACATCTTGCCTTGCTTTAGATCCATGAATTCTTTGAGTCGCTGTGATCTGAGCTCTTTAGGATAGAACCTCGTCTCGAGCTTATCCTTGAAAGCATCCCAATCGAACAGTGGATCAAGAGTGAAAGTAGGTCCTGTCAACGCCCACCACCTATCGGCCTCAAGAGTAAGAAAGTGAGTGGCTAGCCGCACTCTATCCTCTCTACTCACCGAATACATAGTGAAGCTCTTTTCCATCTCTCTAAACCACTCGGTAAGAGCTACCGGGTCAACCTCGCCACCATATGTCTTCACGTGGCTACGGGACATCTGCGAAGCTATCCATGAGAAACTACCAGGACGATTAGCCTCGTTGCCTGGCGGTGGAGGAGGTGGAACATTCCCGGCTTGCTGTCTCTGAGTCTCAAGCAAATGCTGAATTGCTTGCAGCACAATGTTATCAGCAGCCCTAGGTCTCACCATCCTTCAAAAGAGAAAACAAGTATTAGCTTAACAATTAGCAATCACAAATAGACTACAAAATAAGTCCTTAGATCTACCCATCTCTCATTCATTATTTGTTTATTTGGTCAAGTTAAGGTTGGGGGTCACATGAGTGCGTCGGGAGCAATAATGCTCTGATACCAACTGTAAAACCCCTCGCGAAAGCGGAAATATAAACACATAAAAGTACCAAAATTGCAGCGGAATTTAAACTTTTTAGAAGATAAAACAACATGCGAGAAGTCTTAGACTGAAACGTAAACTGAAACTGAAACCAAAATAGATAAGTAACGGTACTAAGTACTGAATGAAATATATACACAGCCTGGGATGGAACATCCCTACAGGCACCAAAACAAATGTAACAAACTACGAGTCCAGCTAAACGACATAAGGTAAGTCATGATGAACGGATCATCGCTCGCTAGCTCTCGTGAACCCCGATCTCCAACCAGCATGTACCTACATACATGAAAACATGTACGCCACAATCAGTGGGGAGTGACTAGATTTCTCCTAGCCACCTTTTGTGACAACACGTAACATATAAAACAATACAGAATACTCCAACATATAACAACATGTGAAGCATAAACAACTCATCATCTGATCTCTTGCTATCATGCGAATACCCTGCACGGCTCTCAACTAACTTCATAAACAAATAGGAAGGAGAGCCGGTTTCCCTACTGGTTACCCAGTCGGGGGGTCTTTCAATCCAATTATTTATGAAACCGAACTAAGAGTCATCCAATGCCTTGGATGATTTAACCACAAATCATATAACAACGATAACATACTATGCATATCTGACATTGTACCATCATCAAGGCAAGCAGATATAAAACAGCAAGTACGAAGGTTCAGAGGCGACATCTTAACGCATAACCTAGGTACTAAATTCACAATATCAAGCAAGGACTCAGAGGCGAAAACTCAACGCATGGACCGGCTAACACTGAACACTAGACTCAGAGGCGAAAACTCAACGCATGGACTAGCATTCAATTCACTATCACAAGTAAGGAACTCAGAGGCGAAAACTCAACGCATGTTCCCCTACCACATCACAAGATACTAGACTCAGAGGCGAAAACTCAACGCATGTTCTAGCACCAAACACCTGCACTCCGGGTAAGGTATGACAACCTGACTGCCCCGTCGTGCAGTTGCTCTACTCGTCAGACTCAGAGGCCAGCTTAAGGCATGTCCTGACGCAGTCACACATACATGTCTGGACTCAGAGGCGAAAACTCAACGCATGTCCCAGACACGACAAACAGACATGTATGGAACTCAGAGGCGAAAACTCAACGCATGTTCCCATACACGACAAACAGTTCACGTATTAAGTTCAGAGGCCAGCTTAAGGCATAACTTAATACGCATCAAAACAATATCATTCAAGTCTATGAACTACTCTATAGTTCTACCTTTAACTTCTAATCAACATTCGATCGACCTCGAGAACTAAGATGAGGGAGAGCCGGTTTCCCTTTCGGTTGCCCGACCGGGGGGTCTCTATCCTTACTCTATTCCCGAACCCAATATAATGTTACCCATCCTCCGGGGACCTCAAATACATGTCAAAGGTACATAAAACAAGTTTCAAACAAAACCGATTAAATATAATGTTGCCCATCCTCCGGGGACCTCAAATACATGTCAAAGGTACATAAAACAAGTTTCAAACAAAACCGATTAACCATCTGAAAGTTACGATTAAATTTCAAAACTCAAAACAGCCTACAGGGGTCCCCAGCCGGTCGGCAGGCAGCCGGTCGGCCGGCTGGTGACCACCTCAGCCTTTTCTTTCTTTTCTGAAACAATACACGAACTCCCAGCCGGTCGGCAGGCAGCCGGTCGGCCGGCTGGGAACTCAGCCTCCCTAAAAACTTGAAATCACGCATCAACAATAATGCACTCCCAGCCGGCTGGCAGGCGGCCGGTCTGCCGGCTGGGACTACTCCTATGTTCTCAAAACTACAAAATGCAACACAATGCACTCCCAGCCGGCTGGCAGGCGGCCGGTCTGCCGGCTGGGGAACCTAATCACTATGGGTCTCAAAATCTCGTAAAAATCACAAAAAAAACTAAGAAGCGCTCTCAGCCGGTCGACCGGCGGCCGGTCGGTCGACCGTCTCAGAGAGCCTGTCGCTGAAATCGCATTTTCCAGCCATTCATAAAACTCAACAAATCGACACAAAAACTCATGAATCGATACAAGTGCTGTTTTCTCAACATTACAAATCATCGAGTACTACTTCCTAACAGCATATAAATCCCAAAACAATCCTCAAACGATTAATTTCATGTATCCGTCTTAACATATGAAAAACTGAAATCTTACTTATGAACACATAATCATATTTCCAAGCATGAATTCTTCACATAATATAAACCTAAACATGTTTCTAAGTCTAAAAATCTTAATACTTAAATAAAATCAGAAACAAACATGAGAATCCATCAAACATGCTAATATTCACATTAAGGCCGAGTTATCTCATTATCGTCACCTTTCGAGCTAATCCGGCTAAAGATCGTCTTCAACAACGTAACTATCGGTCTCTGGGTCTTCCAAGCCGACACCTACAAGCATAGAAACGGATTTTAAGCCCTTAAAACGGAATTAAGAGAAAACAGCCCGTTTTTCAAAGTCGACGAAATGAAAAACGAAAGTGATGGATGACTAGGAAATCGAACGAGGATTCCGAAAACGTACTTACTTTTGCGATTTGAAGAACGGATGATGGAGAATTTCACAAAAGAAGGAAAGGTTTTATGGAGGTTTTAGGAGAAATTGATTAACAGTGGAAATGAAATGTTGAGGATGATTATGTCGACATCTTATTTAAATAGGGTACACAAGTGGTGTCCTTTCCGTATTAAAGGAACGGGTCGGATTATAAGAACGGTTATTTAAGTCGGATCTTTAAACAATGCCAAGTTTGTATTCGTCTTAAGGACTTAAGGTTCTTAAGACGGATCTTACTTTTAAATTAAAATCTTTCGAAATAATTTATTAAAATATTATTTTATTACATAAAATAATTTAAAACGATTAAATTAGATTTTACGAAAATACGGGATGTTACATAACCGCTCTTTCCCCTCACTGCGCCTTCTTTTTACTCTAAGGGATTCTCGACGAGGGTATAAAGGGAAAGGGCTTTTCGAAAACTTTTCGTATTGTATTAATGGACACCTTTTCATAGGATTTGGTGGGACTGAAACAAGCACTTCACTAAGTAATAACAAAACAGAAGCAATCGTTGCCACAATCGTTGATAACAAAACCCCCAATTTAAACCCTAAACCCTAAACCACAATCAATTTAATTCTTGAATCAAAATTAGTATGAGCTTTGAAATTAGTATGAGCTTTGAAATTATACCTATTATTGGGTAGAGCAAAGGAGGCAAAATTGTATGACCTATCAAGGACGAGAAGAGTGTTGTGCTTCAGTATCATTTATCGGCGCTACTCGTGGAGCTGATGATGAGTAATGCATGCATCGATGGACGCCTGGTTGTCGCGGTGGAGAAGATGGCGGTCGATGGCAAAGAGGAGTTGGCGTGGAAGCGGATAACGGATGTGTATGTGGGAATTGGGAAATGGAGCAGAGATGCGGAGTACAGTGGGGAAAAGAAGAAGACGGGTTTTTGATGAGTGAATGAGTCAGTCTTTTTGCGCGCATTAGGGTTACTAAAAAATGAAATGCATTAACATGGGTTTTACAAACAACCCATGTCCATTAATGTCATAACTTATGGACATGGGTTGTAAAAAACAACCGATGTCCATATGTATATATGCACATCGGATTTTTCAAAAATCCGATGTGCATTATTTACTACATCGGATTTTTTAAAACTCATGTCCATTCACTGATGTCCTTAAGGGTTTCTGTAGTAGTGTACATATTGGTAATTCGAATAATTGAGGAAAAATAAGAAAACACGAGTAAAGGAGAAAGATGGCGTACGAATTATCGATGTGCTTGCTTCAGTTGCTTTGAAATTTGTAGTAGTACTGTTTTATTGCTTAGGTTGCTTCGAAAACAAGAGCAAAGGAGAAGCTATGGCTGCTGGGTTTCGAAATTGTGTATCGTCGTCTTTGTGTTTGAGAGGTTTTCAAAAACTGTCGTTTGTGTTCTATTGTGTTTTGTTTCGAATTTATGAAAGAACAAAGAGCACGGTTCAATAATGAACCGTCTTGGTTGGCTATGTAAGAGCACGGTTACACAAAGAACCGTCTTGGTTGTTTATGAATAACAAAGAGCACGGTTGGAAAATGAACCGTCTTCGTTGTTTATGAATAACAAAGAGCACGGTTGGTAACTCAACCGTCTTGGTATATTATGTATGAAAATCAAAGAGAACGGTTAATTTGTTAAACCGTGCTCTTTGGTGTTTTTTAAAAACTATAAAGACGGACATTTTATAGAACCGTCTTCTATTTCTATATTAAAAACTCGCGCCCAATTTTAGTGACACATTAAGACGGTTCCGCAAAATTTCGTTCCTTAAGCCCCGTCTCCTAAACTTATATTTGTAGTAGTGTTAATTAACACGGTTATATTAATTAAGACAGTTAATTAAGTGGTTGTATAATTAATTCCAGTTTTTTATTTGGTTTTGAGAATTGATACCCATATTAATTAACACGGTTAATTAGGTGGTTGTATAATTAATTTCAGCTTTTTATTTGGTTTTGAGAATTGGTACTCAATTTAATTAACACGGTTAATTAGGTGATTGTATAACTAATTTCAGTTTTTTATTTGGTTTTGTGAATTGGTACTCATATTAATTAACACGGTTATATTAATTAATTAATTAGGTGGTTGTATACTTAATTTCTGTTTTTTATTTGGTTTTGAGAATTGGTACTTATATTAATTAACACGGTTAATTAGCTGATTGTATAACTAATTTCAGTTTTTTATTTGGTTTTGTGAATTGGTACTCATATTAATTAACACGGTTATATTAATTAACACTGTTAATTAAGTGGTTGTATAACTAAGTCCAGTTTTTTATTTGGTTTTGAGAATTGATACCCATATTAATTAACACCGTTATATTAATTAACACGGTTAATTAGGTGGTTGTATAATTAATTTCAGCTTTTTATTTGGTTTTGAGAATTGATACTCAATTTAATTAACACGGTTAATTAGGTGATTGTATAACTAATTTCAGTTTTTTATTTGGTTTTGTGAATTGGTACTCATATTAATTAACACGGTTATATTAATTAATTAGGTGGTTGTATACTTAATTTTTGTTTTTTATTTGGTTTTGAGAATTGGTACCCATATTAATTAACACAGTTATATTAATTAACACGGTTAATTAGGTGGTTGTATAATTAATTTCAGATTTTCATTTGGTTTTGAGAATTGGTATCCATATTAATTAACACGGTTAATTGAGTGGTTGTATAATTAATTTCAGTTTGATCCTCCAACTTCAGTATTATCCAGTTGTCATCCAATCGCTATCCTCAAATGGTCCTCCCCTCTCGTTGATCTATGTACGTAAAGTAATGGTTGTGCCATTCCTAAATGGGAAGAACGATATGGAAAGGAGGGAGTATGACGCTAATTGTGTTTTTACCCGACCTTAGTGATTTGTGTAAATTGATATGATGTAATTGGACCTGTTAAAACATGACCTGACCCTCGTAACTTCGACCCAATTTTAGGGTCAAAGACCCGTAAATCTTAACATGCGATCCGAATTTAAAATGACACGTTATTTTAGGGTCAAACCCCAACCCAACTCGTTTGACTCGATGGATCAAAGAAAAATTAAAAATATTAATATTTTTATATTATACTTGAAGTATTAAATTTTAAAAATATCATTTTAGTATTTTAATTAAAAAGTAAAAAAAAAATTAAAAGTTAATCTTATATAACTTTTCATTAAATAAGAAAACCATTATTAAAATAATTTATTTAATAATATTATTAACATTAAATGTTATTTAATTTACAAAGTACGTTTCATTAGCGGTAAAATGATAAAAAAAAAAGACCTCATAAACTATTTTTTTGACCCCTATTCTGACTAACCCGTATATCTCACCTTACATAACTCGTTTAACAAATATTGATGCAATATACATCATTGATAATACAATCCGTATATACAATAAGTGTAAAACACGTCACTCGAAATAATGATCATCAAACAATCTAAATTTCGGCCAAATTTACATGATCCAAATTTACCAACCGTTTACCCATTACAAATCCTACACTTACTTATTAATAACCCAAAACACACATCATTCATCAATATCATCATTCATCATTCATCATTCATCATTCATCACTCAATCTCAATCCCTCAAAATTATAATCGGTGATAATTAATGAAAAGTTTCACTGCGCTTTCTTTCATCTTTATCACCTTAAATTTATTTGCATCAATCTTTTTACTCTATTTTAAATTAGTTCACTACGATGTTTAGATAAGTCTGTTAATATCAAAGGTATTACTTGAATTTATAAAGATTTACTCGTAGTAAGCTAGTTCTGTCATTATATTTTTTACTATATTTTTTTTAAAAAAACTCTCTACATTTATTATTTTTGTGAGTATATATTTTTTTTTTGTTAGTTTTTGCTTTAGTGAATAATTAGTACTTTGTCAAATTTGAAATTAAAAAAAAATGAGATTATAGTATGTTTTTGTTTTAGATTCATACATGTATATTTAAATTGGAGATTTTATTTTTTTCTGTTTTTGATTTGTTTTTTATATCATAATGAAGTTAATAATAAGGAGTATTCATAAATCATAATTAAACTACCGTAACACCCGTGAAAATTCACGGGTTGTTCAATTTTAATTTTGACGGGAAATGATTAATTAAAGTGGTTACATATTCTAATAATATATGTGGTGTATATGTAAATACTTTAACGAAAAATAAAAAAGTATATCTATAACATAAGATATATAAGAACATGTTGACATTAAAAGTTTGACGTATAACTTGAAAAGCGTAAAATATAATTAAAAAATGTAAACTTATAACTTTCCAATAAAATGAGGTTTTAGTAATAGAATAGAAAAAGATATTAGTAAGTGAGATAAAATAAGATTTAGGAAAGAGAAAGAATAAAGATAAATAAGGTAAAAAAGAGAAATTTAAGTAAATATATGGTTGAAATATTAATTAATAAGTTGATATTTAATGAAAGCTGACATGGCTGTTATTATTTACGTTATTGGCCGAAAAAAACTGAAATTATGAGGTTGAATAAGAGAGCTCTGTCAGCCAAATTCTGAAACCTGGTTACGCCACATCATCAGTTTTAGATTTTGCTTTTATATATATATAAGGATTCTTATTCTCTTAAGTAAAAATTAAGGTAAATATTCTTTAGTTGGTTTATTAACATATTCTATGGAGATATGGAGGGCAAGAATCACGGAAGAGGAGAAACTGATGAGCAATTTTTTTTTTTTTTTTTTTTTAAAAAAATTCAAAATTTTTCAAAAAGTCACCCCCGGGCAGTGGCCCGGCGGGCCCAGGGCCCAGGCTACCCTTCGTCTTTGGGTGTTATGATTTGTATAAAGTAAGTGGGATAATGAGTGAGCGGGTGAGTAATAAATGAAAATTAATAAGGGTAAAATGGTAAAAACTTGGTAAAAAATTTACCAAAAATAGACAATGGGACAATATCCTGAATAGACGGAAATGTATAATGGGACGTTTAAGTTGGGTAGGAGGAAGTATTATGTTTACCGTGGGCTCCAGTAATGTTTAGTAATCTGGACCTGAAATACTGTAGTTGAGAAAGGCGCTAACCAAAATGTAAGTTGACCCCACAAGTCCACAAAAATCAAAAGAAGAAGTTCATGGCTGGCCGATAAATTGGATAATGTCTTGGAATCTGACGTAAGCTGACCACAACCACAAATTGTTAGGGAAGATGGACATACGATTAGAAGCTGAAAACGGGTTAAATAATACCTAAATAGTTGAATAAGACTAGTTAAGATAAAAGTATAATACTCCCTCCATTCTTTTTATATCACCCCATTTATTTATACACGTTTGTTAATACTCATTTTGTTTCGATTATATCTTTAGCTACATACTACTAAAAATTATAAAATTTTGATATTCTTAATCTTCTTATCAAGACAAATTAAAAAAGATCTCACATGAATATATTTCCGTGAACAGATTGAGAGAAAACTGACGTTGAATACCCGTTTGTGAATAGTGTCAAAAAGGGGATTGGGGTGATATAAAAAAAATGGAGGGAGTACTATTCTTTAAATAATTTGTTTTTGTCTTATCTAACGTTTAAATACTCCCTCCTACCCAACTTAAATGTCCCATTGTACATTTCCGTCTTTTCAGGATATTGTCCCATTGTCCATTTTTGGTAAGTTTTTTACCAACTTTTTACCACTCTACCCTTACTATTTATCATTTATTATTCATCCACCCACCCATTTCTCTCGACTTACTTTATACAAATCATAACACTCTCCCTCCAATTTACATACCCATACTCAACCAAAATATTAAACAACTAATAAACCATAAATTTTGTCATTTAAAGACAATGGAACATTTAAATTGGGTAAGAGAAAATAATATTTAACCCGTTTTCAACTTGTAACAAATATTTGGCTTTATTGACAACCACAAATTCCATAAGAGCTGCTTTTCGTTCAGTTATTCATTCTTTGGATTCTTTCTTCGTAACACATATTTCTCAAACTCCATTGGACCATTGGTTGTTTCTTATTATTATTTCTGGTTCTACATAAAAGGTTGAAAGTAGCAAATTGTCCTCATATGTTTAATGTTAAGTATTTTTTCCGTTCCAATCAATTTTATACATTTGCTTTATTCACGTTTGTCAATACTTATTTTCTTTTGTTAATATTTTTAGTTACATATCGATAAAAAATTTAAAATTTTGATATTCAATTGTGTTAGAATATTTAATAATATTCTAATGGTCTATTTGTGCCAGGTTTAAAATAAGTTAAACTCATATTAAATATTACGAGACTTTAATATATAAGACGGTATCGTGATGGATCGGTCCCGATTAAAGTAATTAAAGTCCGGGAATTATTATTCCCTCTTATCTTACCCTAATATATCCCGTCTTTCACGATAAGGTACGATGGGTTTCGATTATACGAAAAGGTACGTAGTATATTATTATATATATACTACTCCCTCCATTCTTTTTATATCACCCAATTTTTGTTTTGACACTATTCACAATCGAGTATTCAACGTTGATTTTCTCTCAATCCGTTCACGGAAATATATTCATGTGAGATCTTTTTTGGATTGTCTTGATAAAAGGATCAAGAATATCAAAGTTTTATAATTTTTAGTAGTATGTAGCTAAAGATATAATCAAAACAAAATGAACATCGGCAAACGTGTAGAATGAAATGGGGTGATATAAAAAGAATGGAGGGAGTATGAAACAAGATAATCATAAACAATCATTATCCTGACAAAAACACAAAACAATAAACGTACTTTGAAATTGAAAGAGTGAAAGACAGTTTCTTCTCCATCATCAAGAAACATTAAGGAAAGGGTCAAGGAGGAGAATCAATTCTTTATACTTCTTTTGTATTGATTGCGTCTGTAAGACATGGACCAAGGTTATTTCTTTATTCCGTCTTAATTGTATTCAAGGGTTGAATTAATTCAAGTCTATATTGATTCTTGGGACTGATTTCATTACAGAAATCATAAAGGGTATCTTACATTTGGTATCAGAGCCATTATAGATTTGATTAATTTACTCATTAAAGATTATACAAATTAAATTGTTTTTGCATGAAATTCTGAGCGAAAATAGTTCTGTTACTGTGTTTGATATCCCTTTGATCGTGAAAAGTATTCTTGATACTCCTGCATAATCAATTAATTATTCATATTGATAATCATGATTCGAGTCCGTGCTTCGAATTTCTTCTGAAAATCATAGACTTTGATTAATTGGAAATGAATTGATGTCATAAATAAATTGCAATTGTAAAGTCAAAACTTTAATTCCAGAAACTTGACAAAATTTTGCTTTCTTGGCAAATATAATTAAGCGTCAAAACAATTGTAAAGTCATAAGTAAAGTATAATTATTTGTAATTATATTGCTTCCGCTGCTTTTAATGGCAAACCTTAACATGTTGTCTTTGTATTATTGTCCTTTTTTGTTTTGTTTGTTTGTTCATAAATAAGAATAACGTACAAAATTTTGTGACAGAATAATTGATGATATTATTTTTTTCTCATGAATGTAATATTTAGGCAGTAACATTACAGAACATGTAAAATCATGAAATGATGTTTGGTGTATCAATGATTTTCTTCATTATCAATAAAGATCATGATGTTTCGTATATTTGCCTCTAGTAATTGATTCATGATTATCGTATTTGTTATCATTACAGCTTGTAGATAATATGTACGTACGAATTATATTAGAAAGAGCAAACATATTAAAGTAATGGGTAAATTCATGTAAAGTTTAGTGATATATTTACCATTAAGTTTAAATGTTTATTTTGTATATCACATGTTAATCACCAAAGTTGCCTTGTTATATTACATTTAGACATTTACAAATGAAAGTTATTAATTGATCATGATTAAAGAGATATGTTTAAATGATATAATAGTTTGAGTGATCAATTATTTTGTCCTCTATATTTTTGGGAGATCACCCAAAGGTGGGTCATTAAAATATAGTTGATGATATAAAAGGATTAATTATTCATAAATTGGGTCTAGTAGCATGTATATCCAAAGATAGCATTCTTATTAGATTTCATGTATGTTATAATTAATTGTTAAAGTATATATATTAACATCAATGATGGTTACTTGTGTTTAAGTGTTGCCCAAAGGTCATTTAAATACTTGTATGAAAGTTTTATTTAATATTATTTGAATCTGTATGATAGTTTATTTTCAAAGCACTAATAGATACACATGTATAAATGTTTGCAGCATCTCCAAATATGTTTGCATCTGCTAACTCTTTTGTAAAGTTCAATGGGCTTGATTATGATGAGTGGGCATTAAAGATCCAGTACACTCTGGGTATAATGTCATTGGACATTGTCATCCTGAAACATGAGGAACCGATGACCATAAGAGATGATAGCTCCGAAGCCGAAAAGTGTCGTCACCAGGCTTGGGAGAAATCTATTAGGTTGGGTTTAAACCTTATGAGGATGACAATGGCTGACAACATTAAGCCCTCCATGCCTAAAACAGAGAAAGGAAGGGAATTCATGCTCAAAGTAAAGGAGTGTTCACAACCGGATTTGGCTGACAAGTCAATTGTTGGTAGTTTAATGAGTGAGCTGACTACTAAAAGGTTTGACTGGTCTCAACCGATTCATGATCATGTGACACACATGTCTAATCTGGCAGCAAAGTTGAAGACTTTAGAGATGGATGTAAGTGATACTTTCTTGGTACAATTCATCATTAACTCTCTACCGTATGAGTTTGGCCAGTTTCAGGTGAATTATAACACCATTAAAGATAAATGGAACTATCAAGAGTTAAAAGCCATGCTTATACAGGAGGAGGGGAGATTAAAGAAGATGAAAGATCAAGCAGTTCATTTCCTAAGTCATGATGGTGTCAGCAGCAGTAAGGTTAAACCGAGTAAGAAGGGTAAGAATTGTAAGAAGGGAAAGTCTTTCTTTAAAGGACCTGAAAGTGTGATCCAGAAAGAAAAGAAGTGTCACTTTTGCAAGAAACCTGGACACTTTAAGAAGAATTGTCCTAAAAGGAAGGCATGGTTCGAAAAGAAAGGTAAACATTATAGTTTTGTTTGCTTTGAATCAAATCTTATAGAAGTACCTAATAATACTTGGTGGTTAGATTCTGGTGCAACTACTCATATTTCTCACATTAAACAGGGATATCGTATGATCCAGCCCATAAAAGGAGCTGAACAGTTTGTATCCATGGGAAACAGGATGAAGGCACGCATTGAGGGCATTGAGACTTACAGATTAATCTTAGACACTGGTTGTCATATAGATCTTACAGACTGTCTCTATGTACCCGATTGTGCTAGAAATCTTGTATCATTAAGTAAATTGGATAATTTAGGTTTTAATTGCAAGTTTGGACATGGCGTATTTTCTATGTACCGTAAATACTTTTATGGTAGTGGTACTTTGATTGATTCACTTTATAGGTTCAATCTTGATGTTAAATTTTCTGATTCCCTATTTATTATTGAGAGTCAAGGTATTAAACGTAGTGCATCAAATGAACATTCAGCTTACTTGTGGCATCAAAGGTTAGGTCACATATCCAAAGAAAGGTTAACGAGGTTGGTAAAAGATGAAATTCTACCTCAATTGGATTTTAGTGACTTAGATGTGTGTGTAGACTGCATTAAAGGGAAGCAGACTAAACATACAATTAAGAAATCAGCTACAAGGAGCTCTCAGCTTTTAGAAATTATACACACCGATATTTGTGGACCTTTTGACGCTCCATCTTGGAGTGGTGAAAAGAACTTTATCACTTATATAGATGATTTCTCGCGGTATGGTATTACTTATTTGTTGCATGAAAAGGCTCATTCTGTGGATGTCCTTGAGATATTCAGAAATGAGGTAGAAAGGCAGCTAGAAAAGAAAGTAAAAATTGTGAGGTCTGATAGAGGTGGTGAATTTTATGGAAGGTTTACTGAAAACGGACAATGTCCTGGTCCATTTGCAAAGCTACTTGAAAGTAGGGGTATTTGTGCACAATATACAATGCCCGGTACACCTCAGCAGAACGGTGTTGCTGAAAGGCGGAACCGTACTTTAATGGAAATGGTTAGGAGCATGTTAAGTAATTGTTCTTTACCTCCTTCACTATGGATTTATGCATTAAAGACAGCAACCTATGTTTTAAACCGTGTTCCTAGTAAAGCAATTCCTAAGACTCCTTATGAACTATGGACGGGAAGGAAACCGAGTTTAAGACATCTTCGTGTCTGGGGTTGCCCAGCTGAAGTAAGGTTGAATAACCCAAATGAAAAAAGCTAGATCCTAGGACAGTTAGTGGTTATTTCATTGGCTATCCTGAAAAGTCAAAGGGGTATAGATTTTACTGTCCTAATCACAGTACGAGAATAGTAGAGACTGGAAATGCTAGATTCATTGAGAATGGTCAAACTAGTGGGAGCATTGAATCACGAAAGGTGGACATTAAAGAAATTCGGGTTGAAGTTTCTTCTCCTGAAATTGCACGTGAAATTGTTGTACCAATTATGCCGTTACAGTCAAATGACATAATGGAACAACAAGAAAATGAGGTGCAAGACCCACAAAATGACAATAACAATGATGATCAAGTCACAATTCAAGGGGAGAATAATAATAATATGTCACGTGAACAGTCAAGGCAACCTGTAAGGAGAAGAAGGGTAGTCAATGTTCCAGAGGAATAATTAAGGCGATCTATAAGAAAAAGAAGATCTGTCATCCCAGATGACTACGAGACATATAACATTGAATATGACTTGAGCATTAGTGAGGATCCCGTCTCATTCCACAAGGCCATGGAAAGTGATAATTCTGAAAATTGGTTAATTGCCATGAAGGAAGAGATGAAATCTATGGATGACAACAAAGTATGGGACTTAGTAGTGTTACCTGAGGGTTCTAAGGCCGTTGGGTCGAAATGGGTCTATAAGACCAAAAGGGACTCTAAAGGTAACATTGAAAGATATAAGGCTCGACTTGTTGCCAAAGGTTTCAATCAGAAGGATGGTATTGACTATAAGGAAACTCTCTCCGGTATCAAAGAAAGATTCTTTAAGAATTGTTTTGGCTTTGGTAGCTCATTATGATCTAGAGCTTCATCAAATGGATGTAAAGACCGCCTTTCTAAACGGTGAGCTTGAGGAAGAAGTATATATGGACCAACCTGAGGGATTTTCATCCCCAGGTAATGAAGATAAGGTGTGTAGGCTGAGAAAGTCGATATATGGACTAAAACAAGCTTCCAGACAATGGTATTTAAAGTTCAATGATACCATCACGTCATATGGGTTTGTAGAGATTAATGTTGATCGGTGTATCTACATTAAGATCAATGGGAGTAGATTTGTTATTTTAGTCTTATATGTTGACGATATTTTACTTGCTGCTAATGATCTAGGCATGTTGCATGATGTAAAGAAATATCTGTCTAAGAACTTCGAAATGGAAGATATGGGTGAGGCATCCTATGTGATCGGAATTGAAATTTTCCGTGATAGATCACAAGGATGTTAGGGTTGTCTCAGAAAGCTTACATTGACAAAGTTTTAGAGAGATAAATGAATGAATGCTCTGCAGGAATAGTTCCTATACAGAAAGGGGAAAAATTTAGTAAAATGCAATGTCCCCGTAATGAATTGGATCGAAAAGAAATGGAGAAAATTCCTTATGCATCGGTGGTTGGGAGTTTGAACGATGTTCAGACATGTACTCGACCCGATATCAGCTTTGCTGTTGGAATGCTGGGTCGGTATCAAAGTAATCCCGGGATGGACCACTAGAAGGCTGCAAAGAAAGTCCTTAGGTACTTACAAGGCACTAAGGAGCTCATGCTTACTTATAGGAGATCCGATCATCTTGAGGTGATTGGTTATTCAGATTCAGATTATGCCGGGTGTGTTGATAGTAGAAAATAAACATTTGGCTACTTGTTCCTTTTTGCTGGAGGAGCAGTATCATTGAAAAGTGGGAAGCAGTCTGTCATTGCTACTTCTACTATGGAAGCCGAATTTGTGGCATGATTTGAGGCCACTATTCATGCATTGTGGTTGCGAAACTTTATCCCGGGACTTGGGATCGTCGATAGTATAGCCAAGCCGCTGAGAATTTATTGTGATAATTCTGCAGCCGTCTTATTCTCTAAGAACGATAAATACTCCAAGGGTGCTAAGCACATGGAATTAAAATTCTTATCGGTCAAGGAGGAGGTACAGAAGCAAAGAGTGTATTTTGAGCATATAAGAACGGATAAGATGGTAGCTGATCCATTAACTAAGGGATTACCACCCAAGGCGTTCATTGGCCATGTAGAACGCATGGGTGTTGTATCAAAGGCCTTGTTATTATAAAGAAGTATGCTTGTTATATATGTGACATCTAGAATTCACTTATAGTATTGTTTCTGTTATATAATAGACATGTTAATCATTATAGTATAAGTATACATCACAGTTATTTGATTACATGTGGCTAATCGTGAGAATTAATGTTCTTCTCAAAATTAAAGATAACTTAGATTTGGAATTGCTTTGTGATACATGGAAGGAATCATATCGATATAAATGATGTGTGACCGCCATGATCCAATTAGTTCTAATTCGATTAAGGATATAAAAGTTAATGAGTTTAACATTAAGCGCACATTATTATAGTTATTGAACCATCAAGTTAACACAAAGGCCAAGTGGGAGAATGTTAGAATATTTAATAATATTCAATCGATCGATGGTAAGCCCCAAAATTATATTAATTTGCAATTAATAGTATGTTTATCTATAATTTATTCAATAAAAGTCTCCCTTTTGGTGAGAATCGTTTTTCCGTCCCTTATTTCAGGGTTTTCGTCCCTTATTTCGGGGTCTTGTCCATTTATTCGTGGTTTAGTTTCATCCATAATATCGTCAACAGTAGTTCGTTGATGGTTCGTAGCGTGTTCTTTCAAAGGGTACAAGTAATTTGTCAACAATCTGTGAACCAGTCAGATTTATGTTTTATCTCATAAATCAAACGAAGGATCCCCTCAAAAGCTACATGAAGATAGCGATAATAGGACGAGCCGAATTGCCAGATGCTGTTTTGAGATCCCTAGTTTTTAAGAAAATTGTTTTTCTTTGGTTTCCATTAAATTTGTTTTCAATTATACCTACTCTTTGTAAGTGTCGTATGGCGTTCTATTAATGAATTGTTCTTTGTTTTCAAAAAAAAAAATATTCTAATGGCCTATTTGTGTCAGGTTTAAACATAAGTTAAACTCATATTAAATATTACGAAACTTTAATATATAAGACGGTATCGTGATGGATCGGTCCCGATTAAAGTAATTAAAGTCCGGGAATTATTATTCCCTCTTACCTTACCCTAATGTATCCCGTCTTTTCACGATAAGGTACGATCGGGTTTCGATTATACGAAAAGGTACGTAGTATATTATTATATATATACTATGAAACAAGATAATCATAAACAATCATTATCCTGACAAAAACACAAAACAGTAAACGTACTTTGAAATTGAAAGAGTGAAAGACAGTTTCTTCTCCATCATCAAGAAACATTAAGGAAAGGGTCAAGGAGGAGTATCAATTCTTTATACTTCTTTTGTATTGATTGCGTCTGTAAGACATGGACCAAGGTTAGTTCTTTATTCCGTCTTAATTGTATTTAAGGGTTGAATTAATTCAAGTCTATATTGATTCTTGGGACTGATTTTATTACAGAAATCATAAAGTGTATCTTACACATTGTACTCGGTAAGACAATTTAAACAAAATTTCACATGATTATCTTTTATGTCATATATTAGAAGTTGTGTGGATGATTCACTTGACTTATGAATAATGTCCATAAAATAAAATGTATAGAATTGATTGGAATGGAGGAAGTATAATTTACCCTCATAACTTTCAACATGTGTAAATTAGTCTCATATGTTTAAGTTTATGTGCAAATCAACCTAATTTTAATTTTCCGACATATTTACACTTGAAAAATTTGCTAATCTCATGACAAAAATAATAAAATAAAAATAAAATCTTTAACCTAGAAAATCGAATGACAAAAGTAAGGTATTTCTCTCATCATGAACTTTTTGTGATTTTTGTTGAACTATATTAATCCCCAAATACTTATTTTGAATAATTGATTTTATCATCATCAAAATGTTAATTCATATTTAGTAATTGGTCAATTTTGGTATATCATTGGAATCAATTATCACAGTGATTCATTCATGTCAAAATAACCACTTAAGCAAATGATTGTACAATTAAGAAGAAATGAAAAATGAGGAAAATCATCATCTTTTCAAAAGAGTAATATGAACAATTACAAAGAACTAACAAATAATTACATAGTTAGTTTTATACTTTTATGCAAAAGAAAAAAAAAGAACTAACTAGTAACTATGGATGGATGTTCAATTATCATGGTACATGCTCTAATTTTTCGGAAGAGATAGTCGAAAATGGAGTTAGATAGAAAAATTGAGTTTCATCAGTATGAGGTGACTATATTAGCTGAGATTTTATTAGATTAATGATTTTATTTTTATTTTATTATATTTTCCGTCATTATGTGGTAGGTTTCCGAGTTTAAATATGCTAGAAAATTACAATTGAGTTGATTTGCACATAAATTAAAAGATATGAGACTCATTTGCACATGTTAAAAATTATGGGGATAAATTACACTTCACAACGGACATGTAGAGGAAATTTGCTACTTTTGCCAATTAACGATTTATAGATTTTACCCACGTTAAGTTGATACACTTCATCTTACTTAAATCGTCTACCTTAAACTCATAATTAAAGAAAACGTGAGAATGGCAAAGCAAGAAAGATGGAAAAACTCATAGTATTTTATTCGCTAATCACACGCATCACATATATACATCCTCTACCAAATATGAAAACAATATCACATAATTAGGAAGCTTGCTCCTACAGAGCAGCCTAGGTTATTCACTGTATTTACATTATCTTCCAATATTCCCATATAGTATTTGATACTATTAATATATTTTCCATACTCCCCCTCAAGTTGGACCACTTGGGAGACCAAGACCCAACTTGCGCTGCAGATGATAAAACGCTTCACTCCCGAGTGCCTTGGTAAATAAATCTGCTACTTGTTCCTTGCTCCGAACATGCATTGTCTTGATAGTGTTGCTAACAAGATGTTGCCTAATGAAGTGACAGTCTATTTCAATATGCTTCGTTCTATCATGAAATATCGGGTTCTTTGCAATGTAAATTGCCGCTTGATTATCACGATATAGCGTCATCGGATTTGTGTGAAAAACTCCCAACGAGGCTAAGAATGATTTTAGCCAAATTAATTCACTAGTAGCACTTGCCATGGCATGGTATTCAGCTTCCGCCGTCGACCTCGATACCGTTGCTTGTCTTTTCGCTTTCCATGAAACAGGGGACGAACCAAGATCAACATAGTACCCGCTCAAGGATCTTCGTGTTAATGAACATCTTCCATAATCTGAGTCACAGTAGCCTCGTAACTCCAAATCCGAATCTTTGCTCAAAACAATGCCTTTACTCGGATTAGACTTTATGTACCTGACAACTCTTAATGCGGCATCCCAATGCTCCTTTCTCGGATTGCTCACAAAACGCGATAGTATATGAACAGCGTATACCAAATCTGGTCGTGTTATTGTCAAATAGACTAAACGTCCAACCAGCCTTCTGTATTTCATCGCATCTTTGAGTAAGTAACCGTTCGCAAGCTCCAATTTATGATCAGTTTCCATGTGTGTGTAGGTCGGCTTTGCTCCATTTATTCCTGCTTCTTCGATTATCCCCAATGCATACTTACGTTGATTGAGAAATAATCCTTTTTGCCCATGAGCCACTTCAATCCCTAGAAAATATTTCAACTTTCCCAAGTCCTTAATGCCAAAATTTGTATCAAGGAACTTCTTAAAGTTGGTGCTTGCGACATTGTTGTTACTAACAATTATCATGTCATCAACATATACCAATACGCCAATGAAAGTTTTCCCACTGTTATAAGTGAATAAGGAATAGTCGGCTAAGGATTGAACGAAACCGTACCTTTTCAAAGAATTCGCAAGTTTGGCAAACCAATTTCGTGAGGCTTGTTTTAAGCCATATATTGATTTTAATAATATACAAACTTTGTTCTCCCCCTTTCGTTCAAATCCTTGAGGAATCCGCATATACACTTCCTCTTCTAAATCACCATGCAAGAAGGCATTATTCACATCTAGTTGATCAATGTGCCATTTCTTTGCAACTGCCACGGCCAACAAACATCGAACACTGGTCATTTTTGCGACTGGTGCGTAAGTTTCATGATAGTCAATCCCTTCTACTTGCGTGAACCCTTGGGCCACCAATCTTGCTTTGTAATGTTCAATTGTACCGTCGGCCTTGTACTTGACTTTATAAATACATTTGCATCCAATGGGTTTTTTTCCAATTGGCAAATTGACCACCTTCCAAGTCCCGTTAGTCTCGAGAGCTGTGATTTCTTTATGCATTGCCTCTCTCCATTTTGGGTCTCCTACTGCTTCTCGATAACTCCTTGGTTCTTTTATTTCATCAAGTTTTGCCAGGTATGTTCTCTGAACGTTAGTAAAACAATCCGTAATAACATAATCTACTAGAGGGTAACGAGTACCTGATTGCGGGGAGTTTGATTGGCTTTGGTGAGCATTTGTGATGGGTTTTTCGAGCCTTGTGGACTTGCAAAAATAGTCCTTCTTCCAATACGGTTCTCTTTTCTCCCTTGCTCCTCTGCCAATATTCTCTGTCTGCACATTTTCAGACGGTCTCACCCCTGTATTACTCTTTGATTCCTGCACTGTCTCATTCACAACTACTCCTACAGCACTTGCTGGTTCCTGATTTATGTTGCTGCCAGGGATTGCATTTTCCTGATTTACACCATTCTCAGGTGGTGTCTCTATATGTAATCCTTCAAATTCATTATTTTCCAAGTACTCATTGGGTTCCTCAACATAAGCAGTAGTGTCGACCATTTGAATAATATGAACATTTGAACCATCAGGGGTGTAAAAAGGAAAAACGTGTTCGAAAAAATGTACATCTCTTGAAACAAATAAACGTTTTTCTTTCAAGTCGTATACTTTCCAACCTTTTTTACTATGGGGGTACCCTAAAAATAGACACCGCTTTCCCCTTTCCCCAAATTTATCACGAGGTTTGTCTTTATTGTGAGCATAGTATAGACATCCCAATACCTGTAAATTTGTCATATTGGGTTTTTTGTGATATAATATCTCATATGGGGTTTTATTATACAATAAGGGGGTCGGTGTGCGATTAATTAGGTATGCAGCTGTCAATACACATTCCCCCCAAAACTGTAAAGGTAAGTTTCCAGCAAATCTCAAAGCTCTGGCATTCTCAAGTATGTGACGGTGTTTACGCTCAACTCTTTCGTTTTGTTGGGGTGTATCTACATTGCTTGTTTGGAATAAAATTCCGTTGTCTTCATAATAATGTTTCATCGCTCCAGACAAAAGCTCGGTTCCGTTATCACTTTGGATTATTTTGACACATTTTCCGAACTGAGTTTTTACCATTTGACAAAAAACTTTCATTAATTCCGCAGCCTCGCTTTTTTCTTTCATAAGATAGACCCACACTCCCTTACTATGATCGTCTACTATGGTAAAAAAATAATGAGCACGCGACAAACTACCAACATGATATTTTCCCCAAATATCGCAATGAATTAAACCAAATAAAGTATCACGACGCTTATTATTAAGGTTAAAAGGCGAACGCGTCTGTTTGGCCCTACAACAAGAATCACAAACTTGACTACTAGTCCAATTCAAATTGCAACCAACTAATGCGGAAAAAGAAGATGATTTACTATTTGACGGATGCCTAAGCCGTTTATGCCATAATTCACCATCCTTTGTCATTGACACCTTTCCGGCTTGCTCGACTTTATTTGCTTGAAAATGATAAACTCCATCACAATGCTCTCCTCTACCAATCTCCGTCCTCGTAAACTGGTCCTACATCACACAATAGTCGGAGAAAAATGTTACTACGCAATTGCTTTCACTAATTAACTGTTTTACTGAGATTAAATCACAAGTCAACGAAGGGACAAATAATACATCCTTCAAGGTGAATTTTTCGCTCAAAATAACTTCACCATGCTCACTGGCCTTGACTCGCCGTCCATCAGGTAAACTAACAAAAGATGGTTCCTCAACCCAAAAATTTTTAAGGTAATCCCTTCTTCCCGTCATGTGGTGTGATGCTCCACTATCGATTAGCCAAGTTTTATCAAGTTTAATGTGCATACCTGCTAAGTTATCACTACCTTCGGGACTAGTATTGAACAAATATCGAATTTTCTCAATCTCTTCATTAGTGAATGGTACATTCTGTTTTGAACTTTCTCCTTCCTTTCCTGCTGTTGTGTTTCCTACAGCATTTGCTTGATGACTTCCTTGCTGTCCACGGCCTTGTGAACGCCCCTACTGCGTCCACGTCCACTGCCCCCTCGGCGTCCTCTTCCCTTTTCTCTGTTTTTCACAGTTTCATATCCGTGTTTGTCATGGCAAGTCTCTTCTGTATGGTAATATTTACCACAGTGGGTACACTGGGGGGTGGTGATAACTCCTGCTCTTCCTGATTTTGGCTGAAGTGACCTCCCCTTCCCTTTCCTGCACCCACGAACCTAGCAACCATGGCTGCTTCATTATTTCCTTCCTTGACTTTTGTTACGTTTGAATGTCTTTCTTCACGGAGTGCCAGTGCATAAGCCCGGGATAAATTCGTAATGGGATCTTCCATTAGTAAATTTGTACGAACATGACCGTATAAATTTTTGTCAAGACGCATCAAGAACTGGTGAACTTTCTCCTCCTCCCGTTCCTTAGCCATTGCAACCGCTGCTCCGCAAGTGCAATTTGGAATCTTGCTATAGTTCGCAAGTTCGTCTCAAATTGTCTTCAATTTCGTATAATATTCCACCACAGTCAATCTCCCTTGCTTAAAATCTGCAAGATCTCCTTTTAATTGATGCACCCTTGGTGCATTACCGGCGGAATACCTGTTTTGCAATTCTTCCCATACTTCTGAGACGGTCTGCTCAAAAGTAATACTTGGATGTTTGGTGCACCCTAAGTGGCTAGTGCTAGTGCTACTAGCCTACAAATGTCGGTGGATTCCAATAAACGTAAGCTCAACATCAAAAGAGGAAAGTTGAGAAAGGGCCGATGTGGCCGCTAATTTCAATATGTAAGCTGGCCACAGTCTACAACATCAAAGGAGAAAACTCGTAAAAGGCGGATACGTCTGCTATAAATTGGATTATATTTTCGGAGTATAACGTAAGCTGACCAAAATACCAAAAGAGATGCTTTTCTTTTTCACAAATTCTCATGTGTGAGTTTGGAACAGTCGATATCCGTCATAAGTTTGTAACTGGTCAACTAAAACTCACATAAAAAGATAAAGACAATCATTTGTATTTTTCATACTCCTATTTTTTGTCTTATTTACTTAATTGAGTGATACTTAACCCGTTATAAGCGTATAACAATATATCCATCAAAAGTAAGACCTATTGTTTCCTTTTAGTTGATTCATTCTTTGTCCTCACACAAATTTTACACTCCTCTGTCAACTACTGTTCATGAATCATGTTCATACTATCACCAAATTTAAATAGTCCGTTTTTTCTTAAGACAGATATATCCGTCGCAATCTTACGACGTGGCGAATAGTATCATATTGTGTGAAAATAGTATGATAACGAGTCATGTGCAATTGTGTGTAGTGTAGGTTTTTGTAGGTACCAATAGACTGGCTTAGAATTGACATATTTGATTAAAAAAATAAAACTTTACCTTCCAAATGTCATCTTCTCGGCTTCCCATTTAATTTTCAAACAGACTTTTTTCATCTTCATTTATCTCTCTACAAAATCAAGAAATCTTCCTTTTACTTTTCATTTGCTACTATTTTTATCTGCTCTACTATTTTCGTCCACTACAATCTTCATCTTCTCTCTTACAAATTAACAAAAACTCAGAACATGATCAATCAAGCTATAAATATAGTATACGAAACAAATATGAAGAACTGCATTATCTAAACAAAATGTTAAAACGACACATACAAACGTTGAATGAAACAAAGGTATTTTAAATTTTAAATTTTTATTTATTATAATTGTTTTGAGGTGGTTTTATGGTTTTAGTTATGTATTATTTTAGTATGAATGGGAGATTTATTTTAGTATGAATTTATTACGTTTATTTTAACGGTTTCGTTGATATGGTTGTTAAAGGTAGAAGGTTCTTGTTGTTTTATAGTAGAGTTGTTCAAATGCGGGCTTGGGTCGGACGTGGGCCGGGTCGTGAAGAAAAAAGTTGCCCATTAAGACTTAGTGGGCGGGTCGGGCCATAGTTATGGGCCAATTATCCTTGCCCTTACCCGCCCTTTATGTAAAAGTCGGGCGGCCCATGGGCCAATGGACCATAATATAAAACTTTAACTGTTAATGAAGTATTCGGTATAAAATGACTTATATTAATCTATTTTTTTATATTTCATACCTTGATGTGAAATTTGAAGCGAGATACATAAATTTATGTTTAGTAAGGAAATACATGTAAGGTTAGACACAAAGATTAGACGTAATCATTACTGTTTGAACATTTATATATCTAACTTAGACTTTATATTAATTAAAATATATAAACATTTTCGTTATATATTAATTGTTTTAGTTTACATATTATATTTTCCATATTGTTAATTTAAGGTTCCATATCCTTATAAAATTGATACAATTTTCTTAAAAAAATGTTTTTTAAGAGTAAAATAAATTATTTAAATTGTAAACGGGCCTAATGGGCCGGCCCACGGGCTTTTCTTGTTGTCCATACCCGCCCATTTAACTTGGCCGGCTGGGTTTGGCCCGCCCTCTTAATTTTTCGGGCAAAAAATAGTTGTCCAAGCCCACGAAATATTCGGGTTGGGCGGGAGGGCCTAATGGACGGGACGGCCGGTGGACAGCTATATTTTATAGTTAAACTGATGATTTTTGTTTGTTATATTAATTATGGTCTTATGTTTCTCATATTGCATGTAAGAAGTTGTTCGGTGGAAGAAAATAGTTGAAATTCTAAAATTCTGATATATATCCATTTTAGTGGTGTCATGTTTATGAACCAAAACTGGTTACATATTCAACTACTGTACATTTCATTAGGTTTATTAAGGTGTACTTTTGTTTTTATCTTACTTTTATACTTTTTTTCACCACATATGCATATTATTTAATTTAGTCGGTCATTATCAATTACCATATTATTGAGGATAGTAACATATTTAATTTAAGGTATTGCTCTTTCATGTACATGATTTACTCAATCATGTACATGATTTACTCAATCATGTACATGATTTCCGATTATACCTTCTCATTTCAACACCCCTACTTTCAATTTTTTTTGTTGAATTTCAGTTTTCTTCCTTTCAACACCCTCCCTCAACCTCCCAACCACCACGACACCACCACCCCCCCCCCCCATCAATCGAGTCCCTTGCGCAATTGTAGTCTCTCGCTCAAACTCGCTACTTTGCTCCTAAAAATATAAAAAAAATATGCATGAATTGGTAATATATAAAAATTATCCAATTCCAATATGAGTTGTGTGCACCATTTTCAATTCTTGACAAAAACTAAGTTTATTTGAATCTGTAATTTTATTTGAAATCGGTATGAATTGGTAATTAATTTTTGTCATTCAATTGTTATTCTTATAAAGATGAAAACGGAATTATTATTTAATTAAAATGAGATCTAAATGCCTAATTCGCCAAGAATTTGATTAATATTTGAGAGGAAGAAGAAAGGGGGGAAAAGAGAGATTCCTTTTTTCAAAAGGGTAGATGATGCCCCTCGCTCGCTGACACCTTCTTCTTCGTCATTGTTACTGACTGTTCTCTAACTTCTGAAGATACATCTTCTGTTGCTGTCACAAATGGAAAATGAATGTTAGATTTTCTTAAGAAAAAAACCCAGGAAATATTGTACTTAAGCAAAATAAATATCCCAGAAAAATAAACCAGGAAAATAAATATCCCAGAAAAATAAACCCTACTTATACATTTTCAAACCCAGAAAATACCAAAACCCAGGAAAAAATAAAATAATAACAAAACCCAAAAAATTGTTTCCCTACTTTAACATAAACCCAAAAATCATGTTAAGTAAACCCAGGAACAAAATCACATAAAATATTAAATCCACAACATAATACAATTAAAAAATAATCATATCAAAACAAAACAATGGAAATAAAAAAAGTTTGTTTGGTAACCATTGTACGTAAATAAAATCGAAAATAACAATTTTACGAAACACTAAAAACCCAGAAACCCTAAAACTTAACTTTTCAAAATGTAAAAAAATCGAAAACAACCACCATATTTTCCACTAAATCTCACAACAAACACAAACAAGTGTATAAAAACCTTTTTTGTTGGCAGCAATTTTCTTAACCGAACCACGTCTAACAATTTGTTTGGTGACCATTTTAGGTAAATATGTTATGTGTGAATACAGATTTGTTAGAGAGTGAGGAGTGGGTAAAGACAGAGGACCATTTTAGGTAAATATGTTATGCATCATGTTATATGGTTACATACTAAATCTTTTTTTTAATTACAGAAGATGAATGGTCTGGGTTTTTTGAGAATAATAGAGAAGAAAAAATGAAGAGAGAAGGAAGAGAGAAGAAAATGAGATGGGAAAATGGAGAGACCGAAAGTGTGGACCATGTGATGCATTGGAAATATAAGATATTTACATTTTTTTAATTATAAATGTCAAGTCTACCTCAGACTATTATTACTCTACACGTCACTTGCACATCACCCATTTATTTACCATTTCCACACGATATGCCACTATCCGACCGGTCGCAAGCTTGCGACGGGTACCTCCGTCTTAAGAAAAACGGACTGATATTCTTCATAAATTCTATTAAAATATAAAACGTACGATAAATAACCTTATATATAACAAAAAAACTTTCTTTTAAAAGAAATGTAATTTTCAAAGTATAGGTGACCATATCAGTTTTGTAATTGAACTTTTATATATGAAAATGTCGCATTATATTTCATTAAACATGTACACCCACTATGAAAGCATGAATATATATAATAATCTGATTTAAAGCGTTTCTAATGAGGATTTAACAAAATTCATGGATCGATAATGTTTACTCTGTATTTTAAAACTTGGCCCAAAATACTACTTCTATAAATCTATACTTATGGTTGTTTGGTTGCCTTTTAAAATCATGGGAATCCTGGGAAGTGGGAAAATTGAAGCTTGTGACGGATACCGTTTCCTCTCACAAAATACCCATTTTTTTTCTCTCTCTCTCTCTCTCTCTCTCCGACATTGTTTATGTGGTCCCCTTTCTCCACTAACTCATTTTATATCCATTTTATCTCACAAATTATCCGTCACAAATGGTGGCGTCATAAGCAAGACTTATTATATTACTTCTATAAATCTATACTTATGGTTGTTTGGTTGCCTTTTAAAATCATTAGA
Organism: Silene conica; assembly: GCA_029255685.2. Lineage (NCBI taxonomy): Eukaryota > Viridiplantae > Streptophyta > Magnoliopsida > Caryophyllales > Caryophyllaceae > Silene > Silene conica. The sequence continues at coordinate 64,232,649 of CM055312.2, forward strand.
ATCCTGGGAAGTAGGAAAATTGAATCTTGTTTGGTTGCCCAATTCATGAGAATTAGAACTTCCTATGGAATTCCAATCCCTACATAATTTAGGAAGTCACTTACCAAGCCCTCCAGGTAGGCAGCACGGTTATATCCGTCACAAGTTTGAGACGGGTCAAATACTACTCATGTTGGTAGAAAACACAAAACAATTTGTAAGTATCGAGATATTCTACTTTTGTCTTATCTCTCCATATGGATATTACTTGACCCGTCGCAAACTTGCGACGGATGACGGATATGTCCATCACAAATGAGAATTTGTGCTAGGTAAGTGGGAGTTCCCATATGAATTGAAGCTCTCATATTCAACCAAACAATAATTACATAATTCACGTGATTTTCAAGTTTATATGAATTTAATTTTCTCGGGAATTTAAGCTTCCCATGTCGAACAAAGCGATCCCTTATACACTTGATCCATAGCTAAATTTCTTTTGAATTTAGAATATATGTGAAGCGCAACAAACCATGGCTGTATTTATAAGGAATCTGTGCAGCAGCACTTTGTCGCATTATAAAAGGGGTAGGAGATTTGATATTGGGAGTCTGGGACCTTTTGTCCAGAATATCTCCGTTTTAAGTCTCAACTGTAAAACTCCATCTCGCGATAGCGGAAAATAAACATACAATGTACTAAACATGCAGCGGAATTACAACTTTTTAAGAAAACATAACTAATATGCGAGGTGTATTATTACATAACTGAAATGCGGAAATGAAATGAAACATAATTAAGTACTAAGTACAAAATCACAGCCCGGGATAACATATCCCTACAGGCACAAAAATGTTTATCAAAAATAAGGTCTAGCTAACAAATAAGGTAAATGTCATCGATGAAGGATCATCGCTCGCTAGCCTCATGTGAAACCCCTGCACAACAATCACCAACCTACACATATGAAAAATATGCCTCACAGTCAGTGGGGAGTGACTAGAGATGCTCCTAGTCACTTGTTGCCACAAACACATAACATATGAATATAATCATATTCTCAAACATGTATACTCCAACATAACCACAACATGTGAAGTACACTAATCTTAAAGCATTATCTAATTATCTTACATTCATCTTTCTCAAATACATCATGCCTCACTCATATATATATAACCCATACAAGCATACATGCATATTCACCATCACTTTCAATATCTATAAAGGTTCAACGGTCAACTTAAGACATAACCTAAACATAGCATATATTCACAATCACATTCACTAACTATGAAGGTTCAGCGGTCAAATTAAGACATAACCTAAGCATAGCATATATTCACAATCGCATTCACTAACTATGAACGTTCAGCGGTCAACTTAACACATAACCTAAACATACATAGCATATATTCATAATCACATTCACTAACTATGAAGGTTCAGCGACCAACTTAAGACAAACCTAAACATAGCATTCAACAAGTATAAAGGTTCAGCAGTCAACTTAAGACATAACCTAGATACCAAGTTCACAAGCAAGGACTCAAAGGCCAACCTAAGACATACTCCTTTGCTAATCAACAAGACAGTAGACTCAGAGGCCAACTTAAGGCATAGACTAGCATCCAATCACTCAATAAGTAAAGGACTCAGAGGCCAACTTAAGGCATACTCCTTTACTACATCACATGACACTAGACTCAGAGGCCAACTTAAGGCATACTCTAGCATCCAACAACTGTACTCCAAGCATGACATCAACACCATAGCTACCTCGTTGTACAATTGATCTACTTGTCAGACTCAGAGGCCAACTTAAGGCATGTCCTGATCACATAAAACATGTTTGAGCTCAGAGGCCAACTTAAGGCGTATCTCAAACACGACAGGAAAACACATATAGGGCTCAGAGGCCAACTTAAGGCATATCCCCATATATGACAACTAGTTCACGTATTAAGCTCAGAGGCCAGCTTAAGGCTTTGTAACACCCCCATTTATTTAAGAGCCTTTAGCAAGACATTCTCAAATAAATAGAACTGTTACCATCTCGGAATGTCCGAGGTAGTGAATAACAAAGTAAAACAAACCAAAGTACTATATATAAAACCGATAAAATTTAAACTTTTGGTATTACAGCTACTACGCAAGGAATAAAGTACAACGGATGACATCTAAGTATGTGATCTAATTCTAAGTAGGTCCAGCATGTCTCTCTCCATGCCCAAGCTCCTAATCCATCTGTCTCTGACCTGTAGAATCTACTCCCCATTCCGGATCATCGTAGGTGTAAACGAATACACTGTTAACCTCGCGGTTGAGTAGGATAACACAAAAATCATAATGCAACAAATGATGATATGCAAGTGCCATGCCACTACTGAGCTCAATCACAGCCCGAAACACCAATCATAACCCGAAACGCCAAGCCATACCGAACCTCCCGACAGATTATAATCGGTCGTCACCGAACACCAGCATAACAGCTGAGGTCACCAGGTCTAGTCCTGCAGAACTAGCCTGTGCCCAATAATATCTCATCATCTCAAATCCGTATCCAATGCACATGCCATGCTCGTGAATGCAACAATACTCTTAATCAATCATGCTATTAAATAATGCAATGCGCATACCAATAATAATAATAATCAACACTCAAACCAACCAATATCATTCTCATATAAATCATGCTCAACATCCAATACACACAATCCAACATCCATTCATGACACATCATAGAATATGGTGTCAGTGTATCCTACCTGAATAGCAATATAATCCAATAGCAAGCCAGCAGGTGAACAGAATTATGCCACCTCACAATCGTCACCTAACAAATATAATATACGTAATCACTAACTAATACAATTACGTAAATTAATATATTTTATCAATCATTCAAATCTATTAATTAAATAATATACATCACATAACGAGACCGTATTAAATATGACTACTTCAATTAACTTGACCAACCCGTCCCTATTACTTTTATAATAGACTTCAATTAAACAAACGAATATAGAAAATATAATATATAATCAACTATTGATAACCGTCACATATAATAATTCACTTAACAATCTTAGTAATTAACAACATGAGCAAATATACTAATAATAATAATCATACCAACATTAACATTATTAACAACATTAACAATAATAATAATATTAATAACAATAATACTAATATTAATATTAATAACACCACACAATAACAACAACTATGTAACAATACTAATAATAATAATATATATAAAAGTATAAACAAAGAACCACTAAAGACAAAACTTGACACGTGTCAAATTGTGGTGCAAAATTTTCCCGCCTAACTCTTTGGTAATAATACAGAATCTTTTTCAATATTATAACCCGTGTAAGATATCCGTCATACACAAATCAACCGCTATACACAATGCATACCCATACAGAATCTTTTTCAATATCTTTTCCAACAGAAGTTGACTAATTTGAACAGTATATTCAATGAATCATTGACAAACAATCATCCCACCGTGTAAGTTTTAATAACTATTCAACTATTCTTTTCCAAACAATATATTGAAACAATCTTTTCCAAACAAAATGACTAATTTGCACAGTATATTGAATGAATCTTTTACAAACAATCATCCCACCATGCAATATTCTTTTCCAAATACAGAATATTGATCAAATATAGTACATAAATGTTATTTTGGTAATATTTTACCGTACAATATAACCTCTGCCGTAATAAAACACATAGCTCCGTAATAATAGAAGTTTTTCCAATTTTCTACACATCCAGTCATAATTATTCCATAGGGATTGAATATAGATCAAATATATAATGTAAAGATATTTAAATTATTCGTATAAGATTTCCCATAAGATTACACTATTATAGCAAATTGTAGGTAATAATATTTTCCAAATATAACAATATTACAATATTGCCAAATATAACAATATTGCTAAATAGACCTATTGATGCTGCGTTTGAAATATAACAATGTTATTATTATTATAATGTTGTATATAAACAAGAAGCAATCTTTATATGTCGAAGTGCAAAATACAATAATAATAATTCAAATTTCTCTCACTATCCTTCTTCCTCTTATATACTCAAACAAAACTTAAAATAACACAAGCCAAAGAATCGTGGCGTATCAAAGGAGTTATATTTTACTCATGGGAGCAAACATGGGGAGATGGAAATGTAGTAAGTAATATCGATTTCATAATAATCGACTCGGAGGTAAATACAAGTTAAAATTAAGTTTTACATGTGCATATATATTTTTTTAGCATAAACTAACCAAACTAATCAGTTATATCACTAACTTTTAATATTTATATGCCTTCTCAGGGTACCAAAATTCAGGCTACAATAGCCAAAAGATTATTTTTCAAATACAAATCTTTGGTGAAAGAGGCTGAAATTCGTTACATTACAAATTTCAGTGTCAGCCAAAACACTGGGGAGTATCGTATAACCAAGCATCCATATAAAATAGTTTTTACTGCAAAAACTATTTTTAGTCCCGCCACTGATGTCGTTATTCCTAAAAGTCTATTTGAGTTTGCATCATTCAATGACATATTACTCAAGAATCTGGATGCAAGATACTTAGTTGGTATGTTTAGTCTTTATAATTTATATATATAGAGATCTAAAAAATTTGTATTTAATAATCTAACCGTTTATACTTGGACCCAGATATTATTGGTCAACTTCATGCTAAAGGTCCAGTAAAGAAGACTTCCAAAGATAAGCGTACTATGCTCATTGAATTAATTGACTGCAAGTATGTATCTTCAACTTTTATAAGAATCGTTAATAAAATGATTAACATCTAACATTTTTTTTGAATTATGTTATAGAGGTCAAAAACTCATTGTGACACTTTGGGAAAAACTAGCGGAAGAAATGGCAAGCGCAACAACGGAATTTGACAAATCTGAACACCGTCCTATTGTTATAATCCGATATGCCAAGATAAAATCATTTCAAGGCACTTTTTTGTCATACTTTCTGTGGGTATATACTTTTAGCATTAAAAATGACTTTGTACTAACTATATCATTGTCTACGCAGATTCAAATATATCTAATTCACTTTGTTCGAAGTTATTATTGGATGCAGAAATACCCGAAGTTCGCACGTTTATAAAAACGTATGTTGTTATCATTCTTTAGTATTAAATCGTAATTGGGAAATGACCCGTACAAAGTTGCACCATAACAGAATTAGTCGTGTGCCATAGCACGAGTTTCTGAAAATTTCATTAACCAATAATAGGAGGTCTAGGCATTCTATCTATATTGACCCACCAATATCTAAGCATTCTATTTATTAAGGAAATTTCATTAACAAATTGCATTTTTATATATTGACCCAGTAGAGAAGGTGAATTTGTTGTTCATTCCCAGTTGTATTAGACTAATATTATAACATGTCATAACTAATATATATCATGCTTACCGAATTTCCAGAAATATAGAAGTTGGTCTGAAATCGACATCGAGCTCAACAATTCTGACAAGCTACTCTGAATCAGTCGTTAATGAACTTCTAGATGGGTCTGCAAGACGGACAATTGATGAAATTAGAGAGATCCAAGAGGTATAACAAAAAAAATATTAAGTTTAACCAAGTTTATTTTATTAAGGATAATAACTAATTAGAGATACTACTACTATGTTATTTCTGTTTCATGTAGGAGGGATATTTTGTTACCTTGGCCACTATAACAGCAATCGACACGGAATTTAAGTGGTACATTGAGAGCTGCAAAAAATGTAGATCAACAGTGGAGTTAGACGATAAAGAGAAATGGTTATGTACTGGAAAATGTGAAGGATATGCTAAATATGTCATTCTCAGGTTCGTCAAATTTTAGTCATTGCGATAAACGTAAAGTAGACTCTTTTATCATCTAATCCATACTCCATTAGAACTGTCATAAATGAATTTCTATAAATGCATTAGGCTCCAAAATATCAATGAGCCTAATGAGTACTTTATATGAATGAGCCTAATGCAACATTTATATTACCGTGAAACTATAATATAAGTAGACAGTGGGCTTAAATGAATTTTTATAATCTACTCCATACTCCACTCGAACTGTCTTAAATGTGTTTTTATGTAGGTATAAAGTAAGAGTCAAAGTTGCCGATCATACCGGAAATGCAACCTTCATACTATTTGATACTCAAGCTACTGATTTGGTCAAGCAATCAGCAAAACAACTACGAGACAACCAACTTAAGGTTCATATTACTGTAGAAAAGAAACAATTGTATTACTACTTTTAAAGTTCAAATTTTTAATCAGTGGTATTGTACTACATACACAAACAACTATATTACTGTTTTAATAACTGACATTATCGAATTACAGCATGGGGATCCAAATGCACATCCAAGTGAACTTAATGTATTACTGAACAGAAGATTCATATTCAAAGTCAAGGTTGATGAAAAGTATAACCTTACCAAAGGCTGGAAATCTTATGGTGTCAATAAACTTTCTGAGGATAAAGATCTAATACTGAAATACCTTGAAACCTGCAAAACATCACAGGTTTGAATATGTTATAAGCTTCATTGATACTTTACTATTAATTAGGCTTAAAACTTGCTCATATTTGTTATCTATTAATTTGACAGAAAGACTCTTTGGAAGTGGATTCCCGAGAAGAGAGCATAGTTCGATATGGTAAAGAAAAGGTGATATTTCAAACTCAATACAAATTACATAGACAATATTGACTCAAAATAAATCAGATCTATTTGTTTCTAACTATCAAATATGTCCCAGGAGTCCATCCAAAGTACTTTTGAAGATGAGTGCGTCACGAGCTCTGTGAACATCACGCCGACAAAGCGTTCGCTAGATGCATATGAACCTGAGGATGATGCACAGTTAAGCACCACAAAGAAGCATGCTCCAGATGACGCAGAGTTAGTCGGGAAGTCAGCTTAGACCTATTTCAACCAATATTATAACATATCTTAGTGATCTACTTTCATACTTTTCACGTTTTTCAAACACTTACAATGTTATTTTGATTTGGTTTTGATACATTAGTTTTTCATGGTACGAACTGTTAGGGTTCTCTTTTTAGCCAATATTGGAATCGTGTGTCTCTGGTGACTTTAGGAAAAATATTATATTTTTGTTATAACCATAAATAAATTGCGCTTGCATCTGGATCAACTATAGTGCAATTGCTTAACAGTTTCAATTTACAATCAAAACGTTTGAACAGTAGGGCTTGATCAGTAAGAGCACACAAAAGTACTTTAGCAAGGGAAATTGAGATGAGAAAAACAATCAGAGAATATCATGTAGGTGAGTATGTCACTGTTAAAACAATCAAGATACTGAAAATTAAAGAAGAAGTTGATCAAGTCTTAATACCTCCAGCAAAACAGATCCATAAACCTCTCTGAGTACTGCCCAATTTTTCAACAAAAATGCATAATAAAGATGTCTACTTAAAAAGTTTATTACCTTTAAAATGCATAATATGACTATGACTGCCCAATTTTTACCTTTAAAAAGATGTCTATTTAACTATTTAACTATGACTGCCCAATTTTTCAACAAAAATGCATAATAAAGATATCAAATTGGGCAGTCAATTTTTCAACAAGCATCTACGGGGTGTCCTACAGAAGAAGTTGATTAAGATTGAGATAAAATTTGAACTGCCCAATTTTTCAACAAGCAAGCATCTATGAGTACTGCCCAATTTTTCAACAAGTAATAGAGAATATCATTAAGGCATGACACCTAAGTACTGCCCAATTTAATAACAAGCAAGCATCTATGAGTACCTGTTAGATACACGTTTCAGCTTACTTCTGTTTTGAGATAAAATTTGAACTTTTTCCATTCTTTGCTGCCTGATTTGTCTCGCATTGCCTTCAAGTTCTACAATTTCTTCCCCTATCCGTTCCTAAAATACATCCAATCAAAATACTAAAAAAACTACACACATAATTCATTGAGCATTATACTCGGAGGAAAGTGTTAATAGACCTAAATTTTCATCTGATTACTCCGCCAACAGCTTTGTTGCAATGACATCTATATAAACATACAGAAAAATCTATAAACTCGACTATTTTAGTGTGAGACCGTTTCATATTTAAATTAGTCAAGGCATAATAAACATAAGCATGTCTAAACACAATGTCAGAGCCACATACTTATCTGCGGACGAGTGGAGGTACATGTTTAGCTGTTCAAATCTGGAGCCAGCGATAACACTTCAACGCCATTTTCTTTCTTTCCTTCGAGAAGTATTATTCACTCCGAGAAGTATTATTCACCCTGCAATGTGAAACAGTAAAATATTATTCCGTTGATTAATATTTTATTTCTCAAATAATATAATAACATTTCATACCATAGATGACTATTTCTTACCATATTTTTAACAATTGAACAACTATAATCTTTTAATATCTATTCATATAATAATATAACTGATCTTTTTTACTGCCTAAAAGTTTCAGCACATCACAATTTAATTCCACCATTGTCTTCACCTACCTCTAATTGATTGAGACTAATATTGGGAAAATGGATCCAACGCATTCTAAAGTTTCAAGACAGACAAGACGAACAATATTGCATACAAAGCGCCAGCGAACTACACTTAATAATCAAGGTACTTTTAACTACACCTTTGAATGCACAGATTTATACAGATATATGATAATAGATAATTAAGTAATGGTATTTAACAAACTTTTTACAATCTGCAGAGAACGGACTCAGACGCACTAAAAATAATTCGTTAACAACTTTGGGCAGTCCACGTCACTTAGAACCCCAATGCGCGACATTTCTAATGGTTTGAGGATACAATCTATGATATATAACAGTCTTTCTATTTAATTATACTACTATTAAAATTTTGCAACCCGACAGAGAACACAGTTGCGGCCGTTACGACCGGTGTCGACAGTTGTGCTTCACCACATATAAGAAGACTACAAGCACCTCGAACTCCATTGTCAGACATTTCCAATGCTACGTTTATTCTTACTACGTATTACGCAAAGTGAAGGAGATTGAAGATATATATTTCTAAATGCATTAGGATCCATTTTGTAAAAATAGGACAATGTAGAAGCCGACAAACTATCAACGAAGGAGCACTAACAACTCATACAACTCATAATCGAACACAATTAAATGAAAGTACAACAACTTTAGTGGAAAGAAGTCCGCCTTTTACACCAGGGAAGTTCACAATTCAAAACAATAGAGTTATTCAATGTTTATCAAAAAATTTTGCTAATCCATGTGAATTTACTGGTGCATCAACCTCAGTTGAAAAAAGCTTACCTCTCACATCCGAAAAGTATAGAATTCAAGACAGTCAAATTGTTCAAAATCTAGCAAAAAACCTTGCTAATTCTCGCGATTTCACAGTAACCAATTCCGGTAAGAATATGTCACATTTTGTACTGTTTTTCATCAATATTTGAATGTTACATATCATATATATACCTTCCTCACATACAACATTCTCAGAAGGTACTCAATTCATAAATTCTCACCTAATTTTGACATTAAATATACAAACTTTAAGATATTTAATGTCCACAAGCGTCACTAAAATCAATTGTTTAACGGACAATATTACAGGTGAAAGTAGTTGTGCTGCAGACAACAATACAACTAATATTTCCAGTGATATGTTGCACTCTAACAGTGATAATGATGGTAATAACCTACTAATATTTGTTTTATAGCTTTAGCGATTTCATAGTTAGCAGCCACATAATACCCGTATCTATTTAAATGTAAATTTGTATCCAGAATGCGAGTACGACAATGACGATGACGATGACGATGGGGAGTCAGAAAAAGGTGATGTGAAAGACGTTTTATCTCTAATTCTTTTAAAGTAAAAATATGTATGCATAATATACACATTTAATGAATTTTAACTTCTTCATATTATATATGTTAAAGAAGACGGCGATTTACCTGCATTCGACAGAGGTATTTATGTGGAACCAAACTTAATTAGTTATTATGTTCTATAATTTTGCTTTATAGTATTACAAATTAATATTTTATTTCCAAAGATTATTGGGATATTGGAGATCCAACAGAGTGTTGTGAGTCTTGTGGAGCAATGATGTGGTTTGAAGAAATAGTTCGGAAAGATAGAAAGTCACTCCATCCAAAGTTTTCGCTATGTTGCATGAAAGGAAAAGTAAAACTTCCCAGACTCAAAGATCCCCCAACAACACTAAAAAAGTTGTTTACTGTCAAGGATGCCAAAGGAAAACACTTCATGGAAAACATTCGAGCATACAACATGATGTTTTCTTTTACATCGATGGGCGGAAGAATTGATAGGAGTGTTAACCGAGGGCGCTCACCCTACTCATTCAGATTAAGGGGCCAAAATTATCACAGCATAGGGAGCCTTCTGCCACCAGAAGGAAAACCTCCAAAATTCACGCAACTATACATCTATGACACCGAAGATGACGTCGCCAATAGACAGCGAGCTGTGAGGTAAATATATCGAGACAATTATTTAATCAGTGTAATATGTCGTATTTCATATTCATCAATTCAATTTATTATGTATTACTGATTTGTTCTATTCATAATTTGCACGTACTAACAACGTTATCAAATTGCATTTATTTAGCCCAAATAATCCAGATGCATTTGACACTGATATAATCGAGAAATTGAAGCACATGTTAGACAATGAAAACTCGCTCACTAAGGCATTTAGAATGGCCAGAGACCGGATTTCAGAGAATAACAGCAAAGACATAAAATTGCGACTCATTGGAAGAAGGGCAAAAGATGGAAGGACATACAATCTTCCGACTGCATCTGAAGTGGCAGCTCTTATTGTTGGAGATATTGGTTGTGAAGTTGATGAGAGGGATATAATTGTTGAGACGCAAACAGGTTTGTTGCAGAGAATAAACGAGCTGCATCCGTCTTATCTTGCGCTCCAATACCCCTTGCTTTTTCCACATGGTGAGGACGGTTATAGTACTGATATTCTACATGCAGAATCACCAGATTTCCTAACAGAAGACTCACCCTGCGAAGAAAATCCAAAAAAACGTGTCAGAACAACCATGCGAGAGTTCTTTGGCTTCAGAATTATGGAAAGGAAAGGTGAAAATTCCATTCTGTTAATAGCTCGGAGATTGTTTCAACAATTTTTAGTTGACGCTTACACAATGATTGAAACGGAGAGGCTAAATTTCATACGCCGCAATCAGAAACTTCTACGAGTAGACAAATATACAACATTGAAAGAATCTCTAGCTCGAGGAATTACCAACATTTCAGCTACAGGAAGACGTATAGTGTTGCCTTCATCATTCACTGGGTCAGCTAGATACATGATCCAAAACTACCAAGATGCCATGGCTACTTGCAAGGAGTTTGGGTTCCCCGATTTATTTATAACATTCACTTGCAACCCTAAATGGCCAGAGATCACCAGATTTGTTAAAAGGATAGGTGTGCGACCAGAGGACAGGCCAGATATTCTTTGTAGAGTGTTCAAGATAAAGCTGGATCAATTGATAAGAGATTTGAAACATAATAAGCTATTTGGCAAGGTGCAATCAGGTTAGTCGACTTATATAAATATTATTTTAGATTTGACATATAGCTATATTCGTTTGTATTTTCTTAGGGAAAATATAGCTTTAGGGAAAATATTATATTTTTGTTATAGTCATAAATAAATTGCGCTTGCATCTGGATGAACTATAGTGGAATTGCTTAACAGTTTCAATTACAATCTAAACGTTTGAACAGTACGGCTTGATCAGTAAGAGCACACAAAAGTACTTTAGCAATGGAAACGTGAGAATAGAAAAACAATCAGAGAAGCCTACCTTCCAAATGTAAAGTGGAACATGACCTTCTATGTAGCAAGCGTGAAACTTATCCTTTACAGCAACCTACAAAATTGCACACTTACTTTAAATGTCATACGTAATAGTTTTCAATGAACTCGAAAATAAATTCTATTCAATTAACAACATAGCTTTGATGCACTTATTTAATCAGAACAACATAACAGAATTATATGGATGGTGACAACAAAAGATGTCAACAGTTAAATCATAAGACAACCAATTCCTGAATATTCGCATCAATCATAATACATTTAGAGCTGATTTCGTATGTGCTTATCTATTCCTTCAAAGTTATAAGTGTTGTACTACAATTATCATATTTAATGTCTAATTAACTAAATGGCTGTAAATTTCTATGCAGTGATGTACACGATAGAGTTTCAAAAACGCGGTCTACCCCATGCACACATACTTCTCTTCTTGCACCGTGATGATAAGTTCCCAAATCCGGAATCTATTGACAGAATCATTTCTGCCGAGATACCGGAGAGAGATAAAAATCCGAGGTTATATGAGATTGTCAAGGAATTGATGATGCACGGACCTTGCGGCACTGCTAAGCTTGATGCCCCATGCACGGAAAATGGCAAGTGCTTAAAACACTTTCCAAAAGCTCTCAATCCCACAACCACTGTCGACACAGAAGGATATCCGGTCTACAGGAGAAGAGATAACGGTGCAAAGTTTAAAAAGGGTGATGTTGAACTTGACAATAGATATGTCATCCCATACAATCCAAAGTTGCTCTTGAAATACCACGCACACATTAATGTGGAATGGTGTAATCAATCAAACTCCATCAAGTATTTGTTTAAGTATATAAATAAGGGCAATGATCGTGTTACTGCGGTCGTCTCCACTTCTAACCCCGACGACGTGGATGAGATAAAAATGTACTATGATTGTCGATATATCTCAGCGTGTGAAGCAGCATGGAGGATTTTTGGGTTCGATATACACTATAGAACACCGTCAGTTCAAAGGTTAAATTTTCATCTTCCAGGCGAACAGAGCATCGTGTACAATGAGGAAGACTCGCTTGATGTTTTACTCGAGAAGCGCTCTATTGATGAATCAATGTTTGCTTCTTGGATGGAATGTAACAAGAAATATGCTGAAGCTAAGACATTGACGTATGCGGATTTTCCAAAAAAATTTGTTTGGAAAGCTAATTCACGTGAATGGAAACCGCGACGAAAAGGTTTTTCAATAGGTCGAGTATATCACGCTTCTCCTGGATCTGGTGAACGTTATTACCTGAGGACCCTACTAAACCATGTGAAAGGCCCTACATGTTATGAAGATATTCGGAAAGTTGACGGTAAATTATGCAATACTTTCAAAGATGCGTGTTACCTACGCGGTTTACTAGACGATGATAAAGAGTACATTGACGGTATAACAGAGGCAAATCGTTGGGGAACAGCAACTTATTTACGAAGCCTCTTTGTGATGCTCTTAACTTCTGGAAGTGTATCAAGGCCGGAAGAAGTGTGGGAAAAAACATGGCGTTTCTTATCTGATGATATTTTATATAAGCAAAGAAGGTTTTTCCAAATACCAGGTTAGATATTCATTCGTATTTACTGATCCGTTACCTTGGTAATGCACCCACACATGAATTTTTAATAGTAAAGGTTCAACCTCTGTTAAAATATTTGTATTTGTACTGAAAACTATGCATTCAGGATTGCAACTTAGCGAGGATGAAATCAAGAACTACACTTTAATCGAAATTGAGACATTACTACAACGGAACGGTAGCAGTCTTAAGAAGTTCCCTACTATTGTTGTTCCTGATGATCTTCTAACAAGAGATACTGGTAACAGGCTCCTGGCAGAAGAGTTGCGCTATGACAAAAAATCTTTAGCAGAAGAACACACCAAACTCCTTCCCCGTTTGACAGATGAGCAAAGAATGGTATATGATAGCATAATGACGGCGGTGGATAAGGACCAAGGTGGTATCTTCTTTGTCTACGGACATGGTGGAACAGGTAAAACTTTCTTATGGAAGACATTATGCACGGCTATTCGATCTAGAGGTGAGATTGTTCTTCCGGTCGCATTAAGTGGGATTGCAGCTTTGTTGCTGCCCGGTGGTAAAACTGCACATTCTACGTTCAGCATTCCTCTAGACATTAACGAAGACTCCACTTGCAGTCGTATCACACAAGATTCTGATTTAACCGGACTCCTTATCAAGACCAAACTAATAATTTGGGATGAAGCTCCGATGACTAACAAATTTTGTGTTGAAGCTTTGGATAGAAGTTTATGGGATGTTATGCGTTTTCACAGTCCGCATAGTGCGGACAAACCGTTTGGAGGTAAGGTGGTCGTTTTTGGCGGGGACTTTCGACAGATTCTTCCTGTTATACCAAAAGGAAGTAGACAAGATATTGTGCATTCTGCACTAAACTCCTCTTACCTATGGGATTCATGCAATGTTTTGAGGCTCACAAAAAACATGAGACTTCAATCAGGGGGCTCGAGTTCGAGTGCGAATGAGATCAGAGAGTTTTCAGAATGGATTTTGAAAATCGGGGATGGAAAGGCGGGAGAACCTAATGATGGTGAAGCCACTATAACAATTGAAGATGATATCTTAATAAAGGAAGCAAACAATCCTATAGAGGCCATTGTCGAAAACACTTACCCATGTATTCATGAGAATATGTGGAATGCCGAGTATTTTCAAGAGAGGGCGATTCTAGCTCCTACTAATGAGATAGTTTCAAAGGTTAACGAATATGTCCTATCACAGATGGATGGAGATGGAAAAGTTTACTTGAGTTCGGATAGTATAAGCAAGGCAGAGGGCTACGCGAGTTATCAAGAGGATTTATATTCAACTGAGTTCTTGAATTCCATCCGATGCTCTGGTCTTCCTAACCACGAGATTACGTTAAAGATTGGCGTACCTATCATGCTTATGAGAAACCTTGACCAATCCGCTGGCCTTTGCAATGGCACCAGATTAGTGGTCACCCAGCTCGGAAACCACATAATTGAAGCCAACATTATATCGGGCACAAATATTGGTCATAAGGTGTTCATTCCCCGTATGAGTTTAAGCCCATCCGACTCCAGTACACTACCCGTAAAGTTTCAACGAAGGCAGTTTCCAGTTATGGTTTGTTATGCAATGACTATCAACAAAAGCCAAGGACAGTCTCTTTCGCATGTTGGTTTGTATCTTCCAAGACCGGTATTTAGTCATGGTCAACTATATGTTGCAGTCTCGAGGGTCACAAGCAAAAAGGGGCTAAAGATTCTAATATGCGACCACGACCGTCGTATTCTCAATACTACAGAAAACGTAGTATACAAAGAAGTTTTTGAGAATTTATAGCATTTATAACGTCTATCTTATTCATTTAACCATTATGTTAACCGGATTGTTTTTGATAATTTATAGTATTTGGAAAACTTCGTTCTATAGGCTTTGTAATTTATTTACTACCATAACCACTAAAATTATATACTGATGACTAATATTGTTAAAGCAAAACTCACTGATGACTATTATTGACTAACTTATATAATTGAGATCAATTTGACTTTACAATTTTCAACATCTGAAAGACCAAATAAGAGTATCACATCTAACACAATTTGAAATACAAGCATGTCTGATTTATTGATTTATTGTATGACAGTGGAAGGGGGCTACCTAATGATGGTCTTTGTAACTCAGATGCGGATTTTATTGGTGAAAGTGTTCAGAATGATGCAGGGGAACCACAAAGCGTGACACGGAAACATAGTAGTACGATGCATAGAAACAAATACTTTTAGAAATTTAGTAACTGAAGGACGCAAATATGAAACAGTATAACAAACCTTCGGGACAGCAACCTCCGAAAGCTTAGCCAGCCTCTCTTCTAGCTTCTCCTTATCATTCATCAGAAATAAATGATAAATGACGAACACTCCTTCTGGGTTGACCAATAGATTGACACCCTAAGTGGCCAGCCATCATTCATCGTGAAAAAAACAACTGCATCAAGACACAAGTGCCACAAATTCTCTCATGACAGTTTCTCATGATAATTTATCATACTGCAGGGAAAGAAGTTACAAATAAAATCCCAAATAGAAAGCAGTGAAGGCAGACCTTAGTAGAGTTGTTTTGCACAAATAATTATAGTTAATTGTCAAATTCAATCTCAATAACACATACAACTAACAAATATACTATCAGAAAAATCCATCCTCTATACTACATTGAACAAGTTCTAAGAGGGAGCAATATTGCTTAACTAATTTTCGCTTAGTCGTTGTTAATATTCCAACAGTAGGTTCTGATTGAAGTATATCTATCCTGAACAAAATTTGTAATTCATATCTGAAAATTGTTAAGGAGAAATCCCAGAAATGAACCAACAATATTCCAACCCACAAGTAAAATCTACAATTATTCACCGAAAACAACTGTCACTGGATAATTCGACGGAGGCTTCGCCATTTTCATTGACATGCAGACCCAATGTTTGACTAATCTAATAAATACATGAATATACAACCCGCTGTGTAAAAGCCAACAAATCGAATACGTATTGCATGTGTTAATGTGGAAGCTTACTTGGTTAGGATTGATGGTCTGATTGAGATGATGATGCAATACAGGAGCAAGACCGCTGAATTGACAATCCAGGAGCAAAAGCCAACAAAACGGAAATGCCGAATTAAGTTCGGAGGTTGAAGATGAAAATGGATGGAATTGGGTCGGTCAACTGGAACTCATGGGATTAGGATGGAATTGGGTCGGTCGGGGATTAGGATTGAATTGGTGTTGTGCTGGAGTGTATATTTGAAATTGTTTCTTTTGTTCTTTATTTCGAGATTGTTCGAAATATTAGTCGTATGTCGTTCATTTGCTAATTAGCTAATTGGCTAATTTTTTAAACTGACTATGTAATACTTTCAAATAGAACAATAATGTTATACCAGACCGAGATTACACGATCTCCTTTTAATAATATATACTCACATTTTATCAAAAAATAAATAAGTTAACTCTCTAATTATTAAAAAAATATAAGGTACTAATATTATATTTATTTTTTATGTTTTATAATTTACTTATAAGTTGTCTAAATATTCAGAGAGTTAAAATTATTTTAATTTGGTCCGTCTATGTGATACAATGTTGGGCTCGTGTGTTGGGCTATTCTGTTTGGACATAATACGGAAATTTAATTTAATAGAAGACATGTAAAATAAATCCCGTAAATTTTAATAAATATATATTAACAAATATTCTAAC
Source organism: Silene conica (assembly GCA_029255685.2). Classification (NCBI taxonomy): domain Eukaryota; kingdom Viridiplantae; phylum Streptophyta; class Magnoliopsida; order Caryophyllales; family Caryophyllaceae; genus Silene; species Silene conica. The sequence continues at coordinate 64,249,836 of CM055312.2, forward strand.
GTCATTTTAATAAATATATCTTAACAAATATTCTAACGGACGTTAAGAATACCGAGACATTTTCATAGCCTGATCAATCAACAATATAATTCATAGATTTATTAAATATTGTGTATACATTAATATATAAACTCTCTTAAACATACCCGTGCAAATTGCACGGGTTCTAAACTAGTAATAATAATATAATAAGAGCAATGATAATAACATAAGAAATCAATAACAACAACCTACGACCCACGCAACTACCCAGACTTTGAATACTACAGCCTACAACGAAATTCTACTCCTACCTCACACCCATTTTCGAGACATCAACGCCGTCAACCCGGTCCCCGACAGTTACCACCATTATACCCAACCTCAACTACGTACTACACACTCCAACTGCCGCCCATTAGCCATCACCAGAGGCCACCGCAGCAACCACCGCGACAGCTTTAAATAGCCTGCACACACATAAATCAGCACTACTTTCCCAGAAAACAACCGCCTGTGCACCCCTCTTTCTCTAGTCTATTTCTCTCACCACCATGACCCACACCACCTTTGGCCACCACCATTGTCACCACTGACCCATGGTGGTTCAAGGGGTGGCCCACTCGAGCCCTCGATCTCCTCTGACACCCCACGATACCACCACCAAGTAGGCTGCAACAACTAACATCTCCCCTGTTTCTAAATTTCGCACCCCTTCCGTTGTAAATCCCAACCATTACCGACATTAGCCACCACCCACGGCCACCCCTCCGGCGCCAGGGTAGTCGCCTCTTACACCAGCAACCTCCCACCTTCAACCTAGACGCAAAACCTATCCCAATAGACCGAAATAAGAACGACATACGGCTGTACGACCATCCATGTTCTCCCCTGTTCACGTTTCTGCCCTAGTTAACGCCTCTAAACACCCTATTATGGTGGTGCTTCAGCCACCACGCGCCACCATACAATCACCCACATAACCTACTAACACCCTACTACTAAATAAACATCGTATCAAATACTAAACCAACACAATTCGAAAGCAATTAACTTAAAATAAAACGAAACAAAGACGATTATTGATATTGTCGACTTACATGGTGAAGATGGTGCTGGTGATTGCGGTTCTGGGTCAGTCTAACCCTCGTTCTACCCCAAACTCATGCCTCTGATATGTGAACTAGGGTTTTAGATAGGTTTTGTCGATGAAGAAGAGTTGTATGAGGAATGGGAGGCTACAGTTTTGTCGATGCAAGAGTGGGTAAGGTAGGGTTTTCATATTTTTGTTGCATCGCTTAACATTGTACCCGGTTTCTCAATTCTACGTCCGAGCCCAACACTATTCTCACTCGGCCCATCATGCATCTCAAGGCACCCTAACATCAATATTTTGTTCCCAACCCGTAACTTAAAATTAACGAGACATATAAATAATTATACTAATTAAGTTATGTAATTGAGTGGTAGTAAATATTAATTAAGTATAAGAAATAAAATTATTAGTACTTACATAAGAATATATATAAAATTTAGAATTTAAATATAATAACGACTTAAATAATTAAACAAGTATAAATGAGAAATAAATATAAAATAAGAAATATATTTAATTATAAATATATTATGAAACAAACATCAAATATAAAATGATTATGAATTACGAAATAATCGTAGAAATACGATTTATAAAATAATAATAAATTACGTAAAATACTTTATAAACATTCCGTTTGAAATACGTGTATAAAACATGGTTTGACTGCCGTTGACTGAGGCTAAAATACGGGGTATTACAGGCATAGCTCAATACGCATCATTACAATATACATCCATTTCACTTAAATTCTTAAGTTACTTATAACCCATTACATTTCATAAGCATAAAAGATAACCAATTTAATTAACTCATTGGTCTCCCAATACTCATCACTAACAAGCCCATAAATTATTATAAGTTAATTAACTCAATTCGACAAGCTTCACTAATTAATTGCCTAAGAACTAATTACTTAAAACAAGCTCTAATCACTTTAATAATTCTCATCTAGCTAGTTTATATACATTAACTAGGTATATATATATATATATATATATATATATATATATATATATCAAAGAAACCTTGCTAAAACATACTAAGAACAAATGGGTAAGAAATACCCAAAACATCCTATGAATTAAAATAAACTCAGAACCTACGACGGTCCTTTGCGCAGCCTGCGCACTACCCAGCGTAGACTGCGCTCACCTGCGAGCACAATTCTAAATCGCGATTTCCTGCACTTTCTCAATTCTTCCTAAACTTTGACAAATGCTTCCAAACTATGATTTCAAGCATGAATACTATTATTCTACAGCACATAAGTTCCAACATGTCCCAAGTGGTTCATCCTCATCAGTCTTAAGCATAAAAACATGCATCCTCATCAATCTTAACCATCAATTAAGCAAGAACTCGAAATTGTGACGGATATACAAAGTTCATCAGTAATCCTCATAAACACAACCACAATACTTCAACACTTTCTGAAATTACTCCATAAACATCAACCACATCTAATCATCCTCAAATTCACCATAAATTCACACATAAACAAATGTCACATGAAAATAACAACAAAGTCGAGTAATCTCATCACGGTCACATGTTTTAAGCGTCTTCTCCACTTGCTTCCTCAATGACAAAAGAATCATTCTCCAAATCTTTTATGTCCTCGCCTTAATACAACACAAAAGAGGAGTTAGGGACTGATTTTCGAGATTGCACTCAAAACAGCCCGGAAATCAAATGGGGCGATTTAAAAACTGAAAGAGATGGATGAGACGGAAATGAGACAAGGAACACGTAGGAAGAAATCTTACCTCAAACGGAGTTGAATTGAGATCGGGACAAACGATTTTGTGAATTGGGGAAAATGAGAATGAAGGAGATGAAGTATTAATTTTGATTCTTTTGGAACTTGGAAAACAAGTAAATGAGGTTTGTGAGGAAATAAGAGGGAAGCTTCTTCACAATTGGTTTTAGGGTTATTTAATGAAAATACTCCAAACTAGCTATTGAGGTGCTTCTCAAAATACTCCAAATTATAATTTAACTATCAATATAACCAACTATTGTATCGTATCACTATTAATAGAATGGACGCTTTGTTAACCTATATGCAAAAACACTAATTAACCTAATTGAATCTACTATAGTGCAAACCCAGGATGTCAAATCGCCGCAACTATCATCGCTTTTCGGACACAACTCCATCGGATCTACCTGGCCATAATCCTAAATTTCCCGATTGCGGATGCCTTATTCTATCCCTATCATCATCAACAACAATCCTAGCAACAACATCTTCAACAACAGTAAAACACTATCACAAACCAAATTGAAGAAGCAGTAGCAAAAGAGGCCATAGTCTGGGGTCGGGCATTGTCGGCTTAAAACTTTAGACATTGGGTTTAATGCCCATAATTATGCGCATTTGCAATGAAGATATGATGTGTTTCTCGTTGTCCTCAACTATTCAACCCTTCTAAAACCCAATAAATCTCATGAAAGTCTCCTTCAATTCCCCCTTTACACATTTTCAATTCTTCATAAAAATCAAATTTCACATTTGTATTTACCTAAAAAACTTCTCTAAAACCCTACATTTCTTTTCCTATCTAATGAGATTTATGGCTTCTCTTCAAGTTTACCTTTTTTTTTTTGCTTCGAAAACTGCAGATTCATATTCATAGCGTTTCAAAAAATCAACTTTGAAACAAATTTGATTTCAATTGATAAGCTTTTCAATAGTATCTACGTAGTATTTTTTTAAGAAAGAGAGAGTACTGATTGAGTTGATGGATCTATGTTTGAGATTATTTTTTGTAGCAAGTTTTGGGAGCGGAGCCTTGTTCTACCTTTGTTGAATTTGTAATTTTTAATTCTACTCCAGACAATAGAAAAGAAAAAGAAAAAATATATTAGGAGGGATTAAAATACTTTTACTAGTTTAGCAGGTAGCCGGTCTACCTATTCTAATTAATATAAGGGAATGAGTATGAAAGATAGGTATATTAGTAGTTAAAATAAAGTACGTAGTATTTTAAGAAGCATGTCAATAGTTTGGAGTATTGCCATTAATTAACCCTTGTTTTTATGGATATTTGTGAGTCGGGTTTTAAGTAATTGTTCGGGATTTTAGCAAACGAAAATGCCAAGGGAATTTTCTTACATCTTAAGACCATTTAATCTCAAGACGGAACTCATACACTATTTATAAAATATATGTTACGAATTTAAATAAGATATTATTAAATTCCGAAAAATACTTTAATTTACTTAAAATAAGCTTTACGAAATTAAGGGATGTTACATCAACCACTAGACCAAGACATTGTCCCCCCTTTCCGTCGTTCAATATTTATGTCTGTCGCTTAATATTTTTGCACTTTCGTACTAAGGGTAAGATTATTGGTAGTTTTGAGACCAGACTCAGTTAAGACTAAAATAATCTACTCAAATTGTGATAAAGTTTGAAGCTGAGTAAAATTATTATGTGCTAAAGTATTATTGTTTTACAGAAAAGGTAGAATTTGGGGTGAGTCGAAGAGATAATGTATATAGTCACTTTGATAAGTCACTTTGATAAGTCTTATTTTTTTCATCTTCATGATAATAACTTTTAAATTGCATACCCGTGTAATTTGCACAAATATAAAGCTAGTACTAATACAAAAGATCACCGTCCTATCTCATTTCCCCGATATTTTACTCTTCAATGCATGAAAAGAAATTATCCAAGTATTCACCATTTATTTTTATGCATTTGATTTTTTTTCCAAACTCATCTTTTTTCGAACAATGAATACTTTCTTATTGGCATTGCCATTTCTTTTAAACTCAACCATTTTCTTTATTAATCTCTCGGTTTTTTTCGTTCGTTTAGCGCAATTTATACTCTTTTAAGGGACTTTTTAAATCCCGCACAACAATTTACCCAATCCCGCATATTTTTATCGCTTATTCAGAATGTGTCCCTCACATATCTCAAGTCACCAAAAAGAAACAGGAGAGAGAAATAAGAGAGGGGGGAAATGCAATATAATATACTACTAACTACCCAAAAATCAACCTCCGACAACCCTTCCCCCACCACTCTGCTAGCGCCGCCGACCACCGCTCCACACCTCCATTCTAGCGCCGACCATTCATTCCTGATGCTCTTCTTGCGTCGATGACTCCCTCCTCGCGCCTAGAACCTGCACTCAATAACCGATCCTAAAATCGATCCTTCGACAACCTTCAACCTACGACAACCATAGCAACACTACCACTACAACCACCACTCAATGTCGCGTCACTGTCCCCTCCGACCACCCTACTCCAGAATAGCGATCCTATAACCATCCCTTCAACAATCCAAACCCTTATAATAAAATTACCGTTTTTTAATAAAAAAAAAACATTAACAAAACCGATTAAAAGATGGGGCATAATCAAATTGTTGATCACCAGTAATATTACGTGTTAATAATGTGCAAATTACAATCCTTATCGAATGATTAATTGACTGTTTAGGTTTAGGGACCTAGAACCATTTTTCAATTTTTTTAAAGATGAAGGGCGATTATGGAAAATTGGGAAATATGTGCGGAATTAAGTAGATTGTTGTGCGGGATTTAGCAATTACCTTTTTTAATTGTTTTGAACCTTTTCAAAGATTATATACATAAATCTGGAGTCTTAATTACTACGCACTAAAATTTGAGAGAGACGGTTTTTCAATAAATTATTGAGAGACCATTCTTTTGTACTTCCTCCATTCCAATCAATTCTATACATTTCACTTTATGTACACTATTCATAAGTCGAGTGAATTTTCGACACAACTTCTACTATATAACATAAAAGATAGTCATGTGAAATCTTGTTTAAATTGTTTTACCAAGTACATTGTCAATATCACATTTTTATAATTTTTATCAATATGTAACTAAAGATATTAATAAAAGAAAACGAGTATTGACAAACGTGAATAAAGCAAACGTATAAAATTGACTGGAATGGAGGAAGTACCATTTTAGTTGTATTTCGTAACTCTTTTGTCATTGATCGTACCATAGTAGTATCGTACCTATTTACATAATAAATGTACTCATTTTATGTTTAATTATGATTTGTACTAATTTTATTACTTTTAGTACCACTTTTCTTAATTTTGTACAATAGTCTCTCAATAAGCTTATTAAAAAAGGTCTCTTAAGAGATCTACGAACTACTACGGTCTCAAGAGATCTGAATAATCCGTTTTAGGAAAGGGAAGAAAATATGGAATACGAGTAACTATAATTTTTGTATTAAGATTGAACAATTGAATAAACAACATTGAAATGATGTAATTCAAATATTCAATTGATGATGGAATGTCGGATTCATTGAATGTTGTTCACGCTGTGGCCATGCGAAGGGAATTGAGGAGCATACTGGGGCTTTGTGTGACTGAGGTCCGGGGGTTGTTTTCGTTATTTGATTTTAGAGGAGTAAATCATGTCAAACGGGTAGGGAATACGGTTGCCCATTCGATTGCTAGGATGTGCACTAGTATTGATGAAGAACATCTGATTGTATCTAATTTTCCGAGTTCCGTCATTGAGTTGGCGGGTTTGGACTTATTATAATAAAATGATCCCGTTTTCTTTCAAAAAAAAATTGATGATGGAATGTGTTTCCTAAAATTTAGGAAATGAAAAGTGCTTCAAATTGTTGAATTTCAAACGACAATAGGATCGATATCCCTTTTGTCACAAAAGAACCCGCCATTTACTCCCTCTATCCTAATTTAAACTCACTCATTCACCAAAATTCCCATTTTACCCCTGTCCCTCACATCAAACCTAACCAAAAACACTCCACCTCATTCCCTCATTTCCCACTACCCCTAAAAAATGACCCCACACTCTTACTCCCTCGATTCCCAAACGAAATCCACCGACCTCGCCGCTAAAATTCTCGCCGCCGCCACACCACCGCAGATCGCCGCCGTCATCTCCGCCGTCGACGTTCACCTCACTCGACACTCCGCCGATCAAAACCGCCATTTCTTCTCCCTCACTTTCCCTACCTTAATCTCCAAGCTCTTCGGCTTCTCCGACGACGTCGTTTCATCTTCCTCGCCGAAACCTCCGTCTTGGATTGATACGGCGTCGTTTGATGCCGAACTTGCTGGTAAACTCTTTGATTTTCTCTCTCCGAATGGAACCCTAGTTTCGTCGATTTTTGCGGTTGATAAGCTTTCTGTTGTTAAATACGTGTTTCCTGTTGAGCGATTGCCGGAGTGGTTTAGGTTTACGCTTAGTTGCGCGAAAGATTGTCGAATTTTGAATGATTTGTGTAGTTTGTTTCGAGGTAGGGTTGAGGAGGATCAAATTGTTAAAGGAAGTTATCAATTCCAGGTTCATTTGAATGTTTTCGAGTATTTCGTGTTCTGGTTTGCGTATTATCCTGTCTGTAGGGGGAATACTGAGAATTCAGGGATTGTTAGTGTTAGTAGTAGTCGGAAATTTAGGTTAGAGAATTGGACCTCGTCGATTCCGGTTCTTTCTAGTGGAATTAAGCGAAGTCCGGAGCAGAAGGGGGAGTGTAATTTGTATTTGAGACTGTTGTATGCCTATCTACGCAATTTTGTCCCTATGGATGACCTGAGTGTACATCAGCCTTATCGTAGCTCGTTGTTGCATTACTCACCGAGTTTCGATGATTCAGTGATTTTGCGTGCGGAGTTCCTGGTTGATGTGTTTGTGCATTATTGGTTGGTGGATAACGACGTCTCGCCATTGGCTGTGAATGTGTGCAAATCGTTTGGGGTTTCGTTTCCGTTTAAGTCGGTTTTGGGGGAGACACCGCCTCCCTCAGGGTTGGGTGAGGTAGTGAAGTTGTTTGTGAAGTATTTGAATTTGAGCTCAGTTCAGCAACCGGATATGCGAGCGGATTATGGTGGAAGTTCAGGGAACAAGAAGTTGAGTTCTGGTGATTTTGCAAAAACTCGGGAGGTTGTTTCGTGGAATGGACATATCCAAAGGCCGTTGTATAGATTCATACTGAGGACGCTTTTGTTTTGCCCAATGGGGTCTTCTATGAAGAACATTTCTGAAGTGTTTTCTGTGTGGATTGATTATATTGAGCCATGGAAGCTTAGCAAGGAAGATTTTTCTGAGCTTGATGGATCGAAAAATAGCACACCCAAGGAGAATGGTCAATTAAGTCAGCTGGAGTACTCACCTTTGTGGGAAGGCTATGTGCTTTCCAACTATCTGTTCTACACTTCTTTGGTGATGCACTTTATTGGATTTGCTCACAAGTTCCTTCACACTGATGCTGAAGCAGTTGTGCGAATGGTATCAAAGGTATAAATAATCTTATTCTGGTATTTATTTTGTTGCCTTTACTCTTTTGTACTGATTTGTAATGAATTAATAAATCTTGTACCTGTATGTGTGTGTGTGTGTGTGTGTGTGTGTGTGTGTTTCATATGACTTAAGTAGTTAAGTATCATTAGCATGAATATAAAGCAATAATGCCTTATGGCTTGTAGGATTAGGCAATGCACATGTTTAGATTTTCTTGATATTTCGTCACCATTTTTTTGTAGCGTTTTACTCTACTCTAGTTTTCTCATCCATTGTAGTATTTTCAATGAAGCCAAAGATCCTATGTTTTTGTTTTGGAATATGATATAATTAACGAGAATGACAAATTTGATTTGTCAAATATCAGTCATTAGACACAACTGATGAACCATTTAGGATCAGTCTTACTTTTTTATGAGTAAAGCCTAAAGGTTGCTGATATTCAATCCATTTCCATCCATAGGCGTGAATCTTTGAGACACCGAGATAATATTGTTTATCTTATCTATTATATTATGTTCCAATAAAGTAACAATTCCTTTTAGTAGCAATAAAATCTGAAGTTACCTTTGTCATCCATAATGTGCCAGAGTGCGGAATACCATTGTGCTTTATTTTAGGTTGGATATTGCCTGTGTCCTTTTCTAAATGGCATGCTAGTTACTTCTATGTGAGTGATACTTTATTTGTCTTTGCATGAAGTATTATCCACATATGTGGAAGGTAATGCCACGTCTGGATCATCATTTTTTTTTCTGTGGGAGTTATATATAACAGGAAACAGTGCAGCGGCACCCTAAAGTTCCGTTCATTACGTTACTAGGCCATTTTTGTACCATGAATATGAGTGTATAGGTATTCATCTGAAAATGTAGAAGCTTGTGGATGTTGCTTCTTCTGTTAGGATATAGTTGCAAACTTTGTAAGCTTCAGATGTGACTGTGAGTCATAAAATAGTAAAGGATTTAGTACGTCATGTGTTAGTTTAAAAAAGTGCACCCGAGTCCTGCACTCCTGCCTAGGCGGAATGCACACTGAATTCCCAGCCAAATTTCCTAGGAGGAGATGCACAAGTTCCAAAAGGTGCACCCAAGGCGCAAGATGTGCTTGGAACGCAATTAGTGGGTCCCACCAAGGTGCATTTGAGGCACATTACTTGCAATTCCATATTTCTCCACTCAAATTTTTTTTTTATTGTGGTTCTCTTCTTCTCCCTGTCCTTAATTTTCATTTAGTTATGTACTTGTTAACCCTCTTTAAAAACTAAATAGGGGCTAGTTGCCTTAGTTTAAAAAAGTGCACCTTGGATGAGAGCCTAGCCGAAATTCCCCGGGGCGTTTTAGGTGCGCCTTTTAGACAAGGCTCGCCTATCAAGGCTAATTAGTACGCACTTTCCACATCTTTTAGACAAGACTCACCATTTCTATTCCCCGTTATTCCTAACTTTTTTCCTTGACATGTTAGCTAACTTGGAAACTCCTAAAAAGGCTATTGTTGTCCAAAAATTTATCTTGTACTTACAAATTTGTTATCAAAAATAGTGTGCCTACGCCTTGCACTTTGTTGCCTCGGCCCCTTAGTGCCTCGGTGCGCCTTGCGCATTTCCAAACTAAGCTAATTACACAAAAAAAAAATCATGTTTGTTAAAAACATCAGCGCAACTTTATCCTTAAGGCCTGTGCCATTGCCTCCCGCCTTGTTTTTCGTCACCTTGAGACCCGATCTCCTCAGTGCACTCACTTGATTGCCTGATGGGTGGTAAGCATATTGTAATGGAAGGAGATACCAAGACATTTTTTTGACAGATTATTTTAGATAGTTACGGATTACTTTTTCGTTCGTTAAATAGGGATATTTAATTTGACTTGCCTTTCAGCAAATACAATGTGTGGCTTTTGTTGCATGCATGGTTAAGAAAGTTCGAGTTCAGGTTAACTTTCCCCGAAGGTCATGTCTTAAATGCTTATCTAAAAATATCTGATATTTTGTCTAAAACCACTTTGATGGAAACTGGACTCAACCTTTTTTTTTTGTCATACTACTCTTGCTGCAAATGCAAAGCGTTTTTTAGCTACATACTAATATGCGGTAGGAGTCTGATGTCTCTTGATGGATATGAGAATATCTATGACCTATTTTCTAGGAAGGGTGGTTTTATTCTGATTTTTCTCACCTCTCGTTATGGTTAGTTCATCGATTGATTATTTGCTTGTGATAGGTGATGGACATATTAACTTCTTCAAGAGAATTGCTGGACCTCATAAAGAATGTCGATACTGCTTTCCACTCCAAGAGTTCTGTGGGTAGCAAAACAATCAGTAGGTTGCATAAATTTGTACCACAGATACGTGAGCAGCTTCAGGTGATCTTCTTCGCTCAATTCGCCAAGGAATAGAGTTCTATTAAAAAATTGAAGTTATTTTAGGATGTGTCGGGACGTTGTTTTCATTTTGAAATAACCTGTAGCGATCAATGTTTTGCATCTTGGTCATTCTATCATCGATGTGTGATTGTGATTGTTATTGTTATAACATGTAGGACTGGGAGGATGGCTTAAGTGAGAGTGATGCTGATGGTTCCTTTTTACACGAGAACTGGAATAAAGACCTAAGGCTCTTTAGTGATGGTGAGGATGGTGGGACACAGATACTTCAGGTAGCTTCATCTCTCACTCTTTTCCTATTCGTAAACCATGCTAAAAGTTTCAGTAAGGTTGCTCATCCAAATTTCTGACTCGGCTATTTTACGAAGAAAATAAACACTGTTTTCGACTTAATATGAACTTACATAGTGACAACCATGCCTGAGTATTGGACATGGGTATGTGAAGGTATGTGAAGTATTATAGTAATATTTCTCTAACCATCCTTTACAAACTGCTTACAGCTATTCATATTACGAGCTGAGAATGAGCTGCAGGCCATGTCCGGTGATAATCTTGCAAACGACCTCCTGTGTGTACAGTCTTTGAAGTCGCAGCTACGTTGTTTGTATGGCGACCATGTCATGAGTCAGTCTCCTCAATCTCCACGGACAATACAGCACCACCAGTTTCGAGACGATCTATTTAAGCCTAGAAGGGCTCTTAATGGCTCTTCAATTGGCCATGTCAAATACACGGGTGATTGGTTGAGGCGGCCTATATCAGACGATGAGGTTACTTGGCTAGCAAGGGTTCTCATCCAGCTATCTATATGGTTGAACGAAAGTCTAGGGCTATATCAAGCAACAACCCAGACAAATGGCACCTGTTCGTATGTCGAGGTTCCGAGTGACGGGATAAGGGAATACGGTGGTCCTGATTCCCTGAGAGTTGTCATTGGTTCCATAATCTCATGGTTTTATGCAGTACGCCTGGCCATAACAAGGGTGATGATTAGGCATGGATTAAAAGTGAATCTCAGGGTGTTGGCATCGAAGAAGTTTGTAATGGCGGTTCTTGTGTTTTTTGTGTTCAGACTCTTGAGAACTGCTTTCAGATCCATCTGGTAAAATTCTTGTTTACATAAAATCGGTTTTGGCATGGCTTGGGTTTGGATGGAGAGTTTTGGTATGACACGTTTTTGAGTCTTTGAATTCTCGTTTTACTGTAAATACAAGGACCTGCAAAGAGCAAGTTTTGGTAGAATATACTGTTCCCTCTATGTGGATTCCCTGTTCACTATTGAATGACTCGTCCTACAGTCGGTATACCAGTTGTGTTTTTTGTGCTTGTTCTGAGAAGTAACCAAATGTCCGGATGTAAACTGAAGTTCCAGTTCAAAAATATAGGATGATATGGAGTAGTATGTTTTCTACAGTGATGTAAAGGGCGCCAAGGTTGTACCTCTTTTTTTGTTTTTCTTTTTTATAATTTGTTTTCTATACAGAAAAAGAAAGTCCATAACCGAAGGAAGGTCCTTGCCTCCTCGGTTAATGTGTCTGAGTAGCAGTGTTGCACTGGCTGTGCTTACCAAACTAGACGCACGCAGCGCATCAAGTATTGTAGGGGTTTTGTAGCTTCTCTTTTGTGTTCGGTTATCCGATTTCTGTAGATCAAAGATGTTTTACGACTATATAGTTACATACTCGTATTATATTATTGTTATATACCAAATGTGGATCACTAGACTAGTATTATTGGCATGCTCTAGTTTCTCTATTCAGTTGATTTGCAACAGATATTTCCTTGCTGCCCTTTTGAAATTGAAAAAGTAGTGGAATATAGTCATTGATTAGTGCTACACTGCTACCTGTACTCATAATTTAGGTTTAGTCTCGTCGACGGTATTAAGATTGGCATTTGTTGATTTAGACATGTAAGGGTGTATACTATTGTAAAAACCCAGGCAATTTATAAAAGGGTGTATACAAGTAAGAGAGTTTTGAAGCAATTTTTTTGTAAGTGTATTTTGAGAGAGTAATTTTAGAATTTTTTTTTATAAAATAGAGTTATTTTAGAAAACCGATATATAAAAGGGAGTAATTGTTTATTGACTCTTTTATTATTACTCCGTATTATGTTTTTTCTTAAGTCCTTGAAAATAGATCTCACCAGTTTAGGATTAAGTAAAAAGAAGTGTTTTTTAGGTACGAGTTTAGGTCAATATGTTTTGGTTGGGTCAGCCGGTGAAGGTTCAAATCTGAATAGGTTCTCAGGTAGACGTAAGTAGTCACTAAGTACGCAACCGTGTCCGTACTGACTAAGCAATGAAAAAGAATTGGCATATGTTTGATGTTAAATACAGTATTATCACCAACTTATGACCATAAAAGACGTAGACCATAAACGAGACGAACTTATTTGTTATACCAGTTTTGTGTCAAGTTTACAAGACGATCTTTTTTGGTGATTATGTAATTATGTAGTCTGTATTAACCTCATTCAAAAGGGATTTATTACCTTTCCTTCTCTAGCAAGTATTGGGTAAATAATAGACCAATTTCACCCTGTCCAGAAATGCTAACAATTGAAGAAGGGTAGATAGAGTGCATGAGAGAGGGGTGTGTCTTTGGCTAATACATACACCAACCACATTCTAAATTACACAAACTCTCATTTAAGACTATATATCCGTACCTTAAACGGATTAAAAAACAGAATGTATCGAGATTGCCAAAATATTTGTCTCATCTATGCAATAAGGTGTTATATTTACCCGTTTTATTCTTAAAATGGATATATCTGTCTTAAGAAAGATCGTGTGAACTAAGACGATGAATTAATTACACCACCCAACATGTGATGTTCTCATATTTCATATATTTGTCCACTTTATTATATGCTTTTTACTTTACCTCTCTTCCTTACTACATATGACTACGTGACATTAACAAGAAGATTGTGAAAGCTTGCAAATAAATGAGCACTCAGAAATTATAAGCTTCTTCATAACAATAACAAGTAGGAGTAGTCAGTCATCCATGGCTATCAAGGGAGCCTGGACGGCCGAGGAAGATAAGAAGTTGTCCGACTATGTCGAAAAACATGGTGCTAAGAAGTGGAAAACTATGGCATCCAAAGCTGGTATACACTATACACCTCTACTTGTTTGATTATATTGAATTTCAGTACCGCCCTAATTAAAATAACACAGAGTCATTTATAACTTGAACTTATGACTTCTAATACATTTTGTCAAATTCGTCAATGAGGAAAAAAATAGTAAATTTCTCGTTTTGATATGATGATCGTAATTTTGTAGGATTGAATCGATGTGGGAAGAGTTGCAGGCTAAGATGGTTGAATTACCTTAGACCAAATATTAAGAGGGGTAACATTTCTAGTGAAGAGCAAGACTTGATTCTTAGACTTCACAAGCTTCTTGGTAATAGGTACCTTATTTCGTGTCTCTAATTTTTCTTCTTGTCTTCCAATTTCCGGGTCCATTTTAATGAGTCGCAAGGTCAGTACAGCTCAGTTATTCCGTTCCTATGTGACTTAATTTACGAGTATTGTGGTTACATTGTAAGGTGGTCTTTGATAGCGGGAAGACTTCCAGGAAGGACTGATAACGAGATAAAAAATTACTGGAATTCTCATTTGAGCAAAAGAGTAGATGAACAAGGGAGAAAGACAGAAAAAGCAGCTCCGACTGCAACAACTTCAGCAATTATGATGGAGGAGGAGAGTAATAAGAAGGTTGTAAAATCAAGTGCCATGGAAGAAAGTAGAGAAGAGACTGTAGAAAGTGAAGATACTGGACTTAGCTTTGAAATAAATTGTTTAATTGATTTTTCGTCGGAAGGGAATTGTGGTATGGACTGGATTGATGGTTTCTTTGCTTTAGATGAGCTTCAGTCTTCACTATAATCTCATGTAATGTAGTCTTAAAACGATAATTAATTAATCGAAAGCATTCAACTTTATTTTGGTTTTAACATTTTGACTCGAAACTCAAAACAACATCGGTTATGAGTTCCTGATCTTCTTAGATTTGTTCTCTGTAATGTAAGGATATACTTCGACTGCAGAAGCTCATATTACAAGAGAACTGTGCAGTGGATACGGCCTCAAACTAGAAATCGAACACAAAATCTTCTGTTACTCTGGTATTTGAACTTGATTCAATCTTCTAAACCAAATCGAATGCAAAATCATGTGAAACAAATCATACTTAACAGGTCTCAAATTCCAAAGGAAATGTCTTTGAATCATCTTCAAGTTGCTCAGCATTGTAAGATACCTTCTAAGAGGTATACCCTTTAGAATTTCCTTTAGCTTCGGAATATCTTTCTCCGCGACAAAAACAGAAAACTTGGTCCAGTCAAGTATATCATCGAATGGGGGAACAAATTGATCAGCAATCATGACAGGAACACATTCATAATATATCGCCTCGACAGTCCGAGGACTGTTGACTTGAAATCACATAGGGCAAATGCAGAATTTGCTGGATTTCATGTGTTGAACGTATGTCATTTCCTTAGAAATGTGTCCTGGAAGAGGCCCGAAAATTCTCATTTGTTTGTCTTTGTAATGCCAGTGCTTGAGAAGCAGAGGACGGACCCGTCCATGCATGTTACCAGCAAAGAAAGCGAGGAAGGGACGTTGAGATACGCGTAGGCCACGACCAATGTTTCTGTGGGGCCTTCTTGGTGTTCTTATGCTGGTTTCAGGTCGAGATACGTTGTCCTCAGGGTTGAATATCGGTTTTTCACCGTCTTCATAAATGTACAGCTTCAGTATAAGCTCCATTAGATCGTAGCTCCTGATGCAGGATAATACATACAATGCTAATAAGTAAATGTACTCGACTGGACACCATATGAAACTGTTTCTGTCATTCCGAGCTAACTCGTATGTATCAAGTACATACCTTTTAAAAAATGTAACATTCTTAAAGACAGGGGAATAAAGATCATCAGTGTCCTCAGCAGGATTACAGCAACATGGGGATGCTCAGATTTTGTATATGTAAAAACTGGAATGAATGGATCCCATACATTTGTACAAGTTTGAGGCTCAGATTTTGTCGACTCTATGAGATAATGTACAAGAAATAAAAGAGTTTGAGTTGAGTCTTAAAGATAAAATAATAATACTTTAAAAAGAATAATGATATAGCACATCTGTTACTTAAATTGAGCGACACACGGGATATTATTGTAATTTAAATGCATACTAGTGTAACACCCGTGAAAAATCACGGGGTTGTGTACACTTATTTTTAAAAATGACAATAAATTTTACTTATTATATATAACCAATTCTATTTATTGAACATGTGTACTTTTTAAAAATAAAAAATAAATAATATAATATCATTATATATATAGTAAAATATATATACTGAAATTATAACATTCACATTTTGGAACTTCAAGTTAGGTAAGTTAATAAGCTAACACATGATAATGTTAAGACCATCCCCAAGCAAGGTCAATTGTTAGGTCAATTGCCTGCTTGAGTTAATTACAATTAATAGAAAATTAGGATTGACCCAAGGGTGTTGAGGGTCATTTTGTGACCCAAGGTGGAGTAATTGACTCATCTATTGACCCCTTATGTGGCAAATTCTCATTGGTTACAAATTAGAAAAAGAAACAAAAAAAAAATTATGTTATTGACTTGATTAAATCGACCTTTTGCTTGGGAGAGTAAAAGAGGGTCAATGTCAATAAGGTGAGATTAAGGGTTAATATGTTATTGACTCGATTAAATCGACATTTTGTTTAGGGATGGTCTAATAGGAGTCACAATTGTAAGACAGATTAAAATGAAACAATTAAGACATGGTTAAAAAAGAAATTATAACATACAAATTTAAGTAATTTAAGTTATATAAATTATAAAAAAAAAATCAAAATTAAGATAATTAAGTTCTATATGCTACAGAAAATGAAAATTATAGTCAAGATTGTGGTTATATTAGTTGCATCAAATTGTTAGATTTATAAGACGAATAGTTGGGAGAATGAAAGAACAAATAAATTAAAATAAAAGATAAATTAACTTAAAAAAGGTTCTAATACAAATTAAAATAGAATACTGTATCAAATAAGGAAAATCTAAGACAAATTTATAGTTTATCGAAAATCTCCTTATAAACAACATTAGATGTTTTATTAGTCACTCCTTTGTCTTCATCTATAAGGACTTTTAGACCATTCTTACTTGTAACCCTAGATAAGGCAACATACAATTGACCATGGGTGATTACTGGTCTAGGAAGATAAAGTCCAACACGGGATAGAGATTGCCCTTGACTTTTGTTAATATTTCTAAATATTCTCAAGCAATACATCAAGCAATACAAAATAATAATCGATCTGTTAAATATACAATTAGTCTGTTAAATATTTCTAAATTTTATTTCTAATATTCTCAAGCAATACAAAATAATAATCGGTCTGTTAAATATTTCTCAAAATATTTCCTCAAAATTCTGTTAAATATTTCTAAATTTTAATAGTTATTAAAATCTTTTCAATATTCCTATGACTATTAAAGTACGTGATTGAAGACTATTAAATTATTAAAGTAATATTGCAGCTATTAAAGTAATATTGCAGTTATTAAAGTACGTGATTAAAGTATGTGACTATTAAAGTATATTTTAGTTAGATCACAATTTAATAGCTTATTTCTAAATATTCCGTGATCGAAGATTCCGTGATTACGTTGATTAGAAAGAAACATTACGTGATTATGTGATGTGTATGGAAGATTCCATAAATATTAAATATTACGTGATTATGTAATGTCATCCTAGGAATATCACGGTTGCTGACATGGCTAGTTTTAATTGGTGGAGAAAAATTGAAATTGTGAGAGTGAATGAGAGGGCTTGAAAGATGGTTTTATGGTTTTGCGCCACATCAGCCATTTTACATAATTCTTTAATATATATAATGATAATGATGATTTTGTGTTCCCTTCATTGCGTATTTTCTGTTCCCTCCATCAACATAAATGAGTATTTTGTGTTCCCTCCATTGCGTATTTTGTGTTCCCTCCATCAACATTGAAATAAAAATTTCTCCATTGCGTATTTTGTGTTCCCTCCATCTACATAAATGCGTATTTTGTCTTCCCTCCATTGCATATTTTGTGTTATAATGGGGTTTGAACACATAACCTCTCGTATGGAATAAACTTGCTATCACCACTATAACACAATCATCTTGTTGTGATTATGGTATCTCTTTCGTAATATATATTTCTGCAACATCTTGAGTTAAATTAATATATATCTATAATATTCTTTAGAAATTGAACCCATTTACGAAAGGTCGTCGACGTTTTAGAACGAATCGTCGACGTAATTCAAAAAAAAGACCAACTTGCCCTTTACCTCTCAAAAACCTCCCAAATTCAAAACACTAAACCCACCCAAACCCCTCACCCACCACACACCCACAACCACCCACCTCACGCCCCACCACCACCACTGCCGAGGAGCACCACCAACACCTCCGCACGCACCACCGCACGCACAAGGTTAATTTTTTTTTTTGTTTTGTTTTAATTAGACTTGTTAGTTTTAATTAGACTTGTATTTTGTTTTTGTTGTTGTTGTTATTGTTATTGTTATTCTTAATGTTAATTAGGTTAGACTTGTTAGTTTTAATGTTAATTGTTAATGTTTTTGTTGTTTTTGTTATTTTTTCAATTTTCGCATTGAATTTGTGTTATTGTTTGTTGTTGTTCTTGTTAGTTGTTATTGTTATTGTTGTTGGTATTGTTGTTGGTAGTTGGTATTGTAAGTTGTTATTGTTGTTAGCATTTGAATGAATTGTAAGTGGGAAAATCCGATTGAGGGAGTTTGTGGGGACGGGAAAAACTCACGTCCTAGGTTAGTGAGGACGGGAAAATCGCACGTCCTGGGCTGGTGAGGACGTGTGGGTGGGACGTCCATCGTTGGTGAGGACGTGGGGGTGCACGTCCATGGTGGGCATGGACGTGTGGGTGGGACGTTTGTGTGGGTGATGGACGGAAAAATAAGGGACTTGAAAACTGGCCGTCCTCATCACCGCATATGGACGTGAATAGTACACGTCCAAACCATGGAGGGACATGTACTATTCACGTCCAAACCATGGTAGAACGGCCAGTTTTCACGTCCAAACCATGGTAGGACGGCCATAATTCACGTCCAAACCATGGTAGGACGGCCAGAATTCACGTCCAAACCATGCAAGGACGACCATTTTTCACGTCCTGACCATGCAAGGACGGCCAGTATTCACGTCCTTACCATGCGAGGACGGCCAGTTTTCAAGTCTAATGCGAAATTTCGATCCTATCGTTTGTCATATTCAATGTCTTTTACGTATAATTCAACCTAATATCAACTAAATGGCTTAAACATGTAATTCAATAAAAAATAATTCAAAAAAAAATTAGATTTTAGTTACTTAACGATGAATCGTTGTTTGACATTGATTGAAGCGTTGTCGTTGTTTGATGTTGTTGTTCGTTGTTTTCTACCGATTTTTTAAAATTATTGTTTTTGTGCGGTTTTTGTGTGGGAGAATATTTTCTAGAGAGATAAGGAGAAAAGGGTATTGTTGAACCATATATTCAAATATATATAGTTTATATGTTTATGTTTTGATAATGACAAGTCTAGCTATTTATATATTATATACTCGTATGTATAATCGTGTGCTAAGTGTACAGATTATTAGTAACAAGATCTAATCTATCAAGTATAAAAGATTCAAGCATATTAGTCAATGAATTGACTAAGTCTAAGATTGATAGAAGATCACAAGCGCGCATAGTAAACTAAAGTTATATTTATCAACTGTAGCTTTAGTACAAGATTGATTCAAGTTATAGCTCGTAGCTATAACTCTATATTATGAAGAAATGATCGGAATATATGTGTTTGGATAAAACGTTTGTTTCCAAGTAATATCGTGTGCAATTAATGTTAATTGGTATTCTATTTTTTAAGTATGGAATTGTTAATCTTAATAGGATTATATAGAATATCTTTTGGTTAAAATAGAAATAAATAATTGTCTTATGAGATAATTATTTATTACTAAAATAAACTAAGGATTTTTATATGATCTTAATTGTCAAATAAAATATATAATCTAGATATGGTTTGTTTCGATTTTTGGGAAACGTGTAACATGTCACGTTGCTATAAATCGTGTAGGGTTTATTTAAATAAATATTATGTATTTATTTAATGTCCTAAACAAACTATGATTATATTATGGTAATATATTTTATTATCTTTGACATGGTTTAGGAAGTTGATTTAATAAGGATACTAATTATTTATTATATAAAGATCTTTCCTAAATATGAATTAGGAAATTGATTCCTTATATAATACTTATAGTATATTATTAAATCTTTCCTAAATATATTAAGATTAGATTTAAGGTAGTATTACTAAAAGACTAGTATTCTAGTTTAAGTAATATTCCTAAATCATCTAGGGTTTGAATTACCTAGATACATATTCTATATAAATAGACTACCATGACACATTAAATGATACGAAATACATACACACATATACACGCAAATCAAGAGAGAAACCGCCGTTCATATACTTCAATATTCGAGCTTATCATTGTCATATCCGATTCAAGATTCAAGTGCTCAAGCATTGATCTTATTCCTTCAAGATTGTGACATCAAGGAACATTGAAGACTTTATCTTATTTACGTAAGATAGATCGAGTATTTAGCGGTACTCATTGTAAGACAAATATTTAACGGTATTTGTCGTTGCTAGATATTTAACGGCATCTAGATAGAGTTGTGACTAACATCAAAGTCGCACGAGTAGGGTTGATAAAATTGTAATCCAGAGTTGGTACTAATTTTATTAATCGAGAAAAGTGGACGTAGGTCTCAAAGTGTGAGACTGAACCACTTCAAAAATATTTTGTCTCTCTTTATTATTCGTTCTACTCGAAGATCATCATACAATCATACACACATCGAAGAAGATTTAAAAAGAAGCCATACTCAATTCAACCCCCCTTCTTGAGTATATTATATCAATAGACTCTTCAGGTATGCTTCGTTTTTTTTTATAAAAAAACGTCGACAATTTGTCGCAAAACGTCGACGACCTTTCGCAACTCCCAAATTGAATCATGTGAGACACTCTCCTTAGCGTGAGGCAGTTGTACTCATCTTAGCCATCATATCTGAAAAATATAGACGCATCAGATATTGACTCAAGCCTCTAAAAACTCCAACTATGACACAACATTCTTTATATTTTTCCAAATTTACTCACCAGACATCCACTTTCCTCGCTCTCTTCTTTAGCTTGTCTTCTACAACTTTCATGCCTATTTCATTCGTTCATCATTATTCTCGCACAAGATTATCGCTTATCGTCTATTTCTTCACATTAATACAATTCCACTTTATTTAGCTTTCTTCTTCATTCAATTACACATATAATATAAATTCTCCCAATATTACAAGCTTGATAATTGTTCAACAATGGCGTTCACCATGATCTTCATCTTTTCATGGTTTCGGAGCTGCAAGGAGTAATCCTCCGTTATTTATGCATATTTTTTTTTTGTTTTTCTGTTTTTAAATCTTTGAACATTTCGAAGATTTGTTAATTGTGTTATATTCCACCGTTTTCCTTCAATTTTCATCATAATCAATAAAACCTTATTAAAAGGCTAAGTTAAAACGCCAATTAAAAGCCACGTCAATAATAAATAAAAGCCACATAGGATTAGCAAAAAAACCACCTTCTTGCACCCTACAAAATCCACGTCAACAATCATCAATATCAACAATCAACAATTAGAATACAAATTTCTATAATTAGATTTTACCAGAGTGTCTTCTTTCCCTCTCCATACTCCACGTGAAAAACTACACCCCCAAATTCATTTCTCTTCTCACCATCAATCTATAAAATCTTATTAAAAGGATACATAAAATAATGTGTCATGACTAATTTTAAATGTGACGTGGCATATTTAAATGTGAAATTGACATATTTTTAATGTGGACATGGCGAATTGATGTGGCAGGGAATCAGGGATTATCAATTTATTATTAAATGACCTTAATTTAAATTATTTATCTATAAATTAATTTAATTAACTTAATTTAACTCACTCATTTATAATATTAAAGAATATTATATTATTACTAAATCATTTAATTTAATTCCACATGTTTTTGTTGGGTTTCTTAAACTCATATTAAAATTTAGTCATACTAATATTTATCTCATAAACTAAAGATCTTATTGCATGCATAACTAGATAATGGCCGAAACATAAGAAGAAGAAATCAATCCTTACATTGTTAATGTTTCGGCTAAATGGGCACAATCAAAGACTTCTTCTTTGATTGTTCTTGAGCTTAATATCAAGGTATGATCCTCCTAGTCCCCAAATTAGAAGACCTCCAATGAGTTAACACCAAGACACACTCTAATAATATTTATGTTTGATTTTACTAGAATTTTACTCAAATAACCTAGTTATTATTATTATGATCTTAGAATAATCTAGAAATAAAAACAATATAATTGTTCTTGGGAGGGAGGAGTACACGGCTGAAAACTAAAGAGAAAGATGAGAAAATTATCTCTCTAAAACTCTCTCTAAAGTTTTTGCATGTAGAATGAATTATGAATGAATTGTGTGCAAGACACACTCACCCCTTCTATTTGGTTTGGACGGTTGGTTTATGGTGCCCTATGCATGGGCACCAAACCACCACTTGTCATATTTCATCTACAAAATATTTAATTAATTTTATCACATAAAATTTTATCATAATATATAATGTAATGGTAGTGTGATCAATTATCACACGGTCCAAACCCAACCATTTATGTTCATTTTGTTAATTTCAAATGGACATTATAAGTTCAACTAATTTAAACTTAATTATCATAAAATAATAATCCTATTATTATTATTAGATTTTATATTAAAACATTTCTAATATAAATAAATTCATTCTTAAATAATGTTTCATAAACATATTAATTTTAGTAATGATAGATCATTCACTAAAATGTTATAGCTTATAATCGTATTATAAACATACTCCAAACTCGACATAAACTAGGATCGATACAACTCGCATCGATATACGACCATATCAATTTTCTATTAATAGAGTTGTCCTATAGGTGTGACCTAAAGGGATCGACTGATCACCACCGTCATACGACAGTAATGTCAAACTCTAGTATGCCAATCATTACCGATTAATGTTGATCAGTCGACTTTATGAAAAGAATCATCCCATGAGTATTCTTATTGTAGATTTATCAGTAACTTATATATTTACTGACGTGATCGCACTATTGTTGAGGACACAATTCCCAACAATCTCTCACTTGTCCTCGACAAGTGTGCGTCACCAATTCTTTTGTCCTATTACGTCATCTCCCACTCAATGCAAGGTGTCTTGCAGGTCGTACTTGCATTTGATCATATCTTGAGTGGTTTTTCTCGATCTGGAGATTTAACTGATTTGACCGGAATTATCTACCATAGATACCTTCCGAGCGTGGCCACGCATTTGCAGTTAGTTTCTCCTCGAGTGGCCTTGAGATTTAAGACAACCCTGACAAGGGGTTGGACAATTCCTATCCTACTGTTCCCTTCGACTAGCACAGTCCATCATGACCCAAAAGAAGCCCATTTGACCCCCTTTAACGGTTGATCGTAGAGCTAAAATCAAAGTCACTCTGAAAACTATGTCACCTTGGGCGAACTGTAAAACCCCTCGCGAAAGCGGAAATATAAACATACAAAAGTACTAAAAATGCAGCGGAATTAAAACTTTTTAAAGTAAACAACATGCGAGAAGTCTTAAACTGAAATGGAAACTGCAACTGAAATAAACCAAAATAGATAAGTAGCAGTTCTAAGTACTGAAATGAAATATATACACAGCCTGGGATGGAACATCCCTACAGCCCTACAGGCACCAAAACGTAAAGTATCAAAAGTCTAAGAGTCTAGCTAACGATAGGGTATAAGTCATATGATGAAGGATCATCACTCGCTAGCCCTCCTGTGAACCCCGATCCAACCAGCATGTACCTACATACATGAAAACATGTACGCCACAATCAGTGGGGAGTGACTAGAGTTCTCATAGCCACCTTTTGTGACAACACGTAACAGGTAAAGCAATACAGAATACTCCAACATATAACCACATATGAAGTATAAACATCTCATCAACTGTCTCAACTAACATGCGATACTACTGCATAGCTCTCAACCCAACTTCATAAACCGTTAGGAAGGAGAGCCGGTTTCCCTACTGGTTACTCAGTCGGGGGGTCTTTCAGTCCAACTATTTATGAAACCGATCAAAGAGTCACCCAATGCCTTGGATGAACAATACTAAAGTCAAACATAAGACTCATCAACAATAACATCTTAACATCCATAAACACATCTGTCTCTGATACGATACCATCACTAGGCAAGCAGATAAATTCAGCAAGTATAAGGTCCAGCGGTCAACTCAAGACATAACCTACATACCAAAACATTCAGCAAGTGAGAAGGTTCAGCGGTCAGCTTAAGACATAACCTAAACACCAAACAACAGCAAGCAAGGACTCAGAGGCCAGCTTAAGGCATGTTCCCGCCATTCAGCAAGACACTAGACTCAGCGGCCAACTTAAGGCATAGACTAGCATCCAAAAGTAAAGGACTCAGAGGCCAGCTTAAGGCATGTCCCTTCACTACATCACAAGGTACTAGACTCAGAGGCCAGCCTAAGGCATGTCCTAGCACCAAACATCTGCACTTCGGGTGAGGCGTTACGACCTAAATGCCCCGTCGTGCAGCTGCTCTACTCGTCAGACTCAGAGGCCAACTTAAGGCATGTTCCAACGCGATCACAATCATACATGTCTGGGCTCAGAGGCCAGCTTAAGGCATATCCCAGACACGACAAACATACACATATAGGGCTCAGAGGCCAGCTTAAGGCATATCCCCATATATGGCAAACAACTCACGTATTAAGCTCAGAGGCCAGCTTAAGGCATACCTTAATACGCATCAATACAATTTCATCCAAGTCTATGAACTAATCTGTAGTTCTACTTTCTTAACTCCTAATCAACACTTAATTGATCCCGGGAACTAAGTTGAGGGAGAGCCGGTTTCCCTTTCGGTTACTCGACCCGGGGGTCTCTATCCTCACTCTATTCCCGAACCCAATATAGTGTCGCCCATTCTCCGGGGACCTCAAACATACATCAAAGGTTCTAGGAACAAATTTCAATCAAAACCGATCAACCGTTTAAAAGTTATAAACAAATTACGATTTCCAAAACATAGCCTACAGGGGCCCCCAGCCGGTCGGCCGGCTGGTGCTCCTCTCAGCCTACTCTTTTCTTTCAAAGTAACACAACACAAGGACTCCCAGCCGGTCGGCCGGCTGGGAACCCCTTCCTAGCCTTCGCAAAATACGCATCCCATTCCCATATGCACTCCCAGCCGGCTGGCAGGCGGCCGGTCTGCCGGCTGGGATCCCTTTCTACTTACGGTTTTCGCATAACACAAGCAACACAAGGAGACCACCAGCCGGTCGGCAGGCAGCCGGTCGGCCGGCTGGCAGTCCCAAGTCTTATTTCTTCCAAAAAAAACGCAAAACACTCAAAAACACTCCCAGCCGGTCGACCGGCCCGCCGGTCGGTCGACCGGCTCAGAGAGCCTGATACGCAAAACGCAACTTTCCAGATTACGCAAAACATCAAATTCGACACCAATCTTTAAGAATTACTACAAATGATGTTTACCCAACATTATCAATCATCCAATACTATTTCCTAGCAGCACATAAATCCCATAACGATCCTCAAAACGGTTATAACAAGTATCCGTCGCAAAACATGAGTTTTTCAGAAAATAACATATGAGTATAAGAACATCAACAAGCATGAATTCTTCGCAACAAGACATTCCTAAGCATGTTACTAAGTCCTTTGATCATTAAACATTGACAAAAATCATAAACAAACATAAGAACACATCGAAACTTGCTAATATTCACATTAAGGCCGAGTTTCTCATTATCGTCACCTCTCAAGCGATTCCGGCTAAAGATCCTCCTCAACTAAGTTGCTAACACCCTCTGGATCGTCTAAGCCCTCACTTACAAACATAAAAACGGAAATTTAGGACATAGACGAATCTTTACCAAAATGGACAGATTTTTCGGAGTGAAAGAAATGGAAAACTAAAGTGATAGATGGCTTGGAAATTTGATGAGGATTCCGAAAATGTTATTGTTACCTTGATTTGATCGACGGATGATGAAGAAAAGCTTGGAAAGAGATGAATAAAAATAGAGGTTTTGTGGAGTTTGGTTTACCGTGGAAATGTTTTTCTTGGAGAAGAAGATGTCGACAAAGGCCTTTAAAAGGGTACAAGAGTTGTCCTTTCCGTCACATTTAAAACGGGTTCGGATTTTAGAACGGGTTTGAGTTGTCAAATGAATTTACCAAGTTTGCATTCGTCTTAAAGACTTAAGGTTCTTAAGACGGATCTTACTCATTCTTAAAATATTTCACGGTACTCTAATAAATTATTTCCCGTTAAGTTATTAAAATATTATTTATTATAAAAATAAATCTTAAAAGCCTTTAAATATAAGTCACGAAAATACGGGATGTTACACGAACAGTCTCAAGTCAAAGAATTGACTAGCAAGAATACATATAGTAGCTCTCGCCACGACCAGGCTAATATAAAATTTCCAGAACTCTATAAGCGGTCACAAAATGCCCGACAAAGTGCCTCTTGCAGTCTGCCTATGTGATCGACTAGTCATCCCTTATGACTCTATGGCATTTGAACTTGCCATCAATCGCCTCACACTCTAATCGCTTCGAGACGTCACCTCATACAAGCGACTAGGGGCTATACTAAGTCTATCCGGTTCACTTAATGGGGTTCAAAATGTCTCTACAACCCATCTGGATTTGACAAAGTATAGAAATATTAAGTTTTAATGTGAAACATAAAACTTTTAAATAATAAACGCGATTATCATATATGAACAATAAAACTTTTATTTCATATCACATAATCTAGTACATGTTTGGCATACGCCTTAAACCCATAGACAAAATATGAGAATCATGCTTGGCTTGTGATAATGCTTTGGTTAAGGGATCAGCAACATTTTCTTCTGTCCCAACCTTGCATATCACAATTTCCTTTCTATCTAGAAAATCTCTAATCACATGATATTTTCTAAGTACATGCTTCGATCTATTGCTAGACTTCGGCTCCTTAGCTTGAAAAACAGCACCACTATTATCACAATAAAGGGTGATTGGATCTTCGACCTCGGGAACTACTCTTAGTCCCTCAAGAAACTGCCTAATCCATACTGCCTCTTTTGCAGTTTCACATGCTGCTATGTACTCTGCTTCCGTTGTAGAATCTGCAACAACTGGTTCTTTAAAGCTCTTCCAACTAACGGCACCACCATTGAGGATAAAGACGTATCCAGCCTGGGATTTCATGTCGTCTCTATCCGTTTGGAAGCTAGCATCTGTGTAACCCTTTACACTTAGCTCATCTTCCCCACCAAACACCAAAAACGAATCCTTAGTCCTTCTCAAGTACTTAAGGATATTCTTCACAGCAATCCAGTGACCCTCACCTGGATTAGCTTGATATCTACTAGTCATGCTTAAAGCATGTGAGACATCTGGACGAGTGCATACCATGGCGTACATGATAGATCCAACTGCGGAAGCATAAGGAATCTCTTTCATGCGTTCAACATCTTTGGGTTTCGTGGGAGATTGAGATTTACTCAATACAATCCCACTACCCATAGGAAGAAATCCTCTTTTGGAATTCTTCATGCTGAACCGTCGAAGGACCTTATCAATATAAGATTCTTGACTTAGTGCCAATATCCTTTTTGGTCTATCTCTATAGATCCGGATACCTAGTATGCATTGTGCATTACCTAAATCCTTCATTTGAAAATGACTTCCCAACCACCCTTTCACAGAGGATAGCATTGGAATATCATTTCCAATAAGTAGTATGTCATCCACATACAGTATTAGGAACACAACCTTGCTCCCACTGAATTTAGTATATAAACATGGTTCCTCGACACTTCGAGCAAAACCATTTTCTTTTATAACTTCATTGAAACGATGATTCCAACTCCTGGATGCTTGCTTAAGACCATAAATGGATCTCTTAAGCTTACATACCTTGTTAGGATTTTTAAGATCCTCAAAACCTTCAGGTTGTATCATATACACATCCTCTTTTAAATACCCATTTAAGAAGGCGGTTTTTACATCCATTTGCCACACTTCATAATCATGCAATGCGGCGATCGCTAACATAATCATAATGGATCTAAGCATAGCAACTGGAGCAAAGGTTTCATCATAATGAAGACCTTGAACTTGGGTAAACCCTTTAGCAACTAGCCTAGATTTGTAGACATCATCATGTCCTTCTATGCCGTTCTTCACTTTGAAGATCCACTTGCACTGAAGAGGTCTCATACCTTCAGTCAAGTCAACCAAGTCCCATCTTGATTTTGATACATAGAATCCATCTCGGATTTCATGGCTTCTTGGCATTTTGCGGAGTCGGGACTAGAGATTGCAGCTTTATAAGTGTTAGGCTCGTCACTTTCTAAAAGTAAAACATCGAGACTACCATCTCCCTCAATTAGCCCAACATACCTATCAGGTTGATGTGGAACTCTACTCGACCTCCTAGGTTGAATAGGAACCGAAGTAGATGAAGAAGAAACATTTTCGTTCGTTTCTACTTCAGTTTGTGGCTCTTGTACTTCATTGATTTCACGAAGTTCAAAATTTCTCCCACTCTGTCTTCTAGAAACAAATTCCTTTTCTAGAAAGACAGCCTCCATAGACACAAACACTTTGTTATCTCGAGGTTTATAGAAGTAATATCCATGTGAGGAGGTTGGATAACCAATAAAAGTGCATTTTTCAGATCTCGGAGCTAATTTGTCATCGGTCTTTACCTTGACATAAGCTTCACAACCCCATATCTTCATATAGGATAATGAAGGAACCTTTCCTCTCCATATCTCATATGGAGTCTTTTCGGTCGCTTTTGTTGGACTAACGTTCAACGATTTGATGGCGGTGAGAATTGCAAATCCCCAAAATGAATCTGGTAAATCTGTTTGACTCATCATAGATCGAACCATTTCTAATAAGGTTCGATTTCTCCTTTCAGCCACACCATTGAGTTGTGGTGTTCCAGGAGGTGAGAGTTGTAATAATATACCATTATCTTTTAAGTGTGAATCAAATTCACCACTAAGATATTCGCCACCTCGATCCGATCGAAGTGCTTTGATTTTCTTGTCAAGTTGGTTTTCTACTTCATTTTGAAATTCCTTGAATTTCATAAAAGCTTCACTTTTAAACTTCATTAAATAGATATACCCATATCTACTCAAATCACCCGTGAAGGTAATGAAGTAGTCATAGTTTCCCTTAGCGGTGATCGTTAATGGACCACATACATCGGTATGAATGAGTCCTAGTAAATCACTTGCTCTTGTTCCTTTACCACTAAAGGGATTCCGAGTCATTTTGCCTAGGAGACAAGCCTCACATACACCTTACGATTCATATTCAAATGGCTTGATAATGTTAGTCTTTACTAGTCTTTTAACGCGATTTTCGTTGATATGACCAAGTCGACAATGCCAATAAAATGATTCATTTCGTTCACTTGTTTTTGCTCTTTTAGTTTCTATGTTATAAACATCACGGGATGAGGTCGAAGTTTCTAAAACATAAATTCCATTAATGGAAGTAGCATGGCCAATAACCATGTCATTCTTAGAAATAATACAACAATTGTTCTTAATGGAAAAACTATAACCTTCAATGTCTAACATTGCAACGGAAATAATGTTTTTAGAAAGCGTCGGTACATAATAACAATTATTTAAATGTAGCTCAAATCCGCTTGGCAAGGCTAGAGTGCATGTCCCCTTCGAAGTGGCCGCTACCCGAGCTCCATTTCCAAGTCGGAGATCCATCTCTCCCTTGTCAATCTTCTCGGCTCCTCTTATACCCTGTACACGATTACAAAGGTGAGAACCACAACCGGTATCCAATACCCAAGTTGAATTAGAAGTATAATTAATGTCAATAACATAAATTTCGGATAAAGAATTACCTAACGGGATTACAAGACCCTCTTGAATATGCCGTAAATAAATCGGACAATTCCTCCTCCAATGGCCCATATCACAACAATAGTGACATCGACCCTTTTGTGATTTCTTTCCCTTCCTTTTCTTCTTTGCAAGACTTTTCTTGCTAGAGCTCCCACTAGCTTTATCATAAGCTCTTTCCTTCAAATACAAGGCATCCAACTCTTGATTTAGCTCATCAATATAAGCCGTATCAAGTAAAGGTCCCTTAGGATGTGGGAGGGAAGTGACAAAGTTCACATTGCCATCCGGACCCGTTCCGAACTGAATCTCTCTAGTAGTATCAAGGTTATTGCGGGTGCAAATATCGTCAAATACATTGTGACATGAGTCAATAGTAATAGGTGTGATAGGGTTCGAAGAATCCATTGCGGTCTTAGTAACTACAAAACGGAAGATAAAGGAAAATATTAACGTTTATCATTTTAATTTATTCACTTGTGTAAACAAGCAAAACACTTACTTAATGATCTCTTACCCAATTAAGTAAATGATCCGGAGACCCAAATACAGACTAACTTGGGCACGGTTTAGCCGATACATCCCTCATTAATATGACTCGGTAGATTAACTCCTTAATCGATTCTACCTTTAGAACTCCCGGTCGATAAAATTACATTAATTCTTATCTTAGCCCGAACTTATTACCACTACGGTGGCTCGAATACTTTCGTTGAGATCGACCAAATTTCTAGAACGTAATCATATTACCCCACTTCACCAACGTAATAAGGTTTGCACCCCGGTTTAGCCGAGCCTACTCCCTTATGAAGAAGATCCTTCGCGGGTTCTTTACTTTTTGGTAACATGATTTTGCTAATAATCTTACTAGTTAAGTTCCATTCGACCACTTGTCAAGACTCTTCTCTGATAAACATGATTTTAACATCACATAGGAACATCACAAAATTATTTTAAGGTCATAACAATAGAAAGTAGGAGCGTCCGTATAATTGAAATTGTTTTATATAAAAAAAAATCAAACTAAATAAGCAAGGTTACATTACCATGTAGTAAGGTCCATATTCTTATCATATGACTACTGTTCATGTTACTAAAGCCATAACAGGGTATCACGTGGTTACATCACATAAGCCACACTTGATTAAACTTTTATATGAAACTTTTATATCACCCGATTTCAAACAATTAAACGTTACGCAGCAACTTACCAAATCATAAATGAATAACAGCTTAGCTAACATGCGAGCGATCGTAGTTCTTAGAAAATATATAAAGGACGAGCTAATCATAGGAAAAGAATCGAATGCATATCTCAAAGAATTTAGTTCTTACTAACGCATAATCATAACTTATCCAGGTACGAAAATATAACTAGGAGTTACTACTATGTCATATATTGATTACGAACTTCATAACAACTTTTAAATGCGTATAATAAGCATAACATTTTAAATACGATATATGCCACATGACTATGTACGTTCATGGCTCAGGGAAACACCTTCCGCATATCACTAGACATGAATTACTATAACATTTAAATCTGATCGTTCATATCCAAATACCAAGCAATATATTACAAAATTACGTTAATCATTTAATAACCAGATATCCTATAGACAATTTGAGACACCAAAATCACATAATCATATCACTCTAATTCATTATACAATAAATATACACCCATTCCCAGAAAATTTCAATTCAATTATTCAGATCAATCAGCATTTCAATATCAGTCGTATTCTTCTTATGCACATCATCATACTACCAACTATAATCGTATTCTTCTTACGCACCCCAATACTTGAAGTAATACATATCTCAATCACATTCAATAGCAATCTCATGATTCACAATATAGATTACCAACCATATTCTTTCACAGCGCATCATTAACCATGTATCAGATCATTACTTACCTCATTCCGCTCCTGCAACTGTTAGAACAACATACATTGGGTCTTTTCCTTCATCCTATGCTACCCACGCTCTACATCTCTCAAGGTAACCAGGTTAGACTGAAAGGGCCAGTGGCTTGGTTTGAGGGGGCCCCTAACTCATCCCAATACAGGGGGCTCCTTACAGTTACTAACCTGGGGTTCATTTTATTTGACTCTTCCTATGTTCATTTTTTTTTTCATTTGCTTTAGGCCTGAGGATCGTTCGCTCTGATACCACTTTGTAACACCCCGATTTATTAAGGAGCCTTTGGCAAGACATCCTCAGTAAATTGAGCTGTTACCATCTCGTATTATCTGAGGTAGTGAATAACAAAGTAAATCAAACCAAAGTACTTTATATAAAACTGGTAAAATTTAAACATTTGTTGTTACAGAAATTACATAGAGAAATAAAAGCACAACTGACGACTACTCTATATGTGATGTAGATCTAAGTCGGTCTCAAGTCCGCATCTCACATTCCCGTCCCAGCTCCTGACTCATCTGTCTGTTTCCTGTAGAATCTACTCCTCATTCCGGATCATCGTAGGTGTCACACGAATACACAGGGTCAACCGCGAGGTTGAGTAGGTAAAACAGATAAAACATAAATAGCAATAAAACTGTATCCTCCTCCATCTCCATATCATTCGATCATCCACCACACCTCCATCACACCACACCTCCCATCACACCACACCTCCATCACACCACACCTCCCATGGCCATATCACAAGTCCCATATCACAAGACCCATATCACAAGACCCATTTCTCACCTGCCGATCTCCACAGTGATCAATAAAATAATACAATCCTCAGTACAATAATAATCAATTATATCAAACTCGTAATAAGCATCACTTACACATTTCATGTCATAACATGAATCATAATATATTTCCCCTACCTGGAGTTGCATAATGACAACCGAACAGCCGCTAGAATCGTTCCACCTCGAACTCAGTTCCTATAAATAGTACTTAATATCAATTGCTACCCATACCATCCAAACACTATCACATTTATTCTATCATGTTCACAAGTGACACCCTTATCGTACTTCGTAAATATATATATATCAACAGGCTCATATATATCAACTAATATAACTCCTTAGTCGTATCAAACACCACTAGTCAAGTATAGCCTACTAAATATAGACTTACCGAACATGTCATGTGATTAAATAGAATAACTATTATAGAACCCATAATAACAATGATTTAATTATTTAACCACGGACACAACATATATTAATACTAATAACAATAATGATAACAAACATCACAATTGACAACAGCTTTGCATAAAATAATTTACTTTACTACTACATCGACACAATAATAATACTAGTAGTAAGATATTCACAGAGGTAACAAAGATAAATAATATTAGAAATAATATAAATAATACTTAAAAGAAATAGTAATGAAATATTATGTAATACTAATACTCGTTACTTTGATAATTAAATTATCGAACAATTATAAGCTCATACGATAAAGCACACAACTTACATTACCACATTAATAATAACATTAATAATAATAATAATAATAATAATAATAATAATAATAATAATAATAAACAATAATAGTGATAATAACCATAGCAATAACAATAACAAAACGTAACCACAATTCCAAGTAAAGAGTCAAACAGCCCGAACAACCCTCCGACCAGCCCACTTCGCAGCTCCTTCGACACCCCTTCTACTGCCCGAACCACTACCCTACCACCGTGGTTGGGACCCCTGAACCACGGTGCCACAACTGACCCTGACCACCAGCCCCTGCTCAACCACAACTGACATCGAACCAGCCCTAAACACCCACTGGTCACAACACCAACCCAGATCCTGCCCTTTTTCCGTGTTACCACCCTCCTTACACACACCCCTAGCAACTTGCCAACACCACCACCGCCACAACTAAGCACTACCCACGACACCCTACACTACCCATGACACCCTGGTGGCAACCACCTAACCTCGACACCACCATACCACCCACAAACAACCTTACAAAATCCCTGCCCAGAAACACTCTTCTGAAACCGACACCCTAATAACAACTCCTGTACCCCCAACGAATCTCGTTCTAACACCCTCACGACACCCCCATAACCGCCACAAGAACCACCAGACAACTCCCTTGACTGCACCCAACAACTAGACCAAAAGCCCATAACTGACATGACCTATAACCCTTTCAAAAACAACCACAAACATTCACGTTCAGCAATGCAACCTATAACAAAACACGAATCGACTCTGACATGGTGGTTTAGCCACCACGTACGACGGTCACAGAGACCAACGGTGACCACCCATTGATCCAAAATTGACTAGTGAACTTCATAGATTAAAGATAAACAAAGATCTTCTCATAACAACATGATTATACACACAAAACACGAATTGAAACTGAGCAGGAAAACTGGAAAAACCGAGAGGTAAGTGCGCGTACCCTACTTTAGACACCAATCGACCACCACTAGGCCGTCGTGAGACAACCGTGCTTAACTCATATTCAAACCTTGGTATGACGGCAGAGAGTGTATGAGGTGTTTGTATGGAATTAGGGTAGGCAAAGTTCAGAAAAGAGGCTTAAGTATGACGGCTTGATAAGGTATGTAATTAGGTTTAATCAAGAATTACGTATGGGCCGCATTGTTCTTTGAGTTGCACGCATTACGAGGCCCGTGTTAGGGTGCTAAAGGTCTCAAGATCGAATCCCCTTGGCAACACAAACCCATAACTTGATCAAAATATCATAATTCAATCTAAACCCAAAATTAGAGGTCGTAACTAATGTTCGATGTAATAAATGATTACTCGAGAGTCCACAATTTATTCAACGAATAACCCGTCACCATCAAATAATAAAATAAAACGGCCATAAAAATATAAAATAAAACGGGTTATTACATCTATCCCCTTTAAGTGAACTAAGTCGGTGAATTATGGATAAATTGATTGACACGGAGTGGGACTCGAAACTCGATATGCATGTTTAGTTGATGACGATTTGGCAATGCATGCAACATAAAAAAAAATGCAAAACATAATAAAACTCCTAGTATGGCCTTTCGTAATAGAAAACAATGTAAATTACAAATTCGGAAACCAACTCCTTGGTCCCTTGAACTTCATTCTCGGCACGCATCCCAAGGGCAACTCCGTCTTGGTCGGGACTTCTTCCCGAAATGGCACCAACTCCAAGGAATCTCCGGAATTTACAAATAATTACAAATTTTCTATTTATTTTATACATTATAAAATAAAATAACAAAATAAAGTGATACGAGATCACATTTAATTACAACCAAATCGATAGCCCTTACATTACGGGAAATATCGATTAAATAACTAAGGCCATACTAAGAAATTACATAATTCAAAATTATATAGAAAAATTATGACATTCATACAAAAACAATATAATGCATCAAATATAAATATGTTCATTTTAATGCCAAATCGCCTTAATACATATTATTAATCATAACTTATCCGGTTTTATGGAATTCGCAATTTAACCTTTAAAAAGCCATAATTTACAACATAAATCGTATTTACGTCAAAATTAACTTTCCTAACACATTTTAGGATAAAATTAGTCTATACTAATTTCGACAATAATTAATTCATAATTAATTAATTTGTTCATTTTGGCCTTAATAAACTCATAACTATTATGAAAAATTCAAATTAAATTACAATAATTAAAAATTTGAATTTCGAAAACTTGATTATTCTGGAAAAATTACTTTAATAATCATAATGTCAAATTTCATGGTTAAAATATTCGAACTTATTTCGATAACTTAGTTAATTTTAACCGAAATGTCAATATTACTCCATTTATCATATAAATCGTAATGCATGCATTAAAACTCCATTTTGTACGAAATTTTACACACTATTTGTAAAATATGCATATGACATCATATATAAAAATTATGGCCAGAAACTTTTCCATCAATTTTTAGTCTAATTTTCCGATTTCAACAATTAAATCGTCTAAAAATACTAAAAATTATTTAAATGAACAACTTTAAATTCCATAAATTATCAATATAACCTAAAAATATTTTTGGACCATATTTATATACATGCAAAACATTTCGAGTGATTTATCATATAAGTCGAAATATATAGTTTTATTTAAGTTACAATAACTCGGAAAAACAACACCAATTATGCATGCAAACAACCATTAGCTCTGATACCAATTGTTGGGTTTCTTAAACTCATATTAAAATTTAGTCATACTAATATTTATCTCATAAACTTAAAGATCTTATTGCATGCATAACTAGATAATGGCCGAAACATAAGAAGAAGAAATCAATCCTTACATTGTTAATGTTTCGGCTAAATGGGCACAATCAAAGACTCCTTCTTTGATTGTTCTTGAGCTTAATATCAAGGTATGATCCTCCTAGTCCCCAAATTAGAAGACCTCCAATGAGTTAACACCAAGACACACTCTAATAATATTTATGTTTGATTTTACTAGAATCTCACACAAATAACCTAGTTATTATTATTATTATCTTATAATAATCTAGAAATAAAAACAATATAAGTGTTCTTGGGAGGGAGGAGTACACGGCTGAAAACTAAAGAGAAAGATGAGAAAATTATCTCTCTAAAACTCTCTCTAAAGTTTTTGCATGTAGAATGAATTATGAATGAATTGTGTACAAGACACACTCACCCCTTCTATTTGGTTTGGACGGTTGGTTTATGGTGCCCTATGCATGGGCACCAAACCACCACTTGTCATATTTCATCTACAAAATATTTAATTAATTTTGTCACATAAAATTTTATCATAATATATAATGTAATGGTAGTGTGATCAATTATCACACGGTCCAAACCCAACCATTTATGTTCATTTTGTTAATTTCAAATGGACATTATAAGTTCAACTAATTTAAACTTAATTATCATAAAATAATAATCCTATTATTATTATTATATTTTATATTAAAACATTTCTAATATAAATAAATTCATTCTTAAATAATGTTTCATAAACATATTAATTTTAGTAATGATAGATCATTCACTAAAATGTTATAGCTTATAATCGTATTATAAACATACTCCAAACTCGACATAAACTAGGATCGATACAACTCGCATCGATATACGACCATATCAATTTTCTATTAATAGAGTTGTCCTATAGGTGTGACCTAAAGGGATCGACTGATCACCACCGTCATACGACAATAATGTCAAACTCTAGTAAGCCAATCTTTACCGATTAATGTTGATCAGTCGACTATATGAAAAGAATCATCCCATGAGTATTCTTATTGTAGATTTATCGGTAACTTATATATTTACTGACGTGATCGCACTATTGTTGAGGACACAATTCCCAACAGTTTTAACCTTTAACTAGGTTTGTGACCCGTGAAACTCACGGGTTTATCTGTTTTAGTTTTATTCTTTTATCGTATTGTTAAGATTTTTGTTCCGAGCAATTAGTTTATCCATTTAAAAAGATATAGTCTTGAAATACATAAAGTTAGATAGTTAATGTCTTATTTATTTGACAACTCATATTTATTTTTAAAACTATTACTTTAGTTGTTAATTTGATTAATATACTAATAACATGTATTATTTTTTAAAAAGAAGGTGTCAACGGTCGTTGGCGAAACATAAATAATAAATAAATCGAGATTAAATTTTACATTGTTGATCCTATAATTATAAACTTTTACCTTCAAAACCACCAACAACAAAGGTCCATGAATATGAACAAAATTATTTATTAATAAATTTTTAATGTAATTTTTTTAATAATTTAGTGTAGTTGTTATGTGACAAAAAATTAAATGTTTAAAGTTGCTTTTTAGTTAGATTAGATTGTATAGATAAATTATGTACCAAAATTTTCTATATAAAAGCTTCAACGACCCATTGGTATCTAGCTATATGAAGTTAGTGAGTAAAGACGAAAAGGGCAAATTAATGCATAATGTTTGATTTTTTTTTCTTTTTTTTAGAATGATAAAATTCCCAGTGTAAATAGTTTAAACCATATTTTTTAATTAAATTAGAGGGATTTTTATCTCAATATTTTTGGTTCTTATAAAATCATATTTTTTTATAGTAGCATATTTATCAAGTTTATTAAATGTTGGTCTTAATATAATATCTATATCAGTTTGTCAAAAATCCTAAATTTTAAATTTTGCAAAAATGATAAATTAAGTTAAATATTAGCCTACTACAAATGGTGAATTAGTGAGGAAAACCAAAAAGTCATCCTATTAAATAAAAGAAATAAAAGTCAAATAAATACTTAGGTAACCAAATTTAAGAAAGGAAACTAAATAGTTTGTGTTAATTTATTTTTGTGTTTGCCATTAACATTTTTTATTTTTATTTTGTATTAATAAGCATATGACACATGATTTTTGATTTGTCTTTTTAATAACACATGACATAGTAAGATATTTAGTATTGTCTTTTTAACTTCGATGCTCAAAAGTCATGAACCTTGATTAATATTTATTTTTATCTTAAATTTGATAATAATAATAGAAAAAAATGCTCAAAAGTCATAAAACATATCTCTAATTGTTTATAATATTTGATAGGGGCAAAAATTTGCAGTCGTCAATTGAATTATATGTGTCACTAATATGTCTTATCTATCTATTCACATCAAGTTAAGTGTATTAAGGTTTTAAGTTGATTAAATCATTTTTTTATTTTTTTTATGTAAGTTTCATTGTTGGGTTATGAGATATTCATCACATTTTCAAATTTCGGCGTACACGTTTGTTTTGTTCAAATTTAAGAGTTATCAAGATTTTTGCATGGTATTAATAAGATACTTAGTCTTGTCTTTTTACAATATTATAAAAATAAATGAATAATCTAGTAATCAATAATATAGATGAATTATGTATTAACCAATATAATTATGACATGTTGATTAAAATTAAATGCTTTAAGTAGCCTTCTAACTATATTGTAGGCATAAATATTAATAATAATGTACATATTACCATTATTCGTGTAAATAAAATTTACAAAAAAACACATACATTTTAAAGTTTATGAAATACTAATTTTTTTTGTGAAACTAAAAATAATTAATCATGAACATTCATATTGTCAATCATGTCGTTAGTTTATAATATAGTATTGAGGAAAATATGAGGAGTATTTGTTTAAGCAATTATAGTATTCTCCTTTTCATATAGTTCTCTTTCTCAAATGATTAATGAACCATCCCCACAAAAAAATCCACTTAGCGATTAATAACAAACAAAATGGTGGAATTTGATTTATTTAATATTTACATTATGATTATATTAATTTAAATTTTTCCTTAAATAGTGAAAGAAATAGTGCATTAAATAATAAAAATGTAAGTAAAGTTTACTTTTGAATAGCACAGCTCCACAAATTTTGGTACCCCTAAATAACAACAAAACAACATATATGTGAAGTTAAAAATGTGATAGTACTTCATAACCAATAGAACTTAAAAATAAGAAAATAAACTATTAATTTAACACCTTAATACACTTACCTTACCGTAAGACACTTACAATGATAAGAATGATTATTTACACATACAATTCTCTCGGTGATGGGGTAGACATATAGTCTTATTTCTCCAATGAATCATTCCTACAAAAAAATTCACTGAATGATTACTAACAAACAAAATGGTAAATTTGATTTTTGTATTGTTAACCTTATCGTTGTTAGTTTAAGATTTTTTTATATAATAAAAGAAATAAGACATTGAGTCATAGAGATGTAAGTATGTTTACCTTTGAATATCACAGCCCACAAATTTTGATAGTCCTGGATGAAAACAAAACAACGTATATGTAAAGTTAAATGAGTCATCCATAGCCAATGAAACTTATAAATAAATAATTAAATAAATAAAACGTTAATATACTTAGCTTACCTTAATGTTTAGACAATGATAAGAAACATTATTATTAACACATACAATTTTCTTGGTGATGGAGGCAAACAAAAAAATTGGCTTGAATTTTGGCTCACAAATATTGTCTTTCATCAAACATTTATAACCGATTGAGGATGCAATTTATGACTTTTCGAAGTTTTTTTTTTATCATTATTAACAAATTTAATATATACATAAATATGTAGCACGGTTTTAATGTTTTATGACTTTTGAGCATTCTTTTCATTATTAACAAATTTAATATAGACATAAGAATAAAGTAAAGATAAATGAGATGTAAAAGGTTTGCTTTAAATTTTAATTAATTTGGTTGGGTTAAGTATTATGAAGAATTTTAATTAATTTATTACCATGTTCAATTAAGAAAATGAATTAAATAGGAAAAAATGGTAGGTGTTAAGTAATATGAAAAATTTTAATTAGTTATTAACATGTTTTATTAAAAAATATTAATTAAAACTTTAATTTTAATTATAAATTATGAAATTTTTATTACAAAATTTTCATTTA
Source organism: Silene conica (assembly GCA_029255685.2). Taxonomy (NCBI): domain Eukaryota; kingdom Viridiplantae; phylum Streptophyta; class Magnoliopsida; order Caryophyllales; family Caryophyllaceae; genus Silene; species Silene conica. The sequence continues at coordinate 64,290,286 of CM055312.2, forward strand.
AATGTCAATATTAATTATAAATTATGAAACTTTGAAGGGTTGCATAAATTTGGTAAAATCGTATATTTAATATACAAAACTAATTTAAGAATAATGATAATATTAAAAGTTCAATGTTTAAAATTAGAGTGGTGTAAATTTTTATTTGTCGTTTAACCTTTTCTAATTTTAAAAATTAAAAGGTTACATTTTTAATGTAGTATGTTATTATTTTCCTTAATATTTAAAACTTATATACTATTATTTTATAAGTTGTGTATATTAATTTGTTGCTTAAAATATTCTAACAATAAACGTCGAAATTTAAAATTTAGTATTGTATGAACTTTGATTTTGATTTTTAATTGTTGTTTAAGTTATCTAGAAATACAAGAGGTAAAAGTTTAATTTTTTTTACTTTTAAAATAAGTATTAATGAGGCGAGTGGTGAAATAAGATATTTTTGGCTAACCTTTTTATTTTATTTATAGATTTATGGGTAAATGAATTAAACAAATGTTATATAATAAATTGTTAATCCATGTCACATTAATATGCCATGTCACATTTAAACTTGCCATGTCATATTTAAAACTTGACATGTCACATTTTTTTTGCTAGCCTTTTAATTAGATTTTATAGATTTTATTCCATATGGCAATAAATGTGACGTGACATATTTAAATGTGAAATTGACATATTTTTAATGTGACACGGCGAATTGATGTGGCATGGATTATCAATTTATTATTAAATGACCTTAATTTAAATTATTTATCTATAAATTAATTTAATTAACTTAATTTAACTCACTCATTTATAATATTAAAGGATATTATAATATTATTAAATCATTTAATTTAATTCCACATGTCTTAACATTTAATTTTATTTCATATGGCAATTCATACCTATTAATTTTAATTTATTTTAATTGATTATTTAATTTAATTATTTATACTATTCAAATAAAAAGTTAGTTTATCCATTTTATTTCATATGACAATTTCACCCTTATTAATTTATATTCATTTTTCTTAATTATTTAATTAAATTGAAAATAAAACATAAATGTAATAATAATTGACTCTATAACTATATAATTAAATATAATTTAAAAAACAAGTTAAAATATTTACCATCACTCACATATCATATTTTTTATTTCATAAGACAACTTCTTAAACCACTCATGCAAAGTATATATATTTTGAAAAAGAAATAAAATAATAGTAATAATAATTAAAAATACTTTTTACATTTTATTTCTTCTTGCTGCATGTTTATGTCTATATTAAATTTCGTAATAATGAGAAAAATTTATAAATATAAATTTATCTATAAATCTAATTAAAATGCAAGCCAAACTTTTTGTTATCATCCACATGACACCCACTTGTCATATTTTAATTTCATGAGATAAAATCTTAAATTAATCTCATGTAAAGTGGATTTTGTAGAAAGAATTAAAAAAAATAACAATAACCTTATCTATAAATCTAATTAAAAGACAAGTCAAACTCCATATTATTATTCACAACTCATATTTTAATTTCATAACATAATATTTGAAATCATTCTCATATAAAGTTGATTTTGTAAAAACAAAAATAATAATAACAGCAAGTAAACAAACCTTATACATTCCATTTCTCATTGCCATATTCATGTCTATATTAAATTTCATAACAATAATAATATAATGCTCAAAAGTCATCAATGTTGATTGATATTTATGCATATATTAAATATGATAATATTTAAAAGAGGATGCTCAAAAGTTATAAAACACATCCTCAACTATTTATATATTTTTGTTGGAAGGCAAAATTTGTAAGCCAATATTTTTTGTTATTTTTTTTGTTACTAGAATTATATGTGTCACTAATCTTTAATTTCTTATCTTTCTATTCACATCAAGTTAATTGTATTAAGGTATTAAATTATTAACTAATTTGTTTATTTTTTATGAAATTTACATTGAGTTAATTTGTTCATCACATTTCAACTTGATTGAATGTATTTGTTGTGTTCTCATTTACGGAGGTTATTAAGATTTGTATGTTACTCTTTAAAGGTAAATATATACTTATATCTTTATGACTTGATTCTCATTCCCTATTTCTATCACTATTTACAAGAAAATTACGTTAATAACGATGATATTGCATAAAACAAATTTCACTGTTCTTGGTTATTTTGCACTAATTATTGAATTCTTTTTGTTTATACATATAGAGAGAGACGATTCATTGGAAAAACAAGACTATACAAAAAAGTGAAATACTAGAATTGCTTAAACAATTATAAATTACAGACTTGTATGTTTTATTTTGGTATTTGTTGTTTTCCCCATCATTTTGCCTTTGAAAAGATAACACTCTTCACCTACCGACTTATTTAATTATTCCGACTTTGGTCTTTATATTATTAACATGTTCTATCATGAATTATTCACGAGGTGATCAAATGTATGTTTGATATTTTATATATCCAATTACTAGAAACACTAAAAATATTATACTAGAAACAAAATATCATGTGAATTTCACAATTCACAAAACTAGTGTTTATATTAAACTTCAAAATAATGAACAACGGATGCTCAAAAGTCCTGAATCATGATCCGTATTTTTGTCTATATTAAATTTGATAATAATAATGAAAGAATATTTAATAGCCATAAAACGCATTCTCAATTGTTTATATACTCCCTCCTACCCATAACTAATGTCCCATTTGTTGAATATATGGGTGGAGTATTTTAATCAAATGGGACATTAGTTATGGGTAGGAGGGAGTATTTTTTATAGAAGGCAAAACTTGTAAGCAAACAAATTTCTCATCTTTATTGTTAATAAAATGGTAGTGTCACTTACCTTTCCTATCATTTTATTCACATTTCTGTATAAGATTATAGATTAAATAAAGTTGTTGCTTTAAAATTCTTAATTCCGCAATTTATTGTTGTATTAGCTTCAATTTTAGGGGTAGTACGTATAAAATGTTAGTTTTGTCGTACAGTAATATTTCTAATCGTGTGTTCTATGTTATTTTCAGAATTGTTGATGAGATTTTAATATCTAATTTGTGAGGGTGCTCTATCTTTGAGATCTTTGTTTGCTAATATAGTTTTATATAATTTGATTGTATGAATACCTATATTATTAATTTATTTTAGTCTGTGTTAGGTTACTTTAATTTTGCAGGGTATTTTAGTATCCATTGTATATGACTTTAATTTCTAATAAATTGTTGTACAAAAGACTAATTGACTTTATATAACTCTTAAAACATGAAAACTGTAAGTTGAATTGATCTTAGTATATTATTATATTAAATCACTAAAATATCACACTAGAAATTAAACATCCTGTGAATTTCACGGGCCATAAAACTAGTTTATATTTTTTTAAAAACTCATAAAAAACTCATAATTCTAGTGTTATTTGCAATTTCTTGTGATTCTTGTCACACTGTTTTACTTTCAAATCTCAAAAAACTCAACACATTTTGTTTTATTAATTCCAGTCAGGTCTCCTCTTGAGAATTCGGATTCAAGTGTGATACTTTATTGTTAGTATTGGTGTTACTGGAATGAAAGATCATCTTCATTCGTCATTCTTCTCGCGATACTTTAAAAATTACGCTTAATGTTACACATTTCAATGGTAAGCAGTCGTTAAAGTCTCAAGAACGGTTTATTTAGTAGGCAGTCTAGGGAGATGTGGGGCAGTTAGGATTAAGGTGGACGCAACTTGGAGATCTAACTTGGATGCTGGTCTGGGATGGGTAGTGTTTTATGCTGATGGAGTAAGGGAAGTAGGGCATGGCACGAGAACTACGGCTAGTTCCCCTCTTCAAGCTGAAATGAAGGGTATCCTTTATGTGATAAAATGGGTTTAGGAGCAAGGTTTTCGACACGTGGAGGTATTATCAGATTGTCTAGTTTGTATCTTGCAGGTGGTTGGACATGAGAAAAGTAGTTTTCAAACGAATGAGCTGCTACAAAGGATTCATGAGCTTGCACTTTATTTTCATTGTTTAAGTATTAGTTATCTGCCTAGGAATTTGAATAGGATAGCACACAACCTTGATGCTAGCGTGATGGTTGTGTGATTTCTTTCTTTTGTGTTGCCAAAAAAAATGGTAAGCAGTACCTCAAGTGGTCAGGGAGTGTGAAAATTAAGGTCCAAGATTCACAAAATAAGGTTCCGGTTTCATAAATTAAGGTCCAAGATTCACGAAATAAGAAATTAAACATTTTGTGAGTAAACAAACATTTTAAGTCCAAGTTTCATGAAATAAGGTCTCGGTTTCACAATTTAAGGTTCAGGATTCACGAAATAAGAAATTATACATTTCGTGAGTAAACAAACATTTTAAGTCCAAGTTTCATGAAATAAGGTTTCGGTTTCACAAATTAAGGTCTAGAATTCACGAAATAAGAAATTAAACATTTTGTGAGTAAACAAACATTTTAAGTCCAGTTTCATGAAATAAGGTCCCGGTTTCATAAATTAAGGTCCGTGATTCACCGAAATAAGAAATTATACATTTCGTGAGTAAACAAACATTTTTACAAATTCTCATTTGTGACGGCGATATCCGTCACAAGCTTGTGACGGATACCGCTCACAAAATACTCATATTTCTCTCTCTCTGACACTATTCATGTGGTCCCCTTTCTCCACTAACTCATTTTGTATCCATTTTATCTCACAAAATATCCATCACAAATGGTGACCCGTCACAAGCAAGACTCACTAAAACATTTGAAGTTCAAGTTTCACGAAATAAGGTCCCGATTTCACAAATTAAGGACCAAGATTCACGAATTAAGAAATTATACATTTCATGAGTAAACATACATTTTAAGTCCAAGTTCCACGAAATAAGGTCCCGATTTCACAAATTAAGGTCCAAGATTTACGAAATAAAAATTTTAACATTTTGTAAGTAAACAAACATTCTAAGTCTAAGTTTCACGAAATAAGGTCCCAGTTTCATAAATTAAGGTTCAAGATTCACAAAATAAGAAATTAAACATTTTGTGAGTAAATAAATATTTTAAGTCCAAATTTCACGAAATAAGAAAAAGAGCAAAATAGATAATTGTTTTAGATAGAGAAAATATTTGGGCCAAATGAAATGTTAGAAATGACCCCATAATTTTCATCCCATTGAAATTAGTCCAATGAACATTAAAAATCATGTCTAATATAGAAAGGGTTCATCCGCTTCACCACAATTAAGGGCCTTACCGGATCCGGCCTTATAATCTTTAAATGTACTTCTAACTTATATTCAATGTACCTAGTATAAAATCAATATAATACTCAGTTAGTTAAATGTATTTGAGAAAAAATTGAACAAAATATTTTATGTACTTATAGTTTACATAGTTATATTACGAAATTACATTTATTATAGGTCATATTATTATAACAAAAAAAATATTATGTACGTACAATGTATTTATGGCAAAGGTACATTTTATTTTTATTGGAGGTGCCCGACTTCGCACGGGCTACCTTTATTTAACATTAAAATATATTTTCAATTAACTAAAAAGATTCTAAAGTTGTATAACTAATAAATTTACATTAATATATTTTTCTGTGAGACGGGGTATATCTTAAAATTACAATGAAATAAATTATGAGACAAATTCACTACTACTACTGCTATTAATATTTTACATAAATCGATTGCTTAGCTAATTTTTCATATATACTTTATTTTGTTCTTAGAATTGTTATTTTTATTACATTTATTATTACTATTGTTACTTTCATTACTCTTGCCGTAATTATTGTTATCAGGCTACTATTATTTACCATTTAAATTTTATTTTCTATGAAATATGATTCGCTAAATTTGGCAGGTTTAACATATATATTTACAATTTATATCTTGAAATTATGATGAGAAGTAAAATTAATCAACAAATTACGAGACACGTTCACCTATTCCTTTGTTAATATGAGTACTTTCACTACATTCCTTGTTAATATTATTACGTTCACTACTTTTTCGGTTACTGCTGTTTGTATAACTACTCATGCTATTTTTGCGGTTAACCCGTTAGTTCTACCAAACTCATGTATTTAAATAAGCTAATATTTTCTTAAAATCGAATTGTTAATTAATTTTTTATACTCTCTCCGTCGTTCTAACTATTACTTTCGCTACATGTGCTGTCATTACTATTACTTCCACTTCTCTCGCCGTCATTATAGAGTTGCTATTATCGTTGTTGTTAATACTCATATGGGTGGTTAATATCATAGTAGTTGATTATCTAGTTGATTGTATTAGAGTTATATATTTAAATAAATCTGAAATATTAAATTAGAATATTATTTAGGAGTAATAATAATAATTTTAGTAATTAAATTACAAATTTAATGAATTATGGGGTATATTATATTTTCTGGAAATTTGAATTGATTTACTTACTTCTTAATAGTTTACAAAATATAACATATACTTATTTATACTCTAAGAAAACTCACAAAATAAGAAAGAAACCCCATAAGTAAAAGATATCGCTCATTACCAAGTTTCACAAAATCACCTTCAAGGTTTACAAAACAATGCGTAGTATTCACAAAATCACCAAATTAAAAAAATATTCCTTTTGCTAAAACAAAATCAACATCTAACAAAATGCTTAAGTTTAAAAGCAAAATAAATTAAACATTGAAGACAATAAAAGTTGTTAAATCAAACATTAAAATATACATGGCGTGCCATATAGGAAATATTATGTGGCTCCAATTGAAATATAATGTACATTTTATATAAATATATTTTACGTGAATACATTTTTTTTGTTAAAATAATATGAGACGTATAATAAATGTAAATTTTATAATAATTAGGTAAACTATAAGTACGCAATATATTTTGTTTAATTTTATCAAATGCACTTTAGTAACTGAGCATTATATTGATTTTATATTAAAGGTACATTAATTATAAATTATAAGTATATTAAATAATTATTATAGGTATATATTGTTTTAACTCAAGTTTTAACAAACGTATTTATATCAAAAGAGATACAAATTTATTAAAATGATTTATGTGGCATAGTGACATTAGCAAGTGTCTCTTTCAATAGGTTATGTGTTCTAGCCTCACTAAGAACATTTTTGATGTTTCATTTGATGGTTGATTATCGTATGGACGCCAACAGCCGTAGACTAGCGGTTAAACCTCCACCTTTGACCGGCGGCGTTGACGACCAACCACTCATGTACTTTTTTTCATTAATTTTCCATATCTTACCCTTTCCCTGAAAAACACAAACATAACTCTTTCTAGTTTCCTTCATCACAAAATTAATCAGAACTGTCAAATTACTCAATCAACGTTAATTCTCATGTTCATCAACCAATAATTCTAATCTATTAACTATATAATACTCCATATCAAATTAGGAGGATTAAATTAATTTAAATTAATGAAATTGGAGTTTGAAGAACATGTTTCTAATTTTTTTCCCCAATACAATTGAAAAATTGTCAAAAAATATGTTAATTGAATGACGAATTGAAGACATAGTAGAGCTGATCAAATAGGTCAGGCCCGATGGCCCGACCCGGCCCAGCCCGATTTTTTTCTCGGGTTTGGGCCTAATAGTTTGGCCCAAAAAGCCTGTGGCCCGGCCCAAAATAAGTTCAATATAAATATAGGGTCGGGTTTGGGCCAACCTAAAGGCCCGATTTTTGGCCCTGCCCGAGATTATTTTTTTTAAAAAAAGTTCAAAAGTTGGAATCGTATATCATATCACATTAATAATCTAACATCACTAATGCGTTAAATTATCAATTTTGCGGATATTTTTATATTTTTATCGTACACCTTTAGTTAGTTAGTGTACTACTAATTTTTTTGTCAACTCATAAGTTATGTATGGTACTATGAGAATGTTCTCCTACCAAAAGGGTCGAAGTCAAACACCTAAGACTTGAATTTTTTTTTTTTTGAAATCCCACGAGGGGTTATTAATTAATCGATGAATCGGCTTTAGCAATCTCAACGAGATAACTCGGAATAGTCGAGCCTTCGAGGAAATTACCTACACCACACAAACAAGAGTCAGCCAACAAATGGGCTACTCTATTCCGTTTCCTACTAACAACTAACCAAGAAATCGAATCAAAAAACGAATCGCTAAAAGACAATATCTCGCTAATAAGAACATGAAAATCACTCCTGCCTTTCGTCCTTCCTTTCAGAGCTTCAATGACCCCTTGGCAATCACTTTCAATCATGATGTTACGGATGTGTTGTCGATGTGCTATCCGGAGGCCGACAAGAACCGCTTCCGCTTCTACTATTCGGACTTCCAGCTCCTCCTGCCTCCGTTCCTCCCAAGTCCATAAAATCGACTCATTGCCTGCCCGACACCACGCTCCAATACCGGTTCCACAACCTTCCTTCACCCCCGCATCCACCATAATCGTAAAGCCTTCCCTCCGCCTCCCTTCATTGTTCACATCACCCATCCCCGACCCCCTGTGAGCCCCAATAGAAACCTTCTGCCCTTGTTTTTCATCCTGTTATCACCCCCCCGTGGTCAGCTCTGCCATCAAATCCTTCACCCTTCTAGTAATCAACTCCGGCCTAGGTGGTTTGTTCTCGAAGATCACCTTATTTCGCATCTCCCACAACGCCCAAACCCCCGTCATAAAAGTAACAACATCCCACGCATCGATCTCCCTAATCACGTCTTCCACCCAATCTCTCACGCTATCATATCCTGTAATATTACGAGTGTTAATTTCCAATTCCTCCCAGACCACTTAGATTGCGTACAACCACCGGCAAAGTGCAGCCCATTTTCAACCTCGCTCAAACAAACATGACATACAACATCGACAATTTCGTTCGTCTTGATAAGTTCCATTTTGTTGCAATCTCCCCATTACAGAACTGCCAAAAGAATACCTTCACGCGCGGTAAGGTTTTGCTTGTCCATAATTTACGCCACAACCAGCCTGAATACGCGGTATCCGACGACCCCTCCTGAACATCGTAATTTCCCATAAGAGCTTTGTAGGCCGACCTCACCGAGTAATCCCCATCTTTCTCCAACTCCCATACCCAGTCATTCTCCGCTCCATCCCTACGCACTCGAATATTTAAGATACATTTTTGTTCGAATGAGAGAAACAGGAATCGAATCTTCGAGGTATCCCAATTTGCCCCATCCGCAGTTCTCAGCTCAGCAACTAAGAGATCATCCCGCGCATTACCTAGAGGAGATAGGACCATTCTCGAATTCGAACCCACAGCCCATGGGTAATACCACACCCGTGTACTCAACCCATTTCTGATTCGTCGCCTTATACCCATCATGAGGACTTCCCTAGCATCGTAAATACTCCTCCATGTGTAACTCGGGTTCGTACCCAAATCTGCTTTCATAAACGAACGGTTAGGGAAGTATTTCCCTCCCAGAACTTGTACCATTAAACTATCTCGGTTAGTGATCATTCTCCATGCTTGCTTACCCAAAAGAGCCATGTTGAACTCGTGAAAGTTTCGTAACCCGAGGACCGCCCTGCTGTTTAGGTTGACATAGTTTATTCCAAGCGAGCCAAGAAATTTTCCTTTTCCCGTTCTCGGAGCCCCACCAAAAACGAGAGACTAACGAGCGAAGTTCGTCACAAAAATTCGCAGGGAGTTTAAATACACTCATAGCGTAGGTGGGAATAGATTGCGCAACCGCCTTTATCAAGATTTCCCTTCCTGCTTTAGATAGGAGCATACCATTCCATCCTTGCAATTTACGACAAAGTTTCTCCCGGATAATCCGAGTCAAGACTTGTTTCGAATATCCCAGCACCGTCGGAAGCCCTAAATATTTGTCCTGGTTATCGACAACACGCACCCCCAAATTAGCCGCAAGCTGGGCTCTCCTCTCACCACTTGTACTTCTACTAAAAGATACGGTCGTTTTAGAAAAGTTCACCATTTGCCCCGAAGCCTCCTCATAAGACGCAAGGATATCTTTGATCACATTCACTTCCGAATCCCGCGCTCGAACGAACAGAACGCTGTCATCTGTAAAAAGTAGATGAGAAACCATAGGAGAATTTGGAGTCACCCGTATGCCCCTAATGGAACCGAGCTCAGCCGCCTTTTGAAGCTGACCTGAAAGAACTTCCGCACACAAGATAAAGTAGGGCGAAATTGGATCCCCTTGATGAAGACCTCTACTTGGGGTAAACTCCTCAGTCGACACTCCATTAATTTAACCGTAAAAGATACCGAAGAGACGCAATGCATAACCCCCTCTACCCATCCACAATCGAATCCCATCCGCTAAAGTACCCGCTCAAGGAAGAGCCATTCCACACGGTCATAAGCTTTGGCCATGTCTCGTGTTTTTCATGTGGTGGAAAAGTTCAAAGGCAACTAGAATGTTATCCAAGATAAGACGCGCCGGGGTGAAGGCCGATTGATTAACAAACACAATATCTCCGAGGAAAACTAATCTATTCGCAAGCACTTTCGAAACTAGTTTATAAACCACATTACATAAACTAATAGGCCGAAAATCTGACATCTTATCCGGAGCCTTTTTCTTTGGTATAAGAACAATCTGTGTCTTATTAAAACCGGGTGGAAATGGATTGCCCCGCAGAATACAGCCGGTCCCACAATATGTCAATAAGTTTGATAAAATAAAGCATTCATACCATCGGGGCTAGGCGATTTCAGGGGATGCATTTGGTTGAGCGCAGTAATAACTTCATCCTCCGTATAGCTAGCACGAAGCATATCATTCATAGTTGTCGTGACTCGACCGTCCACAACATCCAGCAAGCATTCATCAACCCTCACTCCCGAAGATGTAAAAAGTTATTCAAAATAGCATTGAGCCACCCTCTTTTTTGCATCAATCTCGACGTGTTCGACCCCATTATTGGCAATTAGCTTAGCAATGTGATTTGTTTTCTTTCTCGTATCCGTTTTTTGATGGAAAAGTTTTGTATTTTTGTCGCCTTCAGACAACCGAATAGCCATTGAGCGTTGTTTCCAATACACCTCTTCTTGCCTTAATAAGTCCGCAATTTCCTTTACTATCTTCTGCCTCTCACACAACACTCGCCGCGACCGACTCCCTTAGTTAAGGATTCTAAGCCTCCTGCGTTTAGTATGAATATCCCTTAGAATTTTCCCTATACTAACGCCTTTCCACTCCTGCAATTCCTTCGTACAATCAGTGAGCGAAGCCATTAAATCACCCCATCCATTTCCTCATGATTTCTGAATCGCCTCCTCGAACCCATTTTCACCAACTCATAATTGTTCAAAGCGAAAACATCTTCCGCCCTTTGCCTCTCTTCTCGCTGCTGGTTCCAAAGTGACTTGGATAGGGGAGTGATCAGACCACTCCATATTCAGATGGGTTAACTTAGCTCTTGGAAACATATCAAACCATTTGTCATTACCCATTGCTCTGTCAATTCTAGATTGTCGCTTATCCCCATCCTCCTGCCCATTATCATACGTAAAGTCATAACCCTCAAACTCCAGGTCTCGTAAACCACAGTCCTCAACAGCTTCCCTAAAGTTGTTCATCTGCCATTGGGGTCTACAACCACCCTTCATTTCAGTAGCATAAAGAATCTCATTGAAATCCCATAAACAAAGCCATGGCAGCTGACCATTTTAAGCACCTAGTTCCCGTAGAAGAACCCATGAAAGGTGTCTATCACTCACTGACGGCCAGTCATAGAAACCCGTGACACGCCACACCTCTCCATCTCGGCCAATATCAAAATCCATAAAGTGTACCGATGCTGCTCTAAAATTGCATTCCACGCCCTTCCTCCACAAAAAAGCTAGGCCTCCTGATCGTCCCACACTATCTACTTCCATCCCCTCATAGTCAGTCATACTACATCTCATACGTCTCAGTTCACACCCACTCAGTTTAGTTTCACATAAACATACCAAGTCCGGGGCCTCTCTCCGCAATAAATTACGGAGCCCGCCTACTGCATCAGGGTTACCCAGCCCTCTGCAGTTGAGGCTCACGATTTTCATTGGGCCGGACGGGGTTGAGCATCCTCAACCACCGCCTCAGGTAAAAACGCACCCCTGCTTAGTCTCAGTTTCTTCGCCCCGACCTCCTCCTTTCCTTCTTCGTCACGCCCTTCCCTACGTCTTTTCCTCAAAAGGGATATCTCACTAACCTCAACTCCCTAGATATTGTCAGTCTCTTCCACTTCCTGGAACTCGTATCCAAACCACTGGGGAGCACACTACCAAACCCACCCTTCTCCACATAGTCCCGTGTATTAAACACTAGAGGACTCTGTTCGCATGTTGGGTCACCTGCCCCCTCCCCCCTTCCTCACTAATGTCTTCCATACTCCCCACCCCCATTAAAGTCAGCAAGGTCCTTCTCCTCAGAACTGGCGTTATCAGTAGTAATATTGTTTAACACAACAATATCGTCATGTGGAGTCGGCTTACCTCGAGGCTTAATGGAAACGTGTTGCAGCTTTTCAATCATGGCCGACAGTGCATTCCCCTGTGTTGTAGTAGCGACATCTTCGAACTCTCTTGCCAACGACCGAGCCCTAGATGACTGAGTAGGGGCCATGGCTTTTAAAGCTTTCCATGGCGATGCCCAAATCGATTCGTCATATCGTAGTTCACGTTTGTCATAAGGCCAATCCTCGCATTCTTTTTCCCGTGCCCTAGCACCCCACACCCATAACAATACATAGGTAACCTTTCGTACTTCACACAGAATTCTTCTATCTTACCCTTCGGGAGGCCAATACGAACAACGGATTTAAGGGGTGTTCTGACATCCTGCATGATCCTCAAACGAACAACCCGCTCAACCTCCGAAAAGGGTGTTTCATCAGCAACAATAAAAGTCCCAAGTTGAGATCCAAGCCTGAGTATATTCTCCTTATTGCACCTTCCTTTGAGCGGCAAATCGTAAACCCTAACCCATAAGGGAACAAAGTGTAACACGACGTCCGTCATCCTACCATCAACGTTTGGTTCGCTAAAACACCACACAAACTTATCAAAGTGCCATGGTTGCCCATCAAGGATCTTCATCTTATCTCTTTCATCGTGAAATTTGAACGTAAATGTTTTCTCTTTCGCATCAAGCAACTTGCCCACAACCCCATTTTTCGTATTCCATAATTTTGTCATCGATTCGACTGCCGCCTTTGCATTAGCAGATTTATTCGACCAGATCTTTCCTATCAGAATGGTATTAAAATCCTCCCCATGCTCTGATGAGTCACCCACATCCTAAACGAACGATCCTTCCTCATCATTAATCCCCTTACCCTCCCTCTGCCCTATCTTGCGTTCAACAGACATGGAGAATATATACAAAAGTTAAACCCTACCCACCACAACGAGAACCCTAGACAACCTAGCCTTAACCACACGACAGACCGTGACGAAACCCTAAGAGAACATGGATGAAACCCTAAAAAGCAGGGAATAAACTAATAAAACTTAGACGGAACTCTTACAGGGAAACCCTAAAGAGACTCAGTGATTATTCTTAAAAATTTTATTTCGTTGCTAATAGTGTGTTCACATATTCATTTTGTTGATTGTTCATATTGTATTATTTTGGCCCGTTTTGACCCATTATAGCCCGAACAATTATGGGCTTGGGCCAAAAAAATTGGCCACCTTTTTGGGCCGGTCCGACCCGGCCTAACCCGACCCGTGTATTTGGGTCGTTCCAAACCCGGCCTAACCCGACCCATGATCAGGTCTAAGACATAGTAGTGGCAGGAAATATGTATGTGTAATGGAATGAAGACATAGTAATAACAGAAAACATGTGATGCGGTTACTCGAGCAATTCTTAGAATTGGTTCAACGAGACATTGAGACTTGAGTGTACAAATTTGGTATCAAAAAATTAGGTTTGTATAGGGAGGCGGTGGTCTGGTGGTCTGGTCGTGTAGGGGAGGGTTCGCCGGGGGACAGCTGTGCATGGTGGTTGACCGTCAGGGGATGAATTGATTAATTTGAGAAGATGTATTGATTGGTAAACAAGGGTGTAAAAATATCAAGGGTATAATAATAATAATAATGTCCATGATTGAGTAAATCATGTACATGAAAGAGCATAACCCTTTCTATTTTTTTTATTAATATGATAAATATGTGAATTACGATTCTACCTTTTCGAAATTGGCGCAAATACGAAAATTTGCTTTTCTATTTTCTATTTTTTTTCTATTTTTCTATTAGGGTGTTACCGAAATCAGTTAACACCCGGTGTCGCCCTATCACTCCCTTAAAAAAATACACAAGTATACAGATAATAAAAAACACGGGATCGGTATTTATGATAAAAAAAATCTGTCAATTCCGAAACTATAACATATAAAATTTGTCTTTTACCTTAGTAATGAAATAGATCGGACTTTATGGCCGAAAAAAACAACGTATTTTAATAATTCATGATTTATAATAATTTATATATTTTTCACTTAATTTTTATGTTGAATTATATATTTTATTAATTAGTCAAACTTATTTATGAATAACCAAATATTTAAAAATCGACACATATATATATACTCCCTCCTATTCATAATAACCTTCCCTATTTCCTTTTTCATCAATTCACAATACCTTCCCTATTTTCTTTTTTAGTAAAATTTTAAATATATTGAGTAGGAGAGAGTATATTATACGGATATAAAACTAATTCTACAAAATTCTAAAAGAGGTGTTTCCCCAACTAAGTGGGCTACAAACCGGGTAACATACCAAATTAACAAATGGGCCTCTCGAAAGAAAGATGCCCATGAAGATACACACAAAACCCTGGTTCTAGTTTGCCATACAAAACCCCCACACACATTTCCTCCCTTTCATTTGGCTGAAACCCTAATTCATCTCACTCTCAACACCACCGGCAGCTAACCATGGGTAAATCTATTCATCTATGAATTATCCACCTTCCTCAATATTCTGTTTTCTTCTTCATCAATTAATTCATGTATTAATGTAAACTAATGTAAATGATGATGGATTTGTAACAGGAGCGTACAAGTACGTGCAGGAGCTATGGACGAAGAAACAATCTGATGTTATGAGGTTCATTTTCAGGGTTCGTACTTGGGAATATCGTCAACTTCCTTCCATTGTCCGAGTCACTCGTCCAACTCGTCCTGATAAGGCCAGGAGACTCGGTTACAAGGCCAAGCAGGTCTTCTTTCTCTTTCCCTATTTTTTCATTTTGTTGTCATTTCGTTTATTATTTTAACTAAATTTAGTTATTTATATGAAAGTTTTTTGCTTTTAAGATTTGTTTTTAATTTCGGAATCACATGATCTTAGTTTCAAAATGTGTTACTTTTAGATTTATTGATTTCTTTGATTGAGATAATTATGAGGTTTGTGAATTCTAAGGTATACTCGGTGTATCACGTTATCGTATTTTCATACCCGTTGTACGAAACAATTTCTTACAGGGTTTTGTGTGATGCATCTGCTTGTCATTCATTATTTTATTATTTTTGATATGGAGGGAGTTGATGTTTGTTTTAAAGTATCAATTTTTTCATGGGAGAAGGGGTAGAACTTAAAAGTCGTAAACTTGTGGTTTGAGATTGATTGTTATTTTGTAAACTTTCGATAAAACCGGCTCACTTTGCTTGGAAATGTGCTTGATTTTTTCATGATAGAATGGGTGGAACTTAAAAGTTTAGAACTAGTGGTTTGGGATTGAATGTTCCTTTGTAAACTCTCAAGAAAACCAACTGATTTAGTTGGGAAATGTTCTGTAATTCTTATAATATTCAGATCTAATTGGCTTGATCCTGATTGTTTTTTGCTTGTACTTGACTGCTGAACATGGGAGTTGTACGCAAGACAAGATGACGGGTGTGGGGTTGTAACTTTTGCTTAGGAATTGAACATTTTTGTCTTAAATGGCAGGGATTTGTTGTTTACCGTGTACGTGTAAGGAGAGGTGGTCGCAAGAGGCCAGTGCCTAAGGGTATTGTGTATGGTAAGCCTACAAACCAGGGAGTTACCCAGCTCAAGTTCCAACGTAGCAAGAGGTCAGTTGCTGAGGAGCGTGCTGGACGCAAGCTTGGTGGTCTCAGGGTCCTTAACTCTTACTGGATCAACGAGGTTTGTTCTTGATTAACTTATTTTGCCATTTCTGCCTACGTAAGTTTCTTTAGTGGTGGGCAAATGATGAATATTTTACGTGCTTTTTGCTGCTGTAGCCATCTGCACTGTTTGTCTGTGTTTGTGTTTGTGACGGGCGGCAGTTTGCACTATAGTGAGCCTATAATTGTAGGCAGTGATTTACCCCTGAAACCAATATAGCTACAGCCACCTGCCCTTTGTTGTAGATGAGGCGTAGCTATAATTGGCTTTCCATATGCTGTTCTTGTTGTTCCTGTTTATGATGATGATGATGATGATGATTATACCACCATTACCACTACCACCACCATTTATTCATATTATCCCCTTTCATAATGCTCTGATGCCCACCATTAAGACCCCCGACAGTCTTAAACGAGAGTCCTTTTATTGCAAGGTCTTATTCAAGTATTTTTGTTATGATCTAATTCGTAATTTCAGGTGGTTTAAATTCTCATTCCTGCTGTTTGCTTATTTTTGTAGGATTCTACCTACAAGTATTTTGAAGTGATCCTAGTGGACCCAGCCCACAATGCTGTGAGAAACAACCCAAGAATTAACTGGATCTGCAACCCGGTTCACAAACACAGAGAGCTTCGTGGTCTTACTTCAGCTGGAAAGAAATACAGAGGACTTCGTGGCAGAGGGCATCTTCACCACAAAGCCAGACCATCCCGCAGAGCAACCTGGAAGAGAAACCAAACCAAGTCCATGCCTCGATACCGTTAATCTGGGTTATTTTGCCTTTCCTTTTGGTGTCAACAGCGGTTCCTTTTTTGTTTGCATTAGTATTTTGGTTTGTAATTGAAATTCCTGAGAAATTGTTGCAACTTGTAGACTTTTCTAAGAAACCTTCAGGCATCCGGTTGTGCCTCCTATCAATACTCTTGTTTTAATTTGCCTTTTTTCGTTTATTACAACAGCAGAGTATGGTGTATGAGTTGATACATCCTTTCGATTTTTTGCATGAAAAATCTGGCTATTGAAGGGGTAAATATAGGCAATTATAAGAGCATGGTCTGGAAACAAATCATCCATTGTGAAATTACTGATTTCAAACCAGGTGCAAGTATGTCAAAGTCACAAACATCACCATCGACTATGTAATGTACGTCGCTCTTGCAGTCTTGTGATGCCTTGCTAGTAACACAGCTCTCTACAGTTTACCACCCAGATAGGCCTCTTTGAGAGTCTGAAGTGCATCTCTGATGGAATCTTCTTCATGATTGGAGTACTTTAAGCATATTAGCCTTTGAGCAACACGGTACACCATTTGAATTGGGTAGTATTGCAGTTGATCCACCTCCATCCTCTCACCTTCCTGCATATATTAATACCGTAATGTTTTAGCCGCTGAAGAAGGGGATTGTCATTGTTTTAGACCACCACATCGTTCCAACAGTATTGAGGTAATACGTTCAGTTCAGTTCATTTTCATGATGCAGATATTACAAATGGGAGGAAAAGGGAGGTTGAGTTTCAGTTTGAAGTTAAATGTTAATATTACAAATAAAACCATACCCAAGCTGTATGAGTACAGGGCTTAACTTCAGCATGTGTGGGGAATGCTGCATAAATAATTGGAATCACAGTTCTAGTAAAATCAGTTACCTTTTCAATGATTTTTGAAGTGATGATAGAGGCTGTCTCAATTACAGGACTCGGAAGTCCAGCAACACCAGCAAGCAGAAGCCCATAGTGAGGAATATGCCGAGGTCCGTCTTTTAGCTGAAACTGGTAAAATATACGGAGTATTACTGAGTTGCTAAACTAAGAAGAAAAGAGCCGGGAAATTATTACTTCTTAAAATTTTAAAATGCAAAGAGCTACCTTGAAATCCAAGCGATTGTTTCTTATGTCAACATGAAAATGTAGAATTTTCACATTAGGATATAGGGTTGCTAAATCTGACAGGTTTTCCATGTGGGTGGCAAAAATAGTGTACCTAAGGATCGGTACCAATGTACATGTCAGTTTTCATATACATATTTGCTCCTGAAGAAAAGTACACAGAACATCTCATTTAATTTAAATGAATACATCAGGCACTTCTACAGAGGCATGAGAGCATTTGAATAATGATTCAGTCATTAGCATTTGCCTTTCTTAAGAGTGCATCATGGAATCAAAGTAGGAGAGATAGTGTGGATAACAATGTTTGGATAGTAGTGTTAAAATGACACGAGTTTCTACAAACGAGGCTCTATCAAAAAAATTCCAAAGAATGCATAGAGTCCAAATCATTAGACTCAAAAAGTACTTTGAATCTCTACGACGCGAAGTCTTGATATGAATTTCACTGATACTACAGCTCTAGCTTTGAAGGGGACTGGCTGGCAGGAGGTCGGTATCAAATTATCAATCATATAGAGTAAATAGGAGCATAGCATAAGAAGCCCATTGGTGTTGCACAGACAAAGATTAGATAATCTTCAAGTTTCACACGAAGTGAATAACTAAATGGCTAACACAATTATATACTCAGTAGATGCTTACGCTTTCAGAGACAACAGATACTCGCAGCAGCTCCATGCAATAGCAAATCCATCTGATGATGAAGTGGCCCTCCCAAGTTCATCCATGACAATCAAACTTCTGTAAATTCAACAACATAATCATTATAAGTTGCATTTGAGTCAAATTTAAAGCAACAGCAAAATTATTGAAAATGCTGGGCCTCAGGAATCAGAATGCATGTTTGTACCGTGGAGAGACATTCTGCATTATAAAAGCTGTCTCTCTCATCTCTGTCATGAACTGTAAAACCAAAAGATTCTAAGGGTGAATGTGTCGATAATAATTTTAAGTTTAAACCAAAGCATCTTTTCACATCGCTTCTGAAGTAGAATTCTTAGTTTTCACCCAATTTTAGCACAGGATAAATCGAATAATCTCAAGTGTGTAATTTTATTTACACTCTAGTACAATAATGCGATCTTCCCATGAAGGCTTGACAAGCACATTCCAAAACATAGTTAATTACTGAACATTTCGGGTAAAATGTTTGCCAAATTTGGCATCATTCACATATTGAACTTCTTACTAGGAAAGTAAACAAGAAGTGCACTGTTTGTATCTTCATTTAATAGTGCTGCTATACGGCTGTACCACTTTGGTAGTTAACAAGCCAACAAAGGGAACAAGTAATTTTAACTTAAGACAGCACTTTTTGTAATGTTTACTTGTTAATAATATTACCCCGTCCCTCAAGGACTCCTGCAAATTGCGAGGTATGGGGGGGGGGGGTCAAATGTCAGTTTTACCCATTTGTTTAACAAAGATATGCTGTTTCCGAATGATCCAAAATAAAAACTGTGCGAGAATTGCTTGAATGTTGCTACTGTAAAGTAAAACTAAGCGCAGCAAGCTACCAAGTCAACACTGAAGCTGCAAAATAAGTATCAACACTGAAATCTGCTTCACTGGAGTAGCATTTTATACATAAGTGACCAGTAAGGTTAAAAAGTCATACCGTGCTAGAATTTGATTCAAGATTATCCACAGCACCCATCCGTGTAAATATGCGATCAACAACTCTTACAGTAGAAAATCGAGCAGGTACATAGCAACCCATCTGAGCTAGGATGACAATAAGACACACTTGTTGTAGGTAAGTGCTCTTGCCACTCCTGAGAAAAAAAAACACGATTTCTGCATCATGAATGTGCTGCCTGTGGAAACATAGAGATTATAATTCCACAGGGATACACATGCCAACAGATAACTTTTACTGTACAACAAAATGTAAATCCTATTAGCTATATTAAGGGAACAAAAACCTTCTGATTGTGTACTTGGCAAAAGACAAGTTAATCATTGAACAGTCATTTGAAACATCATTATTTATTATATTAGCTAGAATGTTTGATCTCACCCAAGCTGACGTGGGAATCGTCGATCCTAAACAAGTCCAAAACAGTCTATGACTCTAAGAGTCTACTGGGGCGCCTATGAAAATCTAAACCGGATTTGAGTTTCTGTCCAAATCACAAGGACAGGAAATAATGGTGCACTTATAAAAAATTCTTAGGCACCAAGTCGACTAAAACGACCAAAAAACAAAAGAAAATACTTGCCAAGAGAAACACCAGGAAAGTGCTTCTTACATGTTTGGACCCATGACAATCACCATGTTAGAAGCTTCTGAAAGAAAAATACTGTTCGGCTGCATGGAAAAAGGAAGAAGAATACTTGTTGGGTCTTTCTACACATGACCAAATGAATGATAAGACAATCAGAAGTACATCGTACAACGTAGTCGGTGTGAATGCTTTCTAGAAGAGGGTGCCTTCCTGCATCAATCGCCAGTGGGCCACTTTCTGACGAATGATAAGATGAAATTACTATTGCTGGCATATACAAGGTTTACAGAATAACAGACACTAAAAATAAAAGGCACCCACCAGTGAACTCTGGTCTAATATATCGATCAACTGGTTTGGTTGATATCATGTGAGCAAACGAATTGACTATCATATCTAAAAGGCACAAGACCTCTGCAAGTATAGTGAGCACTGATACATCTTCCCTGATGGCATCGTTGAGAGCTGCAATATATACACCACATCATAAGCTTGCATACTGGAATATTTAACTTTATCAATTTAACTAAGGTAAATTATACTCCATATGACTGAAAAGACTGAAATACTCTGAGAAAAGCAATGTGGGTTGGTAATTTGGTATGTGAGGAACTAGTCACTACAGCTAAGTGTTGGACATAAAGCTATAAACTGTGTGAAACAATTTTAGCAGAGATGTGGACTAGTCATTAGTCTACACAGCTACACACACAAGCAGAGATGTGAAAAAGACTTCTGCCATATAGCAGTACTGTATTCTTCCTTTGTATGCTGCGTGAATCTGAACCTGACTGTAAATCACATGAAATAACACATGAACAAAAACACAAATGCTGGTTGCTAGCGGTGGGTTGGCAGGTCAAAACATCCTCAGTTAGATCGACATAACATCGGTATAGTTACGGGGTCAACTAACATGAATCATCGTATAGCTAAGCTAAGCCAATATGAGGAGGAAAACAAAGAAACTATATTTTTTCATGAAGTACTTAAAGAGACTAAACCAAGAAAGTGAGCAAAGTGAAACACAAGAAATGCAAGCTTATGTAACTAATCATCTCAGATATTCTTCTATATAAACCTCCACAAAGAACTTGGCTTCTAAATTGGTGAGAGAATTACCAACAAATGTTTAAAAGACCTACAATTTCTCATACTATATATTACTACGCCGAAAGTAGATTTTTTGTTTCTATGAAAAAAGCACAAAAGTAGAATAATCATTTAGATTAGATACAAACTAGCAATAAAATATAACTTTGATAGATGTCACATATCATTGGTTTACATACAACCTTCCAAGCAAAGTTCTGTTCTGACACAACATTCTGCAGCCGCAGACTTGTTTCTCACATTCAGCTGCACAATTCAAGTAAAGGCAAGAAGAAATATTTTCATGAAAATAATTTCAGTAAGTTAACAGGTACAGGTGGGGAAAGCTGTATGACAGAAATTAATACCCTCTCAATGAGCATTACAAATAATTCGATCGCAGGCTTCATGCTCAATTGCCCAAAGAACGGAACATTAACAAGAGTTTGTATAATATATTACTCACCGATGCAAGTTCCAGAGTAGAGCAGTGCATGTTGTTTCCATGTTTCACGACCTGTTTGAAGAAAGTCAGAATGAACTGGACTTCCATGCACATATACAAGCAAAACTACGAAGCTTCTATGCACAACCTGAATGAACTTGGCAGGAAGCTTTTCTCGAATATCTTTTTGAGGAACACTGAAGTAAAACCCTTGTCGATTATTGAAAGGCAGTTTCAAATTTGGTAGTTTATAATCTTCACGATACTTGTTAGCAAGCTTATGTATAGCTGCCATGCAGAACATACAATAACTTGTCAGAAATGAGAAAATTATTCAGATCTGCTACATAAGCTGTTCTACCTGAATAATGTGTACCTTCACTAGTATCACAAAATGTTCTCCTTGAAACATCAAGCAGCCCATCTATTCCAGCCTTGATAGCAAAGCATTGTTGTGTTCGAGTAATGAAAGGAACCCTTGAATGAGCTACATCCTCATCTATAACTTCAGCTATTCTGAAACACAGTGCTTCTGTCATGAATATATCTAAACTTGAAGTACTTCAAAAAAAGTGTACTGGAAGCTTGAGGAAAAGTAAATCAGCATTCCTCTCTTTCTTAGGCTTCATTCAAGGAGCTATAGAAGTCTAAAAAAAGCTGAACATCAATAGCTGGACTTAATTCTATTAGGTTTGTGAGTTCAGCTACAAGAACAGTGAATCAAATATATGACCATGTAAGAATATGGATGCTGTGGGGAACCCTCCCTCTCTACACTCATATTACTAGTTCCCATATTTTTCAGCTTAATGCCATGCAAAAGATTAACAACACCGATTTAAAAATTCTCTCTTGAAAGAAAAACGTTGATGTTTTATTAAGGAGCCACAAACTTGCACTACCTTTGTCTGATGAGCGCATACTTTTCATTCTCACATATGGATTTATGGATGTTTCCTAGAAGAAAACTTTTAGCTTCTTTTAACACCTTCAAAAATAAATGAAAAATTGTCATTCAGCAGTTCATCTATTTTGGATGGTCTGGCATTCATAACATAATCTAGAGAAGCATAGTTTACCTTTGAAAGAAGGGGAAGCGCATCTAAAGCGGTTTTAAGAAGGATAATGCTCGAAATTATTATTTGGCTCTTTTTAGCACTGTCAGCTGCCAAGACTTTGTTAGTGACCTTCGGCTTGAAGCAAAAGTGACATAGCACTCTATCTGAAAGAATTGATCAAAACAAGTGTTTCTTTTAACACATTCTCTTTAAAATAGAACATATGCACAAACAGAAGCATATGATATTATTTGTTTCATGTTTTTGCCTTCTTACCAGTTTCTTTCGGAAACTTTCTCAGAACCTGGGAGAGCCCAAAAAAGAGTTGGTCATTGCTCATCAACTCATCCTAAATGTAAATTATGCAAAAGGTTTACTCAACAGTTATTTTCTCCAATAAGTCCAACAAAGTAGAAGACGGGGAACTGTCTAAAGGCCACGAGCATGATTATGGCATGAACTTCTTTTCAAAGAAAAATAAGCCTATTAGAGTATTAGCCTATAATCCAATATGTGAGTGTTCATATAAAAGTTCAGCAAAAATCAGTGTGAAAGGATTAAAATCAGCTCCATCTACCCATTTTCATGAATGAGAACATCTTAGAAGATACAACAAGTCACAAAGTATGACACGGTGAATTCAGCAGCACATCCTGGCATCAAATATAGAAGGGGCGAGGTTTTATGTTTGAACCCTTGACGTCGGGTTTGATTATTCATCCAACATTGAGCCAAGGAGGGCCAAGTGATAATTTATGCACTGAAATGTGTATGAACTGCAGACGTCAAGAGGGGACACACCCACTGCAATGATCGACCATTGACAGTGATGCCTAGTCAACTATCATCAGTCTCCATCCCAAATAACTTATTTACTCAAACACTCAGATTCATGTTTCTTAAAGCTCTCTATATTTTAAGAAACAAGTTCATAAAAAACCTTTCGATGAAATATACAGGAAAATTTAAAAAAGAATAAAGTAGAACCGTTTTGCGGTCTATGCGCAGAAAAGAAGCATTACAACTAACCAGGCAATCCAGGCGAGCATTGATAGTCTCAATATCTTTCAAAGGCTGCAGAAGATTGGCACGGAGTAATCTAGTTCTGTACAAGTGAAGGGTTTTAATGAACTACTACAATAAGAGCCGAAATCAGAAAAAAGAAACTCCTTTAATGAAAGCCAATGCACATCACAATATTGCAAGAGAATCAAGTCAACACATCTGTTGAAGACAGTATAAGAAAAAAGCCGACATTACCCTGATTAATTTCCTTTGCCGTATCACGATTCTGTCGTAATAACTTAAACTCAACTAAAGTTTCTTCAAGCTGTACCCTTTACAAAATGTTGTCTGTACCGTAAGGCAACAGTTCCAAAGTACTACCCATGCAGCCATGCTAAATCTATATTGTGGGGAAAAAAAATCGATCTCTCGTCCCAGCATTTGAAGATAATGAATAAAGAAACTATAAACAGTGTTATTAGTTATTTCACTGGCAATTTGTAACACCAGAAACCCCTTTATTTCTCCGAAATAACCCTTTACTTTTTCACAAAGACTTGTAAGAGTCGGCCTCTCACTAATTTATTGAGAGACTACTTTATTCACACTCCTTTATGTGTTTTTCATAACCCTTGTATTATTGATCGTGGTTCAAAGTGACTCCTTCATTTGGTATAGTTTGATTACATCATAATAAGTGTACCCCTTTTTTCATAGTATAATGTCAACTTTTTTTACACATAGCTGATGTAAAGCTCATCTTCTGCAATAGCGGACCACTTCGCCAATTGAAAATACTCTATAAAATTGTAGTTGCGACTTCAGAAACAAAACAGAAAAAATTATTTTGTATTTCGAGGGAAGTGCAAGATGGAGCGGATAAAAAGAGAACATACCCCCCAGTAGTTCTTGTTGTCTTAAGCATATGGAAGAGACTCTTTTTCTTGTTGCTCGTACCCAAAAGATTCGAATGTAATGGTTCGATGAGTTCCAAATTTTGTACACTGTCACCAGCAGTCTATGGGATGTGAGCATATATTACGAAATCCTACATGAGCAATAAAATGTCATATTGATTGTTATAACGAATTGGAACGGTGAAGTTGCATGTGCCTTGCCTAGTAGCATCGATATTCACGTGATCAAATGACCCGTTAAAAGTAACCTGAAAAGTAAAAACGGATTTAAAAACTTGGATGCAAAAAGCCACCAATCAAGAGGTGAATAATATTTCAGAGGACAATAATAGCAACAGTTAACTTATGTCAATTGACATTAGTTGCAGCAACAACAGCAACAACAGCAATAGCAATGCCTTAATCCCAAAATGATTTGTGGTCACATGAATCGTCCTTTAAAACCTTCCATGGATGATCGCACACCTCAAAATACGAAAATATAGAAAAGGAAAAGTGAAAAACATAAGAAAATCTAGCTAAACTTATAAGTTTGAAAATCGGGGAAGTGGCAAATAAGCCCCATACGTTTACTCATGTGTGCAAATAAACCCCAAAACTTTCATTACGTGCAAATTAACCCCATAACTTCATCATTTAGTGCAATTCAGTTATATTATTAAACTTTTATAATTTAAGACATAAAAACTGAATTAACATGATTATTAATTTGTGAAAACCCAAATCTACCCTTCGTTTTATCACCTACCAAACCACCACCTTTGTACCAACACACCAAGATCTTCACCACCTATAACCACCACAAGCATGAGATTATCTCAAATCCACCATCAACCACCACAGTAAGTTTGACACACTCTATCTCCGACCGCCCTTGTTACTACTAAACTGACCAAGTTGCGTCCTCGGTGTTGGATGACATGTGCCTTAAGTCGACATCGGGCAGGTCAGAGTAGTGCGCCAGTGAAACTGGGTTGTTTCCGTGTCGTGGATTGAAAAGGGTGTCACGTGGTGGCGGTGGTTCACCGTTCACGTAGTGGTGTTGGAGGTTCAAGTGAGAGAATATGTGCAGGGGTAGATTGGTCAATTAACCAAATTTTTTTTCACAAAAATTAAAGAAACTAAATAAGAAATAAATAAGAGAAGGGAGAAATAAGCTAAATTAATTAAATGAGGTCAAATTGCACCAATTGCTAAACATACGAGGTTAATTTGCACGTAATGAAAGTTGTGGGTCTATTTGCACATAGGAAGTAAACGTATGAGGCTTATTTGCCACTTCCCCGGTTTTAAAATCGAAGCCCGGATTTCTTTTTATAAAAACTTAACAGTTAATATGAGAATAAAGATTAACACTATTTTGAAAACCGAAGTAAAACTTAAGGGCCCGCAATACCTTAAAAGTGAACCAAGGATTAAAGATTAAAACGATTTTGAAAACCGAAGTAAAACTTAAGGGTCCGGAATACCTTAAAAGTGAATCAAGTATTAAAATATAAGAAAGTTGGTAAAAACGTGTAATAAATCTTAAGAGAATGAATAAATTTTTGAAAAAGTTAACAAAAATACTAATATTTCAAATAACTTCAAATACTAAAAATCCACATGTATCATTTCCCTCCATTATGCCCTCTCCGTCACCATCCCCTTGCCGAGCCCGAGAAATCTCAATACGTGCTCTATCACTCTTAGCCATGTCTGTTTTGGTCTTCCTCTACCCCTAGCAACTTTTTTTGTTCCCCAAGTCTCCAACCTCCTAACTGGTGCATCCATTGGTGCCACTTTCACCTTTTGTTAATCGCCACTCCTGCTTTGTTGTAAATACAGAGATAGGGAAGCAGCAATGAGCAGAGTCACTAACTTCTAGCATGAAATTAATAAATCAAGATTGAGATACTGGTACAGTTTATTATCATATCTAATACTAGTGCTATAAAGAGGCTCTTCCTTAAAGAGGGTACGGGAGGTTGGATGTTGCAGCCTCTCCCCTGCGATAATGGAAAGGCTATTTCCAAGATATCCATAAACGAAAACGAGATGATAATCCACTACTTGTGTAAAAAAGAAGCACAGCGCGTTTACTGTTTCACGACCAATTAATTCCTGAAGTCAAAGAATAATACATCTTTGATTAAGAGAGATGGGCATGTACTGATACCGTTATCGTCACAATTATACCTGTCTCTCTTTAACTTCTCACATTTTCAAGCACATGAAATTGTTATCCCTAAATAAGAAAAATATTTGAAGGATGAATAAATTAACTTCCATACGTAGTGCCAGAAAATGCATATAAATCAGTACTCCGTATATAACAGTGGTGCATTGAGCAAATGAAGATAGGGGAAGAAGATAAAAAATACCAATAAGGAATGATTTGTGATAATAACTCCTTTTTCTGCTTCTGTCCTGTACGTCATAAAAATAATTCATCAATAAACATGGGAGGCCTTTTTCTAGAAGTATAAGCAATGACACGCTGAGTAAGTATGTCATTCATGTAGCCCATATTAGTTACGTTAATCACAACCATTTGTGATATAATCAGCTCAAAAAGAAATTTCTAGCATTTAGTTGGGAGTAATATACTCTATCCGACCTTTTGTAGGAATTTGACCATAACATCTGCCTACATGATGCATTCATGTTGTATGCATGAGTCTAATTTCCATGGATCATGAGCAATGACGAGTTAAATGGAGCAAAACTCATTTATTGATCACAAGTCTCGCCGCAGAGATCAATTAAGAACCATATTTCAGCCTATCCTAAACAAAAAACTACAATGAGAAGGCAATCGATCTTCCGTGAAAAGAAAATCGAAAATACCATTTGATGGTAGCAGCTGCTGCAGCCAAACAGAGATAATATTGCTTGTAATAACTATCAAGGCCAAGGGCCGAGGGCTTCTTTGCTGCCAAGTTCTTAATCAAGACAGCTCCCTGGGATGCAAAGGCATCATCAGCCAATTACCAGCAATCAAATCATTATCACAATTGAACTGAGGACGAGGCAAATCCCAACCTTGGTATCGTCAAAGCAACTGCGGGCCATTATAACCTGAAAGAATGGGAATGTATTATTTTGAGCAGCGAGTCTTATATGAGACGGTCTCACATACCCAAATCCATACATGCCCTCTTCAATAAATGGGTTAATGCCTTAATAAGTTGGTTTCACATGTAAGACCATCTCATATAGTATATGAGATGCACAAAATCTAGACAAGAAAAACAGTGCTATGGGCCCAGCAGTTTGACAGTTGACATGCACCTTCTTGCTCGCTGAGTAATATCTGTCTACCAGAACCGACACTCCAACCATACCATCTGGAGCCAACTTGCTAGGGGGAACAATAATCGACATTGGGTCATAGAAATGCAACAAAGTTTTTGTATTCTGGTAAGAACTGCTTGTTTCAATGTACTGAGAAAGGTGAAGTGAAGCAGATCTCAAGTCCAAAGCCGCAACTCCAACCTGTACAAGCACAAATAACCTCCAATTTTACTTTATAGTTTCTGCATATTTCCGGACGGGTTCTTCCAACATTCAACGAATATAAGGTTCTATATTCTTTATTCTGTATATTGCCTTTCTACGGAACAATAGTTAGTTTCCGGTGTATCGCTAATCAAAGAGCTCTACCTTTTCTTCTCAATCTTTCTGTAACAGTGTACCACCCTCCTCCCACTTCTCATACCATGATCCTCAAAGAAAAGTTCAACCTAAGCCGTCATTACTCTTTACATAGATCAAAAGATCGCAACTAACAAAAATGAGTATATCAAAACCAGTTAACCATAACAGGAACTTTAATAACAAGCCTCTCTAGAAAAACAGTATAATCAGCTGCAAACTTCGCGCCTGTAGAATCTAAACTCAGAAATCCGTAATTAAAGTATACTAAATTTGTTTAGATCACATGTTCCTACCTATAGATATTCATCAACTTACTCCAATTAACTATCACGTAAAACACCTCCCGCATCCGCCTGTTTCTAACAATTAGCGAAATTAAGCAAAAACGAAATGCTTTCACCAAAATGAAGTTAGGTTTCGTGATTGATAAACAATTTGTTGACCTAATAAAAAATCAACCACGATACATCGAAAAACAAATCAGTCGAATAATTTCCACAATCAAATACTTACATAATTAACAATTCTCACGCAATTAAACAGTTCCAGTATAAATTCTCGAGAATATGCATAATCATGGCAAAGCTAATTTGAACTTGATTAACAACAATAGGAGTAAAATTTAGGTTAATAGGTAAGTAATTGCATGAAACTAGATTATGAATTTGAAGAAAAGATGAAGGAAAGACCTCTTTAGCACGATTCTCGATGATTCCGATGACGAAGCTCGATTTATCTCCAGCATCTTCTTCCATTTTCCGGCTTCAAAAGTTGACAAATGCGCGCGAAAGTGCATATGCTTTGTGTTTATGTGTAACTAGATTTTTTTTTAAAAAAAATGTAGGTGGATAATTAATATTACCGAATAACGTCAATAATACATGAATATTTTGCATTCAATTTTTATTTTATTGATAATACGTTAAAATGCATATTTTAATTAAAATTTAAAATATTAAGTTGAGTACAAAAAAATGTAAATATCACTATAAAATCAAAATAATTGTGCAAATGAATAACGATTACATTATTCTTCAAAAAACATAAATATAAAATTAATATTTCTCAAACTAATTTATATAAAAATGTTACGTAATATGTATGAAACTACGATATCAGACATTTATTTCGAATATCGGGCGGTTATGACTCAGGAAATTTATCAAACATATTGCGGAACACCTAAGAAAATTAAAAAATAAAATAAAATCAAAACCTGCATTGATGACCAGAGTTTTTGAAATGTTTTTGTGATTATATAGATAAGATTGTGTACCCGGGGTTACTGTTACTTTAATGTTGCTAGACCGAATCCGGTTGGAAATACGTTAGTTTCTAAGTCGTTTGTCAAGGACGTTTTAGCATAGTGGTCGACATAATACTCCGAAATTGTATATCTATGCTTTTGATCATTTATTTAACTTTACTTTTGACCCAAAGTGAAAAAGGACGACACTAGGTGCTGTTCTTTTGGGCTTATTTTTGCTTAACTTATCTTAACTTAACTCATTTTTTCTGAATCTTTTTGAACTTAATATTTTTGCTGAACTTTTCTGAACTTATTTTTGCTGAATTTAACTTAACTTATATTTTTATGAACTTAACTTATATTTTTATGAACTTATTTTTGGTAAACTTTTTTGAACTTATTTTTGCTAAACTTAACTGAACTTATATTTGCTGAAATTAACTTATATTTGCTTAACCTTTAAGAATTTAACTTTTGTGAACTTAACTTATATGGAGTGATTTTGAATTATAGTGTTAGAGGGGAAATAATTCTCATTTTGGTGTCCATCAAAAACTATTTCTCAAACTAGTGTCAATAATTTGTACAAGTTGGTTTAATCACAATTAATTTCTATTTTCGATAATTTGTTTATATGATTTTGATTATTTCCCAAAGTAGCTGGAATACTTTATAACATAACAATTATTAACATTACGTCTTAATTATAAGAAAATAATATTTGTAAAATTATCGTAATAATGGTATTAATTTTTGTAATAATTGGCGGGTAGGCGGGTATGAAGTGGGTAACACGAAAAAACCATCTCCGCCCCACTATCCATGGCGGGTACAATTTTCGTACCCGTCCCCGCCCCACCACCCGCCAAAGCTCTACCCGTCCCCGCTCCAACTGGGGCGGGTGTGGGGGCGGTATCCACTTGTACCGCCCCAATGACATCCCTAGAGTTAAAGGACTAAGGTGCAATTTTTAAGATTTTGTTGATGAGGTAGACACTAGTTTGAGAATTACTTTTAAAGGGGTACTAAAATGAGAATTATTTTCTTCTCCAACACCAAAATAGGAAAACAATTACTTATATGAGTCTAACTTTTCCGAACTAAATACATATTAACTTGAATAATAATAAGTTCTCGGTTAAAAAAAATAATAATAATAATAATAATAATAACTTTTCTCGCCTTTTAGTTTTGCTATTGCTAAGGGAGTGGGTGCCCAGCTAGTTTCGTGGGTGCCCACAAATTTCATGTAATTTTTCCTATATTTTTAATAAAAGTTCCCGGTTTATAATAATAATAATAATAATAATAATAATAATTCCTTTTTAGATATATAAATATAATATGTTCATTATCTTACTTCAATGCATAATTAAAAAGTAAATCACATATCACATTTTTTTAATAATCTATTTCTATATTATCAGCATTATCTTCACTTCCCCCTTTTCAGTTCGCTCGTCTTCATTTGCGCTTACACCGTTAAATCTATTGCCTCGCCAAATGTCTTCGAGACTTTGACTATGTTTAGCTTAAATAATGTTTTATTTTTTGCTTCAATTTTAATAAAAGTTTACGAGAATTATTGTGTGTAATTGTTAACCCGTGTATTTTTGCAAAATCCGACTATTCTTTTGTTATAGTGACACTTTTAGCTAATTAAAAAAAGTAGTCGCACATGAAACATTTGTACGAGAGGATTTGTGAAAATTTTAAATTTTTCAAAACTCGTCAATACTATAAACGGTATGAGTATTTGCTTAACTTTTCTGAACTTATTTTTGCTTAACTTTTCTGAACTTATTTTTGCTGAACTTAACTTAACTTAGTTTTGTTGAACTTAACTTATTTTTCCTGAACTTTTCTGAACTTATTTTTGCTGAACTTAAGTTAACTTATTTTTGCTGAACTTTTCTAAATTTAACTTATTTTTGCTGAACTTAACTTAAATTAAGCAAAAATAAGTCCAGAAGAACAGGTCCGATTCTTTTGTACTTAAACTGAACTGAACTGAACTAAAATTATAGAATCTGAACTGAACTGAACTTATAGGATCTGAACTAAACTGAACTTATAGGAACTGAACTGACCTGAACTTATAGGAACTGAACTGAACTTATAGGATCTGAACTGAACTTATAAAATATGAACTGAACTGAACTAAACTTATAGAATCTGAACTGAACTGAACTTATAGGATATGAACTTAACTTAACTTATAAGATTCGAACTTAATTAATTTATTTAATTTATGTTAACTATTATTATTATTATTATTATTATTATTATTATTATTATTATTATTATTATTATTATTATCAATCAATAGAAGATATTGATAAAAAATAATCTAAAACACAAGGTAATATAAAATATTTTCCAATTTATCATAGTTCATACATTATACTACGGTTACATTACGATAAAAATAATCCACATATTACAATTTTTTATAACCATTTATTTCCATATTATCATAATCCTTATCAACTTCATCTTCATCAGCAATATCACTGTCGACAAAAAATCCATAGCCTCGCCAAATAATTTTTACTATGTTGCTTTGTACCTTATAAATGGCTTTCCTCCGCTTTTTATCAAACATGCCCGAATCTGATGTTCCTTTAATGTTCACATTATGTTGTATAATAGATATTCCAATAGTGTGCATTATTATAAAATTATGGAGCGTGAATGTAGAAACAATAATCGACATTTGATACTTATATGATATTTGGGACATGATTTTTAATACCTTCAACCTTTTCTTTAATTGATCAAATGTCATTTCAACTTTCATTTTCGATGATGAATATAGTTGAAGTATTCTACCATTCCTTCTCACGGTCTATGCTTGTATTCGGGCATATGGCATCAGGGTGAGTGTGTGTAAGATCCTTTGGTATTAATGAGATAGTAAAAACGGGTACAGTTATTAATGATTTGTTATTGTTTTTTTAAAAAAAAAAAACGTTGATCGAATAATTCCAGCGAAATGTTTTTTTATCGGTTGTTAAAAATAATACTTCGTATATAAATTTTTTGAGTTGAGTTTATATGAACTGAATTGAACTGAACTTATAGGAATTGAATTGAACTGAACTGAACTGAACTTATAGGAACTAAACTAAACTTATAGGAACTAAAGTGAACTGAACTTATAGGATCTGAACTGAACTGAATTTATAGGACCTGAACTGAACTTATAGGATCTGAACTGAACTGAACTTATAGGATCTGAACTGAACTGAACTGAACTTATAGGATCTGAACTGAACTTAAATTAAGTGACTTGAAGTCCAAAAGAACAGGGCCTTATAGATGATAAAGTCAAAGAGAACTGAACTGAACTTATAGATGATAAAGTCAAAGAAAGAGGACGAGACTAATTATTGATAAGTGAACCAAATTAATTGTTGATGATGAAATTGGTCATCAAGGGCACTCATAAAAATAAATAGAAAGTAAACAATTGAATTGGTTATCAAGGCACTCTTAAAAACAAATATAAAGGTAAACAATTGACTGAAACGCTTAAAGAATGATGAGAAAAATGAACATACTTTAGATGTATTACCTTAGACTTTACTTTACTTGATTTGAGCATATGAGTATTTTTTTCCCGAGTTTATCACCTCAAACTTTATTTGTTTTTGAACATATGTGTATTTTTTCTGAGCTTATTAAAATTTGTAAGTTAAGTTATAATTTATTTTTGTCAAAACAAAAATTTAACTAAGTTTATATATAATGTTTTTGAGTTTTATTGTAATTTTTTTAACTTGATGTTTTAATAAATGAACTCATAAACTTCATAACAATACTCATAATTTTTAAAACAAAACTCAAAAAAATTATTATGATGCTCATAAACTATAAAATTGGTGGTAATACATCCGATGTATGATCCAATTACTGAAAAATGACGGAGGAGTAATTTTATGTCTCTCGTATGCAAGATGAAGGAAAAAAACCTATAACTTTGTTATTGTAGCATACTACTCCCTCCGTCCCGGTCATTTGTTATCTATTTCCATTTTGGGGTGTATCATTGAATTGTTATCTATTTCCATTTTTGACAACTTTTTGTGGATGACATTTGATTACATGTGGGGCCATATAATTTGTGTGGTCCAGATTCATTTATACTTCTTTTCTTAATCTTTGTGTCAAAAGCAATAGATAACAATTGATCGGGACGGAGGGAGTAATATATATCGCCATACAAAACTTATCATCCATGCTCATATAAAACTAAGCTTATAACCTTAATTTGTAGTCGTAGTTTACTATCCATGACACCATGAGTATCATCTTACCATTAGGAATCCATCAAAACACTATATAAAGCTATGTCCTCAAATTAATCACTCATACTCTTTATAAAACGCTTTATCTCAGATAGAACAAACAAACATCTCCAATAGCCAAACATCCACAAACTTTCAAGACTCATATAAGACCTTCAATACACCTTCTCCAAAATTTTATATGCCATCCAATTCATACTCTCATTAAAAAATGTTACTATGTTTCCTATCTCCAATAGCCAAACATGAAACTCGAAGATCTAACATTACTCCCAAAAGGATTCAAGTTTCCACTACGAGATGATCACAAGTAGCTCTAAAGATATTTCAAACATTTTGAAGTTACCATAAAAGAATGTGTTTTTTGTAAATAACCCCCTTTTATGTACGGTTTTTTACAAATAACCCCCTTTTATGTTTACTTTTACAAATAACCCCCTTATATATGACTTAATCCTATAAATCAACCCCAAATATCGATTACGCTAACAATTTTTATAAAACACGATCTACGTACGATATTACGACTTAAACTTATGTACTATACCTAAATTACCCTTACCCACTCATAACACTACCCCATAAAAACAAACCCATTCATTCACCCATCCTCAAACCCCCAAATTAAAACATGAACCCAATTAAAAATCCCCAAATCAAATTAAAACTCCCAAATCAATTAATAAGTAATAACCTTGAATTCATAGTTCACTTAGCAAGTTTTACGTTGATTCCACAAAAGTGCGAAAGGTTTACAAGCACGAAGGCCAAAGAGAGAAACGTATAACCACAATTCAAGCAACCCGTCATTTGCTTATTCATAGAGATTTCAACTTCCAACAGTATTAACGAAAGTCCTACTATCCCTATTTGTCTACTACTCACCACTTAAATCATTCTTCCAAAAACTTCTCAAGCATCGATTGATATCATCATTTCGAGACTGATTTCCCTCTGAGAGTAATCTGTGCTACCAAATCCGAAAACAGATGAGGAAAACTGTGAAACAGATGATAAGCCACGGCTAAGATAGCAAGCTCTCCAGATATTAGGGCACACTTTGATGCATAAAAGAAGGCTGCTGGGGTAGACTGCTGGGGTGGTTGTTCCATTTTAATTGTTTTTTGAAAGGGGAAATACGTTATATTCATTCAATATCCAAGGCTGCCAAATCCAAAATGATTTGCGGAAAATTCGAGACAAGTACAAGTTCTTCTCCCTGCATCATACACAACCTAGCTATATGATGAGCAACGATATTACCGTCACGCTTAACATGGGTAACTTTGCTGAAATCAAAAACTGTGAGCTTATAAAGGGTGTCTTCCACAAGCATTCCCCACGGACATCGAGTAGGTCGTTGATGTTGTAAAGCGGATACAAGAGTCTGCGCATGAAGCAGCAACAGCCTCTGCTACTTTATGTTCCTTGGCAGAATGTTGTTGTTCCTTGGCATGCCAGTATGTGGCAGAATGTTGGAGTTCCTGAACAAGCAGACAATGATTGGATTGGGCTTCAGAATCTCATGTAATAGATATAGCTATTCTGTACAGTTTTGAGTTTTATGTGATTTGGTGGCATTCTGGAAGGTGCAATGTAACATTTTGTAACATTTTGTTGTGCACTTTTAATGACATTTTGTTGTGCACTTTTAATGACAAACAAGTTTGTTCATGCTCTATGTTCAGCATCAATAAGTTCAATAGGCCTCACTCAAGACGGATATATCCGCCTCATTCCGCCTAATATTACATACTACTATCTACTGCACACCAGACTGCCAGACGATGTTCCAATCTTCATATACACTTCCATACCTGTTGTTCAATTCTGTGGGCCATCTGTCTAACATTCAAGTCTTACATGCGTCCGACATATGTGATAGCTTCCAAACTAAACACGCAAATTGGTCTTGTCAAGACGCAATATTACGGAAACAGGTCACGGAAAAGATCACCGTCCTGTTTCCTGATCCAGGCAGTAGAGAGGGAAAATGAGCCAAGCCATTTATGGGTAATTAGGTAGACATAAAATTCAAAACAAACATCCTAAATGAGGAGAAGAAATAAATGAATGAAAGCGGTCTGCGACAATGAATGATAAATGAATGTCCACATGCAATTTCATTAACCTGTGCATCTTGCTAATCATCATCAGACACTACCTACTACCTGCACTGCCATCACTGACTTGCAGTCCCAAACCAGACCTGCACATCAGCCTACTACACTACCATCCTTCAATTACACAGAATTCAAAACTACCAAAGTACAGTACTGGTGAGCAGAATCAGACCTGCCAAAGTACATTACCAGCAGCAAACTATAATAATTTAATGCAAGAAGAAACTCAACTGGTGAAACAACCAAATTTCATTGTTAATGCCAAAGTTAATCAACAAAACATGTTCAAAGTGACTTTAAAAAATCACGCCCAAGTCTAACAACAAAATACTACATAAAAGTACTTAAAATCAACTGAAAATAACAAATCTCCACCTAATGAACAAGTCATATTACATTTTATTTTCAGTTCTTGACTCAATAGTTGGTTGGCTGCCACTCATTTGAGTTAGAAATGCTTGGTGTTGAGCCTTGGTTGCCCTCCTCTGTTTTGCCTTGTTCCTTCCAGCCTTGACCCATTCTGAGTTGCTGGGAGGTCTACCACCTAGGCTTCTTGTGATGGGGTCAGGGATAGAATTCTTACATCCCTTAATGTTATGTCCTAGTGTACCACACCTACCACACTTGTTGGATTTCTTGACCCTTTTTACTTGTGACCCTTCACCCGGTTCTTTTCTTCTTTTTTTCTTTGATGGTCTCCCAGGCATTCTTCTCATAAGTGGTGGGAGAGGTTCCTCTTGATTTGCTTTCTCCCAGTGGGCTACCCCTGGCATAGGTTCTACTGCAGGTGCATATGCCAATAAGTACTTATCTTTTGAATAGGCTTGGTCAACATAATCTTCGGGAGTATGTCTTTGATCAAGTATGCATGCCATGGCATGAACACAAGGGATTCCACTCAACCCCCAATGTTTGCAATTACAGGCTTGGTTTACCAAATTGACCGTGAATGAACCACCCTTGTAGTCAACCTCAAAATTAGTAGTTCCAGATGAGTAGATTGTATAATACCTTGACTCAGCTATAAGCCTCTTGAAGCATTTATCAATGTAAGGCATAAAGGGCTTTTCATACTTGTCAACCCCTTCCCTTTTTTCATAATTTCTTTTCATTATATATCTTCTCATCCACTCCATGTGAGTGAGAATTGGCTTGTCTCTTGCATCTTTTAACACAGCATTGAATGATTCACAAAGATTATTGGTGATCATGCTACTCTTACAAGTTGTTTGGAAAGCATGTCTGCTCCAATGCTTGGGTGGAATGGCTTTAACATACTGGTAGGCAGGTTGACTAAGAAATTTGATCTCCTCGAGAGCTGCCAAATACTCAACCTCTGTCGTGGCCCATGCTGCTTTCCAAAAACTCTCTTTGAATGCTTGGCCACTATATTGAAGCTTGAAATTGGCCCAAATGTGTCTAACACAATATCTAATCTCAGCTTTGGGTACGACGACTTTCATTGCATCAATTAGTCCCTATATCATTATTATTAGACAGTAATTGATTAGTATTAATATTTTGTAAGAAGACGTAAATTTTAGGACAAGAAAGAATATAATGTTACCTTTTGCCTATCAGACATCATTGTGAGACCATCGCCCTCAACAAAGTCAATGTCTTTCACCAATAACTCAAGAAACCACTTCCAAGAGTCAGCATTCTCCACTTCCACAACAGCCCATGCAACAGGGAAAAGGTTGTTATTCCCATCCATAGACACTGCCACCAAACACATCCCAGGGTAAACGCCTTTTAAATGACAACCATCCACCCCAATAAGAGGCCTGCATCCATTTTTAAACCCTTCCTTACAAGCAGCAAGACAAATATACATCCTCTGAAACACTGGTGGTGGTCTGTCAACCCTATCAACCATCACATATGAGCTTGTACCCGGGTTGTATTTTATAAGGGTTTTAACATAATCCCATACCCTGCTGTACTGCTCATCAGAGTTGCCCCATATGATCGTTTTTGCCCTAGCTCTTGCTATCCAACACTTATGATACCCAACATGAACACCTAGGTCTAATCTCACCCTATCTTGAGTAGCTTTCAAGCTCCAATGTGGATCAGACCTCCAAACTTCCAGGTATTTATCAGCCAATAATTCAGCAGTGACCATTCTATTTTGGGTTGTATAAACACATATGTGCTCCAAGTACATTGACTTTATTTGAAAAGTCATGACATCACCATCCATTTTGGTGGCATGCAACCTGAAGAGACATTTTCTTTTAGAACCACATGTACACTTAGGCAACTTTGACTTCTTAACATTCCAAGGGCAGTCACACCTATGTCTACAGTATATAGTCACCCTAGCACTCTCGTTGTGAGCAAAGAAGGGTTCATACCCATTCTCAATGGCATGTTGCCTGATGGCCTTCCTTAACTCATACACTGATGAAAATTTTAATCCAACCCTAAGCACTATAGGTTTGCCAAAATCTACATCAGGATTAAATGTGTCATAAGGGTCAGCCTCTTGATCTGAACCACCCACACTATTATCATCATCAGAAGCTAAATTAGTATCCTCTCCTACCTGAACATTCAAATCATCAACATTAAGAATATTACTTCTAACTCTAGGCCTTGTCTCCCTACTCTTTGCACATGATTGATTAAGGTTCTTATTGACTCTATCAATAAGTGATTGATCAATTACATCAGTGAACAACTCTTCATCATCCACAAAATCACCATCAACTTCGTTATTTCCAATATCAGGTTCACTTAGCTGACTATCTTCAGTCCAATAACCCTCATCAAACCCATTACCACCATCACAATCCTCATTAAACTCCTCTTCTGACTCTTCATCAACTCCATCCTTATTAAACCCCTGATTTTGCCTCTCAAATGTTTCACTGAGTTTTCTCCTTGTTGGTAGTTTATCTAACCTTCGAACAGGTTCCAAAATAGGTGCAGTTGCAAGTCTCGGTGATCTCCTCAGTGACATAGGACTCACTACCATTTGAACACTAGGCTCATCAGTTACCCTTTCAACTTCATCCTCCAAAGAAAAAGGATTCTTGGTTATTGGGGTCATAGTAAGTGGTCTAGCTTCTATGAAATAAATGTCCAGTATATCATCTTTATCCCTAGAATTAAGCAAGATTACCATTTGACTTTCACATTTTAATCTTTGCATCCCCGTCGACAAGCTCTTACCTTTAAGCTTAAAGTAAGCGTCAAAAAGCTTCCCACCCATAAGCCTATTCCCAGCATTCATTACATCACTCAAACAGAATCTACTCGATTGGAATCCAAATTGCAAAGTTACTGTTCCATTAACATAAACAATCTTCCCCTTGTTATTAGTTTCAAATATACCATTATGATGATATCTAATGTCAAATGTGAAAGTATCAGACATCCTACAAAAACATTATAGGAATTGTCAAATTATTTAACATTATAAGAAGCCGTATAAACTGAAAGTTTTCATTATTGGTACCGATTCAACTCGATTTTTGTGTAGTATATAACAAAAATCGAATTTTATTAAACAATACGAATGTATCTAGAGAAAATAAAGAACACAAGCCTTAAATTAGGAAGAGGCAGTCTCCTGCGACCATACCTGAATTCCGAAAAGACTACGAATTTTAAAGCTTCAACAATGGTGTTCCCACAACTAGAAGCGGCAACAATTCATGATTCTAAGCTGATTTGGAGAATTTATGTTGTTTACATAAAGGTTTGTTATTTGATTTAGGGGTTTTTTTAATTTAGGGTTTCATGATTTAGTTTAATGTTTGATGACAGCCGATATTGAAGGGTGAATGAATAATTGGGTTTGGGTTTGGGTAAGGGTAATTTAGGTATAGTACATAAGTTTAAGTCGTAATATCGTACGTAGATCGTGTTTTATAAAAATTGTTAGCGTAATCGATATTTGGGGTTGATTTATAGGATTAAGTCATATATAAGGGGGTTATTTGTAAAAGTAA
The DNA here is from genome assembly GCA_029255685.2 of Silene conica. Classification (NCBI taxonomy): domain Eukaryota; kingdom Viridiplantae; phylum Streptophyta; class Magnoliopsida; order Caryophyllales; family Caryophyllaceae; genus Silene; species Silene conica. The sequence goes on from CM055312.2 coordinate 64,330,338, forward strand.
ACATAAAAGGGGGTTATTTGTAAAAAACCGTACATAAAAGGGGGTTATTTACAAAAAACACTAAAAGAATAAATAACTTATAAACCAAAACAAAACATATCCGTGCAATACCACTAAACAAAAGAAGACATAATTTTAGGAAGTATAAGCTCAATGTGAAATAAATGTAAACATGATAATTATAAAAGTTCAATGAAGAAGGAACTGTAGTTGAAATAAAGGACAAATAGAGAGTAACGATAGATAAAACAGACAGATGACAAAGATAAATAAGAAACTTTTGATCTAAAGGCTCAAATAGAAGAGGTATGGTCGACACATGCAAGAATGACAAGAATAAATGACTCCAAAAACAATTCGATCAACACCAAGACGACACCTCAAAATAAGATAATAAAGCACGATAACGAGGGTCTTACAATTCTTGTGCAATCATCACTCAAGGTAACAACGTCTAGGAACATCCTTCCATCATATGTCCATAATACATCAACACCAATAAATATCTATATAATTGCCTCTTTAATTTATAAACACTACATACCTCAGATTATCAACTTTCAAGATAATAAACTCTCACGACCCATCAACTCTCAAGTTCTTTCACTCTCAAGAACTCCATCTAATCAAATTAATGAATCAATCCATAACAATCTCTATACCCTCAAAAAACGAACACCTTGATCCATTATAATCACCGTTAACATGATCGTTCACTAAGTGGACGCTGGAATACTTTAAGATTAACATCTCACAAATCCATAAATTATAGTTCGTCTCTCTCATCTATCTAATAATATAAAAAGGCTAGATTGAGTAGTTATTGCCTATTAGAATGACACGTGGCGAAATAATATAATTACATGATGGACTAAAAATTACTACAATTAGATAGTGTATTAATAAAAGTTAATACAATTACATGGTGTATTTAAAAAAATGTAAAATAGAACACGAAAACACAAAGTATCAGTGAGTTAATAACCCATCTTATTCAAACATTTTTTCCCCTAACATTATTTCATCCATAATCACGATATTTATATTTCTTTAATGCAAAACTTTTCATATTTTTTATGAAAATTATACTATTCTTATGTAAACATTCATCTCCCAAACATTATTATTCCACCTCATAATCATAATGTTTATACTTCTTTAATATAATATGTTAATAAATTAATTAAACTCTTTATATTACTTAACACCTATCATTTTCATTAACATTTTTTGTTATTTAATTCACCTCTTGAGTTTCTCAACAAGCAATTATCTAATTTAATAATGCCACAAAATAAATTAAAATTTAAAATAAATACGAAAATTTATGGTTATGTAATGTCTATAAAAACTATAATACCTATAATAGTTTCTACTAACTTTATTTATTTAATATCTATTGCCACGGGTTTTTATGTAGTGATTATATTCTATGGTTTAATTTAATTATTTGATGATAGTGAGTATACTAAAAATTAGTGTTGAGTGTTGTTGTTATTGTTGTTGTTGTTGTGGTGGTGGTGTCCAATAAAATATATTTTAATTTGTTATGTTGGTTTATAATCATTTGTTGTATATTTGAATTCATGTTTTCCATTTAGTGTAATTTATATATTTACATGTAACAATGTTTTAATTCGTTTGTCAAGTTTTGCCATGTTGATATTTTACCTTTTGGTCAAAATATTTTTTATATAAACTTCAATTTAAAGCATCATGAGGCATTTGCCACGAATAACAAAGAAAGGAGGGGAATGTATGTGAATGCAGATAAGGCAAAGTATCACGCGGGTAATTTAAAGAGGAAATAAATACAAAAGGCAGGAAAATGAGGTAAAATTAAAGTTACAAAAAGTATGGGAAAAAAATTTAAGTTATGGATGTATTGTTTTATTAAAAGATTTACTCGAATAAAAGAGCGCATAAGTTAATGAGTTGGATAGTTTTCGGTGCAAATTTTAGATAACTATTTTGTTCATATTTTTTTGTAATTAATAAAAAAATATTTGTCTTCGTAATTCAAACTATTTACATTTTTTAAAAAATATACGTAATTGTCTTGTAATATAAATTGTAAATTTCTTGTACTATAGATTATAATTTGTACAAAATTTATTATACATTTATATTCAAACATTGTCGTTCAATTTTATGAATAAAAATAAACGTCAAAATTCTAAGAAAACAAAGAACTATCTCGTGCATTGCACGGGTCATAAGACTAGTTTAATCCTTTAAAAGGTATAATCTGTAAATAACACCTCAACTAATAAATCATAAAATCTTTCATAACTCACTAAAAATCATTAACGATTCTTATTCCTCAAATATGGTGTTCCAATTAAAGACAAGCACAGTCTCTAAAATTCCAAACATGCTTAATATAAACTCCACGATAACCTTCAATTCATTCCAACATTCTATCCTTGGTCTATAAATAACTCGCATAACATTTCCCTTAACACAAGACAAAAAATCGAATAATTCTAACCATTAAGAACATAAGCCACGATATTCCCAAATAAGATCATAAGATAAATCAATCTTTCACTTCTTGTGAATCTATGAAACCACAATTAAACGTCTTATGCCACATATCATTCACTCACTCTCTATCCTCAATACAAATTCCCGTAAGCACACAAAAGAACTTAACAACCACTTATCCCAAATGAGATTTTACCCAAACAAAAGTATTCCCAAAGGAAACTTCATCTCAAAAATCTCAAATCCCAAAGTAAACTTCTTCTTAACAACCTCAAATCTCAAATTAACTCCGATCCCTCCTTACCAAACTCATAAATGTTGGAGGAAGTGTCCTCGACAATAGTGTGTTGACGTAACTAAAACTCATTTGAATGAAACACAACTGGGAGTGTTACTCTTTTAAAGTCGACTGATCAACATTTATCGATAATGATTGGCTGTCTAGAGTTTGACATTATCGTCATATGATGGTGGTGATCAGTTGATCCCTTAAGGTCATATCTTTAGGGAATTCCGTCTCAATGGAATAATTAATTAATATTGTATTGGATATGAATTAATTAATAACTAGAAATTTGGAAATAATTTTATATGACGAATATTTTTATAATGGGATTATAATAATAATAAAAGTCAAAGTAATAAAATCGTTTTATTACTCGGTTTTATTTATTCGTTTGGGAAACGATTAAATTGAGAATGAACACGGTTGATCATAAAATTACAAAGAGTTGTAATTAAAATTATGATATTACATTTTATACAATAATAATTTCGAAATATTGGAATAATTATTTAAATGTAATAAATTTGTAAATTATGAATTTTAATAGTTAAAATTGCACAATTAACAAATTGGGTCATGTGTTATGGAACATATGTGACATGTTACATTTTAACACAATTGACAAAGATAAAATGGGTCCATTTTAGACCCATTTTCAGCCGTGTAAATGTGAGTATGTATGTGGGTTGTGTGTGTAAGTAAGCAACTATTGTGTGTGTCATACACAAAGAATATGTAAGGAATATCGTATGCATTTGTGTAAGTGTAAGAAGGCCATGCATTGGCTCTCCTTGGGAGCCTTGGCCGGCCATGATGCTTGCTCAAGCAAGCTCATGTGCTTATATAAGGCACACCTTGTTCGTTCTATACATACAAGTTTTTGCCAAGTGATTATTGTTGGTGGATGCTTGATAATCTCACTAACACATTCATACTACAACTCCATTCTCCCATCTTCTTAAGTAAAATAGTTTTTACTAAGTAAATAATTATTTCCACATTAATAATATTAATAGTAATATTATTATTATCTCTAGTTTGCTAATACTAATTTTCTAGTAACAAAATTAGTAATAGTTTGAGATCGGGTCCTTGATACGCACCTTTAGGAGACGATTTTTGTTAGATCGTTACAAGAGGATTTCGGGTTTTTGAAGACTCAAATAATAGGTGATTATTGAGTATAAACCTTCTAAAACCAATGTAAGGACTATTACATCTTATGATATCATCATGCATGCATAAGATCCATTTAAGTATTATGACCTAAACTTAAAGAAACAAAACTCATATTAGATTTGAGTATAAAATCAGGAACTTAGTTTCCAACAATTGGTATCAGAGCATTACGGTTGTTGCATGCATGATCGGATTCATGTTTTATGTTAAAATCGGATTAACATACATATTTCGGTATTTTCGAAATATTTTGATTTATTATGATAAATCACAAAATAATTTTTCATGTTAAAGTTTCTGATTCTAAAATGGTTTTAGGACATAAAAATAATTTTATGGATTTTTATTGTTCATTTTTATATTTATTTGTGTATTTTGTAGTTTAAATCGGTTTTAAACAACAATTAATGGGAAAAATAGCTAAAAATAGTTTCTGGCCGAGATTTTTTGATATGTTCTCACATGCATATTTAATATATTGTATATGATGTTTCGTAAGAAATGGAGTTAATATGCATGGATTATGAATTTTATGAGATAAATAGTCATAATATGAGTAAAAATGGGTATATAAGGTTATATTTCGAATTTGACCTTAAAATTTTTATGAGAAGTCACATGCAATATATAAAATACCTGTATGAATTTTCGAAATTATTGGACTTATTTTGCATGATTAATGATTTTTATAGTAAAAATCGGATTAATAGTGACTTAAATTCGACTTTAATAGTTATAGTTGGAATTTTGCCATAAAAATTTAACACAATGTCACATGAAATATTTACAGAATGTATGTAATTTTTGGGAATTTCTTCTCAAGTGATGCATGTTTTGTGATTTTAATAGTTAAAATCGGCTAAATAATGACTTATTGTGTTAAAAATAGTTAATCTTAATATTATGGCATAAAATTTTACCCATAGATGTCTTATATAATAGGAACATCAGATCTAAAATTTGGATATCAAAAAGTTTCTGTTTTTATGATTATTTTTTTTAATGAGTTAATTAGCTAATAATCGTAATTTATGAGTCGTAAAAATAAAATTTCGAGTATGGTTTGTAATTTTTGGTCATTTTCAGATATATATATATATTTTAGGATGACTAAAATTTTATGGCAAATTATTGCAAGTTTTTATAATTTAAATCGGATTTTAAACCATAAAAACGGCTTTTATACGATTTATTTAAGAAATAAACCATAAACATTTGCAAAAGACCATTTTATTAATTTCTGAATTTTTAGAAAATTTCCAGAAAGTTTAAAATTTTTTGAATTTTAAATTTCGAATTTTATTGACTCATTTGGCCATATTTTGTTTATTTTTCCCGAAAATACAAGTAATTTATGAACAATAATGCAAAATCAAGTTAGATCATGATCAAATATTAGTGGAGACTAAACATTGATTCCTAATGTAAGTTAGGATGATTAACTTGGACATAAATGAGATTTATGTAATTTTGGATGATTTTAATTGTTAAAATCGCGCATATCCGTAAAACCGTAAACAAATATGAGATATTTGCTCCCATAAGGCGATTTGGCATTAAAAATTGAGCATGTGCATACATATTTTATTTATTGCAATTTATTTAATATGAATGTCATATTTTGAATGTTATTTATATAATTTGGAATTATGTAATTTTTCTTAGTATGGCCTTAGTTTTAATCAATATTACCCGTAATGAAAGGGAATATTGATTCGGTTGTAATTTATGTGATCTCGTATCACGGGTTTGTAATTTAATTTAATTTTCAGTTTTACAAATAGAATAGTTGTATTATTTTATTGTAATTCCGGAGATCCAAAAGACGGTGCCATACGGAAAGGAGTTCCGACAAGACGGTGTTTTCTTGGATGGCATGCCAATGAAGTTCAAGGGACCATGGAGTTGGTTTCCGAATTTGTAATAGTTAATTAGTTTTACTATTACTAGGAAGGCCATACTAGGATTTTATTGCTTTATTGCTTTTACTTTTGCATTTTAATATGTTTGGATGCATAGACAAATCGCCATAAACATGCATATTAGTTTAGATCGTTAAAAACGACCGTGTCAATTATAATTATCGAGTTCACCGATTTAATTCGCTTAAAGGAGATAGATAATAAATTGACAAGACCTCTATATTAAACAAAACAATTGAGAATTAGCCTTACCAAATAGTAGAACCCATGAGCTTCTATTTCGTGGGGTGGTGCTAGTCCAGTGGGCAGTACGAACCCCATTACGTAGGATAAATGGGGCGATGGGGTGGATTCAGTCCAGTGGGCGGATCGCATCCCGATGCATTTGAAATTTGGTTTGTACTCAACGGAAGTGTAGAGGACCAGTGGTCAATATGTTCCGGGCTAAGATGATAAATAATGATTTGTCATCAACCAAGAGTTCTAGGGTAGAACCGGTTTATTTTAACCCACCAAACCATATCATTGGGTCGGAGTTCCAGTGGTTCACGATTTCGATAGTATGGGTTTGGGTCTTGGAATCATTTATAAAATTGGATAGAGGTCATTTTATAGATGCATCAACTTAGTAAATATGTTTACAAGTTAAAAATGAAAATTAAAACGATTAGCATTTAATTTCTTCATATGTTTAAAATTTTGTAGTCTTCGTATCAATATCAATCATGACTACTTCCACTACTACAAACACTTCATGGTTACGTTCCTTCATGGATCGTTGTAAGCTAGAAAAGAATGGGGCGAACTTTGCCGATTGGGATGCCCAACTATTGTTAGCGGCAGAGGGAGACGGTAAGACCGAATTCCTCATTGAAGAATCACCTCCTAAACCTGCAGAAAATGCCACCGCCGCAGCAAGACGACCTTATGATACTTATCAGAAGGAGTATGCGGCAATCAAAAATGTTTTGATCTTCTCGATGGAGCCGGAACTCCAAAGGAGTGCCATAAAAATTGGCACGGCCTATGAGATCTACTCCAGGCTTGTGACAATGTTCTCAAAGGCTTCGAGAATTGTCCAATACGAGGCGGCATCGGCTTTCTTTGATCTCAACCTTAAGGAGGGGCAAAAGGCTAGCCCACATGTGCTCAAGTTAATTGAGCATGTAGAAACCCTAAGGATGAATCAAGTGGACATTCCTAAAGAACTAGTGATTGACAGAATCCTACACTCCTTGTCTAAGGTGAAAACTTATGTACAATTCCGGGTGAATTTCAACATGAGAAACCAAGACATCTCTCTCGATGAATTGCACAATATGATCGTGCAAGCTGAAAGGGATATGGGCCTAAATGTTAGTGCCCCTAAGGATGTGCTCAACATTGATGTTAAGAGCAAAGGAAAGTTCAAGAGGAAGGGTAAGGCAAAGGGAAAGAAACCTTCCAAAGGTTCAAAGAAAGTGTCTTCTGAGGCAAGCACCTCCAATTCCAAGAAGAACCCTCATCAGGGAGCTAAGTGCTTTTATTGCAATGGCAAAGGACATTGGAAGAGGAACTGTTCCAAGTATCTCAGCGATCTCAAAGCTGGGAAAATTCTTCCAGGTGGTACGATAACTATCCCAATTTTATGTTAATCTCAACTTAAGTATTATGATACAAGTTGTGATGTGAATGCTCTTCTTACTTGAATTAGGGCATGAAAGCAAAGATAAGGGAAAGGAGAAACAAGTTTGATGGATCAAGGGAACTAAGAGTAGCTCCACTCGGGATGATCAAGGAGCTTTGTTTTTCTCTTATTTTGCTAGCATTTCAAGTGTTGTATGAACAATTTATAACCTATGTTTTATTTCCTTGTTGGACAAGGAAAGGGTAATCCTTGAACAATTTGTTGTATTTTGGATGATGTAGTGACTTGGTTTTCAACCCTATTCACTATCGGTTTTATTATTATGTTCATGTTTAGTTTAACACTTGCAAATCTTAAACATAAAATAGAATTGATTGTGAAACCGAATAGGTATAGGTAGGGATGGCAATGGATCCCGGATCCTACCCAGATCCACCAGACCCTATACCCAAGGGTAGGATATGGATCCCATTATTTTAGATCCTTAGGATATGGGTCGGACCCATATCCTTATAAAAGTATGAAAATACGATAAGAGTAAGGCTCAGGTTATCAAGGATTAAAAGTTTTGACAAACATATAAACAAAATGCATGACACGTGATATGTAACCCGTAACACGCAAAGGACATTTACAAAATTGACTATCTTTAAACTCAGTAAAGCATGCTTGAAAAATTTATAAATGAGCAACACATTTTTACAATTAATGACGAAACGTAACATCAAGTCAAACAACACAATGCATAAACTAGAGATTTGATACAATTAATAACAATCAATATTAAGAATTAAACAAATAAATGCACGAACAACACATATAATCAATTAATAACGATGCAAAATATTGTTTCATTAGTGAAACTCTATTGTTTCAATTATTTTATGGGTGGAACTCTATTGTTTCATTAGTGAGACTGCATGTTCAATTAGTGAAAGTCCATGTTTTAAATTGGTGGAACTCCATTGTTCTACTGGTGGAACTCCATTGTTCTACTGGTGGAACAATTCATTGTTCTATAAGTGGAACTCTATGGGTCTGTTAGTGGAACTTTATGGTTCTATTAGTGGAACTCCATGGTTTTTTAAGTGAAACTCCATTTTTTTGAGCAACCATTATCATCCAAAATTAATCCAGATCTGAAAAAAACAAAACCACCAACACCAATAATACCCACCAACGACAACCACAATAAAATTGATAGGTGTAAATGATTTGCCTAGTTTTACTAGGACATTGTAACACCCCCAATTTTCAAGGAGCCTTAGCTACGCCTTTCTTAGTCATCAATGGTGCTACCGTCTCGTCTTCTCGAGGAAAGTATATATCAAATAGACCATTATAACACGTTATTACAATATTGTGACAAGACAAAAGTCAAACTAGAACATATACTAGACTCTATGTACTAACAGTCGCTGACCACTATGATACCAATTCTGTCGTCTCGCCCCAACCCACGTAAAAAAGGTAAAAATAAAGAACGCAACCCAGTATCAACTATAACACCCCCATTTATTTAGAGGCCTGAACTAGGACTCCCCAAATAACCAAGGGTGTTACCATCTCGGTTACCCGAGGTAGTAGATAACAAAGGAAGAAATACAGTACTTTATTACGTAAATAAACGTTAAACAAATGTCTCGGGGTATTACAACTGTTTATAAAACCAAAACTAAACGTTCAGACACGGTGGAAGACTAAGTGAATGATCTAGCACTAAGCAGGTCTGGTCCATGTCCTCTCCACCCTTCCAGCATCCATAAGTCTAAACCTGTCATTCTGCTCCCCAATAAATTGGATCAACACAGACACAATCAAACAAACAAGGTCAACACGAGGTTGAGTAGGTAATATAATCAAGACATGAAATAATACGATATACATTTCCTCCATCTCCTCATCCATTTCTCCACTTCACCTCCATCACACCACACCTCCCATGGCCATATCACAAGTCCCTTATCACAAGACCCATATCACAAGACCCATTTCACAAGCCCCGTTCTCCAAAGTAATCAATAATAATTATTTAATCACAATATTTCACAACTAAATATATCAATCAGATAACGAGTATCCTCATGTCAGATTACAATCACAGACATAGATATTCCCCTACCTCGAAGCTGTGGAAGAAAACGGCAAGTGAGCAACTGCTACTAAAAGTGTTCCACGCGGAAACTGCCACCCAAACACATATTCTATAATTAATAAAACTCCCTAGATCCCGTAACATAAGTGCGCATTCTATTTATAGCACTTTCCTAAAAAGGAAAGTTTCCATAAAAAGACATTACCTAAAATAGTACTTTCTATATATAGTAACTACCTTAATTAATTTAACGTACACATTAGATATAGACCCAAATAAATAACAAGACAACAATTGATAATAATAATACTATTAATAATAATACAATAATAATAATAATAATAATAATAATAATAATAATAATAATAACATACTAAAAATAACAAAACTAAAATCTACCCTAAACAACACCCACGACTTAACCGCGCCACCAAAGCCACGCGCAACCCTAACCCTAGCTAACAATCACCGCCGACAACTCCCCACCACAGCTACTCCACCACCGACCCTCACCAGACCGGCCGACTCCCTCCGGCAAGGTGGACCAGGGGCTCAAACAGCCCTGATTCCTCACCCTCAACTCGTGACACACCTGAACAGTCCTGCCACGGCCACCGCTCTCACCTGCCAGGCCACCTGAGACCACCACCATCAAGACCCCTGCCCTTGAACCCTCAGACTATGGTGGTACCACCGCACCGACCTCTCCCTAGTCATCGGTGGTACCACCCCCAAACCAACCTGACAACACAAACGGAAAGAAACAACAACACCCCCGTTCCCTGTTCTTTCTCGCACTCACCACGGAAAACCCCCTGACCACCCTTCGACACCCTCCTGGCCACCACAACAACCACTACTATACTCCCTGACTCTCCCTTGACATATACAACAAACCACGACCCTTCTTTTATCATAAACAGAAACTAAATAAACAAACACAAATACATACACCCGACAACCCATACCGACACAGACACCTTCAGACGCTTTTACGACGGTGTTCGGGTGGTCAGAGACGACATACTATGGTTCATATCTGACCACCACACGTCACATATTGATGTTATGTAATTACCAGAACCGTTCATGAAATAAAAGCAATGGTAACAGAAACAGAAAAACGATGGCAGACAAACTAAGGAAAACGCTGTGATGAACATACCCGACTCTTGGCTAAAACGAACCACCCTAGGCTAGGTTACCACCACCGTGAATAGCCTCTTTTCCTTCTCTGATATGGCGACTAGGGTTTGATGTAAGCAGATTTGTGTTAGGGTAGGGTTTGGTGCTTGCAAAACCCGTCTATATATGACGGCAGTAGGAGTAGTTGCAGCGTGTTCTTATTCTAAGTATGGGCTCTTTTGTTTCTCACGCAAATCGAGGCCCATATACGTATCCCCAATGGTCACAAGTTCAAGCCCCACTAAGAACATAATTAGAACATAATTATTATTATCACCCTTGATGGCTAGAACTCCATTTCGATCCCCATATACAACCAATTAGTTACGTATAAAAAAATATATCGTCGACCCATAAAACTATATAAAGGTTAATAATAATACGGGTTATTACATCAACACCTGAAATTATCGCACTGCTCACCATTATCATACATCAATGGATCACCGCAAGCATAGATAGATAAGATAAAACACACTAAAGAGACCAGGCCAGTACAAGCGCAAGAATAGACTTAAGCAAAGACGAAATAAGACAAACCTACAGTCATACAAACAATACCAATAACCTCAACAATGTATCACAAGAATCAACCAACACCCTGCAGTACCATCAAACCTTCGCACCAACACCGCTGAATCATCTCAGTGTATAATCCCCCACTTGCTCGCAGCAAAAGGAACCCAAATCCTTAATGTGCACATCCCCTCCGTGGCGGGTCCCACGAAGGGCAATCGGAGGATTGAGAGCCATTTCCCGCAATGGTCCAAAACATTAATTCCGCAAATCTCAACATTGTCCACATCGTCACAATCACATCTTCGTCACTAATACCGGTACCAACATCACACAGAAATCACACAATGAAACAACCACAACAGATATAAAGTACAACACAAAGCGATTACTTGACTAAGTAGGGTCACCTACCTGACGTACGCAACCAAGGACTCCACACGCGATTCTAGAAGCAAAGGAGTATTGAGTCTCGGATAGAAGCTAAGGGTATTAGGCCGCAGGTACAAGTGCGCGAGTTGAGACCCATGGAGGAAATTAGATGACAAGTTAGGTCGGGGCTTCATTAGGGTTCGTGTAGTATATAAGGTGGAAGGTAGCATGAAAGAGCATCCATTCATATCATATATCAATCACCCTAAACTAGCAATAGCCATCTTGCCTCTTTGTATTAGTAATCCGTTTCGAATATTTCTAGTGCTACTTTGGAAGGATACCGTCTCCTTCTCGTGATTGTTTCCCATGCTGGATTTTCCGCATCAATAAATCTCGTGTGTTAATATCTTATTTACGTACTTAGCTCACATACTTTGACCATACAATCTCATGATCAAATAATTAACGAATAAACTTTTTTGGCCCTAACTTAACCTATTTGGTAAAACGTACCAAAACACCAATTGTGTACTGTCATTTAGAATACTAAGTAAAAACAGGCATAAAACGAAATTGTTCATTTATTTAAATATATTTTACTCCACTACTATTCGTTAAGGAGTAGGCAATACAAAAAAACAATGGAGGATGCCTTGTTAAGTGCACTAATAATCAGAGTTTTCTATTTGTTAAAAGCCCTGTAATTGGTTCTAATTTCTCCGACTGTTCCTTGAAGAACATCAACATTTCCCAATTTAACCATAGCCTTCACAAAACTCTGTTGGAAGTGAGCATTATTGGCACCCATATTTGTAACCATATTACTTGTGCGCGGGTCATTTGATATTTCTTGATCAATCTGCAAAAGCCCTTTACCAATTCTAAGTTGGTTGTAGTATTCACTATCTAAAGAAAATGATGTGTTCTGGTCTAGGAAAACAGAAGGATCCAACTTTGAACTCAATCCGCAAATTACCCTAAGCTTCTTAATCAAAGCACCATTCATAGTCCTATCCGAATGCCCGGATCCTTGGAAGTCAAAAAGTCGATCCCGGAAAAAGTGACAATGGGAAGAACCAACGCTGTGGGCACCTAGTAGTATTACCATATCGTTCAAGGTTAATCCTTTTATAGTAAAAGCATGTAATGCTTGATCAACGGTGATGTTTTGCATTGGCAAATTCGCCTCACTCGCTTTGGACACCAGCCCATCACGTCGGCCTGTTGGAACATCGTACCTTTCACCGCCAGATAAAACAACCGAGTCTCTAGCCGCGAGGGCTATTATGTCCGCACAAGAGACTGTTTTAGGACATGTTTCTTCAAGCTTGGACTTGATTTTGTCAATCAGATCGAACTCTCTAATGGTTAAATTTGGTTCTGCTGTTTTCTCTGGTTCCTTATTTGTGCTACTTGGATCTATCAATAATGATGCATCACAACCCTAATTCATAGTTAAATTTGTTAGGTTTAGCCAGGCTTTACGCAATTGGTAGAAAAGAAATTAAGGGAGTACGGAAAAATTATATTGGCTTGTATTCAATCGTAATATCTTTTTTAACTTATACTAATCACATTTGACATCGATCAACAATCGAAAATTTGATTTTGAGATTGAATATTCGATCCATATTCAGGTCTACCCTTTAATTAGGTAGAATGATGAACATGTCACTTTGATAAGGGACTATAATTATACGATTAGGGGTAATAATAATAGTCAATTCATTTTAGCTATCAAATTTTGAAATAGGACTATTAATTTGGTATAATTTGAAAAGTGCAAGGCAACAATATTGGAACGGAGAGAGTTACGGTTCGAACCGCACAAACTAACGTAAAAAGAAAAATAAATTAGGTTGGATCGTACGGGATCACTAGAATTTGCTAGATGGAGGGATCCAACATCCGACCTTCTGGCCGACAACCACATGCTCTAACCAACGGGCTAATTTACCTTACTTGATTATTATTACTTCAATGATATATATACGTATATATATATGTATATATATATATGTATATATATATATATATATATATATATATATATATATATATATATATATATGTATATTTTTTTCTTGACATTGTTTACCGTCATACTGGAAAAAAAAAAGTGGTACGGAAAGAAAAGAAACTGATACGGAAGAAGCAAAAAAACGTCACACGAAAAAAAGTAATACTAAAAAGTGGTACGAAATAGGGAAAAAATGATATTAAAAAAACGTGATATTTTTTAGTATAACGTGTGATATAATTTAGCGTATAAAAAAATCTGATATTGAAAAGAAAAAAAAAGTCGTACGAAAAGAAAAACAATTGATACCAAAATATTTATATAATTAACGAATATTTATGGAAGAAATGTGATATTGTTGTGACTTTTGCACTTTATATACTCCGTAATTAACGAATGTATATATATATATATATATATATATATATATATACATATATATATACATATATATATATACATATATATATACATATACATATATACATATATATATACATATACATATATATATATATATATATATATATACATATATATATGTATATATGTATATGTATATATATATGTATATATATATGTATATATATATGTATATATGTATATATATATATATATATATATATATGTATATGTATATATATATGTATATATGTATATGTATATATATATGTATATATATATATGTATATATATATATATATATATATATATATATATATATGTATATGTATATATATATGTATATATGTATATGTATATATATATGTATATATATATATGTATATATATATGTATATATATATATATATATATATATATATATATATACATTCGTTAATTACGGAGTATATAAAGTGCAAAAGTCACAACAATATCACATTTCTTCCATAAATATTCGTTAATTATATAAATATTTTGGTATCAATTGTTTTTCTTTTCGTACGACTTTTTTTTTCTTTTCAATATCAGATTTTTTTATACGCTAAATTATATCACACGTTATACTAAAAAATATCACGTTTTTTTAATATCATTTTTTCCCTATTTCGTACCACTTTTTAGTATTACTTTTTTTCGTGTGACGTTTTTTTTGCTTCTTCCGTATCAGTTTCTTTTCTTTCCGTACCACTTTTTTTTTTCCAGTATGACGGTAAACAATGTCAAGAAAAAAATAAAAAAATAAGAAATATCACGCATTGAACTATTCAATATCACGACAAAAATTTTCTCAAAACAATATCACGAAAAAATATTTTCCCGAATTTTTTTTTCTCGAAATTTTGTTTTCTTGAAATTTTTTTTCTCAAATTTTTTTTCATTAAAATATCACAAGTTACCCAATACAATTTCACGGGTTCTTCAAAACAATATCACAAAAAAATAAACAAAATTCCAAAAAAATTGAAATAAAAAAAATGTTCAAAACAAAAAAATTTCCGAAATTTTTTTTTCGGGAAAAAAAATTCTGGAGAAAATTTAGTGATATTGTTTTGTATAGTACGTGATATTGTTTCTTGTGATATTGTATTGAGGAAGTGGTGATATTGTAGACTTTGTGGTGTAATACTCAATCCTTAAAAACATATTGTATACTCACATGATCTCTTTCCTATATATATATATATATATATATATATATATATATATATATATAGGGGAGTTTAAATGAGTGCACTTGTTATGTTAAGTCCTAGAGTCCTCATTTAAACCATTGGATCAAAACAAAATTAATAGCTGAGATTAAAACAAAAAAACAATCACCAAACATGCAATTAATGTTTTGTCTCTCATAATTTCACTTTCTCATTTATCCAATTACTTCACTTTTGAGTTTCAGAAACTTATAAGTGTAACTCTAATGTTGTACGAGTGTAACTCTATAGAATTATGGGTGTAACTCTAATATTGTACGAATATAACTTTGATTTTTTAATGCAGTTTTTTGTATAAAAAATTTATGAGTATAAATCAACTATTTTATGAGTGAAACTCTATTGTTTTATGCGTGAAACTTCATTGTTTTATGCATGGAGCTTTATTGTTTTATGCGTGGAACTCTATTGTTTTATGCGTGTAACTCTATGTTTTATGAGTGAACCTTTACTGTTTTATGCGTGGAACTCTATTGTTTTATGAGTGGGGACTCCATTTTTTTGTGCGTGGAACTCTATTGTTTTATGCGTGTAACTCAATGTTTTATGAGTGAATTTTACTGTTTTATGTGCGGAACTCTATTGTTTTATGAGTGAAACTCTATTGTTTTATGCGTGGAACTCCATTGTTTTTATGCGTGAAACTCCATTGTTTTTATGCATGGAATTCAATTATTTTATGGGTGGAACTCTATTGTTTCATTAGTGAAACTGCATGTTCAATTAGTGAAAGTCCATGTTCTAAATTGGTGGAACTCCATTGTTCTACTGGTGGAACTCCATTGTTCTACTGGTGGAACAATTCACTGTTCTATCAGTGGAACTCTATGGGTCTGTTAGTGGAACTCTATGGTTCTATTAGTGAAACTCCATGGTTTTTTTAAGTGAAACTCCATTTTTTAAGCAACCATTATCATCCAAAATTAATCCAGATCTGAAAAAACAAAACCACCAACACCAATACCAACGACAACCACCATCCCCACATACATATGACCGTCACTACCAACAACCGTTTCTTTTCTAAATTTTTTTAAAAAAAAACAACCACCGTCAATTTGACCATCCCCGATTATGACCGTCACTACCAACAAATTTGAAAAAAATCAAGATCAAATAGAGGACGACGATCTGAAAAAAAGAAGAAGAGAGAAAACGAGGAGAGCACGGCGCGGCAGCGAGAGGAGAGGACGCGCGCCGACCTTATGACTGTCACTACCAACAACAACCGTTCCTCTTCCAAATTTGAAAAAAAAAACAAAAAAGAAAATACCACCACCATCAACTTCAGATTTGAGAAAAAATAAAGATCAAATAGAGGACGACGATATGAGAAAAAAAAAAAGAGAAAACGAGCACGGCGCGACAGTGAGAGGAGAGGACGCGCGTCGACCTGGCGGGTGGCGGGTGACGGGTGGCAGTAGTGCTGGTGAGTGGTGGTGAGTGGTGCTGGTGTTGGTGGTGAAGAGAAGTGGTAGACACGGGTTATAGAGGGAAGTCGGATATGGGGGTGGGTGATGGTTGTGGGTGACGGTTGGTGAAGAGAGAAGAGGGAGAGAAATGAGAGAGAAGTGAATTGGAGAGGGAGGCAGTGAGAATGAGGGAAATTATTAAGGTTTTTGTCTTTTTATATGACCCATATTTTTTCTTATAATCTTAACCTTTTATTTTACCTAATCTAATTTAATCTTAACCCTTCAGTTATTTTGATCCAATGGATTAGATGAGGACTCAAGGACTCAACATAATAAGTGGACTTACATGATCTGATTTATATATATATATATATATATATATATATATATATATATATATATATATATGGGTCAAAATCCGGTGATAACTAATACGATAATGAGAACCGTGAGAACCATTACTAAATCTCCACCAAATTTCATTCGAAAGTTTAGGTGAATCATTCAGCCTTAACTTGGTATGTTAAACACATTATTTGGTAAAACTAAACTAAATCTATTAATTATATTACGAAAAAATATAATTCATGTACAAAAATTCATAATTGCGCTATAATGAGCTCTGGATGCATGAAATTGAGTACTAGATTAATCAAAATTGTGAGATACAAGAAAACTGCTGTTAGTCACATGAAAAATAATAAAATGTATTCCGCCTTAATATCCGTCAATATGACGTCTGTGTATGAAATTTGAATGAATGAGATGGGAGGGAGATGGGTGACATCTATAATTGTAAATAAGTATTGTATAGCTTTAATATTTTAAGTGTGTAATTAACTCTAATTTAGTATTTTGTAACTTTAATGTTTAAAGTGTGTAACTTTAAATTATTGTTGTGTAACTTTAATACTTTAAGTATGAAACTCTAATTTAGTATTTTGTAATTTTAGTATTTTTAAATTATTGTTGTATAACTTTAATGTTTAATGTGTATAACTGTAAATTAATATTTTGTAACTATATAATGTTAAAAGTGTGAAACTACAAATTAGTATTTTGTAACTATTTAATGTTTAAAGTGAGTAATGATAAACTATATTGTGGACCTGCTTTAATGTGTAAAGTGTGAAACTTTGAATTAGTATAATGGAACTTTAATGTTTAAATGTATAATTTTAAATTTCAATTTTACAAAGTGCAACTTTAATGTTTAAATAATGTAACTTCAATGTTTAAATAGTGTAATTTCAATGTTTAATTAGTATTTTGAAACTTTAATATGTAAAGTGTATAACTTTAATTCAAAATTTTGTAATTTTAATATTTAAAGTGTGTAACTGTAAATTAGTATTTTGTAACTTTAATATTTAAAGTCAATAACGTAAAATTATATTGTGAAACTTTAAGGTTTAAAGTGTGGAACTTTCAATTAGTATTATCGAAATTTAATGTTTAAAGTGTGGAATTTTAAATTAATATTATGGAATTTTAATGTAATTTCAATTTTACAAAGTGCAACTTCAATGTTCAAATAGTGTAACTTTAATGTTTAATTAATATTTGTAACGTTAATATTAATATTTAAAGTCTGTAAATTTAAATGAGTATTTTGTAACTTTAATGTTTAAAGTGTATAACTGTGAAATAATATTTTGTAACTTTAAATTTTAAAGTGTGTAACTGTGAAATAATATTTTGTAACCTTAAATTTTAAAGTGTGTAACTTCAAATTATATTGTGGAACTTTAATATTTAAAGTGTGGAACTTGAAATTAGTATTGGGGAACTTTAATGTTTAAAGTGTGTAACTTAAAATTTCAATTCTACATAGTGCAACTTCAATGAATTAATATTTGTAACTTTAATATTTAAAGTGTGTAACTTTAAATTACTATTTTGTAACTTTAATGTTTAAAGTGTGTAAGTGTAAATTAGTATTTATTTTGTAACTTTAATGTTTAAAGTGAAAAACTTTAAATTATATTATGAAACTTTAATGTTTAAAGTGTGGAACTAGAAATTGGTATTGGAGAACTTCAATGTTTAAATATTGTAACTTCAATGTTTAATTAGTATTTTCTAACTTTGATATTTAAAGTTCGTACGTTAAATTAGTATTTTTTAACTTTAATGTTTAAAGTGAGTAAGTTTAAATTATATTGTGGAACTTTAATGTTTAAAGTGTGAAACTTTAAATTAGTATTATCTAACTTTAATGTTTAAAGTGTGGAACTTTAAATTAATATTATAGAACTTTAATGTATGAATTGTGTAACTTTAAATTTCAATTAATTAGTGAGTGAGCGTTTTTATATTTTCAATCTCATACGTCCATCTTTTAGATCTAATGACTTAAATTAGGACTTAGGCACGTATTTTTTAGCGGTGGACTCATTTAAATGTGGGAGTGTTTAATTCAAACACAAATAATATAAGGTATGAGTTTCAAATTAGTCGAACCAATATCAAATGTTTGTTTGGCAAATTTGGGGGTTCATATTCATACCTCAAATCTATGAGGTATGAGTTTTTCATACCCAAGAAAATGAAAATAATTTTAATGTCTTCACCACAAATCAACAATTTGATCATATAATGTTTCAAATTGACTAGTAAATTACTCAAAATAATTAAAATGGGATATAACACATTGATTTATAAAGATACACTCTCAC
This sequence comes from Silene conica, assembly GCA_029255685.2. Lineage (NCBI taxonomy): Eukaryota > Viridiplantae > Streptophyta > Magnoliopsida > Caryophyllales > Caryophyllaceae > Silene > Silene conica. The sequence continues at coordinate 64,349,778 of CM055312.2, forward strand.
AACACTTGCATATGTCTATGGTATGTATTATGATAATAAGTTAATAACCTAATATACTCTTTATCCTAATTTTATTTTCTCATTTTCATTTGGGGTCATTTTAAAAAATAATGAAGAAATATTACCTTTGAATTAAAGGAAATTGGGGCATATAATTCGGATAAAAATTGTGGTAGCTAGACTATCTACGGAAAGTTGTATTTCATATATGATAATACCCATATTTAATTTAATTCATAAATAGGAAACATATTGAAATTAAATTTGCTAATTATTGTTATTGATTATATTCACACTAAAATGAAAAGTTATAATACAAATATTTTGAAACGAAAAAAAATGCTTATATATGCATATTTCAATTAAAAAAGGATAATTTGTGAGAAACTACCTTACATTTATGTCCATTTGTGAATAACTACCTTACTTTTTTTTCTTTGTTAAAAACTACCTTTTATTTTAATTTTTTTGTTAAAAACTACCTAAAAAAAAGTTTTGAGGCCAATTTCTATTTATGAGTTGGATTTCACATGTGTGAGTTCTCTAAATTTTCATTCTTATTCACGAATAGCATAGAGTTCATACGATTTAGCCCATGTTCATCATCCGGACCAATTATTCCACATGCTTAAAGAAAGAAATTGAAGCTAATGGCAAGAATTCCCTTTCGTTTAGAACTTTAGATAAGAACGATAAGCTTGGATATCAAGTTTAACGACAGAATAAGAATGAAAATTTAGAGAACTCACACATGTGAAACCAATAATAAAAGAAATTGGCCTCAAAACTTTTTTTAGGTAGTTTTTAACAAAAAATTAAAATGAAAGGTAGTTTTTAACAAAAAAAAGTAAGATAATTGTTCACAAATGGACATAAATATAAGGTAGTTTCTCACAAATTATCCATTAAAAAAACATAAATTCTTAAGAAATACGGTTTTTTATTAATATTAGTGAAAAATATATTTCATAAAAGTTGGTTATCATGTTATTTTAATTTTTATCTTCTATCTTTTAATTTTATTTATTGATCGTCTCTTATTAATAATATAATAGACGTTCTCTCACTCGAGACTTACCGATTAAAAAGAATTAGCATAGATCATTCAACATAATTTAATAAGTCAACTTGTATATACCATTGGAGATTAGCTGATATTGCATATCCATTATGTCCCGAAATCTTTGCCAATATAATGGATTGATCTTTATCAATATCAACCCTAAATGACACTTCGTATGTAACTTGTTGCCTCTATCTCTACTTATTATCTCTTTGAATCTCGCACACCATTTCCTTCTCTAGCACTATTCCTTAATTATCTTTCTCTGTAATCACCCCTTTCCTCCCACTCCCTTTCTCTTAAAAAATTGTCTCTAATAAAAATTCATATGAGGTGTAAATGAATGATAATCTTTATCTAAATAGGTGAAAAAAATATTATATTTTAGTTCTCATTAGTGTATTGATGTTAATTCCTTTATTTTTTAGGATATAATTTAATTTTAATTAATTAGAAACTTGAAAGATTTGATGGTTATTATTGTTGATATATTTTAACCAATATATAGTTGAGTTTATATAGAAAGTAAACTTTTATTGCTATTCCGGAGTTTCTTTTTATATGATTTTAACTTAACAATTTTTTAAAAATATTACTCCGTACATTTGCTTTTGTCAAATGCATATTTTCTATTTTGATTTTTTTGGTTTTACATTTATTTGATTCATTTGTTTATTTTAAATATGTTTCTTTTGAGATTCCTACTTTATGTGTTAATATTTACTCCCTTCATTTTTTTCCAATCGATACATTTGCTTTTTGTACATTATTCACAAGTTAACCTTCAATTTCAATTTTCTCCTAATACATAAGAAAAAATATATTCATATGGGATCTTGTTTAATTCGTCTTTACGAGTTCATTGAAAATATATAACTTTTATGATTTTTACAAATACGTAGCCAAAGATAGTAAGCACGTAAAACGTGCGTTGACAAACGTGAAAAAGCAAATGTATTAAGTGGAAAAAAATGGAGGGAGTATTTTTTATTTATTATTTATTAGCTTATATATGAATTCTTGTTACATGCTTTTTTCAAAAATACATTTGTAAAATTATTTTGTTGGTTTTGGAATCTAGTGTTGGATAAGTTGATTTTTTTCAGAAGATAATCTGACTTTTTTTTTTCACCGTTTAACTTAGAAGTAAGGAAGTTGACATTTTGTCTTTTTACTCTATCAAGGAAATTAATAAAGAAAGCACAAGCGTGAAAAGTCAATGAAAGCATAAGAAAGTGAGCAATTAAATAGAATAATAAACGTGAGGTCTCTACCTAAGAACAAAATTTTCACTCCCTGAAATTAAGGGACCAATAAAAGGAAGTTTAAAATGTTTTAGTTAAATAAAAAAACATATAAAAGTAGGACAATTAATTTGGAAAAAGTCCATTGTGATTGTGGGAGTAGTAAAGTTATACAACATAGATAATGCAGACAATATTGATTAAATGACTTACCCTAACATAACAATCATGGAAATGCATGCGGATTAATGCCGGAGCTACAGTGTAATTCATCGCATATCGTTGTTGAACGAGCTGTTGTACTATAGCTTCAGCACGTGGACATGTTTGATCGTAAAAGCCAACATGTAGGGCAACACTAAGAGAGGGAGTTAACGAAACCAGGAAGATGAATGAAACAACCATCAATTCCATTTTCTGTTTGGTAGAATTAAACAATATTTCATGATGTTAGTAATAAAGTTAAATAATTAGCAAATAAATAAATGAAGTAACAAGACTCATTTTGCAGCACACAAACCTTGACACTGAACTTGAATGTAATTGATCGCTCTAATATGGTCCCGATATAAATAGAGGGTAAATATGAAATATCTTTTCAAGTAATCAAGTCAATTAACAATAAATCAATTTATAATGAGCTATGGAATGAGAATGATGATACATACATTTAATATTTAAAAGCATTGCACAGATGTTCAACACTGAAATTGGAGATAACAAGAAATGTGCATTCAACAAGGATGATTATAGTAGGAAAGGACGGATGTATCATAAATTGAATAAAAATAAGTGGTGTTCATTTAACTTGGCACTATTAAATACATATGAATTACTGAAATTTTAAGGAAATTAATAATATAGTGAGTAGGTTTTGTTTATGGTTTTCTTAAGATAAGACGTCTTAAAACTTTCTTTCATGTTAACCAAATTTAATTCGATTGTAAAAGTCGTCTTAACTTAAGACAAAGTTAAGGAAGAATGTGGCTAAAAACGCTCACATAGTTGTAAACCACACTATAAGAAAGATGCACCCCTATTTGCAAAAAAATAAATTTAAGACCTTAAAAAAAATTCCTTAAATTTAACTCAAACAAGCAATTCATTAAAAACAAGAAAAGTGAGTTGTTAACTTTATGTTTGAATGTTTTGAGGATTACCCAAATAGATTAGAAAATTCAGATACTATCTAAAGTTTTAACCAAAACGGATTTACTAAGCGATGATTCGAGTTTAATCAAATTTTGTCAAGTGGGTCTGATATTGAGGAAGAATTCTTCATCTTTTCATCTTCCTGGAAAATCTCATCAACGCTCTACTTTATTGAAACTAAAGTCTAAACCTCTCAATATTGTCATCATATCCTATCGGCATTCCTCCACTTTTGTTTGTGACCTTCTCCTCATCCCCTCCTTTAGCCATTAGTATAAAAAAATATTTTTATCTTTCCCCATGTTTTCAAAATTACATTTTTGATTTTTAAAGGTTGGTTTTTTAACAAGTTTGTTGTGGAATTGTTTAAAGGTTTCAACATAAGTATGTCAGAAGTGGACATTTACAGGATTGACAATAATTTGACGGATTGAAGCGAAAAAAAGTGCAGATGTGGTACTATGGTAGGTTACATGGTATTGCGTCCTTTTTTTATGTGATTTGTATGCTAGGATAGGAAATTTTGAAAGAAAAGTTTACAATATTTTGTGTGTGGTTGCTTATTTTATTAGAGTAAGTTGATAATTTTATGTTTCTCATTTTAAATCAATATTGGTATGCTATGATATGATTCTTGTGGTTCATATGTTGTTGGAATGATATCATTGCCAGTTTAAATGTTGGTTTGAAGGATGGTGAATGACTGATTAATGTGACAATTAGGGGATGGAATGATGTTCACTCATTGAGTTTAATGTTGGTATATGTTCCTAATATGTTTCCAGAATTAACATTTGCCATAAAGTTATTATATTTTAATTAATTATCTTTAAAAATTAGTTATCTTTCCAAATGAAATACTTTTATAATAATATAATTAATTAAAATTCTCACAAAATTTAATATTTCCAAAAGTAACGTCATATTTCACTATACAAAACAAAATAATTGCAAACGTAATTTTATTGTAGTCGGGAATATCGTTAAATACATTTTTAAACTCAAAAATGCTTATTTCGAGGTCCTAATAATGATTTTTAATCAAAATCCAACTACTCTAGCTGCTTTGTAATCTTGCTCACAATGTTGTCTTTACAAAACACTCATCGGTTTTTTCAAAATCAGTGTCTGAAACTAGGCATAATGCTAAGATTGAGTTGTCCCTTGCATGCATCTAATTCTTTTGATGATCAAGATCAAATTTTATTAATTGAACTACACATAACTCAATTTTTATTATCATCAATGCTAAAACTAGTAGATATATACACATGCAACTAACTATTATCAGGGCCGTTTCAAGACAAATGGAGGCCTAGTGCAAAAAAAACTAAAAGGCCTCAAATTTACAAAACGTAGAAAAATTTATACAATATTAATAAGTCAATAATATCATGAAAGAAAAATAAACAAAATATAGATAAAAAATCGACATCTTCACCAAAAGCAAAAAATTAATCAATGTAAATATGTACTGTGCATAAATATACATATTAACATATATGCTTCTGAGTTTTAATCAAGTATACCAACGACGAATCTCGCAAACTTCAAATAAATTTTTTACAAACTATGAAATTTGAAATTAATGCTTGTACAATGTACATGCATTAATATTATATTACACTAACATATTCTACCCAATATTGCAACAAGAAGTAATCACTATCAGAAGCATCCAACGACCGAGTTTTAAAGTTATTTCAATAATCATGAATATAGTATTGAAAATATAAAATTTATCAATCAAGAAGAAATATTACCTATTTCGATCTCTTTGAAATTCGAGTATAAATTTTGGATTTTTATTTTTGATAAAATTAAAACTGATTGTATTTAAAAATTTAAAGACTAAATTTAATTTTTTTTTGGAAAGGAAATCAATTATTTTAGGAAGGAGATTGTTGATAAACGAGGATTGGATTAGTCATTAATGCAATATGCAATCTCTAACTCCATTAGTATATTTTTTTTATTGTGGGTAATTATATGTTTGGGTCCCCAAAAATTTGAGGCCCAGCGCTAGTGCGCATAGGGCGCCATGCTCTAGACGGGCCCGACTATTATCATCATCTAAACCAAAACAAGTAAGTTTTATCTACATCCATGATAATAAATGACACAAATCAAGCAAGCTCTGAACTTAATGAATTCTAACCAAGCTTGAGCATATTAGATACTCCGAAACAATTAATAGGATGTCTAACACCAATGGCCTAATTAATTAATAAACAATAATAAAATAACATTCATAAAAGTTCGGACTAAAGTTAGATGTCTATACCTTTGTAGTGTGATTTCCACAGGAATCGTTGTAGTGGTGATGAGATATTTTAGCCCCAAATGTTAGTCCGCAATTTAAGTCTACCAGTACTCCTTTGGATCACTCTATTTAGTTTACTAGAACCCTTGAAAAGAATGTATAAGTCGTGTACAAGAAAACAAGCTCCAAACCAAGAATAATGGAAGAAAAGTCTTAGTTTTATTCCTCTCCTCTTTCTCTCTCATTTTTACGGTTTTTAATGCATGATATGTGTTTACTCACTTGTCTTTGTTGTGCATAAATAATGAGTATGTCAAACATAATTATTGTATAAGTGACCAATCAAATGTCATGCAAAAAGGACTTGATGCATGCTCATTTCGTTGTCATTTTCACACTTATACATATGTACGATTTTCACATGTTTCCTATTTGTTTTCAATTTATGCACTTTTACTCCATGAATTTCACTAAATTAGGCACTGTTTGACAATGCATTTCAGGTAGCTAATTTGGTCAAAGTAGCTTATTTGACCAAAATTTCAGGCACCTTATTTTTCCGTAAGCGTTTGACAAGTAGCTTATTTAATTTAATAAGCTACCTGAAATGAAATGCTATCTAGAGTAGCATTTGAGATTTCAGGTACCTGATATGCTTTTGTTTTACTTTTTTGCCCCTTAAATCTATAATAGAGTATAAAATAACTCATATACTTTGATGTCATTTCATCAGAATCAGTTACCTTTTCAGTTAGTTTGTCAAACAGTTTTTTTATATAATCAGCTACATTATTAGTTCTTAATTTTCAGCTACCTTATCAGTTACTTTTTTCAGTTTTCAGCTACCTTTTCAGGTTTCAGCCAACTTTTCAGGTTTCAGCTACTTTTTCAGTTAGTTTACCAAACAAAGCCTTGATATTTTCTCCTACTTTATTTGATAGAGCTTATACGATATAGTTCACAAGTGAAATTTAATGCTTGGAGTTTCCTTTGTCAGATATGTCGATTTAGCTTTTTGTTATTCTAAGTTATATTATAATTATATACACTGTTGTTAAAGTCTGTTCTCCATATTTTTTATAGTTGATATTTAATTTATTTTTAAATAGATAAATGATATGTCAAAGTTTAAGCATATCTCTTGTATACGACATGGTAATTTAATGTCTACTTAATAATGTTCAAGATGAAAAGTAATCGGAAATGATATGGCATAGTTGATATTTGTCTTTTTTCCCATTTTTTTGTAATCAACAAAATTAAGGAGGATTTAATTTCAATTGATTTAGATGACATTTTTTGCGTATTATTTGATTTTAACACGTTGGGAGTCGTGCGCAGAAATACAAGGTGTAGTGCAGATAAAGTGCAGCCAGTCTAATAAGGCTGTACTTGTTTGGGCCTCAAATAGTAGCAAACGAGTATTGGGTCTCAGATAACAGCTAAGGGGTATTGGGCTGCAGGTACAAGCGCGTGAGTTGAGACCCATGGAGGAACTGAAACACCCCCATTTATTTAAGACCCTTTAGCTAGACATTCTTAAATAATTAGAGTCGTTACCATATCGAAATGGCCGAGGTAGTGAATAACAAAGTAAAACAAACCAAAGTACTTTATATAAAACTGATTAAATTTAAAATTTTAATATTACAATTACGATGCAGCGGAAAAGATAGTACAACTAATAACTTCTAAATATGTGGTCTAATTCTAAGTCGGTTCATCCAAGTGCTCACGCCATCCCACGCTCCTATATATAAATACATCTTTCCTGTGAAGCCTGCTCCCCATTATGGATCGTCACAGGTGTCAAACGAATACACGGTTAACCTCGCGGTTGAGTAGAATAATAATCAAACCAATAAATATGCAATGAATGAGTATGCAAATGAAGATGCAACACCATGTCCTTTCTACTAAGCTCATCCCCAAACTTCCACCCGCGTCCTCCTGGTCGGGTCTACCTCGATCGTCATCGAGAAACCAACTTAATAGCTAAACTACACCACCAGCATAATAGTACAAACACACTTTCCCTCAGCCCCGCATCTACTACTTCACACCACAACTTTCACTAGTCTACCAGTTATAACCGCCACGAAGGATCCCAAACTCTTACCCACATTACCACCAAAGACATCCAGCTTCTAGCCACCTCTCTCAGCCCTTACAATCACCAAAAAATCCTTCCCGAAACGCCTACACACAAACAAACAAAACAGAGTGTACGTTTTTTCACGTCGTCACCACCACTTTAACCACCATTACCACCACTCCAACCACCTAGCCAGAACCACAAAACACCGACAATCAACACCCCAACTGTAATACCTCGTATTTTGGGTCACGACTTGTTGTAAACGATAATTTCTTTTTATAGAATCATTCGTTTATTAGGCTTGTTTGCACTCGTTTGTGCGAGGTGTTTTAGACTTAGGTGGGACTCGAAGTGGGGATCTAAGTATCTTACTTTAATAGTAGTAGTATGGTGTTGCTAGGGCTCGAACTTGAGACCTGTTGAGTGCCTCGTGTGGGCCTCGATAAGCGTGACAAGAGACAGCCCACACGGAATGTTTAAGAGCAGCGGACAACACCTCTGTATGCCGCCATATATAGGAGGTGTTTCCATAACCTAAACCCTACTCAAAAACAGATCTGATTTCACCAAAACCTAGCCGCCACTTTAGAGAAGAAAAGAGACCTGTTCACGGTGGTTGTAAGCCGTCCTAGGGTATCTCGACCAGGCCAAGAAACTGGTATGATCACCACGACCACTGTAATCTCAGTTTTATGCTTAGTCTTTGTCGTCTGTTTAAGAGTATACAAACACGTTTATTACTGGTTGTTTTTGCATAAGTTCATACTAGAATATATAAAGAGTACATGTTGGTCGTTGGTGTTGTGTCGTTGGTTTTTTTTACTCATGTTCGAAGGCGGTAAACACGGTGTCAGGGAAGGGGAATAACACGATTTCAACAGTGGTGTGGTTTGGGTGCGTTTTTATAAACAGTTTGTAGATTTGTTTTATGTCTTTTATTTTGGGTCTCTGGGTGTTGAGACAGGTGGTTTGTGGGGGTTTCACGTGGTGGTGGTCTCGGGGTATGTTGGTGTCTGGTCATGGTGGTCCAGGGTGGTTTGTCAGGGGTGGTTGTGAGGATGTGTCTGTTGTTTTCCAGTGTCGTCTGTTCAGGCGGGTACATGGGTGTTTGGGGGTGGTAGCATTGAGGACTCGGGGGAGGTCAGTGCAACGCTACCACCGTGTCTAGAGTTTGGAGTCCAAGGGTGGCGTTGGTGGTCACGGTTGGTGGTAGTGGTGGCAGAGTTGGCGTCGTGTTGAGGGTAAAGTCGTGTGGTCAGAACTGTAGGTGAGGAACCAGGCCTGATTCAGGCCCTGGTTCAACTCACCGGCGGTTGTCGGTCAGGTGGCTAGTGGTTGGGGTGGTAGAAGGCAGTCGGGGTGCTGGGGTCGGTGGCTGCCAGTGGTGGTTGGGCGTGTCTCGGTGGCGTTGTAAGGGGCTGTTCACGAGGGAGTCACGGGCTGAATGAGGGGTTGTTCGTGTATTTTTGTTTACCTCATTTTATTCCTTTTAATTCATTTTTATTATTTATTCCTATTATATTATATACATATATACATTTGAGTAATTATGGTAATATTGTTAATAGTAGTATTCATATTATTTTAATTAAGGAAATGATTTTTGTGAAATAGTGGTATTATGTGGGTGTTAATATATGTTTTGGGGTAGTTTGAATTTCAAACTAAAGTTCCATGTTTAGAAAGTTACCGTTTTTAGGAAGGTACTATTTTGAGAAAGTTTTATTTATGGAAACCTTCCACTTTTGGGAAGTTGCTATTTATAGTAAGTATGAACGTTAAGGGGTTCGTGTAAGTTATTAATTCGTTACGTATACCTGTCTAGGTAGCGAGTTTCGAGTGGAACATTTCTAAGCATACCTCGGATTGTGTCTGCGTTCCTGCTATTTCAGGTAGGGGAAAGTACTGGTTATAATAACGTGTACTCTGTTCTTATTTGGCATTAAGCATGTTGCTATATACTATCACGTGATCGTTATATTGAGATGTTATACTATTCTGTGATATTATATAATGTGAATATACATATATTGGGTCTTGTGATACGGTGATGGATCGGTGCGGAGTATATTTGGTGTTGGATCGGTGCGGAGTATATACGGTGTTGGATCGGTGCGGAGTTTATACGGTGTTGGATCGGTGCGGAGTTTATTTGGCGATGGATCGGCGCGGAGTTATTATATTGTTATCATATTTATTGTTTTCCCTACTCAACCTCGTGGTTGACCCTGTGTATTCGTGATCACCTGTGATGAACCAAATTATTGGGGAGCAGATTGACAGGTGGCTGATTCTAAGGGGGGAGCTATGAGAGAAAGAGCTTGGATCCGGACCAGTCTAGATATTAGATCACCTTAGACAGCAATATATGAGTTGTACTTTATTCCTTTTGTTAAGACTTTATAATACAGTTGTAAGAACATGTTTGAGTTAAATTTTATTTTAAAGTACTGTTTATCTTCCTTTGTATCTACTGCCTCGGGAAACCGAGATGGTAACCCCCTTATTTATCTGAGGAGTCCTAGTCCAGGCCCTTAAATAAATGGGGGTGTTACACCAACAACCACCACCCCTCTCGTGGTCCCTAACACGAGAGAAAACCACAAACAACCTCACACACTCTCCCGTTGCATCGCTTCTGCCGCTGCCACCACGGTGGTTGTCAGCAGTCAAGGTGATACTACGTGATACTATGGTTTGGGTCAAGTCATTTTTAACACTCTTAGGGTCGAGTTTAGTCGCATCTATTTATTCGACAAAGAACGATAAAACGAATAAATAAAATGATAAAACGAAGTACCTTGTTATAACTCTGACTCGAGTCCTACCCCTTACTCTCTCTTGTAGCTCTCATTATCTTTCCAAAAAAAAATAAAACGCGAGCTTGACATAGAAGGATGGAAGGTGATTGTTTTGAAAACGTAGAATGAAAATCGATCCTGAAATGTAGCCCTTGAATATATTGAATGTGGTAGGTGGAATTATGATAGTTCAAGGAATCGTTAATTTTTTATGTCTCGTTCATGACTACATTCATTCTCGTAGTCACACATCGTAATCAACTATATTCAAACCTCGTAATTCACTTGTCTATCATAAATCAACGGTCCATACTACTATTACCAACACCGTCACATGTCATATTATACATCGTAATATAAAACGTTTATATATATAATATCAATTTACGATAATAATACTAGCATAATATCAAGATTACGAGTTATATATAAAAAAATGTTGTAATAATAATAAAAAATAATAGCATTAATAATAATAATAATAATAATAATAATAACAAAACTATACAATGATGAAACGGTAAAACGATAAAACGACAAAACTATAAAATGATAAAACGATAATAAATGATAATAAGAAACATCAATTTTTATGAGGTCCCGCTCGACCTTGATACCATCAATCTTTAAGAGGGGTTGAAACATGGGGAATTTCCAACCTCCCTTGTATCCTTGATCTCTAAGTCAAATTCCTGAAAGGGGAGAAAACCTCGCATGAGTCTTAACTTCGGCTTCTTTTTCTTAAAAATATGTCTTAAAGCTGCATGGTTAGAAAAAATAATAACTTTCGAACTTAGTAAATAGGGAGGAAATTTCTCTAAGGCACAAACTATAACAAATAATTCCTTCTCTGCAGTTGAATACTTGACTTGAGCCATATCCAGAGTTTGGCTCGTATGATCAATAGCAGTTAAGATGTGGCCTTTCTGTTGACTAAATACTGCTTCAACTGTATGCTTACTAGCCTCACATAATATTTCCACGGGTAAATCTGGCTCTTTTACCTCCACAGCACGAAAGGTTTCTATGGTTGGGGTTACCGCGTCTTACCTTTCTTGGTACCAGTATCCAAGATCTGGGGATCATCCTGCTTATCTATAGACTCATCACAAACAGTTAGAAAATCTAATGGGTCCTTATTAAGGTAGCCAACTAAATGATCAATCGTACACTCATCAATTATATCTAAAATTCTACAGTAATACAAGTATCCTCAATCATTGGCCTAGTTAACGAGTGGGCTAAATTAAAGGTAACTTTTTCATCCCTCATTTCTAATGTAAAACGACGTTGTTTGACATTAATAATGGCCCATACAATGTGTAAGAATGGTCGCCCTAAAATTGTGGGAACCTGGGTATCCGCAGCCATGTCTAAAACAATAAAATTAATAGGTGTAAATGATTTGCCTAGTTTTACTAGGACATTGTAACACCCCCAATTTTCAAGGAGCCTTAGCTACGCCTTTCTTAGTCATCAATGGTGCTACCGTCTCGTCTTCTCGAGGAAAGTATATATCAAATAGACCATTATAACACGTTATTACAATATTGTGACAAGACAAAAGTCAAACTAGAACATATACTAGACTCTATGCACTAACAGTCGCTGACCACTATGATATCAATTTTGTCGTCTCGCCCCAACCCACGTAAAAAAGGTAAAAATAAAGAACGCAACCCAGTATCAACACCTGAAATTATCGCACTGCTCACCATTATCATACATCAATGGATCACCGCAAGCACAGATAGATAAGATAAAACACACTAAAGACACCAGGTCAGTACAAGCGCAAGAATAGACTTAAGCAAAGACGAAATAAGACAAACCTACAGTGATACAAACAATACCAATAACCTCAACAATGTATCACAAGAATCAACCAACACCCTGCAGTACCATCAAACCTTCGCACCATCACTGCTGAATAATCATCTCAGTGTATAATCCCCCACTTGCTCGCAGCAAGAGGAACCCAAATACTTAATGTGCACATCCCCTCCGTGGCGGGTCCCACGAAGGGCAATCGGAGGATTGAGAGCCATTTCCCGCAATGGTCCAAAACATTAGTTCCGCAAATCTCAACATTGTCCACACCGTCACAATCACCTCTTCGTCACTAATACCGGTACCAACATCACACAGAAATCACACAATGAAACAACCACAGCAGATATAAAATACAACACAAAGCGATTACTTGACTAAGTAGGGTCACCTACCTGACGTACGCAACCAAGGACTCCACACGCGATTCTAGAAGCAAAGGAGTATTGAGTCTCGGATAGCAGCTAAGGGTATTAGGCCGCAGGTACAAGTGCACGAGTTGAGACCCATAGAGGAAATTAGATGACAAGTTAGGTCAGGCCTTCATTAGGGTTCGTGTAGTATATAAGGTGGAAGGTAGCATGAAAGAGCATTCATTCATATCATATATTAATCACCCTAAACTAGCAATAGCCATCTTGCCTCTTTGTATTTGTAATCCGTTTGAATATTTCTAGTGCTACTTTGGAAGGATACCGTCTCCTTTTCGTGATTGTTTCCCATGCTGGATTTTCCGCATCAATAAATCTCGTGTTTTAATATCTTATTTACGTACTTAGCCCATATACTTTGACCATACAATCTCATGATCAAATAATTAACGAATAAACCTTTTTAGCCCTAACTTAACCTATTTGGTAAAACGTACCAAAACACCAATTGTGTACTGTCATTTAGAATACTAAGTAAAAACAGGCATAAAACGAAATTGTTCATTTATTTAAATATATTTTACTCCACTACTATTCGGTAAGGAGTAGGCAATACAAAAAAACAATGGAGGGTGCCTTGTTAAGTGCACTAATAATCAGAGTTTTCTATTTGTTAAAAGCCCTGCAATTGGTTCTAATTTCTCCGACTGTTCCTTGAAGAACATCAACATTTCCCAATTTAACCATAGCCTTCACAAAACTATGTTGGAAGTGAGCATTATTGGCACCCATATTTGTAACCACATTACTTGTACGCGGGTCATTTGATATTTCTTGATCAATCTGCAAAAGCCCTTTACCAATTCTAAGTTGGTTGTAGTATTCACTATCTAAAGAAAATGATGTGTTCTGGTCTAGGAAAACAGAAGGATCCAACTTTGAACTCAATCCGCAAATTGCCCTAAGCTTCTTAATCAAAGCACCATTCATAGTCCTATCCGCATGCCCGGATCCTTGGAAGTCAAACAGTCGATCCCGGAAAAAGTGACAATGGGAAGAACCAACGCTGTGGGCACCTAGTAGTATTACCATATCGTTCAAGGTTAATCCTTTTATATTAAAAGCTTGTAATGCTTGATCAACGGTGATGTTTTGCATTGGCAAATTCGCCTCACTCGCTTTGGACACCAGCCCATCACGTCGGCCTGTTGGAACATCGTACTTTTCACCGCCAGATAAAACAACCGAGTCTCTAGCCGCGAGGGCTATTATGTCCGCACAAGAGACTGTTTTAGGACATGTTTCTTCAAGCTTGGACTTGATTTTGTCAATCAGATCGAACTCTCTAATGGTTAAATTTGGTTATGCTGTTTTCTCTGGTTCCTTATTTGTGCTACTTGGATCTATCAATAATGATGCATCACAACCCTGAGTCATAGTTAAATTTGGTAGGTTTAGCCAGACTTTAAGCAATTGGTAGAAAAGAAATTAAGGGAGTACGGAATAATTATATTGGCTTGTATTCAGTTGTAATATCTTTTTTTAACTTATATTAATCACATTTGACATTAACAACCGAAAATTTGATTTTGAGATTGAATATTCGATCCATATTCAGGTCTACACTTTAATTAGGAAGAATGATGAACATGTCACTTTGATAAGGGAATATCATTATAAGATTAGGGGTAATAATAATAGTCAATCCATTTTAGAATATCAAATTTTGAAATATGACTATTAATTTGTTATAAATTTTGAAAAGTACAAGGCAACAACATTGGAACGGAGACTCGGAGAGAGTAAATAGCGCGCGCACACACACAGATATATATATAGAATCAACATCTCGTGCGAACTTTCTTACGGTGTGAACCGTACGAACCAACGAAAAAAAATTAAGGTTGGTTCGTACGGTTCACACTGTAAGGGATCGGAGCTCGCACGAGATCTTGACCCATATATATGGGTCAAAAATCCGGTGATAATTAATACGATATTGAGAACCGTGAGAACCATTACTAAATCCCTCCACCAAATCTCGATTCGAAATTTTAGGTGAATTATTCAGCCTTAACTTGGTATGTTCAAACACATTATTTGGTAAAACTAAACTAAATCTATTAATTATATAACGAGAAAATATAATTCATGTATAAATATTCATATTTGCGCTATAATGAGCTCTAGATGCAAGAAAATGAGTACTAGATTAATGAAAATTGTGAGATACAAGAAAACTGCTGTTAGACACATGAAAAATAATAAAATGTATTCCGCCTTAATATCCGTCAATATAACGTCTGTGTATGAAATTTGAATGAAGGAGATGGGAGGGCGATGGGTGACGCATATAATTGTAAATAAGTATTGTATAGCTTTAATGTTTTATGTGTGTAATTAACTCTAATTTAGTATTTTGTAACTTTAATGTTTAAAGTGTGAACTTTAAATTATTGTTGTGTAACTTTAATACCTTATGAAACTTTAACTTAGTATTTTGTAATTTTAGTATTTAAAGTGTGTAAGTTTAAATTATTGTTGTATAACTTTAATGTTTAAAGTGTGTAACTGTAAATTAATATTTTGTAACTATAATCTTAAAAGTGTGGAACTACAAATTATTATTTTGTAACTATTTAATGTTTAAAGTGGGTAATTATAAATTATATTGTGGAACTTTAATGTTTAAAGTGTGAAACTTTGAATTAGTATAATGGAACTTTAATGTTTAAAATGTATAACTTTAAATTTCAATTTTACAAAGTGCAGCTTCAATGTTTAAATAATGTAACTTCAATGTTTAATTAGTATTTTGAAACTTTAATATGTAAAGTATGTAACTTTAAATCAATATTTTGTAATTTTTTTATTTAATGTGTCTAACTGTAAATTAGTATTTTGTAACTTTAACATTTAAAGTGAATAACGTTAAATCGTATTGTGGAATTTTAATGTTTTAAAGTGTGGAGCTTTAAATTAGTATTATCGAAGTTTAATGTTTAAAGTGTGGAATTAAACTTAATATTTTGGAACTTCAATGTTTAAAGTGTATAACTTTAAATTTCAATTTTACAAAGTGCAACTTCAATGTTCAAAGAGTGTAATTTCAATGTTTAAATTGTGTAACTTCAATGTTTAATTAGTATTTGTAACTTTAATATTAATATTTAAAGTCTGTAAATTTAAATGAGTATTTTGTAACTTTAATGTTTAAAGTGTGTAACTTTAAAATAATATTTTGTAACTTTAAATTTTAAAGTGAGTAACTTCAAATTATATTGTGGAACTTTAATGTTTAAAGTGTGGAATTTAAAATTAGTATTGGGGAACTTTAATGTTTATAGTGTGTTACTTAAAATTTCAAGTGTACAAACTACAAAGTGCAACTTCAATGTCTAAATAGTGACACTTTAATGTTTAATTAGTATTTGTAGCTTTAATATTTATAATGTGTAACTTTAAATTATTATTTTGTAACTTTAATGTTTAAAGTGTGTAACTGTAAATTAGTATTTTGTAACTTTAATGTTTAAAGTGAGAAACTTTAAATTATATTATGAAACATTAATGTTTAAAGTGTGGAACTAGAAATTGGTATTGAAGAACTTTAATGTTTAAAGTGTGTGACTTAAAATTTCAATTCTACAAAGTATAAATTCAATGTTTAAATAATTTAAGTTCAATGTTTAATTAGTATTTTCTAACTTTAATATTTAATGTAAGTAAGTTAAATTAGTATTTTGTAATTTTAATGTTTAAAGTGTGTAACTGTAAATTAATATTTAAAGTGAGTAAGTTTAAATTATAATGTGGAACTTTAATGTTTAAAGTGTGAAACTTTAAATTAGTATTATCTAACTTTAATGTTTAAAGTGTAGAACTTTAAATTAATATTATAGATCTTTAAACTATGAATTGTGTAACTTTAAATTTCAATCGTACAAAGTGCAACTTTAATCTGTAAATAATGTAACTTTAATGTTTAAATCGTGTAGCTTCAATCTTTATAACATCAAAATAATGAAAAAAAATGATTGGATATAATGCAATATTAAGTGGACATGGTGTAACTTCTAATGGATATCTATCTGTCTAACTTTAAGTAAATATAATATAATTTCAATTTATATTTTGTAAATGAAGTTATATGGTAGATTAGTTTGTTAATTTCAAGTACATATAGTGTAAATTCAAACGGATATGATGTAATTAGAAGTGGTGTAGTTTCACTTGACACTATGAAACTTCAAATATATGAGTAAATTAATTGATTAGTTTCAAGTAGATTGTAATTGCAAGCATATATGATGTAATTTCAACCAAATAGGGTATAACTTCAACTCTTCAAGCAAATAGGGTGTAAGTTCAATTAATTAGTAGTACTCCAAATTCTTAAACTCAATGGTATACAAAAATTACCATTGCGAGAGCCTCAAAAAAATAATAAACTTAGAATTTTGTTTCACCCTAATCGGAGTTTGAATGAAGATTTACGGAGCTTTTTACAAAGCTGGTTTTATTCTACACGGAATGAATTTCGTGATTAAAAATACAGTCAAATGTATGAAATGAAAATGACATCTAATTAGTTGAATAAATGCGGTGATAAGAAAGACAAGATAATTTATTAGGTGGATGGGGAATTGAATTGATGCGAGATGAGAGTTAATGAAGCATAAATTAATTAGAGAGTGAGTGGTTTTATGTTTTCAATCTCATACATCCATCTTGTTAGATCTAATAGCTTAAATTAGGATTTAGGCACATATTTTTTAGCGGTGGACTCATATGAATATGGAGGTGTTTAGTTCAAACACACAAAATAGAAGGTATCAGTTTCGAATTAGCCAAACCAATATCAAATATTTGTTGGGCAAATTTGGGGGTTTCATACCCATACCTCACCATGAGGTATGAGTTTTTCATACCCAATAAAAAGTAAAATAGTTTTAATGTCTTGACCACAAATCAAGAATTTGATCATATAAATGTTTCAAATTGACTAGTAAAAATACACTCTCGAAACACTTTTAATTGTCTATGGTTTGTATTATGATAATAACAACCTAATATACTCTTTATCCTAATTTATTTTCTCATTTTTATTTGGGATCATTTTAAAAAATGACGAAGAAATATTACCTTTGAATTAAAGGAAATTGGGGCATATCATTGAGATAAAAATTGTGGTAGCTAGATTATCAACGGAAAGTTGTATTCCGTATATGATAATACTCATTCTTAATATAATTCATAGATAGGAAAAATATTGAAATTAAATTTGATAATTATTATTATCGATTATATTCACACTAAAATGAAAAGTTATAATAAAATAATTTGAAACGAAAAAAAGGCTTCCATATGCATATTTCAATTAAAAAACATAAATTCTTAAGAAAAACGGTTTTTTATTAATATTATTGGAAAAAATCTTTTATAAAAGTTAGTTATCATTTTTTAAAATTTTTATCTTTTATCTTTTTATTTTATTTATTGATCGTATCCCATTAATAATATAACTTACGGTCTCTCACTCGAGACTTACCGATTAAAAAGAATTAGCATAGATCATTCTACATTAGAGCTGATCAAATGGACCAGGCCCGATGGTCCGACCCGGCCCAACCCAATTTTTTCTCGTGTTTGGGCCTAATAGTTTGGCCCAAAAATCCGTGGCCCGACCCAAAATAATCCCGATATAAACATAGGGCCGGGTTTGGGCCAACCTAAAGGCCCGATTTTTGGCCCGGCCCGACCCAAAATTTTTTTTTTTGGAGAAAAAAATTCAAAAAGTTTGGAATTGTGTATCATATCACACTAATAATCTAATATCACTAATGTAACAACCCGACCCGCCACCGTCGTAACACATACCCAATAAGATGAGTGTGCACTTTTGGGCCCGTTAATTGTCCTCACTGAAGCCCAAAAGCACAAGGCTTTGTTACTAAGTGGTGGGTGGAAGCTATTATAAACATATCACAAGCCTCACATTCTACCGATGTGGGACAACTTTTCTCTCATACTCTTGGGGTGTTACAAACTCCCCCACTTAAAGAACACAACGTCCTCGTTGTGCCTCAAACTTGACCACAACCAGGGCCAGAATCCTCCCCGCTAGGTGTGTGACCCGGGTACTCCCGACCACAGGCTCACCACACGGTCGCAGGGTCGCTCTGATACCATTTGTAACAACCCGACCCGCCACCGTCGTAACACATACCCAATAAGATGAGTGTGCACTTTTGGGCCCGTTAATTGTCCTCACTGAAGCCCAAAAGCACAAGGCCTTGTTACTAAGTGGTGGGTGGAAGCTATTATAAACATATCACAAGCCTCACATTCTACCGATGTGGGACAACTGTAATAACTCGTATTTTCAGATCTCATGATAATAGAATTTCGATATAATTATTTTGCCTAGAGATAATTTTATTTGTGATAGTTTACGTATATATGGATATTTTACAGCTTGTATTATTATTATTATTATTATTATTATTATTATTATTATTATTATTATCTTTTATCGTTTACCAGTGTATTGCTTTTGTAAATTACTAATTTTGTTGTTACGGTTACCTTGTTTATTGTTGAGACATTATTCTTATAAGCTCGTTTATTGAATTAGATATTATGCTAGTACTATTATCACGAAATGATATTATATGTTTATATAACGTGGTTAATTTTACGATGACTATTTATGCTGAATGCATTTTTACGATTTCGTAAAGAGAACGTTAGATATAGTAAAATAATAAGACGGTATTGGGAATGAGAGTCAATGCCGAGCATTTTACGAAGTTTGACTACGAGTATATACGATGCTGTTTATGGGTAATTACGACACTCGGAAAATTAACAATATACGTGAATATACAAGTTCTTTCAACATGCTTTGGGACCAATCAGCAATTGAACAGTATGTGTTAACTTATTTTTATGAAAACCCTAAAGCGAGAAACCCTAAAGCAAAGACCATAGACTCTTCAACGCTGCCTCTCCTTCTATTCCGTTTGATGCGTTTTATCCTCCTTCTTCCTCAATTCCATCATGCCTTCTGCTCGCCCTCTTCAAGTTCATTACTTCTTTTTAACCGTCGTTATAAGGTATGATATTTATCGTGTATCAATTCATTCTCGTCATCGTTTACGAATTAACAACCGTGCAACCGGATATATACTGACCATATAGGCATACGTGACCTATCGGGGTTGGTGGATGGTGGTTTCTGGAAGGGAAAGAGACCACCCTGGTGGTAAGTGGTGGTAAGAGGTGGCAGTGGGGGCCACCGTGGTGGCAGCGGTAGTTAGCGTTGAAACAGGGGGTAAACAGGGTGCGTGAGGGCGCGAGTTTGAGAGGGTGTTTCTCGTGGTGGAGACCACAAGAAGGACGATGGTTACATGGGTTTGGTTCATTGGTTAGTGTCGGTCATAGTCAGGCGTAGGTGGTGGTTAGTGGTGTTTGTAGGGTGGTTGAAGTCAACCCAGAACAGAGTACGTTTTGGCAGCCGTGTCCAAGCAGTTTTTAGTGGAGCGTTTGGGGTGGTTGTATGCGCGACCAGTGGTGTCCAAGGCGTGGGTTGAGTTACGGGTAGTACAGGCTAGGGTTTGGGATCCAAGGTGGTGGCCGCGAATGGTTATATTAGTGGTAGTAGTAGCCTGAAGATGGAGGCGCGTGAGGGTAGGGGTTGATTTAAGGGCTGTTACATGTTATCGTGGGGGAGTAGTTATGAGTGCTGATTGCTGTTGGGTTATTTTATTAGTTTGTTACATGGTCTAATATTACATGAGTTATTTTATTTGGTCTTAGGTTTTTTTTAAAGTTTATTTAATTAGTTGGTTGTTGTTTTATCTAGTGACGGTATTTCACTAATCGACTAAATAGATTATCTAGATTATTAGTTTTTGCGAGATGGATATATAAATTATTAATATTTACCGAGTTATAATATTAGTAGTAATTGTATTTCTACTACTTGTTAAGGTGATGATTTTGGCTGACGGATACGTTGCATTTGACTGCTCGGATTGCTTTTGGACTTGCTAGCTGAAAGGTAGGATACACTGTGACTATACTACTGTTATGTGTTATGAATGGATGTTGGGTGCATGATATGAATGATGAACTTGAATGATATGAGGATGGTATATGATTATAATGGATTATTATTACTGTTGCATTCATAAGCACGATTACTATTATTATTGCATTCATGAGCATGGCATATGCATTGGATACAGATTTGAGATGATGAGATATTATTGGGCCCAGGCTAGTTCTGCAGGACTAGACCTGGTGACCTCAGCTGTTATGCTGGTGTTCGGCGACGGCCGATTATAGTCTGCCGGGAGGTTCGGTATGGCTGGGTGTTACGGGTTTGAGTTTGAGTTTGAGATTGAGAATGAGATTGAGGATTGAGAATTGAGAATTGAGCTCGAGCATATCATGGCATTTGCATATTATTATTGTTGCGTTGTTTATTACTGCGTTATCCTACTCAACCGCGAGGTTGACAGTGTATTCGTGTACACCTACTATGTTCCGAAATAGGGAGTAGATTCTACAGGTCAGAGACCGATGGATTAGGAGCTTGGGCGTGACGAGAGACATGGCATGGACTTGCTTAGTTTTAGATCACTTAGTCTCACTTGTAGTTGTTTTAGTTGTAGTAGCTTCACTTTGTTTTAAGTTTTGGTTTTAGAGATAAGTTGTAATAGTTTTTAACTAACATTTAATTATAAAGTACTGTGGTTGTATTACTTTGTTATTCACTACCTCGGTCTTCCGAGATGGTAACAGTCCTATTTACTTGGGAAGTCCTAGTACAGGCTCCTAGGTAAATGGGGGTGTTACAACTAATGCATTGAATTATCAACTTTGCGAATATTTTTATATTTTTATCGTATACCTAATTTTATATTAGTTAGTTATTGTACTACTAATTTTTTGTCAACTCATAAGTTATTGTATGTACTATTGGAATGTTCTCCTACCAAAAGAGTCGAAGTCAAACACCTAGGACTTGAAAATTTTATTTCGTTGCTAATTGTTTGTTCATATATCCATTTTGTTGATTATTTTGTATTGTATTATTTTGGCCCATTTTGGCCCGAGACCCATTATGGCCCGAACAATTATGGGCTTGAGCCAAAAAATTGGCGCACCTATTTGGCCCGGCCCGGTCCGACCCGCGTATTTGGCCCGTTTATTTAGCACGAGTCCGGCCCAAACCCAGCCCAACCCGACCCATGATCAGGTCTATTCTACATAATGTAATGGACAACTTGTATATACCATTGGGGATTAGTTGATATTGCATATCCATTATGTTCCGAAATCTTTGCCGATATAATGGATTGATCTTTATCAATATCAACCCTAAATGGCACTTCGTATGTAACTTGTTACCTCCAGCTCTACTTATTATCTATTTGACTCTCGCACACTGTTTCCTTCTCTAGGACTTTTCCTTAATTATTTTTCTCTGTAATCACCCATTTCGTCCCACTTTCTTTCTCCTAAAAAAATGTCTCCGATAAAAATTCATATGAGGTGTAAATGAAGGATAATCCCAATCTAAATAGGTGAAAAAATATTATATTTTAGTTCTCATTAGTGTATTGATGTTAATTCCTTTATTTTTGAGCATATAATTTAATTTTAATTAATTAGAAACTTGAAAGATTTGATGATTATTATTGTTGATGTATTTTGATAAATATATAGTCGAGTTTATATAGAAAGTAAACTTTTATTGCTATTTTGGTTATTCTTTTTATATGATTTTAACTTAACAATTCTTTTAAAAATATTAATCCGTACATTTATTTATGTCAAATGCATATTTTCTACTTTTATTTTTTTTGGTTTTATATTTAGTTGATAAATTTGTTTATCTTAAATATGTTTCTTTTGAGATTCTTACTTTTGTGTTTATATATATTTTTTATTTATTAGCTTATATAGGAATTCTTTTTACATGCTTGTTTCAAAATACATTTATAAAATTATTTAGTTGGTATTTTGGAATCTAGTGTTAAATAGGTTGATTTTTTTTTCAGAAGATAATCCGACTTTTTTTCCACCGTTTAACTTGGAAGTAAGGAAGTTCACATTTTGTCTTTTTAATCTATCAAGGAAATTAATAAAGAAAGCACAAGCATGAAAAATAAATAATATATAAGAAAGTGAGCAGTTAAATAGAAGAATAAATGTGAGGCCCCTACCTAAAACCAGAATTTTCACTCCCTAAAATTAAGGGACTAATAAGAAAGTTTTAAATGTTTTAGTCACTCAAAAACCATATAAAAGTAGGAAAATTAAATTGGAAAAAGTCCATTGTGATTGTGGGAGTAGTAAAGTTATACAACACAAATAATGCAGATAATATTGATTAAATGACTTACCCTAACATAACAATCATGGAAAAGCATGCGGATTAATGCCGGAGCTGCAGTGTAATTTATCGCATATCGCTGCTGAACGAGTTGTCGGACTATGGCTTCAGCCTGTGGACATGTTTGATCGTAAAAGCCAACATGAAGGGCTACACTAAGATAGGGAGTTAACGAAATGAGGAAGATGAACGAAACAACCATCAATTCCATTTTCTGTTTGGCAGAATTAAACAATATTTCATGATGTTAGTAAAAAAGTTTAATAATTAGCAAATAAATAAATTAAATAACAAGACTCATTTTGCACCACACAAACCTTGACAGTGAACTTGAATATAATTGTTCGCTCTAATATGGTCTCGATACAAATAGAGGGTAAATATGAAGTATCCTTTCTAGTAATTAAGTCGAATAATAATAAATCAATTTATAATGAGCTATGGAACAAAGAATGATGATACATACATTTAATATTTAAATGAGTTGCACAGATGTTCAACACTGAAATTGGAGATAACAAGAAAGGTGCATTCAACAAGGATGATTATAGTAGAAAAGGACGGTTGTATCAGAAATTGAATAAAAATAAGTGTTCATTTAACTTGGCACTATTAAATACATATGAATTACCGAAGTTATAGAGGAAATTAATAATATACTGAGTAGGTTTTGTTTATGGTTTTCTTAGGATAAGATCTCTTAAAACTTTCTTTCATGTTAACCAAATTTAAATCAATTGTGAAAGTTTTTTTTAACTTAAGACAGAGTTAAGAAGAATGTGGCTAATAACGCTCACGTAGTTGTAGACCACACTATAAGAAAGATGCACCCTTATTTACAAAAAGTTAAATTTAAGACTTTAAAAAATAAAAATTTCCTTAAATTTTACTCAAATAAATAATTAATTAAAAACAAGAAAAGTCATTTGTTGACTTTAGGTTTGAATGTTTTGAGAATTACCCAAATATATTAGAAAATTCAGATACTACTTGAAATTTTAACCAAAACGGATTTACTAAGCGATGATTCGGGTTTAATCAAATTTTGTCAAGTGGGTCTGATTTTGAGGAGGAAATCTTCATTTTTTTTTTCATCTTTCTTGAAAATTTCATTAACTCTCTACTTTATTGAAACATAAAGCCCAAGTCTCTCAATATGATCATCATATCCTATCTCCTCCCCTCCTTTAATCATTAGTGTCAAAAATATTTTTATCTTTCCCCATCTTTTCAAAATTACATTTTTGATTTTTAAAGGTAAGTTTTTTAACAAGTTTGTTGTGGAATTGTTTAAAGGTTTTAACATACGTATGTCACAAGTGGACATTTACAAGATTGACAATACTTTGAAGGATTGAAGCGAAAAAATTGTAGACGTCGTACTGTGGTAGGTTGCATGGTATTACATCCTTTTTTATGTGATTTGTATGCTAGGATAGGAAATTTTGAAGGAAAAGTTAACAATATATTGTGTGTGGTTGATTATTTATTTTTAGTAAAGTCGATAATTTTATGTTTCACATTTTAAATCATTGGTATGTTGTGATATGATTCTTGTGGTTCATATGTTGTTGGAATGGTATCATTGCCAGTTTAAATGTCGGTTTGAAGGTATGTTGAATGACTCATTAATTTGACAATTAGGTGATGGAATGCTGTTCACTCATTGAGTTTAATGTTGGAACTAATTTTTGGTTAGTGCCAAAAATTGCACGGGTTATTTTCAAATCATATTATTCTAAAATATGTATCATTGAAACTAAATTATAAATGTTCATAAATTTTGTTATATATATATATATATATATATATATATATATATATATATATATATATATATATATATATATATATATATATATATATATATATATATATATATATATATATATATATATATATATATATATATATATATATATATATATCTAAAGTCCATACACTTTTTTCTTTAATCGAAATTCGATTTTTTTTATTAATCTTGATTTGATATTATAAATTAAAAAACTTATTATAACTTATTATATTTTTCAATTGATCATATTTATTTAGTTCAAAATTGAGTCAATAATGTCTCTAATAGTGTCATTATATCTCTTTGAGTTAGAAATTGTACTTCAAGTAAAATAGTAACTCGTCAAATTATTAATTAATTATTAATTAATCATTGTAAATTAGACCTGATCATGGGTCGGGTTGGGCCGGATTTGGGCCGGGCTCGTGCTAAATAAATGGCCCAAATACGCGGGTCGGGCCGGGCCAAACAGGTGGGCCAATTTTTTTGGCCCAAGCCCATAATTGTTCGGGCCATAATGGGTCTCGGGCCAAAATGGGCCAAAACGAACCAAAATAATACAATACAAAATAATCAACAAAATGGATATGTGAACAAACAATTAGCACCGAAATAAAATTTTCAAGTCTTAGGTGTTTGACTTCGACTCTTTTGGTAGGAGAACATTCCAATAGTACATACAATAACTTATGAGTTGACAAAAAATTAGTAGTACAATAACTAACTAATATAAAATTAGGTATACGATAAAAATATAAAAATATTCGCAAAGGTTATAATTCAATGCATTAGTGATATTCGATTATTAGTGTGATATGATACACAATTTCGACTTTTGATTTTTTTTCTCCCAAAAAAAATTTCGGGTCGGGCCGGGCCAAAAATCGGGACTTTAGGTTGGCCCAAACCCGGCCCTATATTTATATCGGGCTAATTTTGGGTCGGGCCACGGGTTTTTGGGCCAAACTATTAGGCCCAAACCCGAGGAAAAATTGGGTTGGGCCGGGTCGGGCCATCGGGCCTGGCCATTTGATCAGCTCTATTGTTAATATAAGCTTATTTAGTTACCTAACACGTTTCGTAATTAAATACGTGTGTATTTCCGTTCTACGAATCAACTAATATTATATTATTATAATAAATAAATAAGTTGAAAGGTTCTTTTTTATGTTACACATGTTAGGTTGGGGAGGGGAATCGATGACGGTTTACGAGTAAATCATGTAGGAAATGGGTGAAAGTTGTTAATATAGGATTTTTGTAATATGCATTTTTTATATAAGAGTGTATAAAATTTGTAGTGTTCTTAATGACGATCACTCTCCTTGCATTGTTTTTTAATAAAGACAAAATTGCAATATTTTCTAGAGCATATTTCAATATTTTATCATTACTCCATTTTATGCTTTTATATATCAACAATGATTAGTCGAGTGTTTATTTTTTTAAAGACTATTTTCACTATATGCATGTCACAACCATATTTAATACTAAAATAATTATAACTGTAATACTCCATTGAACTGAATAGGATATTCGGGTGGGCTTATCCCTTGAAAAGGTCCATTGATAGGCTTATATGACTACTGCTTAAAGTAAGGGATTGAAAGTACTACTCATATCAACAAAGTGCACTTTCTTTTCTGGTTATCCATGCAAAAGAACTCCAAAGTTAAGCGTGTTTAGCTGAGAGTAGTCTTAGGATGGGTGACCTCCTTGGGAGGTTCCCAGGATGCGCATGAGTGAGAACAAAATGCGCTAGAAAGGACTCGTGTTGGTCTGTGGGGCCAGTACATAGTCTGGCGAGCTACCGTGGCTAATATTTCCGTTCCTAGGTTTGGGCCGGGGTGTTACAATAATTGTTGAATATATTCATGAGGTACTAACTTATGTTTATACTTTTTTAAAAGAAACTTCTAATATCTTGTTCTTTAATTTTTTAGTTCATTTACCGTTAAGTTATAGTTGTATTTAATATTTAGTATTTAAATTTCTTGCTACACTGATAATTCTTATCTAATAATTTGAGTAAAATACTGCGACTTTTATAACATTGATTTTTTATCAACTGTTGTACAGTTATTGCAATTTATTATTTATTATTGTAGTAATAAATTGGATTGAATTGTCTTAATTGGTGTAATTTATTAATGCTGTAAAATTTTAGACGGAATTATTATTAACTTAAATTATTCATAAATATTTACAACCCAAAACATAAACATAGACATTTACGTACCAAACATAAGTATAGTTGGTTTTACTAATTAATTTATTCGATGTGGGTCCGACATTTGCTGTTAAAAAAAATTGCATGTGATGATATGAATACAATAAAATAATTGAAATGATATTGGTTTTATACAGATAAAATTATTATTCGTAGATCATTAGTTATTTTGTTAAAGGTTTTTTCCATTGTCAAGTTTATTCTTATATATGACGATGACAATGAATGATTAGTCGGCATTCTAGATTTTAATTTCATGTTATCTCAATTTATTAAAATATAATAGTTATTATTTTTTAAAGAAATATTAATATAAATTACTATTTAAATATTATGCATGACATATAAAATGATATATCTTCTTGAACATAAATATTACGCATGACATTTGGAACGGTATATTGATGGAACATAAATATTTATGAGATAATGAGTTATTTATTTACATTTTGTATTTTTTTTGTAACAATATTATAAATTGTATTAGTTCATGTATTTGATCGAAATTTTATTTTATTTGTTATTGTAATTTATTATTTACCGTTGCAAAAATTTGGATTGAATATTTTTGTTGTAATTAATTTTCTGTATTCGTTAGTAATCAATAATTTTTTTTTTTGTCGAGAACGTAAACATTTTGGTTTTTACGTTTACATAGCAATTAATTCAATGTGTTTTTTTGGCGGGTCCCACGTTTTCTTAAAAAAAATTAGTAGACTTGTGTAGGGTGACGTGGAAGCATGAAAATGCAAGAAATGATCTTGCATTAATATAGATAAGATATGTTCTTAATATGTTTACAGAATTAACATTTGTCATAAACTCATAAATTTATTATTTTTTGATTAATTATCTTTAAAAATTAGTTATGTTTCCAAATGAAATACTTTTATAATAATATAATTAATTAAAATTCTCGCAAAATTTAATATTTCCAAAAATTAACGTCATATTTCACTATACAAAACCAAATAATTGGAAATGTAATTATTATTGTAGTCGGGAATACCGTTAAATACAATTTTAAACCCAAAATTTTTTTTATTTCGAGGTCTTAATCGTGATTTTTAGCCAAAATCCGACTACTCTGCTTTGTAATCTTGCTCACAATGTTGTCTTTACGATAAACACTCATCGGGTTTCTCAAAATCAGTGTCTGAAACTAGGCATAATGCTAAAATTGAGTTATCCCTTGCATGCATCTAAATATTTTGATGATCAAGATCAAATTTTATTAATTGAACTACATATATCTTAATTTTTATTATTATCAATGCTAAATATAGTAGATATATACACATGCAAGTAGCTATTAATCAGGGCCGTCTCAAGACAAATGGAGGACTAGTGCAAAAAAACTAAAAGGCCTCAAATTTACAAAACGTAGAAAAATTTATACAATATTAATAAGTCAATAATATCATGAAAGAAAAATAAACAAAAGATAGATAAAAAATCGACATCTTCACCAAAAGCAAAAAATTAATCAATTTAAATATGTACTGTGCATAAATATACATATTAACATATATGCTTCTGAGTTTTAATCAAGTATACCAACGACGAATCTCGCAAACTTTAAATAAATTTTTTACAAACTATCAATTTGAAATTAATGCTTGTACAATGTACATGCATTAATATTATATTACACTAACATATTCTACCCAATATTGCAACAAGAAGTAATCACTATCAGAAGCATCCAACGACCGAGTTTTAAAGTTATTTCAATAATCATGAATATAGTATTGAAAATATAAAATTTATCAAAAACAAGAAGAAATATTATCTATTTCGATCTCTTTGAAATTCGAGTATAAATTTCGAATTTTTATTTTTGATAAACCTGAAACTAATTGTATTGAAAAGTTTTTATTCCTATTTCCCTGATTGTGAACTTGAGAAATTTATTTTGGATATATTGGGAAAATCATATTTAAAATTTATAAAAAAAGGTTAATTAATTTATGGGAAATTTAAAGACTAAATTTAACTGTTTTAGAAAGGAAATCAATTATTTTGGGAAGGAGATTTTGGATAATAAAGATTGGATTAGTCATTAATGCACTATGCTATCTCTAACTCCATTAGTATAATTTTTTTTTATTATGGGTAATGCTATGTTTGGGCCCCCAAAATTTTGAGGCCGAGTGCTCGTCCGCATAAAGCGCCATGCTGTAGACGGGCCTGACTATTATCATTATCTAAATCAAAACGAATAAGTTTTATCTACATCCATGTTAATAAATGACACAAATCAAGCAAGCTCTGAACTTAATCATTCTAACCAAGCTTGAGTATATGAGATACTCTAATACGATTGATAGGATGTCTAACACCAATGGCCTAATTAATTAAACACTAATAAAATATCATTCATAAAAGTTCGGACTAAAGTTAGATGTTTATACCTTTGTAGCGTGATTTCCAGTGGAATCGTTGTAGTATGATGAGATCTTTTAGCCCAAATGCTAGTCCGCAATTTAAGTCTACTAGTACTCCTTTGGATCACTCTATCTAGTTTACTAGAACCCTTGAAGAGAACGTATAAGTTGTGTACAAGAAAACAAGCTCCAAACCAATAACAATGGAAGAAAAGTCTTAGTTTTATTCCTCTCCTCTTTCTCTCTCCTTTTTACGTTTTTTAGTGCATGATATATGTTTACTCACTTGTCTTTGTTGTGCATAAATAATGAGTATGTCAAACATAATTATTGTATAAGTGACCAATCAAATGTCATGCAAAAAGGACTCGATGCATGCTCATTTCGTTGCCATTTTCACACTTATACGTATGTACGATTTTCACAACATGTTTCCTATTTGTTTTCAGTTTATGCACTTCTACTCCATGAATTTCACTAGGCTCAATTTGACAATGCATTTCAGGTACCTAATTTAGTCAAAGTAGCTTATTTGACCAAAATTTCAGGCACCTTATTTTTCCGTAAGCGTTTGGCAGCAAGTAGCTTATTTAATCAAATAAGCAACCTGAAATGAAATGTTATCAAGAGTAGCATTTGAGATTTCAGGTATCTGATTTGCTTTTGTTTTACTTTTTTGCCTCTTAAATCTATACTAGAGTATTAAATAACTCATATACTTTGACGTCATTTCATCAAAATCAGTCAATTTTTCTGTTAGTTTGTCAAACAGTTTTTTATATTATCAGCTACCTTATTAGTTCTTAATTTTCAGCTACCTTATCAGTTACTTTTTTTAAGTTTTCGGCTACCTTTTCAGGTTTCAGCCAACTTTTCAGGTTTCAGCTCCTTTTTCAGTTAGTTTACCAAACAAAGTCTTAGTATTTTCTCCTACTTTATTTGATAGAGCTTAAACGATATAGTTCACAAGTGAAATTTAATTCTTGGATTTTCCTTTGTCAGATATGTCGATTTAGCTATTTGTTATTCCAAGTTATATTATAATTATATACACTGTTGTTAAAGTCTGTTCTCCATATTTTTTATAGTTGATATTTAATTTATTTTTAAATAGATAAATGATATGTCATAGTTGAAGCATATCTCTTGTATACGACATGGTAATTTAATGTCTACTTAATAATGTTCAAGATGAAAAGTAATCGGAAATGATGTGGCATAGTTGATATTTGTCTTTTTTTTACCCTTTTTTTGTAATAAAAAAAATTAAGGAGGATTTAATTTCAATTTATTTAGATGACTTTTTTTGCGTATTATCTTATTTTAACACGTTGGGAGTCGTGCGCAGAAATACAAGGGGTAGTGCAGATAAAGTGCAGCCAGTCCAATAAGGCTGTACTTGTTTGGGCCTCAGATAGCAGCAAAGGAGTATTGGGTCTCGGATAACAACTAAGGGGTATTGGGCTGCAGGTATAAGCGCGTGAGTTAAGACGCATGGAGGAACTGTAACACCCCCATTTATTTAAGACCCTTTAGCTATACATTCTCAAATTAATAAAGATGTTACCATCTCGGAATGACCGAGGTAGTGAATAAAAAAGTGAAACAAACCAAAGTACTTTATATAACACTGATTAAACTTAAAATTTTAATATTACAATTACTACGCAAGGGAAAAGATAGTACAACTAATAACTTCTAAATATGTGGTCTAATTCTAAGTCGGTCCATCTAAGTGCTCACGCCATCCCACGCTCATATATATAGATACATCTTTCCTGTCAAGCATGCTCCCCATTACAGATCGTCACAGGTATCAAACGAATACACTGTTAACCTCGCGGTTGAGTAGGATAATAATCAAACCAATAAATATGCAATGAATGAGTATGCAAATGAAGATGTAATGTCATGGCCTTTCTACTGAGCTCATCCCCAAACTTCCACCCGCCTCCTCCTTGCTAGGTCTGCCTCGATCATCATCGAGAAACCAACTTAATAGCTAAACTACACCACCAACTTAATAGCACAAACACACTTTCCCTCAGCCCCGCATCTACTACTTCACACCACAACTGTCACTAGTCTGACCAGTTATGACCGCCACGAAGGATCCCAAATTCTTACCCACACGACCACCCACGACATCCAGCTTCTGGCCACCGGCCTCCCTCAGCCCTTACAACCACCACAAAAATCCTTCCCGAAACGCCTACACACAAACGGCCAAAACAGAGTGTACCTTTTTCCACGCCGTCACCACCACTTTAACCACCATTACCACCACTCCAACCACCTATCCAGAACCACAAAACACCGACAATCAACACCCTAACAACCACCACCCATCCCGTGGTCCGCAACACGAGAGAAAACCACAAACAACCTCACACACTCTCCCGTTGCATCGCTTGTACCGCTGCCACCACGGTGGTTGTCAGCAGTCATGATGATACTACGTGATACTATGGTCTGGGTCAAGTCATTTTTAACACTCTTAGAGTCGAGTTTAGTCGCATCTATTTATTCGACAAAGAATGATAAAATGAATAAATAAAACGATAAAACGAATTACCTTGTTATAACTCCGACTCGAGTCATACCCCTTACTCTCTCTTGTAGCTCTCATTATCTTTCCCAGAAAAAATAAAACGTGAGCTTAACATAGAAGGATGGAAGGCGTTTGTTTTGAAAATGCAGAATAAAAATCGAGAATGAATCGTGATTTGTTAAATGAATGGTGGAAATGTAGTCCCGAAATGTAGTCCCTTGAATATATCGAATGTGGTAGGTGGAATTATGATAGTTCAAGGAATCGTTAATTTTTTATGTCTCGTTCATGACTACATTTATTCTCGTAGTCACACATCGTAATCAACTATATTCAAACCTCGTAATTCACTTGTCTATCATAAATCAACGGTCCATACTACTATTACCAACACCGTCACATGTCATATTATACATCGTAATATAAAACATTTATATATATATAATATCAATTTACGATAATAATACTAGCATAATATCAAGATTATGAGTTATATATAAAAAAAATAATGTAATAATAATAAAAAGTAATAACATTATTAATAATAATAATAATAACAAAGCTATACAATGATGAAACAGTAAAACGATAAAATGACAAAACTATAAAATGATAAAACGATAAAACCATAATAAACGATAATAAGAAACATCAATCTTTATGAGGTCCCGCTCGACCTTGATACCATCATCTTTAAGAGGGGTTGAAACAAGGGGAATTTCCAACTTCCATTGTATCCTTGATCTCTAAGTCAAATTCTTGAAGGAGGAGGAAACCTCGCATGAGTCTTAACTTTGGCTACTTTTTCTTAAAAATATGTCTTAAAGTTGCATGGTTATAAAAAAATAAGAACTTTCGAACCTAGTAAATAGGGACGAAATTTCTCTAAGGCACAAACTATAACAAATAATTCCTTCTCAGCAGTGGATTACTTGACTTGAGCAATAATATTTCCACGGGTAAATCTGGCTCTTTTAGCTCCACAACACGAAAGGTTTCTATGGTTGGGCACTACAACAGATACTGAAGAAGGCGACTGAAAATGACGACCGAATTCAGTCGCCTGTGTCAAATTAGCGACCTAGTCCAGTCGCCCGCACATAGTCGCTAGGCTTGGTCGCTTTTGGCGATAGATTTTGGTCACTAAATTTAGCGACCGAAAAAAAAACCACGGGCGACCAACATTGGTCGCTAAATTTAGCTACTGACTTTGGTCGCTAAATTAGCGACTGATGTCGGTAACTAAATTAGCTACTGATTTTGGTCGCTAAATTAGCTACTGATTTCAGTCGCTAATTTAGCTACTGCATTCAGTCGCCAATTTGGCGACCAATGTCAGTGGCCAATTGGTCGCTATTGAAAAAAGAGAAACAGAAGGTTAACGACCGAAAATGGTCGCTAAATTTACATTTTTGGTCGCTAATTTTACATGTTTTTTGCCTTAAAAACCAGTTTTGTCCTAGCCAAATCCCTAGCTATTACTTATAAACCTGCAAGCAAAACCAACAACAACAGCGCACAACCCAAATGATGCCAAACATCTGAAACTGAAATAAATAAAACTGATTCGGATTACAAAGTACCAAATTCGAGTGCTTGTCCAATGAAAATAAAAATTATCCGACACATCCAACACTAAAAACATTATACTACACTAGCTAAGACACCGGGAAATATGCTCCCGCCCCACTGCCACCTCCATAATCCGGATCTCTTGGATCCCTATCCTGTGGGCGCCAACCACTGTTGCAATTTGCGAAATAATAAGACATCTTGTCCATTTCTTCTTGCATCCTTCTTATTTCTTCATCCCTTTCAGCGTCTCTTCTATCCTTCTCGGCTATTTGAGATTGGAGGTGACTTATCAAGCGAGGAACATATGTTTGGTGCTGGGAGGACGGCCCTTTTCTTGCCGGTGGGTCATAAAAAAGCTCTTTTGCCGAACCGGCCCCGTAGACATCTCCTTTCTGATAACCATCTACAAGTTCATATCAAAGCTGATTGTCGGAAATTTCAGGGTTGTTCTTCTTTCGTACAAGAAATTTTTCCTAAAAAAATGAAACATTATTACTTGGTTAGTAATTGATCATAAATCATTTTTTAAATACATTAAACAATACTATAAATACATTAAAAAATTAGTTAAATATTTACAATAACACTTACATATAATTCACGATCTTTTGGTTTTGCACAGAATAACGCCCCTTTCTTTCCTTTCTTGGCATGTGTCTCAAGGAAGAGGTCAACAACAGTTTTTGCATTTAGTACAAGGACACCTAAGTTTGTGTTGTTCGAAATCATATGATTCTGAACATCTAGCAAATTCTATAAACCCACAAACTCCCTTTACAAATCTAGCAATGAGCGAGACGTTTCTTCTTATCTACTCTTTCTTCGTACATCCAGCTACGTTCAAATCTCTTCATTTTAATCTAGATAATATATAATAAACCTGTAAGGTTCGTCTTACTAACCCTACTATAAAATTAGTCATACTAATTTACTTACCAAATTAACAAGAGAAGTGTGTTGGGGAAGGGGGCCGGGTAGAGTGTTAGGAAAGTGTGGTATGGGTTGTAATTTGGATTACCCATGACCTAGCCATGCAACCCTAACAATTAGGTGCCAAGTCTAGGTCATGATGGTGTCTTAAACATCATAATACACTACTTAAATCATTTAAACACCCACTTACATAAAACCGGCACCCATAACTTAAAATGGACATCCATTTTATAAAACGTCATTTGTACAATTGTATGTGACATGAGACATGTCATGTAATTGTTTTACTTTTAAAATGCATATTTAACAATTTAAATATCATTTATAAATTAAATAAATCATATTTAACAAATCGACTAGTAATTCATAATTACCGTTTCATAAAATGGTCATTTCAATAATCCTCAATGCGATATACAACATTTGTAATAACCACGAACCCATTTCATTCTTACTTCGATATTTCATAAATATCGATTAATATTTGACAATTGACACGTTTCAATTTCAAATATAAATCTTACATTAAGATTTAACCTCTGATTTCTCGATATTTGATTTTAAGGAATTTGATCAACTCGTATCGTATACATTTGATCAATATATCTATTAAGGGGATTATCTTATAGGTGTGACCTAAAGGGATCAACTGACCACCACCGTCATACGACAGTAATGTCAAACTCTAGTCAGCCAATCATTATCGATTAATGTTGGCCAGTTAACTATATAATTTCGGATCATCCCTTGCATATTCTCTTCATGAGATTTAATTATGTGATCGCACTGTTGTTGAGGACACATTTCCCAACAATCTCCCACTTGTCCTCGATAAGTGTGCGTCACCGATTCTCTTGTCCTATTACATCATCTCCCACTCAATGCAAGGTATCTTACAGGTCGTACTTGTATTTGAACATATCGTGAGTGGTTTCCTCGATCTGGAGATTTAACTGCTTTGACCGGAATTATCTACCATAGATACCTTCCGAGCGTGGCCACGCATTTCTAGTTAACTTCTCCTCGAGTGGCCCTGAGATTTAAGACAACCCTGACAAGGGGTTGGACAATTCCTATCATACTGTTCCCTTCGACTAACACAGTCCATTATGACCCAAAAGATGCTCATTTGATCCCTTTTACGGAAGATCGTAGAACATAAATCAAAGTCACTCTGAAACTATGCCTCCTTGGGCGAACAGTCTCTAGTCAAAGAATCGACTCACAAGAATACTATAGTAGCTCTTGCCACGACCAGGCTATTATAAAATTTTCAGAACTCTATAAGCGTTCACTTATTGCCCGACAAAGTGTCTCCTACAGTCTGCCTATGTGATCGACTAGTCATCCCATATGACTCTATGACATTTGAACTTGCCATCAATCGCCTCACACTCTAGTCGTTTCGAGACGTCACCTCATACAAGCGACTATGGGCCATACTAAGTTAGTCCAGTTCACTTTATGGGGTTCAAAATTGTCTGCCACAACCCATTTGGATTTGACAAAGTATTTATCAATAGTGAGTTAATGATAACTCAAACGATAAGAGTGATTGTCATGTATGAACAATCAATAAAATATTACTGTTCCACACAATACAATCTTTGATGATCATTCATAAATTTGCACTAGTGGTTTGATATGTGAATACACCATTTATTCACGTCATACAAACCTACAAATTTCGGTTTCCTTCTGACTCATGTTATCTCGTATAACATGATATTATTCAAGTACTTGTCTAGTACTCATACTCATACTAGATATGAGTTTTCCTTTCCTTAAGGAAGCTCGCACTGTTAGCTTATAACTCGTGACATGTACGTACACAGTCACATTGTACTAGAATTCATATTGTTGTTTACCTAGATTCGATTCACTAGTTCTCCTCGAGAACTTATATCGAAATAAGGCTTTTGTCTCAACTTTTTGGGATGTTAATCAAGGTCGTACGAATCATCACATTCATATCTAGGTGATTCTATGTTCATTGATAATGAATAATTTATCCTACCTTGTTGATTTTCAGTAGGTGACGTTTCATTATCATATAATAATTTCTCCTATGATTCTCCATCATCCTATGATGTTCTTAACATTTTACTCATCTGGAATTGAAAACCTTTCATTCTTTTCATAAAAGAATTACCATTCTCTCTTAATGGTATGTTCAACTTTCTAATGATTATTACTCCCACTGAATCTTGTATCACTATTTTTATAGTTATTAGCTCTAACTCAATCAACATCTTTTCTTTTGAACTTTTCTTTTTCTTGTCCTCGTTTCCTTGGAAAGCACCAGGACATGATTTATCCTCTATAATCCTTTATAAAAAGAAACATTACCATCCAAGAGCGAGTTTATCTTGCGAAGTCTCTTTTATCCTCTCTAAGAGATATTGACTTAAGAACTTTTCTTCTCATCTCTTCGCGTAGTTTCTTCTCTAAAAAACATTTGACTTAAGAACCTTTCTTCTCTTCTCTTCGCTTAGTTTCTTATATCCTCTTAAGGACTTTATTTAGGATTCTACATTTTGGTTTGTGAGCCTAACAATTTCTCCAACTCTTCCTTTTAAAATAATCTTTATTTAACGAAGGATAGTATTTTAGTCCACAAACCATGTGATGAAGAGTCATATCCTTTTAAAATAACCTTTATTTATAAGGATGAGCACTTGGAGTCATATCCAAGTTGTCAAAAGATGTTAATATCTTATATTTCGTATATAAGATCTATTGAGTGATGTCATTTTAGGTGTAATTCTCTTTAAACGAATCAAATCACTTTATTTGATTTTCATTTTGATCCTATCATTTCAATCGTACAATGAACAATTCAAGGTACTCTTTTAGTACCTGATCCTTTTTTAGATCACATCAACTCATGTTATGTAACACACAATGCATTTTAAAAACAACCATTTGATTAAGAACAAAAGATGTGACTTGGGGTGAAAGCTAAGTCACCAATGCTTATCATTACAACCATTGTTTGATAACTAAATCTTTGTCATACAAGAAGGACAATGTTCTTAAAATTTAAAATGCATAATCGAGAGAAGACATCTAATGAAAATTAGAACTAAGCTCTTTATGTCTTCAATCTCTGGTTGCTACCATAGCAATCCATGTAAGGAACTTCAAGCTTCCTTATTTTTCTCCTTGTCCTTTGAGGGTACCCCTTTAAAACAATTTTAAAAGGGTGAGAGACAACAACTTGTATCAACATACAGAAGTTGACAAAATAACATGAATTTAAATGAGAATTATTACCTACTTCAAGAACCCTTCCAGCTTTGAGGTCGTTTAGGTACTTTTGGCAATTACGCTTCCAATGACCCACCTTGGTGCAATAATGACACTTGTCTTCAACCTTTTAAGATGAAGAAGAAGCACCTTTCGAAAAGGTCTTCTCTTTGTAAGGTGTGGGTTTGGAGGCCTTGATGCCTTTGCCTTTGCTAGCTTTCCGCTTAAACCCTTTGCTCTTCTTCCCAATATTGAGCACATCCTTCGTGGAACTTTCATTAAGTCTAATATCCCTTTCCGCTTGGACGAGCATCTTATGCAATTCGTCCAAAGAGGTCTCTTGATTTCGCTTGTTAAAGTTCACCCGGAACTGAGCATACAATTTCACTTTGTTTAGGGAGTGAAGAATTCGATCTATTATGAGCGAGTCGGGAACATCTACCCCTTGTACTTTCAAGGTCTCGGCTAGCTCAACCAATTTTATTAGCACATGAGCACTTATCTTTTGAACTTCCTTTAAGGTGATGTCAAAGAAGGCGGAGGCGCCTCATATTGAATCACCCTAGGAGCTTGCGAAAACATGGTCGTAAGCTTGGTGTAAATCTCATTAGCCGTGCTTAGCTTAATCATTCTCCTTTGGAGATCCAGCTCCATGGAGAAAATAAGCACGTTCTTAAGAGCGTGCAACTCTTTCATATAGGCCTCATAGGCCTCACGAGTCGCAACCGCGGAACGAGCGGTGAGAGCGGGAGGAGCGGCTTCGGTAAGGAAACGAGTCTTATTGTCACCTTCCGCAGCCAAAAGTAATTGCGCGTCCCAATCTTTAAAATTGGTGTCATGCTTCTCAAGCTTGCAACGATCCATGAAGGATCGAAGCCATGATACATTCGTGAGAGGTGGAGCGTTAAGAGCCATTTGATGATTGTTAAAAAATGAACTACAGATAAAATGAAGGAATTAAAACAATTATCGTTTATAAGACTTGTAAATATTAAACAAGTTAAGCATCTACTTAATGATCTCTTACCCAATTAATTAAATGATCCCGAGACCCAAATTCATACTAACTCGGGCACGGTTTAGCCGATTCATCCCTCGTTAATATAATTCGGTGGATTAACCTTTAATCGATTCTACCTTAGACTGCCCGGTCGATAAAAATTACATTAATTCTTAGGATTAATTGATAGAAATACTCTGAACTATGAGTGAACTGCTCAAAATACTTTAAACTTTATTTTAACTATCAATATAACCAACTAATGCCTTCATTTGCTTTGAATAGAATTTGTTGTTTCATTAACTTATTGTAGCATGTTTTAATGTTGTGATTAGATGAATAGGGTAACAGAGAAGTAAAAAGAGAAAGACGGGTTAAAGAAGGGTTAAAAATTTCTTCACTTATTTAGCATGCAACAGTTCATATATCATAATAAAAGCGAATCAAAGCATTAGTTGGTTATATTGGTAGTTAAAATAGAGTTTAGAGTATTTTGAGCAACACACCAATAGTTCAGAGTATTTATATCAATTAATCCTAATTCTTATCTTTAGCCCGAACTTATTGCAACTACGATTACTCGAATACCTTCGTTGAGATCGACCAAATTTCGAGAGTGTAATCATATTACCCCATTTACCCAACGTAACAAGTTTAGCACCCCGGTTTAGCCGAGCCCACTTCCTTATGTAGAAGGGATTCATGGGTTCTTTACTTTTTGGTAAGGCTATGTCTCAATATTTGAATACGTAAGAGATCTTGTCAATTTATTATCTATCTCCTTTAAGTGAACTAAGTTGGTGAATTATCGATAAATTAATTGACACGGTCGATTAACTCGATGAACATGCATGATATGAAATGACGATTTGTCTATGCATGCAAACATATAAAGCATAAATAAAATTCTAGTATGGCCTTCCTAAAATAGAAAATCAAATGTCAAATACAAATTCGGAAACCAACTCCTTGGTCCCTTGAACTTCACACGAGGCACGCATCCCAAGACAAACTCCGTCTTGGTCAGAATGCCTTTCCGAAAGGCATCGTCTTCAAGGATCTCCAGAATATTAAATTACAAATTTTCTATCTATTTTTATACATTATAAAATAAAATAAAGCTATAAAATAAAGTGATACGAGATCACATTTAATTACAACGGAACCGATATTCCCATACATTTCGGGCAATATCGATTAAAACTAAGGCCATACTAAGCAAAATTACATAATTCCAAATTACGTAAATAAAATTATGACATTCATAAATCAAATGCAATGCTTATGAATATGTAAATAACATGCCAATTCTAAGCCAAATCGTCCTATTTAAACATTATTTAAATATTGTTGTCATAATAACCCGGTTTTATGGAATTACGTGATTTTAACATTTAAAATCACTTAACATGTCGTGAATCAATATTCACGTTTAAGTTAAACATCCTAACACTTTTAGGTTTCAAAATTTAGTTTTATTCAAATTTTGAACATGACTTAACTTATTTATTAAAAAATTGTTCGGTATTTAATCGGTTTTACGGGAAAATATAATATAAAATCCAAATGAGTCATAAAACTTTCGAAAAATTCAAAATTCAAATTTTGAACACTTAAAATTTCAGAACCCAAAAAATCATAAGTATAAACGAAATACAAAATTTATTTCGAAATAAGTCGTAAAAACACGCATTTTAAGTCGGAAATTCAAAATTTACTTTTATAAAATGCAATAAAATACTAATAAATACTAATGATGATTTTTACACATTCTAAACTCTTTAGAATCTGAAATGAACAGTAAAATCACTGCCCAAGGTCTGAAAAGGTGAATTATGACTCTTAAAATCCAAAATGATAACTTTAACTTGTAAAATTAAAATTTAATTTCCAGAAATTTTTGGCTCCTAAGAAAATTATGCTGATGAACATATCTAATATGAAATCTATGAGTCAATTTTTTCGGCCATTTTAGTAACATTTACGGAGTACTATTTTTAACGAATTTTGTCATATAATATACGATTTTAACCATTAAAATCAATCCTCATGCAATATTTGAAAGAAAAATGTCGAAATTTACATGCATGCTAGAAATAATATATATGACACTGTGTAAAATATTTATGGCCAAATTCCAACTTAAACTATTTAAGTTTTATTATGTCACTATTATTGCGATTTTTACCATAAAAATCAAAAATCATGCAATACTAGATAAAAACTTCTGAAAATGTAATAAAAATTTTAAATATTTCATGTGACATACTCAAAAATTTTCGTAGCTAAATTCACAATTTAAATATATAAACCCATTTTATATTCATTTTATGACAATTTAACCATTAAATTTCATAAACCATGCATAAAACTCCAATAACTCGGAAAAATTTATATTCATAATATAGAAAAGGCATGTGAGAACATATATAAAAATCTCGGACAGAAAGTATTATTTGCTATTTTTCCCATAATAAAAACATTTTAGCCGATTAAAAAAGCAAAAATTAACAATTAATTTCTAAAATGAATAATATTAATCCATAAATCATATAAAATGACCTAAAACACTTTTAGGACCAGAAAGTATACATGCATAAATATTTTCGTGCATATCATATATGACTTAATATTTTACGTTTTATTTGTTAATCTCATTACTCGTAAAAACGAAACGAGTTGCATGCAATCAACCGTATGCTCTGATATCACTTGTAAAGTTCGTCTTAATAGCCCTACTATAAAATTAGTCATACTAATTTACTTACCAAATTAACTTTTTTAATTTCAGGTCAAGATCTTTATGCATGCAAATATAAAATGCGGAAATAGAATATGGAACCCTTACATTCGGTCCAAATTTATGCTAGGATAATCCTCCACGGAGCAACCAAAGTAGCTTGCCTCTTTTACGATGCACCCAAGATATACCCTTAATAACCGAAAACTTACACGGACTAGGTGCCGGAACTCGGTGTCCTTAAAACCGTGTTCTAATCTAATTAGAATACTATATATATATTACTATAACCATTATAGTGTTTAATATAATCTTATTATATAAACATTCAGAGAATATTATTTTTCTCTTACTACAAAAATATATGAGAGATTTTTGAATGATTGTCAAGCAAGCACATAGAATGAACAACACACTCTATATGTAAAAATTTTTACACAAGAGAAGTGTGTTGGGGAAGGGGGCCGGGTAGAGTGTTAGGAAAGTGTGGAATGGGTTGTAATTTGGATTACCCATGACCTAGCCATGCAACCCTAACAATTAGGTGCCAAGTCTAGGTCATGATGGTGTCTTAACCATCATAATACACTACTTAAATCATTTAAACACCCACTTACATAAAACCGACACCCATAACTTAAAATGGACATCCATTTTATAAAACGTCATTTGTACAATTGTATGTGACATGAGACATGTCATGTAATTGTTTTAATTTTAAAATGCATATTTAACAATTTAAATATCATTTATTAATTAAATAAATCATATTCAACAAATCGACTAATAATTCATAATTACCGTTTCATAAAATGGTCATTTCAATAATCGTCAATGCGATATACAACATTTGTAATAACCACGAACCCATTCCATTCTTACTTCGATATTTCATAAATATCGATTAATATTTGACAATTGACACGTTTCAATTTCAAATACAAATCTTACATTAAGATTTAACCTCTGATTTCTCGATATTTGATTTTAAGTAATTTGATCAACTCGTATCGTATACAATTGATCAATATATCTATTAAGGGGATTATCCTATAGGTGTGACCTAAAGGGATCAACTGACCACCACCGTCATACGACAGTAATGTCAAACTCTAGTCAGTCAATCATTACCGATTAATGTTGGTCAGTTAATTATATAATTTCGGATAATCTCTTGCATATTCTCTTCATGAGATTTAATTATGTGATCGCACTATTGTTGAGGACACACATTTCCCAACAAAACCGGCTACCAAACTAAAGATTTTCAATAATATTACAACAAATAATTACGTCCAATCACTAGTATATAGTTAATAAACAAACAACAATTTCAATAATATTTCAAAAAATAAGTTCAAGAATTCAAGTCAATATATACTTCAACATTTCAATTGGGTCCTTATCACCCCAACCTAAATCCATCAATGTAAATTTCAAGTCACTAGTAAATACACATTTGTGGTTTATTAGTGAGGAAAAAAAATTGGCAGCAATTCCCCTCAGTTCTTCAAATACACAATGTGAAATAAATTTGTATTTCACATATGTATTCGAAGAACATTAAAGGAATTGTTACCAAACTCGTTCCCCATTAACAAAATCACAAATATGTATTTATTATCTAAGTGACTTTAAATATATAAAGACAGTCCCAAAATGGGGACTATTCAGGAATTCCTCCTAACGAGTAATTCTTGAACGGGTACTAGGTCAATAGTCATTATTCCACGAAAAATATTGACAATAACTTACAATAATGTACTAATTTCAATAATAACATTCAACAATTTTTTCCCAATTTCTAACAATATTAACACTCATTAACAATAACACCCAATTTTTCCCCCTTTTTTTGTCAATTTCTAACCCTAACACCAACTAATTTCCGAAAATACTACTTAAATTACACATACAAACATAATAAACATAAAAAATGTTATTAAAATCATCCTAGAAATCTAATTACTAACTAAAACTATTAGTCTTAACAAACATCCAATTTTCCCCAATTTCTAACCCTAATCACAAATAGTTTCCGAAAAGGCTAATTAACTTACACATAGAAACTTAATAAACATCTAAATGTTATTAAAATCATTCTAATAATCTAATTACTAACTAAAATTATGAATTAGAATAAAACTATTAAGGTATTCAATACATAAATTAAGTTATTCAATCGTCACAAACCTGAAAATGGAGTATTAGGTAGGTGAACGGCGGTAGTGGGTGGTCCGGTGTCGCTGCGGTGGTTCGGTAGATGCACGGTGATTTAGAGGTTGACGAGGGTTGGGGCGTTTTTTTTTCGTTCAAGCGTTGTGTTGAAGGGGGAAATGACGGGTT
This sequence comes from Silene conica, assembly GCA_029255685.2. Taxonomy (NCBI): domain Eukaryota; kingdom Viridiplantae; phylum Streptophyta; class Magnoliopsida; order Caryophyllales; family Caryophyllaceae; genus Silene; species Silene conica. The sequence goes on from CM055312.2 coordinate 64,393,814, forward strand.
GAACATGAGCAAAAGAATATAACAGGGACTTAGCGACCGAAATTGGTCGCTGAATTGGCGACTGAATTTGGTCGCTAATTTAGCGACTGAATTTGGTCGCTAATATAGCTACCATTTTCGGTCGCTAATTTGGCAGTATGGTCGCCCCTGGATTCGCGCGGATTTTTTTAGGATAATCTATGGACAAGATTTTGGTCGCCAATTTGGCGACCGAAATCGGTCGCCCGCTCTTTTTTTCGTTCGCTAAATCAGCGACTACACAGGCAGTCGCCTGTGTAGGCGCCCTTTACAATATTTCTTGTAGTGGGGGTTACCGCGTCTTACCTTTCTTGGTACCAGTATCCAAGATCTGGGGATCATCCTGCTTATCTGTAGACTCATCACAAACAGTTAGAAAATCTAATGGGTCCTTATTAAGGGAGCCAACTAAATGATCAATCGTACACTCATCAATTATATTACAGTAAAACAAGTATCCTCAATCATTGGCCTAGCTAACGAGTGCGCTAAATTAAAGGTAACTTTTTCGTCCCTCATTTCTAATGTAAAACGACGTTGTTTGACATTAATAATGGCCCATAGAGTGTGTAAGAATGGTCGCCCTAAAATTATGGGAACTTGGGTATCCTCGGCCATGTCTAAAACAATAAAATTGATATGTGTAAATAATTTGCCTAGTTTTACTAGGACATTGTAACACCCCCGATTTCCAAGGAGCCTTAGCTACGCCTTTCTTAGTCATCAAAGGTGCTACTGTCTCGGTTTCTCGAGGAAATTATATATCAAATAGACCATTATAACACGTTATTACAATACAGTGACAAGACTAAAGTCAAACTAGAACATATACTAGACTCTATGCACTAACAGCCGCTGACCACTATGATACCAATTCTGTCGTTGTAACACCCCCATTTATTTAAGAGCCTTTAGCAAGACATTCTCAAATAAATAGAGCTGTTACCATCTCGGAATGTCCGAGGTAGTGAATAACAAAGTAAATCAAACCAAAGTACTTTATATAAGGACTGATAAAATTTAAACTTTGGTGTTACAAATACTACACAGCGGAATTAAAATACAACTGATAACTACAAAGTATGTGATCTACATCTAAGTCGGTCCATCCAAGAGCTCACGCCATCCCATGCTCCCACAGCACCATCTTTCCTGTCAAAACTGCTCCCCATCACGGATCATCACAGGTGTCACACGAATACACAGGGTCAACCACGAGGTTAAGTAGAGGAAAAGTAAACAACCAAACATTACTATAAATAGAAGGTCAAACATCTCCACTCCGAATCACAAGACCCATTATTCTCCGCACCGAATCACAAGGCCCATTAACTCCGCACCGATCACAAGGCCCATTAACTCCGCACCGATCACAAGGCCCATTAACTCCGTACCGATCACAAGACCCATTTCACAAATCCCGTTCTCCACAATAATCGATAATAATCAACAATTCAAAATACATTCACAATCAATTATATCAATCTTATAGTAAGCAACACATATACGTCATGTCAATAACGTAACCACAGATATATATCCCCTACCTCAATTTGCAGAATGAGAACCGAACAGATGTTAGAAGTATTCCACCTCGAACTCAGTTCCTATACATAATACTTAGCATCAACTCTTACCATACTACCACACTACTAAATTATTTGTTCATGTCCACAATTATATAGTCGTAACACATCATCCTTACACATTAACAAACATGCTCATATACATGTCAATTATCATTAACCAACCATAACCTTACTATTTCTAGACTTACTATTTATAGCAGGAACTCAAATAGCCAATTATTACTAAAGCAATATCAATAACAAAATAAATAACTAATTATACCCACAATACCTAATAATAATAATAATAATAAATAACATTATCATCATAAAATCATAAAATCATAATAATAATAATATCCAATATACCTAGTAATAGATGTAAAATAAACAAGTAACGAACAATAACAATACAACTAATAATAATAAAGATATATAAAACTGATAAAACAAACAATTAGTAGACCCAAGAACAACATTACTAATAACAGTAGTACGCATCAACCGCAACCCGCAACAGGCCCAAAACAACCACGCATAATAAGCAAAACATGAACAACCCTTTTCCAAAACGTGACCGACCGCCTCTACTAACACTGCTTCCAACACCAACCTCCACCACCAACTTCGCCTGCGACACCACCAGACTCAACGCTGAGTCACGGTGGTTCCAGGGGAGCCATCGATGACTGTCGACACCGCAACACAACCGACAACAACCTTTACAAAACCCCTATGTTACGCAAAACTCTATTTACTCGGTTTTTACACGAGACAGACACTCATTACGAATCTCACCATAAAAACCGTCATGAACCCTACTAACCACCGTGAGAACCACTAACCCAACCACCTGACTACCACCTGGCAAGGTATTCTAACGCTCATAACAATTATAAACAGAAAATAGATCGAGCAGTACAAAGGTACACGATCAGGGACTGTTTTGAAAACGGAAATACACGACTGACACCTGCTACCAAAACCACCACCTACGACGGTCACAGGTGGTCAACGATAACCTCACTATGGTCGACATACGATTACTATACGTTCTAGATTAAGTAGGTATAACAATCAAACGATGAGCATGTATATACTATCTATAAACGAATAGCAAACAGAAGCATAAACAAAGGAACGATAGTGACGGTGATGAGCATACCTACTTCTCCAACGAAACGACCGGCCTTACACCCCTTAACCCACCGTGTTAACCTCCCATTTTACACTCTGAAGTGGCTGCAGCATAAAGGAGGTAGTGGCTGTGAGTCGAAGTAATTAGGGTTAGGGTTTTTGTGTTGTGATTGTGAGGGACGGTAGAAAGGGTGTGTAAGGGTTTGTGTTGATTTGTATGTTGATCACGAGATGGGCTGCTTTGGTTGGCACACCATTCGAGGCCCAAGTATGACGTAAACACGATATAATTAACTAATACTCAAACTCGTCATGCCACTAATAACGTATAAAATATAAAACACTTAAATAAAATGTCAAATAAATATTAAATATCGAATACAACGTTTAAATACTTATCGATTCGTCAACATTATTAATAAATATTACATTAAAATACGGAGTATTACAGTCTTCCCCCCTTAAAATGAACTTCGTCCCGAAGTTCGCCACCCCCTAACGGTAACGCAACATATAACAAGCTTAAGACAATCACAAGTTCTTGGGTCAGCTTTAAAACATGAATTATCACACTCTACCCTCGTTAAGAAAACTTTGTCCCCAAAGTTTAGCGTATAACTAAATTAAAGGATATATCACGAAACACAAAACATTACTATTAACAGAAGTAATCAGGATCATCAAATGTAAACAATCACCATAACCCACATAGACGTGTCATAACAACTTGCCATATCATAAAATCATTACGATTTTACAATCCTATCCTCCTTAAGACATGGTTATGTCCCCGTAACCTCATTATTAAATTTTTCAGCTCAAAAGTCCGTTTTACTCTATCTCATAAAATCTTACTCTAAGTAACCAAGTATTGTATTAACATCGTCGAACCTAAGACCAAAGACAAGGGTGAGTGCACTGGCGGGATAAAACCGCGAATCAATACTTCATCTCAATATCGATATCAAACTCATAATACAACTCAGTAACCAAGGTCACACTGGACCGTAAACACAATATGGTACGACGACCAAATAACTCATAACTCAGTAGGACAGACCAATTCTCACCTCGATTTCGATATCAATATTTTCAGATATTTGATTAAAGGAACTGCTCAACACTTAGAGAATAACTCTAAGCTACTCACCCACGAGTCAAGGTCAAAGAATACGACGACTCGATAAGATACTGAACTGCGATCTCAATCTCAATACAAAATCAACCATGGCATTTGTTCTGGACTCACGAGTAACTCAATCCCCTCAAACCCTATCCCAACAGCTAACTAACATGTCAATGTACATACCTTAACCAAATTCATTGACATGCTTGTATGTATCCTTATAATTCCACCGTTCATAAAACAAGAACTTGTACACCATACTGAACCAAGCTAGTACAACATCATCATAGATAACTCAGTTAATCAATTACCAAAAGTTTACCTATCTCACAACTCAACCCGTCTCACAAACAAAAGATTATCTTATCAATAGGAAATATTAACTATCAAAATAAAGGAACAATTACTAATTTCAACGCAAGGAAGTACTCGTAAGATTCCATAGCAATTATCATGCAAACATATATAGCCTCGAGCAAAACAAGAGTGCTAGGGTCGGTAGAAACCGTGTTACGCAGTAAAGCAGAATCAGGGTAGCTAACATTTACATACCTTTGAAATTTTATCACAATTTTCGTATATTTGCAACAATGTAAACAATAAAGAAGCTTATAGTTCATACTTGACAAATTAAAATGTTTCAAGCTCATAATCATATTATAGAAGCAAAATCATATTTTAGGAAAAGACGTAGAGCAAAATTAGTTAACGTAACTAAACATGGAACATTGACATATTTCACAAGATATACACAAATCATAGACCCACAAGACCGTTTAACATTCTCAGATATCAATAAGTTAACAAAATCACTTAGGTACATTTCCCGTCCACTCATATTACATCATTTATCATGAAACTATTACTATATACGACTTGTAAAATAAGGGTTTTATACAATGCGCAACAATTAAACATTCAAACAGGTTTTCATCGACACATAACTACAGAATTGTCATATTGCAAACAATCACCATAATTATCAAACATCAAGCTTTATCTTGATTTATCACTTTGAAAATATTTTGAAATGTTTGAAACATTGAAAGGGTAGCTTGTGACAATTTATAAACACGAATCAAAGACAATTTTACAAGTTATAGATCGAATCAAGACTACACGGAGACATTCTGACTCTCCTTTACTAAAACATTGTTCTTGTAGTTCATGAATTATGAAAACAAAATTAACGATAAAAGTAAACGAATTCGCCAGACTAGTACTTCCATAAATCATATGTCAACAATTGATAATTCAACACATCGTGATCAGGTCCTAATATAACAATATGCAATTCACTGTATGGTATAACAATATACTTGAAAAGTTATAAAGATTATAATCACAGGGAACTAGACAGAGATAAACCATCAATATACAAAAGAACATCAACAAGGTTCACATTGTTCAAATAATCACAATTACATATAACCATTAGATTACTATATCATGCTAATAAGCTTACCAGTTAAATTTCATTCTGCCACTTGGCAAGACTCTTCTCAGATAATCATACTTTTGACATCACATACGAGCAACACATAATTATTTTGAGGTCGTAATACTAGACATATAATTGAAACGATTCTATATTAAACTTAACGAAATAAACAAGGTTACGCTATCATATAGTGAGGGTTCATACTCATACCATACGCCTACTGTTCATGTTACTAAGGCCATATCAGGATGTCACGTGGTCACATCACATAATTCACATTTGATTAAACTTTTATATGAAACTTTCATATCTCACAACTTCACCAACTAAACATTCTGCAGCTACTTACAAGAATCATAATTAAATAACAGTTAGCTAACGTGCGAGCGATTAAAATTTAAGGATTAACTAATCATAGGAAAAGAATCGAAAGCATATCTCAAGGGAATTATTTAATACCATTTTCATAAGTCAATCGGTCTGAACAAGAACTTTACAGCAATTCAACAGAAAATTAGGCAACTCGCAGGAATCACAATTAATTAACGACTCATTAAGATTTTACATGGCTTATCATCTTGAAAACGTAAACGCATATTCTGAACAATAGAGGTGGAATTATGCATAAGCTGTAACATCCCGTATTTTCGTAAAATCCAATTTAATCGTTTTAAAATTATTTTAGTAATAAAATAATATTTTAATAAGTTAACTCGGAAGATTTTAATTTAATAAGTGAGATCCGTCTTAAGAACCTCAAGTCCTTAAGACGAATACAAACTTGGCATCAATTAAATATCCGACTTAACCATCGTTCCATTTATCCGACCCATTCTATTTACTCGGAAAGGACAGTACTTAAAACCCCATAAACCCCTAATATGTCGACATTCATCCTCCATCTTCAACATTTTTACAGTAAACATCATATCCTCAAAACCTCCATAAAACCTCTCCTTCTTTTGTGAAATTCTTCATCATCCGTTCTTCAAATCGCAAAAGTAAGTACATTTTCGGAATCCTCGTTCGATTTCCTAGTCATCCATCACTTTCGTTTTCCATTTCGTCGACCTTGAAAAACGGGCTGTTTTCTCTTAAATCCGTTTTAAGTGCTTAAAATCCGTTTCTATGCTTGTAGGTGTTGGCTTAGAGGATTCAGAGACCGATAGCTACGTTGTTGAAGACGATCTTTAGCCGGATAAGCTTGAGAGGTGACGATAATGAGAAACTCGGCCTTTATGTGTATATTAGCATATTCGTTGTGATTCTTGTGTGGTTTCTGTTTTTGTTGTTAAAGATTGATCAAAGGACTTAGTAACATGTTTAGGATGATGTTATGATGATGAATTCATGCTTGAATCGATTGTTATGTGTTCTTAAGCATATTTTCAGTTTTTCTCATTTTGCGACGGATACATGTCAAATTCGTTCGAGGATTGTTATGGGATTTGTTTGCTGGTAGAAAGTAGTGTTGGATGATTAGAAATGTTGGGCAAACCTTACTTGTAATAATTATGGAAGTTTGTATGTCGATTCATGATGTTTTCAAACAAGCTGGAATTCGCGTTTTCGAACAGGCTCTCTAAGCCGGTCGACCGACCGGCCGCCGGTCGATCGGCTGGGAGCGCGTCTTGTGTATTTTTCGTATTTCGTAGGAGTTTGGCTTGGGACTGCCAGCCGGCCGACCGGCTGCCTGCCGACCGGCTGGTAGTCTCCTTGTATTGTTTGTGTTTTGCGAAACCATAGGGAAGGAGGGAGCCCAGCCGGCAGACCGGCCGCCTGCCAGCCGGCTGGGAGTACACGTGGGGTGGTTTACGAATTTTGTAAAGGCTAGGGGAAAGTATTCCCAGCCGGCCGACCGGCTGCCTGCCGACCGGCTGGGAGTCCCCTTGTGTTGTTCTTCGTTTGAAAGAGAAAGAAAGGCTGAGAGGTCACCAGCCGGCCGACCGGCTGCCTGCCGACCGGCTGCCTGCCGACCGGCTGGGGACCCCTGTAGGCTATTTTTGGGAAATTTGTGAATCGTTCGTAACTTTTAAACGGTTGATCGGTTTTGTTTGAAACTCGTTTTGTGTACCTTTGATGTGTTTTTGAGGTCCCCGGAGGATGGGCAACACTATATTGGGTTCGGGAATGGAGTGAGGATAGAGACCCCCCGGCCGGGTAACCGGAAGGGAGACCGGCTCTCCCTCGTCTTAGTTCTCGGGACCAATTAGGTGTTGATTAGGGATAAGAGTCTAAAACTATAGGTTAGTTTCTAGCTTTGAATGCTGATGTCGTGGTGCGTATTAAGATATGCCTTAAGCTGGCCTCTGGACTTAATACGTGCGTTGCTTGTCGCGTAATGGGATATGTGTTAAGTTCACCTCTGGACCCGTTACGTGTTTTGCTTGGGCGTGTCAGGATATGTGTTAAGCTCACCTCTGGACCTGACACGTGATCGGTTGTCGTACATGGGATATGTGTTAAGCTCACCTCTGGACCCGTTGTGCGATAGCTAGGTATTGGGATATGTGTTAAGCTCACCTCTGGACCCAGTACTTGTTTTGGCATAGGGATATGTGTTAAGTTCACCTCTGGACCCTTTGCTGGTAGATGTATAGGGATATGTGTTAAGTTCACCTCTGGACCCTTTACATGAATTGGATGCTGGGATATGTGTTAAGCTCACCTCTGGACCCGACATCTGTGGTAGTGGGATATGTGTTAAGTTCACCTCTGGACCCACTACTGAATTGAGTATAGAGATATGTGTTAAGTTCACCTCTGGACCCTTTACTTGCTTTGCGTGTTGGGATATGTGTTAAGTTCACCTCTGGACCCGACATGTGTTTTAGTAATGGGATATGTGTTAAGCTCACCTCTGGACCCATTGCTAGTGTTATGAATGTTTTATCTGCTTGCCTTGATTTTGGTACAGTGTCAGATATACTTGATGAGTTAATGATGTTTGTTTGAGTATTGGTTTAATCATCCAAGGCATTGGATGACTCTTGGTTCGGTTTCATAAATAGTTGGATTGAAAGACCCCCCGACTGGGTAACCAGTAGGGAAACCGGCTCTCCTTCCTAACGGTTTATGAAGTTGGTTGAGGGCCGTGCACTGTAATCGCATGATAATATGAGAACAGTTGATGGGATGTTTATGCTTCACATGTTTATATATGCTGGAGTATTCTGTATTGTTTTACTTGTTACATGTTATCACAAAAGGTGGCTAGGAGAACTCTAGTCACTCCCCACTGATTGTGGCGTACATGTTTTCATGTATGTAGGTACATGCTGGTTGGAGCAGGGGTTCATGAGAGCTAGCGAGCGATGATCCTATCATCATGACATACCCTTATATATCGTTTAGTTGGACTCTTAGTTTTGATACTTCGTTTTGGCGCCTGTAGGGATGTACCATCCCAGGCTTGTATTTATGTTTTGGATTCTGTACTTAGAACTGCTACTTATCTATTGTTGTTTATATCAGTTCTGTTTCCAGTTTCAGTTTAAAGCTTTTCGCATGTTAGTTTAGTTTGCTAAAAAGTTTTAATTCCGCTGCATTTTTAGTACTTTTGTGTGTTTATATTTCCGCTTTCGCGAGGGGTTTTACATAAGCAATAACAAAGTTTTAAATGATTTCTTTTACAAAAAGATGGGCCAGAACGGGACTGTGCAGTAACAATCTGACCACTGTCAACTAAAAGATTTATTTCTCTCAAAATATAACTCTTATTAACATAAAAAAAAGCATTGTAAACCCAACATAAGGGGTTATCATACATAAAATTTTCATACTCAAATATGGAGCACATTTAATATGACAGTCTGTACAAACAAGGTAACATTCTAAAGGTTTATTTAAAATTTTGGTTCTGTTACAATTCACATTACTACATCGAAACTCAACCATTCATCCTCCGAAACGCGTTGACGTATCATTTGAAGCATGGACATTGCACCATATTAATATTTATTCCTCATTCCAACTTTAATCGTCATCTAGAGCAAAGTCAAGATTTCGAGAAACCAACCAAATAACTCAATACTTGTACACATATATACGAATGTAACTCATAACTACATGTCATTTATGGCTTGGGGCAACACATTCCGCATATCACTAGACAGGGATTACTAATTTATATAAGTGTGATCATTCATGTTCAATTACCAACAATATATTACATAGATACGATAGTCATTCAATTCCAGATATTCGTATGAACACTTCAAAATATCAAAATCATATGATCACATCACTCTAACCATGGCTCAACAAATAGAACTCCCAAACTCTGATAATTTCAATTCAATCATCCATATCAACCCACGGTTCATATTGCACATATCCTTAATCAGAACTCACATATGACTGTGGGGAATAAAGCATGTATTCGCCCTAAACTTGAAGGATTATAATGAAATTTACAGTTGTGAATATTATCATAAGATAAAAAAAAACATGAAAAAGAATACAACCTTGGGTCCTTGCATGAATAGGCCTAAGAACAGGAATTAAAGTAAATTCCCTCCTATAACTTGCACCCAAGACTTTGTTTGAGATAATGTCGCGTGTGCTAGAAAATACTCTCCAATTGCCTTGCAATATCGGGAGAGCCTTTTGAGGTTTTAGATGTGAGATCTGAGTTTTGGGAAAAAGATGTTCTCAAAACCCTAATTATGAGAATTATGATTCAACAGTTCCTGACATAAGGAGAAGGACTCTCCTTATGTAGCAATCGGGTGGGTCGGCCGAATTAGGGTGAGAGTGGGCTTTCTCCACTCTTACATTATTCCTTTGCATGATTCGACCCGTTTTGCTAAATATTATTTGCGGGATTTTTATTATAAATCGCATACGTGTTATCATGTATTAATGCAGTCGATGTATTAATAATGGCCTGATAAAATTACGATATTGTATAATTACCCAAATTAATATAACTGTTTATATTAATACGCGAATACAATATTTAATTAAATATAACCGTTTATATTTAATTTACGAATTAATCATGTAATCCGTGTTAGCTAAAATTATTTAATCCGTATTAAATAATAATCTCAACATCTTATTGACTAATTTAATAGTCAATACCTCTGACTAACTGTTTAGTCATATCCGGCATAAATGTGACTGTATTTTCATACTTTCACATCTCTCAAACGTGTCCTATAGGTGTGACGTATAAGGACCAGTTGATAACCGCCATCCGTATGACAATAACGTCAAACTTTTCTAGCAAGCCAACCGTTATTGATAAACGTGGATCAACTGATAATAATATTGAAGTATGCCCTTGTGATCCTTAAAGAGATAATAAGTCATTGTACTTAATTGTCAAGGACACCAGCCCCAACAATCTCCCACTTGTCCGTACAAGGGTATGTGCAATGACGTTATCACACTACATGTGGAGGACACAAGCTCCAACAAACTCCCACTTGTCCGTACAAGTGTAGGTGCGATAACCGATTCTCATATCCTTTTAAAATTTCTCCCACTCAATGTAAGACAATTTGCAAATCCGCATTCGCAAAGGTCGTATCTCACAAGCGATCTGTATCAAGAGTGGTTTCCCCGACTAGAGAGTAACTTAACTGATAAAACGAATCTGTATTCGAGCATGGCCATGCATTTCAGTTACTACTCCTCGAGTGGCCCTGAGAAATGATAAAATCCTGATAAGGGTTTGGATATTTCCCTCAACTCGAATCCTGCCGATATCGCGCAGCATGAAATAACCCAGAAAAAATCCTCTTGGCCCCTGTTACGATGACCGTGGGAAAGAAACCAAAGTTACCCAAAATCTGCCTTAATCTCAAGAGACAGTTGAAAATCAAGAGACTCGACTCTAAGGAACACTATGGAGGTCCTATCCACGACCTGGCACCCAATGTTATAAAACATTTAGGACTCCATAACGTTGTCACGGGGTGTCCTACGAGATATCCGTATAACTCGCCTTTGTGATTGGTCAGTCAGCCGTGTGACTTATAGCTCGTTGAACCCACCATCAACCAACGTCACAAAATGATTACTTGAGTTATCAGCTCAAGTGGGTAATCAAGGACTAAAACGATGTAATGTTATTCAGTTCACTTTGTGGTGTTCAAATTGGCGTACAATTCCACATGATAAACAAAACATTATATATCTTAATAATGAGGTTGAATAGAGTACACGAGAAAATGAATTATTACATGAATTCATAAAAGAGTACTACAACTTAGGAACACATCTAATTCTCATGGAATGAATGTGCCCTTCATGCTTATCACGTGGTAATGCTTTAGTGAGAGGATCAGCTATGTTGTCATCCGTAGCGATCTTATCAATGAAAATCTCCTTTTGCTCCGCGTAATCTCTGATTAGATGAGCTTTCCGTTGTACATGCCTAGCCTTGTTGCTAGACTTATGCCCCTTAGCTTGGAAGATGGCACCTTTATTGTCACAATAAACGGTGATAGGGTCATTCGAACTACGCACTACCGATAGTCCTTGTAAGAATTGACGCATCCATATTGCTTCCTTAGCTACTTCTGAGGCGGCATAGTACTCGGACTCAGTCGTAGAATCTGCTGTAACACTCTGTTTAGAACTTTTCCAGCTGACAGCAGCGCCATTAAGAGTAAAAATGAATCCAGACTGAGATTTCGAGTCATCTCGATCCGTTTGGAAGCTAGCATCTGCGTAACCCGTGGCGCAGAGCGTTGAGTCGCCTCCATAAGTCAATCCCCAATCTTTAGTCCTCCGTAGGTACTTAAGAATGTTTTTCACGGCCATCCAGTGTTGTTCACCTGGATGAGCTTGGAATCGACTGGTCATACTCAATGCATATGCAACGTCTGGACGTGTGCATATCATGGCATACATGATCGATCCTATTGCCGAAGCATAAGGAATCCGACTCATGCGCTCTTTCTCTTCCAATGTCTTAGCTTCTTGAGACTTGCTCAAGTGAAGCCCAGTAGTCATAGGAAGGAACCCTTTCTTGGAGTTCGTCATGCTGAATCTCTCTAGAATCTTATCTATGTAAGACTCCTGACGGAGAGACAACATCCGTCGTGATCTATCCCAGTAGATACGGATGCCCAAAATTCTTTGTGCCTCTCCCAGATCTTTCATCTGGAAATGGTTTTTCAACCATGCTTTAACCGAAGATAAGAGAGGTATGTCATTCCCAATCAAGAGTATGTCATCGACATACAGTACTAGGAAGACAATCTTGCTCCCACTCGACTTGATATAGAGACATGGTTCCTCGACTGATCGAACGAATCCATTCTCTTTTATCACTTGGTCGAAGCGATGATTCCAACTCCGCGATGCTTGCTTAAGTCCATAGATGGAACGCTTAAGCTTGCAAACCTTCTTAGGATGTTCTGGATCAATAAATCCCTCGGGTTGTATCATGTACAACTCTTCCTCCAAATAACCGTTTAAGAAGGCGGTTTTAACGTCCATTTGCCATATTTCATAATCTTGAAATGCGGCGATCGCTAAGATAATCCGAATGGAACGTAGCATGACTACGGGTGCAAAGATCTCATCGTAGTGCAAGCCTGGCACTTGGGTGAAACCTTTAGCAACTAGTCTTGCCTTATGGATATCTTGTTTACCTTCCACGTCATGCTTTATTTTGTAAAGCCATTTGCATTGAAGGGGGCGTACCTTTGCAGGTAGGTCCACAAGATCCCACACGTTGTTCTCATACATGGAGTCCATCTCGGATTGCATGGCTTCTAGCCATAGCTTTGAGTCAGAACTGGTCATGGCACCTTTATAGGTTGAGGGTTCATTACCCTCTAGGAGTAAGACGTTATCCATATCATGTTCCTCGACCATACCAATGTATCTGTCCGGAGGAATAGAGACTCTTCCCGACCTCCTAGGTTCCTCAGGAATATCTACCGCAACCTCGGTTGAAGGAACTGTTTCCTCCAATGGTTGCTCGGTATTTGGTTCTTGAAACTCCGATAAATCGAAGGTTCTATTACTCGACTTGTTCACGAGAAATTCTTTCTCTAAAAACGTCGCACTAGCCGCAACAAAAACACGTTGTTCGGTTGGCGAGTAGAAGTAATGACCAAAAGTTCCCTTTGGATAACCTATAAAGTATGTCTTGACCGATCGCGGGCCGAGCTTATCCTCGTGTCTCCACTTGACATAAGCCTCGCAGCCCCAAACCCGAATAAAGGACAAGTTAGGGACCGTTCCCTTCCATAATTCGTCTGGAGTCTTGTCAACAGCTTTAGACGGACTTCGGTTAAGTATTAGAGCGGCTGACAAAAGAGCATAGCCCCACAATGAATCAGGCACAACGGTGTGACTCATCATGGATCGAACCATATCAAGTAAAGTTCGATTTCTCCGTTCGGACACACCATTTAATTGTGGTGTCCCAGGTGGAGTCAACTGTAGCACGATGCCACAGTCTTTAAGGTGTTGATCAAACTCGTGTGAAAGATACTCACCACCACGATCAGAACGTAGTGCTTTAATCTTTCTTCCCAGCTGGTTCTGTACCCGATTCTGGTATTCTTTGAACTTGTCAAAGGATTCACTTTTATGCTTCATTAAGTAGACATAGCCATATCTACTCAAATCATCCGTGAAAGTGATGAAATACCTATAGCCTTCTCGTGCGTTGATCGACATAGGGCCACATACGTCCGTATGTATGAGTCCTAATAGGTCGGCAGCGCGCATTCCAACACCTTTGAAGGAAATACGAGTCATCTTACCGATGAGACATGATTCACACGTGCCATATGATTCGAAATCAAAGGCCGAGATAGCTCCATTCTGTATGAGCTGTTTTACGCGTTTCTCATTTATGTGTCCCATACGACAATGCCATAGATAAGTTTGATCTTTGTCACCTACCTTTAATCTCTTGTTATTCACACGTAATATTTCGGTGGTTTGATCTAAAACATAAATTCCATTCATGGAAACTGCCTTGCCATAAATCATATTGTGTAAGGAGAAAATACAGCTATTATTCTCTATTACAAATGAAAAACGAGTTTGTCAAGCGCAGAAACTGAAATAATGTTTTTGGACAAACAAGGAACATAATAACAGTTATATAAAGATAACTCGAATCCACTTGGAAGCTGGATCACGTATGTTCCCCTCGAGATTGCACAACACGTGCTCCATTCCCGACAGGCAGGTCAACCTCACCCTTGATTAGGGGTTCTTGGTTTCGGAGGCCCTGCACATGATTACATAGATGAGAACCACAACCAGTATCTAGTACCCAAGTTCCGTAACTTGCATGGTTAATCTCAATCATGTGAATAAAAGAAGAAGAAGACATACCAACAGGAGTAACGCGGCCTGCCTTAATGTCCTCACGATACACGGGGCATGAGCGCCTCCAATGCCCAGTCTTGTGGCAATGGTGGCATTCCATGTTAGTATTCTTGCTCTTTGTCTGGCCCTGTGAGTTGCTTGACTCACCTGGCCCACTCTTAGTGAATCCTGACTTCTTAAACTTGGGCTTGCCTACTGTTAGGTCGCCCTGAGCTTTAGCTTTACCCTTACCCTTACCCTTACTGGAGATCATGAGAACATCTTGCTCCACGCTCCCACTTAATTTCAGATCCTTCTCGGTCTGTACGAGAAGGGAGTGGAGCTCATGAGGAGACTTCTTCATGTCGTTCATGTATATAGTTGGCCCTAAAGAGGGCGAACCCATCATGAAGCGAATGAAGCATTCGATCAACGATTATGTTCTCACTGATCTTGCAGTTTAGGGCCTCCAGTTTCTCGATGTTCTCAATCATGTGAAGAATATGTGGGCTAACAGCTTGGCCCTTCTAGAGTTTCGCCTCAAAGAAGCGACAGGTATGCTCATAAGAAACGATTCTCGGAGCCTTTGAGAATTCGTTAGTGAGCGTGGTGAAAATCTTGTTTGCACCATGGGTTATGAAGCGTCTTTGCAAATTGGATTCCATTGCATAGATGAGTACGTTCTTTATCGCACCCGCTTCCATGACGAAGTCGCTATGAGCGCGAACTTCGTTAGCTCTAGCTCCAGTTCCTGGGTGTGCCGGAATGGGCTCAGTTAAGTACTTGAGCTTTCCGTCAGCAATGGCAGCATTCCGTAGTGCTGCCTCCCAGTCAGAGAAGTTTGACCCATCATTCCTCAGTCTAGTAGACTGATTCATGGAGTCCATGAAGGCTTTTAGCCAGGATTCACGTGCTAGCTTGGCACTTGGCATTGGGTCTTCACCAGCCATTAGATATACAGCAGTTTAAATGAACGTGTTCTACACTGAAAAAGAAGATAAAACAAAACCATATAAGCAACTCATTGTTGTGACCCTAGAAGCTTGTCTTGATGTTCCATCTTGGTCCTTGCAGCGGGAGTGAGCATCCGGTCTCCGTCTTTGGTTTTCACAAAATTACTAATTTAAATTACAAATATAACCCTATTTACATTCTAATTTAAATACAAAAGTAATTACATGGCAAAAACCCAAAACGGAGATTCAAGATCTCAAAATTACAAGCAAGACTGTGTTCCATCATTACGGTAACACAATCTACTAAGGCCACACTAAGTTACAACCGTTTGCAAAATTAAATACGTTATTGAAAGCATTCACAAGGCATTCAACAAGACGATAAATAAAATGCATCAACTAAATTAAAATTCATACATGACATAATACTGTTATTATGATTAACAAATTTTTACCAAACCACCTTACGGGATTAAAATTATGTGATTATACCGTTTTAATCACCCAATTTTAATAAATTTATAATCCATTATCTTAAACCGTTTTAAAATAATATGTATCAAACGAGGGTGAACCGTTTCACAAAATTAATAATATACTATTTCCGTATATAGTATATTACTAAAGGCCGTGGGAAAATAAAACAGGTTATTTTCGAAAAATAAAAACGAGTCTGTTACAGGGGCCGAGGTCGACCGACCTCAACACGGGGTCGACCGACCTCCAGACGGAAAATTTTTTTTTCCTGCAACAGCAAAATCGGTCGACCGACCTATCAATCAGGTCGACCGACCAACAAACAGTAAAAACGAGTTTCAGAAAACGCAAAACGCTGCACTTTTTGAAATCAAAACAAGTTTTTACCTTTTAAACTTTGATTAAAACGAGTAAATCAAAATTAACATCAACAAGGGTTCACATATTGTCAAGAATATCGATTAATTAACAATATGTAAACAGGAATCGAAAACAAGATCGATTACACAAAAGAGAAACTGTCGAAAAACAGAAACTTTATACGGGGGCGGTCGACCGACCGCTACAAGGGGTCGACCGACCGACACAGCGACAGAAACGATATTTTTCAAAATTTTTAAATAAAACTTATGAAAAACACAAAAGTAAAAAATTTCACGGCCTTGGCTCTGATACCACTTGTGGGGAATAAAGCATGTATTCGCCCTAAACTTGAAGGATTATAATGAAATTTACAGTTGTGAATATTGACATAAGATAAAAAAAAACATGAAAAAGAATACAACCTTGGGTCCTTGCTTGAATAGGCCTAAGAACAGGAATTAAAGTAAATTCCCTCCTATAACTAGGACCCAAGACTTTGTTTGAGATGATGCCGCGTGTGCTAGAAAATACTCTCCTGTAACAACCCGACCCACCACGGTCGTAACACATCCCCAATAAGATAGGAGGTATGCCTTTGGGCCCATTATTTGTCCTCACTTAAGCCCAAAAGCACAAGGCCTTGTTACCAAGTGGTGGGTGAAAGTTATTATAAACATATCACAAGCCTTACATTCTACCGATGTGGGACAATTTCCTCTCATACTCTTGGGGTGTTACAAACTCCCCCACTTAAAGAACACAACGTCCTCGTTGTGCCTCAAACTTGACCACAACCAGGGCCAGAATCCTCCCCCGCTAGGTGTGTGACCCGGGTACTCCCGACCACAGGCTCACCACACGGTCGCAGGGTCGCTCTGATATCATACTCTTGGGGTGTTACACTCCAATTGCCTTGCAATATCGGGAGAGCCTTTTGAGGTTTTAGATGTGAGATCTGAGTTTTGGGAAAAAGATGTTCTCAAAACCCTAATTATGAGAATTATGATTCAACAGTTCCTGACATAAGGAGAAGGACTCTCCTTATGTAGCAATCGGGTGGGTCGGCCGAATTAGGGTGAGAGTGGGCTTTCTCCACTCTTACCTTATTCCTTTGCATGATTCGACCCGTTTTGCTAAATATTATTTGCGGGATTTTTATTATAAATCGAATACGTGTTATCAGGTATTAATGCAGTCGATGTATTAATAATGGCCTGATAAAATTACGATATTGTATAATTACCCAAATTAATATAACTGTTTATATTAATACGCGAATACAATATTTAATTAAATATAACCGCTTATATTTAATTTACGAATTAATCATGTAATCCGTGTTAGCTAAAATTATTTAATCCGTATTAAATAATAATCTCAACATCTTATTGACTAATTTAATAGTCAATACCTCTGACTAACTGTTTAGTCATATCCGGCATAAATGTGACTGTATTTTCATACCTTCACATCTCTCAAACGTGTCCTATGGGTGTGACGTATAAGGACCAGTTGATCACCGCCATCCGTATGACAATAACGTCAAACTTATCTAGCAAGCCAACCGTTATTGATAAACGTGGATCAACTGATAATAATACTGAAGTATGCCCTTGTGATCCTTAAAGAGATTTAATAAGTCATTGTACTTAATTGTCAAGGACACCAGCCCCAACAATGACTTACCTCGTTCTTCTCCTGCAAGAACGTTAGCATAATATAACCAGGTCACTATATAGTCCACCCCACTATTCAATTACTCTCTTTGGGTTCCCGAGACAGAACAGAAAGGGCCCAGGTTTGGTGTGAGGGGCCCCTAACTCATCCCGTTCCCTTTTGGGGCTCCTATCAGTTTCATCTCGGGGTTCATTTTATTAGACTCTTCCTACGTTCATTATCATTCATTTGTTTTAGGGCTAAGGATCGTTCGCTCTGATACCACTTTGTAACACCCCCATTTATTTAAGAGCCTTTAGCAAGACATTCTCAAATAAATAGAGCTGTTACCATCTCGGAATGTCCGAGGTAGTGAATAACAAAGTAAATCAAACCAAAGTACTTTATATAAGGACTGATAAAATTTAAACTTTGGTGTTACAAATACTACACAGCGGAATTAAAATACAACTGATAACTACAAAGTATGTGATCTACATCTAAGTCGGTCCATCCAAGAGCTCACGCCATCCCATGCTCCCACAGCACCATCTTTCCTGTCAAAACTACTCCCCATCACGGATCATCACAGGTGTCACACGAATACACAGGGTCAACCACGAGGTTGAGTAGAGGAAAAGTAAACAACCAAACATTACTTTAAATAGAAGGTCAAACATCTCCACTCCGAATCACAAGACCCATTATTCTCCGCACCGAATCACAAGGCCCATTAACTCCGCACCGATCACAAGGCCCATTAACTCCGCACCGATCACAAGGCCCATTTCACAAATCCCGTTCTCCACAATAATCGATAATAATCAACAATTCAAAATACATTCACAATAAATTATATCAATCTTATAGTAAGCAACACATATACGTCATGTCAATAACGTAACCACAGATATATATATCCCCTACCTCAATTTGCAGAATGACAACCGAACAGCTGCTAGAAGTATTCCACCTCGAACTCAGTTCCTATACATAGTACTTAGCATCAATTCTTACCATACTACCTCACTACTAAATTATTTGTTCATGTCCACAATTATATAGTCATAACACATCATCCTTACACATTAACAAACATGCTCATATACATGTCAATTATCATTAACCAACCATAACCTTACTATTTCTAGACTTACTATTTATAGCAGGAACTCAAATAGCCAATTATTACTAAAGCAATATCAATAACAAAATATATAACTAATTATACCCACAATACCTAATAATAATAATAATAATAATAAATAACATTATCATCATAAAATCATAAAATCATAATAATAATAATATCCAATATACCTAGTAATAGATGTAAAATAAACAAGTAACGAACAATAACAATACAACTAATAATAATAACGATATATAAAACTGATAAAACAAACAATTAGTAGACCCAAGAACAACAATACTAATAACAGTAGTACGCATCAACCGCAACCCGCAACAGGCCCAAAACAACCACGCATAATAAGCAAAACATGAACAGCCCTTTTCCAAAACGTGACCGACCGCCTCTACTAACACTGCTTCCAACACCAACCTCCACCACCAACTTCGCCTGCGACACCACCGGACTCACCGCTGAGTCACGGTGGTTCCAGGGGAGCCATCGGTGACTGTCGACACCGCAACACAACCGACAACAACCTTTACAAAACCCCTATGTTACGCAAAACTCTATTTACTCTGTTTTTACACGAGATAGACACTCATTACGAATCTCACCATAAAAACCGTCATGAACCCTACTAACCACTGTGAGAACCACCAACCCAACCACCTGACTACCACCTGGCAAGGTACTCTAACGCTCGTAACAATTATAAACAGAAAATAGATCGAATAGCAGTACAAAGGTACACGATCAGGGACTGTTTTCAAAACGGAAATACACGACTGACACCTGCTACCAAAACCACCACCTACGACGGTCACAGGTGGTCAACGACAACCTCACTATGGTCGACATACGATTACTATGCGTTCTAGATTAAGTAGGTATAACAATCAAACGATGAGCATGTATATACTATTTATAAACGAATAGCAAACAGAAGCATAAACAAAGGAACGATAGTGACGGTGATGAGCATACTTACTTCTCCAACGAAACGACCGACCTTACACCCCTTAACCCACCGTGTTAACCTCCCATTTTACACTCTGAAGTGGCCGCAGCATAAAGGAGGTAGTGGCTGTGAGTCGAAGTAATTAGGGTTAGGGTTTTTGTGTTGTGATTGTGAGGGACGGTAGAAAGGGTGTGTAAGGGTTTGTGTTGATTTGTGTGTTGATCACGAGATGGGCTGCTTTGGTTGGCACACCATTCAAGGCCCAAGTATGACGTAAATACGATATAATTAACTAATACTCAAACTCGTCATGCCACTAATAACGTATAAAATATAAAACACTTAAATAAAATGTCAAATAAATATTAAATATCGAATAAAACGTTTAAATACTTATCGATTCGTCAACATAATTAATAAATATTACAATAAATTACGGAGTATTACAGTCGTCTCGTAGCGGAAAATATAAGCATACAAACATGCCAAAATTTACGCGGAATTTAAACTTTAACATGCTTGATAAGATACGAGGTGAATTAACAAACTAAGACATGCGGAAGTAAACAAAACATAATTAAGTATTTAAGTACAATACAAAAGCGAAAGTACAAAATGCAGCCAGGGATAGCATATCCCTACAGGCACTCAATGTATAACAAAAGTCTATATCTAGCTAAATGATAAAGTGTATGTCATCGATGATAGGATCATCGCTCGCTAGCCTCAGTAACCCCTCTATCAGCCATCATGTACCTACATACATGAAAACGCCACAATCAGTGGGGAGTGACTAGAGTTCTCCTAGCCACCTATTGTCATAACACATACAACATAGAACATATAGATAAAACAATCATAAGTTCTTTACTAAGACAATCATGCAAATAGATAAAACACCACATCTTAGGCATATCTACAACATGTAACAACATATATAACACCATACCCCGACTCAGGCAAGCGTATACGAATCATTCTGCAATGTCTAGCCGTATACCCCGACTCAGGCATGCTAAACACAAATCAAACCAATGTATCTAAGTCCGATCCCAACTCAGGTGAGACCTAGACACAACCACACATGAACCAACCACGAAGGGGTTCAACCACGGAACGAAGAACCAACCACGAAGGGGGTTTGACCATGAAGCTAGAACCAACTAAGAAGGGGTTCGACCACGAAAAGAGGAACCAACCACAGAGGGGTTCGGCCACGAAGAGGTTCGACCACGAAAAGAGGAACCAACCACAAAGCGGTTCGACCACGAAGCTAAACAGAAACGAACCATCCACGAAGGGGTTCAACAGCTAAATCTCCACAGGAGACTTCACACAAATCCACAAATCGTTTACTTCTATACATCCATTCAACACTTAGTCGACTTCGGAAACTAATTTGAAGCGAGAGCCGGTCTCCCTTCCGGTTGCCTGGCCGGGGGGTCTTTCTCCTCAAATCTATTTCCAAACCCCACGTAAGTGTCGCCCAGTCTCTGGGACTACAAACAAACTCAATCGATAAACGATATACTTTTGATAACCATCCAATCAACACTTAGTCAACTTCGGAAACCATTTGAGGCGAGAGCCGGTTGCCCGGCCGGGGGGTCTTTCTCCTAAACCGATTTCCGAACCTAACGTAAGTGCCGTCCAAGGCTCTTGGACTACAAACACGCATACAAAGCATACGGAAACGGAATCAACGAAATCTGACTTGAGAATCAAAAGTTACGAAACAAAAATAACCGACAGGGGATCTCAGCCGGTCGGCCACAGGCAGCCGGTCGGCCGGCTGAGAATCCCAATACCTCATGCCATCTCAATCATCAAACACTAAGAAGAGCTCCCAGCGGGCCGGCCGGCTGCCGGTCCACCGGCTGGGGACCCGTCACCCTCCTTCGCACAAAAAAACAACAACAAGCAATAACAAAAGGGACTCCCAGCCGGCCGGCCGGCTACCGGTCCACCGGCTGGGGACCCTATCTCTAAATTCTTGCACAATTTGAGCAAATACCAAATGGGGCTCTGGGCCGGCTGGCCGGCTGCCGGTCGGTCGACCAGCTCAGAGTCTTTGCTCGTGAATTTCGCCTATTTTGACAATGCTAAACAATTCAATACTTCATCAAATCATCCTAAACATGTTTCTAAACAACAGTTCAACAGTCCCAGCATGTTTATAGCATCAAACAAGTATAAGAAACATATGAACAATATCAATTTCATGAATCCACATAAAAATCCCAAATTAAACCCATCTTTATGTATACTCCCAAAATCAACCCTCATGTTTCAATACTAATTTCTCATAAGAATCAGAATATATGTAATATTAGAGATGTTTAACAACCTATATCATACTTATATTCAAATAAACACATCAAAAACATCAAGAATGCTAATATAACAAAATAGGCCGTGTAAGCTCATTATCGTCACCTTTACTTAGCGAGTTCTTCGAGTTCTTCTTTAATGATCACTAAACCTTCCACCGGGTTATCACAAGCACCACCTTGAAGCACAAAAACACAAATTAAGAGACTAAAACGATTCTAGGGCAAAACAGCCCAAAAATCAAGTTTGGCGATTTGAGAAAAGAAAGTGATAGAAAGAACGAGAATTGCGCGAGGATTCCGAAAGCGAAAACGTTACCTTGATTCGATTTGAGATGAGCCTTGAGATGATCTTTTAAGAACACAAAATGAGAGAAAAGATGGAGGTTTATGTTTACTATAACTTGAGTTTTGTGAAGAAATGAAATGTCGTGTGAAGGAGAAATGAGTTGTCCTTTATTTTATTTGAGTCGGGTTTCCTAGTTAATTAAATGAAACGGAAACCTTAGGAACGGGATACACAAGTGAACACGAAGTCTTAAGATGAAACAAGTCTTAAGATGAAACAAGTCTTAAGAAGGAACTTAACGGAATTTCTTAAAAATATACATTACGAAATATTATTAAACTAATACTTCGTATTAAATTTCAAAAATCACATTAAATTATTAAAATATCTCGTTACGAAAATAGGTGATGTTACACCAGGTCAGTACAAGCGCAAGAATAGACTTAAGCAAAGACGAAATAAGACAAACCTACAGTCATACAAACAATTCCAATAACCTCAACAATGTATCACAAGAATCAACCAACACCATGCAGTACCATCAAACCTTCGCACCAACACCACTGAATCATCTCAGTGTATAATCCCCCACTTGCTCGTAGCAAGAGGTACTTAAATCCTTAATGTGCACATCCCCTCCGTGGCGGGTCCCACGAAGGGCAATCAGAGGATTGAGAGCCATTTCCCGCAATGATCCAAAACATTAGTTCCGCAAATCTCAACATTGTCCACACCGTCACAATCACCTCTTCGTCACCAATACCGGTACCAACATCACACAGAAATCACACAATGAAACAACCACAACAGATATAGAGTACAACACAAAGCGATTACTTGACTAAGTAGGGTCACCTACCTGACGTACGCAGCCAAGGACTCCACACGCGATTCTAGAAGCAAAGGAGTATTGAGTCTCGGATAGCAGCTAAGGGTATTAGGCCGCAGGTACAAGTGCGCGAGTTGAGACCCATGGAGGAAATTAGATGACAAGTTAGGTCGGGGCTTCATTAGGGTTCGTGTAGTATATAAGGTGAAAGGTAGCATGAAAGAGCATTCATTCATATCATATATCAATCACCCTAAACTAGCAATAGCCATCTTGCCTCGTTGTATTTGTAATCCGTCTCGAATATTTCTAGTGCTACTTTGGAAGGATATCGTCTCCTTCTCGTGATTGTTTCCCATGTTGGATTTTCCGCATCAATAAATCTCGTGTGTTAATCTCTTATTTACGTACTTAGCTCACATACTTTGACCATACAATCTCATGATCATTTAACGAATAAACTTTTTTGGCTAGAACTTAACCTATTCGGTAAAACGTACCAAAACACCAATTTTGTACTGTCATTTAGAATACTAAGTAAAAACAGGCATAAAACGAAATTGCTCATTTATTTAAATATATTTTACTCCACTACTATTCGGTAAGGAGTAGGGAATACAAAAAAACAATGGAGGGTGCCTTGTTAAGTGCACTAATAATCAGAGTATTTTATTTGTTAAAAGCCCTGCAATTGGTTCTAATTTCTCCGACTGTTCCTTGAAGAACATCAACATTTCCCAATTTAACCATAGCCTTCACAAAACTCTGTTGAAACTGAGCATTATTGGCACCCATATTTGTAACCATATTACTTGTACGCGGGTCATTTGATATTTCTTGATCAATCTGCAAAAGCCCTTTACCAATTCTAAGTTGGTTGTAGTATTCACTATCTAAAGAAAATGATGTGTTCTGGTCTAGGAAAACAGAAGGATCCAACTTTGAACTCAATCCGCAAATTGCCCTAAGCTTCTTAATCAAAGCACCATTCATAGTCCTATCCGCATGCCCGGATCCTTGGAAGTCAAAAAGTCGATCCCGGAAAAAGTGACAATGGGAAGAACCAACGCTGTGGGCACCTAGTAGTATTACCATATCGTTCAAGGTTAATCCTTTTATAGTAAAAGCATGTAATGCTTGATCAACGGTGATGTTTTGCATTGGCAAATTCGCCTCACTCGCTTTGGACACCAGCCCATCACGTCGGCCTGTTGGAACATCGTACTTTTCACCGCCAGATAAAACAACCGAGTCTCTAGCCGCGAGGGCTATTATGTCCGCACAAGAGACTGTTTTAGGACATGTTTCTTCAAGCTTGGACTTGATCTTGTCAATCAGATCGAACTCTCTAATGGTTAAATTTGGTTCTGCTGTTTTCTCTGGTTCCTTATTTGTGCTACTTGGATCTATCAATAATGATGCATCACAACCCTGAGTCATAGTTAAATTTGTTAGGTTTAGCCAGACTTTAAGCAATTGGTAGAAAAGAAATTAAGGGAGTACGGAATAATTATATTGGCTTGTATTCAGTTGTAATATCTTTTTTAACTTATATTAATCACATTTGACATTAACAACCGAAAATTTGATTTTGAGATTGAATATTCGATCCATATTCAGGTCTACACTTTAATTAGGAAGAATGATGAGCATGTCACTTTGATAAGAGAATTTCATTATAAGATTAGGGGTAATAATAATAGTCAATCCATTTTAGCATATCAAATTTTGAAATAGGACTATTAATTTGTTATAAATTTTGAAAAGTACAAGGCAACAACATTGGAACGGAGACTCGGAGAGAGTAAATATATAAGTATGTATGCGCGCGCGCGCGCACACACACACAGATATATATAGAATCAACATCTCGTGCAAACTTTCTTACGGTGTGAACAGTACGAACCAACGAAAAAAAATTAAGGTTGGTTCGTACGGTTCACACTGTAAGGGAGTTCGCACGAGATCTTGACCCATATATATGGGTCAGAAATCCGGTGATAATGAATACGATAAAGAGAACCGTGAGAACCATTACTAAATCCCTCCACCAAATCTCGATTTGAAAGTTTAAGTGAATTATTCAGCCTTAACTTGGTATGTTCAAACACATTATTTGGTAAAACTAAACTAAATCTATTAGTTATATCACGGAAAAATATAATTCATGTACAACTATTCATATGTGCGCTATAATGAGCTCTGGATGCAAGAAAATGAGTACTAGATTAATGAAAATTGTGAGATACAAGAAAACTGCTGTTGCACACATGAAAAATAATAAAATGTATTCCGCCTTAATATTCGTCAATATGACGTCTGTGTATGAAAATTGAATGAAGGAGATGGGAGGGAGATGGGTGACGCCTATAATTGTAAAAAAGTATTGTATAGCTTTAATGTTTTACGTGTGTAATTAACTCTAATTCAGTATTTTGTAACTTTAATGTTTAAAGTGTTAAACTTTAAATTATTGTTGTGTAACTTTAATACTTTAAGTATGAAACTCTAACTTAGTATTTTGTAATTTTAGTATTTAAAGTGTGTAAGTTTAAATTATTGTTGCATAACTTTAATGTTTAAAGTGTGTAACTGTAAATTAATATTTTATAACTATAATCTTAAAAGTGTGTAACCAGGGGCGGAGTCAGGATTCGAAACTATATAGGGCTAAATTTAATTAACATACAAATACATTTTTTTGGTACAAAATTTTGTGGAACCGGTATTGCACTATATTACTGATCAAAATAATAATGTATTCAATTCCGTTTACGAGTAAAATATTTATTTATTTGAATAGAAGTACCTCCCGATTGACAAGAATCTCTTGTTACGTTCAATTATCCATTAATATATGCTACAGAAAAAAATAATATAATATGAATACTTTTACAAAAAATTAACACATTTTCCAAATTAAAAGATATTTTAATTACTAAGTATTTTGAAATTGCCAAAAAATACTCATCTCTTTCATAAAAAAAACTAGGTATATGCTTTTGTAAGTCGCTTGTTGTAACTAAATTACTTTATATAATTATATAATTATCCGACCTATATATTTCTGTAAAATCAAAGTCAAATATATAGCCCGTAATGGTGGAGTTTAGTGGTTAAAATTTGGGCGAAATTCTCAGGAGACTCGGGTTTAAGTCTCCCTAAGAGCAAAATCTTGTAG
This sequence comes from Silene conica, assembly GCA_029255685.2. NCBI lineage: Eukaryota > Viridiplantae > Streptophyta > Magnoliopsida > Caryophyllales > Caryophyllaceae > Silene > Silene conica. The sequence goes on from CM055312.2 coordinate 64,420,569, forward strand.
AGCATTCTTGACCCGAGTTTAGATATATAATCATCTCGAAAAAAAAGACGTCATATATGAAAATATGAAAGGAATATTGATTTAAACTTTTATCATATGAAATTTATATACTGGTCTACAATTTAAACAATCTTGATTTTTATGACACGTAAGTGACGATATAACACATTTATTGTTTGGTTAAAATGCACCGATATTTTAATGAATCTTAGAAAAGAGAAAAAAATGCACCGATATTTTAATGAATCTTAGAAAAGAGAAAAAACAAATTGCTCAATGTAGGATTCGAACACATGACATCTGGATATACAAAAATTTATTGAAATCCCCACAACCAAGTGTGCTATTGTAATAATATGATCTTATTAACAATAAATTTTAATTTAATCCTAAATTCTTATAGGGCTATAGCCCATGGAGCCAATGGGCTGGCTCCGCCCCTGTGTGTAACTACAAATTATTATTTTGTAACTATTTAATGTTGAAAGTGAGTAATTACAAATTGTATTGTGGAACTTTAATGTTTAAAGTGTGGAACTTTAATGTTTAAAGTGTGAAACCTTGTATTAGTTAAGGGGACTTTAATGTTTGAAATGTTTAACTTTAAATTTCAATTTTACAAAGTGCAGTAATGTTTAAATAATGGAACTTCAATGTTTAAATAGTGTAATTTCAATGGTTAATTAGTATTTTGAAACTTTAATATGTAAAGTATGTAACTTTAAATCAATATTTTGTAATTTTATTATTTAAAGTGTCTAACTGTAAATTAGTATTTTGTTACTTTAATATTTAAAGTGAATAACGTTAAATTATATTGTGGAATTTTAATGTTTAATGTGTGGAGCTTTAAATTAGTATTATCGAAGTTTAATGTTTAAAGTGTGGAATTTAAAATTAATATTTTGGAACTTCAATGTATAAAATGTATAACTTTAAATTTCAATTTTACAATGTGCAACTTCAATGTTCAAATAGTGTAACTTCAATGTTTAAATTGTGTAACTTCAATGTTTAATTAGTATTTGTAACATAATATTAATATTTAAAGTCTGTAAATTTAAATGAGTATTTTGTAACTTTAATGTTTAAAATGTGTAACTCTAAAATAATATTTTGTAACTTTAAATTTTAAGTAAGTAACTTCAAATTATATTGTGAAACTTTAATGTTTAAAGTGTGGAATTTAAAATTAGTATTGGGAAACTTTAATATTTAAAGTGTGTAACTTAAAATTTCAAGTGTACAAACTACAAAGTGCAACTTCAATGCTTAAATAGTGTAACTTCAATGTTTAATTAGTATTTGTAGCTTTAATATTTAAAGTGTGTAACTTTTAATTATGATTTTGTAACTTTAATATTTAAAGTGTGTAACTGTAAATTAGTATTTTGTAACTTTAATGTTTAAAGTAAAGAATTTTAAATTATATTATGAAACTTTAATGTTTAAAGTGTGGAACTAGAAATTGGTATTGAAGAACTTTAATGTTTAAAGTGTGTGAGTTAAAATTTCAATTCTACAAAGTATAACTTCAATGTTCGTTTACATAATTTAAGTTCAATGTTTAATTAGTATTTTCTAACTTTAATATTTAATGTACGTAAGTTAAATTAGTATTTTGTAGCTTTAATGTTTAAAGTGTGTAACTGTAAATTAATATTTTTTAACTTTAATGTTCAAAGTGAGTAAGTTTAAGTTATAGTGTGGAACTTTAATGTTTAAAGTGTTAAACTTTAAATTAGTATTATCTAACTTTAATGTTTAAAGTGTAGAACTTTAGATTAATATTATAGAAATTTAATCTATAAATTGTGTAACTTTAAATTTCAATCGTACAAAGTGCAACTTTAATCTTTAAATAATGTAACTTTAATTTTTAAATCGTGTAGCTTCAATCTTTATAACCTCAAAAGAATGAAAAAAAATGATTTGATATAATGCAATATTAAGTGGACATGGTGTAACTTCTAATTGATATCTGTCTAACTCCAAGTAAATATAATGTAATTTCAATTTATATTTTGTAAATTAAGTTATATGGTAGATTAGTTAGTTAATTTCAAGTACATATGGTGTAAATTCAAACGGATATGATGTAATTAGAAGTGGTGTAGTTTCACTTCATACTATGAAACTTCAAATATATGAGTAGGATAATTAATTTAGAAAAAGTCCATTGTGATTGTGGGAGTAGTAAAGTTATACAACACAAATAATGCAGATAATATTGATTAAATGACTTACCCTAACATAACAATCATGGAAATGCATGCGGATTAATGCCGGAGCTGCAGTGTAATTTATCGCATATCGCTGCTGAACGAGTTGTCGGACTATGGCTTCAGCCTGTGGACATGTTTGATCGTAAAATCCAACATGAAGGGCTATACTAAGAGAAGGAGTTAACGAAATGAGGAAGATGAACGAAACAACCATCAATTCCATTTTCTGTTTGGCAGAATTAAACAATATTTCATGATGTTAGTAAAAAAAGTTTAATAATTTGCAAATAAATAAATTAAATAACAAGACTCATTTTGCACCACACAAACCTTGACAGTGAACTTGAATACAATTGCTCGCTCTAATAGGTCTCGATACAAATAGAGGGTAAATATAAAGTATCCTTTCTAGTAATTATGTCGAATAATAATAAATCAATTTATAATGAGCTATGGAACAAAGAATGATGATACATACATTTAATATTTAAAGGAATTGCACAGATGCTCAACACTGAAATTGGAGATAACAAGAAAGGTGCATTCAACAAGGATGATTATAGTAGGAAAGGACGGTTGTATCAGAAATTGAGTAAAAATAAGTGTTCATTTAACTTGGCACTATTAAATACATATGAATTACTGAAGTTATAGTGGAAATTAATAATATAGTGAGTAGTTTTTTAACAAGTTTGTTGTGTAATTGTTTAGTAAGTCTTGCTTGCGACGGGTCACCATTTGTGACGGATATTTTGTGAGATAAAATGGATAGAAAATGAGTTAGTGGAAAAAGGGGACCACATGAATAGTGTTGGAGAGAGAGAAAAAGTGGGTATTTTGTGAGAGAAAACGGTATCCGTCACAAGTTTGCAACGGATAGTGCCGTTACAAATAAGAATTTGTGATTGTTTAAAGGTTTTAGCATGCGTATGTCACAAGTGGACATTTACAAGATTGACTACTTTGAAGGATTGAAGCGAAAAAAGTGTAGACGTCGTATTGTGGTAGGTTACATGGTATTACATCCTTTTTTATGTGATTTGTATGCTAGGATAGGAAATCTTGAAGGAAAAGTTAACAATATATTGTGTGTTGTTGCTTATTTATTTTGAGTAAAGTTGATAATTTTATGTTTCACATTTTAAATCAACATTGGTATGTTGTGATATGATTTTTGTGGTTCATATGTTGTTGGAATGGTATAAATGTCGGTTTGAAGGTATGGTGAATGACTCATTAATTTGACAATTAGGTGATGGAATGCTGTTCACTCATTGAGTTTAATGTTGGTACTGATTTTTGGTCCGTGCAAAAAATTACACGGGTTATTTTCAAATCATATTATTCTAAAATATGTATCATTGGAACTAAATTATAATTGTTCATACATTTTATATATATATCTAAAGTCTATACACTTTTTTTTTATCGAAATTCATTTTTTTTATTAATCCTGATTTGCTATTATAAATTAAAAAACTTATTATAAGTTATTATACTTTTCAATTGATCATATTTATTTAGTTCAAAATTGAGTCAATAATGTCTCTAATAGTGTCATTATATCTCTTTGACTTAGAAATTGTCCTTCTAGTAAAATAGTAACTCGTCAAATTATTAATTAATTATTAATTAATCATTGTTAAGCATATTTAATTAGTTACCTAGCTACATTTCATAATTAAATACGTGTGTATTTCCGTTCTATGAATCAACTAATATTATATTATTATAATAAATAAATAAGTTAAAAGGTTTTTTCTGATGATATACATGTTAGGTTAGGGAGGAGAATCGATCACGGTTTGCGAGTAAATCATGTAGGAAATGGGTAAAAAGTTGTTAATATAGGATTTTTGTAATATGCATTTTTTATATAAGACTGTATAAAATTTGTAGTGTTTTTAATGACGATCACTCTCCTTGTATTGTTTTTAATAAAGACAAAATTTCAATATTTTCTAGAGCATATTTCAACATTTTATCATTACTCTATTTTATGCTTTTATATATCAACAATGATTAGTCGAGTGTTTATTTTTTTAAGACTATTTTCACTATATGCATGTCATAACCATTATTTAATACTAAAAAAATTATAATTGTTGAATATATTCATGAGGTACTAACTTATGCTTATATTTTTTTTAAAGAAACTTCTAATATCTTGTTCTTTAATTTTTTAGTTCATTTACCGTTAATTTATAGTTGTATTTAATATTTAGTATTTAAATTTCTTGGTACACTGATAATTGTTATATAATAATTTGAGTAATATACTGCGACTTTTATAACATTGATTTTTTATCAATTGATGTACAGTTATTGTAATTTATTATTTATTGTTGTAGTAATAAATTGGATTGAATTGTCTTAATTGGTGTAATTTATTAATGCTGTAAAATTTTGGACGGAATTATTATTAATTTAAATTATACACAAATATTTACGACCAAAATTTAAACATAAACATTTACGTACCAAACATAAGTATAGTCGGTTTTACTAATTAATTTATTCGATGTGGGTCCGACATTTGCTGTTAAAAAAATTGCTTGTAATAATATGAATACTTGAAAATAATTGAAATGATATTGGTTTTATACAGATAAGATTATTATTTGTAGATCATTAGTTATTTTGTTAAGGTTTTTTTCATTGTCAAGTTTATTCTTATATATGACGATGACAATGAATGATTAGTCGACTTTCTATATTTTAATTTCATGTTATCTCAATTTATTAAAATATAATAGTTATTATTTTTTAAAGAAATATTATTATAAATTAGTACGATATATAAATATTGTACTATTTAAATATTATGCATGACATATAAAACGATATATCTTCTTGAACATAAATATTACGCATAACATTTGGAACGGTATATTGATTGAACATAAATATTTATGAGATAATGAGTTATTTATTTACATTTTGTATTTTTTTGTAACAATATTGCAAATTGTAAATTGTATCAGTTCATGTATTTGATCGGAATTTATTTTATTTGTTATTGTAATTTATTACTTACTGTTGCAAAAATTTGGATTTAATATTTTTGTTGTATTTAATTTTCTGTATTCGTTAGTAATCAATAATTTTTTTTTGTAGAGAACGTAAACATTTTGGTTTTTACGTTTAAATAGTAATTAATTCAATGTGTTTTTTTGGCGGGTCCCACGTTTTCTTAAAAAAAATTAATAGACTTGTGTATGGTGACGTGGAAGCATGAAATGCAAGAAATGATCTTGCATTAATATAGATAAGATATATTCTTAATATATTTACAGAATTAACATTTGTCATAAACTCATAAATTTATTATTTTTTAATTAATTATCTTTAAAAATTAGTTATGTTTCCAAATGAAATACTTTTATAATAATATAATTAATTAACATTCTCGCAAAATTTAATATTTCCAAAAATTAACGTCATATTTCACTATACAAAACCAAATAATTGGAAATGTAATGATTATTGTAGTCGGGAATACCGTTAAAAACATTTTTAAACCCAAAAAAATGCTTATTTCGAGGTCTTAATCGTGATTTTTAGCCATAATCCGACTACTCTGCTTTGTAATCTTGCTCACAATGTTGTCTTTAAGATAAACACTCATCGGGTTTCTCAAAATCAGTGTCTGAAACTAGGCATAATGCTAAAATTAAGTTATCCCTTGCATGCATCTAAATCTTTTGATGATCAAGATCAAATTTTATTAATTGAACTACATATATCTTAATTTTTATTATTATCAATTCTAAATATAGTAGATATATACACATGCAAGTAGCTATTAATCAGGGCCGTGTCAAGACAAATGGTGGCCTAGTGCAAAAAATTTATAAGACCTCAAATTTACAAAACGTAGAAAAACTTATACAATATTAATAAGTCAATAATATCATGAAAGAAAAATAAATACAAGATAGACAAGAAATTGACATCTTCACCAAAAGCAAAAAGTTAACCAATTTAAATATGTACCGTGCACATATACATATTAACATATATGCTTAGAAGTTTTAATCAAGTATACCAACGACGAATCCGCAAACTTCGAATACAAATTTTACAAACTATCAAATTTGAAATTAATGCTTGTACAATGTACATACACTAATATTATATTACACTAAAAAATTCTACCCAATATTGCAATAAGAAGTAATCACTATCAGAAACATCCAACAGCTGAGTTTTAAAGGTTTTTCAATAATCATGAATATAGTATTGAAAATATAAAATTTATCAAAATCAAGAAGAAATATTACCTATTTCGATCTCTTTGAAATTCGAGTATAAATTTCGGTTTTTTATTATTGATAAACTTGAAACTAATTGTATTGAAAAGTTTGTATTCCTATTTCCCTGATTGTGAACTTGAGAAATTTATTTTGGATATATTGGGATAATCTTATTTAAAATTTATAAATAAAACGTTAATTAATTTATGGGAGATTTAAAGACTAAATTTAACTTTTTTTAGAAAGGAAATCAATTATTTTGGGAAGGAGATTTGATAAATAAGGATTGAATTAGTCATTAATGCACTATGCTATCTCTAACTCCATTAATATAATTTTTTTATTATGGGTAATGCTATGTTGAGACCCCCAAAGTTTTGAGGCCTAGTGCTAGTGCACATAGAGCGCCATGATGTAGACGGGCCTGACTATTATCATCATCTAAATCAAAACAAATAAGTTTTATCTACATTCATGTTAATAAATGACACAAATCAAGCAAGCTCTGAACTTAATGCATTCTAACCAAGGTTGAGCATATGAGATACTCTAATACGATTGATAGGATGCCTAACACCAATGGCCTAATTAATTAAACACTAATAATCATAAAAGTTTGAACTAAAGTTAAATGTTTATACCTTTGTAGCGTGATTTCCACTGGAATCGTTGTAGTGATGATGAGATCTTTTAGCCCCAAATGCTAGTCCGCAATTTAAGTCTACCAGTACTCGTTTGGATCACTCTATTTAGTTTACTAGAACCCTTGAAGAGAACGTATAAGTCGTGTACACGAAAATAAGCTCCAAACCAATAACAATGGAAGAGAAGTCTTAGTTTTATTCCTCTCCTCTTTCTCTCTCCTTTTTACGGTTTTTAGTGCATGATATGTGTTTACTCACTTGTCTTTGTTGTGCATAAATAATGAGTATGTCAAACATAATTATTGTATAAGTGACCAATCAAATGTCATGCATAAAGGACTCGATGCATGCTCATTTCGTTGCCATTTTCACATTTATACATATGTACGATTTTCACAACATGTTTCCTATTTGTTTTCAGTTTATGCACTTCTACTCCATGAATTTCACTAAATTAGCCTATAATTGGCAAGACATTTCAGGTAACTGATTTGGCCAAAGTAGCTTATTTGACCAAAATTTCAGGCACCTTATTTTTCCGTAAGCGTTTGGCAAGTACCTTATTTAATCAAACAAGCTACTTGAAATTAAATGTTACCTAGAGTAGAATTTGTTATTTCATGTAACTAATTTGCTTTTTTTTTTTACTTTTTTGCCCCTTAAATCTATACTATTAAATAACCCATATACTTTTACGTCATTTCATCAAAATCAATTACTTTTTCAGTTAGTTTGCCAAACAGTTTTTTATATAATCAGCTACCTTATTTGTTCTTAATTTTCAGCTACGTTATCAATTACTTTTTTCAGGTTCCAATTACTTTTTCAGTTTTCTACTAACTTTTTAGGTTTCAGGTACCTTTTCAGTTAGTTTTATCAAACAGAGGCTTAGTATTTTCTCCTACTTTATTTGATAGACCTTATACGATATAGTTCACAAGTGAAATTTAATCCTTGGATTTTCCCTTGTCAGATATGTCAATTTAGCTATTTGTTATTCCAAGTTATATTATAATTATATACACTGTTGTTGAAGTCTGTTCTCCATATTTGTTATAGTTGATATTTAATTTATTTTTATATAGAGAAATGATATGTCATAGTTGAAGCATATCTCTTGTATACGACAGAGTAATTTAATGTCCACTTAATAATGTTCATGATGAAAAGTAATTGGAAATGATATGGCATAGTCGTTATTTGAATTTTTACCCTTTTTTTGTAATCAACAAAATTAAGGAGGATTTAATTTCAATTGATTTAGATGACATGTAAAATGGAAATGTGTAACACCTCTTCTTTATAGATGTTGAGTTGTGACTCAACTCGGCAAAGTCAGTCGAACTCGGCCGAGTAAGTGCAACTCGGCCGAGTACTAAGCCTTTTTAGGTTAAAAAAACTCGGGTTTTAGACCCTTAGCGAGCGTCTCTAAGGTACTCTAAGGAACGAATACAACCGGTGTAAATAACTCCCAAGTTAGATTATGGTCAAGCCTTAGGAAAGGAAAACCCCCTTCAATAGAGGTATATCATAAAGTGACCCAAAGATGGTTCCAAGTATCTGATTTGGATTTCTCGGTATGATTAAGACATTAAAAACGGAGTAGAGGCACCAAAACAGTGGCAAATAGTCGAATTACTTGCTTACTACCATGAAAGATGAGTTTTAAAATCGATTTGGGGAAGAAGATATCAATGCCAATACTAACCCTAAAACTGAAAATGAAACTTTAAAAACTGACCTTGAATGTTGATTGAAAGACGGAGATGACAACGGAGCGGTGTGCGAAGGGCGGACAAAAGTAAGAACTTGAAATTTTGGGGGTTTTTAAGAGAGAGAGGCTTAAGGGGCGTGATACAGGAAGAAATAAGAAGTTTTGGGTGTTTTATCGAGTTTTAGGAAAGTGAGGAACCCAGTTTTTCACGAGGGTACTCGGTCAAGTGCCACGCACTCGGTCGAGTGTCCTATACTCGGTCGAGTGCCGAGTACTTGATCACCAATACTCGGTCGAGTGCCCTGTACTCGTTCGAGTACCAGTTCTCAGCTTGCTCAAATTATTCTACTAACAAGACACGACCAAAATTTTTTTTAAACAGAATCATGCTTGAACCTGCAATCAACGTAGCTTGGGCGGGGGTGCCTGAGAAAAGTCACTCCTTCCCGATTAGTTCGAAACATCCACAAAGTCATACAAGTACCGTAACACTCCCCAAACTCGGTTACTTCGCAAAACGTTATCCGCATGACAGAGTTTCTATCGACCCGGTTTCACTACCCAAGTAGTTTTTAACCACCGGCCAGTCCACCAAAGTCTTACCTTACAACGGAACAACATGACCCCCGCTTTTTAGGAAGTCTTTTACTTATGCTAACTAAAACCAGTACTCATACTGTCCTTCTCATGAAGACTGGGACTTCACTTCCACATCTCAAGTAACACCCAACAAGGGTTCTAGCACTACTTCTGGTATTCCAGCAGCACCCTTAACACGCACACACATCTATTCACGTTAGATCTACACATTTTTTGTCACCATTCACAAGTACTAAGCACATCAGAATTTCCCCTCCTATCATACTACCCTTAGCGCGGTGGTTGGCTTAAGCGTGTTGGGGCCAAAATTCTGAAATGAGGGAGCCTTCTCATTCAAAATCGAACTCGGGGCTCCCAACTCGCATACACCAAGTTCATTTTATTAGACTCCCTATTTTCATTACAATCTTTGGTTTAGGTTCCAAAATCATCGCTCTGATACCACTTGTTACACCCCAGATCCCAAGGAGCCTTGAATAGGCCTTCCTTAGAATACAAAGGCGCTACCATCTCGGTTACCCGAGTAGTAAATATCAAATATACCATTTCAGAACTGTTTAAGGTTCGTTACTTAAGTTACAACTCATCATAAAAAGGAAAATAAAACTCTGTCTGACACCATGCTCTAGATAGGATCTAAACACTACTCTTTTGTCGCCACGTCCCCAGCTAATACATAAGCATCCATGCATCACCTCTAAACAAATCACCTGAAAACATTGCACTGCTCACCATTTCCGTACAATAATGGATCACCGCAGACACCACAGACAAACATACACAAGCGTCAGTCTCAGTACATAACAGTTACACGAAGGTATTACGGAAAACATAATTACAAGATACAACCATAATAATCTTTGGCATACACTGCTCATCATTCTCCATCCACAACCCTTCCGTCACAACATCACACCATTCCACTAAGTCATCTCAGCGCATATTTCCCCACTTACCACAGTAAGGGGTACCCAAATCACTAATGTGTACATCCTCTCCGTGGCGGGACCCACGGAGAGCGATCATATGAGTGGGATCCGTCTCCCGCAACGGTCCCACACATTACCTTTACATTGCTCACCGATATACGGCAGTACCATGATCTCATACAGAACGGCGGTGGCGTTACCACCACAACATACGTACGTACAAACAGTACAAGTACTTAAATGAGTAGGGTTTCCTACCTGATATGCGTATTCAAGATCCTTGCGTGACTCCGACGTGGTATGGACGACCCCTCCCAATCTCGCTGTATAACTGGTAGGGATTAGGTCTTGCGTCGGTTAGCCCCACATGGTAAGGTGGTATGTAAATATGGAAGTCTAGGAAGGAGAGCGTGGCAGGAGAAAAAGAGCCCTTTATGTTCTAGGGTTGCAGAAATGAGAAAGCGTTTAAATATGATTGGGGTTTTTACTTGGATCCTGACGTGGAATAATCCCGCTGACCCGAAGCCCTCCGCCGAGTACAATCCACTTGGCCGAGTAGGGCTCACTCGTTGTCTCAACATAACTAGATTACTAGGCATAAACATGATCAACTTAACACCACCATGATTAACTTAACGCGGTACCACAAGATTACATCAAACAAGGAAAGAAATTCACCATGCGTCATAAATTACAAGCTTACTCGCACAAGGAAAAGAAATCGGTCATACATAAAGAAATCAATCACGCATCAAACATATATATCACATCTCATAATCATGCGATTCTTTATCTCCCACTTTTTAAGGAACTTCGTCCCCGAATTTCACCCGACAACACCTTCCTCAGTCCCGTAAGATCACATTACTATATATACCCGCGGACATCAGGCTTAACACCCTTCCTAGGTGAGGTATTCAGTCAATTACACAGTACTTGGTCGAGTACTATGTACTCGGTCGAGTACTGTCTGCTCGGCCGAGTTCAGAACACTCGGTCGAGTGTGGCATACTCGGCTGAGTCCTCCTCGGCAGTCCTTGTACAAACAAGAAAAACTTCACATCGAACAGTAATAGAACTAACATATGGCCCTAAGGCCTTTACCAACACTTGTCCCTACTAGCCCGTACCGCGCGGGTACGCTAACATTCACAACATAGTCTAAAATTACTAGTGTGTCCAAAAGTTAAGAGTTCATCACAGTTACTAGTAAAAACATCATCACGAGGCTACTCATGCCTCGTTCCCATCTTCATCATTTCCATCATCCTGCATCCGTCCCTCCGAGTAGGCCACTGCATCAGTCGCACCTGCATCCCCTCCATAGCCTCCATAGCCGGATATCTCTCCATACTCTCATCTACCCTGGTCATCGATCTGTCTGCCGTTGTTTACTCCGCACGGTCCTGCCATTCATCCATCAGGCTGCTGACAAAGCTCTGGCCACCTAGCACGATCCACTCCAAAAGCTCGGAAGACACCATCATCATTACCCGCTCCGCTCCACCAAGCTGGATCCGCCGTCTACAGTCCCACCCCATGGTGTAACCTGTTAACCTCATGAGTGTGTCTCAAGATCAGCGTGGCCGACAAGCGCTCGGCTAACGCATAAGGCTGCATACGGGGGTCCTGCACTGACGGGTATGTTGGGTAATGGGGAAAGTAAGAGGGTTGCTAGGTGTGGTAAGGCTCAAAAGGCTAGGTCTCTCTCTGGGAACTCTATGCTCTCCATATTTGGGTTTGCCTAGTCCGACGACCCGCCTGATACGCTCCTCCGCTGCGGCATTTTTCAAAAACTATAATAGTTCACAAAATGACTGGACGGTTATTTAATTATAATTTTTGGAAGTTCCAACATGACGTTTGATTGTTGAAATCTTAAGTTATGTAAGTTTCAATATAAAAGTTTAATCAAATATTAATTATGTGATGTAACCACGTAATACTCTGATATGGCATTAGTAACATGAACAGTAGGCATATGATATGAATATGAACCTTATTATATGATAACATAACCTTATTTATTTCAGTGAGTTATATGTAAAGTAGTTTCATTTATACAGATGCTATTACATTAATTAAAATTTTGCCTAATGTCTTTTCTAAAAATTGTGTGCATAAACATGATCTTACGTATATAATATGATTACTAATAGGAAATGTTTTAATTTGTTAAGTATGAACTATGAGTTGGCTGATTGTCTACAATGATGTAAATGTGTTAATTCTGTGTCAAAATTTCCAAGGGTATATAGGTGCTAGTAACCTTGATTTTGTTTTACTACGTAGCATGAAATTGATAAATATGTTTTGTTGCTTTAAAAGTCGGATGCTAGTTGCCCAGTATAGAGTAATTAACTTATCAGATGATTTGTGACTGTTGTTTCAGTGATCTTCTTGAGCATTGAATGTGGAATTTTATAATGGGGTTACGGGGACGTAACCATGTTTTAAGGAGGATAGGATTGTAAAATCTTGATGGTTTACAATCTGGCTAAGTGGTATGTTGTGATTGGCTGACTGAGATTGACCATGCATGGAGTCTGCTGTTTTAATTTGTTATGTTTCGGTCAATGTTGCGGTTCTTTAAGTGTCATGTACTTCTGTCATATGTTAAACTTTGGGGACACAGTTTCTTAAGAGGGCACTTCACGTTTTAGAGCTTATATATATGTACTACTTGTGTTTGTCTTATGCTTGTGGGGTTGTTTTGTTATCGTTACGGGGTGGCGAACTTCGTGACGAAGTTCATTTTAAGGAGGCAAGACTGTAATACTCTGTATATTAGCCTCGGTCAACGGTAGTCAAACCATGTTTTATACAAGTATTTCAAATGGAATGTTTATAAAGTATTTTACGTAAACTGTTATTATTTTATAAATCGTATTTCTACGATTATTTCGTATTTCATAATCATTTTATATTTGATGATTATTTCATAAAATGGCATTTCATTCGTATTTCTTTAATTTAATAATATATTTATAATTAAACATATTTCCTATTTTATATTTATTTCTCATCTATACTTAATTTCTATTTTGGTATATTTAAGTCGTAATTGTATTAAATTAAATCTATTTTTATATATTCTTTTGTAATTGCTAGTATTTTAATATTTTTGTAATTCATATTATATGGACCAAAATACTACCGTACTAATAATTTTATATTTTTGTAATTAATTTAATATTATTTATTAATATTAAATTAAATGTTATACCCGTGTTTTTGTATAAATAATGGAACAAGTATAATTAATTATATGTACTCGTTTATTTTAAGTTAACAGGTTGAGAACGGAATATAGATGTCAGAGTGTCTCAAGATGCGTGATGGGCCGAGTAAGAAAGTGTTGGGCTCGGGTTTGGAGTTGAGTGAACCCATGTGAACAACACAAGGGAACCCTAATATGAATATCCCTCGACATAACCCAGTTTCCCTCCTCCTCATACAAGTCTACAATTCTAAAACCCTACCTTCCTGTCATCGACATCTTAAAAAAAAAATACCCTCAGCAACCTTCAGCCACCATGGATAGAGGAAGACGAGAAGTAGAAAACCTTACGAGTCGGGAATTACACAAGGTATGATTTGATAACGTTTTATCGCTTTACTATATCATTTCCTGTTATTATCTCCTAGAAATGGATATATGCGAACTAGACCAGACCCTAGGTTGTGTTAGGACCAACCGTAGACAAACCATGACCGTGGTAGTAGTGGTTAGACTCGAACAGCGCAGTAAGACGGGATTGAAGGGGGGAGTTGAGGTGGTTATTCTGACCTGTGGTATTACTCAACCAAGATGGGATGCTGGGAGGTGCTTCCTGGGGGTAGAAAGACAGCCATGGTAGTCGGTGCTGGACGTAAGGATCACCAGTGGTGGTGGTGAATCTGGGTTGTCGAGGGTAGGGGTAAAACGAAGGGGATAGGCGTGAGTGTGCTTTGATTTCTAATGGGTTCACTCGGGGTGGTTGTCTTGGTGTTGTTTGTCGTGTCATGATGGTCCTGGGTAGGCAGCTGATAGGTAGTGACAGACTGACAGGTGAGTTGCGGTGGTTGTCGAAGGGAAAATAGGGCATACTCCGTTTACCGCGGGGTGTGCATGGAGTTTAGAGGCGTCGGGGTGGTGGATGTGGTAGCTCTTGGTGGCGGCTCAAGGGTGGAGTTTATAGCTGGTAATCCCTACTTGAGGTTGGGGCCAGTGGCGGCGGTTGTGAGGGTCAATGCTTGTAGTGGTAGTGTCGGGAAGTCGGGTGTCGCGTTTGTGCTTGTTACGGCTACTGCTACTACTCAACGTGTTTGTTTATTTTATACGTAGGTTAGTAGTACACAAGTATATTATATTATATTTATTAGTTTAAATTATATTTAATTAGTTATGTTTGTGATAAGTGTTTTTGGAGTATCGTGATTTTAATAGTATAACTCGTAGTTCCGTGTCTCGTAATACATGTGATTATTATATCGTTATTTAATTGTTAGTTAAATTTTATATAATTTCTTATTTAATTAGTATTTGCACATATAATAAATTATGTTGAGACAGTCTCTTCTATATCAAGACTTGTGATAATACGAATAACATAGTAATAATGTGATTATTGGTTTTGTGACGAAATGTTATTAATCGACTTATTAATTTAATTGAACTTGGTCACGTTTAGTATGGCCTCGTTATGTGTAATTTTTTTGATTAAGTAATTACTTAATTAATTAATTTGATTAAGTGGACATATAATATTTGTTTAGGTAATTATAATAGTGAGTAATTATGTATATTATATTGTTAGGTGACGATTTTGAAGTGGATAATTTTGTTTACTTACTGCCTTGCTATTGTATTATATTGCTATCTAGGTAGGATACACTGGATCTATACTCTACGGTGTGTTAAGAATGGGTGTTGAATTGTATGTATTGGATGTTGAGAATGATTGACATGAGAATGATATTTGGTAATTGTTTATGTTAAAATTGCATTCATGAGCATGGCATATGCATTGGATATGGATTCGAGATGATAGTATATTATTGGGCTTAGGCTAGTTATGCAGGACTATACCTAATGACCTCAGCTGTTATGCTGGTGTTCGGCGACGACCGATTATACTCTGCCGGGAGGTTCGGTAAGGGTGGGAGTTACGAGTTGAGATTGAGATTGAGCTCTGGCATGTCATGGCATTTTCATATCATTATTTGTTGCATTATGATTTTGAGTTATCCTACTCGACCGCAAGGTTGACAGTGTATTCGTGTGACACCTACGATGATCCGGAATGGGGAGTAGATTCTACAGGAAAGAGACAGATGAGCTAGGAGCTGGGGCAGCATTGTGAGATGCGGACTTGGACTTATTTAGCGTATAGATCACACTAGTCTTTTCTTTCAGAGTTTATTTTATTTCTTGTAACTCAGTTTTTTATTTGGTCTTTGGACGAGTTGTAAGATATTTTATCTATCATTTAATTATAAAGTACTGTGGTTGTTTTACTTTGTTATTCACTACCTAAGTCTTTCCGAGATGGTAACAGTCCTATTTATTTGGGAAGGTCTTGCTAAAGGCTCCTTAATAAATGGGCGTGTTACAAGTTCGTATCAGACAGGGATCCCCGTTTTTGCTCGAGGTTTTGAAAAGCTCTCCAGGAGGCCATGGGTAGCCGATTGTTGATGAGCACTGCATACCATGTTGCTACTGATGGTCAGTCCGAGAGGGCCATACAGACCTTAGAGGATCTGCTGCGAGCGTGTGCCTTAGATTTTCAGACTTCTTGGAAGCAGAGTTTGTCGTTGGTTGAGTTCTCGTATAATAACAGTTATCATTTGTCGATCAAGATGGCTCCGTATGAAGCTCTTTATGGAAGGAGGTGTCGTAGCCCGATTTTTGGGATCAGTCGAGTGATGTTCATGATCTAGGACCCGATCAGCTAGCTGAGACCATTTACCATGTTCAGTTGATTCGTGGCAGGATGAAGGCCGCCCAGAACCGGCAGAAATCCTATGCAGATGTCCGCCGTCAACCACTTGAGTTTGAGGTTGGCGATCGTGTTTTTCTTAAAGTTTCGTCGATGAAAGGAGTGAATGTAAAACCCCTCGCGAACGCGGAAAAGTAAAACATACAAAGGTGCTTTAGAAATCTAAACATGCGAGGTGCTTTAGAAATCTAAACATGCGAAAGATAAAACATAATTAAGTGCGATACAAAACAGCCCGGGATAGCATATCCCTACAGGCACAAAATACTGAAACGTAAGTCTAAGGTCTAGCTACACGATAAAGGTAAAAGTCAACGATGAAGGGTCATCGCTCGCTAGCCTCAACGTAACCCCCTGCAAACAGCCTCATGTACCTACACACATACAACATGTGCGCCACAGTCAGTGAGGAGTGACTAGGGTGCTTCTAGCCACCTATTGTCAATAACATGTAACACATAAAGCATCCAACATACTCCAACATCCGATTACATCAACAAGAGATAGGTCACCAAGTGACTCGATTCCAACAACTATAGGTCAGCCAAGTGACTCTACAAACAAGAGATAGGTCACCAAGTGACTCGACTCTAACAACTATAGGTCAGCCAAGTGACTCTACAAACAAAAGATAG
This sequence comes from Silene conica, assembly GCA_029255685.2. Lineage (NCBI taxonomy): Eukaryota > Viridiplantae > Streptophyta > Magnoliopsida > Caryophyllales > Caryophyllaceae > Silene > Silene conica. Next base: position 64,437,553 of record CM055312.2, read on the forward strand.
GTCACCAAGTGACTCCACTCTAACTACTATGAGCAGGCCGACAATCGGCTCGTCTATATACTACGACATCCCCAATCTCAGACTATACAACCCCCTGGTAGGACGACATCAAAAGACTGTCCTAGTCTAAACCTGGCCAGACTCTCGGAGCGCAAACAAGTCACGATCCCTGATTCGACAAGTGCACAAGGAACCCCCAAGACCCGAACTAGCTAGGAACGAGATATGCCCGAAGGTGGGAAGACAATCTAAGACCTGACCGTGTGGACCAAGCCACTACGGCCAACCAGCTATACAATGCAGTCAAGTGAGAACTCGAGTACTATAGCAGCGCACAGCAGGTTTACACAAATCACAATATGTTATCTCAAAGATATACAAAGACTTCAAACTCGAATGACAATCATTTCTCAAATATCTCATCATTAAACATCCATGAAACACTTAGCCAACTTCGGGAACTAATTTGAGGCGAGAGCCGGTCTCCCTTCCGGTTGCCCGGCCGGGGGGTCTTTCATCCTCAAATCCATTACCGAACCCGACATAAGCGCCGCCCAATTTCTTGGGACTTCAAACAAGCATACGAGACATACGGAAAAAGAATCAATCAAATCCGACATGTGAAACATAAGTTACAAACGATTTAATATGGTTAGGGGCTCTCAGCCGGTCAGCCATAGGCTGCCGGTTGGCCGGCTGAGAGTCCCAACCTCTCATGCCAAAATTCAGTAAAAACAACCAGGAGGGTCTCCCAGCCGGCCGGCCGGCTGCCGGTCCACCGGCTGGGAACCCCTTTTCCCAAATCTTTACAAAACAACAACAAACAACAAGATGGTCTCCCAGCCGGTCGGCCGGCCGCCGGTCCACCGGCTGGGGACCCTTTTTCCCAAGCTTTGCAAATCAAGGACAATACACAACAAACAACAAATGGGGCTCTCAGCCGGTCCACCGGCCGCCGGCCTCAGACCGGCTGGGAGTCCTCTGCCCAGAAATACGCACTTTCGCCATTTAAGAACTCAACCAAACATCATGGGATTGCTTCTATACTTCGTTTACACTACTAAAATCACAAATTACAGCATATACCAACACTCATGATGCATCATAAAATCATTATCATAGATTACCCATAATCCCTCATATCAACAATTGAAAACATCCATTATTTCCACATAAACAACATACCCATTATCAATACTAAACAAATCATGTGAGAAACATATAATCATCAAACCCTAACATGATACTAACTAATTTGCAGCATCACAACCACAATCCACATAACCTAAACATGTTTCTAGTAACTAAACATACTAAAAATCATGTATAGTGCTAATATTAGACAAAAGGCCGAGTTTCTCATTATCGTCACCTTAAAGAGTGATTCTTCACTTCTAGTCTTGAACAATGTACGAGTCCTTATCCGGGTCGTCCAAGTCGACACCTACAAACAACAAAAACGGGTTATTGAAGGGTAATTTCAAGTAAACCTCAAAACAGCCCAGAAATTGACTTTGACGAAACGGAAAAAGAAAGAGATAGAAAGAACGGAAATGAAGAGAGGAAAGCGATGGTGAAAACCTTGCGTCAAACGGAGTTGAGATGAGTAAATGGATGATGATTTTGTGAAGGAGAAAAAGAGTAAAAATGGAGAAACCAAGTTACTGTATTATTGTTATGGTGGAGATGACAGTAACGTGGGAAAGGGGAAGGAGGTGTACTTTATATTTGACTTGAGTCGGGTTTGTAAAATGTAAGGAGCGGAAAAACTTAAAACGTAAACTACCAAGTGAACGTGAAACCTTAAATTAAACAACTTAAGACGGAACTTAACGGCATTTCTTAAAATAAAACTTAAGAATTATAATTAAAATATTATTAAATTCCGAAAACTACCTTTAAATTATTAAAATTACTTTTATAAAAATACGGGATGTTACAATCACCCCATCTTTTAAAAAGTTTCGTCCTCGAAACTTGAAAGCAGTTACAAGGACAACATTAACAACTAAAACTTTCACAGAAACCTTGATATACAAAACTTAGACTTCTTTCCAAAATTTCAAAAGTAAATCCATAGTCGAGCCTCCAGCAAGGAACGTTGGGGTTCTCGTTGCCACTACAAAAAAATACTGTCCTTGCGACGGATAGAAAATCCGTCGCAAATTTGGTTTTGGGACGGACTTTGCGACGGACCTAAATTTCCCAGACCCGCGAAGTGAAAGTCAAATGGCGGGAAAGTTTGCGACGGAAAATCCGTCGCAAATATTGACTTTTGCGACGGAATTTCCGTCGCAAACAAATTGACCAGACTTGACCAAAATCTGGTCAAGGTCAAACCTTGACCAGATTTGCGACGGAATTTCCGTCGCAAATTTCCGTCGCAAAGTTATATTATACAGACCCCGCGGGTCTTATTTTTCCCCAAATCGATTTCATAAATTAAAACCTAAAACCCTAAAGGCGATTTGCGACACCCACCACCCCACCACACCACCACCCTACCACGCCGCCGCCGCCGCCGCCGCCGCCGCAGCCGCCGGCACCTCCTCCTCCTTCCTCCTTCCTCCTTCTCCTTCCTTCCTCCTCCTTCCTCCTCCTTCCTGTCCTTCTCCTTTCTTCTCCCTTCCACCTGCCACCTCACCGCCGCCACCTTGCCGCCGCCACTTCTTTCTTCCTTCTCCATTTCTCCTTATGTATGTATACTAACTTTCGTTATTTATATACCGTCTTAATTAGTTATGTTTAATCCGTCGCAAAATTCCGTCGCAAATTCCGTATTATTGTTTTTTTATTGTTATTAGGAATAGTTAGTTTAGTTTAATTGTTATTTGATTAGTTTAGTTAGTATTGTTAGGTGGTTAGTGATATTAGGTTAGTAGCTAATTTCGTCCCAAATCCGTCGCATATTGTTGTTAAGATGTTTAGGACGATTGATTTTTGATATAAAATTTGCATTGTTGTTGATTGTTAGTGTTGTTGATTTGTTTAGAATATTCTTGAATAGTACCCGTTCAATAATTACACATTAGGTGTAATTGTTGAATAGTCCCCGTTTTGGGACTGTCTTTGAATCTTTCATGCCATTTAGGTAGTAAACACTCTTATAATTTCTTGATTGTAATGAAACAAAAATTGGGCAACACTTCCTTATTGTTCTCCAAATACATTCTATATAATGTATTTGGAGAACAATAGGGAAGTGCTGCCCAATTTTTGTCTCATTACAATCAAGAAAATATAAGAGTGTTTACTAATGGTATGAAAGATTCAAAGATGGGTTTAGGCTGGAGAGATAAGGACCCCAGACCAATATATGTAAATTATTTTTTTTTTTTGCAGGTTGGTGTTGGTGTTGGTGTTGGTGTTGGTGTTGGTGTTGGTGTTGGTGGTGTTGGTAGTTGTAGTTGTTGTTGTTGTTGTTGTTGTTAGTTGTTGTTATATATATGTAGTTGTTATTTAATTGTTGTTAATTAATTGTTGTTGCTGTTGTTAATTAGTTGTTAACTAGTTTTTGTTGTTAGTTGCTGTTATATATATATATATATATATATATATATATATATATATATATATATATATATATATATATATATATATATATATATATATATATATATATATATATATATATATATATATATATATATATATATATATATATATATATATGTAGTTGTTGTTATTTAATTGTTGTTGTTAATTAGTTGTTGTTATTGTTTGTTAAAATATGTAGATTTACTATGAAGAGATTAGAAAGAAAATGGATGTATGAAAGGTTGGATTCTAGGAAAAAAATAAGGCAGGATTTCGTAATTGGTGTTAATGAATTTATTAACTATGTTAAGCAACAAGACGAATACGTTAGAAATAGGGAAATTAGGTGTCCATGTTCTAAGTGTAAGAATACAAAGTATTTAGTTGAGCAAGAAGTACGGAAACACCTTGGTTTGAGAGGGTTTTGTGATAACTATTACGATTGGGTGTGTCACGGAGAGAAATTCTCCGTTGAGGAAGAGGGAAGCTCATCAATGCACTCCGACAATCCTTATAGGGATATGGTAGAAGATGCGTTACGCGATAGCATTGATCAAATTAGGGAAGATGCTCTAAACGCCGAGGTGGTCGATGAATCTCCAAATCCTAATGTATTAGCTTTTTTCCAAATGCTAAAACATGCCGAACAACCTCTTTATGTAGGAAGTCGTATGACATTGCTACAGTCGGCTTCAAGGTTGATCACTTTAAAATGTGAATACAACTTAGCTGAAAAATGTGTAGATGGTTTTGCGTCATATATCGGAGATATGATTCCTGAAAATAATCTTATGACGCGTAACTACTACGAAACCAAAAAAGTTCTTAAAGATCTTCAACTTCCCCATGAGAAGATAGATGCCTGCTCGGGAGGATGTATGATTTTCTGGATGGACGACGCTCACCTTGATAACTGCAGAAAATGTGGTACGAATAGGTACAAATTAGAGAAAAATGCAAATGGCAAAACAGTTCCCGAAAAGTTCTTAACTTATTTTCCATTAGGACCATGGTTGCAACGCTTTTATGCCACAAAGCACATCGCGAGCGAAATGCGTTGGCATTATGAAAACCCTCCTGTTAGTGGAACAATGTCTCATCCAAGTGACGGGGAGGCTTGGAAACAGTTTGACCGGCTGCATCCTGATTTTGCATCTGAGCCTAGGAATGTCCGTCTTGGACTTTGCACTGATGGTTTCGCACCGTTTAGTCAATTCGGGAAGCAATATTCATGTTGGCCGGTGATACTTACTCCATACAATTTACCACCCTGGCTCTGTATGAAAAGACAGTTTATGCTCTTAACATTACTTATTCCCGGTCCCCACAATCCAAAGAAAAACCTTGACGTCTATTTGCAGCCTCTTATTCACGAGTTGAAGCAATTATGGGAGACGGGGATCTTAACCTATGACGTCTCCTTGAAGCAAAACTTTGATCTTAGAGCCGCACTCCCATCGACGATCAACGACTTTCCTGCATATGGCATGTTATCTGGTTGGACAACTCAAGGTGAGCATGCATGTCCATATTGTATGAAAAATGAGACTAAGTCAGTTTGGCTACAACATGGCAAAAAATGGAGTTGGTTTGATTGTCATCGACAGTTTTTAGACAGTAATCATGTTTTTCGTAAGGATAAGGTGCATTTTAGAAAAGGGAAAGTTGAGCACGATGTAGCTGCGAAGAGGTTAACAGGCAATGAAGTCTGGGATTGTGTCAAACATCTACCGAAAATTGTGGATGGATCTGAACGTGAACTGAATTTGCTTAAAGGGAAACGGATTGGGTGGTGGAAACAAAGCATCTTTTGGGAGCTTCCCTATTGGAGCACGCTACTAATTCGACATAACCTTGATGTCATGCATATTGAGAAAAATTTCTTCGAGCAAATAATTCACACTGTCATGGACGTGAAAGGAAAAACAAAATTAAACTCAAATGCAGAGAAAGACATGTTACTTCTTTGTTCAAGTAGAAGAAAAGGGGATTCGGTTGTTTTGAAAAAGGAACAAAAGAAAGTCCTATGTGAATGGGTATACAAACTGAAGTTTCCCGACGGTTATGCTTCAGATTTGAGAAAGTGTGTCGATATGAATGAATTGAAGATACACGGTTTGAAAAGTCATGATTGTCACGTCTTCATGGAGCGATTACTCCCAGTTGCTTTGAGACATCTTCTTCAAAAAAATGAGTGGAATGCCATAACTGAAATTAGTCAGTTTTTCAGAGATTTGTGTACTTCATCAGTACAAATTGAAAAAATTACAAGTCTCGAAAATAACATTGCGGAGATTATCTGCAAATCAGAGAAAATCCTTCCACCTTCTTTTTTCAACTCAATGGAACACCTACCTATTCATTTGTCATATGAAGTAAAAGTGGGTGGTCCTGTGCAATATAGGTGGATGTATCCTTTCGAGAGGTAATGTCATCATCCTTATTCAATTCTTTATATTACATAATACATATATATCATCATATTTTTCATTCTAAATTAATTTGTTTGTAGGTTTTTGAATCATTTGAAAAAGAAAATCAAAAATAAAGCTCATGTTGAAGGGTCTATATGTAATGCATATTTAATTGAGGAAATAGCAAATTTCTGTTCCCTATACTTTGAAGATCACATAGACACCAAGGCAAAGGACCTTAACGTTGGTTCAAAAAAGCCGACACAATCTAACTTGCCTGAGATATTTCAAGATCATGATGACACTACTTCTGGAAAGTGTCGTGAAAGGTTTTTGGAGGATAACGAATATGAGCGTGCACACCTCTACGTTTTATCTAACTGCGATTCTGATGAATTGAAACGAAACGAAGTGTAAGTGGTGAATCTAAATTCTTATATTTGAAACGTACTTTATTAGTTATTCAAAAATTAATAATTCCCCTAATTTGAATATAGGTTGTTTGAAAATTTTATCATGAGAGAACATCCTGAATGTGTCGTAGGCAATGATGTTTGGGAAAAATATGAAACAAGATTTCCCAGATGGTTTAGATCTCAGGTTAATAATATAGAAGATCCAGTTCTAATTGCCTTAGAAAATGGTCCCTCAAGAAGAGTCAGAACATGGAAACGCTATTCCATCAATGGCTACAAATTTCGAGCTTTCATTCAAGGAAAAGATTTGGAAAAGTGCACAATTAACAATGGAGTTTGTGTGAGTTCCACTGAAGGAGCTGACTACTATGGGACCCTTGACGAAATTGTTGAAATGACTTATACAGGCCCACAAAGCACTTACAAAGTCATTTTGTTCAAATGTAGTTGGCTAGATAACTCCGAAAGAGGCATGCAAGTGCATAAGGAATATAAGCTTGTGGATGTTAACCGGAGTAGAAAATTTGCAAAGTACAACCCATTTGTGTTGGCATATCAAGTGGAACAAGTTTGCTATAGTCCTTATCCAGGTATAAAAAAGGATCAAAGTCAATGGTCAGCGGTATTCAAAACCAAGGCTAGATCACATGTCGATGCCCCCGTTGATGAATCTTTCTTTCAAGAAAATGTTACTAATGGTGAAACAATACTGTCACCAATTGAAGTAGAAGAAGAAGATGAAGATGAAATTGTGGAGGAACCAGAATACATACAAATTGTGACAGTGGAGCAACATGAGGATGAGGATGAGGATGAGGATGAGGACGAGGTTGAGGATGAGGATGAGGATGAGGATGTGGATGAGGATGAAGATATTATAGATTCTCTTTGTAAGGATGTAGGAATAAATTGTTCAAGTGATGATGATGATGATTAGGACTGCTATCTATTAGATTCGATAATCTTGTATTTGTTGAAATTATTGTAGATGCCGTATGGCTTAATGTCAATGAAATTATCTTATTAATCTTATTATTCAAGTTTTTAATTATGTAAAACATTTCTATCTAATTGTTGCTATATTAGTTTGATAATATGTCGGGCGGAAGACGACGAGGTAGTGGTAGTCGTCAGACTGAGGGACGACGAGCGGGAGGTAGTGACGAGGACGAGATTGTTCCTCCTGAGCCTCAGCCGCCGGCGCCTACACATCGAGTACACCTCGATCCGACTGATTACGATGGCGCCAAGTGGTAAGTATCTTATTTGTTTACGGATAATTGATTGTATATATATATATATATATATATATATATATATATATATATATATATATATATATATATATATATATATTGATTATAATATGATTACTTGTTGACTATTTTATTTTCACATTTAACTCTTTTTCAGGTTCAGTGACAAAGACGTTTCTACTCTTATAACACAGACCATTATTTGCAACTACAAGGAGTATGCGCCCAACTGGTCAAATGCGTCGGATGCCATCAAGGAAGAGTGGTGTAATTGGTTTGAGGTATTTATTAACTGTTACCTATTTCCGTTTTATTATTTATTACCTATTTATTGTTTCATATTTATTTAACTATATTTTTTTTTTGAAACAGAAACATGTTACCTTTCACCCTCGTGATACAGCAGCGGTTAAGTCGTCGTGGGAAAGCCAGATGAAAGACCGCCTCCGCAAAAAAATCCACTACGCTATGAAGAAACCTACGGAGCAAAGGCCTCAATGGATACCAGCCGATATCTTCGAACAACTTAAGGCTAGAAAGGATGATCCGAACTTCCAAGACAAATCCGATAAAAACAAAACCAATCGGATGTCAGGAAGTACCGAAAAAGGCAAGGCCTTAGGTACGCACATTATGGGTCGTAAAAACACCCTACAGTTGATGGATAAAATGGTAATTTCTTAGCTTTTACTTCACTTTTTCTTGTCTTGAATAATTTTTAGACAATTTTCACCCTTTGACAATCTTGAGTGTTTTTTTTAACAAGTGTCGTTGGATTTAAATTGCAGGCTGGAGAAGATGGGAGGGATGTACCATCCGCCTTGAAGTTGCTAGAGAATACAAAAAAGCATGCCAAGAAGGGTTGGCTATCAACGAAACCCAAAGCACTCTTTGTAAGTTAACAGAAACTTTTCTTTATGTTTTAGTAATTTGGTTTACTAATTAATTAACGTATACTAATAACACTTTATTTTTGTTTTGTAGGACAAAGTTTTTCAAAGAAAGTCGAAAATGATAAGTGAAGGGATCCCGGAGCAAGATATCGACGACAACGAGATCTACTTCGAAGAACACGGCGGTTTCAACAAGAAAGGGTTGATACTCGGTATGGGAAATGCAGCCCCAGTCATTTACGAGCGTCGTCGTCACTCAAGTGCTGGGACCCAATCATCATACACTCCAGGTTTGTATTTTATAGTTTATTAAAAATTAAGACTAACCAATTATTTAACCGTTTATTAAATGAATATAATATCATGTTTGACTATTCATTGCAGGTATCGTCGGCAGAGTTCTTCGAGAGAATGCTCAGCTAAGAGAACGTGATCTCGAGACATCCCAAAGGCTGAAGGCAATTGAAGAATTCTTAAGTCAACGGGGGGCGGAGTTCACTACTCAGAGCTGCAACCCGGGAGGCTTTTCTCAGCCGAGACGCGACTTCGATGATGATGGCGGCGACAATGCTAGGTTGGCCAGCCATTTCGCCACCCCACAGCCCACCGACACGACCGTTAGATGGGTTTTATGAGGTTGTTTAGTTGTTGTACCGCGGATTATGTTTATTTTTTAGTTGGATGATCATTTATAAAATCTTCATTTTAGTTATGAAAAGACGTTTTAAAAACCTTGTCTCCGACAAGTTCTTTGTTGCTGGGTTGTTTTTGCTGAAATTGCAGGTTTGGAGAGCTTGCAAAAGGGAAAAATGAGCCATTTCATTGGAAATGGGGGGCTGGAAAAAGAGCTGAAACCGGAAAATCATACAGGAAATTGCGACGGAAATGTCTCAATTTGCGACGGAATTCCGTCGCAAAACTTGACCAGTAGTCAAGGTCAGTCAGGATTTGCGACGGAAAATCCGTCGCAAATAGTCCCTTTTGCGACGGATTTTCCGTCGCAAACCTTGACTGGCCTTGACCAAAAGGGACTATTTGTGACAGATTTTCCGTCGCAAATCTTGACTGACCTTGACTTTTGGTCAAGGTCAGTCCGTCGCAAAATAAGGTCAATCCATCGCAAAATGTTTGCGACGGAAAATTCCGTCGCAAAATAACTTTTTGCGACAAAAATAAGGGACAGACACAGTCCGTCGCAATTCCGTCGCAAAATCATCATTTGCGACGGATTTAACCCTTTTTGCGACGGACCATTCCGTCGCAAAGAGCGTATTGTTTTATAGTGTGCGCATTCAAGAACCTGACATTCTAATCCGAAGGCAAAACTAAGGTGAAAATCAATTAAAATCCCAAAATTTAGATTGATCCGGTGTCGATGAGCATAGTACAGGTTATCAGACGTCTCCAATAACGAGTTCCAATGGCAAATCAACGCTGAAATCCATCAAAGCTGTAAAACTTCAACTTTCTTCAAACTAAACCTCCCAAAATAAACTTTTAGAGTTAATTTATAAACAATACCAATATAATGACCCATTTTCATAATCAGTACCAACATAATTAATAATTAATAATCAATACCAAAATATTAACTTTTTTCTACGATAGGTACCAAGTCACGTGAAAATCCCATATTAATCTACTCAAATAGGACCAAAAAGTCATTATTCAAGTACAAACCTCTACTCACCCATCTTCAAAATCATTCTCTCAGATCAAACCACTTTTTAAACTAGGAAAAAACTAGAGTAAAAATGCGACTTGGTACCTAACATAGAAAAAAGTTAATATCTTGGTATTGATTACTAATTATTGATTATGTTGGTATTGATTATGAAAAAGAGGACTAAAGTTGGTAGTGTTTATCAATTTACTCAAACTTTTATTTCAAATCTCTCAAAAAGAGTAGAGTTGCAAAAGTAACGGAAGTTTAAAATCCTCAGAAGGAAAACAATTCAAAACGGTTACAGAAAGCACAGAGACAACAACTTAAGATTCAAGGACGCGGAGTCAACAGAGATCGAGTCAAGAAGGGTGACAATCGCTCAAAACTCAATCAAGGGGAAGTTTACTTGCAAGGTACCTCGAGAAGAAGTAACAAGGTTAAGTCGAAAGGAGATGAAGATGGATTTCAAGTAAGATGGTCAACTATACGATAAGAAGGAATGTGCATCCGGAGTTATCAAAGAAGACGATGCACAAAGATATGAGGAGTATCTTCAAGGTTCAGAAGCATTCTCCAGCGGTAGCATGAATCATCCGTCTTCGGTAGAAAACACCGGTCTTGATCGTCAAATGGATGAGCTCACGGTTCGTCGATTCAAGGATATAGAAAGCAAACTCATTGACAATCAACAAACACGTTAGAACCTAACAAAAGCAATCACAATACAGACTACCACTTGTCCTTAATTCTACCCAAATCTCTCATTCATTATTCAAGTTATTGGTCAAGTTAAGTTTGGGGATTACATGAGTGCGTCGGGAGCGATAACGCTCTGATACCAACTGTAAAACCCCTCGCGAAAGCGAAAAGTAAAACATACAAAGTACCAAAAATGCATCGGAATTAAAACTTTTTAACAAAACTAAACATGCGAGGTGCTTTAGAAATCTAAACATGCGAAAGATAAAACATAAATAAGTATTAAGTGCGATACAAAACAGCCCGGGATAGCATATCCCTACAGGCACAAAATACTGAAACGTAAGTCTAAGGTCTAGCTACACGATAAAGGTAAAAGTCAACGATGAAGGATCATCGCTCGCTAGCCTCAACGTAACCCCTTGCAAACAGCCTCATGTACCTACACACATACAACATGTGCGCCACAGTCAGTAGTGAGTGACTAGAGTGCTCCTAGCCACCTATTGTCAATAACATGTAACACATAAAGCATCCAACATACTCCAACATCCGATTACATCAACAAGAGATAGGTCACCAAGTGACTCGATTCCAACAACTATAGGTCAGCCAAGTGACTCTACAAACAAGAGATAGGTCACCAAGTGACTCGACTCTAACAACTATAGGTCAGCCAAGTGACTCTACAAACAAGAGATAGGTCACCAAGTGACTCGACTCTAACTACTATGAGCAGGCCGACAATCGGCTCGTCTATATACTACGACATCCCCAATCTCAGACTATACAACCCCCTGGTAGGACGACATCAAAAGACTGTCCTAGTCTAAACCTGGCCAGACTCTCGGAGCGCAAACAAGTCACGATCCCCGATTCGACAAGTGCACAAGGCACCCCCAAGACCCGAACTAGCTAGGAACGAGATATGCCCGAAGGCGGGAAGACAATCTAAGACCTGACCGTGAGGACCAAGCCACTACGGCCAACCAGCTACACAATGCAGTCAAGTGAGAACTCGAGTACTATAGCAGCGCACAGCAGGTTTACACAAATCACAATATGTTATCTCAAAGATATACAAAGACTTCAAACTCGAATGACAATCATTTCTCAAATATCTCATCATTAAACATCCATGACACACTTAGCCAACTTCGGGAACTAATTTGAGGCGAGAGCCGGTCTCCCTTCCGGTTGCCCGGCCGGGGGGTCTTTCATCCTCAAATCCATTACCGAACCCGACATAAGCGCCGCCCAATTTTTTGGGACTTCAAACAAGCATACGAGACATACGGAAAAAGAAACAATCAAATCCGACATGTGAAACATAAGTTACAAACGATTTAATATGGTCAGGGGCTCTCAGCCGGTCAGCCATAGGCTGCCGGTTGGCCGGCTGAGAGTCCCAACCTCTCATGCCAAAATTCAGTAAAAACAACCAGGAGGGTCCGGCCGGCCGGCTGCCGGTCCACCGGCTGGGAACCCTTTTTCCCAAATCTTTACAAAACAACAACAAACAACAAGATGGTCTCCCAGCCGGTCGGCCGGCCGCCGGTCCACCGGCTGGGGACCCTTTTTCCCAAGCTTTGCAAATCGAGGACAATACACAACAAACAACAAATGGGGCTCTCAGCCGGTCCACCGGCCGCCGGCCTCAGACCGGCTGGGAGTCCTCTGCCCAGAAATACGCACTTTCGCCATTTAAGAACTCAACCAAACATCATGGGATTGCTTCTATACTTCGTTTACACTACTAAATCACAAATTACAGCATATACCAACACTCATGATGCATCATAAAATCATTATCATAGATTACCCATAATCCCTCATATCAACAATTGAAAACATCCATTATTTCCACATAAACAACATACTCATTATCAATACTAAACAAATCATGTGAGAAACATATAATCATCAAACCCTAACATGATACTAACTTATTTGCAGCATCACAACCACAATCCACATAACCTAAACATGTTTCTAGTAACTAAACATACTAAAAATCATGTATAGTGCTAATATTAGACAAAAGGCCGAGTTTCTCATTATCGTCACCTTAAATAGCGATTCTTCACTTCTAGTCTTGAACAATGTACGAGTCCTTATCCGGGTCGTCCAAGTCGACACCTACAAACAACAAAAACGGGTTATTGAAGGGTAATTTCGAGTAAACCTCAAAACAGCCCAGAAATTGACTTTGACGAAACGGAAAAAGAAAGAGATAGAAAGAACGGAAATGAAGAGAGGAAAGCGATGGTGAAAACCTTGCGTCAAACGGAGTTGAGATGAGTAAATGGATGATGATTTTGTGAAGGAGAAAAAGAGTAAAAATGGAGAAACCAAGTTACTGTATTATTGTTTTGGTGGAGATGAGAGTAACGTGGGAAAGGGGAAGGAGGTGTACTTTATATTTGACTTGAGTCGGGTTTGTAAAATGTAAGGAGCAGAAAAACTTAAAACGTAAACTACCAAGTGAACGTGAAACCTTAAATTAAACAACTTAAGACGGAACTTAACGGCATTTCTTAAAATAAAACTTACGAATTATAATTAAAATATTATTAAATTCCGAAAACTACCTTTAAATTATTAAAATTACTTTTATAAAAATACGGGATGTTACAGTGAAGAAATTTGGGGTTAAAGGAAATTTGAGCCCTAAGTATATTGGCCCTTATGAGATCGTCAAGAGGGTTGGTGCTGTGGCTTACAGATTGGACTTGCCTCCTAGTTTGGGCAAGGTTGATAGCGTCTTTCTGTAGGAAATAATTTCTTAAATTACTCATAAAAGTATTAACTTAATTAATACTGCCAAGGATTATATCAAAAACGAATTGATATTAAAACAATAGAACTGAAATAATAGGACAAGGATCATAGAAATAACCTTTGGTCCTATATGAGATTGGCCTAAGAACAACCTAGTATAAACCCAAACTTCAAGGTAGAAGTTCCCCTTAGATTGCACCCAAGACGACTGAGAAAGATTCCCTCAAAGCTCCTCCTAAATTACTATTAATTATTTTAGATGATTTATTTTGGGATTAAGATGATAAACTAATCAAGGAGAATAAGAGAGGAAAAACGTTTTCTTCTTGTGTGTCCAACCTCACGGCCGAATCTCTCTATATATAGGGTTTTGGTTTGTGTTGGTATTGTACTTCAATTAGGAAACCTCATTATAATATAATATTTTGAATCAGTTTCCTTATTCCGAACTTCCTTAAAATATCATATATATTTTAATACTTTTCGGTGTACAAATTTAATTCCCGGAGAATATTAATTAATTATCTTATAATTAATTAATCCCAATTATATTATTCTATCATATATTAAAATATAATTAATAAATATAACTGTTATATATATTTATTAGAATTAACATTTAATTCATTTCTCCTAGTTATTATTTAATCATATTAAATGTTTATCATCTACTTAACTACATTTAGCTAAGTTTAGCATTTATGTAATTATATTAATATATAATCACATTTCTCAGTACTATCCTATAGGTGTGACCTTTAGCGATCAGCTGATTATCGCCATCATATGACAGTAACGTCAAATTTCTAGTGAGCCAATCGTTACCGATAAACGTTAATAAACTGATTAATATACCAAGTATCCCTACGTGATCTTGTAAATGATTTACTCAAATAATCACACACTGTGGAGGACATTTACTCCAACACTTTCATGTTTCACAACTTCGGAAATACATCAGCGATCCGAGTCATGTTCTGCAGAGAGAGATCGATGATAACCTTGAGCCGAGTCCTGCATTTGAAGAGCGCCCAGTGAAGATCCTTGATTTTCAAGACCGAAAGCTGCGGAGGAAGGTGGTTCCTCTTGTGAAGATTCTTTGGAGATATGGTGATGTAGAAGAGCAAACCTGGGAGACTGAAGCCTTGATGCGCGCTACGCATCCGAGCCTATTCGATTGAGGTATTTTCTTAGATTTTTCTTCGTTCAAGTTTCGAGGACGAACTTTTTGAACGTGAGGTGATTGTAACATCCGTTATTTTCGTAAACCTTATTTTAAATAAATTAAAGTATTTTTCGAAAATTTAATATATTTTTTTAAAGTTCGTAAATTTATATTTTAAAAATAGCGTATAAGTTCCGTCTTGAGATTTAATAGTCTTAAGATGTTAAAAAGTTCATTGGCATTTCCGTTTGCTAAAATCCCGAACAACTACTTCAAACCCGACTCCCAAATATCCATAAAAGCAATCGTGAGGAAGCTTCCCTTTTATTTCCTCACAAACCCCATTTTACTTGTTTTCCAAGTTCTAAAGAATCAAAAATCAGAATACGCATCTTCTTCATTCTCATTTTTCCACAATTCACAAAATCGCCTGTCTCGATCTCAATTCAACTCCGTTTGAGGTAAGGTTTTCTCCTACACGTTCCTTGTCTTATTTCCCTCTCATCTATCTCTTTCAATTTTTAAATCGCTCCGTTCGAATTCCGGGCTGTTTTGTGATTTATTTCGAAAACAATCTTAATTCCTCTTTTGTATTGTTTTAAGGTGAAGATTTAGAAGATTTGGAGAAGGATTCTTTTGTCATTGAGGAAGCAAGCGGAGAAAACGCTTAAAACAGGTGACCGTGATGAGTTTACTCGGCTTTGTTGTTATAATAATGCGACATGTGTTTATGTGTTGATTTATGGTGTATTTGAGGATGATTATATGTTGTGGATGTTTATGGAGTAATTTCAGAAAGTATTGAAGTATTGTGGTGGTGTTTATGAGGATTATTGATGAACTTTGTATATCCGTCACAATTTTGGATTCTTGCTTAATTGATGATTTAATGGCTTGAAATTCATGTTCTTATGTTTAAGATGAAGGGAACTCGGGTAGTCTTTACTAACATTTTCAAAATTAGTCTTACTAATATTACTAATTAATCTCATATTAATTTAGTTTAGTCGATCTTAATCTTATGCATGCAAAAATGATATGCGGAACAATAACGAAAAGGGCCTTACAAACGGTCCAAATAAGTGCTAGGACGATCCTCCACGGAGCAACCAAAATAGCTTGCCTCCTTTACGTTGCACCCAAGACCTACCCTTAAACACCGAGACACGAACACGAGCTAGGTGATGGAAACGGTTGCCTTAAAACCGTGTACTAATAATATATTCATGCAATATTAAAGAAAAATTTCTGGAAAATTCATCATATATTTTAAATATTGCATGTGACATCTAAAAAAATTTTTATAGTTAAATTCATAATATAACTATTTATCCCATATTTAACTCATTTTATGACTATTTAACCATTAAAAATCATAAACCATGCATAAAACTTCAATAATTTCGAAAATTATTTATATTCATAATATGTTAAATGCATGTGAGAACATATTTAAAATTCATGGCCAGAAACATTATTTAGCTATTTTTCCCATGATAAAACATTTTTAACCGATTTAGAGCATGAATTAACCAATTTAATTACAATGTTGAACAATATTATTCCATAAATCATCAAAATGACTTAAAACTATTTTAAGACCAGAAAGTATACATGCATTAACATTTTCGTGCATATCCTATATGTACTACTCATTTTCGTTTTTAATTAAAATCGTATTTTCTCGCAAAAACGTAAAAATCGAGTTGCATGCAAGCAACCTAATGCTCTGATACCAATTGAAGGGAACTCGGGTAGTCTTTACTAACATGTTCAAAATTAGTCTTACTAATATTACAATTTTTACGATATTAATTTATTTTAGTCGATCTTAATCTTATGCATGCAAAAATGATATGCGGAACAATAACGAAAAGGGCCTTACAAACGGTCCAAATAAGTGCTAGGACGATCCTCCACGGAGCAACCAAAATAGCTTGCCTCCTTTACGTTGCACCCAAGACCTACCCTTAAACACCGAGACACGAACACGAGCTAGGTGATGGAAACGGTTGCCTTAAAACCGTGTACTAATAATAATATTAGTATTATAGAAAATATTATATGAATAATATTTTAAGAGGATTTTATGTATTATCTCTTACACTTAGGAAAAATACAATATGATGTTCAACCACCAACATGTGATTTTGCATCATCTATATATAGAATAGAAGAGGGTTGGGGTTTATGAGTTAGGCGTGTGAATGTGTGTTTAGGAAGACCAAATAGCTAGGTTGCTTGTCTTACACAAGCAATTAGGTTTGCATGGCTATACATAGGTATCATACCTACACAATCATTATGTTTTAGCATGTACTAATTTAAACAAATTAGTCCTTATTACACACACCATTACACGCCACTTTTGTGTAAAATGGACTCTTATTTTACAAATTGTAATTTGTACAATTGTATAATATGTAACATCCTATGTGACAAAATTCAATTGTATTAATTTAAAAATATATTTATCACATAAATAATATTTCTAAATTAATCAAATCATATTTAACAAATTATTTAGTAATTCATAATCACCATCTCAAAATATGGTTATTATAATAATCGTCAATACGATATACAACATTTGTTATAACCACGAACCCTTCTCATTCTAATTTCGACATTTCATAAATGTCGATTAATATTTGACAATCGACGCGTTTCAATTTCAAATATAAATCTTACTTTAAGATTCAACATCTGACTTCTCGATATACGGTTTTAAGAAGATCAATCAATCCGTATCATATACAATTGATTAATATATAATTTAAGGGGTCTGTCCTATAGGTGTGACCTAAAGGGATCAACTGACTATCACCGTCATACGACAGTAATGTTAAACTCTAGTCAGCCAATCATTACCGATTAATGTTGGTCAGTTGACTAAATCAATATCGGATCGTCCCTTGCATATTCTTTTCATAAGATTTATGAAAATGACTTTTATCACTGTCGTGATCGCACAATTGTTGAGGACACATTTCCTAACAATCTCCCACTTGTACTCGACAAGTGTGCGTCACCAATTCTCTTGTCCTATTACGTCATCTCCCACTCAATGCAAGGTGTCTTCCAGGTCGTACTTGCATTTGATCATATCTTGAGCGGTTTTTCTCGATCTGGAGATTTAACTGCTTTGACCGGAATTATCTACCATAGATTCCTTCCGAGCGTGGCCACGCATTTCCAGTTAAACTTCTCCTCGAGTGGCCTTGAGATTTAAGACAACCCTGACAAGGGGTTGGACAATTCCTATCCTACTATTCCCTTCGCTAACACAGTCCATCATGACCCAAAAGAAGCCCATTTGACCCCCTTTAACGGTTGATCGTAGAGCTAAAATCAAAGTCAATCTGAGGCTGCATCACCTTGGGCGAACAGTCTCAAGTCAAAGAATCGACTTATGTGAATAATATAGTAGCTCTCGCCACGACCAGGCTAATTATAAAATTTCCAGAACTCTATAAGCGGTCACTAAATGCCCGACAGAGTGTTACACAGTCTGCCTATGTGATCGACTAGTCATCCCATATGACTCTATGACATTTGAGCTTGCCATCAATCGCCTCACATTCTAGTCGCTTCGAGACGTCACCTCATACAAGCGACTATGGGCTATACTAAGTTAATCCAGTTCACTTTACGGGGTTCAAATTGTCTCTTACAACCCATTTGGATTTCACAAAGTATAAATTGTGAGTTAATATTAATAATAATAACTCAAACGATAAGAGTGATTGTTATGTGCAAACAATCAATACGATATTGTTGCTCCACATAAACAATCTTTGATGATCATACATCAATTTGTATTAATGGTTTGTTATGTGAATATACCCTATCTTCACATCTTTTAAACCTACAAATTTCGGTTTCCTTTTGACTCATATTATCTTGTATAATATGATCTAATTCAAGTACACTTCAAGTCTCTTATACTCGACTCGAGTTTCCTTACTTTAAGGAAGCTCCCACTGTTTTCTTAAAACTCATGACATGTTATCCTCATGAACATTAGTCATATTGTACTAGAATTCATATTGTAGTTAACCTAGATTCGATTCAATAGTTCTCCTCGAGAAACTTATATCGAAATAGGGCTTTATTTCAACTTAGGGCATTTTGATCAAGGTTATACGAATTAACATTTTCATATCTCGGATTCAAATCCAAACCTTGTGAACTAATCAGTGACGTTTCATTATCACATAATAAACTCACTTACAATTTATGTTCTTCAACATACATTCATCTAGAATTGAAAAACTCATATTCTTTACTTTTAAAGAATCACCATTCTCTCTAAATGGTAGGTTTCGTTTCCTTAATAACTTTTCTCCCACTGAATTTCACATCACTATCTTTATAGTTAACAACTCCCACTATTTTCAAACATCTTCTCAACTCATAATGAACATTTCATTTTGATTTACTTCAAACATTTTCTCAACTCATAATGAACATTTCATTTTGATTTACTTCAAACATTTTCTCAACTCGCTATGAACATTCCATTTTTCATTTTCTTTCCCACGAGAACGGGAGATGATATCTCCTCTATTATCTTTATAAAACAGAAATATTAACATCATGGAAACGATTTCCTTCCGTTAACACTCGCGGTTCCTTTTGTCCTCTCTAGGAACTAATGACAACATATGGAACATTTCCTTTTGTGTCCTCGCGTAGTTTCTTCTGTGTCCTCTCGTAGTTTCTTCTATCCACTCTCTTAGAGTTCTTCTTAAGGACTCCTTATAGGACTATTCTCTAAGATCCTATGTTTATTTCATTGGTTTACGGGCGTAGAATTTCTCCCACTCTATCCTTTAAAATAACCGTTATTTAAGAAGGATAGCATTTTCGTCCGTCAACAATGTATTGGATAAAGAATTATGTGAGTTGTGAGACATTAGTTCTCTCATTCGTTTAAGGTAATCATCTTATAACGAACTGATGTTCTTATGTTTGAATTTGAAGTGTTTCACGGGATGCAATTCTCGTTTTTAAGTAAGTCGAATTACTTTTATAATGATCCTATCATATTGCTCATGTTATATATCATATAAAAGCATTTTATAATCAACATGTTTGATTAAGAACAAAAGGATGACTTGGGTTGAAAACCAAGTCACCAACATTCAAATTACAACCATTGTTTTGAAATAACCGAATTCTTGTCATACAAGAAATACAACGTTCTTAAAATTAAAATGCAAAATGAAAGAAGACATTAAAATGAAAACTAGAGGCATGCTCTTCATGTCTTCAATCTTCGGATGCTACCTTAGCCATCCATGGAAGGAACTTCAAGCTTCATTCTCCTTCTCCTTGTCCTTGGAAGGAGTCCCTTTAAAACAATTGAAAAGGGGTTAGAATTAACAACTTGTATCATATACAAAAGTTAATATCATAACATGAATTTAAATGAGAATTATAACCAACAGCGTGAACCTTTCAAGCTTTAGGTCGGCCAAGTACATCCGGTAATTTCTTTTCCAATGACCAATCTTTGTGCAATAGAGGTACTTATCTTCAACCTTTGAAAATGATGTGGAAGCACCTTTCGAAAAGGTCTTCTCTTTGGATGGTGTGGTCATGGATGCCTTCTTGCCTTTCCCTTTTCTACCACTCCTTTTTAAACTTCCCTTTGTTCCTTTTCTCAATGTCGAGCATGTTCTTCTTGGTACTTCGAATAAGTCCCAATTCCCTTTTCGCTTGTGAAAGCATATTAAATAAAGGAGCGAAGAATTCGATCTATTATGAGATAGTCTGGAACTTCCGATCCTTGTACTTTCAAGATTTCGGATGGCTCAACCCTTTTGAGCACATAAGAACTCATAATATGACCCTTATTTGAATTTTGTTCAAATAAGGCGGAAGTCACTTCATGAAGCAACATCTTAGCTTAGGAGTTTGAGAAAACATATTCTTAAGCTTAGTGAAAATCTCATTTGTCGTGCTTAGCTTAATCATTCTTCTTTGGAGATCCGGCTCCATCGAAAATATAAGCACGTTCTTCAAAGCATGCGACTCCTTCATGTAGGAGTCATAGGCCTCACGAGTCGCTTCCGATGAACGAGCACCGGGAGTGGGAGGAGCGGCAATGGTAAGATAACGAGTCTTATCGTCACCTTCCGCAGCTAAAAGTAATTGGGATTCCCAATCTTTGAAATTGGTGCCTTGCTTCCTAAGCTTGCAACGATTCATGAAAGATTGGAGCCATGAAACGTGTTGTGGGAGAGGTGGAGCGATATTTGCCATTTGATGATTGAAAGTCGAAATATGAACTACAAATAAAATAAAGGAATTAAAACACAATTATCGTTTTAATAAATAAACTTGTAAATTTTAAACAAGTTAAGCATCTACTTAATGATCTCTTACCCAATTAAGTAAATGATCCCGAGACCCAAATACATACTAACTCGGGCACGGTTTAGCCGATACATCCCTCATTAATATGACTCGGTAGATTAACTCCTTAATCGATTCTACTTTTAGAACTCTCGGTCGATAAAATTACACTAATTCTTATCTTAGCCCGAACTTATTACCACTACGGTGGCTCGAATACCTTCGTCGAGATCAACCAAATTTCAAGAATAAGTAATTATATTACCCCACTTCACACACGTAATAAGGTTTGCACCCCGGTTTAGCCGAGCCTACTCCCTTATGAAGAAGATCCTTCGCGGGTCCTTTACTTTTTGGTAAGGCTATGTCTCGATTTTTAAATAACGTAAGAGATCTTGTCAATTTATTATCTATCTCCTTTAAGTGAACTAAGTCGGTGAATTATCGATAATTTAATTGACACGGTCGATAAAATCGATGAAAAGCATGAGTTTGGATGACGATTTGGCTATGCATGCAAACATGATAAGCATAAATAAAAGCATAAATAATAAAAGCATAAATAAAACCCTAGTATGGCCTTTCCTAAAATAGAAAATAAAGTAAATTACAAATTCGGAAACCAACTCCTTTGGTCCCTTAAACTTCACACGCGGCACGCATCCCAAGGCAAACTCCGTCTTGGTCGGAACTCCTTTCCGAAATGGCACCGTCTTCAAGGATCTCCGGAATTACAAATAATTACAAATTTTCTATCTATTTTATACATTATAAAATAAAATAAAACAATAAAATAAAGTGATACGAGATCACATTAAATTACAACCGAATCGATAAACCCTTACATTACGGGAAATATCGATTAAAATCTAAGGCCATACTAAGTAAATTACATAATTCCAAAATTACGTAAATAAAATTATGACATTCATAAACAATAATTAAATATGTAATGCTTATGTAAATGCAAAACCTAAGCCAAATCATCCTATTTAAACACGTTTTAAATATCGGTATTCGTAATAACACGGTTTTATGGAATAACGTGATTTAAACAATTTTAAAATCACTAATCACTCTATGAATCACTATTCATGATTTAGTTAAGATTCCTAACACATTTTAGGATTCAAAATTTAGTCTTACTCAAATTTCGAAAATTAACTTAACTTATTTTAATATTGTTCGGTTTTAATCGGTTTTACGGGAAATAGCATTAAAATAATCAAACGAGTCATAAAAATTTCGAAAATTCAAAATTCAAAATTTTGAACATACTGAAAATTTCTTAAAATTTCAGATCCTTTAAACTTAAATATTTTCGAAATATGCCCTTTTATTTCGTAAAATAAGCCGTGTACATGCAAATTAATCGGAAAAATTCAAAATTACTTCAAAAATTATGAAATAAAATACCAATATAATTTTGACATCTTCCTAGACACTCAAAGTGACTGAAAAATGCTTGAAAAAACAGATGCACACTGATTTAGGGCTGAAAAGTAATGATTATGACTCCTTAAACACTCAATATCAACTTTAACTCTTTAAAATTAAAATTAAAGTTTCAGAAACTTTTGGCACTAAATAAAAATATTTTGATGATCATACATAATATGACTAATATGGGTGAATTTTTCGGACCATTTAAGCAACATTTACTATTTTTAATAATTCGTGTCATATATTACGCGATTTTACCGATTAAAATCATTTCTCATGCAATATTCGAGATTAATAGCTCAAAATTCACATGCATGCTAGAAATAATATATGTGACACTATATTAAATTTTTATGGTCAAATTCGAACTTAAACTATTTAAGCTAAAATATGTCACTAATATTACGATTTTTACGATAAAAATCAATATTCATGCAATATAAAAGAAATATTTCTGGAAAATTCATCATATATTTTAAATATTGCATGTGACATCTAAAAAAAATTTTATAGTTAAATTCATAATATAACTATTTATCCCATATTTAACTCATTTTATGACTATTTAACCATTAAAAATCATAAACCATGCATAAAACTTCAATAATTTCGAAAATTATTTATATTCATAATATGTTAAATGCATGTGAGAACATATTTAAAATTCATGGCCAGAAACATTATTTAGCTATTTTTCCCATGATAAAACATTTTTAACCGATTTAGAGCATGAATTAACCAATTTAATTACAATGTTGAACAATATTATTCCATAAATCATCAAAATAACTTAAAACTATTTTAAGACCAGAAAATATACATGCATTAACATTTTCGTGCATATCCTATATGTACTACTCATTTTCGTTTTTAATTAAAATCGTATTTTCTCGCAAAAACGTAAAAATCGAGTTGCATGCAAGCAACCTAATGCTCTGATACCAATTGAAGGGAACTCGGGTAGTCTTTACTAACATGTTCAAAATTAGTCTTACTAATATTACAATTTTTACGATATTAATTTAGTTTAGTCGATCTTAATCTTATGCATGCAAAAATGATATGCGGAACAATAACGAAAAGGGCCTTACAAACGGTCCAAATAAGTGCTAGGACGATCCCCCACGGAGCAACCAAAATAGCTTGCCTCCTTTACGTTGCACCCAAGACCTACCCTTAAACACCGAGACACGAACACGAGCTAGGTGATGGAAACGGTTGCCTTAAAACCGTGTACTAATAATAATATTAGTATTATAGAAAATATTATATGAATAATATTTTAAGAGGATTTTATGTATTATCTCTTACACTTAGGAAAAATACAATATGATGTTCAACCACCAACATGTGATTTTGCATCATCTATATATAGAATAGAAGAGGGTTGGGGTTTATGAGTTAGGCGTGTGAATGTGTGTTTAGGAAGACCAAATAGCTAGGTTGCTTGTCTTACACAAGCAATTAGGTTTGCATGGCTATACATAGGTATCATACCTACACAATCATTATGTTTTAGCATGCACTAATTTAAACAAATTAGTCCTTATTACACACACCATTACACGCCACTTTTGTGTAAAATGGACTCTTATTTTACAAATTGTAATTTGTACAATTGTATAATATGTAACATCCTATGTGACAAAATTCAATTGTATTAATTTAAAAATATATTTATCACATAAATAATATTTCTAAATTAATCAAATCATATTTAACAAATTATTTAGTAATTCATAATCACCATCTCAAAATATGGTTATTATAATAATCGTCAATACGATATACAACATTTGTTATAACCACGAACCCTTCTCATTCTAATTTCGACATTTCATAAATGTCGATTAATATTTGACAATCGACACGTTTCAATTTCAAATATAAATCTTACTTTAAGATTCAACCTCTGACTTCTCGATATACGGTTTTAAGAAGATCAATCAATCCGTATCATATACAATTGATTAATATATAATTTAAGGGGTCTGTCCTATAGGTGTGACCTAAAGGGATCAACTGACTACCACCGTCATACGACAGTAATGTTAAACTCTAGTCAGCCAATCATTACCGATTAATGTTGGTCAGTTGACTAAATCAATATCGGATCGTCCCTTGCATATTCTTTTCATAAGATTTATGACAATGATTTTTATCACTGTCGTGATCGCACAATTGTTGAGGACACATTTCCCAACATAAGATTGATGAGGATGAACCACTAGGGATTGTTTGGGAGTATTATGTGTTGATAGTATAGATTATTTGCTTGAAATCATAGCTTGGAAATGTTTGTCGAAGTTTAGGTAAAATTGTGAAAGTGCAGAAAATCGCGTTGAGGAATTATGCTCGCAGACGAGCACAGGCTGCGCTGGGTAGTGCGCAGGCTGCACTGTGGCTTGCTCAGGCTGCGCAATGGACCGCTGTAGGTTCTGAGGTTATTTTAATTCGTAGGCTATTTTGGGTGTTTCCTACCCATTTGTCCTTAGCATGTTTTAACAAGGTTTCTATGATATATATACTTAGTTAATATGTATAAGTTAACTATGTGTGAATTATTAAAGTGATTAGTACATGTCTTAAGCTAAAAAGTTCATAAGCAATTGTTTAGTAAGTTTGTCAAATTGAGTTAATTAGCTTATTATAATTATTAGGCTTATTAGTGATGAGTCTTAAGCAAGTAATGAGTTTAATTAAAATGGTTATCATCTATGCTTGAGAAATGTAACGAGTTATAGGTAACATAGGAGTTTATGTGAATTGGATGTAAATTTGTATTGATGCGTATTGAGCTATGCCTTATGTTGGCCTCTGAGCTTAATATGTGCGCTAGTTGTCATATATGGGGATATGCCTTAAGTTGGCCTCTGAGCCCTATATGTGTATTCATGCCGTGTCTGATGTAACATCCCGCATTTTCGTAAACAATATTTAAAGGTTTTAAGTTCAAGCTCGAGAAATAATTTATATTTCGTAAATTTTAGGATTTCATTTAAATAACTGATGATTTTATGTGAGAGTACTTTTAAAGGATTTAAATAAGATTTCATTTAATTGCGTAATGTGCGTCTTAGCCATTTAATTTCATATTCCAGAAATATTTATATCGTCTTAAGTTTATAGTTACCTTAAGTCGTTGTTTTTAGCTTAAACCGTCTTAAAACTTGTCTTATGGGCCTAACTTGTTAATGGACCCATTTTCCCTCTTTTTCCTCACAAAACCCTAACCCCACCATCTTCTACCTCACTCCTTCATTTCAATTTTCAGATTTTGCAAACAACAACAAACACCATTTTTATAAATTTCTCCTTCAATCTTAAAATGCTCATAGAATCTTCGTTTCTTATCCGATTGAAACGATTTTCGCGGCAACGGATTCCTTGTCTCGAGCCCGTCGTTTTAAGGTAATCAATCTTGCATTTTATGACAGTTGAAATTTCGGCCTGTTTGAATTAATTCGAAATTCGTGATAGTTGTGATGTTTTGTTGTTTTAGGCGGTGTTTGTGTTAGCCCGGAAGAGAACTTGATGTTTATTGAACAAGATTTTGAAGGTTTCGCTAAGTAAAGGTGACGATAATGAGAAACTCGGCCTTGTTGTGAATATTAGCACTTTTGTTGTGATCCTCCATATTGTTCTGATTTTCTTCAAAGGATTATGTTTAATGAACTTAGAGGCATGCTTAGGATTGTTCTTATGTGAGAAATTCATGCTTTATGATGTTGTTACATGTTCATATGCTATTTTCAGTTTTTCACAAAGTTAAGACGGATACTTGATATAATCGTTTGAGGATTGTTATGGGACTTATGTGCTGTTAGAATAGTAGTATTTGATGTTTGATAATGTTGGGTAAACATCAATTGTAGCAATGCTTGAGTTTTGGTGTCGATTTATGAGGTTTGGATAATGGCTGAAAGTTGCGATTTTCGTATCAGGCTCTCTGAGCCGGTCGACCGACCGGCTGGGAGCGTTTCTTTGTGTTTTGCGATTTTTAAGAAAATTGGCCTTAGGACTGCCAGCCGGCCGACCGGCTGGTAGTCTCTTTGCGTTATGTTTGTGTTTTGCGAAGACCATAAGTAGAAGGGGAGCCCAGCCGGAAGACCGACCGCCTGCCAGCCGGCTGGGAGTGCATGTGGGTTGGTGTACGAATTAGTGAAGGCTAGGGAAATGGAGTCTCAGCCGGCCGACCGGCTGCCTGCCGACCGGCTGGGAGTCCCTTGCTTTGTTGTGTTTTTGAAAAAGAGTAGGCTGAGAAAGGACCACCAGCCGGCCGACCGGCTGGGGGCCCTGTAAGCCATTTGTGATTGTAATTCTTTCGTAACTTTCAAACGGTTAATCGGTTTTGATTGAAACTCGTTTTGTGTACCCGTGATATGTATTTGAGGTCCCCGGAGGATGGGCAACATTATATTGGGTTCGGGAATGGAGTAAGGATAGAGACCCCCCGGTCGGGTAACCGAAAGGGAAACCGGCTCTCCCTCATCTTAGTTCCCGGGGTCAATTAAGTGTTGATTAGAAGTTGAAAGGTAGAACTATAGAGTAGTTCATAGACTTGGATGATATTGTATTGATGCGTATTAAGTTATGCCTTAAGCTGGCCTCTGAACTTAATACGTAGGTTGTTTGTCATGTATGGGAACATGCGTTGAGTTTTCGCCTCTGAGTTCCATACATGTCTGTTTGTCGTGTCTGGGACATGCGTTGAGCTTTCGCCTCTGAGTCCAGACATGTATGTGTGATCGCGTCAGGACATGCCTTAAGCTGGCCTCTGAGTCTGACGAGTAGAGCAACTGCACGACGGGGCAGTCAGGTTGTCATACCTTACCCGGAGTGCAAGTTTTTGGTGCTAGAACATGCGTTGAGTTTTCGCCTCTGAGTTTAGTACCTTGTGATGTAGTAGGGGAACATGCGTTGAGTTTTCGCCTCTGAGTTCCTTACTTGTGATAGTGAATTGAATGCTAGTCCATGCGTTGAGTTTTCGCCTCTGAGTCTAGTGTTCTGTGATAGCCGGTCCATGCGTTGAGTTTTCGCCTCTGAGTCCTTGCTTGATATTGTGAACTTGGTATCTAGGTTATGCGTTAAGATGTCGCCTCTGAACCTTTATACTTGCTGAATGTTTGGTAATTAGGTTATGTCTTAAGTTGACCGCTGAACCTCTTTACTTGATGTTATATCTGCTTGCCTAGAGTTTGGTACAGTGTCAGATATGCATGTTAAAGTTAAGGAATGTGTGCTTGAGTTATTATCTGTTCATCCAAGGCATTGGATGACTCTTTTATCGGTTTCATAAATAGTTGGATTGAAAGACCCCCCGACTGGGTAACCAGTAGGGAAACCGGCTCTCCTTCCTAACGGTTTATGAAGTGGGTTGAGAGCCGTGCACTAGAGTTTGCATGATAGTATGAGACCAGTTGATGAGATGTTTATGCTTCACATGTTTATATATGTTGGAGTATTCTGTATTGCTTTATCTGTTACATGTTGTCACAAAAGGTGGCTAGGAGAACTCTAGTCACTCCCCACTGATTGTGGCGTACATGTTTCCATGTATGTAGGTACATGCAGGTTGGAGCGGGGTTACGAGAGGGCTAGCGAGTGATGATCCTGTTGTCATCATATGACTTACCTTTATATCGCCTAGCTAGACTCTTAGACTTTTGATACAGTTGTTTTGGTGCCTGTAGGGATGTTCCATCCCAGGCTGATGTACATATTTGTTTTTGATACTTAGAACTTTTACTTATCTATTTTGGTTTTATTCCAGTTTCAGTTTCCATTTCAGTTTAAGACTTCTCGCATGTTGTTTACTTTAAAAAGTTTTAATTCCGCTGCATTTTTGGTACTTTCGTATGTTTATATTTCCGCTTTCGCGAGGGGTTTTACATCTGAGATATGCCTTAAGTTGGCCTCTGAGCTCAGTCATGTTTTATGTGATCATGTCAGGACATGCTTTAAGTTGGCCTCTGAGTCTGACAAGTAGAACAATTGTACAACGGGGTAGGTATGATGTTGATGTCGTGCTTGGAGTACAGTTGTTGATGCTAGAGTATGCCTTAAGTTGGCCTCTGAGTCTAGTGTCATGTGATGTAATAAAGGGGTTGGCCTCTGAGTCCTTTACTTATTGAGTGAATTGGATGCTAGTCTATGCTTTAAGTTGACCTCTAAGTCTAGTGTCTTGTTGATTAGCAAAGGAGTATGCCTTAGGTTGGCCTCTGAGTCCTTCCTTGAGAAAGTGAACTTGGTATCTAGGTTATGTCTTAAGTTGACCGTTGAACCTTTATACTTGTTGATTGCAATGTTTAGGTTATGTCTTGAGTTCACCGCTGAACCTTCATAGTTAGTAAAAGTGAATGATTGCTATGTTTATGTTATGTCTTAAGTTGACCGCTGAACCTTCATAGATAGTGAAAGTGATGATGAATACGCATGTATGCTTGTATGGGTTATATATATGAGTGAGGCATGATGTATTTGAGGAAAATGATTGTAAGATAATGATTTGTGATTAGTGTACTTCGCATGATGAGGTTTATGTTGGGGTATATATGTTGGGGTATACTGATTGTGGCGCACATGTTTCATGCGTGTAGGTTGGTGATTGTTGTGCAGGGGTTTCACATGGGGCTAGCGAGCGATGATCCTTCATCGATGACATTTACCTTATTTGTTAGCTAGACCTTATTTTTGATAAACATTTTTGTGCCTGTAGGGATATGTTATCCCGGGCCGTGATTTTGTATTTCATACTTAATTCCGCTCATGTTAGTTATATTTCATATTTCATTTCTGCATTTCAGTTTTGTAATAATACACCTCGCATGTTAGTTATGTTTCTTAAAAAGTTTTAATTCCGCTGGATTTTTCGTACATTGTATGTTTATTTTTCCGCTACCGCGAGGTGGGGTTTTTACAGTAGTCCTGAAATGTAGTCCTTGAATATATTGAATATGGTAGGTGGAATTATAATAGTTCAAGGAATAGTTAATTTTTATATCTCGTTCAAGACTACATTCATCTTTGTAGTCACACATCGTAATCAACTATATTCAAACCTCGTAATTTAGTTGTCTATCATAAATCAACGGTCCATACTACTATTCTCAACACCGTCACATGTCATATTATATATCGTAATATAAAACGTTCATATATATAATACCATTTTACGATAATAATACTAGCATAATATCAAGATTACGAGTTATGTATTAAAAATGTCGTAATAATAATAATAAATAGTAATAACATTATTATTATTAATAATAACAAAGCTATACTATGATGAAACGATAAAACGATAAAACGACAAAACGATAAAATAATAAAATAATAAAATGAAAAAACGATATTAAATGATAATAATAATAATAATAATAACGAGAGTTATATTAATAAAAGAATAATAATAATAGAAAACGTGACAACAACGTTAAGACAATAATTTTAATCATAATTATTATAATAATAATAATAAGGAAATATGACAAATTACTACCTAATAAGTTCAAAAATTTGTATATTACTACCTAATATAATTAATTTTGCAACTTACTACCTAAAATCACACAACATTATTCAGTTTGCTACCTTTTTTACGGAAACCGAACTTAAGTTAGTTTTAAATGTTCGGGATAAGTTAAATGACGATGTTACCCTTTCTTAATAAAACATCTTCAACTCTCTCCCTCCCCCGATTAAACTCCATGATTTTAGTTCAACATTCAAATCAATCTCTTTATTATCACTTTCTTTTATCATTCTCTCCATTATTCCAACAACTTATTTTTTTTCCTAAATTTCTCAATTTCACCCAAAAAACAAACAACTTTCTTCTTCCCCCGATTAGACCCTTGAAGACATGTTACCACCGGAAAAAAATTGAAGATTTAGGGAGAAATCTGGGATTTATTTATGAAAATAGAACAAGATTGATGAAAATATGGAGGAAATGGGTTCTATTGATGAAATAGAACGAGATTGATGAAAGGAGGAGTGAGTTTTGTTGGAGTAGAAAGGTGTTTTAATGGAGGAAGGATAAGGGAAGGGTAATATGGGTATTAAATTATGTTTTAAATTTAAACGGGACGAAATAAACTGATTTCCGCCATTTTTTAGCAATTTCCGTCATTTTGGTAGTAATCGTGTCAGTTTTTACCCGTATTAGGTAGTTATTTGAATAATTGAACATATTAGGTAGTAAGATGCCAAATTTTAGACTTATTAGGTAGTAATATGTTAAATTCAATAATTGTAAGAATGATAATAATAGCAATGATAATAAGAATAATAATAACAATAATAATAAAATAATGAAAATAATAATATAAAAGACAAATAAAATGTCCACATAAAATATCACACATGTTAAGTGTAAATCGTATCTAGTCAGAATAGTTACATTATTATTCTATTATTACAAAATATGAAAATACGGATTATTACAGAAACTTAGAAGACAAGTTAGGTTGGGATTTCATTAGGGTTTGTGTAGAATATAATATGGAATATAGCATGAAGGAGCATTCATTACTCAGTTTTTGACAATAATTCAACTTGTTATAATATATATGTTCACTTTTAGACCTTATAATTCACAACTTTTATGACGCTACAAAACTTAGGTTAAAATATTCGAGTTCATTTCGAGAAATCGTAATTGCGGTTTATCGGTTTTATCCCTCATAATCCAAGGCTTTAGGAAGGACTGTCAGACTTTAAAAGTGCTACCATCTCAGTTTCCTGAGACATAATATCAAAGTAAACGACAATGTACTTATTATAATAAATAATGTAAAGTGATTACAATGTCTCACATGATATAACTCAAAGTAACAGCGGAAGCTAGTAAAAGAATCTCTATGACGCTACAAAACTTCATAACGACCCATCCTCCCCAGTTAAGCATCATCAACCAACATCGAGCTACCTGCTAAGAATTTGCTCACCATACCAATTGATCATCACATTGCACAAACCACAAGCATCAGTTACTGTATACGCAATATCGTCACTACCAAACTCAAGAACAGTATAACAATCTCCAGGCACCACATGCTGATATCACCAATAACCAATTATCTCACAGTGGCGACCTGTAGTCCCACAATCAACCCCCACTTGCTCGCGGCAATGGGTACCCAGATCATTAATGTGCATATCCCCTCTGTGGCGGGTCCCACAGAGAGTCGTCGTAGGAGTGAGAGTCGTTTCTCGCAACGGTCCCACACATATATATGTTCCACATCTCATCTCATAATCACAGGTGATATCAGTCTTACAACACACCAATATCATCGTTAATAGCAGAAATACCGTCACAATCACATAACAGAAAACTGAGTATGGAGAACCCTATCTTAAGGCAAACTACACAAGGCAAAGATCCAATCGATTCAACCACCATTCCTCTATGAAATCTCCTCCTAAGATAACATATAGAGTATTACTAACAATCATCACAATCAGAGTTATCTTAAAATATTCTAACAACGAATACGACACTTATGTGATGACAACAACGCTAAGCTACGGTGATCGGCGCGGCTAGACTCCGGTATGAACTCCAAAAGGTTTTAGTGTGAGAGATTTGGCAGAAAAAGGTGAAAGGCGACAGAAGGTTTTAGGGTAAAATGATTTTAACTTCTGAATTTTCTTTTATAAGTAACCGCGACGCTGAACACGAAACCGCTACCTCAGCCGATTCGGACCAACCCGGTCGAGTAGGCCCAACTCGGTCGAGTGGCCTCAACTCGGCCGAGTACCCTTAACTCGGTCGAGTTACCTCGCAGTTCTCAGCACCGACCAGTTTTCGCAAAACAGTAATATCTCCCTCAATTCTTGGTCTTTTTGACGTGTGACCTATCGTTAGGATCGTAAAAGAACAAATTACCACCTTCAATTGGAATTACATACATATCATATATAAATCTAAAGTTATGGCGGTTTTAAGACAACCTGTCTGTAAGCGGGCAACATAACTATACCATTTTCTTTCTCAAATAATTACACATCAACAATGCGACTGAGTGCATCCAACTCGACCGAGTAACTCCTACGACAAATAGAGGGGTGTTACATTATCAAGTAAAACACCTAAAGTATATTAAAATTAATCTATTCAATTTTTTCAACTTTATATCTGATAACTGGGAGATGAATGCAACATAAAGTGATTTTCTCAAACCACAAGATTCATTTTAGCTAAATTTGTCAAAATAATCACTATTTATGTTATTTTTACATTAAAAATTCATAAATCATGCAAGTGCATCTCAAATTTTACACACAATAAGTAAATACGTCATGTGACAATGTACTAAAATTTTGTGGCCTGTTTTGAAGCTTAGCGATTTTAACCTTTCAATCTTCTTTTAATCCATTTTTATCTCATAAAAATCATAAATCATGCAAATTAAATCAACTTTATTCAATATTTTACATACAATAAGTAAAATATTCATGTAAGGTCATATAAAAATTCCGTGGTCAGATTCGAAGTTCAACTATTTTTAACCTTTCTACCTCCATTTATTCCATTTTTATCTCATAAAAATCATAAATCATACAAAATAAATCACCTTTATACGATATGTTACATACAATAAGTAAAATATTCATGTAAGGTCATATAAAAAATTCAAGGTCAGATTCGAAGTTCAACTATTTTTAACCTTTCTACCACCATTTATTCCATTTTTATCTCATAAAAATCATAAATCATGCAAAATAAATCAAATTTATTCAATATTTTACATACAATAATTTAGTTTTGTAATCTCTTTATAATTCACAATACAATTTCAATATAAGAATTTGGTTAACATTTCTATTCAAGCTTTATTCTACATTCAAGTTGAATATTTCAAGTTCATTTCCAATACGGTATTTCTATTTAGTTTATGTTATTTAGTTATTTGTCATTTTCATATTTAGTTTCTTATTTTAATTATACATTTTATTATTCATTTTCGTTATTAGTCTTATTATTAATAATTATGTCTTCCAATTCACATATTATATTTACATCTTATTTTATATTTTCTATCATATGTACAACTCAATCCAAAAAAATACAACTCGATTAGAATAGAAATCTAGTACTCATAGCTAACGTTTTTCTCCGTCCCTTTGTACTACAATTGTTTGTGTTGGGGAATTTTATCTTTGCATAGGTGTGCGATAGCTTGTGCCAATATTAGTTCCCGAACAATTATATCATATTCGTAGGAGTAGGAAGTAAGATACTCCCTAAGGAGTTATTGAAAAAAAAAAAAAAAAAAAATTACCCACTACTTCTTTCATTAGTACGTTTCTTTTTCTTTTCTTATTCCTCAATAAAACTACTATAACATTATATCAAATTTATTAAATCCATAATTTTCATCAATTTGTAGTCAAATTTTTCAACTTTATAGTTCAAAATAGTCAAACTAAATACCATATTCACTAGATGCAAACAGAATATAATAGTGTAATTTGTTGAATATCACATTACATAACTCATATTCATTAAATTGCTCTATCATATCCACCAAACTCAAAATTAATAAAGTAGTGTTTTATAGTGAATATACACTACGTAATACATATTCATTAAATCACATTATCATATTCACTATATTCAAAGGGAACATAATAATGTAACATGGTGAACACTACAACAGATGTTGTACATGGCGGCGGAATTCAGTCGCCCTGCTGAATTTAGCGACCAAATCCAGTCCCCCGCAGTTCGTAGCTAAGTGTATATATATAAAACAGAATAAATGTTAGTGAGATATTAAAAAAATAGAATCTAAACAAATATATAAGAAGATGTTAACCTCCTACTACTTTTACCCATTATCATCATCATCACCCACGAACTCCCTTTACAAATCTGGCAATAGGACGTTTCTTCTTATCTACACTTTCTTCGTACATCCAACTATGTTCAAATCTCTTCATTTTAATCTAGACAATATATAATAAACCGGCATACAAACTAACCATTTTCGATAATATTTCAACAAATAACTAGTATATAAACACACATTTTCAATAATATTTCAACAACTAACTTCAAGAATCCAAGTCAATACTTCAAGATTCAATTGGGTCTTTATCACTCCAACCTAAACCCATCAATGTATATTTCAAGTCACTAGTAAACCGTAACATCCCGTATTTTCGAAACCAGTATTTTTAATAAATTAAAGTGATTTTCGAAAATTTAGTATATTTTATTTAATTTCGTAAACTTAAATTATAGGTAAATCGTATAAGTTTCATTTTATGATTTTATAATCTTAAGATGTTGGAAACTCGCTTGGTACTGTTGTTCTCAAATAATCCCGATTCATTTCCCGAACAAATTCCACTTAAAAACCGTTTCCTTAATTGTGTAAAAGAAAAAGGAAAGGGAAACTTCCCTTAACATTCCCTCACATATCATTTTGTTCTTCCTTAAGACAAACACCAAACTCCATTTGTATAAACCGATCTCTAACGCTAAAATCTCCGTTGTGACTTTGTTACAGGTCCAATCAAGGTAATTCTTCTTCCTATGCGTTCCTAAGACCGTTCCCGTTGTTTTAGTACTTCCAATTGCACGTTTTATCCCTCGGAATTTCTGGGCTGTTTTGCCCTATTTCGAGAAACATGATGCTAACGCGTTTTCCTTTGGTTTTAGGCAGAGATTTGGAGGACCCGGACATTGACTCGTACATCATCGATGAGGACGTGGAGGCTTAACACGGGAAAAAGATAACCTTGATGAGGAAACTCAGTCTATGTCATAAAACATCAAGCTATGTGATTTTATGTGTTTGATATGAAATTAGTAGTGGTGATAGTTAATAAGAACCTTGAGGATATTTAGAATCTGGTTTATGTGATGTCTATGTGGTGAAATTCATATGAATGATGTTTTGTTTGTATGAACTTGAAATAAGATGAATTTGGAAAATTCCATGTGAGATTATGGTTTAAGTTGAGTAAGATTGGTTTATAGTATGTTTGATATGTAAAGCATTCTGGGTAAGAAGATTTTATGATAGGAATCAATGTTTGGAAGTGTTTCCATGATGTTTGGATGAACTGCAAAGTGTCGAAGTGTGTTTACGGGGAACATGGCCTCCTAGCCGGTCGACCGGCAGACGGTCGGTAATCGACTGAGAGCCCGTAAAGGCTACTGTTTTAGTTTCGTAGGAATGTGGGCAAAGACTCCCAGCCGGTCGACCGACAGCCGGTCGACTTACCGGCTGAGAGCCTTTGCTAGGTTACTCATGTTGTTAGTGAAGAAAGTGTATAAGGGCTCCCAGCCGGGTGGCCGGCCGCCGGTCCACCGGCTGAGAGACCCTTGATGGATGTTTAGAAGATTTTTGAGAAACTGGAATGAGACTCTTAGCCAGGTGCCCGGCGGCCGGTTGGCCGGCTAAGAGCCTTCTCCCCTTTGAAAAGTTGTAGGATGTATACAGAGGGGGTTGGCAGCCGGGTGGCCGGCAGCCGGTCCACCGGCTGGGGACCATTCCTCTGTTGTTTTTGAACACAGGCTGCAGTGAGAGGGACTATTAGCCGGCTGATCGGCAGCCGGTCACTTGGCCGGCTGAGAACCCCTGCTCTTATAAAGATGGTTTTAACTTATGATCGGTTAATCCGATTTGATTTGTTATTCTTCCATGTGACTTATATGCTTGTATGCTATCATATGGTAGACTGTAATCTAGTGAAGAGACTAGGTCATAGTTTGGATGTGGTACGTATTGGAATATGTTTGAGTCGGGACCTCTAGCGTACGATACGTATCTTTGGTTGCTTGCGTGTCGAAGGCATGCCTGAGTCGGGGACTCTATCTTGGATACGTGTGTGTTTGTTCGCGTGTCGGATCACGTCTGAGTCGGGACTTCTGAGCCAGTACGTGTATGGATGATGTATTGGGACATGTCTGAGTCGGGACCTCTATTCCTTTGTAAGTTTGGATGACTGTGGTGGGTCATGTCTGAGTCGGACCTCTGATTCACTACGAAAAGTATTGGTTGATGTCTGAGTCGGGACCTCTGAACCAATGCAAGCTGATTGTGTTTATTCAAATCTGAGTCGAGGTCTATGAACAGATGTTGTTGACAGTTTATGTCTAAGTCTTACCTGAGTTGGGGTCTGGCTTAAATATTGTTGATTGTTTATGTTTAGTTTGCCTAAGTCGATTTTTAGCTAAGCACTAAGGATTAGTATGTTTAAGATAAGGAAATATGATTTGTGCTTCTCATAATTATGTTTATGTTGGAGCATGTTGATATGTTTTATATGATTACTTGTCTATGTGTTTATTGATAATAGACGGCTGGGAGAACCTCTAGTTGCTCCCCACTGACTGTGGCGTACATGTTTTCATGTATATAGGTTGGTGCTAATCTGTATAGGGGGATTTCACTCGAGAGCTAGCGAGCGATGTACTTTCATCGACATGACTTACCTATTCGTGTAGCTAGACTCACTTTTTAAGGATACAGTTTTGGAACCCGTGGGATATGTTAACCGGGGTTGTGGCATTTTGTATATAACTTATATATACTTATCTAGTTTTGTTTTTCTTCCGCATGTTAGTTATCGTAGTTCACCTCGCATGTCTAGTTTATCATGTCAAAATTTTTATTATTCGCTGCCGCGAGGGGTTTTATATAAACACCCATTCGGATTTATTAATGAGGAAAATTTTGCAGTAATTCTCCTCAGTTCTCCATATACACAACGTGAAATAAATTTCTATTTCACATATGTATTCAAAGAACATTAAAGAAATTATCACCAAACTCTTTTCACATTAATAAAATCATAAATATGTGTTTACTACCTAAGTGCCTTGAAATATACAAAGACAGTCTCAAAATAGAGACTAATCAAGAATTGCTCCTAATGAGTAATTCTTGAACGGGTATTAGGTCAATAGTCATTTCACGAAAAATATCACAACTTAGAAGATTCAAAAATGCTAATCCTATACTACCTTCTATATTAGAAATTTTCCCCATTTATAACCAACTTCTTACAATATTAACAGTAACAATTTAACAAAAGAAAGGGAAAGGGAAACAAAGTTACTCATTCCCTTTATTGGTGTTTGTTTGACACAATCAAAGGGAATTGAATTCCTTACCACCACCATCACCATCGTGACCACCGTCACCGCCATGACATCTCTACCACCGCTATGACACCCCCACCACCAACACCGACGTGACCACCACTGTCGCCTCCACCACCACCGCCATAACACCCCACCACCGCCAACACCGCCATAACACCTCCACCACCACCATGCCACCTCCACCACCATCACTACCATAACACTCCACCACTATCACCATCGTGACCACCGCCACCGTCACCGCCATGACATCTCTACCACCACCATCGCCACCATCGCCATGACAACTCCACCACCACCACCATGCCACCTCCACCACCATCACTACCATGACACTCCACCACTATCACCATCGTGATCACCGCCACCGTCACCGCCATGACATAATTACTACCACCATCTGTAACATCCCGTATTTTTATAAAATATATTTTAAGGGTTTTTAATTATTTTAAGTAATAAAATAATATTTTAATAATTTATTGAAAAGTGTTTTAAATAAATAGTAAGATCCGTCTTAATAACCTTATGTCCTTAAGATGAATACAAACTTGGCAACTTAAGTTCACATCTTAAAACCCGTTCAAGATATCCAAACCCGTTTTCATTAAACGGAAAGGACAATTCATAACCCCTAAAATCCTCTATGTGTCGACATATATGTTCTTCTTCAAAACAATAAACAGTAAACACATTTCCTCACAAAACCTCCATAATCTTCATCTTCTTTTCCTCTTTTCTTCTTCATCCGTTCGCAGACCGTTTAGCTCTTGAGTCTTCATTGGTTGAGGAGACTTCCATTTCCTTACCTTCCGGAGACGTGTTTTCCTGCTCTTCGTCCCATAGGGATGTTCCGATTATTATTGGTCAAGCCACATTTCCAGCGGACTTACTGAGATTTCCTCTCAAGAAATTTGACATTATCCTCGGTATGGATTGGTTATCGCGATACCATGCTCGTTTCGAGTGTCGCGACCAGAAAATCTGCTTGAGGAGTTCTTCAGGAGTTCGTGTTTCCTATAGGGGAACTCGCCCTAAAAAGGGTGTTCGTGTTATCTCTTCGATGAAAGCATCTCATCTTCTTAGGAAGGGTTGCCAAGCCTTCCTGTGTGTTGTTTCAGCTGCAAAGCCATCGCTACCGAAGCTAGAGGATGTAGCCATTGTTCGTGAGTTTCCAGATGTTTTCCCAGATGACTTGCCAGGGATACCGCCAGAGAGAGATGTGGAGTTTACTATTGAGCTTGTTCCAGGTACCGGACCGATTTCCAAAGCTCATTACCGTATGGCTCCACCAGAGTTGAAAGAGTTGAAGCAACAGTTGGAAGAGATGATCGAGAAAGGGTTCATTAGACCGAGTGCTTCTCCGTGGGGTGCTCCAGTTTTATTTGTTAAGAAGAAAGATGGTTCCATGAGACTTTGCATTGATTACAGAGAGTTTAACAGAGTGACCGTGAAGAACAGATATCCTTTGCCTAGGATAGATGATTTATTTGATCAGTTGAGAGGTGCTTCTAGGTTTTCTAAGATTGATCTTCGATCATGTTATCATCAGATTCCAGTGAGAGTGGCTGATATTACGAAGACTGTTTTTCGTACCAGATATGGACATTTTGAGTTCGTGGTTATGCCTTTTGGGTTGACTAATGCACCTGCTATTTTCATGGATCAGATGAACCGCACCTTTAGTGAGTATCTTGACACTTGTGTTGTGGTGTTTATTGATGATATTCTCATTTACTCTAAGACCGATGAGGAGCATGCCGAGCATCTCAGATTGATTCTTGGGATTTTACGTCGACAGAAGTGGTTCGCAAAGTTCTCTAAGTGTGAGTTTTGGCTTTCTAAGGTTGCATTTCTTGGACAAGTGATATCTAGTGAGGGAGTTATGGTTGATCCCGCGAAGATTGAGGCCGTTGTTGATTGGGAGAGTCCCAAAGATGTGGGAGAGATCCGTAGTTTCCTTGGTTTAGCGGGTTACTACCGTCGATTTGTTGAGGATTTCTCTAGATTAGCTCGTCCGATGACTCAGTTACTGAAGAAGGAAGCTAAATTTGTGTGGACCGACAAGTGTGAGAGCTCTTTCCAGGAATTGAAGACTAGGTTGACTTCCGGTCCCGTATTAGCTTTGCCAGAGATTGGAGTTGACTTTGATGTTTATTGCGATGCTTCGATGTTAGGGCTTGGATGTGTGTTGATGCAGAGTGGTAAGGTGATAGCTTACTCGTCTAGACAGTTGCGAGTTCACGAGGTGAACTATCCGACACATGATCTTGAGTTAGCTGCAGTTGTTCATGCCTTGAAGATGTGGCGTCATTACTTGATGGGATCTCATTGTCGCATTTTCACGGATCATAAGAGTCTTAAGTACATTTTCACACAGAAAGACCTCAATATGCGACAGCGTCGTTGGCTAGAGTTGGTTAAGGATTATGGCATCGAGTTATTGTATCATGAGGGAAAGGCCAATGTGGTTGCCGATGCGCTTAGCCGCAAGACTTCTCATTCGATGAGTGTTATGCGAGTGTTGCCCGATGAGTTGTGTTCCGAGTTCCGGAAGTTGAGATTAGAGATGGTGGGTAGTGGTTTTGATTGGTTAGCTGCTATGACTGCCGAGCCGTCTTTATATTGGGAGATTCGCCAGAGTTTGCCTACAGATGCTGCTTTCCGGAAGTTCGAGGCTAAGATTTCGAGTGGAGTTGCACCAGATTTAGTGATTGATTCCGATGGTTTCCTTAGATTCCGTGGTAGGATGTATGTTCTAGATGTGCCAGATTTGAGGAAGAGGATTCTTGATGAGGCTCACTTGACACCGTATTCAGTTCATCCGGGCGGAGAGAAGATGCACAAGGACTTGAGACTTATATTTTGGTGGCCCGGGATGAAGAAAGACATTCTGGATTACGTGAGTAGGTGCTTGACTTGTCAACAAGTCAAGATAGAGCATAGGAGGCCAGGTGGTTTGTTACAGCCGCTCCACGTTCCTCAGTGGAAGTGGGAGTGCATATCGATGGACTTTGTGACGGCATTGCCTAAGACAGTGGGAGGCAAGGATGCGATTTGGGTTGTGGTTGATAGGTTAACTAAGTGTGTCAGATTTGTGCCTATTAGAGAGACATGGGATATGGACCGTTTAGCCAGGGCTTATATTGCAGAGATAGTCCGTTACCATGGTGTCCCGAGAGAGATCGTTTCTGATCGTGATCCTCGTTTCTGTTCCAGATTTTGGAAGGCTTTACAGGAGGCTATGGGTAGCCGTTTGCTGATGAGTACCGCTTTTCATGCCGCGACTGATGGACAGTCCGAGAGGACGATCCAGACACTAGAGGACTTGCTCCGTGCTTGTGCACTTGATTTCTTGAGTTCTTTGGAGCAGTGTCTACCGTTAGTTGAGTTTTCTTACAACAACAGTTACCATTCATCTATTGGTATGGCTCCGTATGAGGCGCTCTATGGTAGGAAGTGCCGTAGTCCGATCTGTTGGGATCAGGCGAGTGACGTGCACGACCTAGGACCGGACCAGTTAGCTGTTACGAATCCTTACGATTGATCAGGTTCAGCTCATCAGGGGTAGGATGAAGGCCGCACAGGATCGGCAGAAATCCTATGCTGATGTTCGCCGTAGACCTCTCGAGTTTGAGGTGGGTGACAGGGTCTTCTTGAGAGTTTCACCGATGAAGGGCGTTAAGAGGTTTGGAGTTGAGGGCAAGTTGAGCCCTAAGTATATTGGGCCTTCTGAGATGGTGAAGAGGATTGGTGCTGCTGCTTACCGTTTGGACTTGCCTCCTAGTTTGAGCAAGGTTCATAGTGTCTTTCATGTTTCTCAGCTCCGTAAGTATGTTAGTGATCCGAGTCATGTTCTGCCTAGAGAGATCGAGAACTTGGAGCCGAGCGAGTCTTGCTTTCGAGGAGCGTCCCGTGAAGATTCTAGACCGACAGGATAGGAAGCTTAGGAGCAAGGTGGTGCCTTTAGTGAAGATCCTTTGGCGTTGCGGCGATGTTGAGGAGCAGACGTGGGAGACCGAGGCGTCGATGCGTGCTGCGCATCTTTCTCTTTTTGATTGAGGTGTAGTTAGTTAGAATTTATCTTCGTTCGAGTTTCGAGGACGAAACTTTTTGAAGTTGGGGTGATTGTAACATCCCGTATTTTTATAAAATATATTTTAAGGGTTTTTAATTATTTTAAGTAATAAAATAATATTTTAATAATTTATTGAAAAGTGTTTTAAATAAATAGTAAGATCCGTCTTAAGAACCTTATGTCCTTAAGACGAATACAAACTTGGCAACTTAAGTTCACATCTTAAAACCCGTTCAAGATATCCAAACCCGTTTTCATTAAACGGAAAGGACAATTCATAACCCCTAAAATCCTCTATGTGTCGACATATATGTTCTTCTTCAAAACAATAAACAGTAAACACATTTCCTCACAAAACCTCCATAATCTTCATCTTCTTTTCCTCTTTTCTTCTTCATCCGTTCATGAAATCAAGGTAATAATATCATTTTCGAAAACCTCATCGAATTTGCAAGCCATCCGTCACTTTCGATTTTCATTTCCCTTGTTTCGAAAAATAGGCTGTTTTCCTAGAATCCGTTTTTTGACCCCTTAAACTCGTTTTTCTTGATTGTAGGCGAAGACTTGGAGGACCCGGACATAAATAGCTTCATTGTGGAAGACGAGCTTTGAGCGGGATTGCATTTAAGGTGACGATTACGAGTAACTCGGCCTTTTTGTTAAAATAGCAAGTTTTGTTGTGTTCTTGTTATTGTTTCTGATTTTGTTTGAGGTTTATGATCAATGGACTTAGAAACATGCTAGGAGTGTGTGTATATAATGTTTACATGCCTTGTTGATGTTTCACATGCTTTTAAGTTATTTTCAGAAATTTCATGCTTGCGACGGATACATTTGATAATCGTTTGAGGATTGTTTTGTGGTTTAATTGCTGATAGATAGTGTTATTGGGTGATTTGTGATATTGGGTAAACATTTGTTGTTGTTAATTTCGAGGTTTGGGATCGATTTGAGTTGAATTGCTTTTGTTAGAGAATTGTCGATTTTGCGTACAGCGGCCTCTGAGCCGGCAGGCTGACCGGCAGCCGGTCGGCCGGCTCAGAGTCGCTGTGTTGAAGTTTTGATTTTTCAGAAATTGAGGAAAGGTTTCTGAGCCGGTCAGTTGGCCGCCGGAATTTTTCAGAAATTGAGGAAAGGTTTCTGAGCCGGTCAGTTGGCCGCCGGTCGACCGGCTCAGGATCCTTATTGTGGTTTCAGGTTTTGAAAATGGCATGGGAAGTGACTCCCAGCCGGCAGGCCGGCAGCCGGTACATCGGCTGAGAGTCACTCCTCGTGTGTAAAGTTGAGATTTTGGCTATGGGGAAAGGGACTCCCAGCCGACTGGCCGGCGGACGGTCCACCGGCTGAGAGCCTCTTCTCTTGTTTTTCAGCCGATGGTTTGGCATGGGAAGGGACTCCCAGCCGGTGGACCGGCTGAGAGCCCCTGTTCCCATTGTTTTGTTTATAACTTTCAAAGG
This sequence comes from Silene conica, assembly GCA_029255685.2. Lineage (NCBI taxonomy): Eukaryota > Viridiplantae > Streptophyta > Magnoliopsida > Caryophyllales > Caryophyllaceae > Silene > Silene conica. Next base: position 64,480,854 of record CM055312.2, read on the forward strand.
CTCGTTCGGTTTTGATTGAAACTCGTTTCTTATACCTTTGATACGTGTTTGAGGTCCCCGGAGGATGGGCGACACTATATTGGGTTCGGGAATGGAGTGAGGATAGAGACCCCCGGTCGGGTAACCGAAAGGGAAACCGGCTCTCCCTCGTCTTAGTTCCCGGGATCAATTAAGTGTTGTTTAGTGGTTTAAGAAGTTAGAGCTATAGGTTAGTTTTTATCTTTGGATGCTAATGATTGAGTCGTATGTCGCGTGATGGGATATGTGTTAAGTTCACCTCTGGACCCATTACGTGTTTTGTATGTCGCGTGATGGGATATGTGTTAAGTTCACCTCTGGACCCATTACGTGTTTTGCTTGTGGCGTGTCAGGATATGTGTTAAGTTCACCTCTGGACCTGACACGTGATCGGTTGTCGTACACGGGATATGTGTTAAGTTCACCTCTGGACCCGGTGTGCGATAGTTGTGTATTGGGATATGTGTTAAGTTCACCTCTGGACCCAATACTTGTTTGTAGCATTGGGATATGTGTTAAGTTCACCTCTTGACCCTTTGCTTATGGATGATTAGGGATATGTGTTAAGTTCACCTTTGGACCCTTTTCTTGAATTGTAAGTATAGGGATATGTGTTAAGTTCACCTCTGGACCCTTTACTTGAATTGCATGTTGGGATATGTGTTAAGTTCACCTCTGGACCCGACATTGTTTGGTAGTGGGATATGTGTTAAGTTCACCTCTGGACCCATTGCTAGTGTTTAGTGATGTTTATATCTGCTTGCCTTGGGATTGGTACAGTGTCAGATATGCATGATGAAGTTGATGATTATGTTACTTGGGTTACTGTTTGTTCATCCAAAGCATTGGATGACTCTTTGATCGGTTTCATAAATAGTTGGACTGAAAGACCCCCCGACTGGGTAACCAGTAGGGAAACCGGCTCTCCTTCCAAACGGTTTATATAGTTGGTTGAGAGCCGTGCATTAGAGTTTGCATGATAGTATGAGATCAGTTATTGAGATATTGATATGCTTCAGATGTTTATATATGTTGGAGTATTCTGTTTGTATTGCTTGTTATGTGTCGTTACAAAGGGTGGCTAGGAGAACTCTAGTCACTCCCCACTGATTGTGGCGTACATGTTTTCATGTATGTAGGTACATGCACATGTATGTAGGTACATGCAGGTTGGACGGGGTTCACTTGAGAGCTAGCGAGTGATGATCTTTTCATCATATGACTTACACTTCATCGATTAGCTAGACTCTTAGTTTTGATACATTTCATGTTTTGGTGCCTGTAGGGATGTTCCATCTCAGGCTTTGTATATATTTTGGTTTTCGTACTTAGAACTGTTATACTTATCTATTTTGTTTATATCAGTTTCAGTTTCCAGTTTCAGTTTTTAATTCACCTCGCATGATGTTTATGTTTAAAAAGTTTTAATTCCGCTGCATTTTTAGTACTTTGTGTGTTTTATATTTCCGCTTTCGCGAGGGGTTTTACACCATCGCCACCACCACCATGACACCCCCACCACCATCACCGCCGTGACCATCACTGTCGCTAGCACTATCATCGCCGCCATAACACCCCACCACCGCCACCACCGCCATGACACCTCCACCACGTACCATAACTACCGCTAGTAGATAAGTAGTTATTTGTGGTGATGTGTGTTAGTGGTAGGAGGGAGTGTGAGTGAACCATTAATTCTCTTTCTTAGCGTAACCAAACAACCAATTAAGTTTTAGGTAATCTCTTTCCTTTCCCCCTCTTACCCTTTCTTATTTACTTTCCCTTTCCCTTTCTCTAATCAAACACCCCCTAATTTCTAATCGTATACTACCTTCTATATTAGAAATTTTCCCAATTTATAACCAACTTCTAACAATACTAACATTAACAATTTCTAACCAATTTCTAACAATACTAATATTAACAATTTCTAACCAATTTATAACAATACTAACAATAACAATAAGTAATATTAACAAACCCCCAATTTTCCCCAATTTCTAACCCTAATTAACACTAATTTCTGAAACGGCTAATTAAATTACACATACAAACTTAATAAATATCAAAAATGTTATTCAAATCATTTTAATAATCTAATTACTAACTAAAATTACTAATCTTAACAAACCCCCAATTTTTTCTCACTTTCTAACCCTAACTACAATTAGTTTCCGAAAAGGCTAATTAAATTACACATACAAACTTAATAAACATCACAAATGTTATTAAAATCATCCTAATAATCTAATTACTAACTAAAAATACAAATTATAACAAACTATTAAGGTATTCAATACAAATATTAAGGTATTCAATTTTCACAGACCTGAAAATGGAATATTAGGTAGGTGAACGGCAGTGGTGGTAGTCCGGTGCCGGTGCGGTGGTCCAGTAGGTGAATGGCAGTCTAGAGAGGGAGGGGGTGTGCTGCGTTTTTTTAAAGTGTGAAGGAATTATATGCAAATGATGGGTTGAAGCAAAAACGAAAAACATAGCAGATACTATCCGTCGCCAATTTGGTGACTGATTTCCGTCGCCAAGTGGATAAGATCCATCGCCCATGGATTCCCGTGGATTTTTTGGATAGAATTTTTGGTCGCCAATTTGGAGACGGCATTCCGTCGCCCGCTATTTTTCCGATATCGCTAAATAAGCGACTACCCAAGTTGTCGCCGATTGAGTCGCCACGTACAGTATTTCTTGTAGTCGAATATCATACTATAGATACCCGTATCCGTCGATATTGGAATTACGGAAATCCCGCCTGCCACCTGAAGATGATTGGACACATGTACTCTTAAATGACGTGCTCATGATACGAATATATCATATGGATGCCAAGCAGGTTACATCAACGGTTTCGGTTAATTTAACTAACATTTTTAATTAACGTTTGAAAATGTTTTGAAATAAATAGTTATGTGTTTTATTGCATTTTTGGTTTTGAAATTTTTTTGAAACAAAAGCTTTTATTTCATTTACTTATTTTTTTTTTTGTGATTTTTGAAATAAATGGAATTTATTTTATTCGATTTGAATTTAATTCGAGTTGCGAACTTTTATTTACGATTTATCGTTATAGATTGTTTTATTTGAAATTTTATTTGAAATTTTTATTTTTTTGTTTAGAAAAGTCAAAAACGTGTTTTTGTGACCGTTTTACTTATCATTTTATTTAATTCGAAATTTCAAGTTTTTTAGCAGTTTTTAAACCCGTTTTCAATGTGCTTTTACTTTTTGAGGAGTGATTTTTGAAGTGATTTGGGCCATGTTTTGGCATGAATTTGAAGGCAACTTTAACCTACTACTTCCCCCTTCAACCTAGGTACGAATCCCCCCTTTAGCCCACCACAAAACCCCTCCTTAAACCCAACTTAAACACGACACACAACAGCCCGACACCCTTCATGGGTATCCTGTTTTGGCATCCCCAAACTTGTACTAAACACCTCTAAACCCATCACCAATCTAGCCTAACTTGTTCACTACACCAAGTCCATGTACCAGCCATGAACCACACTCATTTTTAGTCCCAAACCCAACCCCAAACAAGCAGAACCAGTCCCATATGCAGCATCAAACCGAGAACAGGCCACACTCCGAGTTTGCTCTATTTTGTCGAGCTATGGCTCAAACCCCGCACACCCATTGCTTGAACCACTTAGCCACCAACACTAACTTGCTTGCCCATTAAGTTTTACATCTACATATCCCTCTGCCAACTAGAGTGTAACACCCCCATTTATTTAAGAGCCTTTAGCAAGACATTCTCAAATAAATAGGACTGTTACCATCCCGGAATATCCGAGGTAGTGAATAACAAGGTAAACAAACTAAAGGTAGTTTATATAAATACTGATTAAATTTGAACTTGGTATTACAAAAATTACGAGTTCCAAACTTGATCAAATGAAAGTACAACTGACGATATCTAAATGTGATCTAACTCTAAGTAGGTCCATGTCATGTCTCTCTCCATGCCCAAGCTCCTGGTCCATCTGTCACTGACCTGTAAAATCTACTCCCCATTCCGGATCATCTTAGGTGTACACGGATACACAGGGTCAACCGTGAGGTTGAGTAGAAAGATAAATAAGACAACAATATAATATACTCCGCACCGATCCAACGCCAAATAATCTCCGCACCGATCCAACACCAAATAAACTCCGCACCGATCCAACACCAAATATACTCCGCACCGATCCAACACCAAATAAACTCCGCACCGATCACAAGACCCAATATACTCCACACCATATCACAGACCCTTTATCTCCGCACCAAACACAGACCCTTTATCTCCGCACCAAACACAGACCCTTTATATTCACATCGTATTATATCACAGAATAATATAGATAACACTCTATACGAACACATGGTATTGTATAACAAACATGCTTAAAACAAATAAGAACAGTTTACACATCGTCATATACCAGTATCTCCCCTACCTCAGTTTGCGGAAAGACAATCAATAGCTCCGAAAGATGTTCCCGCGGAAACCGTCACCTAAACATATAATACGTAACGATCAACAACCCATACCAAGCCCTATACTTAGAATCGTAACATTGTGTCAAATTTCTTAACTTACTAAAATTGGAAAGTTTCCCAAGGTAGAAACTTTCCTGAAATAGCAACTTCACCAAAATAGTAACTTCCCGACTCATACGGTCTCATAAACAAAGCAACATAAGAAATTACAAACTTTACTAATTAAGGATTTACTAATTGTAGCAAGAACTCAAATGAGCAAATATTACTAACTCAATTGATAAAACAATGTTCATTAAAAGTATATTAATCATAACAATTGCTAAACATGGATATACACTAATAATATTACTAATCACAACATTAGTAATATTAACAACATTAACCATAAGTACTTAAAATACATACTAAATACTTTTATACATTTTAATAGTGTCACACATGGAATTCATGTCAATGCTTACAAAGAACAACTAAATTAGACTTGAACAACCTAACAACTAAAGTGAAAACACGACAAAACCCCTGCCCCAAACGCAAACCCAGCAAGCTACCACGTCCCGTAACCACCCTATTCGACACCAACAACAACCACCACCCTCGCCAGTGACACCACCGCCCTCGCCCCTGAGCCGCGGTGGCTCCTGGGAGGTTAGTGGCTGACGTCGACCCCGCAGCAACCGCCAACAACCACCAACTCAAAACCGTACTCCCACACCACCGCTGTTTCGAACCGTGAACCACCCACACTAATCCTAACCGAGAAACGACATGAGACACCACGACCCATCATGAAAACCACCACCCAAAAACCCTTACTACCACCAAACCAACTACTCGAACACCCAAAATAAACGTGACCATAAAACGCATTGAAATCACTGGCGAACATTACCTGCCCAAGACTCTGTTTCGCGACTGGTGGGACGAAACACCCTACACGGTGGTCGAGGGTGGTGAAGGACAACCCACTATGGTCCACATACAACTATGACACCCCCTAGATTAAACTTAATTAAAGATCAGAGCCTACAAACTTGTTCTTAAGGTTGGAAATGGTGAATCGAAAGAGAAGGGTGCAAAGGAACAGAGGCAGCGAGTGAACATACCTGTTTCGCTGGTGAAAACGACGGACCTTACTCCCCTTTACCCACCGTGTGAAACCCCATGCTGGTGCCCTGAAGTGGCGGCTAAAAGATTAGGGTCCTCTTCCTTATTCGATTTCAACCGAACTAGGGTTTTTGAGGGTTGGAATGTGACGGCAGAGGAGGAGAGGTCTGAGTGTTTTGTGTTAGAGTGTGTTATACTCGGTATTGGGCTATATTGGTTGCACGACATTCAAGGCCCAAAGCGTTTGCTTAAAACGTAATCTAATAACAAATACTAAAACCCGATATAATGCTTATAACATATAAAACATCAAACACGTATTCGATAAATAAATTATTGAATATAAACGTTTAAAAGACCAATCACACGTCGATATAACTAATAGTTAAACCAATAAAATATGAGGTATTACAGTCTTCCGTCCTTAAAATGAACTTCGTCCCGAAGTTCAACCACACCTATATATCACCTTGCTTACGACTCCGACATACATCGCATGCTCATATGGACTTGAAAATGTAAAACTTCATAGTAAGACAATTAACATAAGTGAATTGTGAACACAACACAAACCCAATACGGGATATTACAGTCTTCCCTCCTTGAAAATGAACTTCGTCCCGAAGTTCACCATCCAATGGTCCATAAACGGGTCACTAGGCACATAAGGAACACAATATGGAACACCACATAACGCCAAGAACATTAGTAAGGTAATTTAAATTACGAAATATTACATTCTACCCTCGTTGAGAAAACTTTGTCCCCAAAGTTTAACGTATAACGAAGCTAAGGAGGTACTTCACGAAACAAAATAATTGCACAACCGGGGTACACAGTATTATTATGAGTATTCAAACAATCACCAACTAGCCATGTTATAAAAATCATTAAGATTTTACAATCCTATCCTCCTTAAAACATGGTTACGTCCCCGTAACCCTATTATAAAATTTCCAGTTCACTACTCTATCTCATAAAATGTTACTCTAAGCCACCAAGTATCGCATTCTCATCGTCGAACCTAAGCCAAGGACAAGGGGTGAGCGAACTGGCGGAATAAAACCGCAAATCAACACTTCCATTACAATATCAATTTCAATCTTCGAATACCACTCAATAACCAAGGTCACACTGGACAGTAAACACGATATGGCACAAAGGCCCAATGACTCATAGCTCAGCACCAGTGATCAATTCTCATTTCAATTCTAATACCAATACTGTCCAATATTCCCTTAAAGGAACAGTTCAACACTTAGAGAGTCAAACTCTAAGCTGCTCGCCCACGAGGATCAAAGAATACAACAACTCGATAAAATACTGAACTGCAATCTCAAAATCAATACAAATAAACCAAGGCCTTTGTTCTAGACTCACATCAGTACTTACCTTCAAAGTTCGTTGACATACTTGTATATATACTCATCATTCCACTATTCACAAAACACGAATGTGTACACCATAAAACAAGAACTCGTACATAACTCAGACTAATCAATTACTAAAAGTTTCTCCTATCTCACAACCAAAAGAATTATCACATCAATAGAAAATCTTAACTATCAGAATAAAAGGACAACTACTAATATCCAACTCAAATCAGTACACAATAGAGGCTCATCAACTATCATATAACATATAACCTCGAACAATAATAAAGTATTAGGGTCGGTAGGATCATGTTGAGCAGTAAAACAGATTCGGAAAAGGTAACACTTACACACCCATGAAATTCAACGTAAGCTCGTATTTACAACTACATAAATAATCAAGAAAACTCATAGTTCCTAGTTGACAATTTAAAAGGTTTCATGTTCATAACCATATTTTGTAGTAAAACCACATTAGGAACGGACATAGCGCAAAATTTTATTGAACGTAATTAAACATGGGGCATTGCCATGTTTCACAAAATATGCACAAATCATGGACTAACGAGGCCGTTTAGCATATCTAGGCATTAATAAGTTAACCAGGTCACTTAGGTATAACTCAACTTACATCATCTATCATGAGACTAATAAAATACATGTCTTGTAATTTAAGAGTTCATATACGCGCAACAAATAAGCATCCGGGCAGGCTTTAATCAACACGTAAATACAGAATTTGTCCTATTGCAAACAATTACTACAATTATTAAAGGATCAAGCGTCATCATGGTTATTCATCATCTTGAAATACAAATTTAAACTTTTGAAACCTTTGGAAAAACGTTTGAAACGCTGAAATGGTAGATAGTGACAATTATAAATACAACCAAAGGGCTATTTTTCAACTACATATCGGACTCGAAACTACACGGAGACATTCTGACTCTCCTTTACTAAAAGGTTGTTCTCACAAATTGTAGCTCACGGATCATAAAATTTAACGATAAAGTAAACGAATGCACAACACTAAATCACATGCCAAACTAACTAATAACTCAATACATCGTGATCAGATTTCGAACATAGTAATATGCAATTCATTTTAAAGCGCAACAGTATACATGACGGAGTCATAGGCTATTACATCAAGAACCTAGCCAAAGATGTACCTTTAATATACGAAAGAATAACAACAAGGTTCATGTTGTTCAAAATAACCACCATTAATTATAACAATTAAATTGTTATATAACTTTTGCTCATGACATCGTGCTAATAATCTTACTAGTTAAATTCCATTCTACCACTTGTCAAGACTCCTCTCTGATGAACATGATTTTAACATCACATAGGAACATCACATAATTATTTTGAGGTCATACCATAGAAAGTAGGAACGTCCGTACAATTGAAACTATTTTATGTAAAACCCAACGAAATAAGCAAGGTTACATTACCATGTAATAAGGTCCATATTCTTATCATAGGACTATTGTTCATGTTACTAAAGCCATAACAGGGTGTGACGTGGTTCATCACATAAGTTCATATTTGCATAAACTTTTATATAAAACTTACAGAACTTACGATTCCAACAATTAAACATCATGTTGCAACTTTTAACAACAAAAATTATAATTAAATAACCGTTCCACCATTTGTTAACCATTATAGTTTTTGAGAAATATCATGGATTCTCTAATCATAGGAAAAGAATAAAGTGCAGAACTTAAGGAAATTATTTATAACGAACTGGTCTAAACAGAACTTTACGGCAATAAAACAGGAAACTAGACAACTTGCAAAGATCAATATTAATTAACATCTTGTTAAGATTTTGCGTGATTTATTATTTGGGAACGTGAATGAACATATTAATCATTGGAGTTGGAATTATACACAAACAGTAGATACATTTTAAACGGTTCCTCGTTCAGAAACATGGGTAACACTGAACCGTGCAGTGACAGTCTGACCATTGTCGGCTAAAACATTTATTTCTCTCAAAATATACTTCACATTAACATGAAACCAAATGCATTGAAAAGCTGAATCAGAAGGTTAGCACACATAATATTGTCATACTCCTATAAAGAATACATTTTAGATGACAACCCGCACAAACAGGGTAACATTCTGGTCTTTATGTAAAATTTTGGTTCCATTAAAATTACTTCATATTATCATATTAAACACAATCATTAATCCCCCAAAACATGTTGACATACCATCGAAATATAGAAATCACGTTGCATCATAATAACATTTATTCATTATTTCATTCTATAATAGTCATCTAAAACACGGTAAAGGTTGCGTAACAGAAAAGTAGATCATCTAAATGTCTGGATATTTATACATATATATACTAATGTAACACACAACTATATGACACTCATGGCTTGGGGCAGCACATTCCGCATATCACTAGACATGAATTACTATAACATTTAAATCTGATAGGTCATATCCAAATACCAAGCAATATATTGCAAAAGTTACGTTAGTCATTTAATAACCAGATATCCTATAGACAATTCGAGACACCAAAAACACATGATCATATCACTCTAATTCAGTATATAATAAATATACACCCATTCCTGAAAATTTTGATTCAATCATTTACATCAATCAGCGTTTCAATATCAGTCGCATTCTTCTTATGCATATCATCCTACTAGCCAAGCTTATATTTCAAACTCGTATTTCAGTTTTCATGTCCTCAATACTTAAAGTAATACATTTCTCAGTCACTTTCCAATATCAAACTCATAGAATACAATGCATCATTAACCATGTACACATATCATTACTTACCTCATTCCGCCCCTGCAAAAATTGTTAGCACAAGATAACTAGGTCACTATATAATCTACCCCACTCTTCAATTACTCTCATTGGGTTCCCGAGACAGAACAGAAAGGGCCCAGGTCTGGTTTGAGGGGGCCCCTAACTCATCCCGTTCCTCTTTGGGGCTCCTATCAGTTTAATCTCGGGGTTCATTTTATTAGACTCTTCCTACGTTCATTATTATCCATTTGGTTTAGGCCTGAGGATCGTTCGCTCTGATACCACTTTGTAACACCCCCATTTATTTAAGAGCCTTTAGCAAGACATTCTCAAATAAATAGGACTGTTACCATCCCGGAATATCCGAGGTGGTGAATAACAAGGTAAACAAACCAAAGGTAATTTATATAAATACTGATTAAATTTGAACTTGGTATTACAAAAATTACGAGTTCCAAACTTGATCAAATGAAAGTACAACTGACGATATCTAAATGTGATCTAACTCTAAGTAGGTCCATGTCATGTCTCTCTCCATGCCCAAGCTCCTGGTCCATCTGTCACTGACCTGTAAAATCTACTCCCCATTCCGGATCATCGTAGGTGTACACGAATACACAGGGTCAACCGCGAGGTTGAGTAGAAAGATAAATAAGACAACAATATAATATACTCCGCACCGATCCAACGCCAAATAATCTCCGCACCGATCCAACACCAAATAAACTCCGCACCGATCCAACACCAAATATACTCCGCACCGATCCAACACCAAATAAACTCCGCACCGATCACAAGACCCAATATACTCCACACCATATCACAGACCCTTTATCTCCGCACCAAACACAGACCCTTTATCTCCGCACCAAACACAGACCCTTTATATTCACATCGTATTATATCACAGAATAATATAGATAACACTATATACGAACACATGGTATTGTATAACAAACATGCTTAAAACAAATAAGAACAGTTTACACATCGTCATATACCAGTATCTCCCCTACCTCAGTTTGCGGAAAGACAATCAATAGCTCCGAAAGATGTTCCCGCGGAAACCGTCACCTAAACATATAATACTTAACGATCAACAACCCATACCAAGCCCTATACTTAGAATCGTAACACTGTGTCAAATTTCTTAACTTACTAAAATTGGAAAGTTTCCCAAGGTAGAAACTTTCCCGAAATAGCAACTTCACCAAAATAGTAACTTCCCGACTCATACGGTCTCATAAACAAAGCAACATAAGAAATTACAAACTTTACTAATTAAGGATTTACTAATTGTAGCAAGAACTCAAATGAGCAAATATTACTAACTCAATTGATAAAACAATGTTCATTAAAAGTATATTAATCATAACAATTGCTAAACATGGATATACACTAATAATATTACTAATCACAACATTAGTAATATTAACAACATTAACCATAAGTACTTAAAATACATACTAAATACTTTTATACATTTTAATAGTGTCACACATGGAATTCATGTCAATGCTTACAAAGAACAACTAAATTAGACTTGAACAACCTAACAACTAAAGTGAAAACACGACAAAACCCCTGCCCCAAACGCAAACCCAGCAAGCTACCACGTCCCGTAACCACCCTATTCGACACCAACAACAACCACCACCCTCGCCAGTGACACCACCGCCCTCGCCCCTGAGCCGCGGTGGCTCCTGGGAGGTTAGTGGCTGACGTCGACCCCACAGCAACCGCCAAGAACCACCAACTCAAAACCGTACTCCCACACCACCGCTGTTTCGAACCGTGAACCACCCACACTAATCCTAACCAAGAAACGACATGAGACACCACGACCCACCATGAAAACCACCACCCAAAAACCCTTACTACCACCAAACCAACTACTCGAACACCCAAAATAAACGTGACCATAAAACGCATTGAAATCACTGGCAAACATTACCTGCCCAAGACTCTGTTTCGCGACTGGTGGGACGAAACACCCTACACGATGGTCGAGGGTGGTGAAGGACAACCCACTATGGTCCACATACAACTATGACACCCCCTAGATTAAACTTAATTAAAGATCAGAGCCTACAAACTTGTTCTTAAGGTTGGAAATGGTGAATCGAAAGAGAAGGGTGCAAAGGAACAGAGGCAGCGAGTGAACATACCTGTTTCGCTGGTGAAAACGACGGACCTTACTCCCCTTTACCCACCGTGTGAAACCCCGTGCTGGTGCCCTGAAGTGGCGGCTAAAAGATGAGGGCCATCTTCCTTATTCGATTTCAACCGAACTAGGGTTTTTGAGGGTTGGAATATGACGGCAGAGGAGGAGAGGTCTGAGTGTTTTGTGTTAGAGTGTGTTATACTCGGTATTGGGCTATATTGGTTGCACGACATTCAAGGCCCAAAGCGTTTGCTTAAAACGTAATCTAATAACAAATACTCAAACCCGATATAATGCTTATAACATATAAAACATCAAACACGTATTCGATAAATAAATTATTGAATATAAACGTTTAAAAGACCAATCACACGTCGATATAACTAATAGTTAAACCAATAAAATATGAGGTATTACAGTCTTCCGTCCTTAAAATGAACTTCGTCCCGAAGTTCAACCACACCTATATATCACCTTGCTTACGACTCCGACATACATCGCATGCTCATATGGACTTGAAAATGTAAAACTTCATAGTAAGACAATTAACATAAGTGAATTGTGAACACAACACAAACCCAATACGGGATATTACATAGAGAATATACAAAATAGGAGAGATGTTGTTGGAGGAAGTGTCCTCGACAATAATGTGTTGACATAATTAAAACTCATGATAATGAAACACAACTGGAAATGTTACTCTTTTTCGACTGATCAACATTTACCGATAATGATTGGTTGTCTAGAGTTTGACATTATTGTCATATGATGGTGGTGATCAGTTGATCTCTTAAGGTCATATCTTTAGAGAATTCCGTCTCAATGGAATAAATTAATTAATATCGTATTGGATGCGAATTAATTAATAACTAGAAATTTGGAAATGATTTTACGTGACGAATATTATTGTAATGGGATTATAATAATAATGGTCAAAGTAATAAAATTGTTTTATTACACGGTTTTTATTTACTCATTTGGGAAACGATTAAATTGATAATTAACACGGTTGATCATAAAAATTACAAAGAGTTGTAATTAAAATTATTATATTACATTTTATAAGATAATAATTTCGAATTGTTAGGAGAATTAATTAAATGTAATAAATTTGTAAATTATGGATTTTAAAAGTTAAAATTGCATAATTGACAAATTGGTTCATGTGTTATGAGACATGTGTGACATGTTACAAATTAACACAATTGACAAAGATAAAATGGGTCTATAATAAGACCCATTTGGACCGTGTAAATGAGATGGATGTGTGATAGTTGTGTGTGTAAGTAAGCAAACTTCATTGTGTGTGGCATACACAAAGAATGTGTAAGGCATATTTTATGCATTTGTGTAAGAGTAAGAATGCCATGCATTGGCTCTCATTGGGAAGCTTGGCCAGCCATGAGGCTTGTACAACAAGCTCATGTGCTTATAAATACTAGTAAGTCTTACTTGCGACGGGTCGTCATTTGTGACGGATATTTTGTGAGATAAAATGGATATAAAATGAGTTAGTGGAGAAAGGGGACCACAGGAATAGTGTTGGAGAGAAAGAAAAAGTGGGTATTTTCTGAGATAAAACGGTATCCGTCACAAGCTTGCGACGGATAGTGCCGTTGCAAATAAGAATTTGTGTATAAATACACTCTTACTACATGCATAAGTGAGGAGTCTTTGATGGTTGCTTGCTCATCTAACACAACACTAATTCAACATCTTATTCTCCATATTCTTCCTTAGAAAATAGTTTTCTAAGTATAGAAAATCATTTCTAATACTAATAATATTAAGAGTAATATTGTTATTATTTATAGTTTACTAATTCAATTTTTCTAGTAACAAAAATTGTTTTGGTTTGAGACGGGTCCTTGATACGCATCTTTTGGAGACGATTTTGTGTTAGATCGTTATAAGGGTATTCCGTTTTCAAGACTCGAATTAATAGGTGATTAATTGAATATAAACCTTCTAAAACCAATGTAAGGACATTCATCCATCTTCTGTAATCATCATGCATGCATAAGATCTTATTAAGTTTTCAAGCCTAAACTTATAGAAACAAAACTCATATGGGATATGAGCATTTAATCTGAAATTAGATTTCCAACAAATGTTGCACAAGATAATTACCAAAACCCGAACACATCGCTTTCCTATTCTATGAACAACTCGAAACCCTAGCTCCCCATCTTATATAAGCTTCCCTAGTCCTCTACCATGAATGGTTGATGGTGCTCACTATTGGGAGATTACGGTATATTGTGATATACCGTAATCAGTTTAGACCCCTAGGAGTATTATAAATACGAACTATTGTATTTGTTACGAGCGAATATCAATAATACAACGATTTACATTATGAATTCTCTCATCTCCATTTCTAATATGGTATCAGAGCCTCACGCTCTTGAGGCCTAAAAACGAATTTCCGCTGCCCTATCGGAGGGGTTAATGAATTACGGTACCCTAATATATTTCTTTATTGATTTTTCGCTATAGTCGTAATATTATTTTCATAAAAAAGGGAAAAAAAACTGATTATGGCAATTAAAATTATGGATATTTTTTCCGTTTGACGAATTTATCAGGATTGAAAAATTGCGACGTTCCTGATCACAAAATTAGAATAAAAAATTAAATCGCAAAAATGTTATGCTATGGGGCTCGAACCTCAGACCTCATGATTTGAGTGATAACTACACTATTGACAACTATGCTACTATACTACTTTTTCTTCAATGTCAAAATTGCTACTACTATTGTATACTCCGTATATCTCAAAAATGCAACCCGAGCTATAACCCCTTGGGCTCGTGTTGTGCTTCGCCCCTGGACGCGCATATGCGAAAATAACTTGGACAAATTAAGTTTTGCATTAAATATGACATAGAATGACTATCACATGTTAGGGTTTAATATGACTGGATGCATTCGACAAATACTAGTTTAATTAATATTGGTCATTGTTTGACTTGACCGTTTTTTTTATAACAGACGCGGTTGAGTGTTTTTAATGAAATTATTTAACTTCCTGACATATAATTTCACGTGAACTCTAAATTCCTAAATTAGTGTCTAAATTCCACCTAAAAATTTAGTGTCGACCCTTTAAAAAAAATGTTTTCTTTGACAAGAAACATTCCGTGGATATCAAATACCCACATTCACTAAATTGAAAGTGAATACAATAGTGACATAGGATGAATATCACACTACAAAATATATTCATCAAACAAAATTATCATATTCATTAAATTAAAAGTGAATTTTGATACTTCTATATGATAAATATCACACCCGAAAATAGGCCGAAATCAAGATCTAACGATAAATTTGAAGTAATTTCAAGACTTACCTGATAAGTTTGAAAATAATCAATCAAAACATAAATCAAAGATTACAAAACTAACAAGTTGAATTTAAAATGCAATTTTTTGCATAATTTTTTTTGGTAAATTCAAAAAATTTAGGTTTGAAATAGGAGAAAGATGAGTTTATGCTAAGGATAAACTGATAACTACGTAATAGCGGGTGATTTTACATGTATATTTTTGTTTTAACTAGTTTTATGCCCGTACAAAAAATGTACGGGTCTTCTTCTAAAAATTTCGTAAATATATTAAAAAATTAGTGCAAATATAATTCAATATGTACTTAAATGAGAAATATGTAAATTATGAATTCGGGGATGATTTTGACTCCAAATAATTGATTTACCGGTATAATTAATTTTTTTAATGATTATTATAAATTGAAATAAATAATCAAACTTTATGAAATAAATTTGAACCATATAAAATAGATAAAGAAATTGTATTGTACTTCTATATCTTACCCTTTAAATAACTTACTCTCTAAATGAGAGTAAAATGATAGAAATATTTCTAATAACAGTCTCTTAAAATCTGTAGCTTTTATAGTATAAAAATTTTGTGGATGATTTTATAAAGAAAATAATAATGTATTGTTATGCCATCTTTTTACTCGATGTTAACCTACTCCCACCTACGCACAAATAATGTCCCATTGTCCATTTCTATCTATTCAGCAAAGTGTCTCATTGTCCATATTTAGTAATTTTTTTACTTGTTTTTTTTACCATTCTACCCTTACAAAATTCCATTTATTACCCACCACCCACCTTATTACCCAATAATATAACACTCTCTCCAATCTACATACCCCTACCCAACCAAAATATTAAACAACTAATATCTCATAAATTTGGTACTTTCTTAACAATGAGACAATATTTATGGCTAGGAGGGAGTAATTTTAATTGACTAATTCTCGAAGGTTATTATATATTCTCGAAAATCGTTGATTTATATTTTTTTGTTAATTTTATTGGTTGGGTTATTTGATCTTATTCAAAAATATTTGATCTACGTTTTTTTTCATTTTTTAATCTACGTTTTTTTTGTTAATTTTTATGTCCACGTGTATTTTTTTCATTCTTTTAGATATACGTATGTTTGTTAATTTTTAACTCTTTGTATAATTTTTTTCGTTTTTTTCGTTTTTCATACCTCTAAAGATTTGTTAATTACATCTAATTATCCAACTTTTTTTAATATTGTTGAATTTTATGTTTTTGGGTAGAATTTTAGTGATTTTTTAGTTTCGAATTTGGAGTAAAGTTGTTTTTTTATTATGGACATAAAAATTATTTGTAACTTTAGAATGTTAAATGGAGAAAAGCAAAATGAAGAAAAATTAAAACTCGTTGTGTAAGTGGTGGGACATGGTGAGAAAGAAGGTTTTTAACTTCCTAAAATTAAGCGACCAATGAAAATGCATGAAAAGTTATTCCTTTTATAGATAAGGGATTTTACCTTACGTGAAATCCTATAAGAAAAAAATAAGTAACAATTGTATTTTGATCATATTTATCCCTTAACGTAATTTCATGCTTTTTTAAAAAAAAAAATTATCTGTTATAGCTCTGGTTTCGACTATTTCAGTTGTTTGTATTTTACTAAATCACCTTACAAAAATTAAAAACATTTTAGGTTTTATCTTTTTCTATATATTATCGTTTACTATATTTATTTTGAAACCTATTATTATATTATTCAACCAATCACGTCGATCGGAAAAAGCTTCCTTTATTAATATAGATAGATAGATAGATAGATAGATTTGTATCGTTGGGTTGGATTGAAAGCCTTGAAGACGAAAAAGATCGGGGTGATTCTGGTTATGCTGATATACATGATTTTTGTTTTTTTCAATAAGAGATTTTTATGACAACTTTGGCGAAATATGATCATTTTGATATATATCGGACCTTTCTATATCGTATTTTACCGTATTTTATCTTGTTTCGTATCTTAATTTATTGATTTGATTGGAAAATTTAATGTAAGTTAAATCTTGGATTTTAATTATTTTTGCTGTTTGTAATTTTTTGTTTTTTCGGATTTAATTTTGGACCGTTAAATATTGTATTTAATTTGACCGTTGTATATTGTTATTTAAATTTTCGATTAATAGTAATTTGATCATATCGTATTTTATTATGATAATTGTAACAGCCCGTATTTTCGTAAAGGACTATTTTATTAAAATAAAGTAATTTACGGAATTTAATAATAATTTAATAATAATCGTAATTTATATTTTAAGGTTTCCGTTAAGTTCGTCTTAAAAATCGTTTAAGCTTAAGATGCCTTGTTTATTTTATATCAAACCGCTTCACCTTTTCCGTTTCGCTTGAATAGAGTAAACCCGACTCAATAAAGGTGAAAGGACAACTTAAAACCCTACCTTAAACCTCTCCATCGACATTCCATTTCTTTTCACAGTAAACAAACTCAAACACCATTTTCATATCATTTCTCAAGCTTTAAATCATCATCTCGAGGCCTTCCCGAACTCGGATCGAGGTAAAAGTTACATATTCGGAATCCTCGCGAGATTTATGATCTTTCCATCACTTTCAATTCCAATTTCGTGAAACTTCATTTCGGGGCTGTTTTGCCTAATCACGAAATTACCCCCTTTAATCCGTGTTTTGTGCTTTTAGGTGGAGCTAGTAACAACCCGGAGGAAGGACTCGTGATCCTTGAAGAGTAAACCGGAGCATTCGCGGAGTAAAGGTGACTATTATGAGTAACTCGGCCTTATGTCTAGATTAGCACTCTATGTGATTTTATTATGTTTTGGATGAAGCTAGTATGTTTATTAAGTTCCTTAATGTTCTTATAATGCTTGATAAACTGATTCTTATGAAGTTTAATGATGAATTTGATGAGGAAATGGGATTTAGGTGTATACATGTTAAGACCGGTTTAATTTGGGATTTTGGTGTTAAGTCACGGAATGATGGATTGTATACTTGTTCATATGTTTGTTTGATGTGGTTTACATGCTGGAAGTATGGAATTGTTGCATAGAAACATGTTTAAGTCGATTTGGTAAAGTATTGAGAAGATTGGAGAATGGCGAAATTTGCAAAAACGCGATCAGAGGCTCTGAGCCGGTCAGCCGACCGGCGGCCGACCAACCGGCTCAGAGTCCCTCATTGTGTCTTTTTTGATTTTTGAGAAATTTGGGAAAAGGATCCCCAGCCGGTGGACCGGCAGCCGGCCGGCCGGCTGGGAGTCCCAATTGTATATTTTGTTGTTTGCGAGAAAGGAAAGGAAAGGAGTCCCCAGCCGGTGGGCCGACAGCCGGCCGGCCGGCTGGGAGACCTTTTAGTTGTCTTTATTTTGATGTCGGCTAGAGAGTAAGGACTCTCAGCCGGTTGACCGGCCGCCTGTGGCCAACCGGCTGAGAGCCCCTGATGGTGTTATTTGCTTAATAACTTTTGATGTCCAAGTCGGATTGCGTTGATTCTTTTTCCGTATGCTTTGTATGCTTGATTGGAGTCCCCGGAGTTCGGGCGGCACTATATTGGTTCGGGAATGAAGTGAGGATAGAGACCCCCCGGTCGGGCAACCGAAAGGGAAACCGGCTCTCCCTCGTCTTAGTTCCCGGTGTCAATTAAGTGCTGAGTGTTGTATTCAAAGAATGGATTGTAGTGTATTGAATAGCCTCCTTTGGAGATTTGGTGGTTGAACCCCTCCGTGGGTGGTTCATCGTGTTTGTTCGGACGAACCCCTCCGTGGGTGGTTCTGTCTTCTTCGTGCGAACCCCTACGTGGGTGGTTCTGCTTTCTCCGTGTCGAACCCCTCCGTGGGTGGTTCTGATTCCTTCGTGCGAACCCCTCCGTGGGTGGTTCTGATTCCTTCGTGCGAACCCCTACGTGGGTGGTTTTGCCTTCCTGACGAACCCCTCCGTGGGTGGTTCTGTCTTTCTTTGTGTTGAACCCCTCCGTGGGTGGTTCAGTGTTTTGTGGTCGAACCCCTCCGTGGGTGGTTCACGTGTGTGTATTGATTGGTATATACTTGCCTGAGTAGGGGTACTGTGTTATATACTTGCTGAATGTTTTGGTAATTAGGTTATGTCTTAAGTTGACCGCTGAACCTTCTTACTTGCCGAATGTTTTGGTATATAGGTTATGTCTTAAGTTGACCGTTGAACCTTATACTTGCTGATTGTTTAGTATCTGCTTGCCTAGTAACGGTACGGTGTCAGATCTAGATGTTTGTGACGATGTTTAAGATGATATTGAATGATGAGTCTGATGTTTGACTTTAGTATTGTTCGTCCAAGGCATTGGACGACTCTTAGTCCGGTTTCGTAAACGGTTTGGATTGAAAGACCCCCCGGCCGGGTAACCGGAAGGGAAACCGGCTCTCCTTCCAAATAGTTTCCGAAGTTGGTTGAGAGCCTTTGCATGGTATTGCATGATTTTATGAAAGATGAGTTATCGAGATTTGTGTGCTTCACATGATTGTTTATGTTGGAGTATAATGCTTGCTTATATGTTCGGTGTTGTATGACATTAGGTGGCTATGAGAGCTCTAGTCACTCCCCACTGACTGTGGCGCACATGTTGTGTGTGTGTAGGTACTGGATGCTGTTTGCAGGGGGTTACGTTGAGGCTAGCGAGCGATGATCCTATCATCGATGACTTACCTACATCGTGTAGCTAGACCTTAGACTTTTGTTTCTGTATTTTGTGCCTGTAGGGATATGCTATCCCGGGCTGCTTTTGTTTTATATCTTAAAACTTATTTATGTTTCGGTTTTGCTAAAGCACCTCGCATGTTTAGTTTGTTAAAAAGTTTTAATTCCGCTGCATTTTTAGTACTTTGTGTGATTTAAATTTCCGCTTTCGCGAGGGGTTTTATAGTTGGTATCAGAGCATTATTGCTCCCGACGCACTCATGTAATCCCCAAACGTAACTTGACCAATAACTTGAATAATGAATGAGAGATTTGGGTAGACTTAAGGACAAGTGGTAGACTGGTTGTGATTGTTAATTGTTAGGTTAACACCGTTTTCTCTTTTGAAGGATGGTGAGGACCACTGCCACAGAGAATACTGTACTGCAATCACTTAGGCAAATCCTTGAGAACCAAAGGGTTCAGGCTGAAGTTGTTCCTCCTCCCCCGTTGGCAATGAAGCTCACAGACCTGGTGGTTTTTCCTGGATCGCCTCCCGGATGTCTAAGAGTCATGCTAGGACTTATGGTGGCGAAGTTGACCCAGTTTCCTTATCAGAGTGGTTTCGTGACATGGAGAAGAGCTTTTCGATGTATTCGGTCGTCAGAGAGGATAGAGTGCGACTTGCCTCCCACTTTTTGACACTTGAAGCAGACCGTTGGTGGCTTCTTACTGGCCCTAGTTTCCTCAGTGATCCGTTGTTTGATTGGGACGCGTTCAAAGACAAGATTGAGACCCGCTTCTACCCTAAGGAACTGCGTTCGCAAAGATTGAAGGAATTCATGGATCTCAAGCAAGGAGACATGACAGTACAGGAGTTCACGGACAAGTATAATCAGTTAGCTCACTTTGCTTCTCGGTTCGTAAGGGATGAATCCGAGAGAGTCTACTTCTACAAAGGAAAGTTAAGTGCCCGCATCGAGAGTATGATTCGCAGAGATTCTACTTCTTTCGTAGAGGTGTATGATGATGCTATTTGGGCTGAGAATTCAATTAAGGCTATAGATGAGGAGACCCAAGCCCTCTCCCAACCTAGTTCTTCACCAGCTTGCCCTCAAGGCAAGAGGCCCTCTACTTCTTCACCATCTCCTCCCCATTCTAACAAGGTGCAATTGGTGCACTCTGTTGGACTTTCTACCCTAGCTGCTGCTCCCAGAGGCAAAGGACCCCAGAATATTGGACGACGTCGAGATCATCACTCGGGTACACGTCGCTTGGGCAGACCGCGATTGTGCTATCACTGTAGGAAGCCCGGACACCTATCTGCTGAGTGCCCCGAGAAGAACACTGCTGACAACGCCACTGCCGCTGTCCAGAGACCGAAGACCAAGGGTACTGTGTTCATGATGAGCCGTGCTGCAGCAGAGACTTACCCTCAGTTGGTTACTGGTATGTCTTCACCATTGACTTCTTCCTTCTATCTTCTTCTAAGGCCCCAAGGTCTTATCCCTTTTCTTCTTGTGTACATCGGTTCATGAAATCTCTTCCATCTTATCATGGAACTACTTACATGGCTTCCTAGCTCAACTCCATTGCCGGAACTTATCCTTCCTTGGCTCGAGTGAGTAACTTACTTCTATAGACTTAGAGGAATCCTTTAGGTTAACCGCAGTTCGTGTTTTGGGACATATTGTTGTTTAGGAAAACCTATGAGATATTTTGAGACGTAATCTGGTGATCCTAGTGTCCATATGTTACTAATTGAGAGAGTGGAGTGGTTGAGGAAATGCTTGGTTGAGTAGAGTCTAGTACATGACTATCGGTGGAACTTATATGTTGAGACACTATTGGGATGCGTGTAATGGTAGATTTGGAAGTACCATTTGGAAATTTAAAAGAAATACTTGGAGTCTTGGGTAAACTTAGAGGAACATGCTTTAGATGGTGTTGATGCCAAATACTTGAATGAAGTCAGTTAGTGACGCTCAATCTTTAGAAAGTACTAGATGTAGAGAGACCCATATATTTGAGGAGCGAGAACTATTAGTGACAGAGTGAGAGTGTGAAGATATTTACAATTTGACTTGTGGAGTTGATTGGGTGCTTGAACCCGAATTATTTAGTGGATCTTAGTGTTTACCTAGAGAAGTACTTGGTGGACTGGTTGATGCACCATTGATAGGTGGACATATTGGAATAACTTGTTTGGGAGTGGAAACCAGTTGACTTAATAGTAATTGGGAAGTAAGATACAGCTGTCATTGAGGAATCTTAGAAATTTAATATCCAAAACCTTGGGTATGATTTGGATTGGGATATTGGTAACTTACTTATCTTGAGGAATCATGGTATGGTACGACACCGCGAGTGTATCATATCAAAGGACTTGTCTTTCAATGTTACTCGAGGATTTAGGAATTGTGACTTTTGTAAAGCCTTATTGTGAATGTCCATGTTATAGTGATGAGGCTGAACTTGAGGATGTCAGCATATCCCTAGAAGTCGAGTTAGAGGTTCAGGACCGCTTGTGAAAGGCTGCGTGAGAAGCAATGTAATTAAGTCTCATTTATGGTTAGAGTAATTTTGAGTTGATTAAGGAAAAGATTTACCAAAAGCCGTAATCAGAGTGCTTGATTTGGGGAGAGAGAGAGAGATGAGAACCTTGTGAGAATTTCGAGAGAACCGAGCCTATGGAATCATTTGTTCTAGATCATAATCTCTCTCGTGCACTGATTCTCTTTTGTGCACCTGTAAATTCACTAAGCTATCCCCCCTTTCGGTCTTTTGCAACTTGTAAGATTTCGCAAACTTGCTCTTTCTGAGGATTTTGAAATAAAAAGTTTGTTTTCGAAAGGATTTTAGTTAAAGGGAACGCATAATCTTTCAACTTTGTTGGGCCTCAGTGATAATTTTTGGGAAACCTGGTTTTAAAGAGTTGCATATCTTGTAAATTGATTAATCTAAGCGTCGATTTGTCGTTGAACTCGTTATTGGAGACGTCTGATAACCTGAACAATGCTTACCGACACCGGATCGATCTAAAATTTTAAACTTTAATTTATTTCATCTTAGGACTTGTCTCAGATTTGGAATGTCGGGCTCTTGAATGTACAACGAGAACCCCAACGTCCATTGACGAAGACTTGTGCCTTGAAAAAAATCGTTTGAAATCTTTGAAAGGAACCTAAGTTTGTAAAACAAGTTAAGTGAAAACTTTGATCTGATAACTTTGTCCTTGTTACTGCTTTCAAGTTTCGAGGACGAAACTTTTTGAAAGATGGGGTGATTGTAACAGCCCGTATTTTCGTAAAGGACTATTTTATTAAAATAAAGTAATTTACGGAATTTAATAATAATTTAATAATAATCGTAATTTATATTTTAAGGTTTCCGTTAAGTTCGTCTTAAAAATCGTTTAAGCTTAAGATGCCTTGTTTATTTTATATCAAACCGCTTCACTTTTTCCGTTTCGCTTGAATAGAGTAAACCCGACTCAATAAAGGTGAAAGGACAACTTAAAACCCTACCTTAAACCTCTCCATCGACATTCCATTTCTTTTCACAGTAAACAAACTCAAACACCATTTTCATATCATTTCTCAAGCTTTAAATCATCATCTCGAGGCCTTCCCGAACTCGGATCGAGGTAAAAGTTACATACTCGGAATCCTCGCGAGATGTATGATCTTTCCATCACTTTCAATTCCAATTTCGTGAAACTTCATTTCGGGGCGGTTTTGCCTAATCACGAAATTAGCCCCTTTAATCCGTGTTTTGTGCTTTTAGGTGGAGCTAGTAACAACCCGGAGGAAGGACTCGTGATCCTTGAAGAGTAAACCGGAGCATTCGCGGAGTAAAGGTGACTATTATGAGTAACTCGGCCTTATGTCTAGATTAGCACTCTATGTGATTTTATTATGTTTTGGATGAAGCTAGTATGTTTATTAAGTTCCTTAATGTTCTTATAATGCTTGATAAACTGATTCTTATGAAGTTTAATGATGAATTTGATGAGGAAATGGGATTTAGGTGTATACATGTTAAGACCGGTTTAATTTGGGATTTTGGTGTTAAGTCACGGAATGATGGATTGTATACTTGTTCATATGTTTGTTTGATGTGGTTTACATGCTGGAAGTATGGAATTGTTGCATAGAAACATGTTTAAGTCGATTTGGTAAAGTATTGAGAAGATTGGAGAATGGCGAAATTTGCAAAAACGCGATCAGAGGCTCTGAGCCGGTCAGCCGACCGGCGGCCGACCAACCGGCTCAGAGTCCCTCATTGTGTCTTTTTTGATTTTTGAGAAATTTGGGAAAAGGATCCCCAGCCGGTGGACCGGCAGCCGGCCGGCCGGCTGGGAGTCCCAATTGTATATTTTGTTGTTTGCGAGAAAGGAAAGGAAAGGAGTCCCCAGCCGGTGGACCGACAGCCGGCCGGCCGGCTGGGAGACCTTTTAGTTGTCTTTATTTTGATGTCGGCTAGAGAGTAAGGACTCTCAGCCGGTTGACCGGCCGCCTGTGGCCAACCGGCTGAGAGCCCCTGATGGTGTTATTTGCTTAATAACTTTTGATGTCCAAGTCGGATTGCGTTGATTCTTTTTCCGTATGCTTTGTATGCTTGATTGGAGTCCCCGGAGTTCGGGCGGCACTATATTGGTTCGGGAATGAAGTGAGGATAGAAACCCCCCGGTCGGGCAACCGAAAGGGAAACCGGCTCTCCCTCGTCTTAGTTCCCGGGGTCAATTAAGTGCTGAGTGTTGTATTCAAAGAATGGATTGTAGTGTATTGAATAGCCTCCTTTGGAGATTTGGTGGTTGAACCCCTCCGTGGGTGGTTCATCGTGTTTGTTCGGACGAACCCCTCCGTGGGTGGTTCTGTCTT
The DNA here is from genome assembly GCA_029255685.2 of Silene conica. NCBI lineage: Eukaryota > Viridiplantae > Streptophyta > Magnoliopsida > Caryophyllales > Caryophyllaceae > Silene > Silene conica. The sequence continues at coordinate 64,505,699 of CM055312.2, forward strand.
CTTCGTGCGAACCCCTACGTGGGTGGTTCTGCTTTCTCCGTGTCGAACCCCTCCGTGGGTGGTTCTGATTCCTTCGTGCGAACCCCTCCGTGGGTGGTTCTGATTCCTTCGTGCGAACCCCTACGTGGGTGGTTCTGCCTTCCTGACGAACCCCTCCGTGGGTGGTTCTGTCTTTCTTTGTGTTGAACCCCTCCGTGGGTGGTTCAGTGTTTTGTGGTCGAACCCCTCCGTGGGTGGTTCGCGTGTGTGTATTGATTGGTATATACTTGCCTGAGTAGGGGTACTGTGTTATATACTTGCTGAATGTTTTGGTAATTAGGTTATGTCTTAAGTTGACCGCTGAACCTTCTTACTTGCCGAATGTTTTGGTATATAGGTTATGTCTTAAGTTGACCGTTGAACCTTATACTTGCTGATTGTTTAGTATCTGCTTGCCTAGTAACGGTACGGTGTCAGATCTAGATGTTTGTGACGATGTTTAAGATGATATTGAATGATGAGTCTGATGTTTGACTTTAGTATTGTTCGTCCAAGGCATTGGACGACTCTTAGTCCGGTTTCGTAAACGGTTTGGATTGAAAGACCCCCCGGCCGGGTAACCGGAAGGGAAACCGACTCTCCTTCCAAATAGTTTCCGAAGTTGGTTGAGAGCCTTTGCATGGTATTGCATGATGTTATGAAAGATGAGTTATCGAGATTTGTGTGCTTCACATGATTGTTTATGTTGGAGTATAATGCTTGCTTATATGTTCGGTGTTGTATGACATTAGGTGGCTATGAGAGCTCTAGTCACTCCCCACTGACTGTGGCGCACATGTTGTGTGTGTGTAGGTACTGGATGCTGTTTGCAGGGGGTTACGTTGAGGCTAGCGAGCGATGATCCTATCATCGATGACTTACCTACATCGTGTAGCTAGACCTTAGACTTTTGTTTCTGTATTTTGTGCCTGTAGGGATATGCTATCCCGGGCTGCTTTTGTTTTATATCTTAAAACTTATTTATGTTTCGGTTTTGCTAAAGCACCTCGCATGTTTAGTTTGTTAAAAAGTTTTAATTCCGCTGCATTTTTAGTACTTTGTGTGATTTAAATTTCCGCTTTCGCGAGGGGTTTTACAATAATCACGAAATGTAATACCGCAATCGATTTCTTAATTAGGAATGAGGAAATATCAGAATACGTAATTAGGGAAGAGTAGAGATCGAAATTAATTCTGAATTTAGGAGAGAGGTAAATTAAATATGTGTAAAGGTTGTGGGCCCATATCTTCCTAATTATAAGCAGCCAATGGGAAGCCTTTAAAATCTCTCCTTTTATAGAGATAGATTTTTATTTTTTTAGTGGAAGTGTGGAGTACCCACATATGGGTTCAGGGTATAAAAATGTGATTACCTATACAATGTAATCCATGCGCTATAGAAAGAGCCCCCTAGAAGAAGCTATATAGTGCACGAGTAAATTGAGAACATATGATTATAATTACATAAAAACTTCAGAGGGTCGATCTCTCAATAGCGTTATTGAGAGACCTCTCACTTAATGAGATGAAGGACCCACTCAAATTTTTGTTTTCCTATTATGTCCCTCACTAAATTCGTGAGAGACGGTCTTTTACGAAACCTACTGATTAATTATACTCCCTCCTATTCAGCCTATTCTTCCCTTTTCTTTTTAGACCAAAATTAAGGAAATGAATTTGAACCACACAAATTACCCTACCCCACATGAAATTGAATTTGGACCATAAAAAACTTACCAAATAAGGAAAGAGGGAAGAAAACGTGATTATCATCGATACGGAAAGAGGGAAGAATAGGCTGAATATGAGGGAGTACTTTATATTCCTTCTAACTGAACACGTTATTTATGTTTTGTGAATATTTTCAAACTTCAAATATCAACCGAGTTAGAAAGTCGAAGTGTTATTTCTCACAAAAACATCTTTTTCAAACCTTCATTGTAAAATATATTAGTTTCCCTTATTCAAAATCTGGTCCTTCAACTTCATAATAAGCTTTCCCCTGTCCCATTTGGTAACCCATTCTACGTGTCACACCATACACATTTTGACTCATCAACACTTTAGCATGTATGGCATATATTTTTTATTTGCAACAAATTATGTGTCAAAACATAAGTGGAGTGACACACAAAATGAGACATAAAAGGGGAGACAGAAGATTCGTACTGGAGAGACGGCTAACTCAAGGAATAGTTTAAAGCCTGAGCAAGGATGTAAGATAACTCAAGCCTGCAATCGCTGAAGATCGGTATGTTCATAAAATTTACAATATCACTCCTCAGTAACAAACATTAGCATCACAATTTGCAGCAAGAATAGAGACTTCCCAGTTTCTTATTGGTTTTCTGAAGAATAGCAGCAGTCTCCGTCTGCACTATACACTCATGTTAAAACCTCTTGTATTGTAACAAATCGACCCTGTTCTATGGAAACTTGAGCGGCAACTCCTATAGCCACAGATATCAATCCATCAGTTAAATCGACTTCAGGTGCCTGCGCGCCTCTAGCCCTAATGGCATGCAAAAAGTTCAGGTGCTCCAAGTAGCTTGAACCATGATGCAAACCGTCATATCTGAAAGGTGATTGAAATGTTCATAAGCATTCTGGTAGTGACTAGTGAACCTATGGTAGGATGGCAGAGCTCATCCCGTTTCCAATTTCAATGAAGCTTAAGAGACTCGCTATTCTGTGGTTCTGGTTTATGACAAGATAGACATATTAGTTGTGCTTCTTTCGAAGTGGCAGAATTTCTTGTCCGACAGGAATTTTCAACCCAAGTCTCATTATGAGACCTCCATAACCAACCTCTTTGTGTTGTAAAACACATGGGTAAGGATGCAATAGGAATATAGGATCCACTTTACACGAAATGTGGAAAATGACGGGCGAGGGATGTGGTTAATTACATCTAATGGTGTGAACACGGGTTTAAGTGAAACTATGATCAATATCTTCCCCTTATCTCTACTTATGGAGGTTCATTTACATTGTAGCCAGGATTATCTCCAACCAAACAAGGCGTTAGAAATAAAGACACTTACTTTATTCGATCATCTACTGGTTTTATAGTCTGTACACCATCCCTTCCTGCCACACGAGTTCCAAACCTCACAATGCCCTCAGGAACAAAGGCCTCGCCCTGAAAGAAATTAGCATGCAGTCAGAAGTATAGTAAATGAAATTGTGAGTAATCTGAAAGTCAGCTGGTGGTTTAATGGTTAGATTAAACAGTGTTGCACAATTAATTTAGTGAGAAAGCTCTACTTCTCCATTAGTTACAAATTAATATCGCTTTAACTAACGGGTAAATGGGTACGTCTCACATCTTCAATGTGTGAGGACGTATCTTAAGTTAGTTCTATAGATGAAATTAGTTCAATTTGATACAAATACCACCTTTCCCTCATCACCAATGACGGATATTTCCTGCTCATTTTTACTTCCTTCCGCAAACATGCATAAGTCGAGAGCCCCTCGGGATCCATTGTCAAACTCCACAATAACATATGCGTTGTCAATAATATCAGGCACCTGTATACCAATATGATGTCATCATATTTCGTGAAGTATACATCAAGAAGATGGAGCAAAAAACTAGAGAGAAATACCACATTTTACACAGTTCTTATAAAATATAAATAAAAAGTGGTAATTATATTTGATAAAGAACAAAGGTTACACGAGAGCTATTTATACAAATTTACATAGACAAGAAAGATACTCTATTGATTACATAATAAGTACACCATAAGTGTAGGAGCCAAATATGGTATAGAATAAAGAAGGAGTAAAGTGCTGTAGTAATGGCGTGAGATTTGAATTCATAAGCTTGACTGTTGACTAGACTTGTGGACCATTGACTTGTGTGATTAATTCTTAACATTCCCGCGCAAGATGGACGGGCGAGAGCGAAGACCAAGCTTGGAAGAGAGCAGAAGAAAACGCGGCTTGTGAAGCGGCTTGGTAAGTGTATCAGCAATCTGATCGGTCCCATTAATGTGCTGAACACGAATAAAACCTTTGCTAATTTGTTCTTTGACAAAATGAAATGCAAGAGCAACATGTTTCATTCGAGAGTGAAAGACTGGGTTGGCAGAGTAATGCGTAGTGCTTAAGTTATCACAATAAATTGTTGGAGGACGCGTGGAAGAGATGCCAAGTTCGAGCAACAAATTTTGGAGCCACAGGAGTTCAGCGGAAGTACTAGCAACAGCTCGAAATTCCGCTTCCGTTGAAGAGCACGAGACAGCCTTTTGCTTCTTGGCAGACCATGATATAGGATTATTCCCAAGATAAATAATATAGCCAGTAGTAGACAAATAGTCATGGGGGTCACCCCCCCAGTCCGCGTCACAGAACGCATGGAGACCGAGCGGCGAGTCAGTGTTCAAGTGGAGGCCGTGATGAAGAGTCCCATTAAGGTAACGAAGTAGTCGCTTAAGAGCAGCCCAATGAGTCGCGGTGGGATGGGTGAGAAATTGAGCAAGCTTGTTAACAGAAAAAGCAATGTCAGGCCGAGTGAGCGAAAGGTATTGTAAACTACCAACAATAGAGCGATAGTCCGACTCACGTTCGGTGGGGGCCGTAGGATCTTTGAGAAGGGGAGGATGTGGAACCATAGGAGTGGAGGCCGGTTTGGAGTGATCCATTTTAAATTTGGCGAGGAGGTCGTATAGATATTTAGTTTGGTTGAGATGTAAGCCAGTGACGGTTGGAGTAACCTCGATACCTAAAAAGTAAGATAAGGGTCCAAGGTCCTTAAGGGAGAATTTGTGGGAAATTTGAGATATAAAATTGGTAATATGAGGTTTGTGTGGTCCAGTGACAATAATGTCATCAACGTAGACTAAAACAAATAATTTGGTAGTAGTGGTTGTAAGAATAAAAAGCGATGGGTCAGATAGAGAATTGCGAAAACCGGTTTGTAAGAGATACGTCTTCAATTCAATGTACCAAGCACGAGGTGCTTGTTTTAAACCATAGATTGCTTTTTCAAGCCTGCAAACAAACAAAGGGTTAGTAGTATCTTCGAAACCGGGTGGTTGAGTCATGAACACCGATTCCGTTAATCGCCCCTGCAAAAAAGCATTATTAATATCGATTTGGTGCAAATGCCATTTATTAGTCACAGCAAGCGTGAGAATTAGCCGAATCGTAGTCGGTTTAACGACTGGACTAAAAGTTTCCGAGTAGTCAATCCCGGGACGTTGATGAAAACCTTTGGCAACAAGCCTTGCTTTGTGTTGTTTAAGACTTCCATCGGGATTATATTTAATCCGGTATACCCATTTGCAACCAACAACATTAGGGGCATGGTGAGGGGGAACTAAGGTCCACGTTTGGTTACGGAGAAGCGCCGCATACTCCTCTTCCATGGCCGCGCGCCACTGAGGATGAAGAAGAGCTTGCTTGGTAGTATTGGGTGTGGTGTGAGTAAGAGACAGGGATGCAACATTGGCGTGTTTGTCCGTCTGAAAGTATCTCGGGTTAGGTTTGGTAATGTTATTCGAGAGACGGGTGTTATGCTTGGGGAGTGGTGGAGGAGGAGGTGGGGGAGGGGGTGTGACAGCCACAGTAGGGGAAGACGAAGGGGAGGAAACAGAGGGAGAGCTGGGAGAGTGCGGTGGAGGAGAGGGAGGCGGTGAGGGTGGCGACGGGATAGCAGGTGAGGGCGTAGAGGTAGGTGGCAGAAAGAAAGGGAGAGTAAGGGTGCACCAGGTTTGAGGAGTGGGAAGGGAAGAGGCTGGTAATTTGAGCAGAGTGGTGTAGGGATATTCAGTTTCGACGAAACGAACATGGCGCGAAGTATATAATTTGTTCGTGGTGGGATCGAAACAAAGATAAGCACTCTGCGTCGTTGAGTATCCAACAAAAACACAAGAGATTGATTTGGGATCAAGCTTATGACGAGTATAAGGTTTGAGCCATGGGTAACATAAACAACCAAATGGTTTGAGTTTTTGGTAATTAGGCGTATGACCAAATAAAAGAGAATAAGGTGAGTGATTTTTAATAGTCGGTGATGGGAGACGATTAATAAGATATGCGGCCGTAGAAAAAGCATAGGGCCAAAAGGTGGTTGGAATTTGGGCTTGAGTTAATAAGGCTAAGCCAGTTTCAACAATGTGACGGTGATGTCGCTCCGCAAAACCATTATGTTCAGGAGTATGCGGAGGAGACGTAAGGTGAGTGACACCATTATCGAGTAAAGTAGGGTTTAATTTAATATATTCACCGCCGTTATCGGAGTAAAATTGTTTGATAGGACGATTAAAAAATTTTTCGATGATAGCCTTGAAGCGATGAAAAATAATATGAGTATCCGACTTATTTTTGAGAGGATACAACCAAAAATAATGGGTGTAATGGACGACAAAAATCACATAATACTTGTAGTTATCAAGAGAAACAATAGGCGAGGTCCATACATCAGAATAAACAAGATCGAAAGGTGCGTGGGATTGTAACGAAGAGATGGCAAAAGGCAATTTGTGACTCTTGTTTATTAAGCATGAATGACAATGGTCGAAATTCGAAATACGAAAATTAAACTGAGTATTGAGTAAGCGAAGCGTGGAGTTGGAAGGGTGACCAAGACGAGCGTGCCACAAACGACTCGAAGCCTTGGTAACAGCTAGGGCGTGAGGTTGAGTGATGGAGGGGCGCCAGTGATATGCCCCATCGACAAAGGGTCCTTCAAGCAACGTTGCCCCCGTCTTGAGATCCTTAAAACAAAAAGAGGTAGATGAGAAGAGTGCATAAGCATGGTTGTCAAGACAAAATTGTGAGACGGATATAAGAGGGCGAGAAATATTAGGAACAATAAGGACATTATGAAAGAGTAAAGTATGTGAAGAGGTTGAGATAGAATAAGAACCAAGATGGGTAATAGACAAAGTCGATCCATCACCAATAACAAGATCATCGGGGCCTTCGTAAGGAGTGTGGAAGGCTAAGGTGTTAAGATCATTCGTAATGTGGTGCGACGCGCCACTGTCAATGAGATAAGATGAAGAGGAGCCAACATTGGTGGTGGCGGTATGAGCGTGGGGCTGAGATTGTCGAGTAGGTGGCGGAGGAAACACAACATTAGGGTAGTCCCGCTTGAAGTCAGGACAATAACTGATAACATGACCAGTAGCACGGCAATATTGGCACCGTCCACGAAATTGATTTGGGGGTTGATTAGTGTTGGAGGTGGAGTTACGGCCTTGGTGAGGGGACTGAGATTGGCGAGAGGATTGATTGGATTGGTTGTGGCGAGGGGTGTTGTTGTGGTTGGCGTGGTAAGGACGAGCATAAGCGGCATGAGCAGAGGGTTGAAAAACCGTGGGGTTGGTGGTGTTGGGTTGATTTTTTATAGTTAATTCATGTTGAATCAACTTCTCATGAAAAAGCTCAAAGGAAATGGGTAAATCACGAGCTCGCACCGCATCAATAACGGGTTTATATAAGTTATAGTCAAGACCGTTAATGATTTGGGAGGTGATGTCCTCGGTATCCATGGGTTTACCGAGTTGAGCAAGTTGGGTAGTGCATTCTTTAATGGCTAACATGTATTCCGAAATGGTCTTACCGGTGTGGGTTATAGTACGGAGTTTATCTTTAAGTTGGAGGAGATGACCTCGAGAAGGGTTAGCATATGTGGTAGCGAGCGTGCTCCACGCCTCATGAGCAGTGGTGGCGTCAAGAAGCACAGGAGCCACGGTATCATCGAGGGTGCCGGCGAGAGCACCCAAAATTAATTGGTCCTGACGAAACCAAGTGTCATAAGCAGGATTAGGAATAGGGTCAGGTGTAGGTTTGGTGTCGGTGGGCGCAGGAGTGGTGGTTTTTGGTGGAGCAGAGGTGGTTCCGTCGAGGTAAGAAAATAAGGCAAAGCCTTGAAAAAGACGACTGATTTGGTAATGCCAAGCACGGTAATTGGTAGGCGTGAGTTTGGTACAGGTGGGAAATGCGACGGATATGAGGGGTTTAGTGGGTTCAGCATGGTTCGGAATCTGGGTGTTGGTGGTTGCCATGGGTATAACGGTGGTGAGAAGGGCAGCGGAAAAGGTTAAACGGAAAAGGATCGATAAAGGCTCTGATACCATATAAAATATAAATAAAAAGTGGTAATTATATTTGATAAAGAACAAAGGTTACACGAGAGCTATTTATACAAATTTACATAGACAAGAAAGATACTCTATTGATTACATAATAAGTACACCATAAGTGTAGGAGCCAAATATGGTATAGAATAAAGAAGGAGTAAAGTGCTGTAGTAATGGCGTGAGATTTGAATTCATAAGCTTGACTGTTGACTAGACTTGTGGACCATTGACTTGTGTGATTAATTCTTAACAGTTCTTACACACAGAGATTGAATTCGATCTTAATAATTTTTTCTTTAGAGGCTCAGAGCTATGACGCCGAACCTACCCCAAGAACTAATTTGTCATCCTACACTAACAGCAAAACACACAAGTGACCCAGCTCGGTCTGACCATTAACACGACATTCATGATTACTTTTTTATGTTCTATAAAAATTAATATATTCCACCTTTTTCGTTGTTTTCCCGATTCATATTGACAATCTCATACGAGGAATCATGTTTAGTGACTCCAGATAACTTTAGACTAATACTTGATCATTGGTAGCGATTAGCAAAGTACGATTGGTAGAAAATTATGATATTTTAAATCAATGAAGGGGAAAAAAGACGAGGAGTCTTCAGCTGCAAATATTACAAAAAATTCATCTATATAAAGGTAATCGGGCATCATCAGATAATATCTCTGCTATCCGATCACCAGCTCTTATAACCCTGAATGACACATGTTTTGAAATTGCGCCCATGATCTACCAAGGTTTCCAACCCTAAAGTCATCAAGCTGTTACGAAAAAGTTTTCACAGTCCTAAGAATTTCCCACAGTCCTTCCTACCAATATTAAGAAGGATATAACTCGCCCTATGATGTTACTGCAGCCCTCAGATTTCTTTGGTCACCGCAACTCATAGAAATCACTTATTTTTCTTAGCAGAGTAGATCTCCTCTCCTCTGAGAAATTCCATTGAGGCTTAGATGACACTCTTCTATCGCTTAGAATTGAAATAAAATCTATAACGTGAAGAAAGATAAATCTAAATGTTTATTATCTAAGTCCTTTAGCATGGCTGATGTTGACACTTGACAATTCACATTTTGTAGCATTTGTTGATTAAAATGATATACTAGTATCAGTTCTCAGTCACCTCAGAATAGAATACTCTAGAAAACAAAATAAGCACAGCACAGTGACCTGCCAACTGTGATAAACCACAGCAAGGACAACAAGGTATTAAATTCCAGACTGAGATAAAGGGGTTTTAGAGAGGTGAAGTTCACCAAACAACTTCTGAATGCAAGAGAATACCTTCCCATCATGTACTTCATCCTTGTGATTTACATCCATGGCTCCAGAAGCCATTACACGAACAGGATTTGCACCCGCAAACAATCTCATGAGATCAAAGAAATGACAGCACTTCTCCACCAGAGTCCCTCCTGAGTTAACATTGAATCGGTTCCAGTTGTTTACCTAAAGAGATAAAAAAAAAGGATCACAAACAGACAAGTATTATTGCGATCCGTGAGAAATCTTGTACTACTTACCTAACAAAGAAAGGGAACCTATCCTCACGTATTGTGAAATGATCTCAACTCTCAAGCTAACTTATAAAATCGTAAGTTACTAAAGCAAAGGGACCAAGAGTCAACAAGGATTATAGCTATACATGAAAGCAGCTGTACTACTTACCTTGACCAAGAAAGGAAACCTATGCTCTCGGATTGAGACCATACGGACTGGACCTACATCCCCAGCCCTAACTAATTGTATTAGCTTGGCAACTGGTGGCATATATCTGTACTCCAAACCTACTTGCACGATCATATCTTCCCGTTTCTTTGCCGCATCTACCACCTAAGAGACTCAGCAGATTATAAAGTAAGCCAATCATTTGGATTAAACATCACGAAAGAACGCTTGTCAACAATTTTTCCCCTTTCCAAAATATAAATATAGCTCAAATATTTGAACCTGATCTCATCTCAGAAGCAGAATCTCAACTTCTAAAAAGAAGCAAAAGCTTAATTATACCTGCTTGCAATGAGAAACAGTGGTGCAGAGAGGTTTCTCCACAAGCACATGATGAGGGTTTGGATGCGCAATAATGTCCATAAGAATCTCAAAATGGGTCATATTTGGCGATGACACTATCAACACATCACACAGCCCACTGTCCAACATCTCCTTGTGTCCTGAAAATACCTTCTCAATCCAAACACCCCCATCAACTACTTTTTCCATCAATACAACTAAAACATTAGTACATAGTACATTACCCCAGTGACCCAATAGGCAATAGGTACCGCAAATTGTAGGGTAAGGGAGTCACACATACACTGATACACAGTCTTACCCCTGTTAGCAACACAAAAAAACGTTTTCAAAAATAAAAGCTGCGTCTAGAACAGCTAAGAATAGCGAGTCATTTTATTTTATTCCGACGTAATCCGGAACAAAAGAGTGATAAGTAAAATTAGCATAGTGCCTCAAACCAGCAAATTATATTTGCGAGGTGGTGGGGTCCAATGTAGTCAGCCTTACGGCTTTGTTAGCAACGACTTTATTCAAATAAGCATAAAGAATGTAAAAAGGTACCTGAAGGGGCCAATTGAAGGAGTTAGCGAGCTCAACGGCGGCACGTTGAGAAGGAAGGTGAGGATCAGCGATGCATACGACGGAGACGCGGAGGTGACGGAGGTGGTAGAGGTTGATGAGGTGTTCCCTACCCATCATGCCTACTCCTATAATCCCATACCTCACTGTCTTCTCCTCCGTCATCGTTGCTGATAGCGGACTGGATGATGTTCAAATTACATACTACCAGGAATGACTGTTATTCTTTAAAATATTATTGTTCGGTCATTCTTTATCTTTAGGTTGACATAGAGAATCAGAAAAGAGAAAGAGATTATTTGTCGGTACTATTCACAAATTCTCAAGACTTGTCATATGAGTGAGAGTGAGTAAAGTGGACAATTGGTTACCCCAATCATTGAAGAAAAACTTAGGACGGATACCGTTTCCTCTCACAAAATACCCACTTTTTGTCTCTCTTTGACACTATTCATGTGGTCTCCTTTCTCCACTCATTCATTTTGTATTCATTTTATATCACAAAATATCCGTCACAAATGGTGACCCGTCACAAGCAAGACTTACGCTTCGTCAAATTACCTTCAAAACCATTCTCCATGTCATTTTTTTTTATCAAATAGTAGTCTGGTCGTAGTCTTGTTTAAAACGGGACAAATACTACCGGATGGGGTAATAAAGACAAAAAAAATATTATTTTTTAGGTGACACGTGGGGTGATTTGGTATCTGTCTGACCCGTCTTACACTTAAACAGATAATGACGGTTTGAAATGAGAACTTGTGTTTATCAAATTAGCTTCAAAACCATTCTCAATATCTTTTTTTGGGAGCATACATTAACAGTTTACATTTCCAAAGCCCACGTACGAGGTCAAGTGCAACCCTATTTACACCCCTGAGTACAAAAAATTAAAAAATAAACAATGAAAAAACGACGTCAAACTAGGTATGTCACCAATAATTCCACCGCGAGGTAATGTTTATGTTCCAATCCTGCAATTTGGAGAATGAGTTGTAGACAATACGTCAGAACTTTCAAGTGAAGAAAACTACGATCTCGGGCCACTCCAAAACCTTTCAGATACTCAAAGTTCTTGTTTGTACGTAAAGCTGATTCCGCACGTAACTGGATCCCTCCTTCAAACAGAATATCCTCTTCGATATCATACGACACTCAACCCATAACCGCCTCAAAGGGGAGCCAACTGGCGTCTACCTTTACCCACACCGCAAGGCAAGACCCGACTTTACCAATGATGTAGATCGAGTGACATTCACGAATCATAATATGCTCATCATTCGACATTCTCCTGAGCGAATCAACAAAGTCCGCCTTAGCCTTCTCAGTCACTTGGAATGCACCACGCCAATAACATTACTAACCATCTGCGAATATGTTTTAAAAACCATATTAGGGAGAAAAGATTATCCCTTAAAAATAACATTACTACGCAAAAATCCATACATTCCAAATGATAGTCATGAATTGCAGGATCTGTTGTTCGTTGTTTTCAAGCTTTTCCAGGTGGTGTATCCACTTAAACTTATTGTATAACTTATACGTTATTTATGTTCTTTTATGTTTCACGAGTTTAATTCGAATTTGCAGGATGAACTTATATTCATTTGTCGAAAAAGTTTCAAAAGTTCACATAATTACGCTACCTAATACTCCCTCCGATCCAGACAAAAGGTAACAGTTACCTAAAACGGACGATCTAGATAAAAGGTAACATACTTTATTTAGCCTAAAAAATGACAAAAATACTCTTTACCTACAATTTATTTAGTATTCTACCTTATAATGGACCCACCCACCCACCCCCATTTACCCAACTAAACCCAATTAATATCCTAAACTATCCACATTTAATACACCCATTACCTAACCCTTCCCTCAAAAAAACCCTAATCTAATTACCTCACCAACCGTCCCTCAACATTTCGAATATTCTAGAATCTGACTCTCTTTCTCTTTCCTCTCTATCTTCATCTTCAACCTCTAGAATCTTACTCTCCCTCTCCCTCTCTCTTCCCTCTTTATCTCCCATTTTTATCATCTTCATTCATTCATCTGGCCTTTGGCTCCCTCTCAACAAACAATTATCTCTCTTCTCCGCTTTTCCATCTTAAAACTTCTTACCTCTCTTGATCTGAGTTATTTATCATCTTTTCTAAGATGGATGGTCATGGATCCTCTTGTTCATCGGCTTGTTTAAAGTGCACACTTAATCGTTTCAAACTTGGTTCATATTGTTGTGAAAATTGCTATATTAGTGATAGAAGTTGTCCACATTCTGGTCTAGTTGACGAATCTTATTAGGACGACGTTGTTGCAAACCCACCTTGGTTCGAAAGTTTGTCTGATTCATCTGATGTTGCTTCGATTACAGACCCTGACACGGAGGACATTGCTGCATTATATGGTGATTCACCATGTGTTGTGGCTGATTCATGTCCTAAGGTGGTTGCATGTGGCGAGAAAATGGTTGGATGTGGTGAAAAAGGTGGCAGAAAGGATGAGAGGTCCTCTGAAAACAAACATGAAGATGATGAATCTCATAGCTCAAAAAGATTCAGAATGTTTGGTTATAGATTTCTTGCTAAACGGAAAATCTATCTTGAAAAAATTACGTCTTGAAAAGGAAGATTAATTCGGAAACCCCTTCTTTATTGTTTTAATTAACTTGATCTGTTTGTTGGTTTCAATTTTTTTTCTAACCTTACATGTTCAGAATTTCATATGTTTGATCTCTCATGTTGAAAACTTGTTCTGTCTGATTCTGCATGTTCACAGTTCATCTTTCTGATCTTTCATGTTCAGAACTTGATTTGTATGTGTGACACCCCGCGATATAGCATAAAAATAAACAAATAATTTGCAGCGGAAATACGATACTTTTAAAAACTTTTCGACATATTTATTAAAACTTTTCGCGGAATATCAAAACAACATGCGGAAGACTAAAAACTAATGAGAAAGTATAAAATATACAAAATAACTTAAATAGACGAGGGATAAGGTATCCCATGATAACAACTTGAATTAAATCTAAACTACGCGTAAGGGTAATTTTCGAATTATCAACAATGCTCGCTAGCCACACGTCTTCCCCAAACAGCACCAACCTACATTCATGAAACATGAACGCCACAGTCAGTGGGGAGTAACTCAGGGTTCTCCCAGCCACTTTACGTCAGAAAACATGTAAACGGTAATACAAAACATCTTATACATATGAACATGTATATTATTTCATAAACAACCTTATATGCATTACTAAACGTAATCAACATGATCAATGCATGAGCGATAAACCAAAACATGTGATAACAGCATGAATCAACATGTGTAATAGAATTAAAGCCAGCATATGAGATAATATCAGAATTAAGGAAACATCCAAGCAAAGAACACACATAGTCAGAGCGTATAACCACTGCCTCTGACATACCAGAGCGTATAACCACTGCCTCTGGCTACTGGAGCGTATAACCACTGCCTCCAGTTACGGAGCGTATAACCACTGCCTCTGAATACATGAATAGAATGAACGCCGTCAGAGCGTATAACCACTGCCTCTGACGTACCAGAGCGTATAACCACTGCCTCTGGCTACTGGAGCGTATAACCACTGCCTCCAGCTACGGAGCGTATAACCACTGCCTCCGAATACTATGTATAGCGTATAACCACTGCCTATATGCCTAAGACCTGGCCAGACCTCTCGATGTAATGCCTTACACCGAACGACACACGGGGACCGGAGCGTATAACCACTGCCTCCGACCAATCCCGAACATAGATAGATTCCCATTGCATGGGTGGCGTTAGTTCATTACAGTGATACACAAATCGTATCACCGCTATCTATTCACATGCAAGGCAACATAACCGTCGCCAACACAATTTTAGGATGACATAACCGTCACCTACACAAACTTAGGATAACATAACCACTAACCCACTCATTTAAACATACATGAGACAATAAAATATGAATAATACAACACTTATATCCATTTCATGCGGAAAGAGAACACACGGGATTGAATAATGAAACTAAAGTTCTAAACGCATTTCACCTTACAGCTGTCCTCTGCCGTAAAATTCATAATTAATTCAAATAAAATCGAAATGATACAAGGCCAAATAGATCGGTTTAATAAGACTTTTATCTACAATATTTGTCAAATAAACATTTTCAAAATACGAAGTTAACAGGGGTTATTGACTGATCTTTACAGTGTGTCAGAAACCGTCACACAAAATGTATTGCTTCATAAAACGGGTTTAACAAATTATTTTGGGGCAAAGCAAACTCCTAACATCATCTAAATCTTCAAAGTTTAATTATTGAAAAGGACCAGAATCATTTCAAAGTTTAAAAATGGTTTTCAAAACAATCTTTGAGCTACTGTCCGTTCTGCGAGTATTTCAGCGCACTGTTCGTAAATAATTTATTGTGAACAAACGACATGCAAGAAAATTACGAAAATTCAGAGGTAGACTCTTAACTCAAAATAAACAGGGGTCGCTTTTCAACATTTTCAAAGAAGGATACTCTAAGATGTCGAAATAAATTGTACAAGACAATGGACAGATTTGTCAAGGTGCTGAAACATCCTGAATTAACCATTGTAAGCATAACACTATGAACTTGAAAGACTATCAAACTAATCATCCTCAATGATCATAAACTCATTTAACCATACAATCCTTAATGAATTTCCATAATTAAAAACTCATCCAACACAAGCATGCATGATGAAATTCATCCAAACATATGATTTATTAACCTAATCATGCCACTACTTAATCAAAAAGAATCCTAGTATACTAAACATTACTAGCATATAGTCATGCAAACAAAGACGATAAAGTCGAGTAACCCATCACCGTTACCTTATAGCTCTTCAATAAGCATGATTTTGACTCAAAGCCACTCCGGTTTGGACAACCGAACTAGCTACACATAAATAAACGAGGTTAGCTAAGAGAACCGTGCCTTAAAGGCCACGACTAGAGTATATTTGAGGAAGAAATTTGATAATTTTATTACCTAGAAAGATGGAGGGCGAGGAGAGGAAGAGATAGGCGCAAAAATCGTCGAAAACGGATAAGAAACGAAGATTTTACGACCGTTTTACGGTTTGTGCACAATAATGGTGTCCTCATGTTTTCTTTGTGTTTTTGTGAGTTTCTTCTGAAAAAAATGAATGATTTGAAGAAGAAGGAAGGTAGAGGATGACCTTGGGCATCAAGGCAAGGCTTAGTACTCAGCCATGTGTTCTAAAGGACATGTGGAAAAGAGTATAGAGTAAGCAACGAGCATGGGTCTCGTTAGCGGATGGTCCGTGACAGCCTTTCGTATTTTCGACATAATTTCCTCCACAGAACTCCGATTGACGTGTTTTCGGTGGCGTTGGAAAGCTAAGAAAAAGATATAAAACTTTTATTTTATAATCAAGAGCTAAATATGCCTGTAAAATATCTTAAAATTATCAACAAGGACAGAGTAACGTTTTACAAGTTTAAGGAGTATAAGTTTAAGACGGACATATTAATATCATTGTCAAAAACGATAGATTTTAAATGGAATTTTATTTAATGTAGAACATTATTATTACTAAAATAATATTTTAAATAATATATAATGAATAGGAAATTACGGGGTGTTACAATCACCCCACCTTTTAAAAAGTTTCGTCCTCGAAACTTGAAAGCTGAAAACGGTAAGTTGTAAAGACAAGGTAAACAACAAAAGCGTTTACCCAAAATTTGATATTTCAAAACTTAGATTTATTTCAAAAACTTCGAAAAAAAGTTTCCGAAGGCACAAGTCCTCATCAATGGAATAAGATGCTTCTCGTTGCGCATTCAAGAGTCCCACATTCCAAATCAAGGACTAGTCCAAAACAAAATCATATCAAGCGTCGACAAGCGTAATACGAGTTATTAGACGTCTCCAATAACCAGCCTTACATCAAATCACGCTAAAACCACCCAAAATTAAAACCATTTCTAGCTTTTTTAAAACATGTCATTTCGAAAGTAAACTTCCATTTCCGAAACCGTAAAAATAGGTAAGGTTGTAACAGAAATTAAGATTTTCAACAACAAAAGTTAAGTAACTCAAATCAGTTATAAAATATATAAATGGAAAATATTTTGAATACTTCAAACAAAACACAAGGATGGAAGCTACATATTATCAACCAAAGATGGTTGGTTCGGATTATCCAAGAAATCAAAACACAAAAGATCATAAGGAAGCTAACAAAAACAAGGTATCAAAAACTACCATCTTCAGGGTAAAGACGGTACTCAATCAAGAGAGCAAAGGGGCAAAACAACAAAGTAACTGAAGCATGAACAAAAGAGGTTTAAGGTTAAGGAGGGGATAACTCTTCAGATTATGGAAATCATTACTCACTCAATCCATAAATGAGTCATCATCATCATGGTTTCTTACACACCTCAAAAGGCAACTCTTTCAATCACACAACTCTCAAGGTTTCCTCAACTCAATTTGGGTCACTCACTTCTAGGTCATCCACGATACAAGATATGTTATTACCAAAAGGACTTCACACCTCTCGATTATTACTCAACAATCAACATCCTTCATGGAGCTAGATCCAAAATTACTAACAAGGTCACACTCATAACCAATCGACATAAGATATATGTCTCTAAACAAAGTAAAACACCAAAACAAGGCTCCTAAACAAGAATCCATCGTATATCCAGACCTCTAAACAAAAATTTGTTACGCTCATACCGACAACAAAAGATATGGAAGCGGCACTCTCGGAACTATACTTACTTTCATAAATAGGATTATGAGATAAACATCCAAAACATCTAATCCCAAAAGCATAAACACGGTATTCTTCAAACCGTAACTATTCGCAAACCTAGGACTACGAGTTAAACATCCAAAGCATACATTCAGTCCCAAACTAGTCAATTCTCATCGACCTAAATCAAGAAAACATCTCTTAAACCTTGACTACCATAATTACCGTAAAGTGATCATCCCAAAAGAAAGTCTCATAAAAGTAACAACTTTCACCCAAACGGTCTCTAGGTAACCACTAACACTCTCATAGATAATACCAAAATTATTAACGTCATGGTTGGTACTAATCCACAAGAAGCACTCATACCTTCAAACCTTTAACTTGAAACCATTAAGATGGCACACTACCTAATATTACCCAAACGTCACCAAACTCTAACTCTCTCAACTATGTCCGATAAAACAAGATCAAACATCCTCAAAGCATATATCACTATTCCACAAACGAAGTCAACCTCACACATAGTCCAAGAAGAAAGGGTCAAGGCTCACGACGGTTAAAGATATGATACACACTTAAAGACAAACGCGATATAGGTACTTGAGAGAGAGATCGAGAGAAAGAGACAAGATGTCAAGGTGAGAGACTCCAACAAAAGTGAAGCTAAGAGTGGAAGGATGCGCATTAGAGGTAACAAGATACATGACGTAAAGAGAGGTCAAGTAAGCTTTGCTATGAAAGCATAACTCGATGGAATTAGCATGAAAGAAGAAAGAAGAAGAGAAGCGTTGAGGAAAGGGTATGATTTGAACTGACACAATTCCCAAGGCTCAGGGTTCCCAAAATTCTCACAAGGTTCTCATCTCCTATTTACCAATTCAAGCACACTGAACTATCACTTTCCAAGAATAATTTTTCCCAGATGGTTTACCATACTATAAGTCCTTTCAGGTGTACGATTATCTCAATTTCGACTATTCCATAAAGTTTCAGGTATCTCTACTTCTTAAATTCCTCAAACGACATTTCTGTAATACTCCAGGATGAACCATTTATGTACCATTACTACTTCACAATTTTTATACTCCATAGATTATCAACTCTCTAATTTCTTCAATTCCCAAAACTTTTATTCTCATCGAGTTACTCTATTCTAATCCACACAAGGCGTAAATCCTTATAATTCATTAATAACTCAAAATGTGAACACTAAGAAAATCCACTATTAACGTTCTCATACCCCTGTATACGAATCGAAACGTCTTTTAAACTTCACATCCTAAAAATCTCACAAATCCACAAGTTGCACCTTACTACAACAATCAGACATCCAAAGACATGATATTCAAGTAACTCCTCAGGTTACACCTCTAATCCAATCAAATAACTAAAATAGTAAACTTCAGTCAGTTCCTCTAAAGTTACATCGCTAACTCTTTCAATACTCGTCCATCAATATACACGATTCTTATCCTCCAAAAGTAACATCCCAATTAAAGTCAAACCCAAATTCCCAAAGTCAAGCATTACTGATTCACTTCACTCAACCATTCATTTTCACTAGCATCCCAAGTATATTTTCCAAATTCATTTATGACTTCTAACACTTCATTCATACTCTTAAAGCAACACATTTTGATCCACTAGTCTTAAATCCCAAATATGATTACCAAGGTTAAAATCTTCCAAAAGCTACGTATACCGCTCAAACTTTAATCTAGGAATTTCACCAACCAGTTCTACCCACCAATTGGGTAAACAACTAAACATTAGGATTACCAAGACATGGCTTACTACACTCCCTAAACGTTTTCAGTCAGATTACTTCTCAAAATAAGGGCTAGGGGTTATCCTCGAACAAAATCCTCAATATCCAAGTAAGCTAGGCTACCTACAAAGCGTCATGGGAAAAGGCAAGTATCAAGGATAAGGTTAAGTCGGGAAGTTACGAAAGTAGCTTCCGAGTTAAGATAGAAAAGAGTTCGCGAAAAGGAGGATATGCATCAAGAAATAAGGAAGAAGGTGATGCATGATGAGCTAAGAGTATCTTCGGGGACATAAAAGTATCCTTCAAAGATAGCACGAATCTTCCATCTTCGTTAGTAGACAATAATCTTGATCGCCAACCAGGTAAGCTCATGGTTCACCAATCCTTGAGCACAAAAATAAAATCTTTGACATTTAACAAACATGTTAGACCTAACAAGCAGCAATCACATTACAGACTACCACCTGGTCCTTAAATCTACCCATCTCTCATTCATTATTTCAGGTCAAGTTGATATTTAAGTTGGGGTACACGTGCGTGCGTCGGGAGCATTACTGCTCTGATACCAACTGTGACACCCCGCGGTATAGCATAAAAATAAACAAATAATTTGCAGCGGAAATACGATACTTTTAAAAACTTTTCGACATATTTATTAAAACTTTTCGCGGAATATCAAAACAACATGCGGAAGACTAAAAACTAATGAGAAAGTATAAAATATACAAAATAACTTAAATAGACGAGGGATAAGGTATCCCATGATAACAACTTGAATTAAATCTAAACTACGCGTAAGGGTAATTGTCGAATTATCAACAATGCTCGCTAGCCACACGTCTTCCCCAAACAGCACCAACCTACATTCATGAAACATGAACGCCACAGTCAGTGGGGAGTAACTCAGGGTTCTCCCAGCCACTTTACGTCAGAAAACATGTAAACGGTAATACAAAACATCTTATACATATGAACATGTATATTATTTCATAAACAACCTTATATGCATTACTAAACGTAATCAACATGATCAATTCATGAGCGATAAACCAAAACATGTGATAACAGCATGAATCAACATGTGTAATAGAATTAAAGCCAGCATATGAGATAATATCAGAATTAAGGAAACATCCAAGCAAAGAACACACATAGTCAGAGCGTATAACCACTGCCTCTGACATACCAGAGCGTATAACCACTGCCTCTGGCTACTGGAGCGTATAACCACTGCCTCCAGTTACGGAGCGTATAACCACTGCCTCTGAATACATGAATAGAATGAACGCCGTCAGAGCGTATAACCACTGCCTCTGACGTACCAGAGCGTATAACCACTGCCTCTGGCTACTGGAGCGTATAACCACTGCCTCCAGCTACGGAGCGTATAACCACTGCCTCCGAATACTATGTATAGCGTATAACCACTGCCTATATGCCTAAGACCTGGCCAGACCTCTCGATGTAATGCCTTACACCGAACGACACACGGGGACCGGAGCGTATAACCACTGCCTCCGACCAATCCCGAACATAGATAGATTCCCATTGCATGGGTGGCGTTAGTTCATTACAGTGATACACAAATCGTATCACCGCTATCTATTCACATGCAAGGCAACATAACCGTCGCCAACACAATTTTAGGATGACATAACCGTCACCTACACAAACTTAGGATAACATAACCATTAACCCACTCATTTAAACATACATGAGACAATAAAATATGAATAATACAACACTTATATCCATTTCATGCGGAAAGAGAACACACGGGATTGAATAATGAAACTAAAGTTCTAAACGCATTTCACCTTACAGCTGTCCTCTGCCGTAAAATTCATAATTAATTCAAATAAAATCGAAATGATACAAGGCCAAATGGATCGGTTTAATAAGACTTTTATCTACAATATTTGTCAAATAAACATTTTCAAAATACGAAGTTAACAGGGGTTATTGACTGATCTTTACAGTGTGTCAGAAACCGTCACACAAAATGTATTGCTTCATAAAACGGGTTTAACAAATTATTTTGGGGCAAAGCAAACTCCTAACATCATCTAAATCTTCAAAGTTTAATTATTGAAAAGGACCAGAATCATTTCAAAGTTTAAAAATGGTTTTCAAAACAATCTTTGAGCTACTGTCCGTTCTGCGAGTATTTCAGCGCACTGTTCGTAAATAATTTATTGTGAACAAACGACATGCAAGAAAATTACGAAAATTCAGAGGTAGACTCTTAACTCAAAATAAACAGGGGTCGCTTTTCAACATTTTCAAAGAAGGATACTCTAAGATGTCGAAATAAATTGTACAAGACAATGGACAGATTTGTCAAGGTGCTGAAACATCCTGAATTAACCATTGTAAGCATAACACTATGAACTTGAAAGACTATCAAACTAATCATCCTCAATGATCATAAACTCATTTAACCATACAATCCTTAATGAATTTCCATAATTAAAAACTCATCCAACACAAGCATGCATGATGAAATTCATCCAAACATATGATTTATTAACCTAATCATGCCACTACTTAATCAAAAAGAATCCTAGTATACTAAACATTACTAGCATATAGTCATGCAAACAAAGACGATAAAGTCGAGTAACCCATCACCGTTACCTTATAGCTCTTCAATAAGCATGATTTTGACTCAAAGCCACTCCGGTTTGGACAACCGAACTAGCTACACATAAATAAACGAGGTTAGCTAAGAGAACCGTGCCTTAAAGGCCACGACTAGAGTATATTTGAGGAAGAAATTTGATAATTTTATTACCTAGAAAGATGGAGGGCGAGGAGAGGAAGAGATAGGCGCAAAAATCGTCGAAAACGGATAAGAAACGAAGATTTTACGACCGTTTTACGGTTTGTGCACAATAATGGTGTCCTCATGTTTTCTTTGTGTTTTTGTGAGTTTCTTCTGAAAAAAATGAATGATTTGAAGAAGAAGGAAGGTAGAGGATGACCTTGGGCATCAAGGCAAGGCTTAGTACTCAGCCATGTGTTCTAAAGGACATGTGGAAAAGAGTATAGAGTAAGCAACGAGCATGGGTCTCGTTAGCGGATGGTCCGTGACAGCCTTTCGTATTTTCGACATAATTTCCTCCACAGAACTCCGATTGACGTGTTTTCGGTGGCGTTGGAAAGCTAAGAAAAAGATATAAAACTTTTATTTTATAAGCAAGAGCTAAATATGCCTGTAAAATATCTTAAAATTATCAACAAGGACAGAGTAACGTTTTACAAGTTTAAGGAGTATAAGTTTAAGACGGACATATTAATATCATTGTCAAAAACGATAGATTTTAAATGGAATTTTATTTAATGTAGAACATTATTATTACTAAAATAATATTTTAAATAATATATAATGAATAGGAAATTACGGGGTGTTACAGTATGATTCTGCGTGTTCACAACTTCATGTGTCTATTCTTTCATGTGCAACACTTGATCTGTCTGATTCTACATGTTCACATATTCATCTCTCTGATCTTTTATGTTGAAAACTTAATCTGTCTGATTCTACATGTTCACATCTTCAACCTTCTGATCTTTTATGTTCAAAACTAGATCTGTCATCTGTAATCACTAATTTGTCTGATCTTATTCTGTTAAAAACTTGGTCTGTAATCAGTGATCTGTACTGCCTGATCCTTCATGTTCAAAACTTGATCTGTCATCTGTCATTAGTAATCCGTCTGATGTTTTTCTGTTACAAACTTAGTCTATAATCATTGGTCTGTCTGGTCCTTTATGTTCAAAACTTGCTTTGTCATCTGACATTAGTAATATGTCTGATCTTTTTTGTTCAAACTTGGTCTGTAATCAGTAATATGTCCGATACTTTATGTTCAAAACTTGGTCTGCCATCTGTCATCAATAATCTGTCTCATTTGTCTAATCTTTGATTGTTTTTTGTGTCACCCAATGATGTCATCTTTGAAGGTACTTGTTGTTAATTATGTGTTACCCCAATATTGAAATGGAGATTTGTTGTGACCAAAAACTTAACTATGTTTGTGGTTGCACATAATATGCACTTCATGTCACCCTAATCTTAGATTGGTTAAGGAGGCATGGAGTGAAACCATTTAGATGCTAAATGATGAGAGCAGGGATGAAGCTAGGCCAAAATACGAACAGGGGCCGATTTTCGTTTCGTTGATGTATGTTTATTAATCGGCTCGTTGTAGATGTCACGTTATTGGGATAGCATTGTCAATATCTAATACTCCATAGTTTTTTAGATTATAATATAGGGTTAATTGATGGGAATAATACCAACTATACCCGTCCTGCTCAAAATAATCCCTACTTTACAATAACCCAGAAAAATCTCAAGTATGCCTTCATTTAACTCTAATTACCTTAATTGAAGGGCAACCTGTTCAACAGGTCTCCTCTTCGATTTAAGTTAGATTAAACACTTTACATTACCAAATTACCTCTATTTACCTATTCTTCTTTATTTCTAATAACAATCTTCATCTTCTACCTTGGTCATTACCTCCATTAATAATTCATCCATCTTCATCATTACCCATCATTAATCTTCATCCCCGCCAACCATTTTCTTCGTTACCCTTCATCAATCTTCATCTCAATTTTATTTGCAATTAAAAATTAAGATTCATCCATTTGTCCTCGTCACCACCCTTCACCACTCCGGGCAGCACCCTCAACCTCGCTAACCACCGCTACATGAATCATAGTATTATGAATAGGACCAAAAATTCTGGCGCGCCTGCTAGACCGGGTTGTGGTCCGGAGCGAAGAAACTGGTAAACTTAAATCGATTTCTCAAAAATTGGGTTTGTTGTGGGTTAACCCAGAAACAATATAATAGTACTGTCTCAATTACCGATCTTGATACTGATTCGTCGTTGTTTTCCCCTCGTTTTGGGTCTTTTGAATTGAATTTGGCCATAATATCATAAATTTTCTAGGGTTTCAAGAAAATTGCACCCAGAAAGATTAAAAACTCCTTTTGATGAAACCCTAGGTCGTGAAATTAGAGGGAATTTTAAGGGGTTTGAGAAGAATTAGGGGATGTGTGAGTGATTTTGTGATCAGACGAAGAAAAAAGGAAGAAATCGAACAACAAACGGTAAAGAAAATTAAAGGTGAATTCAAAGGCGGAAATAATTGGGGAAGATTTTCTAATAATTAAAAGTAGATGATCACAAAAATGGTTTTGATTGTTTGAAGATTTTCTAAGAACACAGGTAATAGATGAATATCATAAGAAGGAAGAAAAAATAACCTGTTAAAAAAATGATTTACCGATGATAACAGGTAAGGGAGGGAAGTATAGCAATTAGAGTTAATTTATGGCAGACTTGAGATTTTTCCGGGTTATTGTAAAGTAGGGATTATTTTGAGCAGGACGGGTATAGTTGGTATTATTCCCATCAATTAACCCTATAATATATAACATAAAAATTAATTTTTCTTTTATTTAATTATCAAATTATACATTCAATTATATTAACTTCCTAAAAGACGGTTTATAATAAATTAATTAAGGTGAGACAAAGAGTCAAAGACGACTACTAATGATAAAGTTAATAAAATAAGAATCATTGTTTGACAAAAAAAAAATAGATAAAGAATCTAGAAAACTTGTAAAAAAATAAAACTAAAAATTGAAGGTAAGAAGAGTCGAGCACCCACGACCTCAATAATGAGCTTCCCACTTGAAAAGGAAGCATAACCACTATCACAGTCTCAGTTTCTATGAAATTACACAACACATTTATTACTTGTTCTGCAAATGCTACCCCGGGCCATGGTCCGCCCAGCCCAGGCGTAACTTCGCCAGTGGATGAGAGGGTCATTATTATACCCTGAGAGCTTCAGTCCTGCTATCATTTGTTGTTGCTGCTAATTATTATAGTCCATTATTCTATCTGACCTCTCGTGTAAATGGTTATTGTATGTCACCCCAATCTTAGATTGGTTAAGGAGGCATTCAATAATCATTTGAATGCTTGATGAGAGACTAATTAGTCCCTGAGGGTTTCATTGTTGCTGCCATTGTTGTTGATGTTAATTATTGTCTGAACCCATGACTAAATCTTAATTGTATGTCACCCCCTTCTTAGATTGGTTAATATATGAGGCACTTATTTTTGCATGTTAAAGCTCAGTGATATGAGCCTTATTAGCCCTGAGAGATTCGGCCGGTGTTGATGCCATATCATTGATGACATTTGTGTGTATGAATTGTTATATAAAGTTCCAACCATTAGTTTCATTTGAAAATGAATTATCGCATTAAACATGATGACGTTTCATTTCATTAACTAAAAAATTCATGTCTTTCATTACACATGATTACATTTCAGTTCATTACATTAACCAAAAAATCATCCAATTTAGGGATGTCATTGAGGCGGTTACGGATGGATACCGCCCCGCACCCGCCCTAGTTGGGGCAGGGATGGGTAGAGCTTTGGCGGGTGGTGGGGCGGGGACGGGTACGGAAATTGTACCCGCTATGGGTAGTGGGGCAGGGATGGTTTTTGCGTGTTACCCACTTCATACCCGCCTACCCGTCAATTATTAAAAAAATTAATACAATTATTACGATAATTTTACAAATATTATTTTGTTATAATTAAAACGTAAAGTATTTTACTAACTTCTTTGGTTAATAGCTAAAATTGTATAAAGAAATTCCTAAAAATAGAAATTAATAGTGATTAAACCAACTTGTACGAAAAAAGATCGGTATATGGTATAGCGGGTTAATGGGTAGGTGGGGACGAGATGGTTTTGGAAACTTTTACCCGCCACGGGTGGTGGGGAGGGGATGGTTTTGGAAACTTGTACCCGCCATGGGTGGTGGGGAGGGAATGGCCGGTTGGGTACGAGGTTTTCTTGATGGGTACGGGTACGGAGAGCCTATATCCAGCCCCGCCCCGCCCCAATGACATCATAAACAAGCATAACAATTAATAACAATAGTTCTGATTATGTTTCCTACTCAAACATCCAACAAATGGTAAGAGTACTTCTAATTTATCATATTATTCTAATAGCACTTCAGATTTATGTGTCATTGACTTCGGAAGTTGGAGGTAACAGTGTCATAACATGTCTTAGTTCAGTAAGTTCACTGCCCTCTCCCATTTGACCAAATACGCTAAACATTCCCTCACTAAATTTGCATCAACTGTTAAGTTTGTTGGGAGTATTCCCTGCCTTAAAAGCGACTCCTTACTCATGTGAGGAATGTTAAAGTTGTTTTGTCCCTTGCATTCCAAAATTTCCACCATGACTAATTGTAGAGTGAGATGGTTGAAGTTCAACTTTATGTGTTCATGATCTATAAAAGCTGAAAGTACATTACCCACTATTTTTTCTACTGTACTGGCCATTACATCATTCTGTAGTGTTTGTAATGACCTAAAAGATCCTAAATCATTGATAAATTAGTAATGACCTTAGTTATGTACCTCTTCAATTGACATGAATGATGCGGTGGTTCTTCACCCGAGACAATGTGGAAAGAGTCGGTTGTGGTTGTGAGATAAAACCACTTTCCGTCTATATGAACATTACATGACATGTCTTTAAACTTAATCACATTTTCCTCAACATAGATTGAGGCAAGTGAAAACAAAAGCCTTCTTAATTTGTTGGAATCATTTAGTGTAGGGTGTATTGGATTGGTATACTTTTTTAGTTCACCTTTCACGATCCAACAAAGTTAGACCATACCAAAGCTAACTTTCAGTTTTTTGACTATATTGCGCATTGATGAACGATTCATGAAAGGCATGCTTTTTATCATTTCAACGTTTATTGGCACCGTTGGGCATTAGAGTTGCCCAACTGTCGACTAGGTAAATGGGAAGCTTTATCATTTGAAATTTCCTTTGGCTTTTTTACTGTACAAACCCGACCCACCACGGTCGTAACACACCCCCAATAATTTGAGAGGTATGCCTTTGGGCCCATTATTTGTCCTCACTTAAGCCCAAAAGCACAATTGTCACGTCACACATCACACTACGTTTTGGCCTACTGGCCTTAACACATAAAACTTACCTTGATTCCGCATCCTGCAACAGGTTTAGAATACATTCTAAATTACAGACATACACGGTTTCTAATTACAAACAATAACAGATTCATATGAAATCTACTTCCTTTAAATCCTCACCTCTCTATTTTCCCTTCCAAAGGTATTCCCAGTTCAAATCTGAGAGGGCCATGGTACGAATTAGGCGCGCCTTCCTAACCGTACTAAGGGGCTCCTAACAGTTTCTACCTGGGGTTCATTTATTTAGACACCTCCTAAGTTCATTAAATTCATTGGTTCAGGCCTAAGGATCGTTCGTTATGATACCACTTTGTAACACCCCCATTTATTTAAGAGCCTTTAGCAAGACATTCTCAAATAAATCGAGTTGTTACCATCTCGGAATGACCGAGGTAGTGAATAACAAAGTAAAACAAACCAAAGTACTTTATATAAAAAAAACCGATTAAATTTAAACTTTTATTATTACAACTGACTTAACTCAACATGAAGTACAAAATTACAAAACTGCTACAGTGGAAACATTAAGTTACAAAGCTACATCATGATAATCTGACTAAGTGGGCTAATCATTTAGGTAGGCAAGTCAACATCCTCATGCTTCCCCATGAGCTCCCAAAACAGCTAACTCGAGACCTATTAAAATCTACTCCCCACTCCGGATCATCATAGGTGTCACACGAATACACGGTCAACCTCGCGGTTGAGTAGGACATAAACAAACAAATATAATTGATGAATGCAACTACATGAGACCATGCAACCGATGCACCTCCGCATCCAATTCCACACACCCGAAACTCCCGTGATCACATCCTGAAACACCCACCCCGCCATTCCCTAGGCCGAGGTATAACTCGATCGTCATCGAGAACCAACACAACGGCTGAAGACACCAGGCCTGGTCTGCAGAACCACCCTGGGCTTTATATCAAAACAATATCCGTTCCATATCTTTCTCAATAACCAATGCATATGTTATGCTCATGAATGCAATATTAAAATAATCAACCATTAAACATCATTCACATATAAATCATGCTTGCATCCATAACATACTATTTAATCATCCATTCATAACACATGACATGTAATACGCATACCAAGATAATCACATTAAACCGAGATTGAGTAGGTATATCCTACCTGGATAGCAATATAATCCAATTAGCACTCCGAGCACGTAAAGACAGATATCCTCCATAATACAGTCACCTTTAACAATTAACAAATAGCAATTACCAACCATCCGAATACTATCGATAAATAATTACGTTTAATAATTATGATTGAAGCCGTCAAGCTACTAGCAATGACCAAATATCAAATACAGTATATATATCCCGCTCATTGTATAACTATAACTATTAAATAATGTCATGCTTATTAAACCGTCCTACTTATCTCATACGTAGACAATTTATTAATTCACTACTTTGATAAATATAATTATAAACTTCGTCCTATGCATGATTATACGAACATATATAAACGTTAACAAACCAAACTACGCATAACCGTAATTAATTAAAATAACAACAATTAATTATCAAAACCACTAGCTAATGACATAAATTAATTCAAAAGATTAATAATCAAAAACAAAATATACTAACTAGCTAAAACTCACGTAGTAATCCTACCCTACACAACCATGCAGACACAACATCCTTAACTCGTAAAACACACTCAGCCCCATACAATACCGTGCATCCCAACCCCGAGCACCCTACCTTTGCGACATTACTGTCGCCAGCCAGCCTACTTACCACTACCATGGAGGGTTCCAAGCCCGAGGCTGCACCACCACCCACAATTGTGACATACTTTCCACTACTCGTAGCCTCTCCAGCCACCACAATAACCTACCCAAAACCGACTCCTCTAAGCGTTTACCCGAAAACCCGCAACGAACGAATTATCGTAATTCCGGCCACCACCAGCACCTTTGGCCACCACATACTCCACCATTATCTCCCCCTCTCTTGTACGATCATAACCCTACCTACCACCTCCCCAAACTCCCTCGATAAACACTACCCTCACACCCCATGTTTCCCTCCGGCAGCGACCGCACAAACCACCAACAACCACCACCTAGGACACCTACCCAGACCACCCTAACTCGACTGACACAACCCTGCAAACCACTGTCCCTCTCGTGCTTCCCACCACGAGAATTCCCATCTCAAACCTCACGACATACACCCTCAAATGACCCATGTTTTCGCCATTTCAGGTTGCTACCCACCACCAACGTTCGCCAAAACCCACACCCTTGGGTTACCTCAACAACCAGTTCCTAACCCAGCATGGTTGTGCTCAAGTTAAGTCAGAACAAATATAAAACGCTCATTTGTTACTCCTCTATGATTCTCCTGTTTTAACCACGGTGGTGACCACCACTGGCCACCACCACCGCAGTAAGGTGGTCATACGCAACCCATAAATCAGTAGTCATTAACCCAGGTCAGTCGCGTATGACTATGGTCAGATTATATACCATGTTTGTCGAGTTCTAAATTCGTAAACGATAATGAAACGATAAGCGATAAATAACGTACCTTGATAAACTGACGATTAAAATGAATAAGAGGGACGTGCAGAGGAGAAGTAGTAAGGCGTAAGAGAAAGGAAGAAGAAGGGAAAAGAGAAGACCAAAAAAACGTAGAAAGGTTGGAGGCGAAGTAATGGAGTTAGGGTAGGGTGAAGTAGTGTCGCAATTAGGGTTTTAGGAAATAACACAAAGGAAAAATATATGGTACTAATAATTAAAAGAGAAAAAAAAAGTCAATTAAGTTTATTTTATGTTGAATGATGAATAGGAGAGTAAAAGAAAATAAGGCAAATTTTGTTTTTAGCTTATTTAAATTATTTAATTTAGTATTAGTAAATACTAGTTAAATTAATTACCAGAATATAAAATGTAAGGTAGTATTTCGGTCCATATAATATGAGTTATAGAAATATTAAAAATATTAGTACTTACATAAGAATATATAAAAATAGGATTTAAATACAATTACGAGTTAAATAAAAAAAAGAGTTAAGTATAGATGAGAAATAATATAAAATAAGAAATATATTTAATTATAAATATATTATTAAAATTAAAGAAATACAAATGAAATATCATTTTATGAAATAACCATCAAATATAAAATGATTATGAAATAAGAAATAATCGTAGAAATACGATATATAAAAAAGGGTTATTCTACATGGTACCCCTCAATTTATTGAGTTTCTACATGGTACCCCTACTTTTTAGAAAACGTACATGGTACCCCTCAATTGTTTTAGTTCCTACGTGCTACCCCTACAGTTTCATTCCGTCAAATTGCTTAGGTTAATGCCGTTAGTTGATGACTAAGATGCTGAGTCGGATATGATTTGGCAATGATGTGGCATGCTAGACACTGACTTAATAAGAAACCCTTTTGAACATATGGCTTGTTTGGTACGCTTCATGTCTTTTCAACTTCCTTCAATCCTCTGTTCTCTCTCATTTCCTTCCTCTTCATCCTCCTCTCCTCTCAATCGTTTCCAACACAGAGCATCAACTGGAGATCATCATCTCCCAATCAAAAGAGGTTTGTTGATTTCCTTCATCTTTTCAACTTTATATTCCGTTAAAATACATCCGTTATATTATTAGTATAGGTTTATTGGCTGTTTGTGTGTTGAACATGGTTTGTGTGTTGATTTTGTCTTAGTTTAGGTTTAATTACTGTTTATAAGTATGTGGATAATTTGTTAAAGTTTTCGACTTTTGTCGATTAATTATAATCTACCCATGTTTTTTATATGTTTTTTGTTGATTATGTCTTATTTTCGTGTTTTTATGTAATTATGACTGCAGCATGGATTCCGTGGTGTTGAAAATGCATTTTATGGGTAAGGAAGTTGATGTTAGGGTTGACGATACTGATAAAACACTCCTTATTGATGTCTACAATGATTTGCTTGATGAGGCAGAAAAACACAACTTTCCTCTACCCAAACACCCTTCATTAGGTTATAGCTGGAAAATGAAGCATGTATATTTAAGGATTGATAAGGATCTTATGGAGATGTTTAGTAGGCGTAGTGAGGATAAGGAAATAGACATATGGATGGGTCAGAAACAATACCATGCACCACCCTTCAACTAGCTAGAACTTTAAGAGCATGTAACAATGGAAGGAAAACTGATCCTGTCTCAGTCCCTGAACCAGTTCATCTTCCCCTTCCTCATCATGAACCATTTCATGCTCCTGATGCTGAACATATTGCAGTCCCTGAACCGGTTATCCCTGCTAGTATCCCTCGTATGAGACCAAAAATACCCTTCAGAAGAGTGACACAATCAGAGTCAGTCACTATTAGGAATGAGGCAAGCAACTCCAATTCAGTTACATCTCCTTGTAAGACTCTTACTAGGGGATTGTCTTCTTTATCTCCTAGAAAGAGTCCTAGATTGACCCAAGTCAGTCAAATGACCCAAGTCAGTCAAATGACCCAAGTCAGTCAATCAATCCAAGTCATTCAACCAAGTCCAGCTATTCATCAATCAACCCAAGCCACTGAAAACCCTAGGAAATTGACTGAAAGAAAGAAGAAACTTCCTAAAACTTCAGCTAAGAGAACAGGAACCTATGTTGTGAAAACAAAAAGTCAGAGAAACTTGGGGCAAGTGAGTAAAAAAAGAAGTCAAAGAGGTGTAAGGGTAAACTATGATCAGCTAAGTGAGGAGGATGATAGTGACAATTCGTATATACCTTCTGATGATGACATAGTAGATGAAGAAGATGACTTGAGTGATTTAGAGCTTGAGGATAATTTGGTAACATCATCATTAGAGTTAATTGATGATGGGTATGTGCCATTTGGAGAGCATGGTTAGACTGGTGAAGAAGGAGGATACTATGAACAAGTTTCTGAGAATGGTGAGGTCTACGAGACAATGGAGTTTGGTTCAATTTGTTTAAGGCCTTGGATGTTATTCATGGACAAAGAGCATTTTAAGGATGCTTTAAGGGATTATTGTATCCAAGAAGGCTTCACCTTAGTTGTTGACAAGGCTGACAATAAAAGATACACTGCTGATTGTGCAACACTTGACTGTCCATGGAGAATACATGCTAGTGTTTTGCAAGATGGAATTACATGGGCCATCAAGACAATTAGGAGCCCTGAGCATGGCTGTGAGGGTATTAGGACTAATAATCCTATGGCAAATTGTGTGTGGGCGGCAAAGAAACTTCTTGAGGATATAAGGGCAAATCCAGTGATAACTGCCAAATCAATCCAGTCATTGCTCATGAAGAGGTTTGGACTAGAGATGGCTACCTCAACTATTTATAAAATGAAGGATATTGCTCAGAAGGAAATAAATGGGGGCCATGATGATTCATATAGACTGCTTCCTAGGTATTGTGAAGTTTTAAAAGAGACAAATCCTGGTGTTATTGCCATCTGCTGCTGGGTTCAATTGGAAACTCCCGAAAGACCACTTCAATTTAAAAGCATATTTGTATCTTTCCAAGCTCAAACAGAGGGATTGATTAGGGGATGTAGGAGTCTCATTGGTGTAGATGGTACTCACCTGAAGGGTAATTATGGTGGTGTTCTATTGTCAGCTGTTACTCTTGATGGGAATGGTGAGTTGTTTCCCATAGCAGTTGTAGTAGTGGAGGCAGAGAACAAGGATACTTGGTCCATGTTCTTTTCACATCTGAAGAATATATTGAAAGACAGTGGCAGGACAAATTGGACCATAATATCAGATAGGCAGAAGGTAAACATTCTTCTTTGTTTTTCTCTGTGTATTTTTTCTGTTTAATATCAGCATTATATGTTATTAAATGAGGATATTTTGCTTGCACTACAGGGTGTTGAACCTGCATTGGACACTATATGGCCTGATGCTTATAGAAGGTATTGTGCAAGGCATCTATCAAGCAATTTCAAGAAAGACTATCCAGGTTTATTAATGCATAAGCTGTTTTGGGGTGTTTTTGATGCTACATCAGAATTTACTTACACCAAAGCTATGGATAAAATGGTTTCTCATGGAGGATTGGGTTGTAGAAAATGGTTTATGGACTTAGGTCATAGGGAGTTATGGGCCAAACATGCATTTGACACAAGTTTGGCAAATGATGAAAATACTTCAAACTTTGTTGAAAGCTTTAATGCTACTCTAGGAGTTCACAGATGCAATCCCATTTTAAGTATGCTTGAAGGTATCTCTACTGCTATTGCCATCTGTTTGTTACTGCATAAGTTGTTTTCTACGTTTATGTCCTAATGTACTTGTTTTTTTTTACAGGGGTGAGAAGGATAGCAATGGTTAGGCATGCTACTAGACAACATGTTGCAGATTCATGGTCTATAGATGGTATTTGCCCAAACATAGTGTCTAGGCTCAGAAAACTTAAGAAGGAATCACGAGTATGTACTGCGTTTAACAGTGGCAGAGGGAAGTTTGAAGTTAGAGATGGACATTCGTATTTGTGTGTTGACCTCAATGAATGGACATGTGCATGTGGATTGTGGCAACTTAGTGGCATACCATGCAGACATGCCATCAAAGCAATCTATGAAGCTAATAGAGAACCAGTAGATTATGTGAGTGAGTGGTATTCAGTGAGAGTGTACAGAGAGGCTTATGGTA
This sequence comes from Silene conica, assembly GCA_029255685.2. Taxonomy (NCBI): domain Eukaryota; kingdom Viridiplantae; phylum Streptophyta; class Magnoliopsida; order Caryophyllales; family Caryophyllaceae; genus Silene; species Silene conica. The sequence continues at coordinate 64,539,715 of CM055312.2, forward strand.
TGACCATCAATCCAGTCCCTGATCAAGAGCAATGGCCTGACCATGATGTCCCTTCCTTGGTACCTCCACCTATGAGGAGAGCTATAGGCAGACCATCTAGAAATAGGAGGAGGGAGCCTGGAGAGCAAAGGAAAGGGAAGAGATCTGTTTCCATTAGGTGCAAAAAATGCAAGTGCTTTGGACATAACTCCAAAACCTGCAAAGGTGGCTACACTGCTAAGGAAAGACAAGAAATGGAAGGACGACAAACCAGACGGAAGTCCACAACACTCACAATTCTTTCTCAGAATTCAGTGGAGGCAAGTACAAGCAAAGGGGGTGACTTAGTGGAGGCAAGTACAAGTAAAGGGAAAGGGAAAGGAACACGAGTGTAAAAAAGAAAGAGAATGAACTGAAGGTAGCTGACAGTGGCAAATGTGGTGACAGTTTTTGGGCGTTAGTTTTTGCATCGACAGACTGCAAGTAGTTACTGCAATTCTTTTTGCATCTGGTTTTTTTTTGCATCAGGTTCTTTTTGCATCAGGTTTTGGAATCTGACAGTGACAAATTTGGTAACAGTAGCAGCTGACAGTAGCATTTAGACGTTATGCATCAGCTACCTTTCGTATCAGCTTTGTTGTTTTCTTATTACTTTAGTAGTAGTTTCTACTTGAACATGAATTGAATACTTGAGTAGCAACTTGTGCTTGAACATGAAACAAGCAATTCAATATTTGTAAGAGTTTCAATTGCAAATTAATGACAAACTTGAATTTTTTGCATTAATCAGAATGAAGGGCTGATGTTGCTTGTGCTGTGTATTTGAGTGCATTTGAGTGTGGAATTTGAGTGCACTGTTCATTTGAGTGCACTGTGCATTTGAGTGCACTGTTCTGTGCAGAATTGCAGGGCCGTATGCTGGTGCTGTGCATCCTGGGAATGTACAGCAGCTTGGGGTGCAGGGATCAGGGGTGTCTGGTGTGTTGCAACTTGGTAGAGTAGGTTGCAGTGCAATGAACGAGTTTCAGATGTGGAAGATGGTTGGATGAACTGTACGATGGCAGATTCCAATTGGGTCTGCAATCAAGAGTGGGTTCAGGAAGTCTGGCAGTAATGCAGATCAGATGACCTCTGATTTGGTCTGTTTGAGTTTTTTGAATATATGCATATATAGGATCAGTGGCAGGTGCTTGTATGGTCCTGGGAGTGCTTGTAGTTGAGGCGTAGTTTAATTGGAAGTTGCAGCATGTTTTGGCTCAACTAATCATTAATCCATTATCAATAACGTCCTATTCAATTCACCCTACATACCTTTTTTCTTTCTACTTCTTTACTCTCCCTACATTTTATTTATAGAGGTGATAATACTCATAATAGGCAATATTATATACGGAGTACTTATGTACTATACTCATAATAGACAAAGACCAACTAATCATGAATGGTACTTTTTCGTGGGAATTTGGCTCAACTTTTAGGCTGTTGTGACTCTCCTTTTGCCCATTTCTTCCAAAAAATATAAGGACCCTTGTGTCTCGACTTTTTCCGTCATAAATGCGCAAATTAAGGATTTCAAGTGGGTGCAGGGATCAGGGATTCTAGGTGGGTGTCTGATCCGTGCAGGAATTATGGTCGAGTGGGATCAGGTACAGTAGCGTGCAATACTGGTTTGGACTGAGAATAGAATGTGTTTTAGTAGCAGATAAGAGTAGCTGAAAGTAGCAGCTCTTGTGATTGCTGAATGTGTTTTAGTGCAATACTGGTTTGGGACGTGCAATGGGTTTGAATTCAACCCACTGTCCACTTGATTTACGGATGGAATAAGAATTTGAATGCAACCCACTGTCAGTGACTTGAATGCAACCCACGTGAAGTGGGTTTTAATTTAAGGCTTTAATGTTCGATTCGAAGGTATCTCGCTCTTGTTTAAATATAGAATGTAATGTTCGATTCAAAGCTTTTCGTGGGTTGTTGACGGATCCCGATATCTTAATTACCGCATTTCTACTACATTGATTACAAAATTGGTTCCGAAATTCAATACCGTCTATTGGTAATAAACAATAAGGGGAAAAAAATAAGGCAGGGACAAGAAAGAAGAAAAAGAAAGAAAGATGAGGAGAATGGAAATGAGAAGCACAGAAAATCTGATAAGATAAATATATAGAAGATTTTGGAGGGAAAATATGGGGAAATCTGGAGGGAAAATGTTTGGGAGCATAATACACACCACAAGTTCCACATCATTGCCAAATCATATCCTACTAAGCATCCTAGTCATCAACTAACGGCCTTAAACTGAGCAATTTGACGGAAATAAAAGTCAGGGGTACGGTTGGACATTATTACAATATTTAGGGGTACCATGTACGTTTTCTAAAACGTAGGGGTACCATGTAGAAACTCAATAAATTGAAGGGTACCATGTAGAATAACCCATAAAAAAATAACCGTTTACGTAAAATACTTTATAAACCTTCTTTCGAAATACGTGTACAAAACATGGTTTGACTGGCGTTTACCAAAGCTAACATACAGGGTATTACAGTATTCCCTCCTTAAAAAGAACTTTGTCCCCGAAGTTCACTTGTCACCACACTACCTATCACCAAACCCAAATCAACAGACGCCCTCAACTCTAGATCTCTACACTACAAAAAAAGCGCGACATACTGACGGAATTTCTGACGGAATTTTAATTCCGTCAGTTTTTTTCAAAGGACTGACGGATTTCGGACGGAATACTGACGGAATATATTCCTGACGGAAATTCCGTCACAAACCGTCAGTTAAATCCGGCGCGTTGACCAAAGTCAATGGCGGTAAAAATTACTGACGGAAATTCCGTCAGAATCGGTCAGATTATATTGGCGCGTTGACAAAGTCAATGGCGGTAAAGGCATCTGACGGACATTCCGTCAGAAAACTGGATTCCTGACGGATATTCCGTCAGCACATTGCTTTATTGACGGAAAAACAACTGACGGACATTCCGTCAGATATCTACTTTACTGACGGAATTTCCGTCAGATGTATTCGTTTAAATTTTGAATTTTGAACATTTGAAAAGCCACGTGTAAGTATTTATCTGACGGAAAATCCGTCAGTTAAGTTAAATACTGACGGAAATTCCGTCAGTTTTCCGTCAGAAATATTTTTTAATACCCCCCTGATTCAGTCGCGTTATTTTCCCCAATTCATAAAAACCCCCAATTATTTCCCTAACCCTAAATCGCACCCGACGAAACCCTCCACCACACCCTCCACCACTACTCTTGCCACCCTATTTCACTTCCACCACCGTCACCGTCATCTTAAGGTAAACATTCATCCTTCTCTTTCTTTAATTTCTGATTTTATGCTCTTTTTTTAATTTTTGAATCAATTAGTTAGTTTTTTATTGTTATTATATATGTTAATTGACTTAGGATAGAAGCCTTGCTTGATTTAGGATAGATGCCATAATGTTTGATGAGTTATGTAAATATTTGATTAATTATTTTAAGTTTTGATTAATTATGCTAATTTTTATTTAATTATGCTAATTTTGGTTTAATTATGCTAATCAAAGTTAAAAATATAAAAAGGTAATAGTATAGCTAATTTCTTATGAATGAGTTAAAAATACAAATGTTTTACTTATATGCTAGAAGTGCCTTTATTATTTATATTGACCTAGTACCCGTTCAAAAATTACTCATTAGGAGTAATTTTTGAATAGTCCCCGTTTTGGGACTGTCTTTGTACGTTTCAAGTCACTTAGGTAGTAAACATGTTATTGTGATTTATTAATGAGAAAAGAATTCGGTTACAATTCCTTTAATGTTCTTTGAGTACATATGTGGAAAAATTATTTTTTCTATATTGTGTATTTGAAGAACGGATGGGAATTGCTGCCGAATTTTTTTGTCACCAATTGGAGTCAAGCTAGCCATGGACAACGTAAGAAGATGTACACTTACTTCCAGGTATATAAATTTCCAAATTATCATTTTTTAACTAAGCTTGTTTAATTCAATCATAACACAGTTTTTATAATATTCCATTTTTTTTTAACAGAATCGTGTCAAAGTTGTGGAAGTTGGCTATGATCCCAAGACCGAGTGGAAGACTCGTGTTTCGCGGAGGATTACAAGTCTCGTCAATGGCACCAATTATAACCGGAAAAGGCCAAATTGGTGCCCCGAGAGGTGGTGGGTGAAGCTTCAAAAGAGGGCTGAAGATGATCCTGACTATGCCAAAAAATCTGCAATTAATAAGGCAAATAGGAGATCCGGTGGTGTAGACGGGAAAGCGTTGGGCACCCATACTCTTGGCCGGAAGAGTTGCTCGGATGCTTTCAAAGAATTGGTAAGTAATATTTATATTTATATATTTTTCACAATTTGGTTAACCAATCCGATTATATTTTCATCAACTTTTGTATTCAAACTTATTTCAGGGTGACGAGGCAACGCCGTATAAGCTGTTTGAGTATACTAAGAAGAATAAGTTTCAACAGTGGGTCAACCCTCGAGCTGCGAAGATCGATGTAAGTCAATCTATCTACTAATTAATTTACAAATAAACTAGTTAATTTTTTCGTTTGAATTTTGATGATAAGTATAACATTTTTTTCTTAATTTTTTTGTTTTCCAGGCTGCTTATAAGGAAATCATTTCTCAGCCCACTCCAAATGGAGAGCCTCGAGACGAGTATGGGGACTTCTACAAGGCTGTTGACGGGTTTGACAAGAAGTCCAGAATGTTCGGCACCGGTTCGATAGGGCCAACAGTTTGGTACGAGCCTCCAGGAAACAAAGGCCGTCGATCCTGCTCCTACGCACCCACTGAGTACACTCGCATTCAACAGGAGTTGGGTAAGGAGCGCGCCGCGAGAGAGGATCTTCAGCAACAAGTCATCAACAACAAGAAGGATATGGAAGAGCGCATGGCTGAGATGTGGGCACAAATGCAAGCACATTTGCCCCCGAACACCTGTTCAGGTTTTCCCCCTCCTAACAGTAGAGATCCCCCTCCAGACGATGGATTTGGTTTTGGAGGTGACGGTAGTATAGCCCCCATAGGTTAGATTATGCTTTAGGTTTCATGCTAGTTAGCTAGTTGGTGTTAGTTTATGACTTAAGTTAGTTAATATGTAGCTAAAGAATTGATCATGTTGAGCTTTTGTGTGGTAGTTTAAACAAATTATGGACCATTGTATGATATTTGACTTTATTTATTAAGTACCTTTGGATCCTGATACGCGGCTGATGTGGAAATTGGATTCCCGCTTTGCGGTCGACGAGTGTGTTTGTTTGTTGTAGGTTTTGATAATGAACGCGTGAATATGTAAAACAATGTTTCAATAACATTGTGGCTGGACAGCAGGCTGCTGTTCCCGGCCATACTCGCACAAATTACTGACGGAATTTCCGTCAATAATATAAATACTGACGGAATTTCCGTCAGTAAAGTCAACAAAGAGTTTGACCATACTGACGGAAATTCCGTCAGTAATATATATTTGTGACGGAATTTCCGTCAGTATGGTCAAACTTCTTGTTGACTTTACTGACGGAAATTCCGTCAGTATTTATAATATTGACGGAAATTCCGTCACTATGGTCAATATTCTTGTTGACGGAAAGTCCGTCAGTAATATAGATTACTGACGGAAATTCCGTCAGTAATTGGTTTTTAGTGACGAATTTTAGTGACGGAATTTATTGACGGATATTCCGTCAGGAATGCTGTTTCCTGACGGATTTCAGCTGTTTGTGACGGATTTCTTCCGTCAGTAAAACGCGTGTTTTTTGTAGTGCTACCTACCGCAATAGCATGTGTTATTTCCACCTCCCTTAAACCAAACTTCGTCCCGAAGTTTAACAGCTGTGAAAACACGATCTTAGCCACACAACCAAACACGACACTTCTCCACTCCTCTGCACTGACTCCCTAAATCTTCTATGAAGACATTCTATTACGGTCTATCCTCCTTAAAGGAGACATGTCAACCAGTAAATGCAAATATATATGTACATAACTCGCATCATTGCACCAACCCGAAAGATACAACACAATGCAATACTTTCATGTATAAAACTACTGATCAGCTCATGTAATAACTATCATTGTTCTCTCAAGATTTTTCAATCCTATCCTCCTTAAACATGGTTACGTCCCCGTAACCTCATCACATTTATATATTACTAAACACGGATCATCACCATATTTAAAGGCAAAATGACATGCTAGAAGATAATTGAGCACAACATAAAACTCATTTCTCATCTCAACACAACTAAGTAGCAATCATGACTTATAAAGTACATATACTCGCTCAAGGCATTAAGTCACCGAACTCATACAACATGTGAACATCTGAGCACAACCGGAATTACCATATAAATATGCACGTGGTCACAAAACAATTTGACAACATCCATTTACCAGTATAAAATTCCAAACTTCTTACCAGATGACCAAACATGTACCATTTCCGTGATAAAATAACAGTGGCAACTCGAAATAAGGCATACATAAATACACCTACTGCTAATCGCTTTATATAAGAACTGGTCAAAGTTAACAACTAATAGTTATAAATAAATACGACTATAAGCATACAAAGGCACGTATCCGGTCATTTAAATACTTGGTAATCACACAAAATATTGTAAAATAATAACCATATCACATTGTCATACGTAGACTTGTATATTTCGTTTCAATTTCAGCAATAACAGTCATATAAGGTCATCAACAACAAGGCTATATTATCATACAATAAACTCTATATTCATTTCATATGTCTACTACTCATACTATTAATGCCATATTAGAATATTACATGATCACATTACAAAATTCATATTTGATTAAACTTTTATATTTAAAACTTTCATATATAACTTATCATTTCAATAATCACACATCATGCTGCAACTTTCAAAAATCATAATTAAATAACCGCTTAGCCATTTTGTGAGTTGTTATAGTTTTTAGAAATTATAATGAATTAACTAATTATAGGAAAAGGAATCAAACACAAATCTTAAGGGAATTATTTATAACAAATTTTACGACTCAGTTGGTCTGAACAGAAACTTTACAGCAATTAGACAGAAACTTGGGCAACTTGCAAAAATTACCATTAAATAACGACTCGTTAAGATTTTACGTGGCTTATCATTTTGAAAACGTAAAAGAATATTCTAAACAGTGGAGTTGGAATTATGCATAAATAATAACCACGTTTTAAATTATTTCTTTTACAAAAACATGGGTCAAAACAGAACTGTGCAGTAACAATCTGACCACTGTCGACAAAAATATTTATTTCTCGCAAAACATAATTCATATTAACATGAAACCAAAAGCATCGGGAAACTAACTCAGAAGGTTATCATACATAAAATTTTCATATTCATATATGGAACACATTTTAAATGGCAGTACGTACAATCAAGGTAATATTCTGGAAATTTGTTACAATTTTGATTCCTTTAAATTCCACACATAACTATATAACTTTCATGCCTTGGGGCAACACATTCCGTATATCACTAGACATAGATTACTAAGACAGGTAGTAAAATAATAACAAATATAAATCTCAAAATCCGACTATATTTGCATAGTAACCCAAACATCAAATTTTTGCAAAAATAAAATAAGGCATTCAAATAAGAATTGTCTACACGAATAGAATAGCAACAAAAGCACAACTACCCCAATAAGATGGGATGTGTACCTTTGGGCCAAATACTTGTCCTCACTTAAGCCCAAAAGCACAAGGCCTTGTTACTAAGTGGTGGGTGGAAGTTATTATAAACATATCACAATCCTCACATTCTACCGATGTGGGACAAATCTCCTCTCATACTCATGGGGTGTTACATTTACACCATATCCATACGGTCTTCCGAGAGATCGACCATTTAAGTGTCGCTTCAGCAATTTTGCCCTTGTCAGCGACTCCGTTTACGGAGTTCGCCAACAACTAACGAGCAAGACCTTCTTTTCCATTCTGTTTTAAGGGTAATTTGTAGCAAGGCCAACAACCAACTACTAATCTGTTTTGTTTATTTTTGCAGCAAAGGTCAAAAGAAAGTTGTGAAGGATTCTGTTTTAAGGATTTTTTTGGGTGAAAAAAATGGCTGTCAAGAAAAACTGTGTGTTAGTAGTAGCTGTAGTGTTTAAAGGTTGTATTTGTTTAGGAATGATGTAATAGTAGATGATGTAATGGCTGATGTCAGTCTAGTGAGTTTGTAAAAATATTGTTTAGGCGGCAAATACAAAACTTGCCAAAATATTTGTACAGTACACTTTTTCCCACTAAAAAAAATTGGTAGGGTTATTTGAACGTGGAATGTCAGTTTAAGTTAATGACTTTGGTTTTGTTTAAGTCAATGTTTATTTAACCACACAATATTCATGTGGCCCCAACAAAAGTTTCAAACTTTTCCCCTTACTTTTCCACCTTTTCCCCTTACTTTTCCACCTATTCTTAAATAACCACTTTTCCCTATGTTATCGTTTGTCGGATCGGAGAGAGTACTTGTTTATCTTTAAGCATAATCGCATGTTCACACCATGTTGTATTTTTGTACCTTTGGTCATTGCCACTATAACGTCAGTATAACCATTGAGAAGCATTAAGCTCTTGACATTATTTTATTCAAATTAACATAAGAAATGAATAAGAATGATCCTCTTTTTGGTTTATGTAAAACAGTGTGATGGACCTTCAAGTATAGTCAATGCCTAATGATATTGTAGGATCGGTTTAACGTCACGAAACCTTTTCGCCATACCGTTATATGTCCATACTCCACAACATGTTAGTCTCATATAGCCCTCAAGATGATATTTCATTCATTATTTCATTACAAATGTCCATCATACTAGAAATGTTTGGAGCGAAATGAAGAAAAAGAGACTCGACAAGAAGTTAATCTTGTTCGTTCTCACATAATGTATAGGCCAAATTTTTGTACCAATATACAAAAAAACATCAAGATATGACCCCATATACCCATGGGTTGCTACTATAGCACCAAATTAATAAACAATAAAAAAAACTAAAAAGTCACAAAAAGAAAAGATTTAGGATTAGTTATTAATTAGATTATAATGATTGTGGGTGAATAAACGAGTAAAATTCATTTTGAACTCTCCTAAAGATTAATTATATGCCAATAATATAATAAATGCAACTATATAAATTTGCAACCAAAGAATTTCACTTTAAATAATCATTATAAGCCTTAAAAACACATTCTCGCTCCAACAACGAATTAATGCTTAATTTACCAAGCACGCTTAAGCATTAGAAATAGATGATGAATATGTTAGATTTTCACATTTAATTAAGTAATATTATTAAGTCATTATATTATTTTCAGTTGTAAAATTCTTATTGTTTGACCCATTTGTAGGCACAGAAATTTTTTTAAAGTGTCGAATAAATAAAATAAATTAATTATTTTGAGTTAATACCAAATTTGAACTTATTTAATTAATTTGTCCCGACTAAATGAGATACGTGTCAATTCGGATTACAAAAGAAGCTATCCGGATCATCAAACCCGAAAAAGAAACAAATTTGGGCCAAGTTCACAAGTAAACCCATAAATGGGCATGTGGATGTCAAAGTCCACTAAGGGGAATTGAAATCTTATAAAATGATCTCTTCTCATTCATTTCAAAAGATTGGATTAATCAGAATTTAGAGAGAGAAGAAGACACAAAAGTTTACAAGCTCTCTCTGCAAAATACTTTTGCAAGCAGTCAACAAGCACACCAAAACTGTGCCGCCTGCCCAAGAGATTCAAGTCCAAGCTATTACGTTCAAGAGAGAACAAGTCACCGCGACCCTCTCAAGAATACAAATCGACACCTCCTATTAGAGTGCATGCGACCTCTATAGGTGTCATTCAAGTACAACGTTCACACCCTGCTACATAGAGTGTATACGTAACTTGTCACGACATATTAGAATCAGAGGATACATTAGAGATTGTACACGTAACATTTTGATATTTAATTAATAAAATTTATTTGTTTTGTTGTTTTGTATTTCAGTTATTGCGATACAAAATCTGCTGTTACAAATTTTGGTGAACCCGACGTGAAAATATCTACCTCTCATCTCTACTGCCGTTTTACTCAAGTCTACCACAACAAGAATATGTCTACCAAGCAAAGCATCTCCTCCAGCGCATCCAATAGGACCTACGTAGATATCCTACAAAGTACTCCTGTTGTTGCTACCTCTCCAGCTCTACAGTCAGTTGGCATCTCTACAAGAAGAAGGGTGAAGAAGGTTGTTGTGAATGTTGCTGCTGCAAGTCTACGCTCTGTTCACGTCCCAACTAGGCCGCGCAAGATCTCGGTCACCTCCATAGCTGCTGCTGCTACGACACTCCTGACTGCGTCCTCTCCTCCACGTGCGGAGACTAAGAGTGTTAAGGTCGACAAGAAAGCATCTCCTGGTAACCCAAAGAGGTCGCCAAAGAAGAAAGAAGTCTCAACTCCGGACACTACTTCAGTCATGGTGATCAACGGCGCTACTCTCGAGGAACAAGTCCAAAACATGAATGCGCTCCTTGAAAAGATGATGAAGGAGAATGAAGAGAACAACAAGAAGATTGATGATCTCCAAAAAGAGGTGGTGGCGCTCCGTGATAGGAAGGCTGAGAGCGAGTATGGTGACATTGAGGAGAAGGATGAAAGTGACAAAGAGGCTGGCAAGGAAGACGGTGGAAAGCCAAATAATGAAATCGGCGCCTTCACCGAGGAAAAGCTTCAGGAGCTAATAACAAGGACCATCAAGAGTCGGCTAGACAACAGCTCAACAAACACTGGATGCTACATCAAGCCGTACACCAAGAGGATTGACAGCTTGCGCATGTCTTCTAGTTATCAACCTCCAAAGTTTCAACAGTTTGACGGGAAGGGGAAACCAAAAAAACACATCGCTCACTTCGTTGAGACATGCAGCAACGCCGGAACTGAAGGTGATTATTTGGTAAAGCAGTTTGTGCGCTCTCTCAAAGGAATTGCGTTTGATTGGTATACGGATCTGGATTCTGAGTCAATTGACAACTGGGGTCGCATGGAAGATGAGTTCCTCAACAGATTCTACAACACCAGGTGCATCGTCATCATGAGTGAGTTGACAAATACAACCCAATGGGAAGATGAACCTGTCATCGACTACATCAACAGGTGGCGTGCGATGAGTCTGGAATGCAAGGATCGCTTAAGTGAGACCTCAACAGTTGAGATGTGCATCAATGGGGTGAGCTGGGATATTCTCTATATCTTGAAGGGGATCAGACCGAGAAGCTTTCAAGAATTGGCGACTCGCGCTCATGACATGGAGATTACAATCAAAGGATGTGACAAATCTCGATCAACGTCTTCCAAGGCGCCAGGTGAAAAGAAAGAGTTCAAGAAAACTGATAAGAGCTCTAGGTCATCAACAAAGGAAACAATGGTTGTTGAAACCAACAGCGCGCCTGTGAAGATCTCATCCAAGCCCAAGTACGAAAAGAAGAAAGAGAAGTTTGCTTACAACTACCAACGAGATAAGCCTACCTTGGAGGAGTTGCAAGCAAAGAAGTACCCATTTCCAGACTCTGACTTGTCAGGAATGTTAGACGATCTTTCAGAGAAAAGGGTTATACAATTGCCTGCAGAGTCCAAGCGCCCTGAGCAAGCAAACAAGACAGGAGATCCCAACTAATGTCGCTACTATAGGTTGTTTGTATAACACTTAAGGAGAAGATAATGCAACTCTCCAAGGAAGGGAAGATCATTCTTGACTTGGATGAAACAATTTCAACAAATCAAACTATTGCGGTTCTGGAGGAGCTTGAAGAGCCAACTATGCATCAAGGATGGTTTGTGCATACGTTGCAATTTGGAAGTTTTAAACCTACGACGTTACGGATCCAAAGGTCATTACCATCACTACCTCCAAAGTCGTCAGAAACAAAGTCAACTCCTCACGATAAGGATGAGGGAGATAATGATGAAGACGATGACAATGAGGGTTGGACCTTGGTGACACCTAGGAAATCGAGGAAACAAGTGAAACAAACAGTTCAACACATCCAGCGTCGGCGAAACAAGCCAAAGAAGAAAAAGCCTTGCAAGCAAAAAGGGAAGAAAAAGCCTAAAACTGTGGTCAAACCACATGTCTTGCCTATAGATGTATTAGAGCAGGAACCACTAAGGCATATTACCTTAGAAGAATTCTTTCCACGAGATTTCTAGAACAAAGTTACCCTGTGCACTACCTCAGCAATTGAAGGTAGCAATGAAGAAAATATAAAGGAAAGAGAGGCGGATGATGTAGTGCCAACACAGCAACCTCACCCTCAAAAGAATGATGAAAAGATGAATGCTCTAGATAGCCTCCCTATAAAAATGGGATGGAAAAAAATATTTCATTTGCCTAAAGAGAAGCGTCAATTGATACTTCAAGGACTCGAAAAACCAGAGTTGTATGCAGGCAAGATGAAAGAGAAGGTTGAATCTACTGAGCAATCAACTGGATGTTTCTCCTGTAACGCGGCCTTAAGTTTCTCAGATGAAGATTTACTTCTTGGGTCTAAACTTCACAACAGGCCTCTCTATGTGTCAGGGTACATCCGGGGGCATAAAGTCAAGCGTATCTTGATCGATGGAGGTTCAGGAGTCAACCTCATGCCAAAGGTGACCATGCAAGAGTTGGGGATCACAATGGATGAACTGTCAAATAGTCGAACAATGATTCATGGTTTCAACTTAAATGGGGAGCGTGCAGTTGGAATGATCCGAGTAAACCTTAGCATGGGTGACTTATCTTCTGACACATTGTTCCACGTCATCGACGCCAAGACATCATTCAAATTGTTGTTAGGACGACCAGGGAAACACGAGAATGGATTCGTCGCCTCAACCCTTCATCAATGCTTGAATTATTATCGCGGTGGTGAGAGAAAGATAGACGGAGATGCAAAACTTTTCTCTAAAGTCGATGCCTTTTTTGCTGATCCAAAATTCTTCGAAGAAAACGGCACGTCCAGTGAGTTTATGCCAACCACCATCTCTTCAACAGGGAAAGGGGGCAAGCGAGAAAATACCATCATCATGGAAAATGCAACTCCAAATCCTGCTAAAGCAGTCGATGTCAAGGCAGAGGCAAGCAAGGTAACCATTCCTATCGCGTCATCCAAGAAAGAAGAGATGACGCAGAAGACCGCATTGCCAGTACTACGCTACATCCCAAAGTCTCGGCGCAAAGATGGGGAGAGTCCTTTCGCAGAATGTTCAACGTCAAAGACAGAACCTAAGGACAAAAATAAGTCAAGTCAGACGATCAAGCAAGAATGGGTCGCAAAAGTCACTGTACCTCTGACAAGTTCATCCCAAACAAAGGTCGTGAAACCACCTCCTATGGGTTTTGTCCATTCATCCAGTCAACCTTCAAGTGAGGAAAACAAAGGGATGTTTGATCCTAATGCATACAGGCTACTTGTAAAGGCTGGTTATGACTTCACAAATCCGACTCCCCTTGGGAAGGTTATAAAAGTTGAGCCATATGGCCTTAGTAAGGCGCAACAAGAGTTCTTCAAGCAAGAAGGGAGTTTCATAGCATCCAAGCCTGGGTTGGGATACGAGTCTCCTGCACCTGTGAAGTTTAGTGCTCGCAGAAGATGCGCTAGTACATCTTCTCAGCACATCACAGTGGAAGAGGTTGCAGAAGATGAACAAGAAGGAGAAAAAGGCGCATTCATATTTGCTAGGCTTGGCGATCAAGATAAAAGTGAAGTCAGAACACCAGTGTCTTCGCTGCGCACGAACAAGAAGAGCACAGTACATCATCGCTTGGGTAATCCATCAAAAACAGTCTTCAATCGACTAGGAGATCCCAAGAAGAGTGATGGTGACAAGCATCCTTTCTCAGCTTCTATGAAACAAATTGAAGAAGAAATAATATTAGGTGATGACCTGAGAATCGCGATACCATCTCGCATGAAACGTATGCAAGTAGTGGATATCATACAACATGAACCACTCAAAGTAAGGAGGCGTGTACTAGTTCTCATGGGCCAGTCAAAAGACGTAGAAGAGCTTGTTTCTTCATCTTCAGGTCCCTCCAGTCCAAAGGAACCAAAGGACTTCAAAAATGTCACGTCATCATATCACATCACAGTAGAAGAGATGCCTGATGTGAATTAAGAAGTTGAAGCTGACGAGGCTCTTGAAACACTTGAAGACGGGGGGCAATCGACTGTGGATGAACTCAAAGAACTCAACTTGGGAACTGCTGAAGATCCTCGCCCTATTTATGTTAGTGCTCTACTGACTAAGGAAGAAGAGGAAGAGTACTACAGGTTGTTGATCGAATACAAAGATGTCTTTGCTTGGAGTTATAAAGAGATACCTAGACTCAGCCCAAACGTTGCAGTTCATCGCTTAGCAATCAAGAAAAGCATTAGTGGCAATAAGCAATCCCACCGTCGTTTCAGGCCGGAGCTTGTACCTGAAATTGAAAAGGAAGTAAATAAACTCATAGAGGCGGGCTTCATTCGTGAAGTCAGATATCCTACCTAGATAACAAATATTGTGCCAGTCAGAAAAAATAATGGACAATTACGCATATGCGTGGATTTTCGAGATCTTAATGAGGCATGCCCAAAGGATGACTTCCCTTTACCAGTCATAGAGTTGATGATTGATGCGACCACTGGTCACAAAGCGCTCTCCTTCATGGATTGTACTGCTGGTTACAATCAAATACATATGGCTCCTGAAGACCAAGAAGCAACATGTTTTCGAACCCCAAAAGGGATCTTCTGCTACACGGTCATGCCGTTTGGGTTGAAGAATGCTGGCGCTACGTATCAACACGCGATGCAAAAGATCTTCGATGACATGCTGCATAAAACAATAGAGTGTTATGTTGATGACGTGGTGGTTAAATCAAAGAAAAGAGAAGACCATATCAAAGACCTTCAGACTGTCTTCGAAAGACTTATAAAATATCAACTCAAGATGAATCCCTCAAATGCGCGTTCGGTGTCACATTTGGGAAGTTCTTGGGCTTCGTAGTCAGACATAGAGGTATTGAAATTGACCAAACAAAAATCAAAGCCATCAACGAAATGCCAGAACCAAAAACATTGAAGGAGCTAAGAGGATTACAAGGACGCTTGGTATACATTCGAAGGTTTATCTCTAATCTAGACGGGCGTTGTCAACCATTTAGCCATCTTATGAAGAAGTATGCTCCCTTCCAGTGGGATGAAAAGTGCAGAAATGCTTTCAATAGCATTAAGAAGTACCTAGCCAGTGCGCCGGTTCTAGGGGCACCAATTCCAGGAAAGCCACTTGTCCTCTATATCGCAGCGCAAGAACATTCGCTGGGGGCAATGTGTGCCCAAGAGATTGAAGACCGTAAGGAAAGGGCACTCTACTACTTGAGTCGTACTCTAGTTGGAGCCGAACTGAATTATTCTCCAATTGAGAAAATATGTCTTGCCTTGGTGTTTGCCATCAAAAAGTTAAGGCATTACATGCAGGCACATACGATACACATAGTCTCAAAAGCTGGCCCAATCAAGTATATACTCTCAAGACCAGTCTTATCTGGGAGGCTTGCGAAATAGGCAATGTTACTTAAGCAATATGACTTGGTGTTCGTGCCCCAAAAGGCGGTGAAGGGTAAAGTTATCGCTGATTTCTTTGTTGATCATCTAGTACCAGCTGAGTGGGAAATTTCAGATGACCTCCGAGGAGAAGAAATCTTCTACGTGAATGTAAAACCCCTCGTCGCAGCGGAAAATATAAATATACAAACATGCCAAAATTTACGCGGAATTTAAACTTTAAGATGCTTGAAAGGTACGAGGTGAATTAACAAAACTATACATGAGGAAATAAACAAAACATAGATAAGTATATAAGTCTAAGTATAAAACCACAAGTACAAAATTGCAGCCCGGGATAGCATATCCCTACACGCACCAAAATGTATAACAAAAGTCTAGGTCTAGCTAAACGATAAAATGTATGTCATCGATGATTGGATCATCGCTCGCTAGCCTCAGTAACCCTTCCATCAGTCATCATGTACTTACATACATGAAAACATGTACGCCACAATCAGTGGGGAGTGATTAGAGTTCTTCTAGCCACCTATTGTTAGTAACATGTAACACATAAGTATAATCATCCATCATACTCAAACATCATAACATGCAAAGTATACAATATCCTTCATATCAACATGCATCACTATGCAAAACCCTTAACTAACTTCGGAAACTATTTGAGGCGAGCCAGTCTCCCTTCCGGTTGCCCGGTCGGGGGGTCTTTCTTCTCAAACAATTTCCGAACTCAGAATAAGAGTCCTCCAATGCCTTGGACGAACAATAACTCAAATGATAAACAATACTCTTTAGATAAACATCCAATCAACAACACCTGACATTGTACCCCAAGCAGATGCAAACGGCAATATCTAGAACTAACCTCGAGTCAGGAAAGAACTAAACACAATCAACAGTGCCCAAACCACACCCCGACTCAGGTAGACTTAGTACGCAAGGTCAGCTAGTATTCATCCGTGAACCCCGACTCAGGCACGAATGGATACCGGTCAGCTAGTAATGGTCCAGAGGCCCCGACTCAGACTTAATCATTACTCTTCGTAGTGAATCAGGATCCCGACTCAGACCTGACTCACCACGGTCAAACAAACTCACGGAGGGAAAGAGGTCCCGACTCAGACATCTCCAACCGCATCATCCATACACATGACGATCCAGAGGTCCCGACTCAGACATGGTCGTCATGCCACAAACACGCACGTATCAAACTAGAGGTCCCGACTCAGACATAGCTTGATATGCAACATACAATAGTACATATCGTACTCTAGCGGTCCCGACTCAGACATATTCCGATATGTACTACAACCAATACTATGTCCTAGTCTTACTTACTAGATTATCGACTAACATGTGAAAGTCTACAAGCATACAAGTCACACGGAAGAAGAATCAATCAAATCGGATGAACCGATCACAAGTTAAACGCTTTTTAAATGAGAAGAGGGCTATCACCCGGTACCAGACCGTCTGCTGGTCGGTCGGCTGGGAGTCCCTTCCCAAGCAGCCTTCGTAAAAACTCAACATGAGGAAAGGATACTCAGCCGGTGGACCGGCTGCCGGCCAACCGGCTGGGAATCCTATCCTATACTCTACCTACAACTTTTCCAAAAAGGGAGGGGATCCTTAGCCGGTCTACCGGCCGCCGGCCTACCGGCTAGGAATCCTTCTCCCATAGCCTTTGTCAATTTCAAGCAAACATTGGGGTCTCTCAGCCGGTGGACCGGCGGCCGGCCAACCGGCTGGGATCCCCATCATAGATTTCCTTACGCGCGAGAATAACAAAAGAACAACTTCTCAGCCGGTCAACCGGCTGTCGGTCGGCCTACCGGCTGGGAGGCTCTGATCGTGAAAAACTCTATTTTCGACAATCCTAATCAATTCAATACTTCATCAAATCATCCTAAACATGTTTCTAAACAACAACTCAACAGTCCCAGCATGTTTATAGCATCAAATAGGCATAAGAAACATATGAATAACATCAAATTCATGCATTCACAACAAATCCCCAAATTAAACCCATCTTTCATATATACTCCATAATCAACCCTCATATTAATTTCATCACAAATTTCTCATAAGAATCAGATTATAAAACATACTAAAGATGTTTAGCAACCTATTTCATACCTATATTCATATAAACACATCAAAAACACAAAGCATGCTAATATAACAAAATAGGCCGAGTTTCTCATTATCGTCACCTTTACTTAGCAAAATCTTCGAGTTCCTCTTCAATCACCACTAACTCTTCTTCCGGTTTCTCTAAATCCACTTCTTGATGCATAAAAACCCGTGTTAAAAGACTAATCACGAGACTAGGGCAAAACAGCCCAAAAATTAAGTTTGGCGATTTGAGAAAAGAAAGTGATAGAAAGAACGAGAATCGCGAGAGGATTTCAAAAGTGAAAACGTTACCTTGATCCGAGTTGAGATGAGTTCTTAGATGGTCTTTTAAGAACTTGAAAAGAGAGAAAATGGTGAAGTTGAGTTTACAGTGACTTTGTTTTTGTGAGAAATGGAATGTCGTTGAAAGGAGAAGGAGGTTGTCCTTTATTATTTACTTGAGTCGGGTTTCCTAATTAAATGAAACGGAAACCTTAAAAACGGGGATTAACAATTGAACACAACGTCTTAAGATGAAATAAGTCTTAAGACGGAACTTAACGGAATTTCATTAACATATAAATTACGAAATATTATTAAAATATTGTTAATTCCGAAAATCACTTTAAATTATTAAAATATTCTTTTACGAAAATGCGGGATGTTATAGTGGATGTTCTACCTCCATGACAAATGTATTTAGATGGTGCTGCTAGACAAGATGGCGCTGGAGCTGGAGTTGTATTCGTAACTCCGCAAAATTATCTCATGCCATATGCCTTTACACTCACTCAGTTGTGCACAAATAATATGGCCGAATACCAAGCTTTCATACTTGGTCTCCAAATGGCGATCGAAATAGGCGTCAGAGATATTGACATCTATGGTGACTCGCAGCTGGTGATAAGCCAAGTACTCGATGAATACGAAGTGAAGAAGAAATACTTGATTCCTTATCATCGACGAGCATTGCAATTACTCAACCAACTTGACTCCATCAAAATTGGTCATGTACCGCGGAGTGCCATAAGTTGGCTGATACGCTTGCTAATCTTGCAGCCACTTTGGCACTGGGGGCAGAAGAATCAATGCAAGTTCCAGTCTGCAATCGTTGGGCAGTATCATTACTTGAAGGAGAAGAGAACGTAGATGCAACAAACATGATATGCGTCTACACAATTGATGAAGATGACTGGCGTCAACCCATCATTGACTTCTTGGATCACCAAAAATTACTCGACGATCCCAGACACAAAGTAGAAATACGTCGGCGTGCTCCAAAGTTTATTAATTATAAAGGGACGCTCTACAGACGTTCTTTCTCAGGACAATGGTTGAGGTGTTTAAGCAAAACCGAAGTTGCTGAAGCCATGCACGAAGCTTACTCTAGTATTTGTGGTGCTCCTCAATCTGGGCCTAAACTTCATTGACACGTAAAGACAGTGGGGTATTATTGGCCAACCATGATACAGGATTGCTTGGGCTTCGCAAAAAAGTGTGAACCTTGTCAATTCTATGCAAACTTCATACACCAACCTCCAGAGCCATTACACCCTACTGTTTCTTCATGGCCTTTTGAAGCTTGGGGACTTGACGTTGTGGGACCTCTTGTTCCAAAGGCCTCAAATGGACACGAATACATTCTCGCAGGTACCGACTACTTCTCAAAATGGGCAGAAGCAATCACACTACTGGAGGTGAAGAAAGAAAATGTTGTGGACTTCACTCAAACACAGAACATCTTCAGATATGGCGTACCGCAACGTATCACAATTGACAAAACAAATCTCCAACCATCTCATGAGAAATCTGAGTGAGAAATTCAATTTCAAACAATACAAGTCATCAATGTACAACGCTCTCGCAAATGGCTTGGCTGAAGCCTTCAATAAGACCCTTTGCAACTTGTTGAGGAAAGTAGTAGCGAAGTCCAAGCGAGATTGGCATGAAAGAATTGGTGAAACATTATGGGCGTATCGTACCACTTACAAAACACCTACTCAAGCAACTTCGTATGCGTTGGTGTGTGGAGTGGAAGTCGTGTTACCATTGGAGTTGCAAATCCCTTCCTTACGCATTTCTATTCAGGAGGGACTCACGGAAGATGAAAATGACAAGCTGTGCTTGGCAGAATTAGAAGCTCTCGCTGAAAAAAGATTAGAGGTTCAACAAAAACTCTAATGCTACCAAGTAAGGATGTCACACGCATTCAAAAAAAAGTTGCGCCCCCGTTCTTTCCAAGTAGGAGACATGGTATATGCGGTACGAAGGCCAATTATCACCTTTCACAAGCCAGTGGGTAAGTTCACCTCTAAGTGGGATGGTCCATACGTCGTGAAGGAGGTCTACTCAAATGGGGCCTACAAAATCGTGGATAAAGATGGTGTTCATGTAGGCCCAATCAATGGGAAGTTTCTGAAGCGCTACTATTCCTAAACTCCGACGGTGAAGAATCCTAAGCAAGAGGATAAACTGCATCAAAAAAAATCACACCAAAAAAAAATCCTTTTATCTTTCATGAACTACGTCGGCTTGATCTTGTAAAGTACCTCGTGCTTTACAGGTACATAGACAGCTTGGGTGAACATGTAGCTCAACTACAGCCACACCTTCAAAAAAAAAATCCCATCTTTTCATCTTTCACGAACTACGTCGGCTTGATCTTGTAAAGTACTTTGTGCTTTATAAGTACGTAGGCAGCTTGGGTGAACATGTAGCTCAAGTGCAGCCACACCTTCAAATAAACCACATCCATCTCTGAACTACGTTGGCTTGATCTTGCAAGTTGTCACCTTGTCAGCTTTGCAGGTACGTAGGCAATTTGAGTAAACACTTTGTTCAAATGCAGCCACACCTCCAAACAAACAACATCCCTCTTTGAACTATGTTGACTTGATCTTGAGAAATAAACTTTGCGGTTTGCAGCCTCTTGTAAGTCGACGGGTCGGGACTCGGAGTAGCTTGAAATCTCTTGTCTCTTGCACCTCTTACAGTCGACGAGTAAGTACTTGGAGTAGTTTGGAATCTTTTGTCTCTTGCACCTCTTGCAGTCGACGAGTCAGGACTCGGAGTAACTTCGAATATCTTGTCTCTTAGACCTCATGCGTCGACAAATCGGGTACTTGCATGATAATTCCAAGGAAAAATCGAAATGATCCGACCGGAGTAATTTTCATATCTTCATGCGGTCGACGAATCGGGTACATTGCATGTTAACTCCAAAGGAGAATCGAAATGATCCGACCGGAGTATCCTCCATATCTTCATGCAGTCGACGAATCGGGTACATTGCATGATAACTCCAAAGGAGAATCGAAATTATCCGACCGGAGTAACCTCTATATCTGCATGCGGTCGACAAATCGGGTACATCGCATGATAATCCGAAGAGAGTTGAAATGATCCGACCGGAGTAAATCCACATTAGTTGAGCCTAATTTGAAGTAGTCGCAAACCGGCCTACACTCAGAAACAACCAACAAACAAATATACAAACAAGAGGAGACGAGACAACACTATGCGAGATTAATGTAAACAAAAAAGGAATGAATAAAGAGATGAAAATGCTACCTTTCAAAGGTTATGATTAGAGGAGATAAAACAAGCAAACTCAAAGTCACAGAGTCAAACGGCCAACCTATTGAAGCTGCGATAAAAAAGACCAAGCAATCAGTAAAGATCGACAAAAATCGAACTTACACCAGCAATAGGAATTCATATATTATTTTAACAGTCCCGAGGTGGTTGGGATCTGCTTTCAAAGAGACAGCTGGTGACTCAGGAGCTCTGTCAATGGATAGTTTGCTGGTTACAGCGTACAAGTAGGGGTCAGATATGAGCATGAAGTTTGTCCTAGTAAATTTGGTCAATGGAGGTCAATCTTCTACCGAAATACAAAGCTAGGGAAAAGATGAAATCACGTGCCTAGGTTGATTATGTGGCAAATCAAAACCGAAAGCCTCTGTCAAAACAATGAACTAGATGAAAAAAAATGAAATCAACTCTATAGGAGAATTATGTGGCAAAGATGAAATCATCGTGGTAAGAAGAAAATAAGTTCATTCACAAATATAAACAGGCCTCCGTTGTCACCCCTATAATATACTGCAACATGAACAAAAAATTGGCAAGCAAAATCCGTATTTCGCTCACCTATTCCACTTTGTCGGCTGCTTATCTTGATACTCGGTGAAGACGATGACCATGGAGAAATTTCGCTGTCACAAGAATCGGGTTTCTCGTCGTCGAAGTTCTTGTGTTATCAATGGTGTAGAATTATGGAGCCCCCTCGTGCTTTTATACTTAAATAGCAAGACGGTAATATGGAAACGGACATTGGGACAATAACATGGAAGTTTATATCAAGAGAGAATAATGCCCTTTGCTCAATTTCAGAAAGTTACCAAGACTACATTGGAAAGAATAGGTAATGTTCTTAATAAGGTAAGTAGTGAACATTCGCTGTAAGGCTATAGCAAAGTGAATAATTCACAAAGGAAACTACCACTTCTTGTATATTTTATACTTACCTTATACATAACCATGTCGAATAAGGAAATTAGAAAAAAAAAACTCACTCAAAATTTCTTTATTCCGTGATGGGAGTACAGGAAAGATTAGGTAAATGATGGTTGCCATGAACTACATTATAAAATTGCAGGAATGTCTTTATTCTGTGTACCATCACAAAACTGGGTATAAGTCGACTTTCAAATTAATCGCAAATTCGTCCGCCAAGTCTATAAAAAAATGACATGATGACATCAAAAGAATTTGCAGAAGCTACCATCCTTACGACAAGTTTGGGTGCTTCTTGACTTCCAAGTCAAATACAAGTTCATCTGCCAAATCGGATAATGATAGGGTGACATATATTACAAAAAAATAGATTACCTAGACGACAAGTTGAGGTGCCATTGACTCTCAAGTCAAATCAACCCAAGCAAAGCTGGCTGACAACAAGTTAGCGTGTTCATTATCGACTTTCAAGTCAAAGCAAAAGAAATCGAGACCCCGCCACGTCAAGACACCCAAAAGTGCACGTGGCAAGGTCTCGAGGGGGCAATTTGTGGGCACAGAAAATTTATTAAAGTGTCAAATAAATAAAATACATTAATTATTTGAGTTAATACCAAATTTTAACTTAATTGAATTAATTTGTCATGACTAAATGAAATACGGGTCAATTCGGATTACAAAAGAAGCTATTCGGATCCTCAAACCCGAAAAGAAACAAATTTCGACCAAGTTCACAAGTAAACCCATTAATGGGCCTATGGATGTCAAAGTCCACTGAGGGGAATTGAAATCTTATAAAAGGACATCTCCTCATTCATTTCAAAAGATTGGATTAATCAGAATTTAGAGAGAGAAGAAGACACAAAAGTTCTACAAGCTCCCTCTGCAAAATACTTCTGCAAGCAGTCAACAAGCCTGCCCAAGAGATTCAAGTCCAAGCTACAACATTCAAGAGAGAACAAGTCACCGCGACCCTCTCAAGAATACAAATCGACACCTCCTATTAGAGTGCACGCGACCTCTATAGGTGTCATTCAAGTACAGCGTTCACACCCTGCTACATAGAGTGTATACGTAACCTGTCACGGCATATTAGAATCAGAGGATACATTAGAGATTGTACATAACATTTTGATATTTAATTAATAAAATTTATTTGTTTCATTGTTTTGTATTTCAGTTATTGCGATACAAAATCTGTCGTTACATCATTATTTGGCAGTCAAAAGATAGGGTTAAAACTACCCTAAAATCTCTCTCCATTAACAGTAATCACCCCACTCCCCCCACTTTAGTTAATTTTTTAACAACTCCTTGATAATAATAGTTGTATATAAGAAAATTAATTTCATTGATAAAGGTTATTAAACTTACTTTTCCTTAAGAAAATACACACCATAAGGAAGGTTCAAAACTGAAATCGAAAAATCATACGGGAACGTTAACTGGTTTATTAAAGACGATTATTGGGTAAAGCTGTTCAGGAATACCGAGAAGCTATGGGTGTAGATTTAATTCTCGATTTTTATTTATCGCTTCCGCTATTTTAATTCTTATTGTATGTTTATTCAGTAATTTAACACATGTTATTAACTATGTAGAACTTACATTTGGTATCAGAGCAATGTAATCGCCTCTGTCTTGTTTGTTGTTTTCCGATTTCAGTTTTTTTTTCCGTCGTTTGCCTTTTGAATCTGATGCTCATAGTTTTGAGTAGATAATTGGGATTTATTTTTGATAGTCTGTTTATTGGCCTGATTATGAATCTAATATGGTTAATATTAATTATAATGCATGGTGGATTGACTTTGGTACTATAATCCATGTTTCAAATACCTTGTAGGGTATGTCAAACCCGTGAAAACCCGTGGCAAGTGAAAGCTCTATCTATTCATGTAACCAGATAGGCTCGCACGTGGA
Source organism: Silene conica (assembly GCA_029255685.2). Lineage (NCBI taxonomy): Eukaryota > Viridiplantae > Streptophyta > Magnoliopsida > Caryophyllales > Caryophyllaceae > Silene > Silene conica. The sequence continues at coordinate 64,563,893 of CM055312.2, forward strand.
GGCCGTATGGACATGCAGTCTAATTTTGAGTAGTGTTTTTGTTTTGGTTTTGGATAAGACATTTTATGTTCCGAATTTTGCTCGAAATTTAATTTCAATTTCAAGGCTTGTAACGTTCGGATTTCCTTTAATTTTATGGACTCTGGTTTTAGTATTTGCAGAAATTCTAAATTTATTGGTTATGGTATTTTATCTGATAATTTATATTGTCTTTATTTACAAAATGGTACCACTCAAAACACCATGCATGTTTATATTGGTTTAAAATGAAGTATTATAAACGAGGATTCCTTTATGTTATGACATCGGAGATTGGGACACATCTCCATTGACAGGGTTAAGAGATTGGTAAAGGAAAAGGTCCTTAGTACTCTAGACTTTACCGATTTTGATACTTGTGTTAGTTGTATTAAGGGAGAACAAACCAACAAAACTAAAAAATGTGCAAAGAGGAGTTCTGAATTATTAGAGATAATATACATGGATATTTTTTGTTCGGACATGAACGCTAACGATCCGACATATTTTATTACCTTTATTGACGATTATTCACAATATATGTATCTCTACTTATTACTTCGTTCCAAGGACGGAGCTTTTGATGCCTTTAAATTGTTTAAGGCTGCTGTAGAGAAATAATGTGGTAAGCACATTAAGATTGTGAGATTAGATAGAGGTGGTGAGTACTACGGTAGATATACTGAGGATGGACAAGCACCTGATTCTTTTGCTAAATTTTTTCAAGAACATGGAATTGTTGCCCAATACACTATACGTGGTTCTCCGGAACAGAATGATGTAGTAGAAAGAGGGAATAAGGCATTAATCGAAACGGTGCGTAGTCTGAGAAATAATATTAAACTACCTTCATTTTTATGGGTTGATGCACTAAAGATGGCTGCGTATATATTAAATCGGGTTCCTTCCAAGGTCGTCTCAAAGACGCCTTTTAAGTTATTCAAAGGTTGGAAACCGAGTTTGCAACATATACGTGTTTGGGGATGTCCGTCTGAGATGAGAATTTACAACCCACAAGAAAATAAACTAGACCCAAGGACTATTAGTGGCCATTTCATTGGATATGCGGAAAATTTCAAAGGTTATAATAACTTCTATTGTTTGTCTCATAGTATCAGGAATGTAGAATCTAAAAATGCAAAATTTCAAGAAAATCTAATTAACTATTACAAATTCGGAAACCAACTCCTTTGGTCCCTTGAACTTCAATGCGCGCCTTCCAAGAAAACACCGTATTGACGGAACTCCTTTCCGAATGGCACCATCTCTTGGAATCACCGGGATTACAATAAAATAAAATACAAATTATTATATTGTAAAAAAAATTTAAAACTATTAAATTACAAGCCGGTGATACAAGATCACATTAAATTACAACCAAATCGATATTCCCTTACATTACGGGTAATACCAATTAACAACTAAGGTCATACTAAGAAATTACATAATTCAAAATCACCTAAATAAATAAAATAAAATATGACATTCATATTAAATAAAATGCAGCATTAAAATATGTATTCAAATGCCAAATTTTAAGCCAAATCGCCTTGGGAGCAAATATCGTATATTTGATTACGGTTTTTACGGATTTGCGTGATAATAACCTTTATAATCACTATAAATTACATAAATCCATTTATGTCCAAGTTAACTATCCTAACACTTTTAGGTATCAAAATTCCGTCCCACCAAATTTCAATCATGATTCAACTCGATTTATTATATATTGTTCGGTAATTAGTCGCATTTATGGGAAAAATAATATAAAATGCCAATTGAGTCATAAAAATTTCGAAAAATTCAAAATTCGAATTTCGAATATTCTAGAATGTTCTTAAATTCCCAGAACCATAAAATTATTAGTATTATAAATAAATCGTAAAACGCGCATTTTGAAGTCGTAAATTCAAAATTCACCTTTTAAAAATGCAATAAAATACTAATAAAATCTTATACTTTCTAAACTCTTTTAGAGTCTGATATGGTCAGAAAAACTCTGCCCCAAGTCTGAAAAATGCTTTATGACTCACTACTACAAAACACGCTTACTACATCAGTGAATGGACATGGGTTTTTCAAAAATCCGATGTAGTAAATAATGCACATAGGTTTTTTGAGAAATCCGATGTCCTTACAAACTCATTTACATCGGTTGTTTTTTACAATCCATGTCCACGAGTGATGATATTAATGGACATCAGATTTTTGAAAAAACCATGTTTATTGTCTGCTTATTTACATCGAATTTTTAACTAAACCTATGTCCATTGCATTTCATTTTTTAAAAACCCTTTCATTTTATAAACCCATTTCATCTTATTAACAACATTCAGAACTTCCACTTCGCAGCAACACTCCCTCCTTCGTCATCTCTTTCATGTCCGATGCAACACTCCCTCCTTCGTCATCTCTTTCTCCCTCCTTCGTCATCTCTTTCTTCATAATTCCGATGTCACCCCGGAACTTCCTCTTCGCATCTCTAGTAAGTATTTTTCTTTCTTTTTCTTCTTTAATTTGTTAGTATTTAGCTTTAATTTTCGAAATTAGGGTTAGTCTTTTCGATTTGGGATTTTAGCTCTGGGATGTTTTCAAGCTTTCCTTTTCCGTCTATCATTGTTTCTCCATCCCCAATTTTTGAATTAGGGTTTATACTAATTTCGAAATTAGGATTTCGAAAATTAGGGTTTATAATAAATTAAATTAGGATTTCGAAATTAGGATTCCGTCTATCATTGCTTCCTCATCCCTTGTCATAGGGGTTTATTAACTCTTTACCTCCTTAATGCTTGTTGTTGGTAACTCGTTCAGTTTGCTCCTACTTAGTCTGATGCCAACTTTTTTTGTCTTTGTTTTCGTATATAAATAATATTATGACGCTGTTCTTGGAGAATTGTCCAAACAAGGGAGGCGATCCAGTAGGAGAAAGAGGGATGCAGATGGTTGACGTACCTTAAGAAGTGCTAGTAACTTTGTTGTATAAATGATGTCAAGTCTTCTCTCACCGCTACTTCCTTTTGATCAACAGTGTAAACACCATGTTGGTTAAAACTATGAAATAAAGCCACAGGAAATTCGTGATTGTTGCCCCCCTTTTTTGAAGTTTTTGTTTGGCTAATTTGGTTGCTTGGGAAAAAAACCCATCTGAAGGGAGTTCTCGACTTCTCAAAATTAAACAATCAAGTAATGCTTCCGATTAGAATTAATTCTGGTGTAGCCTCTGATCTAGTTATTTAAAGGAAACGAGTTCCTTAGTCGGTAACATTGATATAGGTACATCTGAAAGAGCGTGTAAAGATAGAGTAGGAATAAGTCCGTGGCGGGTATGAGGCAGGGATAAATTAGTTGGAGCGCTCAGATGTTGCTGGTACTAGGCTGTAGTAGTAGGATCTGAGCATGAAGACGAATCTGCATTGAATAAGGGCAGATTTCGAGTTTTGGATATCAGAATAAGGCAGCGTGTTGGGCAGGCTGCTAGAATTTGGTAATAAGCAGTTTGGATGTAGCAATAATAGAAGGGGTGCACGACTTGGAGGCTGTACAGGGGCAGGCTTCTGGACTGTCTATTGTGCAGCAAGTCAGGTCTGGTTGGTTGAAAAGGACGGGTAGCAGGTCTGTTTTGCTTGCAGTATCCAGTTCTGGTCTGCATCAGTGGGGCTGGGTCTGGGTACATCTGGTTTGCAGCAGCCTAGTGGATTACAGGGGTCAGTTATGGTCTGTCTGTTAGCGATGATGGGCAGACGGGGATGGCAGTAGATATATGGATGTAAGCGGAAGAGCAAGAGAGCGTAGGGGTAATTGGTCAAATGAAGAGCGACGTGATTTTGTTGGGCTGCTATGGCACTCAATTTAATAGCCGTTGAGTTCACAAGGCTGATACTTTAGTTTTACATCTCTCATGTAATTGCTTTAGTTTTCTCCTTGTATATGGTTTTGTTTATGATATATAATACTTACCTTTCACCAAAAAAAAAATGTATTAGTCAATTGTTCATTATCTTTGTCTATATGGTTTCTTGTACATTTGCCTTGTGCTTGTGTTATACGACTCCTAATAGAACGAGAGACCCCTAATCTTTGCCTTAGTACATTTAGCCTGTACATTTAGCCTGTTTAAATTATTGAAAACAATACTGTCATTACTCTTACAATTTCAGGTATCCACAGTTCTCGAGGAGAGCAGTCAGCTTTATAAATCTATGAAGGAACTTCAATCTATAGTCAGCCAACTTGAAGAATAATTGGAAGTGTATAAATATTTCAGGTATCCACAGTTCTCGTGTAATTAAATCCTATCGCAAGTGTTGTTAACTCTCTCTATTCGGTTCAGGTGGGGTTCTGTTTTACTAGGCCTGCTACCTAATCAACTTAATACTACTTCCATGAAAATCTTATCGCAGGAGTAATTCTTTATCATGAAGCCAGAAGAGGTAGTCACTCGATCTTTTAAAATAGACCCAACCACTAATCAAGCTGGAAAATAAGCTTGTTTCGGTAAAGCTATTTGCTAATCTCTTTTTTCTTATTTTGTGTTTGTTCATATCATTTTTTATGGGACTTTGGCAAACAGTTGGAATTTGATGTTTGCAAACTTACAATTTTTCCTGTGCAGCAATTCTGATAGACTCGGTGTTCAAAGAAGTTGATAGAGCGAGTGCCAGTTCACCACAACAAGCCACAATGGTAGACAATGGAACACAGGTATCTATCCGCATGTACAACCACCTGTGAAGGAATAATTAGAGATTAAGTAAGATATGATCAGTTCAGTTCTGGTGCAAGTGCTGAAGTGCAGCTCTTAAAGGTTCGTGTACTTCAGTCTAAATTCTGATACATAGATTAAATAAAAAACTTGCAGTACATGTAAATCAACCTGAAAAATACTCAAGGCGAAATAATTCATGATCATAACAACTACAAGGACCTATATGAAACCATGTTTGTGCTCATAGTTGACATTACCTTGAACCTAGGAGGATATACATTTGTTACTAAAATTCTTCAACATTATGCATATAATTATTTTGTTTGGTTTGATTGAATTTTCAGGCAAAAGAAATTCGGAGATTAGCTGATAACATGTTCAGTTCGGCAAAGATGTATGTCTTATTATACCTCTTTAACTGCTGACCATTGTGGACATGGCACAGGAATATATAACGTCAGAAAACCAGCAAACCCACACACGTAAAATCAATTGGTCATACTACTGCAACATCAACAACAGCCAGTAGTAGTCAGTAGCAGCAGCCAACAACAACAGCAGCCAGCTGCAGCAACAAACAACATCAGTAGCAGCAGCAGAGCAGTAGCAACTAGCGTAGTAGTAGCAACCAGCATCAAGCAACAGTAGCAAGTAGTAACAGCAACCAACAACACTAGCAGTAGCAAACATGGTATGAAGAATGACCTTTGATGTCATAGTAATGTATAGTTTGACTTATAAAACTTTGTGCGTCTTGTGCACTATAACGGTATATATGTTATTGTATGATATTGTACGTATGACGAACGACCTTTGTTTGGTTCGTTCTTGAAACAATGTATGACGAACGACTTTTGTTGTCGTAATTAGTAATGAAAGGGCTCCGTTTTCGTACAATCCCGGATTTTGGCATTATATTGGCAACAGGAATTTTGATTCCAATTTTATTTTAAACAAAACCACATTAAAGGACAGAGGTTGTAAAAAATCTGATGTATACTACCCAATAATAGACATGGGATTTTGTAAAAAAAACTGATGTATATAACAGCAATAAACATGGGATTTAAACGAAAGTCTGATGTAAAAATCAACAATAGACATAGGATTATTTTTAAAGAAAAACTGATGTAAATAACATTAATGGACATAGGATTTTTACATATTAGACATGGGATTTTACGAAAGTCCGTTGTCCATTATAAGCAATAGACATAGGATTTTTGAAACATCTGATGTCCATTAGAGTAATGCACATCGGTTGTACAACCTAAGTCTATTACAAACTAAAGGACATAACTGAACTCTACATCGGTTCAAAAACCTATGTCTATTAGTCAAAAAATCCTATGTAGTAAGCATCTTTTGTAGTAGTGACTCTTAAAATTCAATTATTCAAATTTATGTTATAAAATCAATAATTAAAAATGCAGAAACGTTCAGCCCCCATGAAAATTATTTTGATTAACATATCTCATATGACATCTATGGGTGAGGTTTTAGGCCATAATAATAACATTTACTATTTTTAACAAATTATGTCACATTTTACTCGATTTTAACTATTAAAATCTTTCCTCATGCAATATTCGATAATAAAATCTCAAAAATTACATGCATGCTTTAAATATGATGTATGACATTGTGGTAAATTTTTATGGCCAAATTCCAACTCAAACTATTTAAGCCGAAATTAGTCACTAATAATACGATTTTTACACTAAAAATCATTAATCATGCAATATAAGATAATAAAATCTAAATATTTACATGAACACTTTAAATATTGCATGTGACATCTCCAAAACGTTTTGAAGTTAAATTCATAATTTAACAATTTTTACCCATTTTTTCTCATATTATGACATTTTAACTATTAAAATTCATAATCCATGCAAAAGACCTACATAAATTACGAAAATTTATATTCACAATATAAAATATGCATATGAGAACATACTAAAAAATCTCGGTCATAAAGTTAATTTAACTATTTTTCCCTTAATAATCACATTTTAATCGTATAAAATGCATTAAAATAACGAATAATTAAATAAATGAAGAATATAATCCGTAAAATTTATTTTGATGTCCTAAAAACACTTTAGGACCAGAAAAATTAACATGAAAATATATTTTCGTGATTTATCCTCATAAAACACAAAATTTCAATTTTTATTTGTAAATCTAATTTACTCGGAAAAATAAACCGATTATGCATGCAACAACCGTATTGCTCAAACAATCTCTTTGAAGGAAATCGTATTTCTGAAATATGTTCATATCATATACGAATAACATAATTTTAGTCATAAAATTGATTAAGATCTTATGCATGCAAGTCATAAGTCAAGAACCCTTACATTGTAATGGCGGAATTAAGGGTACGATTATGAACACCTTCCAAAAATCGTTCTTGAGCTTAAAAGAATAGATGAACCGAGATTTCAAGTATAGAAACCCTCCTTTGATTGCACCCAAGACATTACCAAACTTACTATTATGTTGTAGTATTAACCTTACCTTAAACAAAAATAGTACTACTAGTATTTATTTAGGATTTAATAGTTTTTAGAGAGAATATTATTATCAACTTTGCATGTGAATAATAGTGTTAGAGTAATATGCATTGTGTGGTTGCATGTCTTATAAAAAGAGCACAAAAGGAGTGCCCTCCTCTTCCCATACACGGCACACATAAGGAAGAGAGCCTCACCTTTTGTTCTTTTCTATATGACTAGCCTCTTAGGCTTAGTCTACATCTAATGTTGTATATTATTTATCTAATTCTCAATTAGAGTAAAAATGCAAAACATAATCACCACACAAGTACCATTTGCACGGTTCACATGCACACTCATGTGACCCATTTTAATTTAAAGTTGTATTATTTTGTTATGTCACAAATGTGACATATCACACATAAAAATGTGATGTCTAACAAAACCTTGTTTGACATTTTAAACATAATGTTATAAAATTAATATTTAACCTTTAAATATCAATTTTCGACATTCACATTAGGTCAACTTTATTTCAATTAACCAACAACTATTAATACGATAACTTTTATCGTTCCCGTTTAAGAATAACATTTATTCTAATTTAATCTCGTATAAACAAATATACCGAGATCAAAATCTCTCACTAACTCATTCATTATAAGGAAATTAATAAATTTGTATCCCATACAAATTATTAACTTAAAGTTCGGGTATTGTCCTATAGGTGTGACCTAAAAGGATCAACTGATCATCACCATCATATGACGATAATGTCAAACTATTTAAAGCCAATCATTACCGGTAAATGACGATCAGTCGACTTAAGAATATGATCCCATCCGTAATTCAATATGCACTTTAAGGCATATATGAGATTTAACTGATTATGGCTAAATCAGTCGTGAACGCACTATTGTCGAGGACACTTACTCCAACACTCTTATACCTTCATACTCTACAAGTTGAAGAGGTAAATTATGCTTAGCAATTACAACAGCCAACAACTCACGAAATTCATCAGAATTAAATTTAGGAGTCCTTGCGGGCAAAGAGCCAGAATTGTTTTGTAATATAAATTGGACGACATCTCTATATGATTTTCCTTTGCAGGACTTTAAATGTCTTATCATATCTCCATTACCATTCTTACTTTCAGCTATGAAGGTCTTAACACGTGATTTGCACTTACAAACAAGATTACCACTAGCATCCGGTTTATCAAGTATTTCAAACCGATTCCACACAGGAGAAGTGAGTCTTCTATGACATTTAGAAATTTTACCAGATACCTTTGGTTTATGAATTCGGGACATTTTCTGCCTTTTTATTATCGCCTCATCCATCTCATCACCAGACGGAACATCGATAGGGTTTGAAGCATTTTCCATTGAACTGTCATCCTATTAACAAATGAAAACAAAATTAACTAAACCACATGTTTATCCTATTAACAAATAGAAAATGGTAAATAACTTCTAGAAAATAATTAATAAAAGGACATAAACAGAGGGTTTAAGTTCATAAATTTGTACTCTAATTTAAAAATTAAAAAACACAAAATCAATAAACAGATGAATCCCGAATTGAAGAAATGACCAATACAAATAATATAAACAAGTTCATCTATACTGTTAATATAAACAAGTTCATCTATACAGATGAATCCCAAATTGAAGAATTTGTTATTGATCGAAATAAAAGTCAACCATTACGACATTAGATGACAAATTAATTGTATTAACAATAAAAAATTATAATTATAATGAAATTAAAAGAAGCAAACCAAAAAAATCAAGATGATCAAAGTACGGATATGCAATTGCACAAGATTGAGATCAATGGTAATGGAGTAACTTACTGAGTGTGGAGAAGATGATAGATTATTCGATTAGAAGAGACTAGAGAGGCGTAGGAGATTGAGTTGGGTAGGTAAAATTTTATCTATACTGTGAATATTTATTGGTAAATGATTTGGAAATTCTAGGGTTAAAGATTTTGGGAAAGATTTTATTAGAATTTCAATCTTCTTCAGCCGTCTATCAATTCTAGGGTTAAAATTCTAGGCAGTAGAAACTCGAAACGAATGATCTAGGTTAAATTAAGGTAGTTTTGTTAGGCCCAATATGAGTAATGGACTAGTGGTGTATATGTATGAGGCTCGGGTCATATGGGTTTTCGTGTTAACTCGACCTGATTATGACCCGTTTTATTAAATAGGTTATTCGTGTCGGGTTCGTATTTTGATACCTCAACGCTAACCTGATCCAATTAATTTTCGTGCCGTGTCAGTGTCGACCACTTAGTTAAATGGGTCATTAACTCCTAACCCAAACCAATTAATTTCTTGCCGTGTTTTCGTGTAGTGTCAACTTTTGCCAGGTCTAATTTTAATCATCTATTTGAATAGAAAATCGATCTTGGGACTCAAACCATCAATTTTCGATCCTTTCTCTTAATTTTTTCAATTAATCCAAGTTTTTATTAACAAAATTATAAAAATTTAAATCTTATCTATATTAATACAAGAACATTGCGTGCACCCACGTCATCACATCCATTTTCTTTTATTTTTTATTTTTAAATAAATATAGGACCCACCACAAAAAAACATAGAATTAATATATGAAAAATCAACTTTGTTAATATAATTTCATCGAATAATCAATAAAAAATGTTCAATGAACCACAATCCTCAATTCCATTTAAAAAAATAAAATAAAAAGATGAACAAAAAACATTATTAGACAATGAAAATATAAATGATGAAACAAATAACGTTATTATATTATTTTACAAGCTTTTAAATCTTAACATTTTGACCATCGTAATAACAAATTTTCGAGATATTACCAAATATGAGTAATTTTTTTGAATAAAAAATAATTTTCAACAAAAAAATGTTAATAATATACATAGTAATGTTTTAATTTTTAACTTTAAAAAGGAGATCTACAAAAAGTTAACAAAACAAATGAACTATAAAACTTTATTTAGTAAATTTTAGAGCATTCTATTAAAATAATAGTCTAAACGAATTCGTTATAGATATCAAGCTTATCAACTAAAACGAGTAAATCTACAAATTTTTTTATCATGTTTTAACACTGAAATCATGCATTTTTTTCACGGATTTAAACATATGTAAATTCCAAATCCTTGTATTTTTTGCACGTTTTTTAAACTATTATTATTATAAAAGAAATAAAGTATATGATTTTAATTTAATATTTTTAAATATTAATTATTATATCAATATTCTTAAAACTATGTCGTGTATTTTACTCGGGTTAAATACTAGTTAAATTTTACACTTAATAACCTTAAAAAAAAGGTTAAAATCTTGTACTACGTATGTGTGAGTTGTGACTGTGTGAGTTTGCGACCCACTCTGCAGGACAGAAAAATGGACATACCATTCATTGGACGAGTAAGACTTTCTTAGCTCAAGTTAAAGGAATGGGTGGATTAGGAATTCGAAATACCTCATGTTTGAATCAAGCTCTTCTTGCTAAAAATGCGTGGAGACTCCTTTCAAATGGGAATTCTTTTTTCTCAACTATCATGGGGCCAAAGTATGCATCCAAGAGAGGAACTAATGGCTGGGTTGAATGTTTGCTCCCGGTTAATGCATCTTGGGGAGGACGTGGTGTTTTTTGGGGATGACAGTTGCTGCGAAATAATATTGGGTGGAAACCGGGTTACAATTCTTGTTTAAATGCTTTTGCATCGAATTGGGTACATGGGAGAACGCCGCATGTTGCTCATGTTGGGCTTTTTGATCAGTTGCCTTCCGTAGAAGGCATTCAAGTTAAGCATCTTATTGAAAATAACAATTGGAATTTAGAGTTGCTGAAGACGTTGTTTTCTCCGGACTCGGTTAATGATATTAAGACGTGTAATCCGCCATCTGTTTTGGATAATGATATTTGTTTCTGGAAAAGTTCGAAAGATGGGGAGTACCGGGTTAAGCAAGGATACTTCCTTCTGTCTACTAGGCTTCTTGTTGATTCGAAAACACCCAAGGATAGGCAGAGACTGAATTCTGATCAATTGCCCTTTATGAGAAAATTTTTATGGAGAATCAAAGGCCCACCGAAGTGGAAAATTTTCTTGTGGAGGGTTTTAACGGATTGTCTGCCGGTTGGTGCGGAACTCTTGAAACGTATCGACTCGGTTCGAAGGGGATGTCCTTTTTGTCTTGATGATTTGGTTATCGAGTCGAATGAGCACTTGTTTCGTGATTGTGAATTCTCTAAACGTATCTGGAAGGCATCTGATTTAGGAATTCAAGCAGGATTTTGTCAACATATTCAGTTCAAACAATGGGTGATTAACTGGGTAAAGTTTTTTAACAAGCAGCCAGACGGGGATGCTTTAGTGGTGTCCTTTGTCTCACTTATTTACGCCTTGTGGATTGCACGGAATCAATACATTTTCAGACGGGAGGACGTTTCACCAGGGGCGATTTTAGCTATCCAGAAAAATGAGATGAAAAATGGATTTCTCTTTATTAATCATATTCAGAATGATGAACAAGTGCAAAGGTGGAATATTTCAGATTTTGAAGAATCGGTTGTCGACCTTAAAAGTGGTAAAGTTTTTGCTTTATTTGTTGGCTCTTCTGATTGTCATCCTATGCGAATCTGTGTGGATGCGGCTTGGGGAAAGAATAGGAAGGCAGAGTTTGGATGGGCTGTTTGCCCTGCTGGTGAAGTGGAGGACGTGGTTAATGTTGAATCTGCGGTTTTTGCTGAAGCAGGAGTTGCAGAGTCTAGTGAACATGCGGAAGCTTTAGCCATGCTTAAAGCAACAGAGTGGGCTATTTCAAATCGATGTTTGCATGTTACTCTTGCATCTGACTGCTTGTCTGTTATTCTTCAGGTTCTTGAGTTGACTCAGGTGGAGTTTGCTTGTAAGAGTACGATTGCTAGTTTACAGGAACGTCTAGTTTATTTTCATTGCTTTAATATTTCGTTTGTTTGTAGACAGAATAATGTAAGAGCACATAATGCAGCTAGGCATGCTATAAATGCTTAGCTTCATTTTTCCAATTGTCAAAAAAAAAAAAAAAAAAAAAAATAATTGCTGTAAATTCTCAGACGGATACTATCATGTAAAACTTAAATGGAGCATCCAACTTGTATTTCCGCTTGTGATGTTGTGAGATGATATTATCCGTTTTCAACCTGCGACGGATAATCCCGTCTTCGATGAAAGGAGCTGTTTTGCCCAACCCATTTCCCATTTTATATTCCAAATTTGTCGTTTTACCTTATTTATTCAGCATCACCGACTAACTCCCACTCCCACCACCACCACCACCACCACCACTCCCATCTCCTTGGTTCTCCGATATTATCGCCGCAATCTCTGCTTTCGCACACTGTCACCACCATCGTTCACCATCACTATCATTAAACAATACCACACCATCGCCTCCTCTAGCATAGCCATTGTTTCGCCGACATTATCTGCAACATCACCATCCCCATTGCCTCCAACATTAGATCAGGTAATTTTTGTTTTTGTATCTTTATAATTTATTTGGATTTTTTACACATCTTTGATTCCTTATAATCTGTAAGAAGTTAATTTATTTGGCTCACCCTCAACATCAGTAATTTATTTGGGTTTTTTGCCAGAACTTTTTTAAATATATATCAAAAAATGATTAAAATTCCGTCGTAGCTGAGTAGTTCGATCAATAGGATATTTTGGAATCGAACAATGAACAATCGAGACTTGAGAGAAACCAAGGATCTAATTCTAATGTTATCTAATTAATTCCTATATAGATCGTGGCTACTGGAAATCAGGAAATAAAAAATGGACTTTGGTTTTTTTGACTTTAAACCACAAAGCGCCACCATTCTCTGTGTTTGTTATTTTAATAAATACTGAGTAGGATATTAATAGATGGTATGATTGTAGAATGGCAAGCTTAAGGAACCTAAAGATCAAGACGAGCACTTGCAGACGTCTTATCAAAGAGCTACATTCCTATGAGAAGGAGGTTGAAAGAGAAGCTTCTAAAACTGCTGACATGAAGGAGAAAGGCGCTGACCCTTATGACCTTAAGCAGCAGGCATGTTTCACTCTTTTTCTTCCATCATTTTCTGTTACTTTATTCTGCCTCGTGCCCGGATTTACATGAAACGGATTATAGTTACTCTAAACAGGATCTGACTGTTATCTACTTCCTTCCTCTATTTAAAAACAAATTCCCCGGTCCTTGCACTTTTACGCGATAGATTTTGAATTATCATACAGGAGTTACAGCATGATGGCCATTTTGTACTCCCGTCGTCTATCAAACAAATTTCTTGAAGCAAGTGAAAGTTATAGGAATTACTTTGATTCTTATGATGTGTTGTATTGGGGTGCTTAAAGTACTCTCATTCAGGACCATTCAGATTTTTGCGTCACTGAAAGTTTCATTTAACAACTATTTCTGGGTATAAATGGAGGTGTTGGAGAGTGATTGATCATTGTATGGCATGTAAAATGTACATAGAAACTTCTCTTAAGCAAATAGATCATGATGACATGGTGCTAGGAATTACTGCGTGTTGTTGTCTGTCATCTGAAGATTAAGATGGGTGTTGCGTTTTTGTAACTTCAGTAGGGTACTTCTTTCACCAATTGGTTTTATGATGCGATGTCACTACACTTGTCGACATGGACATACATATATCTCGTTGGCGTTCCTGTAAAAGATGATACTATGTCCACCCACTGCTTTATTGATTTGAGGATCTAGACATTCCTAGACTACCCACGCATTCCTGCTTTCACTTCCCTTTTGTTCCCAATTAAACGTAATCTTGTTTTTTCTAATTATTATAATTAGAACTATTACATGCTTATTCTTTTTCGTGTCAATTGCCTGGCTTAAATTAGTGATGTTACTTGTTAAGGCAATAGAGTTGTAATTATATATTTATGGGAAGTAAAAGAAATGAACCTTACTAACCTGTGATAAGAGTGATCCTGAATTTTTTACTGTTTTAATATCTCCAGGAAAGTGTGCTAGCTGAGTCAAGGATGATGGTTCCCGATTGCCGCAAGCGTCTGGAGTCTTCCCTGGCTGACCTAAAGGCATTATTGGTATGTTGTTACTAGTATAGATTGATCAGTTAGAAAAGTTGCTCTCTAAACAGTAGACCCACAACAGGGTTGAGTGCAAAGTTTGAATATTTTGGATTAGGGGGCCAAATACTTAAAAAATTGGATTGAAAACATAAGAAGTTGCAAATTGCGGTTTGAGGAATGCCAGTTTTGAAGGAGTGCCCACCTAGCCTCTGTGCTTTTATGTCTCTTAAACCAACTGCCTTTCCTCTTGTCATTTTCATGAAGTACTAGAAGTAGCATATGTTGTTCTTTTTGTTTTGGTAATGGATAAACTGGAAGCACGGTCTTTGCTATTGCCAAAGAAAAAATGTGTGACCTCTTCTGTTGTACTTAGAAACGTGGCTTCTTAAGTGGCGATAGGGCAATGATGCTGACTATATTAGTAGGTTTTCAAGATGACTGGTAGATTGATGATATTGAGTAAAGACCGTCAACATGTGATTTGTGAGTTTTGAGACTTGATAGGACTTTGGTATATAGTACTCCATATGTGGTAGTGAAGTAGAGTACCCATGAGATTTGATTTCTTGAAATACTTTGTAGGCGGAGCTTGAAGAATCAAACGAGAAAGAAGGCCCTGAAATTGATGAAGCTCGGAGCATGATTGTAGAGGTGGAGAAAGAATTCCAAACTGCAGATTAGATGAGAGGCTGACCATCTGAAGAGACCAAACTTTAGTCTTCACAATCATAATGCAGATGATAAAAAAGAGTGTATTTAGTTTCATTTTGTGTTTTATTTAAAACTTGTAGACTAAATTTCCGTATTGACATCCTTCGTGGAGAGCTTGATACCTACTTCGTGAACAGCTTAGCAGCTACAATGATGGCAAAATGTATCCATTTTGGTTTTTGGGTGATTCAGAAGCAGTAAACTTATTTTGTACTACTTGGGCTGTGATTTTGTGGTTGAACGAGTGCAGTATGGAATTATGGATGAACGTGACTTTTGGGCTGAGTTCGAACCCCCTTTCCAACAGACGCAGTCTATAATTTTTCCGTCCATGCAACTGGAAATTAGGGTTTAGAGGTCAGAACATCTCCTTCCCTCCCACCCAATGCATTGCTTATTCTGCCGAGGACAGAGGGCTGGTGGGATGTGGATTGGGAGCTGGAGTCTGGGACATGGAATGAAGTACTCCGTAGTATGTATGATGTACCATAGTACTCTGTAAAAAGTATACAGTGAGTCCTTATAATTCAGTTGAGATGGTAAAACATCTCGAACTTGGGTACAAGTGTACAGTTCTAGTCCTACCAATAAATCGTTTTGCTCTAGGACATTGTTTTAATATAATTTGGATCCTCTTCATTATCTATGTAATATGAACACCTGTATTATATTATATATCTCATCTTCATTCATTTATCTTTTTCTATCAAGTGTATTTACAAATTACAATATCTAAAATTTTTACAAATTACAATATCTAAAATTTGATCGTGACCAATGAACCTCCATTTCTTTTGAGGAAATGGAGAGGATTTAATGGAACCTAAACTTAGTATGATCACTTTTAGAAAAATGGTCACTATTTATTAAAAAATATCATATTATTATTGGTCGCACGTAGGACGGTTGTTGTATTATAGAATTTGCGTTGATATTTTGATGGTGGCTTAATTTGCAATTTGTCTGTGTAGTGTTAAACTGCCGAGGGAGTCCCATGTTGAGAATAGGGCTAATCTTCTGTATGATTATGTTTTAGAGTATTTTCAGTTGAGACTGGTTCTAAATCCTGGGACCTTGATACACTATAGCTGCGACATGTTTAGCATGCGCAGATTCACCACCTGAAAGAGAAATTCATTGCTCAGATCATAGCATTCGAAATCACCGTTATTCCCTCAATTCGCCTCAATTCGCAGACTTCAGATTTGCTGTCAGGCACGGTGATAGGATTCGTACAGGTGAAGCACTCAGGAGATGGCGCAATTCACACAATGATTAGTTTAGGAAAATACAGGAGCATAAGCATTTATCAAGTCTTTATTTTGTTTTAAGCCAAGTGAAATCTCAAGGGCATCACAAAAAATGTACTCTGTAGCTACTGATTCGACATATACGAGAATGCTAAAGGAGAATGAGAGAACGATGCTTTACCCATTCCTATGACGATTTATCGACCAATTTATTGCAACCACAATGAACAACATATTTAACATCAAATCACGACCCAATCTTTGTTACTGTCTCGACTACAAGTTTAGGGCACATCACAAAGTCGGACAGTACATGAATGTTCTGTGGAGAAGTTTCATGTCTTTTTTTTTGGCCAAGACGAAGTGTTCAAACCACGTGTTGGCACATGGTGTATAGCCATATTGGAGTGTCTAGATAACGTGGCACCCAATACCAACCAGTCGACCACTAAACATCCTTATCCTTTCACCTTGAGAAAAACCAAGCCACGAACACACCTACCAGACTTTCATTAAAAAATCGAGCATGTTGTATTTGGGGGGACTACTTGCTACAAGCTACATGAAGATCAGAAAAAGGAAACTACATCTCCCGGAGATAAGAAGCCTTGCATTTTAAAACAAGTCCTTGCCTTCAGCGTTGAGCACACCACATCTTCAGGGTCATGTTCGCCTGTTCGGGTATAACAAGAAGGCAGTACCGCGTAGTGATTTGGGGGGCCTTGTGCTAAAGCTAAAAAATTGGGCCCCCTAAACCATCAACTAATAAGATTTTGTGGAGGATTCAAACCCTCGTCCCTTTTCCACTTAATGTATCATATCCTTCAAAATTATACAATAATGAAACAGGACTTAACCTGCACACTAGCAAAAGCTGTATGACCTTATTAACCAGGAAATAACAAAGGATGCGACATAGGTGTATGTCGCAATTGATTGCGTGGAAAAGCTCATTTTCCGGTCTTCAATCACACAAAAATATCTAAATAAACTAAGGGCTTGTTTGGTTTAGGGGATTTGGAGGGAAAGGGAGGGGAGTCACTAATAGGAATATTAATAATAGTTGGGCCTCAACCATACCTTAAGGTTTTGGTTGACATGGTTCATCTATCAGTCACAATGTTCATAGTTTCATATGATGAAAAATCAAGCTAAACTTTGACAAGACTTAACTTCAGAGATTGGTCTGCATACCAGAAAAAAATAAAACTTCACAACAAATGTAGGCAAATGGACATCATTAGTAATCATATACTCTGTAGTCTGTACGATTGTAAACAAAAAGTATCACTATGAATTAGTCTTAATAAGCACAACCATCAAACTGCTCTAATTAAAGGTTTTCGAGTACCTTTTTCCATAAAACAAAAATTACCACTTCCTTTCGTTTACATTCTCGCATAATCCGTCTGGTCATCGTATCAACTCGTCTATATCTTCCAAAACAAATATATATCCAACTCTAAAGTGAAAGGTTGATCTAATTTATGCCTTTGTTCCTGAAAAGCAACCAAAGTACACACCTTCAGTCAAAACAATCTGCAAAACAATTCCAAAGTTTTCACAATCAAAAAGGCAGAAATTAAACCAAATTTCACAAAATATACAGTGAAATCA
This sequence comes from Silene conica, assembly GCA_029255685.2. Classification (NCBI taxonomy): domain Eukaryota; kingdom Viridiplantae; phylum Streptophyta; class Magnoliopsida; order Caryophyllales; family Caryophyllaceae; genus Silene; species Silene conica. The sequence goes on from CM055312.2 coordinate 64,581,790, forward strand.
TTTCAAACAGGTTGAGGTAGATCAATATCCTTCCTTAATAATTTAAAGTTTAATCTAACCAAAAGCACAAGATGATTTAGATAATACTCCCTATTATTTATGTTCCAATAATCAACATTCAACCCACTATTAAAAGTTTAAAACCGTCTCTTAGCACACTCTCCAATCAACAAAAACCATCACAGCCATATCACACTGGATTCTTAAAATCGACATGCAGAATAAACTAATCGCAAAATCGAATCATTTATCAGTATAAATCTATCAGGGTAGCACTAACCTAATTAACCCAAGTACAGCATAAAATTCAGCTAAACTAACCTAAAAATAATTTAACAAGCATAAAACAAACAATCAATTACAAAACCACAACAAACCATAATCAATTATTTTTTTTCTAAGAATCCCAGCACAAAACCTAAAACCAAAGACATCTAGATGGGTAAGAAAGGCAGAAAAATACCTACGTTTGTTTGGAGAAAGAGGAAGTAGAAGGGACACGCATGTTGCGAAACATCAAATAACCCACCGGCAAAACAACTCCTACCATCATCACTATTGCTCCCATTAAGTACCTCATTGGGGTTGGTGCTTCTACGTCTATCCATTTTCCCATCTGCAATTACATATAACCATTTACATAACCCGCCAAGTATACAAAGTTAGTCACTAATCTAATGAAGGAGTTGGGCATTAATTTGTTGACGACTTAGCTACCTCAGTTGACATTTTTAAGGAGATCATTTACATTAATCCGCCAACAGAACAAAGCTTAGTCAGTGATTCAGTGACGGATTAGGCATTGATTTGATGAGAAATAAGCCACCTAGGCTAGCATTTTCAAGGATAATCAATCATTAACCCAACCAACCAAATATATAAAGCTTAATCAGTGATTCGATGAAGAAATTGAACATTGATTTGCTGATGAATTAGCTACCCAAGTTGGCATATATAAGGAATCATTTACATAACCCGCCGAATGCCCGAATACATACATCTTAGTCCGTGATTCAGTGAAGAAATTGGGCATTGATTTGTTGAGAACTAAGCTACCCAAGTTAGCATTTTAAGGGTACTCAATAATTAATACAACCCACCAAACATATAAAGCTTAATCAGTGATTCGATGAAGAAATTGGGGATGAATTTGTTGAGATACCAATATTTTTACAGAATTGCTGATAACTTAGCTACCCAAGTTAGCATTAATTCAAGGATAATTATTTACAAAACCCAGAAAATAATCAAGGATAATCAAACATTAACATAGCCCACTAAATATATATCGAAATGTCTATCAATATACAAATCATAGATTTCAGAATAACTGATTAGTTAGTTAATGATTATCTAACCAAGCTCGCAGATTAAAGGAAAATGAAAAGAGATCTAGATAACAATAGATAGGGAGAGAAGATTACAGGCATTGTGAAGGATCACAAGTGCTGATGATTGTGACGACGAATGAGGAGATGTTTGTTCAACGGAGTTGGTTGTTCTCGTTGTTGCAGTCACCTGTATGCGAAATCAAAGTGCAACCCACAAAACCAGCACAGACTTCTTTGCCTTGCTCTTTTTTTTTTTTTTTTTGGGCTTTTCTATGGGGTGCCCCTCAACTATTCGAGTTTCTAACTTGTACCCTCGCGTTTGTCAAATTATGAGTTGTACCCTTAAACTCTATTAATGAGTCTGACACGTGGCCCTTAGTGTCTAAACCGTCAATTATGGACGTTAAGTGATTATATGGCATGATGACGTGGATTGTTTATGACATGTGGCTGATGACTGGGCTATGACTTGGTAAGTAAGAGTCTTATTTACACAAAACCTAAAAAAAGAAAACCCTTAAACTAAAATCAGAAAACCGTTTAACTTTCTCCTCTGCTTCCTCATTCAAACTACTCATCTCCCTCATTCTTCATCTGCATGACCTAAATTTTCATCCCATCCTCTGATTACAAGTTCTGGTACTTCATCCACAACAAGGGCGCACTAAGTTCATCATCTACAGGTAAGTTCTATATTGTTATAGTAGATTTATGTGCTTTTTTTTATGGGGTTTTGTACCGTGTGGGTTTTTTAGTAAAAAAATCGTACTTTTGGGTTGTTCATTAATATTATGGTGATGTTTTAATCCAAAGTTGTGAAATTTTTTCAGTTTATGTAAATTTTCTCGGTTGTATATGTGTATTTTCTGGGTTTTTTCAATTTATGTGAAATTTGTGGGTGTATTTATGTGCTTTATTGGGATTATTGTTTGTTAACAGGATGGAGAATGTTAAGTTAAAGATGAATTATAGGGGTCAGTCTTTTAATGTTATGGTAGAGGATACCGATAGGGTTTTGTTGATTGATGTGTTGAATGATATGGTTGATGAGGCAGAAAAGCAGAGGATACCACTGCCAACTTATCCTATTTTAACATACAATTATGTGCTAAGGCCTGTTGAGATAACTGATGATCAAGGGCTTATGGAAATGTTTGAGAGATTGAAGGGTAGGAGAGGATTTATCAATATTTTTATTGCTAGTCTGAGTGCTCCTAACAATGCTTGGTTGATGGCTAGACAACTTGTGGCAAATAGGGATACTGTTGTGGCAAATAAGGATATTGTTGTGACTGCAAGTATTGGGGATGTGGGTATGAATGTTGTTAGCACAGAGAATGTTCCTAATAAAGGAAAAGAGAAGTTAACAGTAAGGAGAGCACCAAGGGAAATTGTAACCCAGTCGTCAGTAGTTGAAGGCCTTAATCCTTCCCCAACAAATCAGTGGGCAGAATGTTATGATAACCTTACACCACCAAGGAAAAACAACCCAAGGGCTGCCAAAGATCATGAAAGATTCAAAATGCCAAAAACCACTGCAAAAAAGTTAAATCTTTATGTTCAAAAAACCAAGGCAGTAGGTCATGTGAATGATGGTAGTCAGAGGGTAAGAAGAGGGTTGGTAGTTGACTATGAAGACCCCAATTCTGATGAATCTGACAGTGAGGGCTCCTACATACCATCTGATATTGAGGATGATACTGAGGATGAACATGAGGGTGACTTAAGTGATTTGGAAAATGAAGATATCTCCTTGTTAACTAACTTAAGCTTTATAGATGATGGGTATGTGCCTTTTGACTCCAATAAATGGACTGATGATGAAGATAACTTTGCTTCAAAAATGTATAGTAATGGTGAAATATATGATGACAAGGAATTTGGGCAGATTAGTTTAAGGCCTTGGATGTTGTTTATTGACAAAGACCATTTCAAGGATGTTCTAAGAGATTTTTGCATCCAAGAAGGGTTTTATGTGATTGTTGTGAAGGCTGATAATAGTAGATACACAGCAGAGTGTGCAACCGCAAACTGTCAATGGAGAATCCATGCAAGTGTTTTACTTGATGGAACAACCTGGGCCATTAAGTCCATTAGGAACCCAACACATGGTTGTGATGGTGTTGAGAGCCATAATCCCATGGCCAACTCTGTTTGGGTTGCTAGAAAGTTGATAGAAGATATCAGAGCAAACCCAGCTATAACTGGACCATCAATACAAAGCTTGCTTCAAAAAAGGTATGGCATAGAAATGAAGACTTCAACTATTTATAGGATGAAGGACATAACCATGGCAGAGATAAATGGGGGTCACGATGAGTCCTATAAAATGTTGCCTGCTTACTGTGAAATGATTAAGAAGACCAACCCAGTAAGTTATGCTATATGCACTTGGGCTGAGATGGAAACACCTGAGAGGCCAATGCAATTCAGAAGCATATTTGTGTCATTCACTGCCCAGTTTCAGGGGCTTATTGCTGGATGTAGGAGCTTGATAGGGGTTGATGGAACTCATCTAAAAGGCAATCATGGTGGGGTATTGCTAGCTGCTGTTGCATTGGATGGGAATAATGAGCTCTTTCCTGTAGCTGTTGCAGTGGTTGAATCTGAAAACAAGAACAGTTGGTCATACTTTTTTTGGCATTTGAAGAAATGTCTCAAGGAGAGTGAAAGAAGCAACTGGACTATCATATGTGACAGACAAAAGGTATGCATTCTATTCTTATGTAAATGTAAATGTATATGTATGTAAATAAGGATATTGTTAGTAACAATGTAAATGTATGTAATTGCAGGGAGTTGAACCAACACTGGAAAGTGTATGGCCTGATGCATATAGGAGATTTTGTGCCAAGCATCTATGTAAGAATTTCAAGAAAGATTACCCTGGAATAGCAATGCATAAGTTGTTTTGGAAGGTTGTAAATGCCACTTCAGAGTTCAGTTTTAAGAAAGCCATGGAAACAGTTGTGCATCATGGAGGATTGGGTTGTGGTAGGTGGTTTCTTGACTTGGGTGATAAGGAGCAGTGGGCAAAACACAAGTTCGATGTTAGTATATCAAGTGATGAGAATACATCAAACTTTGTGGAGAGCTTTAATGCCACACTTGGAGCTCAAAGACTATTGCCAGTACTTTCTCTTTTGGAAGGTGTGAGGAGAGTTGCTATGGTTAGGCATGTCACAAGGCAACATGTGGCTGATTCGTGGGATGATAATGGTATTTGTCCAAAAATAAGAGACATATTAAGGAAGTTAAAAAAGGATTCAAGAACTTGTACACCATATGAATCAGGGAGAGGTGATTATGAGATTCGTGATGGCAGAAGTTTCTTAGTTGTTTCACTAACAAAACGAGAGTGTGCGTGTGGATTATGGCAGATCAGTGGCATACCCTGCAAGCATGCTATTAAAGCCATAATAAGTGCTAAGAAGGACCCTAAGTCTTTTGTCAGTGAATGGTATTTTGTGAGGGTGTATAAGGAAGCATATGGACTACCAATCAGCCCTATCCCTGACATGGAGCAGTGGCCTGAGTTTGATCTCCCAGCCTTGGAACCTCCCACACTGCGTAGATCAATTGGAAGGCCATCCAGAAACAGAAGAAGAGAAGAAGGAGAACAAAAGAAGGGAAAGAGAAGCATAGCAATAAGGTGTAAGAAGTGCAAGTGCTTTGGGCATAATTCAAAGACCTGTAAATGAGGGTACACAGCCAAAGAGAGGAATGCAATAGAAGGCAAAATTCAAAAGACAAGGCAGAAGGGTTTCAAGGCAGCTTCTGATGTAGCACAATTCCAGTCTCTTTCACAGTTGGAGGCATCAATACTTGGAAGCCAAAGAGCAGAAACTTCAGCAGCAGGAGAGGCAAGGAAGGGAAAGAAGCAGAAGACTACTTAGAACGAATGAGAAGTTGATAACTTTTGGTGCATAATCTGGTTTTGTAATCGTTTTGTAATGGTTGATTTTAGAAGCAGGGGTTTGTAATGCTTTTGTAATGGTTTAAGGAGAACCATGGAAGACTACTTAGAACGAATGCAGCCACAATGTTATATTTTGTCATATTTTGTCAGCCACAATGAAGTCTTTTGTCATGCTCTTGTAATATTCAACCTCTATGGTTTTGTAATGCTTTTGTAATGGTTTAAGGAGAACCATGGAAACACTTTTGGGAATGCAACAGATTTCAACAAAGCTTCTTAATTTCAGAAAATATAGCGTTACATTTCGTCACATTTCGTCACATTAAATTTCCTTACATCTTGAACATAATAACAAACACAAGTACAGCTAACACAACGAAATTTAATTTCGTCCAATACAACAGATTTCTAAAATCTTCATCAAATTTCTTCTTCAATCCAACTAAGTCGTCAGAAACCATTTCCTTACTTGAGACTTCGTCAACTTCATTTCGACTTGAAACATTAAAAGCTCTTGTTACAATGACATGCTCTTCACCAACCCACATTACAAAGTGGTCACATTCAAGACACTTGAAATATGCTTTCCTTGGATTATTTGTCGATCCAGAGATCTTAATAACCGTATTTCTACCGCAACGAGTACAAGCTTGTGTTTTAAATTGAAGACCTGCAATGGGAGTGTTCCTCCAACTACTTGAATAAGACATCACAATTAGGTGGAAGGTAATATGAAAATATGATTAAGAGATATAGAGGGGAAATTAAAATAGAAGAATAGAGAGAGGATGGGAAAGTAATATATAAGTAGGAGAAATTGGAGGGAAATTTGAGGAGGGAAGTAAAAAAAAGTTTGGAGGGAAATTGGAGGGAATTTTTCTGGGAAATTGGAGGGAAACCAATGTTCAAGCCACATGTCATAAACAATCCACGTCATCATGCCATGTAATCACTTAACGTCCATAATTGACGGTTTAGACACTAAGGGCCACGTGTCAGACTCATTAATAGAGTTTAAGGGTACAACTCATAATTTGACAAACGCGAGGGTACAAGTTAGAAACTCGAATAGTTGAGGGGCACCCCATAGAAAAACCCTTTTTTTTTTTCCTTTTTTTTAATTGCATATTCTACACGGTACCCCTCGAGTTTTTGACTTTCTACCTGGTACCCTACATTTTTTACCCAATCGCGAAAGGTCATCGACGTTTTGCAAAAAATCGTCGACGTTTTTTAGACAAAAGATCAACACTACCCTTTCACACACACTCTCATCCGAAATTCAAAAACTAAAAACACCCTCCCTTCCTCCATCCCTCGACCGAGAACACCACACCACCACCACACCACACGTCGCCACCGCCGAGGACCGCCACTACCGCCACCAAGCACGACCGAGAATACCAAGGTTAGTTGTTTTGTTAGTTGTTTTTTTTAATTAATTTAGATTTAGTTTTAGTTTTAGTTTTAATTGTTGTATTTTGTTGTTGTTGTTATTGTTAATTAGGTTAGTTTATTGGTTGTTTTTGTTGTTTTTGTTATTTTTTCAATTTTTGTGTTGAACTTGTGTTGTTGTTTGTTGTTGTTGTTATTGTTAGTTGTTATTGTTATTGTTGTTAGTATTGTTATTGTTGTTAGTATTGTTGTTGTTGTTAGTTGGTATTGTAGCATCGAAAAGTAGAAAATCAGATTGAGGGAGGGGTAGGAATTGAGGGTTGCACGTCGGGTATAAGGGGGGACAGAAAACATGGACGTCCCTCATGGTAACGGACGTGTGGTTTGGACGTTGATGGTGGGTGAGGACGGGCAAATGGCACGTCTATATGGGGTAGGGACGTGCAAAGTGTACATCTATGGTGGGTAGGGACGTGCAAAGCGCACGTCTATGGTGGGTAGGAACGTGCAAAATGCACGTCTAAGGAGGTCAAGGACGTGCAAAACACGCGTCTGTGTTGGTCTAGGACGTGTGGATTTCACGTCCTTCTATGGTTTGGACGTGAAATCTGCATGTCCTCCTACGGTTGAGATTTTTTTTCGTTTTAAGCGTATATTTTCAATTGTAATAGTTAAAATATATTTTGTTTCATTAAAGTTATTAATTTTAGATTTAATTGTATTAAAAGTTGTTAATTTTGTATTTAAATGGATAGTTTATATTATTAAGGTGTTAATTTTATGTAATTTTGATTTTATTTTGAATTATTTTAGTTTCTTATGAAAATTTGTTTAATTTTGATAATTATGTGTATTTTTTATTTTATTTTATTTTTTACTATGTCAGTTTATTAAACAAATTGTTTAATTATATTATTTTAACGTTATTGTAATCTCGTAATTGTAGATGTCTTACAGTGAAGATGCTATCATGACTACAATTCGCCGTACCACAGGCCGAAGAGTGACGGGGTCTAAGCGGCGTGTCCCGATAGAATCACAACCTGCAGCAGCGCCACGGCCTGGTAGGGGAGGTAGGGGAGGTAGGGGTAGGGGTAGGGGAAAGGGTCTCCTAATAAGGTCTCCCGACCCTACTCCCGAGAACGAGCTTCAGCTACCGAGAGCTTTTTTCAGGGACCGAGTTAGTAGTTCCGAGGATGAGGAGGTGGAGCAGTTTAGGGTTGTGACCCCGGAGGATGATGATGATGATGTTGATGATGACGACGTTGAGGAGGAGGAGGAGGAGGAGGACGACTCCCAATTTTTGGACGAGGGGGCAGTTGATCGACCAGCTAAGGTGGTCGTACGTGATGGTAGCGGCCGATATAGGCCATTTGTGGAGGGTGCCTCTAGTAGCACGGGGGGAGGAAGAAGACTCCGGATCTTTCCTGGCGTCTTACCGGTCCGGTTGAGGGGGGGCCGTCTATACTTATTGTCCTGCGTAGCTTCGGTGGCCACGTAGCTTGCAGTAGTTGGACGGATCAGGGGAGCACGAGAATGTGGCTCACGCGTTACGAGAGGTCGGGCGCTATGGAGAAGATGAGTAAGTTGAGGGTCCGTTCTTCGGTTATGGATAGAGTTGGCGAGACTGGGCTTGATCATCTTAGGTCCTCTTTGACCACCGGATGGATGGGAACCTTATCAGTGCGTTCGTTGAGAGGTGGCAGCCGGACACCAACACTTTCCACATGCCGTTTGGTAAGATTACGATATTGTTGCACGGCGTTCACAGGATCCTCGGCATACGGGTGGATGGCGCTAGGTTTATGGACGAGGGTCATATGAGGGGGGAGATTGGTCTGAAGGGGAAGTTCGTGGCCTTGTTCGGCATGGACGTGGTGGCCGTGAGTGCACCCCTTTACAAGGGTGGTGGGATTTTGGTGAGGAAGCTGATGGAGGTTGCGGAGAAGGGGAGCCAGCATGACTCCCTACGAGCGTGCATGATGTTGTTGGTTGGACAAACTTTGTTCACCGACAAGTCCAGCGATTGGGTTGTTGCTCGTATGTTGCCGCTGTTCGATGAGTTAGATGATATCGGCGGTTATGCTTGGGGGGCCGCGACATTGGCGTACCTGTACCGACAGTTGGGGATGGCTTCGCGTAGGGAGGCAGCTGGGGTTAGCGGTTGTCTGCCGTTGCTCCAGGCTTGGATATACGAGTACTTTCCGGTGTTCAGGCCTCACTCGGGATATTATGTTGAGGGACGACCACTTGTCGAGGCTTGGTCACGAGTTCCTAGGTTTAGGGGAGATGAGGGGTTGTTGGAGCAGCACAGGCAGAGGTTGGACGGGCTGAGGGCGGAGCAGGTGACGTGGCTTCCTTACGGTGTTAGCCCACACATGGCTTGTCGCAGTACGCTCTACTCGGGGGTGATTAGGTTTCTGGATATAGTGGAGCCGTACCAACCTGATAGGTGTCTCCGCCAGTTTGGTTATGTTCAGGTTCTCCCGAACCCTATGCGGGTCCCAGCTGTCGAGAGTCGTCCGACGAAGCCGTCTGTGGGTTACAGGTTGTCGTACGGTGATGCTGCTGATTTGGATTGGGGTTTGAGAGAGGCTGAGATTGCGTTGAGACAACGTCATGACCGGGCTTTGATGTCGTTTAAGTGTGATCCACGCTACATGAGTTGGTACAAGAAGATTTCTCACCCATACTTCTACCCCCCTGCACGCTGTGTTCAGATGCGCTCACTCCCTTTCACCGAGGAGCCGGAGGTTGGCCGAGCTGTTAACTCTCATTTCTCGCAGATTTATAGTCAGCCCCCCGACCGGAAATGGCAGTACGTGCGACACTTGGTCAATGATATGGAGCGGTTCTACATAACGAAAGAATGACGTTGAGGATGCTCCTGCTGATGATGATGAGGATGATGATGATGATGACACCGTAGTTTATTAGTTTTGTTATGTATGGACTTTTATTGTTGTGTTTTATGGATATTTTAATCTGTATTAGTAACTCGTAGTTTTTTTTAATTGAAATAGTAATTAAAAACTTAATGAAAACATAGCTTACATTGGACATTAATTAAAACACATAAAACATAAATCGTAATTAAAACTTAATGAAAACATAGCTTACATTGGACATTAATTAAAACACATCAAACATCAAACATAAGTTTACAATACTTAATTATCTTCGGATGATTAAGATGAAGAATTCAGATCTCCTTCGTAATCTCCAGCTTCAATTTCTTCAGGTTGACTAGCCACGTAATGATCATATAACATTAAAACGCGCAGATGGGCATTACCTAGATTGAACACTCTACCGGCACATAAATCTGATAGTGTTGCGTAGTCTATACGCTCAATATAGACAAGGAAATCGCTTCTTAACTTGCGAAACTCCCACATCTTCTCAGTTACAATTTCATCAGTAACATCGTCGTCGGTAACAGCCGGAGTGATGTTGGGGTTACCGTGTAGGATGCCAAAAAGGTTGCTAATTGGAGGATTTTCTACCAGGCCCCACACAGTGTCACTTGGAATGACTAGTTCAAGGCGAGAGACTAGCACTGGGAACTGCGTAGCTATAAGTTCGATCATAAGCTGATAAGCTCTGTTTTCTGAACGTTTTTGAGAACCATCGATCTTCTTTCTAGTTCGGCCGTACCTTGAACAACGGAAATACGACCCGAGCAACTCTGGTTGTCTGCGATTTTTGGCTCCATTTGTTGCCTTTACTAAGGCAAAACCATTATCGATAGCTATTCTTTGAGCCCAGTCAAACGCCTCATCCCGACTATCAAAAGGTGAATCCGTCTCAAATAGGCGGTTGTAATTAACCTCATTTCCACCAAACTCCTCAAACGAATCCTGTTAATACGCAAAATTGGTAAGGATTAAATTAAAAAATATTAAAAACAACTAAATTTATGTTAAAAACTAAGTAAAATGACGGAAAAATAAGGACTTGAAAAATGGTCGTCCAAGCATGGTGAGGACGTGAATAGTACACGTCCAAACCATGCAGGGACGTGCACTATTCACGTCCGAGCATGGTGAGGACGTGCACTATTCACGTCCAAACCATGCATGGACGACCAAGATACACGTCCAAGCATGGTGAGGACGTGAATAGTGCACGTCCATACCATGCTCAGACGTGAATAGTGCACGTCCCTGCATGGTTTGGACGTGTACTATTCACGTCCTCACCATGCTTGGACGGCCAGTTTTACCCTCCATACCACGCGAGGACGGCCAGTTTTCATGTCTAATGCATAATTTCGATTGAGTTTAATTTCTCGTATTCAATGGCTTCTACGTATAATTCAACCTAATTTCAACTAAATGGCTTAAACATGTAATTCAATAAAAATTAATTCAAAAAAAAATAGATGTTAGTTACTTACCGATGAATCGTTGTCGTTGTTTGACATTGAATCGTTGTCTTGTTTGATGTTGTTGTTCGATGTTGATACCGTTTTTTTTGGGTTTTGTTGTTTTTGTTGTTTTTGTTTCAGAGAATATGTTGTAGAGAGAGAGTGTGTGTAAAGGGCAAGTGATGTATTTTTTATAGAAAACGTCGACGATTTTTCGCAAAACGTCGACGACCTTTCGCAACCCCCATTTTTTAAAACATACATGGTACCCTTAATTGTTGTCATTATCCCTAAGTGTACCTTTGAACTTAAAATTTTTGCTAATTAAACCCAGTTTTTGGCATTGAATAATTACTTCGGCATGTAACCAAACTTGTTATTTATCATCCCATGACATACGGACTCTATTAGAGTGAATATCCATCTTTGGACGTGATAATTTGGCAAAGAATCAATATTTTTTCCGTAAACATAATTTTAACCCATATATATCTATAAATATTAGGATCGAGATGAATATTGGGCCTAATAGAGTCCCTATGTCATTTGATAATAAATGACAAGCTTTCTTACGCATTCAAGTCGTTACTTAACGCTTAAAAATGAGTTTAATCGACAAAAAATAAAGTATAGGGATACACTTAGTGATAATGACAACAATTAGGGGTATCATGTATGTTTTAAAAAGTGTAGGGATACCATGTAGAAACTCGAAAAATTGAGGGGTACCATGTAGAATATCCCTTTTTTATTTAAATCACACCAGGGTTATATTACAATTGTAAATCGGTCTTAGCAAGCTCAACAATATGATTCGGGATAGACGAGCCTTCGAGAATACTGCCTTCAGGCCCTTCACCAAACCTATAAGAGTAAGTCAATAGATGGGCTGCTCTATTCCGATTTATACTAACTAACGACTAAGAAACAAAATCAAAGCAATTAGTACTATAAGAAAGTATCTCATGAATAATAGCATGGAAATCACGATGGCCCTTCTTCCACCCTTGCAAAGCTTCAACGACGACTTGACAATCACTCTCAATCAAAATCGTGCGACAGTTATGGCGCTTAGCTATCCGAAGACACGTAAGGACCCCTTCTGCTTCAGCCACCCGAACTTCAAGCTTCTCATACCTCATTTCCTCCCATGCCTACCGCAAATTCCCATCACCATCACGACGCCTTGCTCTTTTAACCAACCTGCTGACCAAGATCTTCTCTCGGGCCTGTTTTCTTGCAAAATTTCGGTTGTTAACGAGCCAAACCGAACTCGGCTTGTGTGCTCATAAAACCTATGTGACTTAGACACGGGAGCGAAGCATTGTATGAGACACACAATTGGTTAATAAATTTGAATATCATCATAATATTTCCAAAGAGATACTAATAATTTTTGTTGGTTTGCATGAGACACACTAAAAGTGGCAAATTCTCATTTGTGACGACAATATCCGTAGCAAGCTTGCGACGGGTCAACTAAAACCCATTTGGTTTTGTATTATATAAACAAGTGGGTCTACTTGACCCGTCGCAAGCTTGTAACGGATATAACCGTCACAAGAGAGACTTATTGCTAAAAAGTTAATCATTAATTATTTTAATCATATGTGATATAATAGCTAACCATAAGGTTATCATTCAACTTCAAGTTTAGCAAGTAAATGCGCATTTGCACATATTAAGGCATATTCAACTCCATATATATGGAGCATTCTAATGAATTGCAAATTATAAAAAGTTGACATGAAATGAATAAACACTTGTGATCAATGGTGCATTACTATAAGAATTTTGATGTAAAATATTGTGCATGATTGATATTGGAAGATCTAAACAATGAAGTTCCACAACAGTAAGTCAGTACTCAAAGGTCGAAAAGACCTTGTAAATTTAATTATACGAATTGGTATTTATCTTTAGTGATTTGAGCCTAAGCCACACACAAATATGAGTACTTTGTGCTATTCACAGTTTGATTACTATCATGTGAACAAACTGATCTTCTTAATTGAGTTTTTTATCGAGCAAATTGCTATATAGTTGATTGCATTATGCACTATACATACTCCCTAGATATCTTATACTCTCTTCACACATTAGTGTTCTTCCCATTTCTCTAATATATGTGCGTATTATGTTAATGAAGTGAGAAGAACATAGGTGTGTGGAGGAAGTATAAAATTGTGGGGGGGATTCAATCTTGGGATCTATTGTCCACAATACCTCCGTCTCAACCACTAGATTAAGACATTTTCGGTATATCCATCACATATGTAAGTAAGTTTCTTATAAGTTTCTCATTAGTCAACTTCTATGTACTGTATATACTCATGACTAATGAATAAGATGTATATTTGTTTTCCTCGAATTTTTTTGGTAAAATGGAGCTATTTACCAAATTAATTGGGAAATTGGTGTTGAATTGAAAATAATTGGGGTTGTAGTGTCCACGTAGACACTTTTGTGTTTTTCGTAAATTTTCACTAAAGCCGTTAAGGCTCATAGCGGCTTTAGTGAATGTTGAGCAAAAACCACGCATCCAATCTAGTGGCTTCTGGAAACGAAAAAATAATAATATAAGACCAAAGCCGCTTAGGTCCTCAGCGGCTTCAGTTAAAACACCAGAGACAAAGCCGCCTAGCTTCCCAGCGGCTTTGCTCTTTATATAAAAAAGCGCGATTTTTCTTCATTCACACAACAAAGAGCCTTGGCGGATCTTGATGGAGATTTGGAGGAGTCATATGCTTTTCTTCCCCGTTATTTAGATGCTTTAAATTAAATTCGGGAACCGCCGTCCATTTTGTCAATAAGCCCACTCATGATCCCAATATCCAACAATTTGATAAAGTGTTTTGGTCATTTGGTCCCTCGATCAAAGGTTTTCGTCATTGTAGGCCCATTATTACCATAGATGACACTCATCTTTATGGCAAATATCGTGGGGTTATGTTGATTGCAATGGGTATTGATGTAAATGACCAAATATTTCCATTAGCGTTTGCCATTGTCGAGAAGGAGGACTATGAGAATTGGAGTTTCTTTTTGGCTTGCATAAGACATTATGTGACATAACGTGTAGGTCTTTGTGTATTATCTGACCGACATAAGGGTATTTTAAAATCAATAAGTACAGTGGGGAGTGGGTAGGAAGAGTCTTACGCTTTTCATAGATATTGTATTCGTCATCATGCATCCAACATTAACAAGATGTTCAAAGATACAAATTTGAAATCCACTTTCTCCGAGACCGCTATGCAAAACCAAATTTCAAAATTTGTCTTAGGCATGATCCAAATTGGTGACATCAATGCTCATGCTAAAGCTTTGTTAGAGAGTATCTCTTCAAGTAAGTGGTCTCTTGCGCATGATATGGGTTGAAAACAACAAATATGAGTGAATGTTTCAATGGTGTCCTCAAGGGGGTAAGATTTCTCCCAATTCAAGCCCTCGTAAAAGCCACCTATACCCGAGTGAATAAGTTTTTCGTTGAGAGAAGAAAAATGACAAAATAAAGGGTCAAGTGGTTGGAAATGGTCGGCTAAAGGAAGTAAGGCGCTTGATGATATTGAAGAAATTGTCGCCCACCATGAAGTAAGTCAACATGATTTTGAGCAAGGCCTTTATCAAGTGACTACATGTCAAGGTTGTGGGCTTGCAAATAATGGTGGAAGAAGCCATACAGCTTGATTAAATGGAAGTACATGTACTTGTAATAAGTGGCAAAACTTTTATTACCCTTGTTCACACGTAATGACGGTATGTCGTGCATTTTCTATAGACTACGATCAATATGTTGACCCATTATACTCTTCCGGGGAATATCACGGTTGTTATCGTGCAATCTTTCAACCAATTCCGGATGTGAGTTATTGGAAACCATTGACGGGACCGGTTTTGATTCCAAATGGAGAAATGGTAAGAGGAAAGGGAAGACCGAAATCTAAAAGAATTCGTAATGAATTGGATGAGAGTTCCAAGTCGACTATCACTTGTAGTTTGTGCAATGAAATGGATGAGAGTGAATAAGTATTTCGTTGTGCAATGTTGCTGGTCATAACAAGTAGTCCCGGGTGTTGACCCTCTTTTGGTTGTAGGTGGTTAAGAGTAGACCGTGCTTACAAGGACCACTTGCTTGGATTATTTACAGGTAGGCATGCTCTTGACACCAATACACCATGACCGACTCCATGTTTACTTGAGAACCGTACACTAGGCGAGTCCTTGAGCTTCTACCCGACATATGTACCGAAGACCCTACCGAGTGGATCGTAAATGCACCATTCATTTGCTTTGAGATAGTTGAGTGGCATTTTGCCGAGAGGGTTGTTAGACAGTTTGGTTGGCATTCCACGGTGCCCCTATGTGCAAGACGTCAAAGAAGTTGCATAGACTTGATCGTCGGGGAAATGTCACCGATTATGCGGATATGCATAGAGTTAGCATCCAAAAGTGGTAGAATCGCAAATCAAGAACGACTCCTCGCGGTGCTCCTTACATGGATTTTATCAAACTACAATGATCCATTGTAATACCCCGTATTTTAGCCTCGGTCAACGACAGTCAAACCGTATTTTATACAAGTATTTCCAATGTAATGTTTATAAGGTATTTTATGTAAAATATTATTATTATTTTATAAATCGTATTTCCACAATTATTTCGTATTTCTTTATTTCGATAATATATTTATAATTAAATATATTTCATATTTATATGTACTACTGTAATATGGACGTGTGGGTATATTGGGACGTTTGTATGCGAATATTTAATTGTCGAATAGGTGTTTTTATACTTTTTATGCGATAAGTGAGGGGCCGAGTATTTGGATTAATAATTAAAACCGTGTTGTATATCGTGTTTGGGCCTAGAATTGCGTGCCAACTCCACATCTTGTAGCCCATCTCGTTTTAGGGTTAAAAATCTGACTAACACCATCAGTACGTAGTCTGCCGTCACATATCAAACACCCCAAGAAACCCTATCTTTAACCTGTCGACATACAAACTTTCACACCTTACACAGCCACCATATCAGAGAGTGGCAGGGTGGTCTTCACGGTGGGTTTAAGGTAGTGTAGGGCGGTTCGTTTACACGGAGAAAGAGGTAAGACCACCACAGTTTCGTTTTCTCTGGTTTATGTTCTCTTTTCAATGGGAAGTTCTCTCTAATCCATCCAACAATATCTAAAGAAGTAGGGCAAGAGACTCTTTCGTTCAATCAGGGGGCGTGCGTCACGGAATTTTCAAAAAATAAAGAGTGAACAAATAAAAAATTCTGGTAAAACTCCTGCTTCGCCTGGAACATTACTTGTGTCTTTCTTTAATGATTGTATCCGCTTTATCTGGCGTGATGGCGGAGCGCAGTACCTTGGGAATAGGTTCGTGAGAAATTATTCAAAGAAAGGAGGTGCCTTTTGCCATTCTAAAGAGTTCTCGTGTTAAAGCGCTCTATCTTAAAAAGGCAGTTGTAAAAAGTTTTTAACGCAAAGGAATTAATCAGCTGCAATCCTTATTAACATAAAACTAGAATGCTCTAAGATTAGAAACTATCTCAGAAAAAAGCAAGGTCCGCCATGGCACTACCTGTCTTATAATAAGGTAAGGCTGGTTAACCCCTGGTAAAGTCTATAGAATAGAAGAAGAGAGAAACTAACTCTAATAAGGGGTGGTGCCGCCCCATCTCAGACTCATCAACCCTAAGAATTATAGAGATCTGTCGTCTACCTATAAGAGCTGCGTGCAAAGACTCTAAGGGGTCAAGTCATGCATACAAGCAACCCTCTTTCACTTGAGAGGAGAGGCTTCCTCTATTAATTTAGGCGCTTCTTTACAGAGCATATCTTTCGTTCTCATTATTATAGATCCATTCTAGACTAAAGGGGTAGTAGTCTTCACAAGAGTTCAACGCTATACCATAGGAAAAAGGGCTCGACCAGAGGTTAAAATGCCCAAAAAAGACAGGAAATATGAGACCCGAAAGCAGCTAAAAATGGCAACAGCGTCTCAGAGGCCGCTTTCCTTTAGACAAAGTAGAAGCAGGACCTTCGACATAGTTTCATCCCAAGGGCTTGTCTTTCGTGGATTTTGCTTTAGGCACTTTTTGTACTTTTTCGGAGGAAGGTGCAAAAAAGGTGAACCAAAGGAAGAGGGGATTTATCCTGTCGACCGGAAGGGAGATAAGCCCGAAGAAAGGGGGATTGACCGAGGTACGAGGGAGAGGAGGTAGAGTGCAGCTTACTCTCTTATTAGCGAGGCGAGAGGAAAGAAGTAGAGGGTGAAAGAGCGACTGAAGAATGAAGGAGATAGCCAGGAATCTCGATCGTTAGTGAGAGGAAAAAGGCTCAGCTTCAGTATGAGGGCGAGGGTGAAAGAGCGACTGAAGAATGAAGGAGATAGCCTGGAAGGAGCTCGACTGCTAAGAAGAGGATAAAGAGGCTCTACTGACAAAGGAAGTGGAGGAGAAGACTTCCATTTGCCTTAAAGGGGAGGATAAGGGCTCGAACAAAGTGAGAGGAGAAGGCTCGACTGCCAAGGAGAGGACCCGAAAGGGGGCGAGACTGATAAGGATCGGGTTAAATAGCTCGACCGGAGGAAGAGGAAAAAGGCTCGACCAAAGGGAGAGGAGCGTAGCCTGGCGACTGCTAAGGAGATAAGCCCGGGTCTTTTGGCTTGGGGTTGAGCATGCGATGAAACCATTTACCTCGGAAAGCCAACCCTAAAAGAGCATGTGGAACTAATGGTAGAACCTCTTTGGACAATCTAGGATACGGCATATCTATCTTCGTGCGCCCTTCGCCTTAAACTATGAGACGGCGTAGAGGATAGGACCTTATTCATGTATCTCCCTCTTGGAAAAATACTCCCACTCCTCGCCCGCATACTACAGCGACCCATCTCATCAAACAACAGCAGGAGCCTTGCTTCCGGGCTCATATGGATCCGGAAAGACTTCCTTTGATTCTTGTTCCGACAATGTCTATGACCGGCCGGGGAAGCTCGACAGCTAACGACGAGAGGTATAACAAGGGTATATAAAGCAAGAAGAGAGTTAAAAAAGGGGAGTGCTCGCATAGACAAAGAAGAAGAGGTACGAGAAGCTGACAAGGAAAGGTATGAAATTGGATCAACCAAGCGGCATAAAGGGCGAGTCATCTCTCTTTCAGCGGGCCCTCTTTATGAAAAGAAGTTAGCAACCATAACCTTGAAATGCAAATGGAATTTAATAGAGGTACTTACAGCCGAAGTCATGACGGTACTTTGCCTTTGTTATAATAGAAACAGATGCATGTAGCCATGTGCCTCTCGTATTCAATCAAGTCCCACTCCCTACTTTCTCCTTCCTAGTCTACACCTTCCGATGTTCGACAAGGTCCTATATATATAACCTAAGTAAGAAGCCTCCTATCCCCCTCTTATTGTTATAACGAACGGATTAGTCGAGTCCGCTAAAGCATCCTTCTCTCATTCCAAATCTAGATTTAATTTTAAAGAAAGGCAGTCGATAAGCTAGAGAAGCAGGACCCTCCCTTCTTAAATTAACAACTTTACTTGTCTCTAGACAGTCAGCCCGCACCACCGCCCTTTTTGTAGCACTCTAAGGTTGGTGCACGATTGATTCTCAGAAAAAGGGAGGCGTGAAGAAGGCTTTCTCACAGCTTCTTATGGGAGGACCTCTTCAAAAGACGAAAATAATAAATCAAGGTTGGTATTGATTGTAAAGATTTTCCCAAGACTCAAATCCCTTTTACCCCAACTACTACTAGAGGACAAGAGTTGTTGTTACGATGAGCAGTATGCTGTTGGCGAATGTCTTCTCACCTTATTGAATGAAGCAGACTACTGTTTTGTTGAAGGAGCGGAATCATGAAGAATATAATAGGAAAGAGAAGTGGGCTAGATTCTTTTCTAATAGGAGAAGTTCTTGGCACGAAAAGTCCAAAGAAAGAACGCACTTTCATTCGATCGAAAAGAACACAGAAAAGAATACGAATAAGAAAGAAGCAACAAGGGAAGAAGAGTACGGGGACGCAGGCGAAGCAGATGCTGGTATCTCTGCGTGAACATAAGTTGATGGGCTTCCTCCGGAAGAAGAGGCAAGAAAAGACAAAGAAGATGAGTTACCTCGGTCAGGACATTCCCTCCATTCTTAACTTTCTTTATGTAAAAAGAAAGCCTTCGCCCCTAGAAAAAGAAAGAGAAGTGAAACTTGCGCTTTCAACTTATCTACTTTTCTTTATAAGTGTACGTCGTGATAGGATTGATTCTCTTTCTTAGGATCTTCGGGAACGTAAAAGAAAAGAAGGCGAGACCCCTTTCTAGTGCCTTCGTTCACACTAGATGCCTTTACCTCTCTTTATGAAGGGGTAGATCTTCACCCGTATACGTCGCTTCCTTCTCTCTGAACTAGGATCACATAGATTGGAGAGCTTTCTAAAAAGAATTAAGTCACAACTCGATGCCAACAAACTGCCTACATAGACAGGCTTTGCCACCCGCGCATTATAAATGGGACAAGTGATATGTCTGTTATGATAGAGCAAAGACTTGGCTGCTGAAAATAAAGAGGTAAACGAGCAATCGCCCAAGGGTACTTCCCCTTTTTAGGTTAGAAATCTTACTTTGGCTGAAGATTGGAAGAAAGGTCAAGTGAATTGCTAAGACTTCCCACAGGGGCGAGTTCTTAGAGCTCTACTGCCAGCTTAAAAAGAAGATAGCCGCTGCTGCCCACTTAGATTCAATCAGTCAGCTAGAAGACAAAAAGAAGCAGACAAGAGGGAGGAAGCCGGGGAATAGCCTCATATTCCCGCCGAAGAGAGAGGGGTGCGTAAAAAGAGGAAAAACGGCTTCACTTATCATGTGAAAAAGCACGTTTACCTTTTTTTGTTTAAAGAAGGACATGTCATCCGGGGAAGTTTTTATATCTGAAAAGGATGCATCTGGTCAGGTTTTTCTGGGTTTGGGCTGGTTAGGAAAACAAAGTCTTTGCCATTGAAAAGCGGATTGGCGTGGCACACACATATTAAGTTAAAAGAAAAGAAGTGTTTAGATGGCGTACGGCCTTTGCAGACAGAGGCCTCTTTTACCTACTTGCTTAAATACAAAGAGCTAGTACGAATGGTTGTCAAATAAGATAAGTTGGAATAAGAGGAAGGTGCGCGGGCAGAGGTCCTTCTCCCTAATAAAAGGAAATTAAACTCTTAAACCTGCCGTTGACGAAGCACAAAAGGCTAGTGCATGAAAGGGGCAGTACACACGAGCGGTCTTTGGTCCCAATCCGCTTTTGAAAAGAAAGAGCCAGTCGTCTATTTAACTTGGAGTAAGGTCCATGCGCATGGTGGTGAAGAATCTCCTACTAGAAGCAAACACTGTTAAAGTCAGAGAGGCGTAATCCATTTATTGGCAAGAAGGTCTGGTCGAGAGGCGATATAGAACCTTCTGGGGGACAACCTCGCAGCTAAAGGACAGGGGAAGTTAAGGTCTGCGCGCTTCAAGTAGGGAAGTTCAGAAGCTCTCTCGCTTTAATAAGTAAGGAAGACTCTGCCCTTTGATTTACCGGTTTACTAATTCAAAGAAAGAATCTTAGCGCTTTCGTAATCTTGCTCGATGAATCAAAACGAAGCACGATGCCTTTAGTTTAGCCTTAAAGTTGTCCAAATCCAATCTTATCTTATCCTTTCTAAGCGAAGACGCTTTCTTATCCATGCCAATCAATCAACTTAGCTCCCGAATTAAAGGGATCGTAACATGATATTAGACTTCGAGCCTTCGTTTATGGTGGAGAGCTGAAGCCAGTGACGCCTCCCAGAAAAGAATTTTAGAATTCTATCCTTCTCGCCATCATACTGAAGTCGAGCTATTTAAACCTTGTCAGTCGTCCGCCCCGCTCCTCTCGCTGCCGCTCGAGTCTCTTCCATTAATATATATATTAATTCTTTGAGCAAGATGGAATTTCACTTCTTTTTTCTAGTTTCGTCGCCTCATAGCGAACTCACGGGGTCTCGCAGTCTTGTGGTAAGGGTAAGGTTAACTGTCGACGAGCTTGCATTTAATCTCTTCTGGGCTATAGACCCGCCCCGGATTCATGGGCATCCTTCTGAATGCGAGCGCGTGGGCATAAAGAGTGCTTGACTTTTTGAGTTGGATCAACAACGCCTTTCCTTTTTTAGGATTATTATCCGATATAATATAGTTAAGATAAGAAGGAGCAGCAATTGAGCTACATTTAGCTTAGGGATGCGATTGAACTAGGATTAAGTTGGGTCGACAAATGAAAACAGACTCTTTATGGTCCACTTGCTTTCTCAACTCCGAACCCACCCTCTTGCCGAGGAGGCTGCCGGGGAGAAAAGAGAAAGAGGCCCTGTCTAGGGAGGAGTCATTCCATCTTAATCAGTCCATGTAATAGATTTCTCAATCGGGTCCGGATAGCGAAGGCAGGGAGCAGCTCAAAAGAAAAGTTCGCGTGCGGTATTCAGAAAGCCTGCTTTGAATAAAGAATCCGTTCAATGAATCAAAGCAGGATTGCAGCCGAAGTATTGGGCTTTGTCAGTCTTTTCCTAAACAGAGATCGGGATATTGGCTTTAGGTTGAGAGGTTGCTCGCCTTCACTTCTATCTTAGCTTCTGAGGAACCTCTTTTGCCGGGAGTAGTCAGACTATCGGGGCGTCGCCGATGATGTCTACGAGGACAAGTCTTCTCTCTTTACGAAGTCCGCTAACGAACTCTTCCCTATGAAGCCAAGCAACACCTTTAATAGGTACCATTCCGGTTACGCACCTTCCAAAACATTATCCGCAACGTCTTTAGCCCCTAAATTAGCCGCTACTTTACCAGCTTGTTCATCGACATCGCGCTTGTAGAAAGATCTTCAATCACGCAAGTTCTTTCCTTAACTGGAAGCTCTTATATCCGAGGAACCGCCGTCTTGCGTATGCACACCCATCTTTAAAGGAGAAAGTTCTTACATTCTCTCCTACTTCACGAACAAAAGAACATGTAAACAGTGTGTTTGAAAGCCATCTCCCCGGTCGCGCTAACCCAGCTATCCAAGGAAAGTAGGAGCGTCCTTACTTATTTTAGCAGAAGCTGCAAGCGTACCTCCCTAGCTAGAGGCCTAAGACTTTAGCCATAGGAATCCGGTTTGCGAGAAAAGTAGTTCAGAAATTCTTCTCTCGCCATCATTCAACAACTCCCTGGAGGACACGAAAAAAAATGTAAAGTAAGTACCTGGTGGTAAGAACGTTCCATAGGGGCCTTCACACACATTAATACAAACGAGAGAAGAGAGTCGAGTTCATACAAACGAGAGGACCCGGAGGCGAGAGAAAGTTCTCGGAGGCGAGAGAACCCGAAGGAGCGTAGCCGTCGACCAGCGGGAGATAGCCTGTTAAGGTGATAGAAAAGAGAGTCGAGTTCATACAAAGGAAAGGACCCGGAGGCGAGAGAAACGACACTTGTGGACTCGACCGTTAGTGAGAGGGGATTTATCCTGTCGACCACAGGGAGATAAGCCCTAAAGGTGGGGGGGGGGGGGGGAGGGGGGGTGACTGAGGAACGAAAGAGCGACTGAAGAATGAAGGAGAAAAAAATGAGACTCGAGCATAGCGATAGGAGAAAGGCTCGACTGTTAAGGAGAGGAGATAGCTTGAGCGAGAGTCTCGCCCCCCTCCACTTCATGCTTCAGCGGAGCCTCCTTATTTCCTCGTCTTCGTACCTCAGCCTCCCCCCTAAAGGGCCTTTCGGGTCCTTTTAGTCGAGTCTCTTTTCTTTGCAATCGAGCTTGGGTAAACCCTAACCGCATGCTGGAATCGGACTTAAGTTAGCTGTATGTAATAGCTGTATGGAAGGGATTTCACTCAGCAGACATTTCTCGAAGAGTCAAGGCGAAAGGCTTCCCTTTGGCATCGGCAGCAGAGTCTTAACAAGTAGCTAGCTGTGCTTGGGACTGAAAAAAGAAGAGTAAGGAACTTGTTAAGATGGTTGAAGAAAGGCTTGACTTTTTCTTTGTTTGTAAGTGCTCTGAACAAGAGACGGCTGGACGATGCGTTATACAATGTGTCACTGTCTTTCCTAGTCATAGTAGTGGGCTTCGGAGCAGCTTCTTAGCATTCGTGATAGGAGTCGTCAAAGATTTGTGCTAACTCATCGGAAACCTCCTTTGTTCATCAGAGATACACTAGGTGTGATTTCTTTTTATTCTATATCATAACCACGGCTTACTACCGTGTCTACGAATCCTGCTATTCAAGAAGAAAGAAGAGGGGTAAGACTTAGAAAAGCCGCTAGATGCTACTATTTTATGGTTTAATTAATCTGTCGATCCTCATTCGCAGCAATTGCCACTTATCCCTTTGTAAGTCAGACTGATCCAGTCCGTAACCACCCATCTCTTCTTATATTAGAAAATACACGAACTAGCCTGCTTTCGTCGCCACGATAAGAAGGTGAGACTTCTCAAGTAAGAATCTCTCTTCCTCACAACGAGTTGATGGGACAGGACAAGAGCCTAAATCTTTTCTCAGAGTTCTTAATTACATTGCTTTCACGCAACCAATCTCTTAAAGGGCGGGACCTGCGTGCACTCTCTACTAGGGTAAGCGCCAATCTCACCATCTTTCTTATGAATTTGCTCTTCTAGTTATTCATCGACTCTTAGAACTAGAAACTAGTCAGCCTGACTGACTCTATTATTAAAAACAAGGTGCAAGTAGAATACACGTCATCTCCAGTCCCACACAAAAAAAAGAAGTCTATAGAATGGAAGCTCTCTCATAAACCCTATTAATATAACATAAGTAGTAGTATAGAACAAAAAGAGATTGATCAAAACACAGGAAAGCCCTACTAGAGCAATCTCATCATCGTATTAACTTTTCGATTGAACCGAGTTCTTGAACAAACTCCCATCTTTTACTTCTTTCTTTGTCTTTGTGCTAAGTTCACACGAAGAGAGAGACTCGAGCGGCAGCGAGAGGAGCGGGGTGAAGGTTGAAGCACGAAGCCGAGGAGAAAGGCTCGAACAAAGGGAGATGAGAGTTTACGAGGTCGACTGCCAAGGAGAGGATAAGGAGGTCGACTGCCAAGGAGACGGGAAGAAGACTGACAAGGAGATAGGATGCAGACTGGCGACCATAGGACCCGGAGGGCGGACGACTGACAAGGGCCCGGAGGGGTATTGACCGAGGAGAGAGAATCGAGGTCGACTGAAAGGGTAAGGGCTCGGCTTCAGTATGAGGACGAGGACAGGAAAGAGGGAGAGGAGGTAGAGTAGAGAGGGCGAACGCCAGTGAGACAGGGGGCAAGTGCATACAAAAGAAGCCAAACAAAGACAAGAATTTAAGCGAAAAATACAATGTCTTTTTCACTTCTTTTACGAAAAAGTAACCGAAAAAGAAAGAGAAAGGACTGTCTTTTAACTGCACTATCTAGATTAGGCCCCCACTCCCCGTAGAACTTCGCCCGACGAGCTTTTCACGGCCGGGCCTCAAGTTACTACTCGACTCTAGTTACCAATCTCCTCTCTACTCTACTTGTTGAAACTCTTTACCCTCCCAAATGAACTCGCTTTCTGAGACTGAAGTCGATTACCACGCCCCGCACTCCCGATATTGACTCGGTGACGAAACCCCTAATTCCTCGGGTAAGTGGTAAGTAGAGTGCTGCTTGAAAGAGAGGTTCATTGGAACGTATTAAATAGAGATCAACTTCTTACGTTAAAACAAGATCTTCGAACTGATGCGAATTCATATAAGCTTCTTCATTCTTATATACGTATATGGTAATAGGGATTTTTCGTCATTTCTTGTTGAAAACTTGGCTCTGTCTTGCTTTGGATTGAAGCTCTTTTTGCCTTAAATACTCTCTATTTGGGCTCTCTTTTTGCCTTAAAAAGTACCGTTTTCTTTTCTCAATTTAATGTCAATTTAATGTACTTTTTTCTTGTCGAAATTGCACGTACTTTATTAAGCAAAGAAAGTAGTTTAACAAGAAGCGAAAAGCAGCCTCAAACTCAGAAAGACTGATTCATTCTTATATACGTATATGGTAATAAAGATTTTAAGCTGCTTTCACTGTGCTTTTCTCTTCAGATTGGACTGATCTTTGTCTTCTTTTCTTTTGTAATTCTCTTGACTTTTTACAATTGCTTGAACTTCATCTTGCACTTCTAGAGGAGTTTAGACGTTGAAAGAAGATGTCTACGAAAAAGAAAAAAAGAGAAAGCACGAATTGGGTTCATCTGAAGTATGAAGATGAGGATAAGGGCTCGACTAGAAGGAGAGAGGATAAGGGCTCGAATTGAAGATAAAGTCAGAATCTTTTCTGTTCTTTTTCCTTTTCTTTTGTTATCTCGTTATGAAAAAGTCAGAATATCAGAAATGGTCACCCATCAGAAAGACTGCATAGGAGGTAGCGTAGAGATAGGAAAAGAAGTTCGGAAGAAGAGAAAAGATAAAGGCAAGCTTTGTGCTCACATCTCCTTTCTCTCAAACCAAAGTCAAGTCCCGAGGAAGCGCTTTGGGAATTTTCTTAATCATGAAGATTTTCGTCTTACAAGAAAAGGAAAAAGAAAGTCTTTAATGATGGAAGAACGTTGGTGAGGAAAGAGGCCTGGTCAGTCTTTCTTAGACACATGCCCTACTTGACTTTCTTTCTTTATAGGCAGACTTTGGGCAAACTTTTCATGCATTTTTTCTTTAAACCCCCGTCAATTCTGACAGAAATTCCCAAAAAGCTCTTTTTTAGGCAAATACAAAGGATCTTTATCTTTCGTCTAAACCTAGACCTTGTTAGAAAGTCTGCTTCTTTTCCTAAGCCAGTCCTGTCCAGCGAATAGAATCTTTTTCTACCAAATGCAGTTCACGAAAGAGCTTCTTTTGTCTTGCTCGGTAGTATCTTTCTAGAGGGCCTATTTACTCTCCTCTTGACTTCTATGGTTCTGAACTTCGAAAAGAGGCAGTCAGAAAGAAAGGGAACTCTCTCTCAGTAGCTGGCCGTAGACTCGGACTGGGCTAGAATAGCAAGACTGAGAAAAGAAGGAAGAAAGAAGCAGACTTTCTACTACTTTTTCTCTTTACTTTAGGATGCGATGCAAGGAAGGAAGAAGAAAGTCAGTCGGGCGCCTTCAAATCTCACCTCTTCTTTATCAAATCTCACCTCTTCTTTATATAAGTAAGTAGGTAAGTAATCATTCGCCACGCGTCGTCAATTAACCTATCCTGTCTTCGGAACTAGGCCTTTCTTCGTTCGTTTACCTCTCTCTTTGTCATTGTTCTGCGAATATCCTTGAAAACTTCCTATAGACTCTTCTTGTTCTTTTCTCTTGTCTTATTCTTATCTTGTCCTGTCTTTTTAGGGTTAGGTATTTAGGCTTTGGTCTTGGCGTTCTCTCCCCGGGAGTAGGGCTTAATTTCCTAACAGAGGCTCTCAAAAGGTTTCTATAACTCAAGATGTACAAGAATCCTTCTCACAAAGATCGGAATGCAACGCTCCATTAAAGGGGGCACTGACTTGTAGCCCGTAACAACCTACTCTACTTGAAACAACACCCTAATCATTACACTCATTCCACCCCTCTCCTCCGGTACTTTCATCGCTACGCTTGAGCCTATATCCCTTCCATCTAGTCGAGCCTTTTCGCCTTGCCTTACTATAAAAGAGAGGAATGCATATCTACCAGTTATAGAACTTCTTGCGCTCCTTTTTGCCTTTCGCGTCCGAGTGGAGACATTTCACCAATTTCCTTAGCAGTAGAGATTAGATTTTAAGACCAAGCGGGATAGTGGTGTTAACAGCAAATGAGAGACTTATAAGAGAAGCGCTAGATAAAGAAGTTCTTATCTTACATACATTATTTATCCAAATGCAAAAGCTATTATAAAACTCAAGTGCTATTGAGAATAGGATTTAGCAAGCAAGTGCACGTCATCCCACGAACACATATTCGCTCGCTACATACCTTTCGTTCTTTCCACTCTTTCTTATCGCTGCTTCGTAACTCTGGCCTTTCACTTTTAGTGTTAGACTCGCTTAGTCGAGCTTCTAAATCCTTCGAGATGTCTTACTTATCAAACTCCCTGTTCCACTTTGAGAAGAGAGGATTCTTTTTCCAGAAAACGGGGTAAAGATGGGCTTCTTTATACTGTGTAGAAAAAGGTTATGTTTATACCGATAATTTTCTTTGATACCATTAAAAGAGATCTCTCTGCTAACCCAACCCCGGGGGAGACTTCACATCTAGCTAATCTAACAACTGTCTATAAGCAGTCAAAACTCCTTTCCGTTACTTACTTTAGACGAAGTCTTTAGCTTTCTAATTTTACTACTTGTTTATCTTACAAGGAGGTTCCTATCTACAAGAATAAAGGGCGGAGTCATATTACCGGCGGCCGAAGTAAGCCTTCTTTATTTAAACCACACCACTTAAGCTGTTTGTTGAAGTGGAAGCAAGGCGTAGATTGAAAAGAGAGGAGGCTCTGCTGAGGAAAGAGGGGGAGGACCAGCAGGGGGGTGCCCGGAGGATTGATTCATAAAGACGAGACTGAGAAGTAGAGATAGAGAGAAGAAGTTAAGCTATGAGAATCTTCCCTCCAGAAGAAAAAGTCTGCATGTATTCCTATCTACTATAAAATATGAGTCTAATATAGTAGAAGCAAGGCTGCTGCTAGAAGAGGGCATCTCTATAATTATAATGCAAAGATGAAAAGCCACAGTTTCAAGAGCAGGATGTTTTACGTCAGCCGCTGATCGAGCTACTTCCTATTCTCTCTTTCTCCCTCAAAGGGGCTGTGCTTTGAGAACGCTATAATTTGCAGAGCAATCAGTTTAAGATTTTGAACTCTTCCTCTTTTGGAAAAGTTTCTCTAGTATCGAACTAGACTAGGCCGAGAAAGCCCTTCCCAGAAATAAAGGAAGACTTTGGGCGGCGGCTCTCTTATACTATTAGATTGTTTATGTCTACGAAAGACTCACTTTCTCTCTTTCCTATATATTCTATGGTAGGATCTGATTTTAATTTTCTCCTCTAAGATATATAAATAGGAAATGCGCTGAAGGATGGTAATGGGCTTAAGACAATCTTTTTCGTAACGCTTTGCTTTTTGCTTGTCAATCGGAGGCTTTACGAAATAAAGAGAAAGAACATGATCCCTTTCTTTATTAGAACTTCTCATATCATATATAGGGGAGGGCAGATTAATTCAATTAAGAAGAATCCTCCCCCAAGCCTTACAGTTCATAGGGCTCGAACAAGACTCATCAATCTTGGAACTCTCGACGGGGACTGGCAATAGACTCGTGTACAAAAGCTGACACAGAATAAATGGGTGGGGATTGAGAAGAAGTAAGCGCATGACACCACTAAACTCTCTTTTCGTTGACTTGATGACTTCCCCTTGTAGCCGCTCCTGGTAAGCCTTCTCCCTTTCCCGGCACCTCAGAAAAGAGGGTCTTAGCAAGAATTAGCATGGAAATCCCATCCGACATTTTACTGGCTGCCGGAAGCCTTTCCTTTCCTTCCTAACCCATTAGATTAAATTGCAACTTCTGCTGCTCCTATTAACTTCTATTAACTTAATATAAACTCACTTTTTAATCTTTATGTAATGTGTACGGAACATGGGAGGTGTCAAGGAGAAGGCGCAGAGAGAGCCGAGTGGGAGGAGAAGGTAAAGACTGCAGTATGAAATAGAGGGGAGGGTCGGACATGTAATTCGCGCCCATAGGGATAGGGAAGTAAAGGTCTTCTGCCGCTCTTTGTCCTGTTTTTGCTTAGATATCTCACTCGCAATTTCAGATTTTTTGTATTTCCAACTTGCCCCTTTTTCTTTACATTAGAGCCTTGAAATTCCTAGATTACGCTCGCTAAGCACAACAAAGACTACAATTAGAGGCTTCCCGCCATGACGGGCCTAGACTAGACAGGTAACAAAAAGGGTCCTCCTAGTCTTAGATCAGTCCACCTCCCACTTACTTTATGTTTTTGGGAGATCTCTCCTCCAGCCAGCCTGTTCGCTTTAGGTAGTCTTAGTGATTGTCCTTCGTTGCTAGGCCGATAGTGCAGAAAGCCCCAACTTTTATCTTAGGGAATCTGCCATGTGGCGAGTAGTAGACCCCAAAAAGAGGTATCTTTAGCTCAGTATAAAGTGAGCACGAGAGCTTTTCACTTTTCTTTTCTTACATTCCTTATTTTGCTAACTCAACGGCTCTGTTTTAGCCCACTTTTTCAGTTTATTCGAATCCATTAAAAAAGAGCGGTAGAGTTAAATTCGCAAAATCACAGTGTAGGTATATGTTTTCAGTTCTGATTTGTACATACTGTTAATCTATGAAGTACATATAACATATTTATCTTTTATAATCAACCATCGGACCACTGTAACCGTCACCATAATCACCGTGAATGTCGACAGAGACACGGTTTCATGCTCTGTTCGTGATATTTCGTGTTTGTTTTATTTATTATTTGGGTCGTCTATGAACGTGAGTCCATGATGGGCGGTAGTGTGGTGGTGGTTGTAGGGGTGGCGTGTGGTGGTTGAAAAAGCGTAGTTTAGAGAGAGATATAGGCGGGTCAGAATATGTACAGAAACAGGGTTTTACAGGTGGGTGAGCGCGAGGTTTTGTAATGGTTGTTTCGAAGGCTGGAGTGGTGTCGAAGGTGAGTGTTTGGCACCAGGGGTTAGTGTGTGGTGTGAGGTGTCGAGTCTAGTGGTTGGTTGGGATAGGTGTGGTGTTAGTTAGTGGTTAAGGGCGTGGTTATAGGTGGGGGTTGAACCACGGGAAACGGGAACATGGGGTTGTAGTCGTGACCAGGGTGTTTTGGGGCTGGTGTCGATGGCTTTATGGGTCGAGTCAGGGATGTTGGTAGGTGTCAATAGGTGCACCATAGTTCAGGGATGGTAGTCACAGTGGTGTGTTGGTGGGTAAGGTGGCAGGAAGGTGTCGAAGCGGGCTGGAAGTAGGCTGGTCAGGGGTGTCGGTTACGGTCGTGTTCGCATTTTGCTGCTGCTGTTGCGTTTTACTTGTTAATTTTATTATCTCTTATCATCATTGTTTTATTATTAGAATTGTTTTATTATTATTATTAATGGTAATATTATTATTATGATTGGTTAATTTTTATGTTAATGATATTGTTAATATTATTAATCATGTTTAGCAATGAGTATTATTATATTATTATTATTATTATTATTATGTTTGTTCTTAATTATTCATGTTGTTGTGATATTGATTAGTGATAATCGATTAATTGATCGTATGCTATTTTTAGTAAATCTATAAATAGTAAGTTATATTGACTAATAATAATTGATGTATAGTTAAATTATGATAATTGGTTGTAGATGGGTATGTTTATATGTATATAATCACAATGTGTTGTACGTAAATCTTTATGAGCATGATCAAGCTAATTTATTAGTTCGTATACTTTATAACTTGTCCTGTTTTGAAGTTTTATGATTTTAATAATAAAATCCGTATCTCCATGATTTTGATACGTAGGTGACAAGTAACTGTTATTTTTTTATGGTCGATAATTTATATAATTCTTTATTTAATTAGAATGGTTGCTAAGAAATAATTGATACGGACTCGTTATGCGTAATATATTAATTAAGTAATTAATTGGAATGATGGATATATTATGTTAGTTGCGTGATTGTATTAGTTAGTAATTAAGTATATGATTTTATTAGGTGTTGAGTATGAGATGGAGTGATGCTACTGGTTGGGTGTTAGCTGCATGATGGGACTATATTTGCTATCCAGGTAGGATACACTGACACCATACTCTATGATGTGTTATGAATGGATGTTGGATTGTGTGTATTGGATGCTGAACATGATTTATATGAGAATGATATTGGTTGGTTTGAGTGTTGATTATTATTATTATTGGTATGCGCATTGCATCATTTAATAGCATGATTGATTAAGAGTATTGTTGCATTCACGAGCATGGCATGTGCATTGGATACAGATTTGAGATGATGAGATATTATTGGGCCCAAACTAGTTCTGCAGAACTAGACCTGGTGACCTCAGCTGTTATGCTGGTGTTCGGTGACGACCGATTATAGTCTGCCGGGAGGTTCGGTATGGCTTGGTGTTTCGGGTTATGATTGGTGTTTCGGGTTGTGATTGAGCTCAGTAGTGGCATGGCACTTGCATATCATCATTTGTTGCATTGTGATTTTTGTGTTATCCTACTCAACCGCGAGGTTGACAGTGTATTCGTGTACACCTACGATGATCCGGAATAAGGAGTAGATTCTACAGGTCAGAGACAGATGGATTAGGAGCTTGGGCATGGAGAGAGACATGGCTTGGACCTACTTAGAATTAGATCACATACTTAGATGTTATCAGTTGTACTTTTGTTCTTTGCGTAGTAGTTGTAATATTAAAAGTTCAAATTTAATCAGTTTTATATAAAATACTTTGGTTTGTTTTACTTTGTTATTCACTACCTCGGACATTCCGAGATGGTAACAACTCTATTTATTTGAGAATGTCTTGCTAAAGGCTCTTAAATAAATGGGGGTGTTACATCCATACCTTTAATGGTATCGTTCCATCACTCGTCTAGTGGTTAGCCCGCTTAGTGTCGAACAACAATCAAGAGACCTCCATGAGTTGCATCACAACTTATATCCGAATGCGGCAGAAAACATGTTAATTGTAAGTATTTTGAGTGCCTTTGTTTAATTTAAGTACCTTTGTTTTATTTGAACAACTTTTAAGTAATATGCTATTTGTTCAACTTTTGTAGAGTGAGGGTCATGTATTCAACTACAACCATGCTACAACTATGCTTGGTAACATGCCAGATGATGTTCCACTAGCACATGTGGACTTGGTGCGTGAGATGAAAGAAATGTCGCTCAGGATTCGGGGCTTCCTCATATTGCACAAAGCCTCCCAACTGTTTCCCTATGCGCCTTAAGTTCTCCATGTTTGAACGCTCTCTAATGGGGAAATCGTAAACCCTAGCCCATAACGGAACTAAATAAAGTGGAGTATCCGTTATCATATCATCCTCAATAGGATCATCAAAACGCCAAACAAATTTATCAAAGTGCCAAGGTTGCCCTTCTAGCACCTTTGCTTTGTCCCAAGCATCTTCAAATTTAAAGACGAATTTTCCGTCTTTCCATCGATTAGGTTACCGACGACTATATGTTTAGGGTTCCATAATTTAATCATAGTGTTTACTGAAACTTTTGCATTAACAACTTTTGATGTCCAGATTCGACCAACGAGAATAGCCTGCTCCCTCACCGATGTCGCAGACCCACCCCCCTCCTCCCACACGAATGTCTCACTACCCATAGGTTCTTTGCCTTTACGTCGACTCCCAATCTCCTCCATCTAGGGAAGTCACAAAGTCCAAAAAACCCTTAACCTACCAAGGGAGAATCAAAAAAGAAAACCGTAATGAAAAGAGAACAACTTACGCGAGAACCGCAGACCAAGGCCTTCACGGAAGAAGGAAGAGAAAACGAAGACTAAGCTAAGATGGAAACCCACATAGGAAACCCTAGAGGGAAAAATAATACTCCCTCCAATTCACTCTAAACTTCCCCCTACCCCAAATCACAGTTTTTAAGAAAATTTATTAAAGAAGTAATAAAATGTACACTTTGACTTGTATGTAGGAAAGAGAAACATTAATTAATTAAAGTTAACCTAAAAGAATGGGCCAGGGGAGTGACATTCTTTGTAAATAAGAAAACATAACAAGGATCCCATGATCATTTAGTAGCCCAAAAAGTTACCAAATAAGAAAAGAGAGAAGAAAACGTGACTATCGTCAATAAGGAAAGAGGGAAGAATAGACTGAATAAGGCCCTGTTCTTTTGGACTTATTTTTGCTTAATTTAAGTTAAGTTCAACAAAAATAAGTTAAGTTCAGAAAAGTTCAGCAAAAATAAGTTAAGTTCAGCAAAAATAAGTTAAGTTAAGTTCAGCAAAAATAAGTTCAGAAAAGTTCAGCAAAAATAAGTTAAGTTCAGCGAAAATAAGTTAAGTTAAGTTCAGCAAAAATAAGTTCAGAAAAGTTAAGCAAAAATAAATTCAGAAAAGTTAAGCAAATACTCATACCCGTTTATAGTATTGACAAGTTTTGAAAAATAAGATTTTCACTAATTCTCTCGTACAAACGTCTCATGTGCGACCAATTTTTTAAATTATCCAAAAGTGTCACTATTAACAAAAGAATTGTCGGGCTTTGAAAAAAATAAACGGGTTAACAATTACACACAATAATTCTCGTACGACTTTTATTAAAATCGAAGCAAAAAATAAGACATTATTTAAGCTAAACATAATCAAAGATGTTTAGCGCGACAATGAATTTGACGGTGTAAGCGCAAATGAAGACGGGGAAGTGAAAAGGAGGGAAGTGAAGAGGATGCTTATAATATAAAAATAGATTATTAAAAAAAATTGTGATATGTAATTTACTTTTTAATTATGTATTGATGTAAGATAATGAACATATTATATTTATATAAATATAAAGGAACTAATATTATTATTGTTATTATTATTAATATTATTATTATTATTATTAAAGTTAATATTTATTTAGTTCGAAAAAGCTAGACTCATATAAGTTAAGCTCAGAAAAGTTAAGTTCAGCAAAAATAAGTTCAGAAAAGTTCAGCAAAAATAAGTTAAGTTCAGAAAAAAAATGTTAAGTTAAGTTCAGCAAAAATAAGTTCAGAAAAGTTCAGCAAAAATAAGTTCAGAAAAATTCAGCAAATATAAGTTAATTTCAGAAAAACTCAGAGAAAATAAGTTAGGTTAAGTTAAGTTAAACAAAAATAAGTACAAAAGAACATGGACTTTCGAACTAAATAAATATTAACTTAAATAATATAAATAATAATAAAAATAATAGTAATAATAATAATAGTTTCTTTTTATATATATAAATATAGTATGTTCATTATCTTACTTCAATACATAATTAAAAAGTAAATCACATGTCACAATTTTTGTTAATAATATATTTCTATATTATCACATTTTTTTTAATAATCCATTTCTATATAAATATAGTATGTTCATTATCGTAAGAGAATTATTGTGTGTAATTTTTAACCCGTGTATTTTTTGGAAAATCCAATTATTCTTTTGTTAATAGTGACACTTTTGGGTAATTAAAAAAAATGGTCGCACATGAGACGTTTGTACGAGAGAATTTGTGAAAATCTTAAATTTTCAAAACTCGTCAATACTATAAATGGGTATGAGTGTTTGCTTAACTTTTCGGAACTTATTTTTGCTTAACTTTTCTGAACTTAAATTTGCTGAATTTAACTTAACTTACTTTTGTTGAACTTAACTTATTTTTGCTGAACTTTTCTGAATTTAACTTAACTTATTTTTTCTGAACTTAACTTATTTTTGCTGAACAATTCTGAACTTAACTTAATTTTGCTGAACTTAACTTAAATTAAGCAAAAATAAGTCCAAAAGAAGAGGGCCCAAGAGGGAGTACTTCTTTATTTCTTAGTCTATCATTATATTCATTATATATATATATATATATATATATATATATATATATATATATATATATATATATATATATATATATATATATAGAAATAGAAATAGAAATAGGATCATATGAGTTGGGGTATATTTGGTGAGTTACACCTTTGAATCTGGACCATCCATTTTGAGTTGAGATTAGTGGCTGAGATTGAATCTCACAATTAATATATAAACCCAAATTTTAACCGCTCACTTCTTTTTCCCCTCTTTTCAACTGAAAACTGTAAAACCTCCATAATTATACCGAAAAACCTTCATCTTCTCCAATAAAACCTCCATCATCTTCCTCATCTTTTCTTCGTCGATTTGTTCGCTCATTTTCGTCGCTAATCCGTTCATATTCAGGTAATTTTTCGCATTCTTTCTCCAGTAAAACTTTTGATTTCGTTTTTCTTATATTTTCGCTATTTTGTAAGTTTTTTAAGTTGATTTTTGCTGTGTTTTCTGTTGTGTTTTCTGTTGTTATTCTTCAATTTTGAGCAGTTTTTTTCATTAGGTTGTTCAATTAGAGTATTTGTGTACTTTTTTTCTCGTTTTAGCATAATTTTATGGTTTCTTTTCATCTTCTTCTTTGATTTTCGTCAATTTTTTAAAAATATTCGTTTATGTAGTTTTGTTTTACTTAAAACTGGTGTGTAATTCAATTAGTCACTTTGCATTTTGTTTCCAGTTAAAATTAGGGTTTCTTAATTGTATTTTCCATATTTTTACCTAATTTTTGAATTTTAGTGTGTTTTTTATTGTGCTTTTTCTTTAAATTAGCTTAAATTGTTGTTTAATGGAGATAATGTGTGTGTGTGTTATTGTAATATATTGGTGTGGTTATTCTACAGTGATAATGGCACCTAAACGTAAGACCGAGGCTCAAGTTGGTAATAGAGCTGATTTGAAACGTTCAAAAGTAGTTTTCCCAAGGAAGGGGCATAATATTTCCCCTCCAACTCCAATATTGAACATGAAAGTACACTTATTATTCCGTTTTTTAGAGTTTCTGTTGATGCATCACTTTTTTCTTTGCTTTTCAGACAATTATTGTAATCGTCTCAGACTGTTATTGTAATTGTCTACGATTGTTATTGTATTCGTGTAAGACTGTTATTATATTCCCTTTTTTATAATCGTATCAGACAGTTATTGTAACTGTCTCAGACTGTTATTGTAATGGTCTAAGACTGTTATTGTATTCGTGTGAGACTGTTATTGTAATGTTCTAAGACTGTTATTGTATTCCCTTTTTTACTATGATTTACAATAACAGCTATTATGAATACAATAACAGCTATTTTAATGGGTTGTACACAGTTATTTACAATGTGTTTAGACACTTCATTTAAACACAGTTATTGTATTATATAAGTTGTGTTATTGTATTATAAAACTCAGTTATTGTATGCAGTAGTGACTTCATGGGAGTGTTGTTGTATTTTATGCTTCAGTTTGTGTTTATTTAGCTCGTATGGTTCTTTGCAGTGCTTCGAAGATTAAAGTCAGTTGCCGCCCTAATGTCCTAGTCAACCTTTTGCAAAAACTTGGGCCAAACCAGAAAAAGGCAGTTGTTGAGTTGGGGTTTGGTGCTTTACTTGATTTTAAATTGGGTTTGTTGCCATTGCGTGTTATACCACTGTTTGTGAAGCACTTTAATTCAGAAGCTAATTTTTTTGAAGCAAAAGAGATTAAATTCCCTATTAGCAAGGCTGATGTTCATGATATTTTTGGGTTGCCAATTGGGGGTGATAAGGTTGAGGTTGTTTACACGGGTCATAGTGTATTATCTTCCCACGAGACGCTAAAAGATGAATTTAGGAAGAAGTTTGACGTGAAAGGGCCAAATTATGTAACTGTGCCTGCTGTGTTTAGTAAAATAATTGAGATGGGAGATGATGGGGGAGATGAATTTAAGCGCTTGTTTGTGCTTTATGCTATGACAATTGTTCTTGCTCCTCCTTCTGTTTATGGAATCGATTTCTCGCTGCTTAAGGCTGTTCAAAATGTTGAACGTATCCCCCATTTGGATTGGTGTGGTTACGTTTTTGAAAAATTAGTTGAGGGTGTGCAACGGTGTAAAGGCGGGTCATGTACTTTGCGTGGGTGCATACTTGTTGTCATGATAGCATACTTCCACCGGTTGCGTTTCAAGGGTCATTCAATGCCCTCTGAAACTCCTCTTATCAAACATTGGGATGAGGAATCCTTTCTCAGAAGGGGAAAGTTAGAGCTGAGCTCTGGTTCCCTGGGGAATGGGGAATATATCAGTAATGTTTATCCCAAATGGCAACACTCAAAAGCTACAATTAATACTTCGTACAAAGGGAGTTCCGTTGTTGGGAGTTCCGTTGTTGACAAACCTGAACCTGCAAAGAAGTATCTTGAACTACCCAACAGTTTTGATACGGATGAGGTCATTCGATCAAAAGCTTCTGATGTAAGTTTTCTAATTTACATCAATTATAGTTTCCAAGTAGTATAACAATTATTTTAGCTTTTTAAAGTTTTCACTTGTGCAGTTATTACTTGTAGAGTTTCCAAGTGTTATACTTCATTTGTTTTCTTAAAGTTATATTTGTTATTGTATTCCATAATACATGTTATTGTATTCAGTTTCCCATTCTGTAGTACCTGTTATTCTAATTCATAGTAGCTATTATTGTATTCATAATAGCTGTTATTGTAATTCATAATAGCTGTTATTGTATTTATAATAGTTGTTATTGTATTTATAATAGTTGTTATTGTATTCATAATACATGTTATTGTATTCAGTTTTCCATTCTGTAATACCTGTTATTGTAATTCATAATAGCTGTTATTGTATTCATAATAGTTGTTATTGTAGTTCATAATAGCTGTTATTGTATTCATAATAGTTGTTATTGTATTCAGTTTCCCATAATGTAATACCTGTTATTGTAATTCATAATAGCTGTTATTGTATTCATAATAGTTGTTATTGTAATTCATAATAGCTGTTATTGTATTCAGTTTTCCATTCTGTAATACCTGTTATTGTAATTCATAATAGCTGTTATTGTATTCATAATAGTTATTATTTTAATTCATAATAGTTGTTATTGTATTGCATAATACATGTGTATTGTAATTCAATCTAGGTGTTATTGTATTGTATAACAATTATTGTAATGATTTATTATAGTTATTGTTTAACGCCTTTTTATTTTTGTTTTTTAGGTTTCTCAATTACATTTCTTGATGATGAAGAGAGATGTCGAGATATTTCTCCATTTGTACACACAACGAAAAGAAACAATGGAGAAAGAGTCTTGTTCAACTAATGATGCTTCTACTTCTGTGTCATTGGCTTCCCAAACTCCCGCTTTTTTGAATGATGAGAACTCAATGTTCATTAAATACTTTGATTTTATTTGCCAAAAAGCTGAGGAAATCAAAAATGTGGGAAGTAAGTTGCCATTGTACGAAACATTTTGCAAAGAGCATGAAAAGAGTACAGTGGAAACAACGGGGGGTGTGGGCAGTGGTGGAGATAAATTTAAGGTTGTATATTCTCGGAGTAAAAAGAAGTCTGTGGGCAGTCCCATCAATGAAGATCAGGCCGAAGATGGTGATGTGGCAGATCTTGGAGATTTGGGTGATGAAAGAAGTAATGGAGGCAGTCCGATAAATGATGAGGCTGAGGCTGAAGCTGTTGATCTGGAAAATCTAGAAGATTTGGGTGATGAAAGAAGTAATGGTGGCAGTCCGATAAATGATGAGGCTGAGGGTGAAGCTGGTGATCTGGGAAATCTTGAAGATTTGGGTGAGGAAAGAAGTAATGGGGGCAGTCCCATAATTGATGATTTTGGAGATTTGGGAGATTTGGATCAGGTTATTAACAAAGTTGTCAGCGATAATATTGTTGTGGAAAGAAACCCGGACATCTATTTCATTAATTCTTTCCTGCTGCATTCCGATGTTGTCCCTCAGCATATATTTTTTGGGAAGGATGGTATAGGCTGTGGGTTAGCGTGTGGAGTTCGTGATCCGGAGGCGGTGGTGGTCTCTGAATTCTTGATTGAGTACAAGGAGCTTTTTGCTCCTATTTTAAGTCTGAGGAAAAATGTGCTTGATTATTGTTTCCTACATGACCATGACTTACGAATGGGGTAAGCATTCTTTTAGTTTTTCCATGGGTTTTTCTTAGTTTTTACTTTTTTTGCGCCGCAATTATTAATGATTTTGTTTCAATGTGATAGGGAGGATTTGGTCTCGTTCTCAATTTTCAATATGCTAACTCGAGATGATATTATTTCAATGTCTGCCAAGACTATGATGACATCCAACATTATCGATTGTTGGTCATTTTTACTGAATGACATTATATTCAAGGCCGAGAAAGAGTTACCTCCGTCCAGAAGATTTTTTTGGACAAGTCATTTTGTATGTGTTTCTATTCTGGGGGGGTGTTATTTTAGTTCCTTATTTTTGTTATTGTATTTTGCATGATGTTAATTATTGTAATGCACAATACTTGTTATTGTATTCAATGAAGCAGAGTTTCCAAGTGTGATATTTCATTTTTATTTTTGTAAGTTAATGTGGTTATTGTATTGCATAATGTGAATTATTGTATTGCATAATGTTAATTATTGTAATGCAAAATAGTTGTTATTGTATTCATTAAAGTCAGTTTTCCAATTTGTGATACTTCATTTCTAATTTCTAAAGTTACGTGGGGTATTTTTATTTCATAATACCTATTATTGTAATTCATAGTAGTTGTTATTGTATTCAGTGAAGTAGAGTTTCCAAGTGTTATACTACATTTATTTTTTTTAAAGTTATGTTGGTTATTGTATTGCATAATGTAAATTATTGTAATGCATAATTCCTGTTATTGTATTGCATAATGAGAATAATAATTATTTTAAATTTTTCATAGGACTCTTTATTCAAGTTCATCAATGCTGCTGATAATGAGAAAGATATGTACAGAGGCGAAATTTTTAATACTTGGGAAAATGTCATTGAGAATAGCGAAGGCTCCCTTGACATCAGAGCTGATTGGGTATGTTTTTTATTTGCTTATAAGATGTATTTTTATGTTTTTCAAAATTCTTCATTAATATTTTACCAGACATCTCTATTTTTTATAATGTCAGGTTTTTCTCCCTGTTCATTTTGGAGACCATTTTTTCTGCGTTGCTTTAAATTTTGTGGAGAAGAGTATCAACTATCTTGACAATCGGGGTATACGATGATTTCGAAGATAGTATCTGGTTGGTGGCTACCAAATCTATTGTACGTACCTTTATATTATGTTTTCTTAAAGTTATACCTTTTTGTGGTTATTTTGTATTTTTTATAATGTTAATTATTGTAATGTATAATAGCTGTTATTGTATTTTTTTACTTGAGAATGACTGACTTTGTTTTTAAAATTAACCAGGTTGAAATATTTGGTAGATTTCTGGTAAAGAAAGGGCATGAACGAGGCAGTGAGGTCTCTAATTTCAAACTTGTAAATGTGGATTTTCCATGGAAATTAGAAGGACCTCAAAACTTAGATTGTGGTGTTTTTGTCATGATGCATATGATGTTTTAGAACGGGGAGTTGTTTACATCAGAGTTGCATGATCCACTAAAAAGAATTATTTACAGAGCTGAAATTGCTGCTATCCTAGTGTTAGCTGATATCAACAAAGAAAGAGAGAGGTTGTTGCCTTTGGTTGAGGAATTTACAAAGACAAAGGAATAGTTGCTCCCTAAGTTGATTGAAAAACGAAGGTTAGCTGAAATGGAAAACCAAAAATTTGAGGCCACTGATCTGGAGGTTGCTAGGATATTAGCTGAGAAACTGGTTGCTGCTGACGGAACTCCGGTAGGTTCAAAAAAAACTGTGCAAAATGAGTCATTCAGTGCTGGGATAATTAGATCATCCAGAGGTGGTTCTAGAAGAGCAAACTCTGATGGTCTTGGCTGCTCAATAAATTGTGGGAAGGCAGACAAAGGTATTGTTGTAGTGTCAAAAATTATGAAGACTAATAACAGATTGACAACTGGGTTACCAAGTCTGAAGAAACAAGTTATTGACTATTGTTTCTTGGACGATTACACACTTAAAAATGAGTATGCGTCCTTTTCTCTTTTGTTGCATTTCAACTGTGGTTTCTTTTTCTCGTTGTGGTATTAGTGATTGTGTGTCTTTTTTTTTGCAGGGAGCTTTTGTTTTCTTCTGGATCTGCTATTGTGGATAGGTCTGATGTTATGTCAACAAAACCTGATGATTACACTGAGACACGGGTTATAACAGCATGGTCAATTGTGTTGAATTACATGGAGGTTAAAGAGAAAGAATCGCCAATGATGATATTCCTTGGTTCAGCACACATGGTATTAGTTGTTTTTACTTGTGCAGTTATTATATTTTAGCTTTTTTCATTAAACCGGTGTTGAAAACTATGTCATTTTTCAATTAAGTCAGTTTACATAATAGTTGTTATTGTAATTCATAATAGCTGTTATTGTATTCATAATAGTTGTTATTGTATTCATAATAACTGTTATTGTATTTTGCATAATACATGTTATTGTATTCAGTTTTCCATTTTGTAATACCTGTTATTGTATTCATAATAGCTGTTATTATATTCATAATAGCTGTTATTGTATTCATAATAACTGTTATTGTAATTCATAATAGCTGTTATTGTAATTCATTATAACTGTTATTGTAATACATAATAGCTGTTATTGTATTACATAATAGATGTTATTGTATTGCATAATACATGTTATTGTATTATGTTGGTTATTGAATTGCATAATACAAAACCGTCGTATAAAATTCAGTTTTATTTGTGATAGGGAATTGTTGAAGACATGCTGGAAACCACTCATGGGGTTCTAACTCCAAATGACAGTGATAAAGACAGGATCTTTGAGTTTTGGAATTGTTATTTATCTGAACAAGTTGTAAATTCTGCGATCGACGTGGACCTTGTCTTCATCCCGTTGTCCTTAGACATGCACTACTTTTGTGTTTGCATTAACTTCATAAACAAGACGGTTGATGTATTGGACCATACATTGCATGCAAATTGGGAAAAGTCTGATTTCTACAAACTTGCAAAGATTGCAGTATGTTCTCTAAATTCAAA
Source organism: Silene conica (assembly GCA_029255685.2). Taxonomy (NCBI): domain Eukaryota; kingdom Viridiplantae; phylum Streptophyta; class Magnoliopsida; order Caryophyllales; family Caryophyllaceae; genus Silene; species Silene conica. The sequence goes on from CM055312.2 coordinate 64,623,489, forward strand.
CTCTCTTTAGTAGTTATTGTATAGTTTTATATGGGTTATTATATAGATAAAAATGAGTTTATGTTAATTAAGTTATTGTAATGTGTGTGTTTTTGATACAATTGTGATTTTGCATTTTTTTGTGCATGTTTTAGGTTGAATTGTTTTCCGACTTTCTGGATACAAGGAAAACAGCAAAAGAAGGGATTTCCGTTAACACATTTAAATTTGTTAATGTTGATTTTGAATGGAAAACAAAACTTATGAACGATCACGAATCAGGATTCTATATAATGTTTCACATGCTCACATATGAAGGGAAGCACGACAAGGGATTGGTATCAATTAAGAAGAAAACGGAGAGGACTGCTTTATGGATTGAGATGATGTGTATTTTGTTGATGTCAGATGCCAATGACTCAAGAGCTTCTCTTTTGGAAGAAGTGGTGAATTTCAGGGAAGACATACTGAAAATAGAGAAGAATCTTTTAAACAAGAGGAGAGGTTCTATGAAAAGGTATAAAAGTGTAGCTTTAAGAGGTTTTGCTAAACAAAAAAAATGAGCTCTTTTTAAATGTTGGAAATTGTAAATGTTGTGGGAAAGGATTGTGTTTTTGTAAAGCGTAGGAAGTGCTATATTTTGTGACAGCTATTGTAATCATCAAAACAGTTATTGTAATTTTTGTTCAGATAGTTATATGCAATGTCTCAGGCAGTTATTTTAATGATTTTCAGACAGTTATTGCAATGGGTTCATACAGTTATTGTAATGATTTTCAGACAGTTATCATAATGGATTTTACACAGTTATTGTATTATATAAGTTCTGTTATTGTATCTAGTAGTGACTTCATTCAAGACTGTTATTGTATTATATAAGTTCTGTTATTGTATTTCCTTTCTAACATAGTTATTGCATAATGTGAAATGTTGTATTGCATAATAATACCTATTAAAAAAAACTGTTATTGTAATTCATTATAGCTGTTATTGTATTGCATATATATGTTATTGTATTCAGTTTTGCAGTTTGTAATACCTGTTATTGTAATTCATTATAGCTGTTATTGTATTCATAATAGCTGTTATTGTAATTGATAATAGCTGTTATTGTATTGCATAATACTTCCTCCATTTTTATCCAAATACCATATTTGCTTTTTGTACACTATTCACCAATCAACTTTCAATCTCAATTTTATCTCAATACGTAAGAAAAAATATATTCATGTGGGGTCTTGTTTAATTCGTCTTTACGAGTACATTGAAAATATATAACTTTTATAATTTTTACAAATACGTAGTTAAAGATATGAAGCACGCAAAACTTGCGTTGGCAAACGTGATAAAGCAAATAGGGTATTTGGATAAAAATGGAGGAAGTAGCTGTTATTGTATTCAGTTTTCCATTTTGTAATACCTGTTATTGTAATTCGTTATAGCTGTTATTGTATTCATAATAGCTGTTATTGTATTGCATAATAGCTGTTATTGTATTCAGTTTTCCATTTTATAATACCTGTTATTGTAATTCATTATAGCTGTTATTGTATTCATAATACATGTTATTGTATTCAGTTTTCCATTTTGTAATACCTGTTAATGTAATTCATTATAGCTGTTATTGTATTCATAATAGTTGTTATTGTAATTGATAATAGCTGTTATTGTATTGCATAATAGCTGTTATTGTATTCAGTTTCCATTATGTAATACCTGTTATTGTAATTCATTATAGCTGTTATTGTATTCATAATTGCATATGTTGAACTCCTAAAACACGATTTTCGTCATTTATTTATATTTTTAGTAAGTAATTATTCTAAAGTTTCTTACACAAAATATAGATTCTCAACTATAGTAATCTAAGACAAAATACTGAGAAATTTTTGTATTATTGTAAAGTTGTGATACGATTATTGTAAATGTGTTCATTGGATGCCTTATTCATCCTCCATTTCATCTCCCTCTTCATCTTCTTACTCAGGTGCATGCTTAACAAATGGATTTGGGCAGTTTCTTTTGTCATGGTTTCCCATTTGTTTGCAGTTATTACATAGCCTCTTTGGTTTGCTTGCTTTTTCAATTGCCTTTTCCTTGTTTGATTTCATTCTCTTGCCACTTCCTTTGTTTTTTGCAATCTTTGGTGGGTGAACAGTAATGTTTGATTTTGCTGAACAACCTAAGAGCATCTCCAATTCTTGTTCCTTTGTCAAGTTCTCTTTTGTTGGACAATTTTTCTCTCGAAATTGTAAAAGCATCACACTTAGTTCCTTTATATGGTCTGGAGGCATTGACTTTAGAGCACTTATTGTTGCATAAAACTCAGACCATACTCTTGATAATTCCAGCTTTCTTAAGTCAGTTGGATCATAATCTTGTAATAACTTTCCATCCAGTCCAAACAAAGGCTTTCTATATGATTTCTTCATCCATCTACTTGCGATGTACTTCTCCGGTATGCTAGTCAATCCTTTACCTGATAGTACCCATATTATGTGTTTACAAAGGATTCCTTTCCTCTCAAACATCTTGCATGTACATGTTGTTTCTTTTGTTTCGGTATTGTGAACAACCTGCACAACAGTATAGTTATTATTGTATTGCATAATAACTGTTATTGTAATGCATAATATAAGGTTAAGTGGATCAGTTATTATAATGTTAAAAAACAGTTATTTTATTGCACAATGATAGTTATTTTATTGCATACATAATCACACAGTTATTGTAATGTATAATAGCTATTATTATATTGAATCTTTGTATTCATTATAGTTGTTATTGTAATTGATAATAGTTGTTATTGTATTTCATAATACATGTTATTGTATTCATTTTTCCATTTAGTAATATTTGTTATTGTAGTTCATTATAGCTGTTATTGTATACATAGTAGCTGTTATTGTAATTGATAATAGCTGTTATTGTATTGCATAATACATGTTATTGTATCCAGTTTTACATTTTATAATACCTGTTATTGTAATTCATAATAGCTGTTATTGTATTCATTATAGCTGTTATTGTATTCATAATAGCTGTTATTGTAATACGTAATAGCTGTTATTGTAAAACATATTGGTGATTATTGTAATGCATAATATAAGCCTAAGTGGATCAGTTATTATAATGTTAAAAAAAAGTTACTGTATTCACCAAATTCAGTTATTCTATCTTTTGTAAAACGAAATAACCTGAAATATTCTACGATTCTTGTAGGCATCTTCAACATCTATATTGTGAATGTTTCCTTGCTCAGAAAATCCTCTAACTGCACAAGAACAGAGAGCCGCCTGCAATTGTTCTTGGAATTCATAGAAAACAGCGTGTGTGTAGATTTTGGAGGCATGTTTCTCGATCATAGTCTTAGATGAAATCAGAGGCAATGTGGTGTCACTTGCTGCATCAAGACATTTCTGATTATAGTGTTGTTGTTCCATTGCACTTTGAAAGCGCAACCAAAATTCAACAAGTGTGCCATTTATGCTCTCGAATCTTTTGAAGTAACTGTTTTGACTCTCCGATCTTTGTGTTGTTTTCAAAAGGCAACCTAAAGGCAAATCCCGAAAGTAAGCAGGTATCCATTTGTGTCTTTTGCCATACATGTATGTCAACCAAGTGTTATCATGTAATTCAAAGTCACTGATCACTTGAACCCATTTTTCTTCAAACTCTAATGGTTCCAAGTCAGTGTCCCAAACAACTGAACATATTCTCTCAACAAAGTCTGTTTCCTTACAAATTTGTGATTCAACTTTATCAGTTAATTTTGACATTGTATGCCACATGCAGTAGCGATGTGTTGCTTTCTTGAATACGGAATTCACCCCGAGTTTAATTGCTGGATCTTGATCGGTAAGAATGCACTGAGGTTCTTTCATTCCCATACAATCGAGGAACTTCTTAAACACCCAAGTGAAAGACTTATCGTTCTCATGATCGACAAGTGCAGTAGCAAAGGTTACTGATTTTTTGTGGTTATCAACACCGGTGAATGGCGTGAAGGCCATATGATACTTGTTAGTGCCATAAGTAGGGTCAAATGTGATGGTGTCCCCAAACATGGAATAATTTGTCCTTGCTTGCCCGTCTGCCCAAAATATTTTAGCCAAACATTCATCCTTATCAACTTCATAAGCATAGTAAAAATTTTCAGAAGTTTCAGCGAGCCCCTTTAAATAGGCGAGAATCATGTCAGCATCTTTGTCACCTATGAAACATTTAATATTTCTTTTGAAGTTCTTGAAATCCGTCAGAGTTGCGCCAATGTTTGCATACCCATTTGATTGTTCCCCCATCATTCTAAATGTCTTTGTAGCACCAATGTTGAGTTTACAATTGTTAACAATTGTTTGCTTAATGTAAAGGTTAAGTGTTCTTAAATTTTTCTGAAATTCCCTTTCTTTGAGTGGACAAAGTCTGTGATTGTGACTTTCGTAAAACTGATCAATGACATACCCTCTTATCTGTATGTTATCATTAAATACAGCACAAAACCGTATTTTTGCCTTGCAACCAAATCTTGTCAGTTTCGTTTTTTTTGCTTCTACAAACCTTTTTCTCTTCTTATTCCCTTCTGCGTTTTCAGTTTCAACAATCGGCAGAAACTTTTTGCGATCCTCTTTGAAACCATGTCTGTTACAGACCATAGATTTTTTGTCTACCAAACCATCACGGAATCTCGTTTGTGTGTACTTTCTCGGTATGAAACCACAGGCCACAGCATATAAATTGTAAAACTCGATTGCCTCCTCAAGTTTTACAAACATTAGCCCCAATGCAGGCTTGAAACCATTTTCTACCATCCTACTCCACTCCTCACTACCACCTGGAGTGTATCTCATTCCAAGATTATGGACAGTATTATCCCCTGTTTCTGATGCAAATGTGGGTGTAGAGAAAGTTGTTTCATTGGTATTATTTATTTCAATACCTACAAACATATTGAAATAAGTTACTATGTGCAGTTATTGTAAGCTTCTGTACCTGTTATTGTATTACATAATGCTAGTTATTCTAATGCAAATAAGTTATTGTGTTTACATTGAGTTATTGTATCTAATAGTGACTTCTTTTAAAACAGTTATTGTATTATATAAGTTGTGTTATTTTAATTGCTTTTACATAGTTATTGTATTTTATAAGTTCTGTTATTGTATCTAGTAGTGACTTCATTCAAGACAGTTATTTTAATACATGTTATTGTAATTTATAATAGTTGTTATTGTATTCATAATAGCTGTTATTGTAATTCATAATAGCTGTTATTGTATTGTATAATACATGTTATTGTATTCAGTTTTCCATTTTTGTAATACCTGTTATTGTAATTCATTATATCTGTTATTGTAATTCATAATAGCTGTTATTGTAATTCATACTAGCTGTTATTGTATTGCATAATTGTAATAACCCGTATTTTCATATCTCATATTAATATAATTTATTTTGACTAGAGATACTTTGATATTTAATACGTGCGATACGTCATATACATGGGGATATTTTATTTTCCGTGTTATTATTATTATTATAATTATTGTTATTCGTTGTTTTAGTGTAGCTGTCTACTGTTTGTGTTATTATTGTTATAATTATTATTATTATTATTATTATTATTATTATTATTATTATTATTATTATTATTATTATTATTATTATTATTATTATTATTATCATAAAATTTTATTAATATATATGTATATATGTAATGTATTAAAATTTTGTATATTTAATTTAATATTACGATTATTTGGATGTCACGTTTACGTGGGAAAACATTGTTTTTATTAATGTGACGATTGGGTACATAAGAATTTACGATAGTCAACGGTTAAGTGAACCTCGTGTATGCATACATTAATTCTGATGCAACATTCATGGTATTCAAATCTGAAATTTGCATTACGTATTCAATATGAGCTACATGCGTTTTATTGTTACGGTTCCCATACTTACTACTCATTCATCTTCTTATTTCATTACACCTACCACCCTATCTCTTGGTGTTCTTCAACAACAAACACGTTAACATTTCTTCACATTCTTCCACCCACAATTTCATTCTTGTTTCGTATAATAACATGACAATCACTTTTCTAAAAAAAAAAAAATATATAACTAGGAAGAGTAAGGGATAGCCGATGATGATAAGGTACGATTTATATATTGTATTATTGTTTTAATTCGTTTATCGTTTTATTATTTGCAACCGTTGTTTTTATATATACACTTGTGTAATCACCGAATATCTGAACGGTGGGACCATAAACTGACATAGGCCGTGGCTAGGGTTGACGGGGGTTGTCGTTGGGTTCCCGAGTGACCAAAGAACCACCATGACAGTGACGGCGGGAAGAAAAACGTGAAGAAGAGGGATGCTTAAGACGGGATTTTCTCCTGGTAAGGGCCTCGAGAGAGATGGTGGTCGATGGGGTTAGGGTGGTCGGTGATGGGCGGTTCTGGATAGGTAAGTGGCGTAGTGGTTATAGGTTTTTCGTGCGGTGGTCACCGAAGTAAAAACAGAGGTGCTCTGTTTTTATCACGGTTTGAACAGACTAAGAGGGCATGTGATGGTGACGTGTGTGGCGGTCGCAGGTGGTAGAAAATTTGAGAGGTCGTGGTTGGTAGTGAAGTCGAGGGGTTGGGACCGGTGATGGGGGGTTGTGGGTGAACAGGCTGGTGGTGGTCGTGCCTTGAAGTTGGTGCGCGGGTGAGCCATGGTAGAGAGGCGTTGATTTGTTTTGTCGTTGTTAAGGCTTTATTGTTTCGTTGCTGTTTGACTTTGTTCACATGTGATGTTTTTGGGAAATATGAATCAGAATAGTTTAGTAGATTAAATGGGTTAATAGGTTAGTTTTGCTTATTATATTAGTCATGTCAAGTATGGGTATTCGATTAATTATATTAATTAGTTTTTTTTAATCTATTTTGTGACGGTATTTATTTAAGAGTAATTTTTTTAAATTTTAAAAGGGAGTTATTATTAATTTACTCAATAATTAACTAGTTAAGTTATTTAATTAGTTACGAATTATAAATTTACGTTATACGTGTTGAGAAGTACGTTATTTAATATTAGTGGTATGTGGTTATGTTTACCAAAGTGAGAACATGATCAAGTAATTAATTAGTAGCGTTTGGTTGTATGAGTAGAATTTGATATTAAGTACTATTTATAGGAACCGAGTTCGAGGTGGAATATTTCTAGCAGCTATTCGGTTGTCATTCTGCAATTTGAGGTAGGGGAATATTTATGTTTGTAATTGTGATCTGACATGAGGATACTCGTTATCTGGTTGATATATTTACTTGTGATATATTGTGATTGGATGTTTACTGATTATTGTGGAGAACGGTGATTGTGAAATGGGTCTTGTGAAATGGGTCTTGTGATATGAGACTTGTGATATGGCCATGGGATGTGTGGTGTGATGGGAGGTGTGGTGTGATGGAGGTGTGGAGTGGTGGAGGTGTGGTGGATGATCGAATGATATGGAGATGGAGGAGGATACAGTTCTACTGTTATTTATGTTTTATCTGTTTTACCTACTCAACCTCGCGGTTGACCCTGTGTATTCGTGTGACACCTACGATGATCCGGAATGGGGAGTAGATTCTACAGGAAAGAGACAGATGAGCCAGGAGCTGGGACGAGAATGTGAGATGCGGACTTGAGATCGACTTAGATCTACATCACATATAGAGTAGTCGTCAGTTGTGCTTTTATTTTTTTCTATGTAATTTCTGTAATAGCAAATGTTTAAATTTTATCAATTTTTTTATATAAAGTACTTTGGTTGATTTACTTTGTTATCCACTACCTCGGATATTCCGAGATGGTAACAGCTCAATTTACTGAGGATGTCTTGCTAAAGGCTCCTTAATAAATCGGGGTGTTACAAAGTGGTATCAGAGCGAACGATCCTCAGGCCTAAACCAAATGAATAATAATGAACGTAGGAAGAGTCTAATAAAATGAACCCCGAGATGAAACTGATGGGAGCCCCAAAAAGGAACGGGATGAGTTAGGGGCCCCCTCACACCAAACCTGGGCCCTTTCTGTTCTGTCTCGGGACCTAATGAGAGTAATTGAAGAGTGGGGTAGATTATATAGTGACCTAGTTATCTTGTACTAACGTTCTTGCAGGAGAAGGAATGAGGTAAGTTATGATGTGAAATATGGTTGGTAATATATACTGCGAATCATGAGATTGATGTTGAATGTTGATCGAGATATATACTATTTCTGGTAATGAGAACAAGAGTTTTTGAATATGAGCTTTACTTGTATATGGTGATATGCATGCGGCTATATGATCCCTGAACCGTTAGGTAGAGGTATAGTATAATGATATGTGAAATGAGTTGATGAGTTATAGCTACCTAAAAGGGTAGATGTAGGAGAGATATGATCATGATTGACTGGAATGGTTAGTAGAGCCAACTATGCTATGTCGTTATAGGATGTGGAACCAAGTTAAGTCTTATGGGTAAAGCTAGTAGACCGAACCGGATGTCGTGCCCGTTGATAATTGTCTGTCACTATTCTATGTGTGTATACACTTCTTATTTGCATGTCTTATACTTTGCAAGAGTTTACTGATGGGCTTACTAGGCAAATGTGATCGGAATTTGAGATTTATGATTGTTATTATTTCACTAATTGCTTTAGCAATCCATGTCTAGTGAAATGCGGAATGTGTTACCCCAAACCATGAGTACTCTAGGGTTATGTGTTGCATAGACCGTACTTAAAGTATATATGACAATTTTTTTTCACACCCAATTAGTTTAGTAAAGAGTCATGTTTCTATAAGTGGCACCATGGTGATTCTGGTATATATAGTTACATACTATTATGTTGTGACTGTTACAATAGTAGGAACTAATGCATTGTTCATACATGTATAACTATTGAATTATTTCGTGATGCTATTTCTCAAATTCGCAATCTTACCGTCTGGTAGATGACAATTTCGGTTTGAAATAATGAAGTTAATTCGGTACAATGTGATTCCAACGCTTCGAATGACATGTCAACATGTTTTTGGAAAAATAATGGTTATATTTAAATGTAATAGCGGGAAGTGATTTTTAGGAACATAAATTTTGATAAATTTTCAGAATGTTACTTTGCTTGCGAGAGCTGCCATTTAAAATGTGTTCTCCATATATGTATGAAAATTTTATGTATGATAATCTTCTGAATTAGCTTTCCAATGTTTCTGGGTTCATGTTAAAACGACTTATGTTCTGAGTGAAAGAAATCCTTTAAAAATCTGGTGATTGTTATGCATAAATTCAACTCTACTGATCCGAATATGTGTTCGCGTTTTCAAAATGATATGCCATGTAAAATCGTAACGAGCCACCATTTAATCGTGATTTTTGCAAGTTGCCGAATTTTCTGTTGAATTGCTGTAAAGTTCTTGTCCAGACCGATTGAGTTGTAAAAAGATTGTATTAAATAATTTCCTCTGTTTAGCTTATTTCCCATATTTTCTAAAAACTATAATCGCGCGCACGTTAGTTAAGCTGTTATTTGATTATGATTTTTGTAAGTTGTTGCATAATGTTTAATTGGTGAATTGTGAGATATGTAAGTTCATATAAAAGTTTAGTCAAGTGTGGATTATGTGATGTGATTCCGTGATATCCTGATATAGCATTAGTAACATGAATAGTAGGCATATGATATGAATATGAACCTTACTATATGATAACGTCATCATGCTTGTTTCTATATAAAATAGTTTCAATTATACCAACGTTCCTACTTTCTAGTGATATGACCCCAAAATAATGATGTGATATTCGTGTGTGATGTTAATACCATGTTTAGCGAATGAAATTTAACTAGTAAGCTTATTAGCACGATATCATGAGTAAAAGTTATGTAACAATGTGTTTGTTATACGTAATTGTGACTATTTGAACAATGTGAATCTTGTTGATGTTCTTTCGTATATTGATGGTATATCCTTGTCTAGTCTCTGCGATAACAATCTTTATAACTATTCATGTATACTGATATGCCATAAAGTGAGATGCATAATGATATGTATAAAATATGATCACGATGTATTGGAATTATTAATTGGTTGAAATATGAAATATGAATTACTAGTCTTGTGAATCCGTTTACTTTTATCGTTAAAAACTCTCATAATTCATGAGCGACAAGAACAACGTCTTAGTAAAGAAGAGTCAGAATGTCCCCGTGTAGCCTTGTTTCAATCTGTAGCTTGTTGCCTTTTGATTCGTATTTATAAATGATCACAAAGTACCGCTTCAATGTTTCAAACGTTTCAAAATGTTTTCAACGTGATAAACCATGTTTAAGCTTGATGTTGAGAATTATGATGATTGTGCTTGATGTTTGATAATTAGAATGATTGCTTGCAACATGACAAATTCTGTAGCTACGTGTTGACGAAATTCTGCCCGAATGCTGATTGATGCGCGTATAAGACATATATATGAATAGTTTCATGATAAATGATGTAATGTGAGTAGATGGGAATCGCAACTGAGTGATTTTAACTGATTGATATCTAGGAATGTTAAGCGGTCTTGTAGCCTATGATTGTTGTATAGGAATGTTAATTAAGTTTACCTTATGCCTCTCCAAAATATGATTGTTAAATATGACTTTGCTTCGATAATATGATTATAAGCATGAAAGGTTTTAATTTGTCAATTATGAACTAGGAGTTGCTGATGGCCTACATTAGGGTAAATATGTTAAGTTGTGTAAAAATTTCAAGGATATATGTGTGTTAGCTGTTGTGATTCTGTTTTGGCTGCGTAACATAATTCTACCGATCTTATCATTCTTATTCTTGTCCGGGGATATATATATATGTGCTAATTGATTTAGCGATCCTATGCACTTCAATAATTATTCAAGCTGACATGTTTTGGTGACTATTTATATGTCGATAATTATTGAGAAATTGATATTGTGAATTTTATTGTATATATCGTAGTGTTCATATGTTACGAGACATTGATGGTCCTTTTATTTAGAGAAGTATTCTATTGCTGGTTTACGACCGAATTGGAGTATACGGGTACATGGGATTGATATATTGGTTGCGGATAATTAGTATTGCATTCTTTTCCTTATTTTCGTCCTCTGTGACCTTAACTTGTGGGTGAGTAACTTAAAGTTCGTACTTTAAGTGTTGAGCACGGTTCTGGGAATCTTTGACGATATCGATACTGATGTTGAGATGGAGATTGAGATTAGGTGCTCGTGTCGAGTTATGTTTACGGTCCAGTGTGACCATGGTTATTGGGTTATATTCGGAGTTTGAAATCGATATTGAAATGGAAGTGTTGATTTGCGGTTTTATTTCGCCAGTTCACTCACCCCTTGTCTTTGGTCTTAGATTCGACGATGAGTGCGATACTTGGTTACTTGGAGTAAGATGGTATGAGATAAAGTGATGAGTAAGATGGACTAATAAGCTGAGATTTGTACAATGAGGTTACGGGGACGTAACCGTGTTTTAAGGGGGATAGGTTTGTAAAATCTTTTTGATTTATGATATGGCTGGTAGTTAAGACATGCTTATTGGTGTGTCATGATTGTTTTGAATGTACCTGATAATTTGATTACTTCTGTTATGCATTTGATTGTGTTTCGCGAAATATCCATTAATTTAGTGATACGTTAAACTTTGGGGACAAAGTTTTCTTAACGAGGGTAGAATGTGACACGTCGTGTTTTAAAAGTACCTTTATTAGTTTCTAATGTTATGTGGTGTCACATTTTCTGTACCCTCGTTACGTGCCTAGTGACCACTTTATTTACCATGGGATGGTGAACTTCGGGACGAAGTTCATTTTAAGGAAGGAAGACTGTAATAACCCGTATTTTCATATCTCATATTAATATAATTTATTTTGACTAGAGATACTTTGATATTTAATACGTGCGATACGTCATATACATGGGGATATTTTATTTTCCGTGTTATTATTATTATTATTATTATTGTTATTCGTTGTTTTAGTGTAGCTGTCTACTGTTTGTGTTATTATTGTTATAATTATTATTATTATTAGGGGTATTTTACGGTGTACCCTTGACTTTTTCAAATTTCTATGTTGTATCCCTACATTTTTAAAATTCTATGATATGCCCTTAAACTCTATACATTAGTCTATACAATAACCTTATTTATTGAATTTGCTAGCTTAATTTCTTAATTTGTCTATCAAATCGTCTATTTAACATTTCAATTACTCGACAACCTTCTCATTTACTTATTAGTTCGCCGAATTACCACTAACCAACTAAATAGTATACAAATCTAACTCAATTTCATCAAATTGTTGTTATCATTTCATGTTTCATAACATATGTTTTTAATAGAAGTTTATGCATATTTAAAGATATTGTGATACTTTCTATATAGAATGGTGATACCACATTAATAAGTCAAACTAAATCTCAAATTATGACTTTTTATAGTGATAGTGTTAATGGAGATTTGAAGGCGGTCATTATGGAGCATAAGTAAGAAGTTTAAGGGTATACCATAGAAATTATAAAATGTAGGGGTACAACATAAAAAATCGAAAAGCACAAGGGTACACCGTAGAATATCCCTTATTATTATTATTATTATTATTATTATTATTATTATTATTATTATTATTATTATTATCATAAAATTTTATTAATATATATGTATATATGTAATGTATTAAAATTTTGTATATTTAATTTAATATTACGATTATTTGGATGTCACGTTTACGTGGGAAAACATTGTTTTTATTAATGTGACGATTGGGTACATAAGAATTTACGATAGTCAACGGTTAAGTGAACCTCGTGTATGCATACATTAATTCTGATGCAACATTCATGGTATTCAAATCTGAAATTTGCATTACGTATTCAATATGAGCTACATGCGTTTTATTAGTACGGTTCCCATACTTACTACTCATTCATCTTCTTATTTCATTACACCTACCACCCTATCTCTTGGTGTTCTTCAACAACAAACACGTTAACATTTCTTCACATTCTTCCACCCACAATTTCATTCTTGTTTCGTATAATAACATGACAATCACTTTTCTAAAAAAAAAAAAATATATAACTAGGAAGAGTAAGGGATAGCCGATGATGATAAGGTACGATTTATATATTGTATTATTGTTTTAATTCGTTTATCGTTTTATTATTTGCAACCGTTGTTTTTATATATACACTTGTGTAATCACCGAATATCTGAACGGTGGGACCATAAACTGACATAGGCCGTGGCTAGGGTTGACGGGGGTTGTCGTTGGGTTCCCGAGTGACCAAAGAACCACCATGACAGTGACGGCGGGAAGAAAAACGTGAAGAAGAGGGATGCTTAAGACGGGATTTTCTCCTGGTAAGGGCCTCGAGAGAGATGGTGGTCGATGGGGTTAGGGTGGTCGGTGATGGGCGGTTCTGGGTAGGTAAGTGGCGTAGTGGTTATAGGTTTTTCGTGCGGTGGTCACCGGAGTAAAAACAGAGGTGCTCTGTTTTTATCACGGTTTGAACAGACTAAGAGGGCATGTGATGGTGACGTGTGTGGCGGTCGCAGGTGGTAGAAAATTTGAGAGGTCGTGGTTGGTAGTGCAGTCGAGGGGTTGGGACCGGTGATGGGGGGTTGTGGGTGAACAGGCTGGTGGTGGTCGTGCCTTGAAGTTGGTGCGCGGGTGAGCCATGGTAGAGAGGCGTTGATTTATTTTGTTGTTGTTAAGGCTTTATTGTTTCGTTGCTGTTTGACTTTGTTCACATGTGATGTTTTTGGGAAATATGAATCAGAATAGTTTAGTAGATTAAATGGGTTAATAGGTTAGTTTTTCTTATTATATTAGTCATGTCAAGTATGGGTATTCGATTAATTATATTAATTAGTTTTTTTTAATCTATTTTGTGACGGTATTTATTTAAGAGTAATTTTTTTAAATTTTAAAAGGGAGTTATTATTAATTTACTCAATAATTAACTAGTTAAGTTATTTAATTAGTTACGAATTATAAATTTACGTTATACGTGTTGAGAAGTACGTTATTTAATATTAGTGGTATGTGGTTATGTTTACCAAAGTGAGAACATGATCAAGTAATTAATTAGTAGCGTTTGGTTGTATGAGTAGAATTTGATATTAAGTACTATTTATAGGAACCGAGTTCGAGGTGGAATATTTCTAGCAGCTATTCGGTTGTCATTCTGCAATTTGAGGTAGGGGAATATTTATGTTTGTAATTGTGATCTGACATGAGGATACTCGTTATCTGGTTGATATATTTACTTTTGATATATTGTGATTGGATGTTTACTGATTATTGTGGAGAACGGTGATTGTGAAATGGGTCTTGTGATATGGGACTTGTGATATGGCCATGGGATGTGTGGTGTGATGGGAGGTGTGGTGTGATGGAGGTGTGGAGTGGTGGAGGTGTGGTGGATGATCGAATGATATGGAGATGGAGGAGGATACAGTTCTACTGTTATTTATGTTTTATCTGTTTTACCTACTCAACCTCGCGGTTGACCCTGTGTATTCGTGTGACACCTACGATGATCCGGAATGGGGAGTAGATTCTACAGGAAAGAGACAGATGAGCCAGGAGCTGGGACGAGAATGTGAGATGCGGACTTGAGATCGACTTAGATCTACATCACATATAGAGTAGTCGTCAGTTGTGCTTTTATTTTTTTCTATGTAATTTCTGTAATAGCAAATGTTTAAATTTTATCAATTTTTTTATATAAAGTACTTTGGTTGATTTACTTTGTTATCCACTACCTCGGATATTCCGAGATGGTAACAGCTCAATTTACTGAGGATGTCTTGCTAAAGGCTCCTTAATAAATCGGGGTGTTACAAAGTGGTATCAGAGCGAACGATCCTCAGGCCTAAACCAAATGAATAATAATGAACGTAGGAAGAGTCTAATAAAATGAACCCCGAGATGAAACTGATGGGAGCCCCAAAAAGGAACGGGATGAGTTAGGGGCCCCCTCACACCAAACCTGGGCCCTTTCTGTTCTGTCTCGGGACCCAATGAGAGTAATTGAAGAGTGGGGTAGATTATATAGTGACCTAGTTATCTTGTACTAACGTTCTTGCAGGAGAAGGAATGAGGTAAGTTATGATGTGAAATATGGTTGGTAATATATACTGCGAATCATGAGATTGATGTTGAATGTTGATCGAGATATATACTATTTCTGGTAATGAGAACAAGAGTTTTTGAATATGAGCTTTACTTGTATATGGTGATATGCATGCGGCTATATGATCCCTGAACCGTTAGGTAGAGGTATAGTATAATGATATGTGAAATGAGTTGATGAGTTATAGCTACCTAAAAGGGTAGATGTAGGAGAGATATGATCATGATTGACTGGAATGGTTAGTAGAGCCAACTATGCTATGTCGTTATAGGATGTGGAACCAAGTTAAGTCTTATGGGTAAAGCTAGTAGACCGAACCGGATGTCGTGCCCGTTGATAATTGTCTGTCACTATTCTATGTGTGTATACACTTCTTATTTGCATGTCTTATACTTTGCAAGAGTTTACTGATGGGCTTACTAGGCAAATGTGATCGGAATTTGAGATTTATGATTGTTATTATTTCACTAATTGCTTTAGCAATCCATGTCTAGTGAAATGCGGAATGTGTTACCCCAAACCATGAGTACTCTAGGGTTATGTGTTGCATAGACCGTACTTAAAGTATATATGACAATTTTTTTTCACACCCAATTAGTTTAGTAAAGAGTCATGTTTCTATAAGTGGCACCATGGTGATTCTGGTATATATATTTACATACTATTATGTTGTGACTGTTACAATAGTAGGAACTAATGCATTGTTCATACATGTATAACTATTGAATTATTTCGTGATGCTATTTCTCAAATTCGCAATCTTACCGTCTGGTAGATGACAATTTCGGTTTGAAATAATGAAGTTAATTCGGTACAATGTGATTCCAACGCTTCGAATGACATGTCAACATGTTTTTGGAAAAATAATGGTTATATTTAAATGTAATAGCGGGAAGTGATTTTTAGGAACATAAATTTTGATAAATTTTCAGAATGTTACTTTGCTTGCGAGAGCTGCCATTTAAAATGTGTTCTCCATATATGTATGAAAATTTTATGTATGATAATCTTCTGAATTAGCTTTCCAATGTTTCTGGGTTCATGTTAAAACGACTTATGTTCTGAGTGAAAGAAATCCTTTAAAAATCTGGTGATTGTTATGCATAAATTCAACTCTACTGATCCGAATATGTGTTCGCGTTTTCAAAATGATATGCCATGTAAAATCGTAACGAGCCACCATTTAATCGTGATTTTTGCAAGTTGCCGAATTTTCTGTTGAATTGCTGTAAAGTTCTTGTCCAGACCGATTGAGTTGTAAAAAGATTGTATTAAATAATTTCCTCTGTTTAGCTTATTTCCCATATTTTCTAAAAACTATAATCGCGCGCACGTTAGTTAAGCTGTTATTTGATTATGATTTTTGTAAGTTGTTGCATAATGTTTAATTGGTGAATTGTGAGATATGTAAGTTCATATAAAAGTTTAGTCAAGTGTGGATTATGTGATGTGATTCCGTGATATCCTGATATAGCATTAGTAACATGAATAGTAGGCATATGATATGAATATGAACCTTACTATATGATAACGTCATCATGCTTGTTTCTATATAAAATAGTTTCAATTATACCAACGTTCCTACTTTCTAGTGATATGACCCCAAAATAATGATGTGATATTCGTGTGTGATGTTAATACCATGTTTAGCGAATGAAATTTAACTAGTAAGCTTATTAGCACGATATCATGAGTAAAAGTTATGTAACAATGTGTTTGTTATACGTAATTGTGACTATTTGAACAATGTGAATCTTGTTGATGTTCTTTCGTATATTGATGGTATATCCTTGTCTAGTCTCTGCGATAACAATCTTTATAACTATTCATGTATACTGATATGCCATAAAGTGAGATGCATAATGATATGTATAAAATATGATCACGATGTATTGGAATTATTAATTGGTTGAAATATGAAATATGAATTACTAGTCTTGTGAATCCGTTTACTTTTATCGTTAAAAACTCTCATAATTCATGAGCGACAAGAACAACGTCTTAGTAAAGAAGAGTCAGAATGTCCCCGTGTAGCCTTGTTTCAATCTGTAGCTTGTTGCCTTTTGATTCGTATTTATAAATGATCACAAAGTACCGCTTCAATGTTTCAAACGTTTCAAAATGTTTTCAACGTGATAAACCATGTTTAAGCTTGATGTTGAGAATTATGATGATTGTGCTTGATGTTTGATAATTAGAATGATTGCTTGCAACATGACAAATTCTGTAGCTACGTGTTGACGAAATTCTGCCCGAATGCTGATTGATGCGCGTATAAGACATATATATGAATAGTTTCATGATAAATGATGTAATGTGAGTAGATGGGAATCGCAACTGAGTGATTTTAACTGATTGATATCTAGGAATGTTAAGCGGTCTTGTAGCCTATGATTGTTGTATAGGAATGTTAATTAAGTTTACCTTATGCCTCTCCAAAATATGATTGTTAAATATGACTTTGCTTCGATAATATGATTATAAGCATGAAAGGTTTTAATTTGTCAATTATGAACTAGGAGTTGCTGATGGCCTACATTAGGGTAAATATGTTAAGTTGTGTAAAAATTTCAAGGATATATGTGTGTTAGCTGTTGTGATTCTGTTTTGGCTGCGTAACATAATTCTACCGATCTTATCATTCTTATTCTTGTCCGGGGATATATATATATGTGCTAATTGATTTAGCGATCCTATGCACTTCAATAATTATTCAAGCTGACATGTTTTGGTGACTATTTATATGTCGATAATTATTGAGAAATTGATATTGTGAATTTTATTGTATATATCGTAGTGTTCATATGTTACGAGACATTGATGGTCCTTTTATTTAGAGAAGTATTCTATTGCTGGTTTACGACCGAATTGGAGTATACGGGTACATGGGATTGATATATTGGTTGCGGATAATTAGTATTGCATTCTTTTCCTTATTTTCGTCCTCTGTGACCTTAACTTGTGGGTGAGTAACTTAAAGTTCGTACTTTAAGTGTTGAGCACGGTTCTGGGAATCTTTGACGATATCGATACTGATGTTGAGATGGAGATTGAGATTAGGTGCTCGTGTCGAGTTATGTTTACGGTCCAGTGTGACCATGGTTATTGGGTTATATTCGGAGTTTGAAATCGATATTGAAATGGAAGTGTTGATTTGCGGTTTTATTTCGCCAGTTCACTCACCCCTTGTCTTTGGTCTTAGATTCGACGATGAGTGCGATACTTGGTTACTTGGAGTAAGATGGTATGAGATAAAGTGATGAGTAAGATGGACTAATAAGCTGAGATTTGTACAATGAGGTTACGGGGACGTAACCGTGTTTTAAGGGGGATAGGTTTGTAAAATCTTTTTGATTTATGATATGGCTGGTAGTTAAGACATGCTTATTGGTGTGTCATGATTGTTTTGAATGTACCTGATAATTTGATTACTTCTGTTATGCATTTGATTGTGTTTCGCGAAATATCCATTAATTTAGTGATACGTTAAACTTTGGGGACAAAGTTTTCTTAACGAGGGTAGAATGTGACACGTCGTGTTTTAAAAGTACCTTTATTAGTTTCTAATGTTATGTGGTGTCACATTTTCTGTACCCTCGTTACGTGCCTAGTGACCACTTTATTTACCATGGGATGGTGAACTTCGGGACGAAGTTCATTTTAAGGAAGGAAGACTGTAATAACCCGTATTTTCATATCTCATATTAATATAATTTATTTTGACTAGAGATACTTTGATATTTAATACGTGCGATACGTCATATACATGGGGATATTTTATTTTCCGTGTTATTATTATTATTATTATTATTGTTATTCGTTGTTTTAGTGTAGCTGTCTACTGTTTGTGTTATTATTGTTATAATTATTATTATTATTAGGGGTATTCTACGGTGTACCCTCGACTTTTTCAAATTTCTATGTTGTATCCCTACATTTTTAAAATTCTATGATATGCCCTTAAACTCTATACATTAGTCTATACAATAACCTTATTTATTGAATTTGCTAGCTTAATTTCTTAATTTGTCTATCAAATCGTCTATTTAACATTTCAATTACTCGACAACCTTCTCATTTACTTATTAGTTCGCCGAATTACCACTAACCAACTAAATAGTATACAAATCTAACTCAATTTCATCAAATTGTTGTTATCATTTCATGTTTCATAACATATGTTTTTAATAGAAGTTTATGCATATTTAAAGATATTGTGATACTTTCTATATAGAATGGTGATACCACATTAATAAGTCAAACTAAATCTCAAATTATGACTTTTTATAGTGATAGTGTTAATGGAGATTTGAAGGCGGTCATTATGGAGCATAAGTAAGAAGTTTAAGGGTATACCATAGAAATTATAAAATGTAGGGGTACAACATAAAAAATCGAAAAGCACAAGGGTACACCGTAGAATATCCCTTATTATTATTATTATTATTATTATTATTATTATTATTATTATTATTATTATTATTATCATAAAATTTTATTAATATATATGTATATATGTAATGTATTAAAATTTTGTATATTTAATTTAATATTACGATTATTTGGATGTCACGTTTACGTGGGAAAACATTGTTTTTATTAATGTGACGATTGGGTACATAAGAATTTACGATAGTCAACGGTTAAGTGAACCTCGTGTATGCATACATTAATTCTGATGCAACATTCATGGTATTCAAATCTGAAATTTGCATTACGTATTCAATATGAGCTACATGCGTTTTATTAGTACGGTTCCCATACTTACTACTCATTCATCTTCTTATTTCATTACACCTACCACCCTATCTCTTGGTGTTCTTCAACAACAAACACGTTAACATTTCTTCACATTCTTCCACCCACAATTTCATTCTTGTTTCGTATAATAACATGACAATCACTTTTCTAAAAAAAAAAAAATATATAACTAGGAAGAGTAAGGGATAGCCGATGATGATAAGGTACGATTTATATATTGTATTATTGTTTTAATTCGTTTATCGTTTTATTATTTGCAACCGTTGTTTTTATATATACACTTGTGTAATCACCGAATATCTGAACGGTGGGACCATAAACTGACATAGGCCGTGGCTAGGGTTGACGGGGGTTGTCGTTGGGTTCCCGAGTGACCAAAGAACCACCATGACAGTGACGGCGGGAAGAAAAACGTGAAGAAGAGGGATGCTTAAGACGGGATTTTCTCCTGGTAAGGGCCTCGAGAGAGATGGTGGTCGATGGGGTTAGGGTGGTCGGTGATGGGCGGTTCTGGGTAGGTAAGTGGCGTAGTGGTTATAGGTTTTTCGTGCGGTGGTCACCGGAGTAAAAACAGAGGTGCTCTGTTTTTATCACGGTTTGAACAGACTAAGAGGGCATGTGATGGTGACGTGTGTGGCGGTCGCAGGTGGTAGAAAATTTGAGAGGTCGTGGTTGGTAGTGCAGTCGAGGGGTTGGGACCGGTGATGGGGGGTTGTGGGTGAACAGGCTGGTGGTGGTCGTGCCTTGAAGTTGGTGCGCGGGTGAGCCATGGTAGAGAGGCGTTGATTTGTTTTGTCGTTGTTAAGGCTTTATTGTTTCGTTGCTGTTTGACTTTGTTCACATGTGATGTTTTTGGGAAATATGAATCAGAATAGTTTAGTAGATTAAATGGGTTAATAGGTTAGTTTTTCTTATTATATTAGTCATGTCAAGTATGGGTATTCGATTAATTATATTAATTAGTTTTTTTTAATCTATTTTGTGACGGTATTTATTTAAGAGTAATTTTTTTTAAAAATTGAATTTTAAAAGGGAGTTATTATTAATTTACTCAATAATTAACTAGTTAAGTTATTTAATTAGTTACGAATTATAAATTTACGTTATACGTGTTGAGAAGTACGTTATTTAATATTAGTGGTATGTGGTTATGTTTACCAAAGTGAGAACATGATCAAGTAATTAGTTAGTAGCGTTTGGTTGTATGAATAGAATTTGATATTAAGTACTATTTATAGGAACCGAGTTCGAGGTGGAATATTTCTAGCAGCTATTCGGTTGTCATTCTGCAATTTGAGGTAGGGGAATATTTATGTTTGTAATTGTGATCTGACATGAGGATACTCGTTATCTGGTTGATATATTTACTTGTGATATATTGTGATTGGATGTTTACTGATTATTGTGGAGAACGGTGATTGTGAAATGGGTCTTGTGATATGGGTCTTGTGATATGGGACTTGTGATATGGCCATGGGATGTGTGGTGTGATGGGAGGTGTGGTGTGATGGAGGTGTGGAGTGGTAGAGGTGTGGTGGATGATCGAATGATATGGAGATGGAGGAGGATACAGTTCTACTGTTATTTATGTTTTATCTGTTTTACCTACTCAACCTCGCGGTTGACCCTGTGTATTCGTGTGACACCTACGATGATCCGGAATGGGGAGTAGATTCTACAGGAAAGAGACAGATGAGGCAGGAGCTGGGACGGGAATGTGAGATGCGGACTTGAGATCGACTTAGATCTACATCACATATAGAGTAGTCGTCAGTTGTGCTTTTATTTTTTCTATGTAATTTCTGTAATAGCAAATGTTTAAATTTTATCAATTTTTTTATATAAAGTACTTTGGTTGATTTATTTTGTTATTCACTACCTCGGATATTCCGAGATGGTAACAGCTCAATTTACTGAGGATGTCTTGCTAAAGGCTCCTTAATAAATCGGGGTGTTACAATAATACATGTTATTGTATTCAGTTTTCCATTTTGTAATACCTGTTATTGTAATTCATTATAACTTTTATTGTAATACATAATAGCTGTTATTGTATTACATAATAGAAGTTATTGTATTGCATAATACTGTTATTGTATTGCATAATACATGTTATTGTATTCAGTTTTCCATTTTGTAATACCTGTTATTGTAATTCAATATAACTGTTATTGTAATACATAATAGCTGTTATTGTATTACATAATAGATGTTATTGTATTGCATAATACATGTTATTGTATTCATTTTTCCATTTTGTAATACATGTTATTGTAATTCATTATAACTGTTATTGTAATACATAATAGCTGTTATTGTATTCATAATAGATGTTATTGTAATATGTAATAGCTGTTATTGTATTCAGTTTTCCATTTTGTAATACCTGTTATTGTAATTCATTATAATTGTTATTGTAATACATAATAGCTGTTATTGTATTACATAATAGATGTTATTGTAATACGTAATAGCTGTTATTGTATTTGCATAATACATGTTATTGTAATTTTGTAATACCTGTTATTGTATTACACTGAGTTATTTTAAGATCCATAGCAGTCAATATAAGCTCAATAGTGAGTTATTTTAAGCTCTCATAGCAGTCATTATAAGCTCAATAGTGAGTTATTTTAAGCTCTCATATAGTTATTGTATCATGAAATCATGAAATCATTATAAACTAGACAAATTGATACCTGAAATCGTCAATGTTTGATCGTCATTAAGCTGATTAAGATGATCGTCATTAAGTTCGTCTGAATTCATCATCGCAAATCCTGAAGATTACGAAAACAATACATAAATTGTCGTACAATTTGTTATTTGAATCAAATAATTCAGCTATTCAAGTATTAAAATAACAAAATCGTAAGAATTAGTACCGAAAAATTAGGGTTCCTGCACGTTTTTCGTCTGATTTTTCGGAATTGATGAAGAATTGATGAAGAATTGATGAATTTGATGAAGAATTGATGAATTGATGAAGAATTTTGATGAAGAATTTGATGATTTTCTGAGATTTTTTTATGATTTTTTTGGGATTTTGAAGGAGAGAGAAAGTTAGTTTAGGTCAGCTGGAATTTGTGAATTTTAGGCGCGCGTGTTAGAAAGTTAGTTTAGGCCAATTGTATTTATACGCGGGGGTAACTCACGGAATATGGCAAACTCACCGGAACTCGCCTCTATATATATATATATATATATATATATATATATAGAGAGAGAGAGAGAGAGAGAGAGAGGCCGGATCACGTGAGGCCGCCTCTTACGGTGAGGCCACCGAACCTCACGCATCCATAACCTGTTTGGGCCAAATTCACGTTTGCTAATGCTGTTGGGCCGACTTCCCTTGCGAATTATTCAATATGGGCTGAAAATTAGGGTCAAACCAAATCTTGTCATTTGGGCCAAAAAAACTTTCTCTCACTAAAAATATTAAAAACATAATTAAACCCAACCCAAAATACACTCTCTCTCTTCCAACCTAGAAAACTCTTTACGACAAAAAAAAAACCTCAAATTCAACGCAAAATCGATTTGGTACTCCGATTGTTCGTAAATTCCATCAAAGCAACATACAAATTCAATTCAATTGATTTTGGAAGAAAATTAAGACTAATTTTCAGGTAATTTGATAATTTGATTCTTCGAATTTTCAACGATTGTTCGAATTTCATGCGATTGTTCGAATTTGATCAATTTTTCTCACGATTTTCTTTACCTCTCGAGTTCATACTACTTATGACATTATTTTCGATTATTTTGCAACTCTAATAGCAATGGAGAATCTAGATATCACCACGGTTGATGATAATATTACTATTGAATCAGGTATGTCGTTTTTTGTCGTTTACATTATTGTTTTCTGATTCAATTTCTGCTAAATTTTGTTGAATATATGGATCGCTTTTTGTATTTCGTGAATGTAGGACCTTATTTTGTGAATGTAGGACCTATTGAAGTTTATGACTATTGTATTGTGATTATAAAAAGGCTGAAACTAGGGGCTTATTTTGTGAATATAGGACTTAATTCAAGTTTATGAATATTGTGAAACTAGAAGCTTAAACTGTGAAACTATAAGCTTACATTGTGAAACCTGATTAAAAAAGGTTGATTTAGTTTAGCTTTCTTATATTGTGAATCCTAGGCAAAATAAACTGTGAAACTAGAAGCTGATATTGTGAAACCATGCTTATTAAAAAGTCTGATTTTGTTTAGTCTTTTTATATTGTGAAACTAAATGCTTAATCTGTGAAACTAGATGCTTAATCTGTGAAACTAGAGGCTTAATCTGTGAAACTAGATGCTTAATCTGTGAAACTTACATTGTGAAACCTGATAAAAAAAAGGCTGATTTAGTTTATATGTTTTGACTTTATATAGGTACTGATTCCATTTTCAACACCAACGGAGAGGTTTCTACAATATTAACAGCACAATCCACACCTACAGTACCGGTTGGTACGCCTATTACTTTGGTGAATCACACACCGGGTGGTAGTGAGGAATGGATTGTCAGAGTTGCAGAAAATATTACACCTACTGTTGGGAAGTTATTTTTAGATCTACAGTCAGCAATGACATTCTATCAAGTGTATGCTACTGCTTGTGGTTTTGAAGCTAGGAAATCTACAACGAAGAGGTTTCGTGATGGTAATATTCGAACTAAAGCCATGGTTTGTAATCGTGAAGGCCATAATAAGAGGAAGGGAAGACCTCTTGAAACTGTTGCAAGTGAAACTGGTTCTGAAACTGGTTCAAATATTGGAAAAAGTGCAAAACCAAAAACTGGTGTGAAGGGAAGTGAAGGAGATGAGGCTGAAAGTTCAAATAAGCAAGCATTTACAAGAACAACCAAAATTAGAAGGTGGGGTTGTCGTGCAATGGTCAAATACAAGTTCCATTATAACAAGTACATCGTTGAACAATTTCATGAGGGTCACAATCACCCAGTGACCTTTGTAAAGAATAGGGAATTTGATAAACTTGCAGCAAATATGAATGAATTTCATAAGCAAATGATTGTCCAGAATTCAAGAGTTAATGTTGGGGCTAGCTTAACATACCAGCTATGCAAAGAGCAAGTCGAAGGGTTCGAAAATGTGGGGGCTTCCCTTTCACAATTCAGGAATTTCCAACGGGATTTGAAGTGTTTCATTAAGAGTAAGGATGGAGACATGTTTATCTCACGTTTGGAAACCCTCCGTGACACAAAAGGGTTAGAATTTGTGTATGAAATCGATTCTGAGAAAGCTTTGACAAGGATCTTTTGGACAGATGCTGAGGCAAAGAGATGTTACTCAGTGTTTGGTGATGCAATTTCATTCGATCCAACCTATGGCACTAACAAATATAACATGATATTCACCCCTTTCACTGGCATTGACCATCATAAAAAGTCAATAACATTTGCATGCGCTCTTTTAGATCATGAAGACGATGAAGCCTTTATCTGGGCGTTTCAGCAATTTCTGAAATCAATGGGTGGAAAAGAACCTAATTACATTATCACTGACCAAGATGCATGAATAAAAAAGGCGTTCCCTGGTATGTTTTTATATCGTGCAATTTTTCTAGTTTTCTTAACTTGTGAAACTTGAAGCTGAAGATGCAAAAACTGTGAAACTACATGCTTATGAAGTGAAACTAGATCCTTATACTGTGAATCTGGAAGGCCATATTGTGAAACCTGTTGAAAAATCAGCCTGATTTTTTGAATTCTTAACTTGTGAAACTAGAAGCTTAGGCAGTGAAACTAGATCCTTATTTTGCGAAACTAGATGGCTATATTGTGAAACCTGTTGATAAAAGATCCTGATTTTTTGAGTTCATAACTTGTGAAACTAAAAGCTTAACTTGTGAAACTGGATTCGTATTCTGTGAAACTACAAGTCTATATTTGTGAAACCTGTTGATAAATGAGGATGATTTTTTTGAGTAATCTTATTTTGTTACATGCAGTTGTGTTCAAAACAGCAAGACATCGGTTTTGCATGTGGCACATTATGAAAAAAGTAACAGACAACGTTGGGAGCACAATTTGCAAAGACACTGAATTCTTATCACGTCTGAACAATGTTGTTTGGAGCAATGATATGGAACCTGAGGAATTTGAGGAGAATTGGGTTAAGGTCATCACAGAATTCTCGTTAGAGGATAATATATGGTTGAGTGGAAAGTTTGCTGAAAGACACAAATGGATACCAGCGTATTTCAGAAATGTTCCGATGGGTAACATTTCTGATGTGAGAGAATTTGCTAAGCTTGTAAAAGAATTATGAGAGAAGTTGGAGCCAAACCCAAAGGCTTTGACAAAAGAACAAGAATTGGAAATCCTTCTAAACTGCAAGGCTCCAAAAGAAGGAAAGGTCTTACCACCTAAGTTCTCTAAGAACAAGGGTAGCGGGAAGCGGCTGGTCAGTAGCAAAAATAAGGCAATCATAAAAGCAAAAAAACCAAAAAGGTTGTGTGCTAATTGTAAACGAATGTCACACCATGATAAAAGAAATTGTCCATATGATTTTGAAGAGCATCCTCCTGAGAATCAAGTATGTATTATTCCTTTACTTGATTTTTTTTTTTTATTCATGTTTATTATACTGTGAAACTAGGGGCTTATACTGTGAGACTAGGGGCTTATACTGTGAAACTAAGGGCTTATACTGTGAAACCTGTTGATAAAGGGCTGATTATAGGTTGTTTATAATATTGTGAATCCTAGGCCTTAAACTGTGAAACTAGGGGCTTATATTGTGAAACTAGGGGCTTATATTGTTGATTTTAATTTTAAGTATAATTTTTATTACTTAAGCAATGCAAGTTACGTCTCAAAAGTATTTATTTTAATGTTTCATTTTCTTTCAGGGAGATACAACAGAAGAAGAAGAAGAAAAAGAAGAAGAAGAAGAAGAAGAAGAAGATGAGGAAGACGAAGATGTATAGTTTTCTTTATATTTGGGTCCGTGATGCGGGGAAGTAGTTTAGGTTTTATAGACTGTGAAACTAGGGGCTTATACTGTGAAATTAGGGGCTTATACTGTGAAACTAGGGGCTTAGTTTCACAGATTACATGCTTAGTTTCACAATATAGGCTTCTAGATTCACAGAAGAAGACCTGACATTCACAGAAAAATAAGTTTTCTTATATTGTGAAACCTGTTGACATAAATTGTGAAACTAAAAGCTTTACTTGTGAAACTAGAAGCAGTTTTTATTGAAATATCTGTCATAAATACCTGTTGTCATAAATTACCATTACGTGCATGAAAAATCCCCAGCTATGACCATCCAAAGTGATTGATCACTACCATCTCAAGATAGCGACAAGAGACGGCAGTGATCAATCACCGTGGATGGTCATGGCTAAGGAGTTTGATGATAAGAAAAAAACCTAAACTCTGAAACAAGAAGACTATATATGTATTTGTAGTGTAAATGGTTTTATATTGGAATAGGGTGTTTGATGATATCAACTTCCCTTCTCTTATATAGTGCACTTGCTTACAACGTGTACTACTTTTTATGGTTGTGAAGCATTTAATTTTGAGGTAGTTGTGGTTAGGTGACAGGTTGGAGCATTTAATTTTGAGGTAGTTGTGGCTTAACAAACTGGTTGCAAAATAATTTGGGTTCAACTAAGATGTATCATCATTCGAGCCCCGCTTAGGCATGAGTCCAGTAATGAAAAATATATTTTAAAAAAAGGATTCAAGTGTGAAGCTTGCAACGCGTAAAATTATGTTGACTGAGACAATAGAAACTATAAACATGTCAACATAAAGGCTATAGAAGATGACAGGAGAAAGCGAAGATCACGAGATCACTTACGTGCTCGCTTCCTCGGTTTTCTTTCCAGCAATTTTTCCCTTCGGGGCGGTAGACAACTGCAAGAAATATATTTTGTGAAACTAGATGGCTATATGCTTATTTTGTGAAACTAGATGGCTATATTACAACTTCAAAATTTACAATGTCAATTTACAGCAACAAAAACATCACAACAAAAACACATTTCACCAAGTTCTTCTGACTGGAATTCCTTTTCACCTTGTCCACAATTTCGAAAAATTATTTGTTGCGGCCTTAGCAATGTCGAAGTCCAGTTGCAATGACTCGACCATCTCGTTTTCATCGTTTTCATCATCTACAAGTGGAGTTAAAATCAAGCAATGAGAAGCAATATAACTCTATAAAGACATAAAATCCATCAAATCTCCAGATTCACATATTAAGGGTTTAGTTTCACAAGTTAAGATTCTAGATTCACAGAAGAAGACCTGACATTCACAGAATAAGTTTTCTTATATTGTGAAACCTAAGCTCATAAATTGTGGAACTAGAAGCTTAACTTGTGAAACTAGAAGCTTAACTTGTGAAACTAGAAGCAGTTTTGGTGAATGCTAAGTGCTGAGATTCACTGAATAAGGTCTGAGACTCACCAAATGATGACTGACTAAGTTTAACAAAACTACACACCTTGTTTTTTGTTGAGGAAACTTCAAGATTGACAACATCGGTTTCACCAACGTGGGAAGGGACATTATCCCAAACAGCATGGTCCCCAACAGCATGAGAATCAGATACAATTCATTCACAAAAAAGTCCTTCAATTGACAGGCTTTAGCTTCAGTTTTTTGCTTTTTTGCTTTTTCGGTTTAACAAGGGAAGACCTATAAAACCAAAACAAGTACAATATACATATTACAATATATTCAGCCAAGGAATTAAGAATTTAAAACTTTAATGTGTAGATTCACAAAGTAAGACCTGACAGTATTCTCATTCCACATAAGAAGTTCTAACATGATCGACTTTCGATACTCTACCAAATCCTGCATAGAGTGACGTATATTATTAATGAAGTGTATTCATGCTAATATTCGTGGAATGCACGACTTTATTTTCATATAGTAAAGAACTCACCTCAAAATAGTCACTGTTCGTCCATAAACTCTGATCTTCCAATGCACTCAACCACTTTAGCAGAAAGACTCCACAATCATAACTAGACAAAAAAACATATAAGCACTTATGAGTGTAACAAAGTTTCACATAATAAGGTCTGAGATTCAACAAATGATCACAGACTAAGTTTAACAAAACAAGTCAAACTACACACCCCGTTTTTTGTTGAGGGACTTTGAGATTGACAAAATCATGCACGTGCATGTTCTTCACAGATTTGTACGACTCTCCCAAAATAGTTGCAACATTGTACAACTGAGAAGAAAAGGACAATAAAAGATCAAAAATATATTTTGGGGTATACTAAAACAAAAGCTCTACAATATTTTGGAAAAAAAATCATACAATGCCCATGGCCTTGTTGTTTCCTTTATCCACTTTTATATCCATGGATGAGTCAAGGATGTAATTTTTTTGCTTCTTTATGTCGCAAATACAAGCCCACCAATGCTTCGATGTATCGCTATGCAAAGGGATAAAAACCTGAGATAGTAAATGTACAAGAATAATCAATCAAAAAACACAC
Organism: Silene conica; assembly: GCA_029255685.2. Classification (NCBI taxonomy): domain Eukaryota; kingdom Viridiplantae; phylum Streptophyta; class Magnoliopsida; order Caryophyllales; family Caryophyllaceae; genus Silene; species Silene conica. The sequence goes on from CM055312.2 coordinate 64,652,912, forward strand.
ATGAATGACAGTAAATAAATAACAAAATGAATAGCAGAACTGAAGGATCTGACCAAATCAATCTGGCTACCATCTGCTGGAGTGTATGAGGACTGTATATATTGACCCCAAATCTCTGGGTTAGTATCTGCATTAAGACCCTGAATGACACAAAAAAGGCAATGTTAGTCTCTGGATGAGCAACTTTCAGAATGAAAAACACTTGAATATCAACATCTGAAGGATTTGAAGCTCACATATACTGTCGTTGGCAAGTAAATCACATTTGGTTTACCAAGTGTGCGCTTAATCCCAACAATATCAATGATCTACAGATAAAACGTGCACAAAATGAAGCATCCACTTTCACGAAATCACCATCAAGTTTCACAAAAAAACCTCTAAGATTCACAGAATAAGGTCTGAGATCCACCAAATAAGGAACCATGTAAAAAAAGAAACATGGTCAGGAATGGGAATATAATACTTACCTGATCCATAATAAGGCCACGCGATGTAAGGGTCTGCAAAGCATCTCTAGTGACTTCCATCCACGGAGTGGACACCAGAACCTCACTTAATTATTGAACAAAATGCAATTAGTCAATATATCTCACACAATTTAAAAAAACATAATTCAAGAAATCAAAGAAAAAGTGTGACATTACAATTTGTTTGCGATTGCTCTTCTCCCAACACAAGCCACCAATTACTTCTCAGTAAAAGGTGGTGTCATAGAGGAACTCGATTCTAGTGCATCTTTTGTGACTATTTCTTTGGACAGATTAACAGAACATGTAACAATATGATAGCACACCCGCAATGCAAAACGCTTGCGCTGAGTTTCCTATTGATGCAAACAAAATGGGTTTCAGAAAAACTAGGAAATAAAGTTGTGGCAATTGTATAGAAATTAAATTAGATGTTGAAAAGCAATCTTACAGTATTTATGGTTATTACAGAATTATTTTTGCTCCCTTTGTAATTCTCCATTATGTTCAGCAGATAGAGGCCATTATCAATTTGTGAGGATTTCAGATTTGATTTTGGGATAAACACTTCTGGAATCGTCATTGAAGCAATACTTGTCACTGCTGGCAACTTTGATTGAAGAAGGTTGATGAGCCTTTGTTGCTGTATGAACAAAAGATTAATTACAAAGAGCAATTAGTAAGGTAATGGAGTAAGAACGAGTCCAAAAATAGGTAAAATAGATGTACCGTATGTTTTAAAAAAGAAGTATAATCAACAGGTGTGTCTTTCATAGCATGGATGACTTGGCATTCGCAAGATTCCGGTCTCAGATCAAAACAAAACAAGAATGGTGGGCATTCGGGAGAGATGATCGGAGTCAAAATCTGAAAGACAACAGATAAAAATGCAATGAATAAAAAAGACAAGTCCACCTTAAAGCTTGAATATAATAAGACCAAATATAAAAAAAACTTACTAATTGGGTAGCAGCAAAATCAACATTGTCGAGACACTGGAACAAAAATCGAATCATGTGTGAGTAATGATTATAAGTGCACACCATGTAAAATGGGATTATAGAAAAGAGGTAGAGAGACTAACACTGTGTGTGGAGTGTGGCAAAAATAAACGACAAGCAGAATCTCGTGATCTCAAGCTCTCACTAATGTTTAGAAACTCACACCAAACATCTATCACAGCAGAAGATACTTGATCACTTTCAGGCAAACTCGTCAATTGCTTCCTTGTCAATTTCTGAGTTTGACTTTTGAAAAGAATGTCACTGGAAACAGTCATTAAAAGCACAGGTCACACCCTCAAATGGTATTAAATATACGATCAAAATTAAAAAAATAAGAGTATTTTAATGTTTAGTAAGTTTGACCAACACTGTGAAACTAAAAGCTTAATTTGTGAAACTGCATGCTTATTCTGTGAAACAGGGAGCACATATTCTGAAACTGTGAAACTGTGAAACTAGAAGCTTATTCTATGACACTAGAAGCTTACTTTGTGAAACTAGCAGCTTATTCTGTGAAACTGGAAGGACATACTGTGAAACTGTGAAACTGTGAAACTAGATGTTTAACATGTGAAACTAGAAACTTATCCTGTGAAACCACAAGCTTATTCTGTGAAACAAGAAGTTTACATTGTGAAACCCAAACTCTTAAATTTCACAGAATAAGCGCTTAGTTTCACAACATAAGCTTGTAGTTTCACTGAAAAAGGGCTTACTTTCACAGAATAAGGGCTGTGAAACAAGAAGCTTATTCTGTGAAACTAAAAACCTTATTAAGTGAAACTGGAAGGCTATATTGTGAAACATGTTAATAAAACAGGCTGAAAATATTAAAATACAAGGTTTGAAAAATTAATAAAATAAGGCAATACCTTTCACATGAATCCAAAAAGATGAAATCCAATACAGGCTTCTCCGCTTGAGTAAAACCCTTAAGAATATTCATGTTTCTTTGCAAATACGGAGATCGATAGACCTCTGATGGAACTATGGCCCTCTTCACCTTTGGATTGACAGGTGAATGACATTCACCTTTGGATCGACGCTTGTAAACATTCGGAGGAGTATCTCCTACGTCAATGACCTCTTTATCAGTACTCCCTACCACAGGAAGATCCTCTACCACTGGTGTGGACATAGAAGGTCCTCCAGGTCCTTCAGCATGAACACAAGATGTTGAACGATCGAGTTCGGCTTCATCACAACGTGTTGAATGTTCAAGTTGAGGTTCAGCTTCAGGTTCACGTTCATGTTCAGCTTCAGGTTCAGGTTCAGGCTCAGGTTCACGTTCAGGTTGAGAGGGTGGAGATAAAAAGTGGTCATCATCTGGAAAGAGCCTAAAGCTTGGCATTTCTGGTTTTGCTGGTGAACAATGTGGCTGTATTGGCTGAAAGGAGCCACCCATTATGTCCAATGCCGCCAACAGTTCAGCTTCAGACCACCCATAAAATTTACCCGCATCCTCATGAACATTCTCACCAGTACCATCCACAATCGCCTTCTCATTATCATCAACCTCCAAATTATCATTATGTGCTTTCTCAACATTCTCCTCATTATTTGCTGTCTCAACATTCTCCTCATTATTTGCTGTCTCAACATTCTCCTCATTCTACTCGTTTTTATCTTGTTGAGACAGCCTAAATCCATCAGCAATACCATCAACAGCTGCAACTAGTTTAGAAACTGTTGCTGATGAAGGTAATTTCAAGGAAGTTTGACTGACAAGACATTTGTAGTTCATGAAAGCATGAGCCATGACTTTTGCTGAATTTGCAAGATCAGTAACAAGCTTCACATCACTGTTATCTTCAGAAATGCCAGGCTTTCCAGTTTCTCCTTCATGTTTGGGTTGTTCAGATTTTCCAGATTCTTCTTGTTCAGATTCTTCTTGTTCAGGTTGCCGAACAACAATTTCCTGAACAGCTGATTTAGATTTTTGTGCTTGCTTGTCTGTTGCAAACTCAATAGCAAGCAAAGGTCCATGTTGCTCACGTCTGACAATTGGAGGCTCAACAGCACCCCTGCCGAAAGTTCTCTCCTTGGAAGTTGGGTCATTTAATTCATCCTTAATTCTCTTGGATATAGCATCTTTTGTCCAAGTCGATAACGTAGGATATTGACGACTCACAATGCGCGATTTAAAGACACAACGGTCTAGATAAATGAAGAGCAGCACAATAATCGGTCCCCCAAACCAATTCTCTTTCACCTGTTTAACCCCAAACTCTTCCTTTTGCCAAGACTGAACTTGGCCAGCCAATTTCTTTTTTATAAAGTTGCACCAGTTGAAACTGGAGATCAACTCAGTATTCACCAAACTTTTCAGCACTTTCAAACTGACCTTGTTCCCAATGACACCGCCTAAAAGAGCAGAGAAAATATAAACGATGAAGTTGCGTTTGAAATCATCTCCTCCATCTCTTTGGGCAGTCAACTTTTGCAGAACTTGTTTGATGTCAATGGAACCAACACCATATTGTTTAGTGAACTCCCCCAAAGTAGATAAATAAAGGGGGCACTTGTCTCCATTTGTCGCTTCAACAACAACATTGGGACCCATTGGCAATCCAAGAGATAGATGAATATCGTCCTCTAAAATCGAAAGCTTCCCACCCAACAAACATCCTTTTATTGGGTCGTAATTTGAAACTAGCCAATATGCTAAGTTTCCGGGAAGAACATCCGTTTTAAGAAGTAAAAGACCCCCAAACCCCATTTCTTTGATAGCTTGAATCTGCTGTTCTGAGGGTGGACTATCCTCATTATGAATAAAGTTGTAAAGCCCAGCGGGAGACATCCGGGTCCTCAATGACGGCAATCGCTCTTTATAGTTTCGTTTCTTTTTTGCAGCAGGTTCAACTGTTTCACTAGTAGAAGGTGGATGTTCCGATCGCTTCATATTAGCTTGCTTCCTGTTATGCATAAATGGTAGAATACACGAATAAAGAAAATAAGTTTCACAGAAGAAGGATCTAGTTTCACAAAATAATCTTCTAGTTTCACAGAAAAAGGAAAATACTAACTTTTTCTGTGAAACAAGAAGCTTACATTGTGAAACTAGAAGCTTATTCTGTGAATCTCAGGTAAAAAGTAAATGCAAACGAATTAAGAAAATAAGTTTCACAGAAGAAGGATCTAGTTTCACAAATAAGTTTCTAGTTTCACAGAAAAGAAAATTATTAAACTGTGGAACATAGAAGCTTACAATGTGAAACCCAAACTCTTAGATTCACAGAATAAGAGCTTAGTTTCACAGTATAAACTTCTACTTTCACAGAAGAAAGGCTAACATTCACAGAATAAAGAAAAGAAAATTATTAAACTGTGAAACAAAGAAGCTTACAATGTGAAACCCAAACTCTTAGATTCACAGAATAAGAGCTTAGTTTCACAAAATAAGCTTCTAGTTTCACATAATAAGAGCTGACATTCACAGAATAGGGAAAATAAACTTGATTCACACAGCTAGATAATAAGGAAAATAAACTTGATTCATTAAAAATATCATTCATACATAGCTAGGTAATTACACAAAAAAGGCTGCCTTGATAGACGTAATTACAAGAGAGCACTACAAAACACTAAAACCGAGCACATTTAGACCAGCCACTATCACGGCAAAAAGTGATACAAAAGTTGAGGAGCTGTGCTACATATCGAGCAACACAGGTAAATCTAAATATGATAAAGTTGCCCGAGTCAGCAAGCGTGTTGCAGTATCAAGTGATATGTCATGTTTTGGAGATGGCACATGTAAATTGTCAATCAACTCATTCACTTTTGGGTTTTCAGCACCAGTGAGATCTCTAAGGTGTCCTCTTTGCAAAAGATTGTCGCCTTGGTAAAAATGTAGGAGTAATTTAGCTCCCGGATCATTAGTCATAAAGCACTTGCATCTTTTATAAATTATTCTATAACCCCTACGAATGATTCTCACACCATTGATATCATTAATATGCAGAGAAATCCCATACACAACTGCAATGACAGGTGCACTAGGGTGTATGAGGAAAAGCTGAGACCAATTCCGACAGACCAACGCCATGTTTGCCTTATCTTGGTTACACTTAAGTCGTTCGAAGATGCTATTCATTACATCTTGATTGTTGAAGACAGCCAGTTGGGGTTGATAACGATTATTAGTGACCTCAACAGTCCGTAAGGGAGCAAATGAGAATTTCATAGCCTCTTTTTTTTCTCTTATATAATTCCGGACAAAATATGCTTTATCCTCTACAAGAACATTCACTACCCACCCCTTGCACCATGTTTCCATAATTGACCAGAGGTAACCTACAAGCATACATTGTGAAACCCAGACTATTACATTTCACATAATAAGGGCTTAGTTTCACAATATAAGATTCTAGTTTCACAAGCTAAGCTTCTAGTTTCACAAGCAAAGATTCTAGTTTCACAGAGTAAGAGCTGAGAATCACAGAAGAAGATAAAGAAAATTAAACTGTGAAACAAAAGAAGCATCTAGTTTCAAAGAATAAACTTCTGGTTTCACAGAATAGGTTTCTAGTTTCACAAGTTAAGATTTTTGTTTCACAAGTAAAGCATCTAGTTTCACAAGTTCACAGTTTCACACTTTCACAGTATGTTCTTCCTGTTTCACAACCTAAGCTTCTTGTTTCACAAGCAAAGATTCTAGTTTCACAGAGTAAGAGTTGAGAATCACAGAAGAAGATAAAGAAAATTAAACTGTGAAACAAAAGAAGCATCTAGTTGCACAGAATAAACTTCTGGTTTCACAGAATAGGTTTCTAGTTTCACAAGTTAAGATTTTTGTTTCACAAGTAAAGCATCTAGTTTCACAAGTTCACAGTTTCACACTTTCACAGTATGTTCTTCCTGTTTCACAACCTAAGCTTCTTGTTTCACAAGGTAAGCTTCTAGTTTCACAACATAAGTTCTAGTTTTTCACAGAATAAGAAAAAGAAACTTAAGATAGTAAGGAAAAGAAACTTCATTAATTAAAAATATCATTCATACATTGCTAGATAATTACATAAAAAGGCTGGCTTGATACATGTAATTACAGAAGAGCACTACAAAAAGACATTTAGGCCAGCCACTAAGATGCAAAAAGGTGATACAAACTTGAGCAGCTATGCTACATATCGAATGCCAAGAAAGGTAAATCAAACCAAGATAATTTCGCCCGAGTCATCAACTCTGTCGAAGTAGCAACTGCTAAGTCAAGTTCTGGAGATGGCACATCTAAAATGTCAAGCAACTCTTGTGTTTGGTCGATTTCAGCATTAGTGAGATCTCTAAGGTGTTCACTTTGGTAAGGATTTTCACTTTGCAAATAATGTAGGAGTAATTTAGATCCCGGATCATTTGTCATAAAGCACTTGCATCTTTTATAAATGATTCTAGCACCCCTACGAACTATTCTCACACCATTGACATCATTGATACGCAGAGAAATCCCATACGCAACTCGAATGAGAGGTGCACTAGGGTGTAGGAGGAAAAGCTGACACCAGTTCCGACAGACCAATGTCATGTTTGCCTTATCTAGGTTACACTTAAGTTGTTTGAAGATGTTATTCATTACATCTTGATTATTAAAAACAGCCAATTGGGGTTGATAACAGTTGTTTGTGAGCTCAACAGTCCGTAAGGGAGTAAATGAGAATGTCATGGCCTCTTTTTTTCCTGTTATGTAATTCTGGACATATTCTGCTTTATCTTCTGCGTGAAGATTCACTACCCACCCCTTGCACCAGTTTTCCATATTTGACCAAAGGTAATTAAGTTTAAAACCACAAAGTAACCGACAAGCATTACAAAATAGAATCAAAAAGCATACATTGTGAAACACAGACTCTTAGATTTCACATAATAAAAGGCTTAGTTTCACAATCAGAAAAAGAACCTTAAACTGAAAATAATAGAAAATAAACTTAAAACTGAAAGAAACTTATTATGTGAATCTAAGAGTTATATTGTGAAACTAGAAGTTTATGAAGTGAAACTACATGCTTATTTTGTGAAACTAGTTGGCTATATTGTGAAACCTGTTGAAAAATCAGCCTGTTTTTTTGAATTCTTAACTTGTGAAACTAGAAGCTTATGAAGTGAAACTACATGCTTATTTTGTGAAACTAGTTGGCTATATTGTGAAACCTGTTGAAAAATCAGCCTGTTTTTTTGAATTCTTAACTTGTGAAACTAGAAGCTTATGAAGTGAAACTACATGCTTATTTTGTGAAACTAGTTGGCTATATTGTGAAACCTGTTGAAAAATCAGCCTGTTTTTTTGAATTCTTAACTTGTGAAACTAGAAGCTTATGAAGTGAAACTACATGCTTATTTTGTGAAACTAGAAGTTGATAATGGAGGTTGTTGATGTTAAAAACTTCGAAGAACGACAATGCTTGCTTATTTCGCCTCAAATCTTCGAAAATAAACCACACATCCAAAAAACGACAAACAAATCACATTATAACGTACTAAAATAATCAAAAACACTCTCAAAACCTAGATATTTTCATCACAACCCTAGGTATCACTAACAATGAAAAATAACCAGAAAGTCACCTGAATTTTTTGAATTCTTAACTTGTGAAACTAGCAGCTTATAAAGTGAAATAACATGCTTATTTTGTGAAACTAGATGGCTATATTACTGACACGAATACTACTTACTACTGAAACTTACTCAAAACTCTTACGATCACATAAACTCGTTTCTCATCTCAAAACCCTAGATATCACTAATATGAAAAAATAACAATAAACATTCAACTAATGATAATCGAGTAGGAAAATAGCAAAGAAAAACGACATTTCAGTACTTATAAGAAACAACATCCTAATTAACCCTAGATATTTTCATCACAAACCCTAGATATCACTAACAATGGAAAATAACAATAAACATTCAACTAATGATAATCGAGCAAGAAAATAGCAAAAAAAACAAAATTAAACGCAAATCAGTAATTAAACTACTTAAATAACTTGCTGACAAAAATGTAACAGACTAACTACATGCAAAATCAAAGATGAAGAAAGATGAAGAAACATACGAAGAAAATGAAGGACGACGATAGATTCCGGGAAGAAGACGAGCGAGCGAGCGAGCGAGATAGAGAGAGAGAGAGAGCAACGGGTTTTGTGATGGAATGAATTTGAAAAGACGCGAAATGAAGTAAGGAATGTCAGTGTTTTTTTTTATTATATAGTACACGTGGCACAATCTGGTGCATCCGTGATACTTAAATCTAACGGTTCATAAGGGTCCGGCAGCCTCACCCTAAGAGGGCGGCCTCACGTGATTCAATTTCTATATATATATATATATATATTAAAGAATCATGTTAACTCGCTGACGTGGCGCAATGTGGTTTCAGAAAACCACATTTCAAGCCCTCTCATTCACTCTCACAATTCCAATTTTTCTCGGCCAATTAAAATTAGCCATGTCAGCAACCGTGATATTCATTTGGAATATCGTATAAAATTCCAAAATTAATACTTATGGAATATATAGACTTTGTATTTGAAAATGTCATGCGTGATTTTTGAATAACAAAGGTGTGATCATTTGGAATCACGAATCTTAATATTTATGGAATATATAGACTTTGTATTTGAAAATGTCATGCATGATTTTTTATTAAGCAAAGATTCGTAATATTAAGATTTATTTTTTTAATCAATATGTCACGTAATATTAAGATTCGTAATATTAAGATTTCTCGGCCAATATGTCACGTAATATTTCTTTTTTTAATCAATTTTTACTAAATATTAAGATTCGTGATTGATAACAAAATATGATTTCAATTTAAGGCAAATTCTTACTAAGGTAATCTTTCTTTTTAATCAACGTAATCACGGAATCTTAGTATGATCTTTCAATCTTTAATAGCTGCCAATTTTAACATAATCACGTAATCTTAGCCTGCCAATTTTCAATCATGTAATCACGAAATCTTTAATAGCTGCAATATTACTTTAACAGAATTTTGAGAAAATATTTTGAGAAATATTTAATAGACTGCCAATTTCTCATAATCATCTCGGTTGCAGCTATCTTTTTATTCCTTATAATCCCTTCAGTTCAATGCCTTTCTCTTCATCTTGCATCTTTAAACCTGTAAAACAAAATTTGTGTTTGATTCTCAAGTCGCAACAATTTCTGAAATGACCATGACAAACGATCTTGCTATTAGTCAACTCACATATGGAGTTAGACTTACTCAACTAAACATTAGGGTTATTCACAATGGTCCACTACTATAAAAAAGGCCAAAGAAACCTGTTGAAAAAGGCCTTAGACACCTGTTTATAACAGGTGTCTAGGTCATAGGTGTCTTTGGTTAAGAAACCTGCTGGAGGAACTGGTATCTTATCTAACAATTAAAGAGACTTGTTTTTATTAATAACTGGTGTGTTTGACTTATACCTGTTATCAATTATGTCTGGTGTCTTTGGCATATATCTATGACACCACTCTCATCTACACCCGGTGTCTTTGGCATGGTTCATTTTTAAAAAAAAAACAATACATGCAATGGGATTCGAACCCACGACCACTGTAACACCCCAAGAGTATGAGAGGAAAGTTGTCCCACATCGGTAGAATGTAAGGATTGTGATATATTTATAATAGCTCCAACCCACCACTTAGTAACAAGGCCTTGTGCTTTTGGGCTTAAGTGAGGACAATTAACGGGCCCAAAAGTGCACACTCATCTTATTGGGTTTGTGTTACGACGGTGGCGGGTCGGGTTGTTACAAATGGTATCAGAGCGACCCTGCGACCGTGTGATGAGCCTGTGGTCAGGAGTACCCGGGTCACCCACCTAGCGGGGAAGGATTCTGGGTTTGGCTGCGGTCAAGTTTGAGGCACTTTAAGTGGGGGAGTTTGTAACACCCCAAGAGTATGAGAGGAAAGTTGTCCCACATCGGTAGAATGTAAGGATTGTGATATATTTATTATAGCTCCAACCCACCACTTAGTAACAAAGTCTTGTGCTTTTGGGCTTAAGTGAGGACAATTAACGGGCCCAAAAGTGCACACCCATCTTATTGGGTTTGCGTTACGACGGTGGCGGGTCGGGTTGTTACAACCACAAGGAGGATATTGAAAGGCTGTACCATTGAGCCACAAGATATTTACTGTAGATTTATTGGGATAACATTTAATTATCTACTATTTATCAATATTTAGGGTCGCAAAAAACCGTCTTTTAAACCAATTTTTTTTAAGTTTGGGGTAGCGGCTGTTACCCCTTGCTTTAAGGTGGGTTCGCCCCTGTCTATGACACCACTCTCATTTACACCCGGTGTCTTTGATATATTTAAGTAGATATTGATAATTATTATTTAAAAAATGTGTTAGGCGGTGGATTATGGTAAGTTAAGAGATAGAGGTATGCATGTATTACTCGGTGAATCTAGTAGAATTAATTAAACAATATATTATTTAAGATTAATTTATTATTATTAGTTATTAAATAAATTGTAAATTAATATATAAGAAACCGGATTCTGGAGGACAGGTTTCTTAGTTATTAAATAAATTGAAAATTAATATATAGGAAACCGGATTCTGGAGGACAAGTTTCTTAGTTATTAAATAAATTGAAAATTAGTATATAGGAAATCGGATTTTGGAGGACAGGTTTCTTAATTATTAAATAAATTGAAAATTAAAATATAGGAAACCGGATTCTGAAGGACAGGTTTCTTATTTAAACATTGCAAACTTGTTATATTAAATCACTGGTGTCTTACGTTAAGAAATCTGTTAGAAAAAAACAGGTGTCTTATAATTGATGTTTTAGGCCTTTTTTGTATAGTGGTCCAGGCCAGAATTTAGCAGCAAAAACAACAAAGACAAGAATAAGAAACTCGATGCTATTGAACTTTTATTAGTTGATTCAAAGGTATGTCTACTTCCTTTTCAAAAAATTTAAAGATAAGATGTTGATGTTTGTGAATAATGGAAGCATCTACAAAAAAAAAAACGACAATTCTGAGAAAACCAACAAAAAATATGCTATCCAAACTCAATACATTTCCCGTTCTATCTTCTTGCCGACCTCCATTTTAGTGCTTATATACATTCTTATACAGGAGTATTTAACTTTTGTTTACCAATTTTTCATGTTTTCATTCATAGTACCATTGTACCAACTTCCACAAATTCATGCCTTTATTTTAATAATTTCACTCACAAATTCTCTACTCAGAGGTAAGATAAGGTGGCCTTTCTTTAATTTAATTAAAGACCGTCGTCTCTCTTAAATTTTTGTAATCGCTAATACCACGAGTATTGAAAAACGTATACAATCAAATGGAACGATATATTGAAAAACGTATGCTATTTTCTACGGAGTATTTGTTTACCCGTTTTTCCTTTTGCATGTCTTATTTCACTGCTGTAAAATATGTTTGTAAATTATTTGATGACACTTTTTTTATATTAAACAGAAGGAGGTTATCCAAGCAACCATTAGGAAACAATTAATTTCATATTTCGGACCACAACTGTCTGTTGGTGATGTTTACACCATTCGCAACTTAACCGTTGACAACAACACCGACCTAGACAAGGCAACCCCTCATACATACCGCTTAAAATTTGAGTATTCATCAAAAGTTCAGGCCGTGAATGATCCAGCAATACCGTTAAGTCTATATCGATTTGCAAGTTTCAAGGACATCTTGGACGACAGAATTTCTAATACACATTATATAGCTATTACTTTGCAATTTTAATATTTATCTTCGATATTTTTTTTTTTTGATCTACTATTTTTGTTTATAAAATTTTTGATGTTTCACCTTTGCAGATGTTATAGGAAAGTGTTATGAAATTGGTCCGATAACAGAAACTCCAAACAAACATGCATGTCGTACTATTAAGCTTGAAGATTTTCAGTAACATCATCTCTGTTTTGATTTTTTTTTTATAATTTTGTTATAATATATATATATATATATATATATATATATATATATATATATATATATATATATATATATAGATCCGGTGAGTTTGCCACTTTTCGTGAGTTACCCCCGCATTTATATACCATTGGATCTAACAAGATCAAGGGTTGAGATTAGATCCAAAAAAAATACACAAACTCTTTTTTTTCTCTCTCCTTTCCAAATATTCTCACGTTTTCTTTCTTTTTCCCTGTTTTCTTTTTTTTTTCCTACTTTTTCTTCCTGCTTTCTTTTTATTTCTATTCCAACAAATTATATTATATATATCCGCGTACTGATAAACCCGAAACCCACGTCCCCTCCCCTCCTACGAAGAATAAGGAATTCATAAGTTTGTTTAAAGTGGGCATGATTTAACAAAGAGATTTATACGTACCTACATATATACATCAATCAATCAATAACTAAATGAAAAGGAGTGACGGCTGCGATTGTAGGAAACACTAATACCATCATCAAATTGAAAATGGAGCATCCTATTACCAGTCAACTTAATAATAATAATAATAATAATAATAATAATGCCAGCACCACTTCTAATACTATTACTACCCGTAGGTGGTTGGGTTATCTCTTTATTTCGAGGTGGAGATGGAGATGGAGGTGCCGGTGTCGGTACTTTACATGACAAATTAACACTGTACTTGTGTTACTCTATATAATAACTATTATTACACTATACAATAACTTCTGTTACTTTATACAATAACTATTATTACACTATACAATAACTTGTGTTACTCTATACAATAACTTGCAATAACTATTATTACACTATACAATAACTTGTGTTACTCTATACAATAACTTGTGTTACTCTATACAATAACTATTATTACACTATATAATAATTTGCAATAACTATTATTACACTATACAATAACATGTGTTACTCTATACAATAACTATTATTACACTATACAATAACTTGCAATAACTATTATTACACCATACAATAACTTGTGTTACTCTATACAATAATTATTATTACACTATACAATAACATGTGTTACTCTATACAATAACTATTATTACACTATACAATAACTATTATTACGCTATACAATAACGTGTGTTACTCTATACAATAACTATTATTACACTATACAATAACTTGTGTTAATCTATACAATAACTATTATTACACTATACAATAACTACGAAAATCACTCGATCATCGGAATTCATCACCCGATCATTTTTTGCTATGAAACTTTTACAATAGTTGCATGAATGTTAATAAAGTTTAGTATATAGAAGTTGAAATATTTAGATGGATTGAATATAGTTTGATAAGTTGGATGGAGATAACAAATGGTATGGACATAAAAAGATTATTTATAAGGGGTTGAAGATGGTTTATGAAGGAAGTTGTTCATGCATGTGGAAGAGAGCCAATTGCGTATTATGTATGACTATTGATTTAATTTAATGTTGATATTTGGTATAATCAAGTCATTCTTGTTGTTACTTTCGTCGGTAATTTGGGGAGAAATTAATCAAATTGTGTGCGTAGGATGAAGATAAAGTTTCATAATTTTTTGTAAGTTGGACAACATTAAATCTCATCCATCAATCTTTAATTAGATTAGTGGTCCAAATTTAAAGGTGTAACTCACCAAAAAAGACAAACTCATATGATGTTAATTCTATATATATATATATATATATATATATATATATATATATATATATATATATATATATATATATATATATATATATATAATGATATTATATTATTTATTTTTTATTTTTAAAAAGTACACATGTTCGAATAAATAGAATTGGTTATATAATAATTTATAGTCATCTTTAAAAATAAGTGTACACAACTCCGTGGTTTTTCACGGGTGTTACACTAATAACATATTAACATTGGTAAAATAAAAAACCAAAAAAAAACGACGTATTAGTGAAAGAATAATGATATAGCGACACCGGGTGTTACTCAAATTGAGCGACATCCGGGATATTATTGTAATTTACTTACATATTTTGGGTTCCCTCCATCAACATTCAAATTTTAAACTTATTGGTGGTCAAGGGTAATTTAGGAAATTAATATTAGTTAATTAATTTTACGGTTTTAAATTATAGTCAAAGTCAAAGGCGGTCACCGCCGACAGTTTGACCACCGGTGGACAGTGATCGGTCAGTGGTGGTTGGCGGTCAGCCATCAAATGAAACTTCAAAAAAGTATTTAATAAGGCTTGATCTCATGACCTCTTGAATGATGTACACTTGCTATACCACTATGACACAAGTATTTTGTTGTAATTCTAATATCTCTTTTGTTATATATATGACAACTAAAGTTTGAGTTAAATTAATATGTACCTATAATAATTTTCAAATGTACTTCTAACTTATATTCAATGTACCCATTATAAAATCAATATAATGCTCATCTAGTTAAATGTATTTGATAAAAAATTGAACAATATATTTTTTTATACTTAGAGTTTACATAATTATATTATAAATTTACATTTATTACAGGTCATATTATTATAACAAAAAAAATTTATGTACTTACAATATATTTATGACAAAGGTACATTTTATTTTTATTGGAGTTACATAATATATTACTATACGAGTATGTTAGTAAATTAGCATATGTAGTTAACTATATGTATTTAATTAATTTATGGAATTTCTATTATTTTACACATTATTTATTTTACTTAATGGTTTTACACATTATTTATTTTACTTAATTAATTTCACTAATAAATTAAATAGTAATTTTATTAGTTTTTTAATTGTTTCATTTAAATTAAATGGGAATTTTTCATTGTTTCATTTGTTCTTAAATAATTTATCTAATCAATTTACCCTGAAATAATTTAATCAATCGTGATTAAGTTCATCAAAAATTAATCGTGATCGAAATCAGAATCCATGATCAATTGTTGAACACATATATAATTTAACTAAATCATTTACCCTAAAATAATTATATTAATCAAAACATTAATCAAGATCGAATCGTCAAATTAAATTTAGATAATCCTAAATTCAATCGTCAAATTAAAATTAGATCAACACTAAATTAATTTGATTAATAATCAAGATTAACACTAAATATTAAGGAAAATATATTTTTGCATACAATTTAAAAAAAAAAATATTTCCCTCCAAATTTTATCACCAAATGTGAATTATCTAAGGATGATTTTTTTTTTGCATAAAAATCTCAACAATAAGATATGGTCAAATGAAAAGATTTAAGCTAACAATAATTTATTTTAAAAATAAAGAAATAAATCACTAAATGTTTAAAAATAAGGAAATGAATAGGTGAAAAACTAAATTAGATGTAAACGAATAATATGAAGTATATTTGAATAATATAAAGATATGTAGTTGCTAAATAGATGTGTTGATACCCTTGCTTAGTTGGTCACAAGATTACTTGTAAAATACAAACATCTAAGTGCGTGCGTGTTTGAACCCCAATAACAACGTTTTTTTTCTTTTTTTTTTTAAATCCTTTTCGTTTCCACCTTTTTCCTCAACTTTTGTCGATTTTGATGTTCATTAACGTTTTGATCAATCGAAGATAATTAATTTCGGAAGATTACTCACCTAATATTATAATATTTATTTTCGTTTCTCTCTCCTTTATAACGGAAAACTACTTACTAAGCAAAAATACTCTTATGAAATTTATTTTTATTTCCGAATAATACGTTCTGTATTTAGGCCAAGATTTGTATTATGCAAAAAAACAATAATATATATACAAAACGGATAATAAAAATATTGTAATTATTTATTCAGTAAATAAAAAGTACAATGAAAATAAAAACGTTATAGGAAACCGTATACAAAAAGATAGGATTTATGCCAAGTCAGATATTCTCAAAAATTTATTCCGTCAGATATTCAAACAAATTTATTCCGCCTAAATCAATCCAAATAAACAAAAAGATATGATTTTATTCTAAATTTAATGATATTCTAACAGAAAGATTACTTTTGGAAAAAAATCAATTTATTTATTCTAAATTTTATGATATACTAACAGAAAGATTAGTTTTGGAAAAAATCAATCTAATGTTATAGGAAACCGTATACAAAAAGATAGGATTTATGCCAAGTCAGATATTCCCAAAAATTTACTCCATCAGATATTCAAAAAAAATTATTCTGCCTAAATCAATCCAAATAAACAAAAAGATATGATTTTATTCTAAATTTAATGATATTCTAACGGAAAGATTACTTTTGGAAAAAATCAATCAAATTTATTCTAAATTTTATGATATTCTAACAGAAAGATTGGTTTTGTAAAAAATCAATCTAATGTTATAGGAAACCGTATACAAAAAGATATATTTATAAACTCGGTTTTTAACTAAAAGATAATTAAATTTTCTAATTTTATTAATTTTGGAAAGATAATTTCAAAAAAATATCTCTATAAACTCGGGATAATTATACATATGCTAATAAAATTTCTTAACAAAAAGATAATTATACACCGCACGTGTAAATTTCTTAATTATAGAACAAATCTTTATATGTATAAGAAAAAGAATTTAAATACGTCTAAATATTACTTTCATTTTCCATAAAATCTGGTATTATACGGTCTGATTATCGTATAATAAGTAAAATTTATATATGTGATATTTAAAAGTAAGTGTACGCAACCCCGTTATTTCTCACGGGTGTTACACTAGTATTTTCTTAAAATTGAATTGTTAGTTAATTTTTTATACTCTCTCCGTTGTTCCTACAGTTACTTTC
This sequence comes from Silene conica, assembly GCA_029255685.2. Classification (NCBI taxonomy): domain Eukaryota; kingdom Viridiplantae; phylum Streptophyta; class Magnoliopsida; order Caryophyllales; family Caryophyllaceae; genus Silene; species Silene conica. The sequence goes on from CM055312.2 coordinate 64,670,133, forward strand.
GCTACATGGGTTGTCACTACTATACTAGCGGTGTTCATTCGCGGTTCAGTTCACCGAACCGTATATTTAATTCGGCTCGCACACGGTTCGGTTAGGGAAAACAGCGAACCTAATCCGCACTGTTCCTAACGGTTATAAACGGTTTGGTTAACCTCTTTAAACGTTTATTGCGGTTCGGTTACTGGTTAACCTATAAACGTGCTAAATATACTTTTTCTTTAGTTTTCGGGAATTTTATCTATTAGTTTAATTAAATTTTTATTATATATTATAGTCAACGATAAAGTTAATTAGTAAAACTTTAATATTAATCAATTTAGCAATTTTTGAATTTGAAAAGACTTCAAAAATTAAACGAAAAACACTTTATATAATATTTTAATATTTTGCTTACTTTTTTGTGAAACGGTTCGGTTTCGTTTGGTTAACCTCTTTTCTAAAATTGCGAACCTTAACGAATCGTGTCTATGATGAATTTATAACGGTTCGGTTCACCGAATCACTTTGTCATTACGGTTCGGTTAATCGAACTTTAAAAATGTACGGCGATTCGGTTATTGCGGTTCGGTTTATTCTGAACACCCCTAACTATTACTTTCACTTCTCCCACTGTCATTATTTTTTCATTTTTTCATTCACTATCTCTGCATTTATTATTGTTAATTTTACTACCATGTTGCTGCTATTATGACTTTCATTACTCGAGTTGCTATTATTGTTGTTATTACTACTTACATGGGTGGTTAATATTATAGTAGTTGATAACATAGTTATTAGAGTTATATATTTAAATAAATTAGAAATATTGGATTAGAATATTATTTAAGAGTAATAATAATTATTTTATTAATTAAATTAAAAATTTAATGAATTATGGAATATATTATTTTTTTGGAAATTTGAATTGATTTACTTACTTTTAATAGTTTCCAAAATATAACATATATACTTATTTATACTCTAAGAAAACTCACAAAATAAAAAAAAAAAGAAACTTCATAACTAAAAAATATCGCTCATTACCAAGTTTCACAAAATCATCTTCAAGAATTATATTGATTTTATACTGAAGGTACATTGATTATAAGTTATAAATACATGTAATAATTATTATACGTACATATTGTTTTAGCTAAAGTTTTAACATAGGTATATATACCAAAAGAGATACAAATTTATCAGAAAGATCCATGTGGCATAGTGGTATTAGCAATTGTATCTCATCCCAGAGGTTAAGTGATCAAGCACATTTTTGAGGTTTCATTTGATGGTTGATTATCAACTACCGTCGGCCCCCTGATCAACCACTGTATTATCTAGTTTTAATTATTATTATCATTTATATTTTATTTTATTAATATGATAAATATGTGATTTACGATTCTACCCTTTTAAAATTGGCGCAAATACAAAAATTTAATTTTCTATTTTCTATTTTTTTTCTATTTTTTATTAGGGTGTTAGCACTATCCTTAGTGAAAGAAGTGGATTAAACGTGCATAAAATTGATAATTTAATCCAACTTTTATTCTATAATCCATCGTATCTTTATTCTCATCCAGAATACGATCTGATACACTAAATGTGAAATGGAGAGAATCTTTGATCGAACAAAGGGTTGAGATAACAATAGTGATGTGATGTGAGTGAAGGTAATAGGGAGTATTAGCGAAAATCTGAGCCTAGACGAGTAATGACTTGCAGATTGCGATGAACCAAAGTTTGATCACGAATGTCAGAAGAAGAAAATCATAGCAATAATAATACAAATAAGACATGAATATTCTTAGAAGATCATCATCACAACAACATCAACCCATCTTCTCCAAAATCATAAAGAGGTCATTCAACTCTTTGAAATTGCAAGGAGAATCTCTAGATCCACCTCTCACTCATGGCATCCATGTCTTTCATTGCCCTGTATGTTATCCTTCCATTTCATTCATTTTTCAATTATTATTATCATTGATATGGATAATTGTAGTATAAAGATTGAATCTTTATGGTTATTTGGTGAGAAATGGTGTGATATGGGTAATTGATTAAATTGTAGGATGCTGTAGGAATTGTGGCCAAGTTATCAGAATGTATTGCTTCGAGGGGTGGTAACATTCTTGGTGCTGACATTTTTGCACCTCCCAACAAGCATATCTTTTACTCTAGAAGGTCTCTTTCTTTGCTTTATCGTTATATATTTTAGCAAGTTCGATAATGTATTCATGTTCAGGGTGTGTTTGGTTGTGTGTTTCGGAATGGAGTGGAATGGATTTGATCCATTCTAGCGGTTGGTTGGCTGATTTTGGAATGAAGTTAGATACTTGATGATTTCTAAATTTTTAAATCTAATTCGAGCCCTTACTGGTCCAGTTTCCACATAAGTTTCCAACTCTATTCCCCCCCGGAGTGTGAAGGATGATCAAACCAAATAACTATGAACTGGTACCTCCCTCTATCAGCTCCAATCCATTTCGTTCTCCTTCTTAAATCAAACGACTCCTGGTAGGAATAGTTGATATTGTATTTGTTATTGTTAGAATGAATAGATTATAGCCAAATTCAGGCTTAAGTTTTACTCCTCTGTTCCAATCATTTGTTTACCTTTTCACTCTTTGCGAAGGCTATTTTAATCAAAGGTAAACAATTGATTGAGAAACAGGGTCGTAGGGACTAATGCATTTAGCTTTTGTTCAATTTGCGTCCCAAATTGGGACTCTTGTAATTTTTTTATAGCATCTGCTATAATTGTTATTCGGACCCTTGTGTTTCTACTGTCCAAGTACTCCAAATGTCCATTTTATGGCCTCTTTCACTGGCTGTAAATTCCTCCTCGCATCATTCCTAAGGAAAAAATTACCACTTTTAACTTCTTATAATCACTTCTCAAGTCATATATTTGGGTATGGCTAGGTATCACAATCGTTATTGTTAGCTGGTGACTAGTGTTGTTAAAGTAGGCAAACCTTTGCCATGGGTTCATGATGAAGGTTTTTGTAGCTTTGATGGTTGAGAAATGATAATTTTACTTCTATATCTCTACTTTGCAGTGAATTTATTTTTGATCCGTCAAAATGGTCAAGGAATCAGATGGACGAGGACTTCCTCAAAATTGGTACTATGTTTGGTGCCATAAAATCAGTTGTCCGTGTGCCGGATTTGGATCCAAAATATAAAATTGCAGTGTTTGCTTCAAAGCAGGTCTTCTTTATTTGTATGCCTACCACCATATTTTGCACATACGTTCTGCTTCTGGAGGTAACCTAATGTTTCAACATTTAATAGTATCTTGTTTTTAACTTCATGTAGGATCATTGCCTTGTTGAATTACTTCACGCATGGCAGGATAGAAGACTGCCGTTGGATATATCTTGTGTGATAAGGTGATCAATAAAAAAACCCTTTACTATCTTATTACTCTTGGTGACGATCATTTTCCCTTTCCAATGGAACCAATGCCTCTCATTATTTTTTAGGTTTGGATTATGATGGAATAAAGCAAAATGACTCACTAAACTAGTTGCACATCCTTTCATTGTTTAGTAGCGGTCATTTGATGGAAACATTTTATTTTGGGTAATTTTACACAATCTCTCTGTATTGTAACACATGGAACATCCGACTTCCCTTATCCTGCAATTTGTAGAAGCCTATAACGCACTGGGGTAATGGTGTGTTGTTGACTCTTGTTGACGATTTAGAGATTAATATATTGTCCTTCATCTCCACGTCTGTACTTGGTTCTTGCAGTAATCATTATAGAGATCCAGACTCTCATGTGATGCGTTTTCTTGAGCGGCATCAAATTCCCTATCATTTTTTAGATACTACTGTTGTCAACAAAAGAGAAGAGGAAATCTTGACTTTAGTTGAGGATACAGATTTTCTAGTACTTGCTAGATACATGCAGGTACCTCCTTGTAAACATTTTCTTGCCCTGTCCAAGGTGAAGTGCACTTATTAGATTTCTTAGGCTGCTAGTGTTCCAAATTTCTATTATGATACAGATAGATTGGAGCTTACAAACAGTAGAGCACTAAGAAACAAAGACATTTTTTTTTCCAGATTTTACTATGTGTGGGGGTTTATGCATGAAAGGAATGGTTCTTGTACTGGTGCTATAGTTTGTTCATTTTATAATGCCTTTTAACGGGTAATTTGCAAAGGACAAAATTTAATTTAGAAGGCGGATGAACTATTGTGTTTCATACAGTTATCCATCGAATAGAGTGCTGATTCCTATATGACAAGGTTTTGTTTTGCACTGTTGTCATTAAGGTCCTTTGATTAGGCCTGCATTATCTGCAGACATCCTTGTTCCTTCCTAAATAAAAAAAAAATATTGCTGAATTTTTGTTTATCATTGCTTAACAGTGACTTTGATTTTGTATACTTCCATTTTTTTCTCCTAATGTTTCTATAGATATTGTCAGGAAACTTTTTAGAAAGGTACGGGAAGGACGTAATTAACATTCACCATGGCCTTTTGCCGTCATTCAAGGGTGGGAATCCTTCAAGACAGGTTAAACTTTGGTCCTTTCTGCTTCTGGAAATTTCATCTTTTTGCAGTACGTGTATGGTGTACCCGTGTACTTAATATTTGCAGCTGACGTTGGCAGGCTTTTGATTGTGGAGTGAAAATGATCGGTGCCACAACACATTTTGTGACAGAGGAACTAGATGCAGGACCAATCATTGAACAAATGGTATGCGTCTTTACGAATCATGTTTAACCTCCTAAGCTTATGCTCTACTCAAACTTGGGTACAAGTGTAGATCACGGGTGCGTATGCTATTGTTGGAGTCAACCTGACTCAATGTTCTAGACACATGGACGATGCCTTTAAAATGAGAATACGGGTTCAGGGGGTTATGAAAGCCATTATATTCATAAATAATACGAAGTACTCCGTATTCAGTTTATATGGAGTCTCTCTTTGCTATTGTCACGTAGGGTTCGTCTCATACTGTGAGTTTGATAAGGGTAGGGTATGGATACCACATCCAAGCGTACAACCCTAGAAGTGGAAGTCAAAGTAACATAGGTGATAAACTGATAACTCCTTGTTTTGGTGTTCAACTTATAAATACGGAGTAATTGCTATGGTGGGACTTTTCACCATTTTCCTCTCAGTTCCTTTTGATTAACTTTAATTTATCTTTCCGGTCATGGATTTTCTCGAGCAGTCAGACTCATAGCGATAACCTGTTCTTTGTGTGTGCTGGATTTCCTAAACCACTGTTTTGGGGGTGTAGGTTGAGAGAGTTTCCCACCGAGATAACTTGCAAAGTTTTGTACAGAGATCAGAGAACCTCGAGCGACAATGCCTGTTCAAGGCGATCAAATACTATTGTGAGCTGCGGGTTTTACCCTATTTGGAGAACAAAACGGTTGTGTTCTGAGAGATATAATGTTGGAAGGTCAAGTGTACGTCCGTCTATACCTTTGTTTTCAGTTACACTGTTACTATTTTCATATAAGAATACAGCATTGGCGCTCTTACTTATGGTGAATATAACGTCTGATGTACGCAACTTAATCCAAAAAGGCGTTTCCTGATTTCAGTAGATTAAGAGACGATTTTGTAGTTACAAGTAGACAAGTCTCTATGATGAATAGATTTGCCAAATTTCCAAAATGTTGTGTTCAACTGGCCTCATTGTGTCTTAAATGTGTTTTTATTTATATCACAAGGATTCCATTGTTTGACCATGGAAAGCATGAACTCGGAAGTTTCTTATTCGATCTCAACCTCTTTTGAATCACATCAACGCATTGCTGCTTATGAGCCTTTAAAAGCGGATTGTTACCTACAGCTAGCATAAAAGCTTTGAAATTTAGTACGAGACGTGACGATATTTAACGAGAGCTGAGAGGCTCGTAGCGATATAGTGATATTGGTTAGTCATCAGACTTTTGTAGCACCTACTGACTGCTAACCGTTAAGACTTAAGACTCTTAAAATCAGCAGGGCTTGTGATCTGACCTGTTGAATGGATCACTGGAGACATCTTTGTTACAAGTCATTTTGGGTACCGTTCTGGTTTATTATTATTATTTTTTATTTTTTTTGACATAGTTCATGAAAATAGGAGAGGACATCATCTAACCACCGAGGAGGCTAAATGATGGGCAATCCTATTCAGTTTTCTAGGACAATAACTAAACGAAACATAACAAAAAAAAGATAAAAGCTCATCTATCCTAGTAGCTATTCTTTTGAGATAACGATCCAAAGCAGCTACTCTCGAAAGCTGTAAAACAAGATTTAGACAATCGGAAGCAACATCAAGGTGCCTAAGTCCTAAAAGCATAGCAGACTTTAAGGCCTCCAAACAGGCTATTCCTTCTGCGTGAAGGGGATTCATAGCCCAGAAGGAAGACGATCCTTTGTGCCATATTGCCCCCGACGCATCAAAAAAGACCCAACCAGCTGCACCTTTAAAGTTCTTAGACCAAGCTGCATCAAACTTAATACGAAAACAAGAGGCACACCTTTTAGACCCCACCAGCTGACGAGGAAAACTACTTCGAACCAATTCAAAATCCGTGAGACAATCAGAATAAGTGAAAGTGGTTGATCTGGCACCAGCAGATGTAATATTGCATTTTGAAGCACAAATGTCAGCCACATCCTTATATATCTGATCCATGAAAATCAAAGTCTGCCCTTGAAAACTCTGAAAGACAAGTGCATTCCTAAAATGCCAAATAGCCCATAAAGTCGCAATGAAGAAATATACCGCTTTTTCAAACGAATCCAGCTTTTTCAAATAGACAATCCAATTAGAGATCCAGTCAGTTATAGGTATATTCTCATCAAAAGCAACCCGAATCCCTAAAGGAGAACTGCTCCAAAATCTATGGACAACTTCACAATCTCGAAAAAGATGTGAAAGAGATTCAACAGAGGAGGTCGAAGAACAGAGCAAGCAGAAAGAGGACGAACACAAACCGCTGCTACTAAGTTCCTTACCAACCGGTAAAGCATTTGAAAAGATTTTCCAGAGGAAAATTTTCCATTTATTCGGAATCGTTAAAGCCTAGAGCCTAGTCTTCTGAACAGGAAGAGAAGACTCCCGCAACCGCCTTAAATCTCGATCACTCGCAGAAGAATACCACACATCATCAAAGGCTAAAAAATAACCACTCTTCACAGAATACTGGCCCCTAGACTCAAAATTCCAAACAACAGAGTCTTCCTCATCCATGAGAGGAGTAGGCAACGAAAGCAGAGTAGGAAGGATCTCCTCACCACAGAAAGGAATAAGCTTAGCAACATCCCATCGACCATTCTCCAACTGAAACTGCGAAACACAAAGCAACAGCGAGATACTAGGATCAGACACCTATGTCCCCACCAGAGATTCCAAAGACTGTCCATTCACCCATTTATCCTTCCAGAAATTCAGCAAAGATGGCAAACCCACATCCCAACATAATCCCTTCTGAAGCAAAGAAAAACCCCAAAGGATACTACGCCCCCCAACTCTTAGCTTTATTCACCGAGGAACCTTGTCTAAGCGTATCCTTTGAGATGTTTAACTGAGCCCCCAGAGTCTTTGCAATCAAAGTGTCAGGATTATAGAGAATCCTCCATGAAACCTTAGCAACACTACAAGAATACGCAAAACAAGCGACGGAAAAATGGCGACTGTAGCCTGTAGTCGCCAATTTGGCGACTGAAGGTGATGATTGGCGACTGAAAACAGTCGCTATTTTGGCGACTGTAAGTTTTCCCACACTTTTCTCCCACCGACACAAATTGGCGACTGATATAAACTTTTGGCGACTGAAAACAGTCGCCATTTTTGGCGCCAAAATTTTGCGTCTCACTAGGCAGTCGCCAAATACAGATGCTGCAGTCGCCAAATTGGCGACTGTAGTGCCAGTCGCCAAATTTATTTAGTGCAGTCGCCAATATTCACGATAATTAAATCAGAAACTTTCATCCCCTTCATTATTCGCAAACCCAAACAACAATAAAAACACAAAACACAAACAACCCGTCACCAACACCCACTTACACCCGTAACCCACCACCCGTCGCCACCACCCGCCACCACCAGCCACCACCGCCGTCAGTAGCCGCTCCCACCGCCGCCACTAGCACCTTCATTTATTGAATTAAAGGTTTGTAATTCTTTTTAGTTTAATTTTAGTTTTTAATTTTATTTTTGTTTTGTTTTGTCGATTTAGTAATGTAGTAGCCAATTAGGATCGTCTTAGTTTATTAGGTTGTAGTCAATTAGGTTGTAGTAGCCAATTATGATGTTAAGTAGATAAATTGGGGGTTAGGGTTTATATGAAATTGGGGGTTAGTGTTTATATGAAATTGGGGGTTAGGGTTTATATGTCGATTAAGACGATGTTTTTTGCCTTATTAATGTTGTTATGCTTGTAATTGTTAGTTAATTATGTCAAATTAGGTATTAGGGTTTATAAAAATTTGGGATTTTTTGATAAGTTTTTATTTGGGTGGGTAAATTATGCTTGTTTAAGTTAATTAGTGTGTAAATATAGACCGTCTTAGTTTATTAGGTTGTAAATAATGGAGATTTTTGATGTTAGTGTTTATAAATAATGAAGATTTTTGATAAGTTGTTATTATCCTATATATGATTAAGGTTGTTGTTTAAGTCATGATTGTTGAGAGTTAATGTATGAATTGTTGTTTAGATAAATAACGAAGAGATTGGAACGTTCATGGATGTATGATGGAAGGGTTGGTATTAAGAAGAAACGTCCTAATGCTAGATTTATAGAGGGTGTTGCCGAGTTTATTGAATTTGCTAAGCAACAAGATGAATATAACCCGGTAGAAAATCAACTTAGGTGTCCTTGTAACAAATGTAAAAACATGAAATACACAATTGTCCATGAGGTACAAGAACATCTCTATACAAACGGGTTTTGTCCAAATTATTATAATTGGATTTCTCATGGGGAAGTATATTCTCCAATTCACGAACAACCTCACATCCAACCTCACATCCAAAAGCTTGATGAGAACCCATATAGAGATATGATTGTTGATGCCTTGGAGTACAATGTTCTCAATGATGACGACCATCGAGCTATGAATGAAGAACAACCTCCAAATCCCTAAGCAAAGGCTTTTTTTGACATGTTAAAAGCTGTGGAACAACCTTTATACGAAGGGAGTAGAATGTCATTATTACAAGCGGCCTCTAGGATAGTAACCTTGAAGTGTGAGAATAATATGTCATTTAATGCCGTTGATGGTATTGCTTCTCTGCTTGAGGATGCTATCCCCGAAGATAATGTCATGACTCGAAGTTTCTACAATACAAAAAAAGTAGTTAAAGGACTTCAGTTACCGCATCAAAAGATTGACGCATGTCCCGAAGGATGTATGCTCTTTTGGAAAGATGATGCGTTGCTTGACAAGTGCAAAAAATGTGGAATGGATAGATTTCAGACAAGTGATGGAGAAGTTGTTTTGAAACCTAAAAAAGGCAACAAGAGTAATAGAAGGGGTCAAAAGTGTAAGAAACCAATAGCAGAGAACCAATTAATTTACCTTCCTCTTTCCCCAAGACTTCAAAGAATTTACTCTACCAAAAAAATTTCCGAACACATGACATGGCACAAAGAAAATCCGCGTACTCCGGGTAAGATGTGTCATCCAAGTGACGGGGAAGAATGGAAACGTTTTGATCAGATGTATCCTGAATTTGCCGCGGAACCCCGTAATGTGCGACTTGGCTTGTGTACGGATGGATTTAGTCCTTTTACCCAATTTGGTAAGAAATAATCTTGTTGGCCCGTAATGGTCACACCATACAACTTACCCCCTTGGTTATGTATGAAAAAGGAATTTATTTTCTTGTCTCTCATTATTCCCGGGCCTAAGAATCCGAAAGGGCATTTGGATGTTTATTTACAAACATTAGTGGAAGAATTGAGACAGTTGTGGGAAGTTCGGGTCGAAACATATGACGTTTTCAGGAAGCAAAATTTTCAACTTAGAGCTTCACTTTTGTGGACAATAAACGATTTTCCCGCATATGGTATGCTATCCGGTTGGGCTACTGCGGGACAGAAAGCATGTCCTCATTGCATGGTTGAAAGTAAAGCTTTTTGGCTTCCAAATTGCAAGAAAATGAGTTGGTTTGACGTCACAGATGCTTCTTACCAGACGGTAATCTTCTAAGGAGCAACAAAAAAGCTTTCAAAAAAGGTAAACAAGTACTTGATGAAGCTCCAGTTCATCTTCCGGGTGATGCGTTGTGGGAGTTGGTACGTGATTTGCCATCTTCTATTGATGGTACCGATGAAGAGTTTAAAGAGCTGAAAAAGAAGAAGAATGGTTGGTATAAAAGAAGCATTTTTTGGGACCTTCCATATTGGAAAACTATGCTAATCAGACACAATTTGGATGTAATGCACATAGAGAAGAACTTTTTTGAGCAACTCATTGACATGATCATGGATGTTGAAGGCGAAACATGTGATACTGTTGCTTCTAGAAAAGACATAAAGACATTTTGTGATCGTCCCAAATTACACATTCGCAAAGATGGATCGAAGCCAAAAGCCATTTACACTCTGGACAAAGCTCAAAAGAAGGTATTATGTGAGTGGTTAAGGAAGTTGAAGTTTCCTGATGGATACGCTTCAGATTTTCGTCGCTGTGTTGATCTCAAGAAGATCAAGCTACAAGGCTTGAAAAGTCATGATTGTCATGTATTCATGGAGCGACTGTTACCCGTTGCTTTGAAACATCTCCTCCCAACTACTGTTTGGAATGCAATTGTTGAGATTAGTCAATTTTTCCGAGATTTATGTTCCTCCTCAATATGTGTTGATGACATGATTCGTCTCGAAGATCAAATACCACAAATACTATGTAAGCTTGAGATGATCTTTCCTCCTTCATTTTTCAACTCTATGGAGCATTTACCTGTACATTTGCCCTACGAAGCCAAAGTTGGAGGACCCGTTCAATATAGATGGATGTATCCATTTGAAAGGTAATAAAAGAAAGATTCGTTACTATTTAATTTTAGAATATTAAATTACAAATCTATATATTATCATTAAACATTGATCTAATAAATGTGTAGGTTTCTTAATCATGTGAAGAAAAAGATTGGTAACAAAGCTAAGGTAGAAGGTTCTATATGTAATGCCTATTTAACAGAAGAGATTGCAAATTTTTGTTCTCTCTACTTTGAAAAGCATATAGAAACCAAAGCACGAAACTTGAATGTTGATAAAGCAGATGATGTTGATTCAAGTTTACCCGAGTTTTTTCAAGCTCAAGATGATGAAGGTTGTTCATCAAAAGGTGGAACGAGATATTTGGACGACAAGGAATACAATCGTGCTCACTTATACTTTCTATCAAATTGTGAGATCTTAGAGCCATATGAAGCAAAATTCGTGACTGATTTCAGTAAGGAACATCCTAGTGTGAGTAAGGATGATGTTTGGGACAAACATGAGGATAAGTTTCCAAAATGGTTTCAGAACCATGTCATTGAGTTCAATATCCAAGATGATTTGATAAGGAGTTTGGCCTTCGGTCCTTCACGCTTGGTTAAGACGTGGAACCGATATTCAGTTAATGGATTTAATTTTCACATATTTGACCACGGTAAGGGTAAGGCTAGATGCAACTATGGTGTCACTATTTCTTCTACTGATGACCATGAGTACTATGGTATTGTAGAGGACATCTTTGAGATGTCTTATAATGGTCGTGATCGTGCTTACTAAACTACCTTATTCAAGATTGAATGGAAGGATAATTCCTCGGCTGGAATGAGAGTACATGAATGTTACAAACTTGTGGAAGTGAATAGTACCCGAACATACTCTAAGTATGATCCATTTATACTAGCACATCAGGCTCAACAAGTGTATTTCGCTTCCTATCCAAGCACGACAAATGATAGAAATAGTAAGGCATGGTGGGCAGTCATTAAGACAAAGGCACGATCAAAAGTTGATACCACATTTTTTCAAGAAGAAATAGTATCAAATGGGACAATTTTGCCTCCAACAGACGTAGTCATTGACCAAAATGAGAATGAACAGTTTGAAGACTTGGAAGAGGGGGAGGATGTTGAGATTAATAATTTTGATTAGTTGGTTGAAGGATGGGAGGAATTAGATGAAGTGAGAGCTGAGGATGAGGATGAGGAAGAGGATGAGGATGAGGATGAGGATGAGGATGAGGATGAGGATGAGGATGAGGATGAGGACGAGGACGAGGATGAGGAGGATGAGGATGATGTTGATCATGAGGATGATGAAGATGATGATTAATTTGGTATAGTTGATCATGTTATTATATATTGATCATATTTTTATTAATCATTTATTTTATGCATGTTTAATTTGTAAGTATTAATACTTTTATTTATATGATTGTAGATGGCAGGAGGTAGAGGAAGACAGCGAGGCGGGCACAGTCGTCAGCAGAGCCAGCCCGCTGTGCAGCAGGAGGAGGAGGAGTTGGTTCAGAGCGAACCTGAGGAGGACACACGTGTACAGATTCAGTACACAGAGGATCGCAGGAAGATACTTGATCCAGCAGGATTTTGGTAAGTTTTATTAAATTGTAATTATTCATTTTATTAGTAATAAAAAGCTAGTTATTAAAAGTTACAATTTATATATGTTTCAGGTTTAATCTTCAGACCGCTGTTCGAGGTGTAACCAACAGCACAAAGTCATCTTTGTTAGGTCCTGTGCCCCTGAATTGGACAGAAGCTAGTGAAGCTCAAAAAGAAGCCTGGTTTAATAACTTCCGGGTAACAAAAAACTTTTTTTATTAATTACTTATTTTACTCACTGTTATAGTTTTTCAACTAATACTTAATGTTATATTTCTGCAGCTACATTTTTACTGGCCGCCTGAATTAGAGTCTACTGTCAATAAGAGGTGGCGCGATGTTGGAGCAACTAGATACAAAGACATTATCCATAAGATTGGTAAAAGGGGAAAGGCCTCACATCTTAAAGGTATATCTATACAATTACCTTTATTTGTCAATTGTATTGATTAAAGGATGAAAATTCCACTAATAACGACATAATTTATCATTGTTGTAGGTGAGGCGCTTGAGGGGCTTCTGAATCGGCGTGATACCCCAGAGTTTCGAGCCAGATCGGCACAGAAGGCCATGAACAAAAGGGGAGGCAAGAAGGAAGGAATGGCTGAGCCTACCCATCATGCTGGTTCACGGTCATTTCTGGACATACTTTTTGGTGTAAGTTTTTATATTAACACTTATTTATTTAGCTCGTTTATTTGGATATTGGTAATAATAATGTCCCTAAGCAAACATTGAATTTTGTTCGTGTATGTAGCTGAACAAGAAGAAGAATAAAAAGAAGCAGTCAGCTGAGCAGTCAGCTGATCAGAGTGCTGAGCTGACTGCTGATGATCAGTCAGCTGATCAACCAGATGATATGTTGACTGATGATCCTCAGGCGACGGTCCCGGAACTGTTCCTTGCCACACATTCAAGGGTGAATGCTAAGAATGAGAGAATTTGGATTAAGCCAAAAGACAAAGCTTTATATGTAAGATTTTTTACTTAAGATACTTTTGAATTGTTACCTAATGAAATTAATGTTAACTAATGATGGTAATTTTTTGTCAACTAATGTAGGAAGCATTCGAGGCTGAAAAAGAAGAACATCCCGAAGTACCAGATAATGAGATTTGGTTTAATTTGGTCAAGGGATATAAGAAGGGTAATGTGTATGGCACCGGAAAGGCCCATGGTGTCTTCTTCAAAGAACCGGCCAGAAGATCCTCATATGAGCCTCGCCAAACATATGAGCCGGCTATTGTGAGTCAACTACAGACTCAACTCGCTCAAGAAAGAAGAGTGAATGCTGAAAGAGATGAACAGTATCGGTTGATGAAGGAGCGCATGGAGGCCATGGAGAACTTCTTCACACAATGCAACCCCGGTCCACAATATCGGTATGACCCCAACGATCCGCATGGTAAGGGCGGTGGTAGTGGAGCCGGCATGGGATTTGCAACTTAGGTTGTTGGATAAGTTTTAGTTAGTTTAGCTTGAACTTGGATAATGTAGTTGGTTTAGCTTAAGGTTGGATAATGAACTTGGATAATGTAGTCAGTTTAGCTTGTAGTTGGATAATATTCTCATTTTTTAATAAATGAGAATTTCGTGTTACAAAAGTTGCGGTTCGCGCAAATGGGTTGCAATTTTTTGTTTGCAGGTTTTCATTGGATATTAGGATGAATAAATACGAGATTTGGCTAGATCAAAAACGAAAATGACATGAAAAGTTCCAGCCAATTCGGCGACTGACATGGGGGTTTTGGCGACTGCAGTCAGTCGCCAAAACTGGAAAAGCTACTGGAAAAAAAACACGTTGGAAACTGTACAAACCATTTTGGCGACTGCCCTTCAGTCGCCAAAATGGCGACTCCAATATAGCTTCAGTCGCCAAATTGGCGACTACCTCTCCCTTCAGTCGCCAATTTGGCTACTGAACTTTCAGTCGCCATTTTCCCTGCTACAGTGACTACTTCTTCAGTCGCCAAATTTGGCGACTAACAACAGTCGCCAATTTTTTTTAGGCGACTAGGGCTTGCGACAGAACTTTGGCGACTGAAGACAATCGCCAAATGTAATTTGGCGACTGCCTGGTTGAAACATTTGATATTGCGAATGCCCAAACCCCCTAGACTTAGACAGATTAAGAAAAACATTACTACACCAAGAGATCCTCTACCATCTACCGTCCCTTTCCACCAAAAAAGCGAGATCATAGAAGACATCTTTGAGCTCACACTTACCGGCAGTTTAAAAGCCGATAGAGAATAAAGAGATAGCGAAGAAAGAACGAACGAAATAAGAGTCAATCTATAGAAGACATTTTCCCAACTTAACACTCTTGATCGAACTTTTTCAATGGAGAAATTAAAAACATCCTTTTTAGATCTACCAAACTCAGTTGGCAAACCCAAATATGATCCCAGCATGCTCAATTGTCGTTTCACCTTGAGAGCTTTCAGACAACTCTGAGTGTTTTTCAAAGTACAATTCGGGCTAAAACAGACAGCAAACGTATCCTTATTGAGCTTCTGACCTGACGCCTTACAGAAAGATTTAATGACCTCCATCAGAAAGACACAACAGCAAGTGTGAAATAGTCTGTGCATTCCTGCAAATCTTTAGACCATGAAAAACCCGAGTTTCTTCAGCCTTTACAATAGATCGTGAGAAAACCTCCGTACAAAGCGCAAAGAGGAACGGAGATAACGGATCACCCTGCCTAAGGCCATTTGTAGGTTTAAAGTAACTCCCGATGGACCCATTAATGGAAATACTATATAAAACAGAAGAAACACAAGCCATTATGAGTGAAATAAAAGCAGAAGGGAACCCCATAGAGCAGAGCGTTTTTTTCAATAAAATTCCACTACAGCCGATCATAAGCCTTACTCATATCGATCTTAAAAGCAAGGGCCCCTTTAGAACCATTCTTCTTATTTGAAATGCGACTAAAAAGCTCATGAGAAATGAGGATGTTGTTAGTGATATTTCTCCCAGGCACAAACCCATTCTGAAACTTACCAACCAGTAAAGGCATAACCCTGGCAAGTCTATTAGTAACGACCTTTGTTACAACCTTCATAATAACATTACACAGACTGATTGGACGAAATTGATTTAACGTTTCAGGGCACAAAATTTTGGGGATCAACACAATAGTTGTTCTATTAAACTTTGATGGAACATGGCCAGTTGAAAGTATATGAAGAACAACCCTAATAATGTCCTCCTTGATATGAAACCAGTAATGCTGAAAGAAAGCAGTAGGAATACCATCCGGACCAGGAGACTTCAAAGGTGAAAGTTGAAAAACCAGTCTCCTAATCTCCTTCCTAGAGAAAGGCCGAGATATCCAAACTCCTTTATCAGGAGGTAGTTTAGAGTTAACAACAGAGAAAAGACTATCATAAGAGGCAGAGAAAGAAGCATAGCTTTGACGTAGTTTCTGAGACCCATACAAGTCCTTAAAAAATCCTTCAAAAACTATCCTAATCTCGTCCTCTTTGAAAACCCAAGAACCATCAGAATTCTTAATAACAGCAATAAAATTCCTTCCACGACGACTTCTGACTGAGTTGAAAAAGAACTTTGTGCATGCATCCCTTCCCTAAGCCAATGCAGTTTCGCTCTTTTCTTCCAAAAAGTCGCTGCTGCTTTGTTAAATTCCAAATACTCATCATGAACCTTGTCATAAGAAGACTCCGACTGCCCATTAAAAATACCCTCCAAAAGTTGCTCCATTTTAGAATCAAAATCAATCCATTTGCAACCTTATTCCTTTCTTTTATCCAAGGCCCATCCAGCCATCATATTGGAAACACGATCCAATTTCCTCACCAGAATGAAAGAGGGAGACCCCCGTACATTCCAAGACCGGGCCCTCCTCACCGAACGCAAGCATTCCTCATACTTAAAAGCCCAAGCATCCATTTTAAAACCCGATTTTCGTTTCCTACGCATGAAATCCGTATCAAAACTAATGGGTGCATGATCAGATGCTTGAATTGGAAGATGTCTAATTCCGGAATCAGGAAAAAAATCAAACCAAGATGACGAAGCCAATCCTTTGTAAATTCTTTCATATATTCTTTTCAACCCCTTCCGATTATTACACCAGGTAAATCGTGGTCCCTTAAAAAGAATGTATGACAAACAATTTCTCTCCTTCCATTCCACAAACATATTAACAGACTTTGCAATCCTCCTACTACCTCCTAACTTGTCCTCTAGGCACTCGATTTGGTTAAAATCACCAATCAAAAGAAAATGAGAATCCAAAAGATAAATATGGTAGTCCAACAAAGTCCATACTTCCAAACGATCCTCCGGCTTTGAGGCACCATAAATACAAAAGATATACCAGAATCTAGTAGGACAATGATTAACCTTAAGAAGTACAAAATTCGGGCATTGGAAAATACTAACAATGTTAAGACCCAATTTCCAACCAACCCAAATGCCCCTTTTACTACCATCCGCATTTACACCCGAGAAATTTGAAAACCCAAAAGAACGATAATACGACGCCACCAAGCCAACATAAGTTTTTGTTTCAGATAAGAAAATAATATCATAGCTAAAACTATATTGAAATAAAAGCGCTCTTAATTTAGTAATTGTAGGGGCGAGCGGATTAGATAAACCCCTACAATTCCAAACCACCATCTTCATGATTCTTGCGAGGGTTGAACTGAGTCAACCCTCTCCAATACTGAGTTTTTCGCAACCCCTGGAACTTCAGATGCCGACGACGAAATCACCAATTCCTCTGAACCAACAACCACCCTGAAACATTCTTTTCCTGAAGACGAAGCTCCTTTAAAGGACGCAGCTTCCCATTCCTTGAACCTTTTCGCAATATTAGTAAGATTTGGATAGTCTTTGTCAAAATTATACATTTCTTTTGCTGTGCATGTCTCACTCCCAGGATCAGAGAAACACGTACGTTTCATATTCAATAAATAATCCGAGAAAGAAGCATTACACGCCTGAATTAGCTTCTTCATATCCTTACCCTTGCCATGACCCACTTTACCACTTGAAATCTTTTGCTTCCCACGATGTAAGAATGACTGCACAGGTTCCACACCTCTCTCATCAGGGCCTTCCTTCGAAAGAAGACCCTTCCTTTCTCCCAAGTTCTCCCCATTAACATTACAGTGTAGAGGTTGATCAGTTTCTAACAAAGACTTTCCCTCCTGGACTCCTCATAAATCTACCTGACCCTGTGGGAGGACATCCAATGCATCCTGAAATACCTACCCCGAAGATGAAGAAGAAACAATTTGCATCAGATTCCCCGAGGAAGAAGACAAAGAAGAAAAGAAAGGCCATTCAGGTGTAGAGCCATCAGGGTCAGACGAATCCCACAAAGCTGAATTTCCAGTATCAACATTATTAATATGCCCATAACCATCACTAAAAGGATTGTAGCTTTGATCATTGTTAGTAAAAAACATGCGCATAACCTCTGGAGCTTCAACGAATTGCCCTAAACCTTTGTTATCATCTTCTCTACGAGCGTTTGATACATCCTCCTCAACACGAGAGTTAATAGAATTAAGAATAAATTCCTTTTCACAAAAAGGATATTCAATCTTACCGTCATGCGAACAAGGAAGAAAATGATCCCCAGATCTCCATCCCAAAGGAAGTTGAGGATCTCTCTGACCAATAAGACCCTGTGAAGACCCCTTAGCCATATGCACCGGTTCATAATTCCCAGACTGTCCCACAGACACCTGGACCCCACCCATAACAGAGGAAGACAAACCCTGCGAGAAAACAAGATGCCCAGAGGAAGGCAGAAACTGATGATCACAGCCAAAAGAAGGATGTAAAGGATTATTATTACCCAAAAAAACTGGAACTTCGACTGCCATAGAAACATCTCCAACCTTTGTCTGCCTTCCCTGAGACGGACCAGCCCTCATGCACAGAGGATCCTGCATGCAAACTTCCTTCCCCTTCGAAGAAAAATTCATAGGAAACAAACCTATATCCAAGTCCCTAGGGGGGACCCCTAAATCTTGCCCTTCCAAGAAAATGGGCACTTCCCGTGAATGTGCCAGAGAAGAAAGTACACCACCAGTAGGTTGTCCTAGAGTAACCTCAACCTCCATCAGCTGACAAAAGGTACTAGAATAGCAGGGAATTCATCCATCTGATGTGAAACTTGTGCATGTACTTGCATGTAATCCCCAGCCTGTTCTTACTGATGCTCATGAAGGTTAGATGGAACATGCGGACTAATCGGACCATTAAAACCCTCCTGGAAAACAACCGGACTTGCAAAAGGATGAGCAGTAACCGCAAACTCCATACCAGGAAAGATCCGACCACCATCAACCAAACCTAGATTAAAGTCTATCATTCTCTCAGGAAAAGAATCAGCTGGTACTGACGCATCTTTAAATTCCCCCAGCCGTAACTTTGAAGTGATGTACTTAGTGGACAAAGGCAAAGCACACAAATTTAGATTAAAAAAAGTATACTGATACCGAGTTTGGAAAACAACAAACCCCCTATCAAAAACAGTGGACAACGAGGCCTTCAATTGATAAACAATACTATTTATTTTCTCCACACACTGAGAGACCTTATGCCCTATCCGTCCACACTTGGTACAAAATTTAAAGATCTCTTCATACTTAAATTGGATCCAAAGCAACTTGTTGTTGTTGCATGCTAAGAAAAACCCCGGATTTAGAGGTTTACCCAACTGGACAGTGACCCTTAAGCGAAGGTAATCATGATCTGGAAAACCAAACATATCAAGTCATCAACATCTACACCAAAAAGTTTTGCCACCAAAACCCCCGTAGAACTATTCCGGTATTCAAAAGGTAAGCCGTAAACCCGAACCCAGAGCCTTGTAGTAGGAAATCTAACAGCCTTAGGTATCATACCAGTCTCCCATTTCCTGAAAACCATCAAAGCTCCATTAACCACTATGTTACCTCTGTCTAAAACATCATGCATGTCATCACCATCTTCAAACAATAAGATATAAATATCACCCATCCTCCTCACGTAAACTTGATCTCTTGTTGCCTAATGTTGATGGATGATCTAACTTATTTTATACGCTCGGATGAGACGGTAATCCACAAAATATCCCAAAATACATTTGCTCCAATAAGCAATGGAGTCTTCCAATTCGTTTGGAGTGGGTGAAATAACCGCTCCAGTACGAGGGAAATGCCACTCATGCATAATACCCGGATTATCTGAGACTTCACTACGAAAATTAACATCGTAAAAAACACTTTCCAAGTTCGGATTACGATCTTCAGAATAGAAATTGTAATTAGATTCCATTTTTGAGAACTGTTATTGAAGATTCTATTGATATGATATACTCAAAAAGGGGGGGGGGGGGGGGGTTGAATTGAGTATGCCTTCTTTTTAAAATCTTCTTCGATGTGTGCGTTTTGTATGATGAACGTGGAGTAGAGCAAGAATAAAATAGAGACACAATATTTTTGAAGTGGTTCAGTTTCACAATTTGAAACCTACGTCCACTATTCTCGATTAATAAAATTATTACCGACTCCGGATTACAATTTTATCAACCCTACTCGTACAACTTTAATGTTAGTTGTAACTCTATCTAGATACCGTTAAATATCTAGCTACAACAAGTACCGTTAAATACTTGCTTACAATGAGTACCGTGAAATACTCGATCTATCTTACGTTAATAAGATAAGTCTTCAATGTTCTTCGATGTCACAATCTTGGATGAATAAGATCAATGCTGGAGCACTTGAATCTTGAAACGAATATGAAAATTATGAGCTCGAATCTTTGAAGTGTGATGACCGGCGGTTTGTCTCGATATGCGTGATTATGTGTGTGTGTTTCGTATCTCTTAATGTGTCATAGGTAGTCTATTTATATAGAATTATATCTAGGTACTTTGAACCCTAGATGATTTAGGAATATTACTTAAACTAGAATTCTAGTCTTTTGGTAATACTAACATAAATCTATTCTTAATATATTTAGGAAAGATTTTAATAATATACTTTAGGTATTATATAAAGAATCAATTTCCCAATTCATATTTAGGAAAGATCTTTATATAATAAACAAATAGTAACCTTATTAAAATCAACTTCCTAAACCTTGTCAAAGTATAATAAATTATATTCCATAATATAATCTAGATTGTTTTAGATTATTTAAATAAACACATTATTTATTTAAACAACCCTTACACGTTTAACAAATCGTGCCATGTTACACGATTTTCCAAACTGCTTCAAACACGATCTAGTTTTATATTACTTTGACAAATAAGTTAAATATAAATCCTTTAGTTTATTAGAAATAAATAATTAACTCATAAGAAAATTATTTATTCCTTTTTAACTAAAGATATTTTATATTAACCCATTAAGATTAATAATTCCATATTCTAAAAATAGAATACCAATTAAGCATTAATTGTTCACGACAACTTTTAGAAACTAAAATCGTTTCAACCACCACACATATATCGATCATTTCTTCTATATGGAGTTATAGCTACGAGCTATAACTTGAACCAATCTCATACTAAAGCTATAGTTGATAAGTGTAACTTTAGTTCATTATGCGCGAATGTGATCTTCCTTCAATCTTCGATTTAGTCAATCCTCTATTGCCTAATATTCTTGAATCTTTTATACTTGATTGATGAGATCTTTTAAACTAATATTCTGTACACTTAACACACGATTATACGCACTAGTATATAATATATAGCTAGACTTGTCATTATCAAAACATAAACATATATACTTAATATATATTTGAATATATGGTTCAACAAATTCCCCCTTTTTGATGATGGCAAGTCTTTCTTAGATTTGTGTCTAAGTGTACGTTCCCCCTCAATATAATAATGGTCATTCATAGCAAAGATTAACTTAGAGTTTTTATCTTTTAACTAATCCAACTCCTTTAAGAACCCTAAGAGACAATGAATTACGACAAGGAACAAGCTTAGGCAAATTCTAATCTAAGTCGCATATTTCCCCCTCTTGACATCATCGAAAAGATGAGAACAAAGACATGAAACGACTAGAATAATATACGACGAAACATAAGTAAGCATGCAATACGAGTCAAAAGATATGAACACACACAATATCATACAATCACATACGAATGTTAAAATATACACAACAAATCCGAAAGTACTAATGCCAATGGGCCGAATATGAACAATGTAAAAAAAAATGGGCCGGCTAGAGTAAGGCATAGAATGGGCCAGGCAAAAGGGATATTAAAATAATTGGGCCAAAGACCAAAAGGTACTAGGGAATCCGAGGAAGGCAAAATGAAACAGGGCCTCGGATTCATTGGACTTGGTAGATGATCTGGGCCACAATTGAAACAAAAGTTTTCATAAGTCCAATCCAGGACTTAAACAGCAACAACAGCGAAACAACATCCGAAAACAAAAACCAAGAGTATCAAGAACTTGATCAGGAACGGGAGCTGGAGGCAAGTGTCTTAGCATACGGGCTGACATATTCAGGTCGGGAGCGGAATTCAAGAGTGTCCAAACGATCCAAACAACTACTCACGTTACGACCTTGAGCATTAAGGGCGAGTTCGAAATTGAGAACCTTTAGCGAAAGTGCCTTTACGGCCTCAAGTGCTTGACTAGCATCCTTTCGCAATAACCCATGGTCTCTCCCCATTGCTCCTACTTGAGTAGTGAGGAAGGAAAGACGGTCACTAATGACCAACAATTCTGAGCACAACACCGAGACCTCCGAGCCAACCTTATCGAGTTGTTTATCAACTTTGGCCATCCACACCCTCAAATCTTCTTCAAACCCACGACTCCTCTTAGCACCACTACCCCCTGCCTCGTCCTTTTCCTTCTTTATTTCGCATAAGCCAAGAAGCTGATCCATCTTCGCTTCAAGGCCTCCGAAAGATGGCGAGGGGCAAGGCATGGGCTCCGTACCTACATTCTTACCAAACGTTAGATCAACCCCTTCAAAACCGATTCCCATTAATTTTAACAACTTGTTACACATCCGATCACGAGGAATGACACCAAAACTCGAATCATCCATAACCCCTTTCTTAAACAGAAGGTCGGACACCCACATCCCATACGGAATGTCTATTGTCGAGCAAAATTTCTCTTTGATGAGAACATTTGACACTTGACAAATTTTATTGCATATAAGAGACGCCAAGTCAATTTTCTGACCCTTCAACCAACTATAAAGAATCACAACTTCAACACTAGAAAGCTTGTCCCGACCACCCCGTCTAGGCAACACCGTATCCACAAAAAATTTACGAACAACTTCAATTTTGGACTAAAAGACACAGTCAACAGAGGAGTATTTCCTGTGGCATCCTCATCAAAATACTTCTTGATCAACATCTTTTGTTCTTTTGACACAACACTCCACTCCTTTTTAGGATCAAGATTAAGACCGTCTTGATTGATTTTAAAGACTTCACAAATTTCAGATTTTGACACCAAAACGTCCGTGCCATTAACAACCGCTCGCACCCCTTCATCACAACTTTTAACAGACGCAAAGAACTGAACAAGTTCTATCGGAAATATCAAACCCGAGAAGTTACTAATGTATTCCCACCCTTGATTTTTTAAGAAATCTTTAAAGAAACCCAATAATTTCGACCCGTCAACCCATGACTTAGGATAGTATCGACCCGAATGGATAGAATAGGGTAAAACTCGGTCAATTAACATACCTTCCATTTTCGTCATCCGGACCCGCTCTAGACCTTCACGAGTAGCTTCGACAGAGAAGTCGCGAAACAGATTACGAGGGTTTTGTCCTGAAGTAAACTCGGGCATATCATCAATGATGGAGGAGGACTCTCGGTTCAATTTTTGTCGTTTGCCGGTGTCGCATGTCGGAGTGGAAGCGGCGATGGGGGTAGGTAACGGCGGAGGATATGGTGTTTGAGAGGGAGAGGATGGTGGAGCCTGTTTTTTTTTTATTGTGGGAACGAGTTGCACGGGAGGATGGCATGGTGGTGTTTGGTGGTGTTTTTGGTCGGATTTGTTGGAGGTTTAATTGGAGGTTTTGAGTTTGGGTTTTTTGTGAAATTTGAGGTGATGGAAGTTAGGGATGGTAATAATGGAAGTGGGGTGAGGTAAGTAGAGTGTGGTAATGGTAAAATGGGTTGGTTGGGTAAAAGTCAAGGGCTAGTAGTTGGGTAGGGGGCACATGGAAGGCAGAGGGAAGAGTAGTGGGGACGGTTAAGGTGGGTTTAATGAGGTAAGTTTGTTTTTTTTTTAATTTTAATTTTATGTTAAGATAATATGTATAATATGTATCTGTATTATCACGTTTAGGGTATAATAATATCATGTATGTAAGGTGAATTATAATATGTGACGTATTATTGTTTTGAGATTCGGTTGTGTACACATGCATATATGAATAGTATAACAGAGATAGGTTCACATAATTTTTCATCGAACGCACACATACACATGCAGCGGAGTATACGGACACAGTCATATAATCTCATCTAAACCGTAGTCAATCATTGGGTTATTTTTGCTTTTAAGATTTGATTAAGTGCCACCGATTAACTAATTTCCAATCGCAAAGTCTCAAAGCGTTCTCTAGCCAATGGTTTAGTGAAGATATCTGCCCATTGTTTTTCCGTATTACAAAATTCCAATTTTATATTTTTCTTTTCAACATGGTCTCGTAGAAAGTGGTGTCTTATTTCAATATGTTTAGTTCTTGAGTGCTAGGCTGGGTTTTTAGATATAATTATAGCACTCGTATTATCACATAAGATAGGTACACATCCAACATCAATACAATAGTCATGTAACTGTTGCTTTAACCATAAAAGTTGAGAACATACCAGTGCGGCTGCAATATATTCTGCTTCGGCAGTTAAGTGAGTGACAAAATTTTGTTTCTTGGATCCCCAAGATATAATACAAGGACCTACAAAGGTGGCAAGTCCCGAGGTACTTTTTCTGTCTAAGGAGCATCCTGCATAATCCGCATCTGAATACCCTACTAGGTTAAAGTTACAGTCTATAGGATACCATAGGTATAACTTTGATGTTCCGATTAGGTATCTTAGTATTCTTTTAACCGCAATCATGTGCGATTCTTTTGGTGCAGATTGAAATCTCGCACAGACACAGACACTAAACATTATATCTGGACGACTTGCTGTAAGATAAAGAAGTGAGCCAATCATACCTCGGTAAGTTGTTTCGTCTACAGACTTACCATCTTCGTCTTTGGTTAACTTCTTATCTGTGACCATTAGAGTAGGCATTGCGTGAGAGGTTTCCATGCCGAATTTCTTTAGCAATTCTTTGACGTATTTTTGTTGATGAACTTTGATTCCTTCTTCAGTTTGTTGTATTTGAAGTCCAAGGAAGAACTTTAGTTCTCCCATCATGCTCATCTCGAATTCAGAAGTCATCAACTCAGAGAAGTACTTGCACAACTTTTTATTAGTTGAGCCAAAAATAATATCCTCGACATAGATCTGAACTACTAGTAGATTTTAGTTCTCGCTTTTAAGAAATAAGGTTTTATCCATAGATCCTCTCTTGAATCCACTCTCCAATAGGAACTTTGATAATCTGTCGTACCATGCTCTAGGTGCTTGTTTTAGGCCATAAAGAGCTTTGTCCAATTTGAATACATGATCCTTGAGTTTGCTGTCAGTAAATCTAGGAGGTTGTTCAACAAATACTTCATCTTGGAGATATCCATTAAGAAAGGCAGTCTTAACATCCATCTGAAAAAGCTTCATTCCCTTGTGTGCTGCAAATGCAATAAGTAGTCTTATTGCTTCAAGACGAGCAACAGGAGCAAAGGTTTCGTCATAATCGATCCCTTCCTGTTGGTTGTATCCTTGAACTACTAGTCTGGCCTTATTTCGCACAATGACTCCAGTGTCATCCAATTTGTTTCTGAATACCCATCTAGTTTCAATGACAGATCTGTCCTTAGGTCGAGGAACAAGATGCCAAACTTTGTTTCTTTCAAATTGCTGGAGTTCTTCTTGCATAACAACTAACCAGTCTGGTTCTGCGAGAGCTTCCTTGATATTTGAAGGTTCAATAGTGGAGAGGAAGGAGTAGAATGAGCAAAAGTTATTTAAGCTCCTTCGATTTTGAACTCCATCTGTTAGACTTCCTATGACATTGTCCAAAGGATGAGAGCCCTTGTATCTCCAGTTCCTTGATTGATTATTTGCATCACCTGTACTTGACTCGGGATTTTGGCTTGTTCCCCCTGAATCCAAACCTGGGGTGATAATAGGATCAGGTATAACTCTGACCTCTTCCCTTTGGTTTTGATTCAAAATTATAGCTTCATTAGCTGTAACTCTGGGTTCCAAGTTATTGGCTTGAGAGTTATCTACAGTATCATCAACTGTAGCTTCATCTCTCGCACCGTTTTTTCCCAAGTTAATTTCATCATGAATTCCTTGAGGTTCACCTTCTTCAATTTCCATTTCAGGAGGATCTTCCCTTGACAACCTGAAATCAGGTTCATCTAGGTTTTCCTCTACGTCCTATAATGACTTATCGAAGACATTATTTTCATCAAAGATAACATGAATACTCTCTTCTATGCATAAGGTACGTTTGTTAAAAACTTTGTAGGCTTTACTATGATCGGAATATCCTATAAAGATTGCTTCATCACTTCTAGGGTCGAATTTGCTTAATCTGTTTTTACCATTGTTATGAACAAAGCATTTACTCCCAAAACATCTTAAGTGAGATATATTAGGTTTACGACCTCGTTCATAAGGTGTCTTTTTAAGGATAGGTCTAATCATAGCACGATTATGAATATAGCAAGCTGTACTAATAGCCTCAGCCCAAAAGTTTCTAGGTAGACCACTACAAAGAAGCATTGTTCTAGCCATGTCTTCTAAGGTTCTGTTCATTCGTTCTACGACTCCATTTTGTTGTGGGGTTCTAGGGGCCGAGAAGTTATGTCCAACACCGTTGGTCTTACAGAACTCAATAAAAGCATGATTGTCGAACTCAGTTCCATGGTCAGTACGGATTGTTACTAGGTTTGATTTATATTTGTTTTGGACAAGTTTCATGAGACTAACAAATTCATCGAATGTTTCGTCTTTAGAGTGGAGAAAGATTGGACAAACAAATCTAGAATAATCATCAACTAGAACGAAAACGTACCTGGAAGTCTGGAACCACCTCTGCTTCTTACCTTCATAGGGCCACATAGATCCATGTGTACTAGTTCAAGAGCTTGTTCTGTACTTACCACTCGTTTTGGCTTAAAAGATGACCTGACGTGTTTACATCATGCACATGTGTCACACATCTTTTCTTGATCAAATTTGATCTTTGGGAGACCTTCGACCAAGTCCCATCTTTTCAGCTTACTTAGAATCGGTGAGCTAATATGTCCAAATCTCTTGTGCCATAAAATGGATCGTCTAACGTAACTTTCTTGCAAGAGAGAGAGTTAGTAGGTACTGCATTTAAATCAATCATATAAACGTTTTTCTTTCTATGACCTTCAAGGATTACTTTGCTAGTTCCTTCCATAATTATACGACATATATTTGCATGAAAAAAAACTTTGTTTCCTTTGTCGCATAATTGAGATATACTTATTAAATTGTGTTTGAGACCACTTACCAGATATACATCATTTATAGCATGAGATAATGAAATACCAATCTTACCAATCCCTATAATTTTTCCTTTCTTATTATCACCGAAGGTAACCTTTCCTCCGTCAAAGGGTTCTAGGGATAAAAAAAGGTTTACGTCGCCTGTCATATGTCTTGAGCATCCACTATCGAGATACCATAAGTTATTTTCCTTAGCGACAAACTGCACATACAAATTCAAAGACAGGATTTAGGTATCCAAGCACACTTGGGTCCTTTGTTGTTAGTAATCACAAATACATCTTCTTTTTTCACCCAGACTTGTCTTACATAAGTTTTTCTATAATTGTAGTAGTTGGGTTTTGATGTTTTTGTGTATGTTTTAGTTTGAACTTTTGGTGACCATTTTTTGTGTGTCGTTGGTTGAGAGGCTTGTCTGGTTCTATTTTTCTTTTCTTCGTAATCAAATGTCATGTCATACAACCATCTGTGGTCGTTATTTCTTTCCTCAAATTTGTCGTCATCACTATCAGAGACGGAGATGGTGTCATTTGGTATACCTAAGGATGTAACAAACTTAACTCCGGTTTTTAAAATCTTGTGCATGTTTTACACAGTTTTCACGGAAGTGACCAATATGACCACAATAAGTACATATTAAATACTCAGGTAGGTCGACATATTTTCTTCTTCTAAAGTCTCGATCTGTTGGGCTTTGTTTACATTTTGAGTGATCCCTTCTTCCATAACACTCGTGACCTAATCCCATCTTCGTGTTATTGTCAGATTGTTCAGTCAGGAAGTTTAGAACTTTCCGAGCATGAAGAAGGATGTCTTTTAAGGAGTCTATTTCCTTTTTACATTTGCTATGGTCAGTGTTACTAGACTCTTTCAAGTCTTGAATGTCTTTATGAAAGTCAGACACGATCTTAGCATGTTATTTCTTGATTTTAGACAAGTTGAATTCTAGATCCATAATTTTGCTTTCGAGGATCTCAACTTCTTCTAGATGAGTCTCATCTTCGACCATTATCGAAGATCTAGACTTTAGAAGCTCATTAGCCTTTCTCAATTATGAAGTTATAGCTTCATTAGCTATAACTTTGGATTGAAGCTCTTTAATGTTGAGTTTTAGTTTTGAGGTTATAGCTTCATTGGCTATAACTTTAGACTCAAGAACCTTTTTTCTCAGACATAACTGTTTCCAGCTTAGCATTGGTTTCAATGCTTATTTTGGATTTCAGTTTCTTAGCTTTGGCTTTCAGAAGTTGATTTTCCTCGGCAATATCGAGGATTTGTTCTTTCAATTCATCTAATTCAAGACTTTGTTCATGACATTGGTCTAGGGTTTTCTCAAAGTATTTAATTAACATAGCCTTAGATAAAATTTTAACTTGACTTTTAAGTTGTAGAAAATTTACCTTTTTTTCGTCGTCGTCTGAGTCGGATTCTCCAAGGAAACACATATGAGATGCGTCATCTTCATCGTTGTTGTTTGAGATTAGATCTAGGCTGACGTTGCTTAAGCACAAGTTTGCTACCTCATCTTCTTCTGAGTCCTCGTCATCCTCAGATTCTAATTCTCCCCAGCATGACGCAAGCATTACCTTCTTGAACTCCGTTTTGGTCTTTTCTCTCTTTGATTTGTCTTTGATTTTGTCCCAACTTGGACAATCTTTGATCATGTGATCTTGTTGACCACACTTGAAACATCCTCTTTTGAAGAATGTTTGTTTCGTATCAGTTTTCTTTTTGTCGCCAGTTTTGTTGTTAGGGTTTTTGTATCTACCTTTAAAAACTGCTTTCTTAAATCGTCTTGCGAATAGAACTGTCTCGTCTTCAAGTTCTTCTTCGCATGCTTCGCTTGTGGAGGCTTGTAGTGCGACGCCTTTTCCTTTAGAGTCATCGTCATCTTTATTTAGCATGATCTCATGAGCCATTAGAGATCCTATAAGCTCTTGGTAAGTCATTTGAGATAGATCACGTGCTTCTTCTATGGCCGTGACCTTTGGTTGCCACTTCTTGGTGAGACTTCTAAGGATCTTTCGAATTATATCCTTAGAATCGATCTTCCTACCAAGGTTCCGTAGTTCATTAATAATACAAGAAAATCGTGCAGACATGCTATCAACAGATTCATTCTTTTCCATAGTGAAAAGTTCATATCTTTGAATAAGCAGATCGATACGATGTTTCTTGACTACGGATGTTCCTTCGTAGGCAAGTTCGAGACCATCCCATATTTCCTTAGCGGAATTACAGGTTGAGAATCTATCAAATTCTGAGGTTATCATACCGTTTTGTAGGAGGCTCATGGCCTTAGAATTTTTCTCTGCAATTTTGTAGTCGGCTTCTACATAATCACTTTCCATCTTTTCGTAGGTTGTTCCATTGGCGGCGGCGACCAAGATTTTCTTTGGACCGGTTTGAATGATCTTCCAACATTCCCAGTCACATCCTTTGATATAGTGAGTCATCATATAATTCCATAGACTGTAGTTCTTACCATCGAAGATAGGGCACTTGAGATGCTTGGAATCCATTGTTGATAGAGTATATAATATAGAATCAATAGTAGGATCAAAACTCACGCAGCTAGGCGATCAAAAGCACGAGGGTCTGATACCAATTGAAGAGTCTATTGATATGATATACTCAAGAAGGGGGGGTTGAATTGAGTATGCATTCTTTTTAAAATCTTCTTCGATGTGTGCGTTTTGTATGATGAACGTGGAGTAGAGTAAGAATAAAATAGAGACACGATATTTTTGAAGTGGTTCAGTTTCACAATTTGAAACCTACGTCCACTATTCTCGATTAATAAAATTAGTACCGACTCCGGATTAGAATTTTATCAACCCTACTCGTACAACTTTAATGTTAGTTGTAACTCTATCTAGATACCGTTAAATATCTAGCTACGACAAGTACCGTTAAATACTTGCTTACAATGAGTACCGTGAAATACTCGATCTATCTTACATTAATAAGATAAGTCTTCAATGTTCTTCGATGTCACAATCTTGGACGAATAAGATCAATGCTGGAGCACTTGAATCTTGAAACGAATATGACAATTATGAGCTCGAATCTTTGAAGTGTGATGACCCGCAGTTTGTCTCGATATGCGTGATTATGTGTGTGTGTGTTTCGTATCTCTTAATGTGTCATAGGTAGTCTATTTATATAGAATTATATCTAGGTACTTTGAACCCTAAATGATTTAGGAATATTACTTAAACTAGAATTCTAGTCTTTTGGTAATACTACCATAAATCTATTCATAATATATTTAGGAAAGATTTTAATAATATACTTTAGGTATTATATAAAGAATCAATTTCCTAATTCATATTTAGGAAAGATCTTTATATAATAAACAAATAGTAACCTTATTAAAATCAACTTCCTAAACATTGTCAAAGTATAATAAATTATATTCCATAATATAATCTAGACTGATTTAGATTATTTAAATAAACATATTATTTATTTAAACAACCCTTACACGTTTAAGAAATCGTGCCATGTTACACGATTTTCCAAACTGCTTCAAACACGATCTAGTTTTATATTACTTTGACAAATAAGTTAAATATAAATCCTTTAGTTTATTAGAAATAAATAATTAACTCATAAGAAAATTATTTATTCCTTTTTAACTAAAGATATTTTATATTAACCCATTAAGATTAATAATTCCATATTCTAAAAATAGAATACCAATTAAGAATTAATTGTTCACGACAACTTTTAAAAACTAAAATCGTTTCAACCACCGCACATATATCGATCATTTCTTCTATTTGGAGTTATAGCTACGAGCTATAACTTGAACCAATCTCATACTAAAGCTATAGTTGATAAGTATAACTTTAGTTCAGTTGGCGCGCTTGTGGTCTTCCTTCAATCTTCGATTTAGTCAATCCTCTATTGACTAATATTCTTGAATCTTTTATACTTGATTGATGAGATCTTTTAAACTAATATTCTGTACACTTAACACACGATTATACGCACGAGTATATAATATATAGCTAGACTTGTCATTATCAAAGCATAAACATATATACTTAATATATATATTTGAATATATGGTTCAACAGTTTTTGTTGTTTTTGAGAAGGATGAAGGAAAAAGAAAGAAAATAAAAGAAAAATGGCGAAGGAAAGAGAAGATGACAATTGCTTATAAACACAGAGCTCAAGATGCAAGAGGAATAACAAAAGGCATTATCCAATAACAAAAGACCGAAGTAATCATAAGTAACAGTTTTCAAAAAGAGCTAGCTTAACTCTTTGGGTTAATCCGCAGACAAATCATTAAGTGTGCAAGACAAGTTACACAAAAGCAGAGATGAATTAATGAGAAGAAGCTGAAGAGTTTGCACGGATGGAAAAGCGTTGACAAGATTAAAAAACTAAATCCCCAAAAATGGAAAACATTCTCAAAAAAAGAGAGAAAAACTCTAGAGAGATACATAAGAGAGAAGTTTTTGTTATTCTAAAACTGCTTTCAATATGGTTTATTATTATTTATTTCACTTAATTGTTTATTTATTCACGTAAAAATAATACAATAGATGGTATGGTTGTGATTATATTACTCCCTCCGTCCGATTATTTATTTATTTGTAATAGACGGGAGTAGAAATTTCAGTTGTTATACTATTGTAGAATGTAGACTAAGTTTGAATAATTTGATCACCTGATTTGTTTACTCCCTCCTTAGCAGTTAGTTTATTTGTTGATTGTAAGTTTATACTTAAAAGATTTCAGTGTCATCCTACAGATCTTGTTTCGCATCTCATATAATCTACGGCATGGACCAGGCGTGTTATCTTATTTTGTCATCCGGAGAAAGATCGAGCTCCTGACGCTTAGAAATTTGGTGAATTCCCTTTATAATATTTCATTTGATGGAAAAAAAAGTAAAATCAATAATTATTATTAAAAAAACATCTCTTTAGAATATCTCTCTAGAGTTTTCTCTCTTTTTTGAGAGTCTTTTCCCCACACGGGGTTTTAAGTTCTTTAAAATATTTTCACCCGTGCAACCTTTCATTTTCTTCCTTTAAAATCTTTCCTCTGCTTTTGTGTTGCTTGTCTCAAGCATTTAAAGATCTGTCCAAAGAGTTAAGTTTGCTCTTTTGGGAAACTGCTCCATATGATTACTACGGCTACTGTTTATTGGGCAATGCCTTCTGCGTTTTTCTAAGCTTCTTTTCTACTTGTTTATAAGTCTTGCGTTTGCTTCTTCTTTTCCTCATCTTTTTCTTTTCAGTTTTTTAAAAAAACAAAAAATCTCCTTTCAAATATGGAATCAAATTACAACTTCTACTCTGAAGATCCCAACCCTCATTTGGAAAATGTTTTTTATGATGTTAATTTTCGTACTGAAGTCTCAAATAATTCGGGTATTATGCATGAGTGGCGATTTCGACGAACAGGTGCTGTGATTTCGCCTACTCTTAATGAACTTGAAGATTCTATCGCTTATTGGAGTAAATGTATCCTGGGATACTTTGTGGATTATCGCCTTATCAGAGTGTACAAAATAAGACAGATCATCCACCAACATTGGGCTACAAGGGATCAAGTTTCTGTTAAGAGAATGGGAGACATCTATATCCTCTATTTTGAAGATGATGAAGACATGCATGATATTTTAGATAGGGAAAATATTGTGGTAGATGGAGCTTTGATGGTTTTTCGAAAATGGGAGACTGGTATAATCCCTAAGACAGTTAGATTTCCATCAACAAGGCTCTGGGTTCGAGTCTATGGTCTGCCTTCTAAGTATTTAAAGAGTTCTTAATAGCTTCCACCCACCACTTAGTAACAAGGCATTGTGCTTTTGAGCTTAAGTGATGACAAATAATGGGCCCAAAAATGCACACCCATCTTATTGGGTTTGTGTTACAACGGTGGCGGGTCGGGTTGTTGCAAATGGTATTAGAGCGACCCTGCGACCGTGTGGTGAGCCTAAGGCAGAGTATGGATCGGGTATTTGATTCGAAACCCTACTTCGGATCGGATATCCGATCCGAAAATCCAAAATTTTAGTATCCATGAGCTGCTCCGAAATGTTCGGATATCCGAAATTTAGTATCCGAAACTATCCGAAAATTTCGGATCAGTTATCCAATATCCGAGATCCGATCAATGTAAATATATATTGTCAAAACTGTAATAAAAAAGAAAAGTAGCGTAATAAAAATGAAAATGTGGGTTTGTGAATGTGGAATTGTTGATTACTGGTTTTGTTAATGAAAAGAAATTAAACTTTACGGTTTAGTAGACGAGGGTTATTTACGGTTTTGTGAATGACGGTTATTGAGTGAGATGAAATTAGCTAGTGTTATTTAATATTCATGGATCAAATATCGGATACGGATCGGACATTACACGGATATCGGATATCCGATCCGATATTTGATATCCGATCCGATAACTTTCGGATATCGGATATCCAAATTTTTAAGCCAGATATCCATATATGATCCGATATCCAAATATTTCGGATACGGGTATCCGAACCAAACCACATTTCGAATCAAATATCCATTAATTCAGATCAGATACAAATCGGATATCAGATCAATTCGGATCATCGGATTTTTTGCTCAGCCCTAGGTGAGCCTGTGGTCGGGAGTACCCGGGTCACACACCTAGTGGGGGAGGATTCTGGTCCTGGTTGTGGTCAAGTTTGAGGCACAACGAGGGCGTTGTGGTCTTTAAATGGGGGACTTTGTAACACCCCAAGAGTATGAGAGGAAAGTTGTCCCACATCGGTAGAATGTGAGGCTTGTGATATGTTTATAATAGCTTCCACCCACCACTTAGTAACAAGGCCTTGTGCTTTTGGGCTTAAGTGAGGACAAATAATGGGCCCAAAAGTGCACACCCATCTTATTGGGTTTGTGTTACAACGGTGGCGGGTCGGGTTGTTACAGTATACTCTGCTTAATCTCATCCTATGTGCTTTACTATCATCAACAAAGTATATTACTTCTAAGGTTCGATTGGGGGAATCCAGCAATGATTCGGTGCCTGCTGATTTTTTCCCTAAGAGGATGATCGATTTTAACTTAGGGTTGGTTGATGGTGGTCATATTTTCCCTGGAATGGAGTTTGTTGTAAATGCATTGCCTTTTGCCAGTCCGATTATTTTCCAGGATGGTTTTAATGGTCCCAATAACTTGCATGTTCAATCTTATTTGCATGAGGAACATGAAGGGCATATTGTGGATAGCATCCAAGTGCATGGTCAAGATGTTCAACAAATGAATGATTTTCCAGCTATTCATGTTCCCTTTTGTCAACCGATGGACGTTGATGTTTTTTTAAGGCAGTCTACTGGTGATTTCCAGTCTTCATTGGTGCATGCACAGAAAGTTCTCGTTCATTTGGATGAACAAGGACCAGTGGTGTCTTGTATTGAAATAGGTCTAAATAGTACTAATGTTGGCATGCAGACTTTTTTGGATATGGAGGCTAGACCATCGAATTTAGGACTGGGAGAGTCTGAGGATGTCACAATGGAGGTGGGAGTACCAGTTCAATTGGATAATGTGTTTCGTTACATCAACCTCTTGCCTGTGATCATCAGTTCTTGCCTTCCTTTGGGCATGCGGACTTTCCGCAGGGGTTTCATAATCCAGTTTCAGGTGGGGTTCAGGTGTCTCCTGCTCAGCCGGTGAGTGTTCCATCAGTGCAGTTGGCTGAAGGTTCTTCTCTAGGACATTCAGGTCATAGAGACCCTCAACTTCCGTTGGGGTGGAGGTCTGGGGATCCTTTTATTATTCCTTTCTCTCATGATGGTGAGATTGAGTATCCTTTTTGTGAGAAAGAATTTATCCTAAATTCATTTAATTCGCGCTTGGAGGAGGA
This sequence comes from Silene conica, assembly GCA_029255685.2. Taxonomy (NCBI): domain Eukaryota; kingdom Viridiplantae; phylum Streptophyta; class Magnoliopsida; order Caryophyllales; family Caryophyllaceae; genus Silene; species Silene conica. The sequence continues at coordinate 64,705,235 of CM055312.2, forward strand.
AGTTTTTAAGGCTCGTAGGGAGGATGATGATAAAGGGCTAGGACAAATGATTGAGGCTCCGGAGGACATGCATATGTTTTTCAATTGTAATGAACATGATCTTAATCCGTTTGGTGCTGGTTTTGTACCCAGTAATCCGTTTGAATATGAGAATTCATCTTTGTGGGATTCGTCGAATCCTGATGGCTCAACTCCTCAATGGCCTTTCCTCTCCTCTTTGTCTCATTCATCAGAAAATTTGATACAAGTAATTTCTTCGTCGTCGTCGGGACAGGTTTTCCAAGATGCTATGGATTTTTTTCCACAAGGCCAGGCTGTTTCGGGGGAGTTACATGAGATTATTCCTCTAAATGTGTTAGCTCTTCAACCGCCTCATAGGGTGAGCTGTGATATTATTGAAGGATCTCAGGTCCAGGTTCAGAAGGAGAGTTCTGAGCTGGGGGGTCTGGACCCCCTGCTTTCTCAGCCAAAACATGGGAAGAAGAATATTACTAGTGGTGGAGTTGCTAATGGTAAGGGTAAGGACATGCAAAAGCTTATTCAGGCTTGTAATGCATCTTTTTCAGATTATCTAATGCAAGCTAAGCGTAAGTGTTTTTTTTTATCCGGGGAGTGAAGCATGTACAACTAAGGAAATGCATAGTTATGATAAAGATTATCCAAACCTCACTAGCATTGCAAAAAAGGTTTAAGGAATGGGAAACAGCTTCTTTCAAAGGAGCATCGACCTCAGGGAAGGGGCTTTTTCAGGGTGGCCATTGATCTGATGACTTGGTTATATCTTCGTCTGATTCAGAGGCGCTAGGGGTTGCAAAAACTTCAAATTTGGAGAGCGTTGACACAGTTCAACCCTCGCAGGAAGCATGAGGATGGTGGTCTGGAACTGTAGGGGTTTATGTAATCCGTTATCCCCTACAATTACTAAGTTAAGAGCGCTTTTATTACAATATAGTTTTAATTATGATGTTAGTTTCTTATCGGAAACAAAAACAAATGTAGGAACTGTGTCGTTCTATTTCCGCCCTTTTGGGTACACTGAATTTTCAGGTGTAGATGCGGATGGTAGTAAAGGGGGCTTATAGGTGGGATGAAAAGTAGGTATTAACATTGTTAGTATGTTCCAATGCCCTAATTTTGTACTACTTAAGGTAACTCTATGCCCTATTAGGTTTTGGTATATCTTTTGTATCTATGGTACCTCAAAGCCGGAGGATTGAATGCAAGTATGGACTTCTTTGGACTATCATATTTCTCAATTGGATTCTCACTTCTTACTGATTGGTGATTTTAATCAAATTGAGTGGCTTGAGGACAAGTTGGGAGGCAGTAGGGGTATCTCAAATTCAGTAAACTCGTTTGTGGAATGGAAGGAAGAAACCAACTCTCGGATATCCCTTTTAAAGGACCAAATTTCACATGGTGTAATAACCTAAAGGGATCAAAAAGAATTTATGAAAGACTTGACAAAGGACTAGCGTCGTCTTCGTGGTTTGATTTATTTCCTGATTCTGGAATTAGACATCTTCCAATCCAAGCTTCAAATCATGCACCAATTATTATTGATACGGATTTTATGCGTAGGAAACCTAAATCAAATTATAATATGGATGCATGAGCTTTTAGGTATGAGGACTGTTTACATTTGGTTAGAAGAGCTTGGTCATGGAGTATCCGGGGTTCACCCTCTTTCATACATGAAAGGAAATTGGACTGTGTGTCCAGAATGAAGGCCAGATGGGCCTTGGAGAAAATGAAGGAATAGGGACATTAATGGACGGATTTTGATGTTAAGATGGAGCAGCTATTAGAGGGCATCTTTAGTAAAGATTTGAGGAGCTTCATACTGAGTACTTGGACTTTAATAAAGCTGCAGCCTCGTTTTGGAAGCAAAGAGCAAAACTGCACTGGCTTAAGGAAGGGGATGCATGCACAAAGTTCTTTTTCAATTTAGTAAGGACTCGTCTTGGGCGGAATTTCATTGCTGGTATCAAGAAACATGATGAGTCTTGGGTTTTCGAAGATGACGAGATAAGGACAGTGTTTGGAAATTATTTTCAGGACCTTTATGGGTGTCGTAAACGGCGACAAGTTTTCCATTCATTTTCTTCTTCTTACGATAGCCTTTTTTTCTGTTGTTGATTCTAAGTTACCTTTGGATCAACGTAATTGGTTAGTTCTGTTGGAGCTTGTGTCCTCCACATGTAGTGTGATAACGTCATTGCACATACCCTTGTACGGACAAGTGGGAGATTGTTGGGGCTAGTGTCCTTGACAATTAAGTACAATGACTTATTAAATCTCTTTAAGGATCACAAGGGCATACTTCAGTATTATTATCAGTTGATCCACGTTTATCAATAACGATTGGCTTGCTAGATAATTTTGACGTTATTGTCATACGGATGGTGGTGATCAACTGGTCCCTATACGTCACACCTATAGGACACGTTTGAGAGATGTGAAGGTATGAAAATAATGTCACATTTATGCCGAATACGACCAAACAGTTAGTCAGAGGTATTGACTATTAAATTAGTCAATAAGATGTTGATATTATTATTTAATACGGATTAAATAATTTTAGCTAATACGGATTACATGATTAATTCGTAAATTAAATATAAACAGTTATATTTAATTAAATATTGAATTCGCGTATTAATATAAACAGTTATATTAATTTGGGTAATTATACAATGTCGTATTTTATCAGACCATTATTAATACATCGACTGCATTAATATCTGATAACAAGTGTGCGATTCATAATTATAATCCCGCGAATAACTTATAGCTTAATGGGTCGAATCACGAATTAGAATAAGGTAAGAGTGGAAAGCCCACTCTTACCCTACTCGAGTATCTCGGCCGTGGACTACATAAGGAGGAGGACTCTCCTTATGTCAGTTGACACTTGTTGCACTGATTAAAATAATCTCAAAGAAAAATTAGGGTTTGAGAGCATTCTTCTCCCATAACCCAGATCTCACATCTAAAACTCAAAAGGCTCTCCCGATATTGCAAGGCAGTTGGAGAGGATTTCTAGTACACGCGACAACGTCTCAATCTAAGTCTTGGGTGCAAGTTATAGGAGGGAATTTGTGTTAATTCCTATTCTTAGGCCTTTCGCGCAAAGACTAAAGGTTGTACTCTTTTTCATGTCTTTTTAATCTTATGACTATATTCACGACTGTAATTTTCATTATAATCCTGCAAGTTTAGGGTGAATACATGTTATATTCCCCATAAGTGGTATCAGAGACTAAGGCCATGAAATTTTACAATTGTGTTTTTCATAAGGTTTAAATTTTTGAAAAATCGTGCTTTTCTGCCTTGACACTCGATCGAGCCTCTGTAGCACTCGATCGAGTGTCCCCGTACCAGGCCTCGTTCGTGAGTTATTAGGGTTGTGATCGATCTTGTTTTCGATTCTTATTTGCATATTGTTAATTAATCGATATTTTTAGCAATATGTGAATCCCTCGTTGTTTTTATTTTTGATTTACACGTTTTATATCAAGATAAAAACTTGTTCTGGTTCAAAGTGCAGCGATTTGCAATTTTTAACAAGTCACTCAATCGAGCCCTGCTGCACTCGATCGAGTGACGCTGACACTCGATCGAGTGCTCCTGTTGCTCGATCGAGTGCTCTTATTTCTGGCTGTTTGTTTTCGAAAATATCTTGTTTTTATTTTCACATGGCCTAAAATAATATACTGTATACGGAAATAGTATATTGTTTTTGTGAAACGGTTCACCCTCGTTTGATACATATTATTTTAAAACGGTTTAAGATAATGGATTATAAAATTATTAAAATTGAGTGATTAAAACGGTATAATCACATAATTTTAATCCCGTAAGGTGGTTTGGTAAATTTTGTTAATCATAATAACAGTATTATGTCATGAATGAATTTTGTTTTTAGTTGATGCATTTTATTTATCGTCTTGTGAATGCCTTGAATGCTTTCAATAACGTATTTAATTTTTGCAAACGGTTGTAACTTAGTGTGGCCTTAGTAGATTGTGTTACCGTAATGATGGAACACAGTCTTGCTTGTAATTTTGAGATCTTGTATCTCCGTTTTGGGTTTTTGCCATGTAATTACTTTTGTATTTAAATTAGAATGTAAATAGGGTTATATTTGTAATTTAAATTAGTAATTTTGTGAAGACCAAAGACGGAGACCGGATGCTCACTCCCGCAGCAAGAACCAAGATGGAACATCAAGACAAGCTTCTAGGGTCCAACGGTGGATTCCAAGTTGTTTTTTGTTTATTTTGGTAGGATAGGCCACACTAGGACTTTTATTTACGTTTATTGCATTTATTTTATGCTTTCATCGATAATAGCTTGCATCATATTCCGCCTAAAACCAAACCACCTATAACATGCCTGAAAACTGACTCATGTAGAGGTTACGCGTTAGTTTTCTGTGACAATACAGATGTCACATGTCAATTGCAAAGCCATCACTTTATTTAATTCTTTCACGCATATGCTAGTTTTTAGTTCACTTAATATGAATAAATATAAGTTGATGGGGTCTTCCTCGTATAACCAAAAATTGAGACTAGTCTTTATAAATCAGACTCCCATGAATCCCTTCTTCGTCGGTAGGCATAATATGACCCCTTCTACGTCGGGTAAGTGGGAACATATGATTTATTTTATCTCAACATCATGGTCACTCGATACTATCTAGCGACTGAGATGGACTAATAGATAGGATATACGGAAATCTATCGACCAAGAGTTCCAACGGTGGAATTAGCCAAACTGTGGGCTTATCAATATACGGAAATTGAGTCTTGGGATCGTTTATATAATTCTTGAGGGATATCAATTATATAAATGCATGAGTCTACGAGTTTAAATTCAATTTAATATAGACTTAAATCACAACAATAAGTTGCTTATATGGTTTTGTTTTATCTTCTTTTTCAGTGTAGAACACGTTCATTTAAAACTGTTGTATAACTAAATGGCTGGTGAAGACCCAATGCCAAGTGCCAAGCTAGCACGTGAATCCTGGCTAAAAGCCTTCATGGACTCCATGAATTAGTCTACAAGACTGAGAAATGATGGGTCAAACTTCTCTGACTGGGAGGCAGCACTACGGAATGCTGCCATTGCTGACGGAAAGCTTAAGTATTTAACTGAGCCCATTTCGGCACACCCAGGAACTGGAGCTAGAGCTAACGAAGTTCGCGCTCATAGCGACTTCGTCATGGAAGCGGGTGCGATAAAGAACGTACTCATCTATGCAATGGAATCAAATTTGCAAAGACGCTTCATATCCCATGGTGCAAACAAGATTTTCACCACGCTCACTAACGAATTCTCGGAAGCTCCGAGAATCGTTTCTTATGAGCATACCTGTCGCTTCTTTGAGGCGAAACTCCAGAAGGGCCAAGCTGTTAGCCCACATATTCTCAACATGATTGAGAATATCGAGAAACTGGAGACCCTAAACTACAAGATCAGTGAGAACATAATCGTTGATCGAATGCTTCATTCGCTTCATGATGGGTTCGCCCTCTTCAGGGCCAACTACTACATGAACGACATGAAGAAGACTCCTCATGAGCTCCACTCCCTTCTCGTACAGACCGAGAAGGATCTGAAATTAAGTGGGAGCGTGAAGCAGGATGTTCTCATGATCTCCAGTAAGGGAAAGGGTAAAGGGAAGGCTAAAGCTCAGGGCGACCTAGCAGTAGGTAAGCCCAGGTTCAAGAAACCAGGATTTACTAAGAGTGGGCCAGGTGAGTCGAGCAACTCACATGGCAAGACTAAGAGCAAGGATACTAGCATGGAATGCCACCACTGCCACAAGACTGGGCATTGGAGGCGCTCATGCCCCGTGTATCGCGAGGACATTAAAGCAGGCTGCGTTACTCCTGTTGGTATGTCTTCTTCTTCTTTTATTCACATGATTGAGATTAACCATGCAAGTTGCGGAACTTGGGTACTAGATACTGGTTGTGGTTCTCATCTACGTAATCATGTGCAGGGCCTCCGAAACCAAGAACCCCTCATCAAGGGTGAGGTTGACCTGCGTGTCGGGAATGGAGCACGTGTTGCTGTAGTCTCGAAGGGAACATACGTGATCCAGCCTCCAAGTGGATTCGAGTTATTTTTATGTAACTGTTATTATGTTCCTAGTTTGTCCAAAAACATTATTTCAGTTTCTGCACTTGACAAACTCGGTTTTTCATTTGTAATAGAGAATAATAGCTGTATTTTCTCCTTACACAATATGATTTATGGCAAGGCAGTTTCCATGAATGGAATTTATGTTTTAGAACAAACCACCGAGATATTACATGTGAATAACAAGAGATTAAAGGTAGGTGACAAAGATCAAACTTACCTATGGCATTGTCGTATGGGACACATAAATGAGAAACGCGTAAAACAGCTCATACAGAATGGAGCTATCTCACCCTTTGATTTCGAATCATATGGCACGTGTGAATCATGTCTCATCGATAAGATGACTCGTATTTCCTTCAAAGGTGTTGGAATGCGCGCTGCCGACCTATTAGGACTCATACATACGGACGTATGTGGCTCTATGTCGATCAACGCACGAGAAGGCTATATGTATTTCATCACTTTCACGGATGATTTGAGTAGATATGGCTATGTCTATTTAATGAAGCATAAAAGTGAATCCTTTGACAACTTCAAAGAATACCAGAATCGGGTACAGAACCAGCTGGGAAGAAAGATTAAAGCACTACGTTCTGATCGTGGTGGTGAGTATCTTTCACACGAGTTTGACCAACACCTTAAAGACTGTGGCATCGTGCTACAGTTGACTCCACCTAGAACACCACAATTAAATGGTGTGTCCGAACGGAGAAATCGAACTCTACTCGATATGGTTCGATCCATGATGAGTCACACCGTTGTGCCTGATTCATTGTGGGGCTATGCTCTTTTGTCAGCCGCTCTAATACTTAACCGAAGTCCGTCTAAAGCTGTTGACAAGACTCCATACGAATTATGGAAGGGAACGGTCCCTAACTTGTCCTTTATTCGGGTTTGGGGTTGCGAGGCTTATGTCAAGTGGAGACACGAAGATAAGCTCGGCCCGCGATCGGTCAAGACATACTTTATAGGCTATCCAAAGGGAACTTTTGGTCATTACTTCTACTCGCCTACCGAACAACGTGTTTTTGTTGCGGCTAGTGCGACGTTCTTAGAGAAAGAATTTCTCGAGAACAAGTCGAGTAATAGAACCTTCGAGTTATCGGAGGTTCAAGAACCAACTACCGAGCAACCATTGGAGGAAACAGTTCTTTCAACCGAGGCTGCGGTAGATATTCCTGAGGAACCTAGGAGGTCGGGAAGAGTCTCTATTCCTCCGGACAGATACATTGGTATGGTCGAGGAACATGATATAGACGACGTCTTACTCCTCGAGGGTAATGAACCCACAACCTATAAAGGTGCCATGACCAGTTCTGACTCAAAGCTATGGCTAGATGCCATGCAATCCGAGATGGACTCCATGTATGAGAACAACGTGTGAGATCTTGTGGACCTACCTGCAAAGGTACGTCCCCTTCAATGCAAATGGCTTTACAAGATAAAGCATGCCGTGGAAGGACAACAAGATATCCACAAGGCCAGACTAGTTGCTAAAGGTTTCACCCAAGTGCCAGGTTTGCACTACGATGAGATCTTTGCACCCGTAGTCATGCTACGTTCCATTCGGATTATCTTAGCGATCGCCGCATTTCACGATTATGAAATATGGCAAATGGACGTTAAAACCGCCTTCTTAAACGGTTATTTGGAGGAAGAGTTGTACATGGTACAAACCGAGGGTTTTATTGATCCAGAACATCCTAAGAAGGTTTGCAAGCTTAAGCGTTCCATCTATGGACTTAAGCAAGCATCGCGGAGTTGGAATCATCGCTTCGACCAAGTGATAAAAGAGAATGGGTTCGTTCGATCAGTCGAGGAACCATGTCTCTATATCAAGTCGAGTGGGAGCAAGATTGTATTCCTAGTACTGTATGTCGACGACATACTCTTGATTGGGAATTACATACCTCTCTTATCTTCGGTTAAAGCATGGTTGAAAAACCATTTCCAGATGAAAGATCTGGGAGAGGCACAAAGAATTTTGGGCATCTGTATCTACAGGGATAGATCACGACGGATGTTGTCTCTCAGTCAGGAGTCTTATATAGATAAGATTCTAGAGAGATTCAGCATGACGAACTCCAAGAAGGGGTTCCTTCCTATGACTACTGGGCTTCACTTGAGCAAGTCTCAAGAAGCTAAGACATTGGAAGACAAAGAGCGCATGAGTCGGATTCCTTATGCTTCGGCAATAGGATCGATCATGTATACCATGATATGCACACGTCCAGACGTTGCATATGCATTGAGTATGACTAGTCGATTCCAAGCTCATCCAGGTGAACAACACTGGATGGCCGTGAAAAACATTCTTAAGTACCTACGGAGGACTAAAGATTGGGGATTGACTTACGGAGGCGACTCAACGCTCTGCACCACGGGTTACGCAGACGCTAGCTTCCAAACGGATCGAGATGACTCGAAATCTCAGTCTGGATTCGTTTTTACTCTTAATGGTGCTGCTGTCAGCTGGAAAAGTTCTAAACAGAGTGTTACAGCAGATTCTACAACTGAGTCCGAGTACTATGCCGCCTCGGAAGCAGCTAAGGAAGCAATATGGATGCGTCAATTCTTACAAGGACTCTCGGTAGTGCCTAGTTCGAATGACCCAATCACCGTTTATTGTGACAATAAAGGTGCCATCTTCCAAGCTAAGGAGCATAAGTCTAGCAACAAGGCTAGACATGTACAACGGAAAGCTCATCTAATCAGAGATTACGTGGAGCAAAAGGAGATATTCATTGATAAGATAGCTACGGATGACAACATAGCTGATCCTCTCACAAAAGCATTACCACGTGATAAGCATGAAGGACACATCCACTCCATGGGAATTAGATGTGTTCCTAAGTTGTAGTACTCTTTTATGAATTCATGTAATAATTCATTTTCTCGTGTACTCTATTCAACCTTATTGTTATGATATATAATGTTTTGTTTCTCATGTGGAATTGTACGCCAATTTTGAACACCACAAAGTGAACTGATTAACATTAAATCGGCTGGATTCGAGTTGAGGGAAATATCCAAACCCTTATCAGGACTTTATCATTTCTCAGGGCCACTCGAGGAGTAGTAACTGAAATGCATGGCCATGCTCGAATACAGATTCGTTTTATCAGTTAAGTTACTCTCTAGTCGGGGAAACCACTCTTGATGCAGATCGCTTGTGAGATACGACCTTTGCGAATGCGGATTTGCAAATTGTCTTACATTGAGTGGGAGAAATTTTAAAAGGATATGAGAATCGGTTATCGCACCTACACTTGTACGGACAAGTGGGAGTTTGTTGGAGCTTGTGTCCTCCACATGTAGTGTGATAACGTCATTGCACATACCCTTGTACGGACAAGTGGGAGATTGTTGGGGCTAGTGTCCTTGACAATTAAGTACAATGACTTATTAAATCTCTTTAAGGATCACAAGGGCATACTTCAGTATTATTATCATTTGATCCACGTTTATCAATAACGATTGGCTTGCTAGATAAGTTTGACGTTATTGTCATACGGATGGCGGTGATCAACTGGTCCCTATACGTCACACCTATAGGACACGTTTGAGAGATGTGAAGGTATGAAAATACAGTCACATTTATGCCGAATACGACTAAACAGTTAGTCAGAGGTATTGACTATTAAATTAGTCAATAAGATGTTGAGATTATTATTTAATACGGATTAAATAATTTTAGCTAATACGGATTACATGATTAATTCGTAAATTAAATATAAACGGTTATATTTAATTAAATATTGAATTCGCGTATTAATATAAACAGTTATATTAATTTGGGTAATTATACAATGTCGTATTTTATCAGACCATTATTAATACATCGACTGCATTAATATCTGATAACAAGTGTGCGATTCATAATTATAATCCCGCGAATAACTTATAGCTTAATGGGTCGAATCACGAATTAGAATAAGGTAAGAGTGGAAAGCCCACTCTTACCCTACTCGAGTATCTCGGCCATGGACTACATAAGGAGGAGGACTCTCCTTATGTCAGTTGACACTTGTTGCACTGATTAAAATAATCTCAAAGAAAAATTAGGGTTTGAGAGCATTCTTCTCCCATAACCCAGATCTCACATCTAAAACTCAAAAGGCTCTCCCGATATTGCAAGGCAGTTGGAAAAGATTTCTAGCACACGCGGCAACATCTCAATCTAAGTCTTGGGTGCAAGTTATAGGAGGGAATTTGTGTTAATTCCTGTTCTTAGGCCTTTCGCGCAAAGACTAAAGGTTGTACTCTTTTTCATGTCTTTTTAATCTTATGACTATATTCACGACTATAATTTTCATTATAATCATGCAAGTTTAGGGTGAATACACACTACTACAACTCCCTTACGTTCTCGACGCTTTTTGGTCGACGCTTCTAAAAGCGTCCACCCATTTTCCCCCAAATACCATTAAAATAATAGAAAAATTATTATTTTACTTGAAAATTTCCTTAACCGCCTTATTGAAAATTTTCACCCAAAAACAATATCACTCTCGCGCGCGTTATTGTAACCCTAGCTCTTCGTGTTCTACTGTTCCATTGCTTCGTTCTACTGTTCCATTGCCTCGTTCTTCAATTCCAAACCCACGATTTCCATTGCAACACCTTCATCTTCCCCAAATTAATTCCCTTTTCCCAATTTTTCAGTCACCTCTTTCAATTCCTCGATTTCCATTGCTACTGAACTCAGTTTTCCCCCAAAAAATCTCAATTAATTAGTTATTGAAAACCTAATTCATATATTGTGTTCATATTTCTGAATTATTACTCGCCCAGGCCAGTGAACGAATCGCGCTCATCATTAATCACCATCGTCAAAGGTAAGTAATTAATCAAAACTTTATGAACTTTATTTAATCATCATCGCACTTTCGTTGTATTGTTTTGTATTGGCTTGAGTTTCTGAATTGATATTGGTGGTTTGAGTTTGTTGTTTTGTATTGGCTTGATTTTCTGAATTGATTTTGGGGTTTGAGTTTGTTGTTTTGTATCGCACTTTCTGAATTGATTTTTAGAATTGATTTTGGTGTTTGAGTTTGTTGTTTTGTATTGGCTTGATTTCTGAATTGATTTTGGTGTTTGAGTTTGTTGTACCATAGAAATATTATACAAATGCCCGTGCATACGGATTCTGCCGCACTTTTTTGCTTGCATTGCTTCACAGGCTATGCAGTCCACACACTGAAATATTACTGGTATATGAATATGCAGATTACCTCTTCGTTCTGATTCAAAATGCTCCATTATTTTCTATTTGCAGTCGTAAAATCGAGTCGTCTGCAGTCGTTGACACACAATCTTTACCTGAATGTATGATTATATGATTTATGAATTTTTTGCAAGTTTCGATTTTAATCAAGTACATGATTCATAGTGTCCAACTAGATATTGCTACGATGAAATTTCTACTATTATATTTACTCTACAATGTTCTGATTATATGATTTATATGATTTAATGTGCTGTGATTTTTGAGTATTGAATCTTTATGATGTGTAATTATGGATACTAGCTGGATTACCTTGCCAAATGACCATTCGGATTACATAAATGGATGTAGGAAGTTTATTGAGTTAGCTAAGGAAAATCTTGTAGAAGGGAAAACAAAATGCCCATGTAAAAGTTGTAAGTTACGTTATTACTTTACTCTGGGTGAAATAGAGGGACACATTTTGTTCAAAGGGTTTTCCCAGAAGTATACGGATTGGTTTTGGCATGGTAAAAGAGATGTTCTTGATCATTTGCGTGGAGAAAGTAGGGAAGAACCCTTGACAAGTCGTGATGATATGAATGTTTACTTAATGCGGTTTACGGGACTAACATTTATAACCGTTCTAAAGATCTTGATGATGATAATATTTTTGCTGGCTCGGAAGAAATAGAAAAAGAAACTGAATATGATGACGTGTCTATAGGGTTTAGTTCTTCTGATGAGTCTGAAAATGAGTTTGAGCAAGCAAATGATGCTAGGACTGATGAATATTCTAACAACCCCCATAAACTCAACAGTAAAGAAGAGAGTAACTATAAAAGATTGTTTGAAGCTGCAAACGAGGAGCTTTACGAAGGCTGTCAATCTTTCTCAAAGCTCTCATTCCTTTTACACTTGTACCATATTAAATGTATGTTTCATTGGTCTAATGAGTCATTTGACAAGTTACTTGAACTTCTACTTCAAGCATTTCCTCAAGTAAGAGAGTTCCCATCAACCTTTTATGAGGGTAAGAAGATAATAAATGATATAGGACTTGGATATGAAAGGATTCACGCTTGCCCATTCAATTGCATGTTATTTTGGGGGGATAACATTGACAAAGAGGAGTGTGATTCTTGTCACACATCAAGATGGAAAAAAGTCATAGGTGAAAAAGGTAAAGATCGAGTTAAGAAGGGTGAAGGAGCCAAAGTTATGAGGTATTTCCCCCTCATTCCTAGATTAAAGAGAGTCTACGCGTCCTCTAAAACAGCGGGAGATATGAGATGGCATCATAATGAACGTGTAAAAGATGGAAAACTTAGACATCCTGCAGACGCGTTAGCGTGGGAACAATTTGATTCTCGGTATCCTTTATTTGCCTCTGATCCTCGAAGTGTTAGGTTAGCCTTAGCTACTGACGGGTTTAACCCATATCATTTGATGAATACCACTTATAGCACATGGCCAGTTATTTTGATTCCTTATAACTTGCCACCATGGTTGTGCATGAAACCCTCTTCATTTATTTTGTCTTGTATTATTCCTGGAAAATCCAGTCCAGGAATTGACATTGATGTGTTTCTACAACCTTTAATTTCTGAGTTGAAGTTGTTATGGAGCGGTGTCAACGCATTTGACGCCTTTGAGGGTGAAAAATTCGAACTCCGGGCAGCATTACATAGTACTATTAACGATTTCCCGGCATATGCTATGTTATCTGGATGGAGCACATCTGGTTATGATGCTTGTCCACGATGTACCCATTCAACTAATTCCGGTAGATTTGGTGGTAAAATTTGCTATGTGGGACATAGGAATTGGTTGGATCCAGGTCATCAGTATCGTTCTCAGGCCAACCTATTTGATGGAACGATAGCATGTGGTTGCGCTCCAAAATCAATCAGTGGTTCTGATGTCTTAAGACAACAAGAGAAGATTGAATATAAGTATGGGAAGACTACAAAACGATCAAAAAGACCCAAAAGAGCAAGGGAAGTTGGTGTCTCGACTAACCTGGTTAATGATAACAACGGTGAAGATAATAATCATAATTTGTGGAATAAGAAGAGTATATTTTTTGAGTTGCCGTATTGGGAACACAACCCATTAAGACATAATTTAGATGTGATGCACATTGAAAAAAATGTGTGTGACAATATATTGGGTACACTTTTAGATATGGATAAAAGTAGAGATAATGTGAATGCGAGAAAAGGTCTAAAGATGCTTGGCATAAAAGAACATCTTTGGCTTCAAGATAGACCTAATCGAGAACCTTACATGCCTCCAGCATCATACACCATGTCTAACGAGGAGAAAGAGCGATTTCTGAAAGTCTTGCAAAAGATTAGAGCTCCCGATGGATATGGCTCAAATAACTCTAGATGTGTGAATATGAAACAGAGAAAACTCATTAATCTAAAGAGTCACGACAATCATGTTTTAATGCAAGACATACTTCCTGTGGCATTGAGGGCATCCAAGGCTACTAAAGTTATTGACTTACTTGGGGAATTATCTTACTTTTTCAAGTCTCTTTGTTCGCATACGCTTGAACATGATGTGTTAAATGCTCTTCAGTCGAAAATTGTCCTAATACTATGTCGTATGGAAATAGAGTTTATGCCTACCTTTTTCACAATTATGGTTCACTTATTGATTCACTTAGTAGAGGAGGCAAAACTGGGTGGACCTGTGCAATATAGATGGATGTATCCTATAGAAAGGTAAATATCACAAACTATTTAAGTTATATATAATTTGTTTTTCTTTTCTTTAAACTGATTTTATGAAGTCTCTAAAGGTATTTGGCTCACCTAAAGTCATACGTACGTAATAAAGCTCAGCCAGAGGGATCAATTGCTGAAGGCTACATACTTGAAGAGACAATCACATTTTGTTCAAGGTATTTAGAAGGTATTGGGACTATCTTTAATAGACCAAAGAGGAACAATGATGGTAGTGAAGACAAGAGTAATTATTTATATCGCACTGGTGGTCGAGTTGTTGGTATGATAGAAAACGTACGTCTGGATGATAGAAGTTTAAAACAAGCTCATCGCTATGTTTTGCTTAATTCTGATGAGATGGAAGTGCTTCTTGCGTAAGTATTAACAACTGTCAAATTTTAATAATTATCAGCCACCCTTAATAAATTCAGTATTGATTGTTTTTCCCAAACCTTTGAAGTGAGTTTCTTAATTACAAGCGGCAGAATATGCTCAGCGTTACGCAAAGTAATGAAAGCGAGTGGATCATCAAAGAATTTGCAGATTGGTTGCTAGCACAGGTCCACCCACCCCTTGTTTAAGTCTTAGAAACGTGCCTTGTCAGTTTAATATGATTCATATTGATACAATATTCTTTTGTCATAGGTGCACAACCTAGATACAAGTACCCCGAAAGGACAACTTAGGAAAGCTTTGGCAGGTGGTTTAAATAATCATGGTAGAAGGATGACGGGATTTATGATCAATGGATATAAATTCCAAACAGTTGATCGTGAGGAAAAGCGAAGAACTCAAAATTCTGGAGTTATGGTTGAAGCTGATGGTCAAGCCTATTATGGAAAACTAAAGGATATTTATGAGTTGGATTATTTTGGCCAATGTAAAGTTGTAATGTTCAATTGTGCTTCGGTTGACATACACAGAGATGTTAAGAAGTTTGAAGATGGGAGTGTGTGTGTCAACTTTTCTAAGTTAATGCACACTGGTCGAAATTTAGCCGATGATCCTTTTGTTTTCTCATGTCAAGCAAAACAAGTTTTTTATTTCGAAGATGAGATGCAAAAAGGATGGTCTCATGTAATTAGTACAAAACCTAGGGATCTTATTGACACTGGCGAGATTCTCTAGAATACTAAGTTTTTTTTTTACTTGCATACTTTTGAGTTTTAATATATGATGATTTGGTTTTAGTTGTGCAAATGTTGTGAATAATCTCGTTCGCTTTACCATATTATTATATGTTATTTCACTTTACTGTTCTATATATATATAACTAATGGCTGTAATGTCTATTTTAGGATTTCAAGGATGAGTTATAGAAGCAAAAGGACCATGGCTCAAATGGCAGAAGCTGATGCCACTGATGCCGCTGCTGTTGATGTGCCACCTGTGACACTTACATCATTATCGAGATCAGGTGCTACAGAGGAGAAATGGGGGCCATTTTGTCCTAAAAAAAACAAAGTATGTGCTGATATGACAGGTAATGCCACTGCCACTAATGCCACTGCCACTACTGACGTGCCACCAGTGATAAATTCATTATCTTCGGCCACGCGATCAGGTGCTATAGATGAGAGATGGGGGCCATTTCGTCCTAAAAAAAAGCAGTGTGTCTACTGAAGTAATAGGTAATGGTGATGCCACTAATGCTACTGATGTGCCACTTGTGACAAAATCAGTATGTGCGGCTATGCGATCAGGTGCTACAAAGGCTCCCTTTTCAAAGACCCAAATCAATCCACAGACTTTTGAAAAGCCTCCAAATTGCCCAAGTTCGAGAAATCAGAAACATGAACTTGCTGCTAGAAAATACCCTTCTTTCAAAGACCCGTCTTTTACTACAAACACCCTACTTTCAAAGACATGTGCCACCACAAATTCCAATGAACTTGCTGCTAGAAAAGCCCTTCAACTTTCTGCCAAACAAGTAGAATCAGCACCTGGTTCTTTTCACCAAAAAATTACTTCAAAACTTGACCGATCCTTTACTACAAGACCAGTGCTTTCAAAGACCCATCCCACCCCAAATTCCCATGAATCTCAAAAGACCGGGGAACAAGCACAGGTAGGGGTTAAACAGCCTGTTAAATCTGGCCGGTCTTTTACTTCAAACCCCCTGTTTTCAAAGACCCATGCCACACAAAATTTGCATGAACCTGCGAATACAAATGCCCGGGAACAATCTGATGTCTTGTGGAAAAATTCTCCTAGTAACTCGGGAACTAACACATCCCGAGCGTTCACTCTGAAGTCTACTAGCAGTGTAGAGCCTGCATTTTCACCTTTTCAACCGACTAGTCGTCCAGCGCGCTCTGACATTATTGGTACAACCAAGAATGGGTCTAATGCTATTGACAAGTCATTGGTGGAGCCTCGAGAAGAAGTTTTGAACCAACAAGATGCTAATCAAACTAGTTTAAAAACTTTCCAACCGAGACGTCGAAGTGTGGTACATGATTGGCCTGATAACGAATTTGACGAAAGTGAGGAGGTTGCAGTTATGGGTAAGTTTTTCATTATATTTGATACATTTTATGACCGTACAAAAAGTAAAGCTAATGAAATTACTAACGTTTAAGACCTCGAATACTCACTGATTTAAGCAGTAGCTGATGAAGAAGGAAATATAAAGTCAGTGATACAAAAGTCAGTGATACTCACTGCTTTTTTATATATAGCTTTTTTATGACCGTACAAAAAGTAAAGCTAATGAAATTACTAACGTTTAAGACCCGGAATACTCACTGATTTAATCAGTAGCTGATGGAGAAGGAAATATAAAGTCAGTGATACAAAAGTCAGTGATACTCACTGCTTTTTTATATATAGCTTTTTTATGACCGTACAAAAAGTAAAGCTAATGAAATAAATAACGTTTAAGACCCCGAATACTCACTGCTTTTTTAGATATTGCTTTGTTATTTAATGCGTGTTTTGGCAGATGGAGAAGGAAATATAACAAAAGTCAGTGATTTAATTAAGCCGCATGATGTATGGTATGCAAAAAATGCGAGGTATTGTGTCACTTTTAATGAATTTCACCAGCCACTCAAAAAGGGAGGACACATCCTTGTTCGATTCATTGGTAATTTGGCAAGAAAGGAACCATTTTGTCCAATTAGAGATACAAATTGGCATCATGTGCCTGAGAAGTACAAAGTTGATATAATTAAGATCATTCGAGTATGTTGTTAACCTCATAACTTGCTAACATGGATTTTCACTGACCATGAGTATTATGCTAGTTTGATCAAGTGATTATTTATGTAATTTTTTGTTAATCCAGGAGCACTTTGTTCTTCCCGATGGTGATGGCTATGACAAAGGTATTCTGAAACGTGTAGGCAAGAGTGTAAGACAATATAGACATGACTTAAAGAAGGCTTTCTTTAAACCCACGACAAAAACTAGAGAAGAAATCTATCAATCTTTACCAGCAGGCATCCCTCGTGATAGTTGGATTCACTTAGTCGATTATTGGTATTCTGAGAAGGGAAAGGTATTTGCCCAAATATTACATAGTTGCTTTCATTATCTTCATTATCGTTTGTTTAACTGTTATCCCCTAGACTACAAATCATATTGGTTTAAGTTTATTGGTTTAACTGTTTTTTTTATTGTTGAAATGTGAGGAAATATTATATTAGAAATGTGAGAAAATACTACATCAGACCAGATGCACTGTAGGAGTTCTTTGAGATTTCATTCTGCTCATTACATCATGCTGGTACTGTAAGGACAGTCCAAGAACAAATGTTCAACTGTTTCTGTCATACTTCCACAACTGCAGCAAGTAGAATCAGTGCAGCAGCCAATTCTAAAGAGTTTCTCCTTGACATTCAGCCCATTTTGGAGTTTATTTACTGTCATTGCTTTATTGCATACTTTATTGGTATATTTTATTCAATACAGAGATTTGCTGAATGCGGAAAAGAGGCACGTGCATCACAAAATCATGCTCACACCACTGGGTCAACAAGCTATGCTAATATACGGGCAGAGTTTGTAAATATTCTACCTTTTAAATTACATGACTAGTTTTACATTTAATTAGAACTACACACATTCTTGGGTAGAAGCTAAATACTTAATTATGTGGTGATGACAGGAAGAAAAGAACAAAAGGGAACCAACTGAATTAGAGGTTTTCAAGCAAACTCATAAGAGAAAAGATGGGTCATATGTGAAAGATACAAGGACAGAAGAATTTGTGGTACACATATAAAAAAATTAGTGAACTCTTAACTTTTCTTATTATTAATTGACACATACTAAGCATTTTTTTTTTGATGTAGTTGGATGCTGATTCTTATATTCAATCTGAACTTGAGACTAATCCTGCCAAGCCAAAAGTGCAAATCCAAAATGAAGCTTTCAGTAAATTAATGTATGGGGAAGATGTCCCTAAACGGCCTTTAGGCTATGGTTTCGGTGTGAAAAGAAGCGACGTATTTGGAGTGCACAGTATCTTAAGGAAGGAGGCTTTTAAATCAGGAGACACTAATTCTTTGACACTCGAGAATATGGAAAAGACGCAAAATTTGGAAAAGGTTGTTCACAGTTTGACGAAGGACAAAAAAGAGCTTGAAACGAAGTTGAATGAGACCAATATCATCTTGTATAAAATCTTGGAAGGTATGAGCTCTGGAATGCCATCACCCGAGATAGCTCATCTTGCAAAATCGACCTTGAATTCACAGGTATTTTTATGATTATGTCATTTTTGAGTAGATTAGAATCTGATTTATAATCTGTCTCATTTTCAAGTAGATTAGAATCTGATTAGAATCTGATTTAGAATCTGTCTCATTTTCAAGTAGATTAGAATCTGATTGGAATCTAATTTAGAATTTGTCTCATTTTCAAGTAGCTTGCTCGAGTGTGCCTTTAGCATCTGATTTAGAATATGTCTTAGAATTTGTCTGCTAACTCACATTGGCAGAACATATGGTCACCTGTCTAAGTACTAGCTGCACATAATAGAGACTTGATGATATTTAATTTCTTTGCATGTAGATATCGAACTCGACAAACGGTGGTGGTGCATCGAGATGAGAGGAGCAAGCAAATCTGGAATTCACTTTTTTGGGAGTAGTTTAATTTAGCTAGTCGTACTTTTTGTCGTAGATTATTTATTATCTCGGGACAATTTATTATTTTTGCGTGGAAAAATTTCTATTGTTCGGATGAACGAAAAAATTACAATAGTTCTTTTGAACTTGAAAACAAGTAATTTGATAGTGCAATTTCAGTTTTCTGGTTGATGTGCAGCTTTTGGTAGTTGTTTTGGGATGTATCATTTTCTGGCCTGGTATGAGTAAATGTAGTCGTCTGCACACAGTTTTGCTGAGTTTAAGTGCAATTTTCAGGGCTGTTTTTGTGTAGCTTGCAGCGTTGGTCTGGTGCAGTAGCTACTGATCTAGCACACATGTTTTATATGATGCCGCAGTTGCAGCCTGTACGTGGTGGTGGTAGCAACTACTTGTCAATTCAAGTAGTTGTGTGTTGGTTTTATTTTACTGTGTTGAGCTTTTGTGTGTTGCAGTTTCTGGCTAAGGATAATTGTAGCTCTGATGTGCAGGTTGTTTGGGAATGTGCAGGTTGTTTGGGGATGTGCAGGATGCTGGATGTAGTTGGGTTCGTTCTGCAGGGGCTTTGTATGTGTTGGGTTTTTTTTTATTGCTGTATTACGTATATATGTTGTGTTGAGCTCTGATGTACAGGCCAGGGGCTAATTAATCACATCATGTATATGTGTTGAGCTCTGATGTACAGGCCTGCAGGCCAGAAATGCTCTGACGTTGCATTTCTGATATGATGCAGCCTTTGACGAAGCACGCATAAGGGATGACGGACAGTAGAGCGAATGACAATCAGCGGGTTAGTAGAAGCGTAAACAAGTGATGCTTGAGGGTCTGATTTGAGGCTGGCCTGGCAGTGTTTTGTTTATGGCATTGTGTACGTGCAGAAAGTTGATCACATGTTTGGGTCTGACTAGCGCTATTGGAGCAAAAGTTGGGCAAGCTTGACGTCAACGAAGGCTTCAGAACAAATGTAGCAGCAACCTGGTTACGTACTGGAACCTGGTGTATTGCAGGGCCTGGGTCTGCAGCGAGCAGTAGTGTAGGAACCTCTGAACTCGGGAATAGAGGCAAAGGATCGGTGTTTTGGCTGTACAGAATGTGCAGCGTACGTAGCTGTGAAGTTCAGTGCTATGGACGAGCGAGTGGGATGCCTGATAGTCCTAAAGTAATGATCAGTAGTATTAGTAGTTTGCAAAATAAGGCAGAACAGTAGCTGTATGACTGTCTTTAATTTATGTGCAGCCCAAGTGTATAGTAGTGTTGCAGCACGCAGTACTTCCATCCAATGGACTGGTCTTTAATTTATATGCTTTATTTAGCTTAGTTTATTGTATGTTTGTTTTCTGATATATTAGGTTCTCCTTGTAATAATATGACTTATTTATTTTGATATAATATAATAATACTTGCGCTTCACCAAAAAAAAAATATTAATAATAATAATATTAATGTCAGTAGCTGTATGTACGTATAGTGTATTTTTTCAATATTGAAAAAGCGTCGAGAAGTTGCGAGTTTCGACGCAAAAAAGTGTCGAGAAAGACTGACACATAAAGGCGTCGTGCCTCTCGACACCAAAAAGCGTCGCCAAGGTCGACACTAAAAAGCGTTGAAAAGTCCTGACGCCCCAAATCTTGACGCTTTTTGAAGCGTCGAGAAAAAAATTGCCGACGCTTTAATTAAAGCGTCGAGAACTGGCCAAAAAAGCGTCGAAAACTGGCGGTATGTGTTGTAGTGACATGTTATATTCCCCATAAGTTCAGCCTTTTACGAGGAAGGAGATAAGGAAAGCAGTTTTCCAACTTTCACCTTTGAAATCTCCTGGTCCGGATGGTATTCCAACGACTTTCTTTCAGCATTACTGGTTTCATATTAAGGATGATATTGTTAAAGCTGTGTTACATATGTTGTCAACTGGGCAAATTCTTTCTAATGTTAACAGAACAACAATTTTTTTTATTCCGAAGGTTTTGGGTCCTGAAACTTTGAACCAGTTCCGGCCAATCAGTTTGTGTAATGTTATTATGAAAATTGTGACAAAAGTTATTAGTAATAGGCTTGCTAAGGTAATGCCTTTACTGGTTGGTCAATTTCAAAATGGGTTTGTGCCAGGAATAAATATTACGGATAACATTCTCATTTCACCTGAGCTTTTCAGCCGCATTTTGAATAAAAAGAGGGGCTCTAAAGGGGCACTTGCATTTAAGATCGATATGAGTAAGGCTTATTGTAATACCCCGTATTTTAGACTCAGCGACAGTCAAACCTTGTTTTATACACATTTTTTTCAAACGAACGTTTATAAAGTATTTTACGTAAACTGTTTTTTATTTTATAAATCATATTTCTACGATTATTTCGTATTTCATAATCATTTGATATTTGATGATTATTTCATAAAATGGCGTTTCATTAGTATTTCTTTAATTTTAATAATACATTTATAATTTAATATATTTTATATTTTATATTTATTTGTCATCTATACTTAATTTCTATTTTTATTTTAGTCGTAACTGTATTTAAATCCTATGTTCTTTATATATTCTTATGTAAGT
This sequence comes from Silene conica, assembly GCA_029255685.2. Taxonomy (NCBI): domain Eukaryota; kingdom Viridiplantae; phylum Streptophyta; class Magnoliopsida; order Caryophyllales; family Caryophyllaceae; genus Silene; species Silene conica. The sequence continues at coordinate 64,726,983 of CM055312.2, forward strand.
GCTAATAATTTTATATTCTTATAAATAATTTAATTAATATTTACTAGTACTAATTATATAAATTAATTAGTATAAATAATTTATACGTACTCGTATATTTTTAAGTTACGGGTTGAGAGCGGGATATAGCATCGAGATACGTGATGGACCGAGTAATAAGATAAATGGGCTCGTCCAACTTTTACCCTAACTCTAAAATCCGCTTGTCGACATACCATACCATACCACCTCCCAAAACCCTACCTCCCAACATCGACATACCACAACCCAACATCGACTAAACGTAAAACCCTAATTCGCAAAAGGAGGCGTGGGATTGTGGAAGAATGAGAGACAACCACCATCATCGTCATCCTCATCATAGTAAGTTTATATTTGCATTCGTTTGTAGTACGTATTATCATCATTGTTGCATTCATTGTAGTATAATATGACCATTGTTTTATTGCGAGTTCATATTGCTTTCGATTGCTATGTTGATGTAATCTTATGATACGAGTTCTGGGTAGTAGTAGTAGTAGGAGGAGGAGGAGGATTCGTAGAGGAACGTTGTTAGTTGTTTCACCATCTAGCCTAGCCCGTAGTTATCAAGTAAGTGTTGTTTTACCAGTTCGTTATCTTGGTTGTTAGTTGTGATTGGTGAGTAACTTGTACCTATCATCCTTAGGAGGAGGATTCGTAGAGGAACGTTGGTAGGACGATTTTGCATTGCATCTCGTTATACTTGTTGTTGAGGTAGGGTTTCCCTACTCAGTCTCTGTGTAGTATTGATTGTTACGATACCGTCGTATTATCTGATATCACTGTGTTATTGTATGTCTATTGAGATTTGGAAGTTAATGTGTGGGACCGTTGCGGGAAACAGATCTCACTCCTATGATCGCTCTTCGTGGGACCCGCCACGGAGAGGATGTGCGACATTAATGGTTTACGTACCCCTTGCTGCGGTAAGTGGGGGAATTGGTGTGGGGCTAAAGGCCGCCACTTGGTTGTGCGATAGTGATATCAGTTAACGGTGATCATCAGGTTGTGGTTTATGCTATTGTATTGTGACCGTCTTATTGCAACAGTTTTTGACGCTTCTGGTTTGTTGCGCTGTGATGATCCATGTAATAGTGAGCAGATTCTCAGGTTCGTAGATGTTGATGCTTGCTAGCTCGGGGAGGATGTGAATCACGCAATCATACAATGTCTTAATAATTACCTAGCTTTCGCAGGCAGTTTTGTTTTATGATTGTTTACCAGACGGTTGTAAAATATACATTAATCATTACCTTAATAAAGGTTGTTTTCAGTTTGTTTATCTTGATATTGTGGCTCAGAAAACTGAGATGGTAGCATCCTCATAGTTTGATGGTCTTTCATAAAGGCCTTGGATTATTATGAGGGTGTGTTAGAATACGACACTTGTGAAGTGAGTCCCGGTTACTTGTTGTCATATTTCATTTTGAGATATCTCAATTAATTATTGTCATTTTTATTTTAGAAATTCATTTGATGAACATTTTGTGTCTCTCGCAGTCTCGCTCCATTACTGACACATAATAATTACCGTAATTAGTATAGTCTAGTTTATTGTAAATCTGGTTTACGCATAAAAATGTGACCTTTTTGTTTTATGTTTTTTTTAATCTTTTCATGATACTTCTGATATTTTAATTAGTATCCATTCTTATAATAGTATAATACAAATATGTATTTTATCGTATGTATAAGGTTACAAATTAACATAAAAGATCATAAATTTTGTTTATTAACAAACATTGACAAATGTAGAAAAAATAATTTACGGTAACGAGCGTCATGCGTTTAAATAATAATTTATCTAAAAAAATGTAGCGTATGTCATAAGTAAATAATGAAAAAAGGAAGTTATATTTGTTGGTTTTGGAATAAATAAAAACAGAAACCTCAAATTGCTGCTTCTGTTTTTTGAGGGAAAAAGTGGATTTTAGCTCTAGAAAAACAGTTTTTATTTTTCAAAAATTGACTGTTTAACACAGTTTATGATTTTGAGAAACAAAAACACTTTTTTAAAGTTACCCAATCAAATACTTAATTTGATTTTCTATACTCAATTTTATCCACTTTCACATACTAATTGGTCATCTCCTCCTTTGATTATTATTATGTCAACCCAAAGGACAACACTTATCACATAGAGAGCAACAATATATATAATTATATAAACTAAAGTTAAGAAGATTGCAATTGGCTTAATTCCCTAAAATAAAGGAAGCATTAGGGAGAGTGGGATCCAAGTACTAGTATAAAAAAAGTCACAAAAGGGTAGAGATACAACCACCCAAACCCGAAGTTGAGAATAAGATTGAGACCCTACTCCAATATAACACGTTTTTGTATAAATGATGCAAATCGACTAGAGAAGTATTTCAGTGGTTCTATGTTCAGTATAATTTCTGTATACGTTGTACACTGCATATCACTTATACTATCATTAAATATAGAAGAACATAAGCCTATCTAATACATACTGTACATGTGTGTTGATCAATATATGAAACTAATACAGCAAGTTTTGTCATGAATTCAATCATGATTGATCATTTCTACGTGATTGACCCGAGACCCATAAGAGCTACGCTACGCTCCGCTCCGATCCGATCCGTATCATCAACTGCTATGGACCAAGATTGCATAGTTATAGTTAGAGCTCATGGCACCATAATAACATCCCATTGCAATATGATAGAATCTGAACATCAAGGGCACAATAGTTGTCAAATGATATAAACTGAACATATTTACCTCTTAATTTATTACCCTTTACTTCTGATATTTCAAAAGAATTAAGAGGAAAATAATCAAAGATATTGGAGGGATTTATATAAAATATGCACCTATTTGTAAACGGGTTTTTCTTAGAGTTTTGGCTTTTTCTCAGGTGCATTCACAATTTTGGCTTCAAAATAAATGCCACCCCATTTTTTAGACCTTTGCCAATGATACTTTTATACTCATGTGATGGTTGATTGATTTTGGCACGGCATATTTTGAGTTGCGAACAAGTTTGAAACAAAGTCAATAATCTTCTCATGTTAATAACTTTTAAATTGAAAAATTCGGTGTCTAAAATGTGTCATACGACACATGGTGAGAGCATATTTTTTTGGCAAATTATTACATTCTCATTGCCTCGCCGACGAGAGCAAAATCTTGTTAAGAGCATCTCCAATAATTATCCAAAAAGATTTGTAAGCAATTAACTTGACCATTGGAGCACTTTTCTTGAAATGATTTAAAATGAGCTACCAGCTCCATGGAGCTAGTAACTCAATGTCCCTACAAAAAAAATCTACCAATTAAAATTATATATACACGTAGAAATATGCATAAACTATAAGCCACAACACTTGTAGTTTACCATTGTGGTAGTTTCTAGCTTAAAAATGTTCTATCTTAAAATCTTAGTTGGCAAAGGTTAGCAACTAGCTTACCATTCGGATGCTCTAAGAGTACTTAATGACAATTTTCCATGATATGTATCATAATACTTTTTATTTGAGTCTTTTTTCACAAATAGGATTATACATCCAGATTTTTTAGTGTTAAAATTAAAATCTTTGGGTTTTATATGTATTTTTGAGTTTCTATATAATATTTTGATTTACAATTTTTTATAAAGACGCTTAGATTCTTTTCAAAAAAAGCTCGTAAAATATATATAAGCTCAAACTCTTTATTATAAAGCTCGAAATCTATTCTACCAAATGTATACGTCTGGTTGTATAATCCCCTAAATGGTCTTCTTAACATGTAATGGTAGGGCACATTTAAAAGAAACGGTTTATTATTTATGATAAAAAAATCTCAGCGAAAAAGAAAAAGAAACTAGTGTAAAGAGAGTATCAAATAATCACTAATTCAGTGAGAGACATAATAGGAAAACAAAAAATTCAGTGCGTCTCTCACTCCATTATGTAAAAGAAGTATCTCAATAACATTATTGAGAGACCGTCTCTCTCATACTTTTGTGAATAATTATTGTCCCCTTTCTATATTTCAATCATTTAATATTGTACTCCGTAATAATGAGAGGGAGAATCGAACATGGTATCTATTGTTACATTAGCACAAAATAGTTTTACAATGTACTTTTTAACTTGCTTACCGTAATACAATTAGAAAGAGAGAGTTAAGTATACTCTAGACATCTTATCTATATTAATATAAGAATATTTTGTTCAATTTCGTGCGTTCACGTCATCATATATATATTTTTTTTTAATAAATGTAGGAACCACAAAAAAAATATGGAATTAATTTATTAGACACAAATTCTCATTGAAGACGGACACTATCCGTCATAAACTCAAAACGGATAATGCCCTCTCACATAATGCAAATTACAATATCCATAAGATGCTCCATTTTCTTCCACTTACATGTCCACTTGCTTTATTGTGAGAGTAAAGTATCCGTCCTCATCTTGTGACAAGCACCATCCTCAATTCCATTTATGTTGCATAAATAATACAATATGAAAATGCAAAAATTTTCCAATAATCCACATAGTTTATCAATAATAAAAAAATAAAATAAAAAATGAACAAATTATTAGATAATGAAAATATAAATGATAAAAAAATGTTAACTCAAATAACGTTACTATATTATTTTTCAAACTTTTAACTCTTACATTTTGACCCTCATAATAGCAAATTTTCGAAATATTACTAAATTTGAGTATTTTTTTAATAAAAAATAGTTTTCAATAAAGAAAGTTAATAAATAGTATTGTTTTAATTTTTAATTTAAAATATGAGATTTACAACAAGTTAACAAAGTAGCTGAACTATACAACTCTGTTAAGTGGATTTTAGATCATTCCGTTAAAATAATAATTTAAAGTAATTCGTAGATATTGAGCTTATCCACTAAAATAAGTATATCTAAAATTTTTTTATCATGTTTTAACACTGAATTAGTGCATTTTTTTATAGATTTAAATCATGTGTAAACTTCATACCTTACAATTTTTGCACGTTTTTAAATTATTATTATTATAAAAGAAATAAAGTATAAAATATACATATATTTTGATTTAATATTTTTCAATATTAATCATTATATATTTTTAAAACTATACCATGCAAATTTGTACAAGTTAAAAACTAGTTAGGTAATAAGTGCATAAGCACAACTACATACGCGCATGATCTGTTATTCTGTTGGATGCGCAATGCAATATGAATATGCCAAGAATATGCTTTTGTTTTGCTTGCTTCATTAGCTAATTCATCATCCGATGGATGGATAAGGTCGTTGTTGCTTGTTAGACTATCATAGTATCATGAGTATTATTAATAACTCGAGTCTAGGGCAATCCAGGATTCTTTGCTTGGATTCGAGTTGGATTACTCGGTCGGGTCAACTTTCTCAATTTTATGCACCTATGCATAACATAGTGTAGTAGCGGAATCAAAAATTGAATTTAATAGGATTGAAAATTTCAAAGGAGTAAACGGTTAATGGTATAAAGGAAACTCGGAAAAAGTCGAAAAATTTCAACTAAATTTTTTACGATTTATATCGGTCACCGGATACGAGGGCCCTTATTAAATGGCCTAGCTCCACCACTAAACAATGTGAGTTGACTCTGGTGGGTATGCAGAATTTGAAGATAATGTTAAAAATTGTTGCAATTAGAAGTTTGATTGAACCGTAAATCAACCTAAATAACGATACAAATAATGAAATAAGTGTGAATTTGGTTATGACTAAACTATGAGTGCTCCCCTAATCCCTATAAGGATGTTCATTTTTATTTGTTTCATACCATGCACATTGCACAACAGGAAAGGAAACATAAGTATGGGAGTGCTCAAGAATATTCCCTTCTTTTAGGGTGGATATTATCATCTACCATTCTACCTCTTTTTTTTTGAACGTTTTCATTAACCTTCTTTGTTATAAATGGATTAGTGTTGAATGCATTATTAGTTTATATTTCTACATGCCATTTCGCCATTTCAGCAATACCTGTCATTTTCTGATAAGTGGAGAAAGCCAAAGAGTTTGGAGAAAGGCTTCAAGCCGTCAAATTCAATTGATGAAAAAGGAATATACAATACTCCTGTTTAGGGTACAAAACAAAACTCCTAAACAAACCAAAAGACATGCCTAAATGTGCTTAAATACTATACAAATAAATATATACAATGTATAGTTCCATACTCCCCCTTAAGTTGGCGTAGTCCGCAGACGAAGGCCCAACTTACTTTGTAGATAGTCAAAAGCTTCATTTCCGAGGACTTTGGTGTAAAGGTCCGCAATTTGCTCCTTGCTTCGTACATGTTTCGTAACGATGTTGTTGTTCACTAAGTGTAAGCGAACAAAATGACAATCTATTTCAATTTGTTTTGTACGCTCACGAAAAACAGGATTTCTCGCTATGTGAAGTGCTGCCTCATTATCACACAACACATGCATTGGGTGATCATGATTTATACCAAGAGATGATTAAAATGACTTCACCCAAAGGAGCTCTCGTGTAACAACGGCTAAGGCTCTATATTCCGCTTCCGCGGATGATAATGCGACGGTGTGTTGCTTCTTAGTCTTCCATGAAATTGGCGTGTCCCCGAGACACACAAAGTAACCGGTAAGGGGCCTTCTAGTCAGCGGACAACGGGCATGATCCGAATCGGAAAAACCAGAGAGTTGAAGGTTGTTGTCGTGGCTCATCACTATCCCCTTTCCCAGACTGCCTTTCAAATATCGAATGACACGAAGAGCTGCATCCCAATGCTCTTTTCGGGGCTCGCTGACAAACTGTTACAAGGTGTGTACCACATATGCCAAGTCAGGGCGTGTAATAGTGAGATACATCAGTCGTCCAACCAGCCGCCTGTAGGTCATCACATCTTTTAATACATACCCTTCTGCAAGAGCCAATTGATGGTTTTGGGTGATGGGCGTAGCAATCGGTTTCGCACCCTCCCTCTTCGCTTCTTTAATAATCTCCAAAGCGTACTTACGTTGACTTAAAAACAACCCCGTCGGTTCATGTGCAACTTCAATTCCCAGAAAGTATTTGAGTTTGCCGAGGTCTTTGATGCCAAATTTCGTGTTTAAGAAGCCTTTTAATGCATCACAAGCCTTCTTATCATCGCTCACAATGATCATGTCATCCACGTAAACAAGAATGCCGAGAAAATGACCATCTTTTCGCATAGTGAACAAGGAGTAATCTGCCATGGACTGATCAAAACCGTATCCCTTCAAAGCATCAGCGAGTTTTGCAAACCAGTTCCTTGACGCTTGCTTCAAGCCATACAAAGATTTTAATAGACGACATACCTTGTTAGGACCGCTTGATTCAAAACCTGGGGGCAATTTCATATACACTTCCTCATGTAAATCACCGTGAAGGAAAGCGTTATTGACGTCGAGTTGTGCTATATTCCAATTCTTGGACACGGCTACAACTAACAATATTCGGACACTTGTCATTTTTGCCACTGGTGTGAAAGTCTCGTGAAAATCCACGCCCTCTATTTGAGTGAAACCTTGAGCGACTAATCGAGCTTTGTATCGCTCAATGGTTCCGTCAGCCTTGTACTTAATTTTATAAATCCATTTGCAGCCAATAGGTCTTTTTCCTGGCGGCAAATCGACAATTTTTCATGTCCGATTATTCTCGAGAGCTGTTATCTCCTTTCCCATTGTTATTCGTCATTCGTCATGTTTCACGGCCTGGGACTAGTGTTTAGGCTCCTGTAGACCCTCAATTGCACCGAGAAAGTGCCTGTGACAACGTGAAAAACAATCGTTTGTGACATAATTTGCTATCGGATAATAAGTACCTTTCCGAGAAGATAAAGTTTGGGACGAGTGAGCGTTGTTTGTTGATATGACACGGGTAGATTTGCACACATAGTCTTTCCGCCATGCTGGTTTGAACTTTCGTCTTTCTCCTCGACCTAGCTTCGCCTCATCAGGACTCTCCCCTTCACGTTCTGTTCTCGGTGCATCAGTCACCGTGTCATTAGTGAGGATTTGATCATTATTGCTCTCCCCCTAATTGACGACATCCCCTGCCCCAACTGTGTTATCACTGTCCTCACTATGATTTTGTGGTGCTTGGACAGTTTCAGGTGTGGGGGTATCTTGTGGGGGTTGTATATTGTTCTCACTGGGAATATCATCATCATAAAAATAGAGGTTTTGTTCGGTTGGGCTAGTCGCTGGTTGCGGCACAGTCTCATAAGGAAAAATATTCTCGAAAAATTTTACATCACGTGACACAAAACTTTTTCTTGGTTTTGAGGTTGAGAACCCGCCAGCCCTTTTGGTTTCTCGGATATCCTATGAAGACACAACGAATTCCTCTCCCGTTAAACTTATCTTTTGGTTTTTGTTTATTGTGGGCGTATCCGAGACAACCTAGAACACGTAAGTTGTCTAAATTTGGTGGGTGACCATGTACAAGTTCGTAAGGTGTTTTGCCATCTAACAGTTTTGTGGGTGTCCGATTAATTAAATAGGCCGCCGTTCAAACGCATTCCCCCCAAAACTCAATGGGTAGGTTGGCTTGGAAGCGGAGGGCTCAGGCTTTCTCCAAAATGTGTCTGTGTTTTCGTTCTACCCTCCCATTTTGTTGAGGAGTGTCAACAGTGCTGGTTTGGAAAAGGATGCCATTATCATGATAATATTGTTTTAATGGCCCGAAAGAAATTCAGTGTCATTATCACTTTGAACTACGCGAACTTGTTTTCCAAATTGTGTATGCACCATTCTGATGAAAATTTTAAGTAAGTCTAACACTTCTCCACGGTATTTCATGAGGTGTACCCAAACGCTACGGTTGTGATCATCAACAATAGTCAGAAAATAGTGTGCTCCGGACAAACTATTTGTGGCATACGGTCCCCAAATGTCACAGTGAATTAAATTAAAAGGAATAGCATGATGTTTATGATTAAGTTGAAAACTGGAACGAGTTTGTTTCGCCCGACAACATGGGTCACAAACAGTATTGTCATCAGAAGATAAATTTGTTCCAACTAAAGTACTCAAATACATACGGTAAAATATTCTTGGATGGATGACCTAATCGTCGATGTCATACCCGTCCTTTATTCTCGATAGCCGAGTTGACCACACTGTCCACCCGTGTCATATAGTATACTCCGTCTCTATGCTCACCCCGTCCAATCTCCATCTTCGTAGATTGGTCATGTATCAAACAATAGTCAGAATTAAATGTCGCAAAACAATTACTTTCACGGATTAGTTGTTGCATTGAAATCAGATTGCACGTCAACGATGGTACAAATAGCACATCTCAGAGGACACATTTTTTATTCAATACGGCTTTTCCGCGTTCACTCGCTACTATAGATGACCCATCAGGTAGTCCAACTAGAGATGAATCTCCTTTCCATATATCAGTGAGTAAATTGCGACAACCTGTCATATGGTGGGAGCAACCGCTATCTAGCATCCACTCACGTAAATGAAGGTTATTACCTGACAATTTTTCGTTACCTTCAACCTTGTTGCCAAGCATAAGCCGCAACTGCTCGATCTCGGAATTAGTGAGTTCCTGTTTCCCCGAGTCCAGTTCTCCTGTAGTAGTAGCATTAGCAGTGTTCGTGGAATATCCCGAATGTCTTCTACCACGGTTGCCACCACGACCACCTCTCATGCCACGGTCGCGTCCCCTTCCGTTTATGCCGAGCGTTTCCCAGCAATCCTCTACTGTGTGGTACCATTTTTTGCAATGTGTGCACCTTGGTGGTTCAGAATTTTTCTGGTCCTCAGTAGAATTATTGCCAAGCCCCTGCTCGCCACCAGTTCTGGTGGCCATAGTTGCGTCCACAGAGGCTTCTCGCGTGCGGGTAACCGCCTTGTGTCGTTCTTCGCGCAAAAAGACAGCATATGCCCGACTTAAGGATGTAAGGGTGTCTTCCATCAGTAAGTTTGATCGCACATGATCATAAAGATTGGTATTGAGACCCATAATGAATTGGTGGACTTTCTCGTCTTCTCTTTCCTTGGCTAACGCTGCCCCGGCTCCACAGGTGCAATCGGGTATGTGACTATAGTTGGCTAATTCATCCCAAAGTGATTTGAGATTGGTGTAATAGTCCACAATAGACCTCGATCCCTGTTTGCATTCGGTCAATTCTGTTTTGAGTTGATGGACGTGTGGGGCGTTCCCGGCTGCATATCGCTCCTGGAGTTCTTTCCATATTTCGCGAACCGTGCCTGAAAAGGCAATTCTTGGATGCAATTTCTCAACTAAGCTTTAACCATGGCATTACATTGACGTCATGCCACAACTTCTATTGAATCTGTGTTCGTACCATCCGGTTTCGTGACTGTAAAACCCCTCGCGAAAGCGGAAATATAAACACATAAAAGTACCAAATTTGCAGCGGAATTAAAAATTTTTAGAAGATAAAACAACATGCGAGAAGCTTTAAACTGAAACTGAAAACAGAACTGATATAAACAATAGATAGGTAGCAGTTCTAAGTGCGGAAATGAAATATATACACAGCCTGGGATGGAACATCCCTACAGGCACCAAAATGTAAACAACAAAAGTCTAAGAGTCCAGCTAAGCGTAAACGGGTAAGTCAACTGATGAATGGATCATCACTCGCTAGCTCTCCTGTAACCCTGATCTCCAACCCTGCATGTACCTACATACATGAAAACATGTACGCCACAATCAGTGGGGAGTGACTAGAGTTCTCCTAGCCACCTTTTGTGACAACACGTAACACATAAAATAATACAGAACACTCCAACATATATCAACATGTGAAGCATAAACATCTCATCATCTTCTCTTACTATCACGCGATTACCATGCACGGCTCTCAACTAACTTCATAAACAGATAAGAAGGAGAGCCGGTTTCCCTACTGGTTACCCAGTCGGGGGGTCTTTCAATCTAATCATTTATGAAACCGAACTAAGAGTCATCCAATCAATGCCTTGGATGATTTAACCACCAATCAAAACAACGATAACAAACTATGCATATCTGACACTGTACCATCATCAAGGCAAGCAGATATAAACGGCAAGTACAAAGGTTCAGAGGCGACATCTTAACGCATAACCTAGGTACTAAATCATTCAGCAAGTATAAAGGTTCAGAGGCGACATCTTAACGCATAACCCTAATACCAAGTTCACATCATCAAGCAAGGACTCAGAGGCGAAAACTCAACGCATGGACCGGCTATCACTGAACATTAGACTCAGAGGCGAAAACTCAACGCATGGACTAACATTCAATTCACTAACACAAGTAAGGAACTCAGAGGCGAAAACTCAACGCATGTTCCCCTACCACATCACAAGATACTAGACTCAGAGGCGAAAACTCAACGCATGTTCTAGCACCAAACACCTGCACTCCGGGTAAGGTATGACAACCTGACTGCCCCGTCGTGCAGTTGCTCTACTCGTCAGACTCAGAGGCCAGCTTAAGGCATGTCCTGACGCGATCACACATACATGTCTGGACTCAGAGGCGAAAACTCAACGCATGTCCCAGACACGACAAACAGACATGTATAGAACTCAGAGGCGAAAACTCAACGCATGGCTCCATACACGACAAACAAACACATATAGGGCTCAGAGGCGAAAACTCAACGCATACCCCTATACATGACAAACAACCTACGTATTAAGTTCAGAGGCGACATCTTAACGCATAACTTAATACGCAACAAAACAATATCATTCAAGTCTATGAACTACTCTATAGTTCTACCTTTAACTTCTAATCAACACTTAATTGACCTCGAGAACTAAGATGAGGGAGAGCCGGTTTCCCTTTCGGTTGCCCGACCGGGGGGTCTCTATCCTCACTATATTCCCGAACCCAATATAATGTTGCCCATCCTCCGGGGACCTCAAATACATGTCAAAGGTACACAAAACAAGTTTCAAGTAAAACCGATAAACCGTTTGAAAGTTACGATCAAATTACGAAAAACTCAAAATAGCTTACAGGGGTCCCCAGCCGGTCGGCAGGCAGCCGGTCGGCCGGCTGGTGACCACCTCAGCCTCTTCTTTCTTTTCTGAAACAATACACGAACTCCCAGCCGGTCGGCAGGCAGCCGGTCGGCCGGCTGGGAACTCAGCCTCCTTAAAAACTTGAAAATACGCAATGACAAAAACGCACTCCCAGCCGGCTGGCAGGCGGCCGGTCTGCCGGCTGGGACTACCCTTAAGTTTTCCAAACTACAAATACAACACAACGCACTCCCAGCCGGCTGGCAGGCGGCCGGTCTGCCGGCTGGGAGACTTATTTCCTATGGTCTCAAGTCTCGCGTGAAACACAAAAATCCCAAGAAACGCTCTCAGCCGGTCGACCGGCGGCCGGTCGGTCGACCGGCTCAGAGAGCCTGTCGCTGAAAATCGCAATTTCCCAACTTTACAAAACTTCATAAATCGACATGTAAACTTCAGAAATTACTACAAGCATGATTTGCCCAACATCATACACATCTAATATCACTATCTTATCAGCATACAATCCCCATAACAATCCTCAAATGGAAATAACAAGTATCCGTCGCAATTTAGGAAAAACTGAAAATGCAATAAGGAACACATAACCACATCTTGGATCATAAATTCTTCACATATTATACATCCTAATCATGATACTAAGTCCAATAATCATAGAACTTGAATAAAATCAGAAGAACAACATCAAAATCACCAAGCATGCTAATATACACAATAAAGGCCGAGTTATCTCATTATCGTCACCTTTAAGCTTATTCCGGCGATTGATCCTCCTCAACCACGTAAGAGTCCACGTCGGGATCGTCAAGACCAACTCCTACAACAAAGAAAACGATTTAAAGACACTAAAAACGAGTTAAAGGCAAAACAGCCTATTTTTTCGAAGTTGCCAAAATGAAAAACGGAAGTGATGGATGTCTTGGAAATTGAACGAGGATTCCGGAAATGTTCTTACTTTTGCGATTCGATGAACGGATGATGAAGATCTTTGCAAAAGAAGTGAAGGTTTTATGGAGGTTTAGGAAATGTTAAGTTTGCAGGAAGAATGAAATGTTGAAGGCAATTAAGTCGACATAAGGGTTTATAAAAGAACAAGTGAGTCGTCCTTTCCGAATAAATGAAACGGGTTCAATTATTGAAACGGATATGGAAATGAATACTTGAGTCGGGTATTTAATTATGCCAAGTTGTATTCGTCTTAAGAACTGGAGGTCCTTAAGACGGATCTTATTTATTAAATTAGAGTCTTTCAAAATAAATTACTAAAGTATTATTTTTATTACTTAAAATACTTAAAATGCTTAAATTAGATTTTACGAAAATACGGGATGTTACAATCACCCCAACTTCAAAAAGTTTCGTCCTCGAAACTCGAACGGATATAATCTATATACTATACCTCAATCGAAAAGAGAAGGATGCGCGATACGCATCGATGCCTCAGTCTCCCACGTCTGCTCCTCAACATCACCGCAACGCCAAAGGATCTTCACTAGCGGCACCACTTTGCTCCTAAGCTTCCTATCCTGACGGTCTAGGATCTTCACTGGACGCTCCTCGAAAGCAAGACTCGGCTCCAAGTTCTCGATCTCTCTAGGCAAAACATGACTCGGGTCACTGATGTATCTGCGGAGCTGGGAAACATGGAAAACGCTATGAACCTTGCCCAAACTAGGAGGCAAGTCCAATCGGTAAGCAGCAGCACCAATCCTCTTCACGATCTCAAAAGGTCCAATATACTTAGGGCTCAACTTGCCCTTAACTCCAAACCTCTTGACGCCTTTCAACGGAGAAACTCTCAAGAACACTCGATCACCCACCTCAAACTCTAAGGGTCTACGGCGAACATCAGCATAGGATTTCTGCCGGTCCTGTGCGGCCTTCATCCTACCTCTGATAAGCTGAACCTGATCAATAGTAACAGTTAACTGGTCTGGTCCAAGGTCACGAACATCACTAGCCTGGTCCCAACAAATCGGACTACGGCACTTCCTACCATAAAGAGCCTCGTACGGAGCCATACCAATGGAAGCATGATAACTGTTGTTGTAAGAAAACTCTACCAACGGCAAACTCTGCTCCCAAGAACTCTGAAAATCAAGGGCACAAGCACGGAGCAAATCCTCTAATGTCTGTATAGTCCTCTCGGACTGACCATCGGTCGCGGCATGAAATGCGGTACTCATCAACAAACGGCTACCCATAGCCTCCTGCAAAGCCTTCCAGAACCTGGAACAAAACCTCGGATCACGATCTGAAACGATCTCCCTCGGGACACCATGATATCGGACTATCTCAGCAATATAAGCCCTGGCTAAACGGTCCATATCCCATGTCTCTCTGATCGGCACGAATCTGACACACTTAGTTAGACGATCGACAATAACCCAAATCGCATCTTTGCCTCCCACAGTCTTAGGCAAAGCAGTAACAAAATCCATAGATATGCACTCCCACTTCCACTGAGGAACGGGGAGCGGCTGTAGCAAACCACCTGGTCTCCTATGCTCTATCTTGACTTGTTGACAAGTCAAGCACCTACTAACATAATCCAAGATCTCCTTCTTCATACCAGGCCACCAAAACATAAGCCTCAAATCCTTGTGCATCTTCTCTCCTCCTGGATGAACGGAGTACGGTGACAAATGAGCCTCATCAAGAACCTTCTTCCTCAAATCTGGCACATTAGGAACATACATCCTACCACGGAACCTAAGGAAACCATCAGCATCAATCACCAACTCAGGCGCAACACCACTCGAAATCTTAGCCTCAAACTTCTTGAAATCGGCATCTGAAGGCAAACTCCGGCGAATCTCCCAATATAAAGACGGCTCGGCAGTCATAGCAGCTAACCAATCAAAACCACTACCCACCATCTCTAATCTCAGCTTCCGGAACTCGGAACACAACTCATCGGGCAATACTCTCATGGCACTCATCGAGTGAGAAGTCTTGCGACTAAGCGCATCTGCAACTACATTGGCTTTTCCCTCATGATATAACAACTCAATGTCGTAATCTTTCACTAACTCTAGCCAACGTCTCTGTCTCATGTTAAGGTCTTTCTGTGTGAAAATATACTTAAGACTCTTGTGATCTGTGAAGATACGGCAATGAGATCCAATCAGGTAATGACGCCACATCTTCAAAGCATGAACAACTGCGGCCAACTCCAAATCATGTGTCGGATAATTCACCTCATGAACTCTCAACTGTCTAGAGGAGTAGGCTATCACCTTACCACTCTGCATCAGTACGCATCCAAGTCCTAACATCGAAGCATCACAATACACATCAAAGTCCACTCCGATCTCTGGCAAAGCTAACACAGGGGCGGAAGTCAATCTGGACTTCAACTCCTGGAAGGAACTCTCACACTTGTCGGTCCACACAAATTTGGCTTCCTTCTTCAGCAACTGAGTCATCGGGCGAGCCAATCTCGAGAAATCCTCAACGAATCTACGATAATAACCAGCCAAACCCAAAAAGCTACGGATCTCTCCAACATCCTTGGGACTCTCCCAATCAACTACAGCCTCTATCTTCGCGGGATCTACCATCACACCCTCGCTGGATATCACATGTCCTAAAAAGGCAACCTTCGAGAGCCAAAATTCACACTTCGAAAACTTTGCGAACCATTTCTGTTTGCGCAGAATCCCTAGAATCAATCGAAGATGCTCAGCATGTTCCTCATCGGTCTTCGAATATATCAAGATGTCATCAATGAAAACCACAACGCAGGTGTCAAGATACTCACTGAAGGTACGGTTCATCTGATCCATAAAAATCGCCGGTGCATTAGTCAATCCAAATGGCATGACTACAAACTCATAATGACCATATCTGGTACGAAAAGCAGTCTTCGCAATGTCAGCCTCTCTCACTGGAATCTGATGATAACCCGATCGAAGATCAATCTTAGAAAACCTCGAAGCACCTCTCAACTGATCGAACAAATCATCTATTCTAGGCAAAGGATATCGATTCTTCACGGTCACTCGGTTCAGCTCTCTATAGTCAATGCACAATCTCATGGAACCATCTTTCTTCTTGACGAACAGAACGGGAGCACCCCACGGAGAAGCACTAGGTCTAATGAAACCTTTCTCGATCATCTCTTCCAATTGCTGTTTCAACTCTTTCAACTCTGGCGGAGCCATACGGTAAGGAGCTTTGGAAATCGGTCCGGTACCTGGAACAAGCTCAATAGTAAACTCCACATCTCTCTCTGGCGGTATCCCTGGCAAGTCATCTGGGAACACATCTGGATACTCACGAACAATGGCTACATCTTCAAGCTTCGGTAGCGATGGTTTAGCAGCTGTAACAACACACAGGAAGGCTTGGCAACCCTTCCTAAGAAGATGAGAAGCTTTCATCGAAGAGATAACACGAACACCCTTTTGAGGGCGAGTTCCCCTATAGGAAACACGAACTCCTGAAGAACTCCTCAAGCAGATTTTCTGGTCGCGACACTCGAAGCGAGCATGGTATCGCGATAACCAATCCATACCGAGGATAATATCAAACTCCTCGAGAGGAAATCTCAGTAAGTCCGCAGGAAATGTGGCTTGACCAATAACAATAGGAACATCCCTATGGGACGAAGAGCAGGAAAACACGTCTCCAGAAGGTAAGGAAATGGAAGTCTCCTCTACCAATGAAGACTCAAGAGCTAGACGATCGGCGAACTGAGTCGATATAAATGATAACGAGGCTCCAGTATCGAATAAAATAAGGCACTCAGCGCCAAGAACAGAAAAGATACCCGCAACAATATCTGGATGAGCCTCTGCCTCAGCCCTAGTCATCACAAAGATCTTCCCCTTCGGCTTTCCTCCTCGGGTTGCTGCAGCAGCAGTGGCAGCCTTGCCAAGAACAGTGTTCTTCTCAGGACAATCAAAGGATCTATGCCCAAATCCATTACAAGTATAACACTTATAGGCATTCTTGAAGCAATCAAACCCTGGATGAAGCGGTTTACCACAACGGCGGCAAACAGTAGAAGCAGTGTCGGTGTGAAATGTGGTCTTAGCAACCGGAGCAGAGAACCTCTCAAAACGCTTCTTCTGGGAAGAAGGTGAAGAAGTAGAAGGAACAAATGGTCTCTTCCCCTGGTACACGGATCTCTGGTGAGAAGTGAAGCTGGAAGTAGCGGCACGGGTCTCAGCATCAATGGCACGAATAGAACTCTCGGCCCAAATAGCATCGTCATAAACCTCCACAAAAGAAGTAGAGTCACGACGAACCATACTCTCAATCCTCGGCCCTAGCTTCCCTCGGTAGAAATACACCCTCTCAGCCTCATCACGAACAAATCTCGATGCAAAGTGAGCTAACTGGTTGAACTTGTCAGTGAATTCTTGAACGGTCATCTTCCCTTGCTTCAAATCCATAAATTCTTTCAACCTCTGCGATCTCAACTCCTTGGGGTAGAACCTCGCCTCAAGCCTGTCTTTGAAAGCCTCCCAATCGAACATCGGGTCAAGAACAGCGGTAGGTCCAGTCAATGCCCACCAACGGTCAGCCTCCAATGTCAGGAAGTGAGCGGCTAAACGCACTCTATCCTCCCTAACGACTGAGTATAAGGTGAAGCTCTTTTCCATCTCTCTAAACCACTCTGTGAGGGCTACAGGGTCAGCCTCGCCTCCATAGGTCCTAACATGGCTTCGGGACATCTGAGAGGCAATCCAGGAAAAGCTACCCGGACGATTAGTCTCGCCACCCGGCGGTGGAGGAGGTGGAACATTCCCCGCTTGCTGTCTCTGAGTCTCAAGCAAATGCTGAATTGCTTGTAGCACGATGTTATCAGCAGCTCTGGGTCTCACCATCCTTTAAAAGAGAAAACAAGGATTAGCTTAACAATTAGCAATCACAAATAGACTACAAAATAAGTCCTTAGATCTACCCATCTCTCATTCATTATTTGTTTACTTGGTCAAGTTAAGGTTGGGGGTCACATGAGTGCGTCGGGAGCAATAATGCTCTGATACCAACTGTAAAACCCCTCGCGAAAGCGGAAATATAAACACATAAAAATACCAAATTTGCAGCGGAATTAAAAATTTTTAGAAGATAAAACAACATGCGAGAAGCTTTAAACTGAAACTGAAAACAGAACTGATATAAACAATAGATAGGTAGCAGTTCTAAGTGCGGAAATGAAATATATACACAGCCTGGGATGGAACATCCCTACAGGCACCAAAATGTAAACAACAAAAGTCTAAGAGTCCAGCTAAGCGTAAACGGGTAAGTCAACTGATGAATGGATCATCACTCGCTAGCTCTCCTGTAACCCTGATCTCCAACCCTGCATGTACCTACATACATGAAAACATGTACGCCACAATCAGTGGGGAGTGACTAGAGTTCTCCTAGCCACCTTTTGTGACAACACGTAACACATAAAATAATACAGAACACTCCAACATATATCAACATGTGAAGCATAAACATCTCATCATCTTCTCTTACTATCACGCGATTACCATGCACGGCTCTCAACTAACTTCATAAACAGATAAGAAGGAGAGCCGGTTTCCCTACTGGTTACCCAGTCGGGGGGTCTTTCAATCTAATCATTTATGAAACCGAACTAAGAGTCATCCAATCAATGCCTTGGATGATTTAACCACCAATCAAAACAACGATAACAAACTATGCATATCTGACACTGTACCATCATCAAGGCAAGCAGATATAAACGGCAAGTACAAAGGTTCAGAGGCGACATCTTAACGCATAACCTAGGTACTAAATCATTCAGCAAGTATAAAGGTTCAGAGGCGACATCTTAACGCATAACCCTAATACCAAGTTCACATCATCAAGCAAGGACTCAGAGGCGAAAACTCAACGCATGGACCGGCTATCACTGAACATTAGACTCAGAGGCGAAAACTCAACGCATGGACTAACATTCAATTCACTAACACAAGTAAGGAACTCAGAGGCGAAAACTCAACGCATGTTCCCCTACCACATCACAAGATACTAGACTCAGAGGCGAAAACTCAACGCATGTTCTAGCACCAAACACCTGCACTCCGGGTAAGGTATGACAACCTGACTGCCCCGTCGTGCAGTTGCTCTACTCGTCAGACTCAGAGGCCAGCTTAAGGCATGTCCTGACGCGATCACACATACATGTCTGGACTCAGAGGCGAAAACTCAACGCATGTCCCAGACACGACAAACAGACATGTATAGAACTCAGAGGCGAAAACTCAACGCATGGCTCCATACACGACAAACAAACACATATAGGGCTCAGAGGCGAAAACTCAACGCATACCCCTATACATGACAAACAACCTACGTATTAAGTTCAGAGGCGACATCTTAACGCATAACTTAATACGCAACAAAACAATATCATTCAAGTCTATGAACTACTCTATAGTTCTACCTTTAACTTCTAATCAACACTTAATTGACCTCGAGAACTAAGATGAGGGAGAGCCGGTTTCCCTTTCGGTTGCCCGACCGGGGGGTCTCTATCCTCACTATATTCCCGAACCCAATATAATGTTGCCCATCCTCCGGGGACCTCAAATACATGTCAAAGGTACACAAAACAAGTTTCAAGTAAAACCGATAAACCGTTTGAAAGTTACGATCAAATTACGAAAAACTCAAAATAGCTTACAGGGGTCCCCAGCCGGTCGGCAGGCAGCCGGTCGGCCGGCTGGTGACCACCTCAGCCTCTTCTTTCTTTTCTGAAACAATACACGAACTCCCAGCCGGTCGGCAGGCAGCCGGTCGGCCGGCTGGGAACTCAGCCTCCTTAAAAACTTGAAAATACGCAACGACAAAAACGCACTCCCAGCCGGCTGGCAGGCGGCCGGTCTGCCGGCTGGGACTACCCTTAAGTTTTCCAAACTACAAATACAACACAACGCACTCCCAGCCGGCTGGCAGGCGGCCGGTCTGCCGGCTGGGAGACTTATTTCCTATGGTCTCAAGTCTCGCGTGAAACACAAAAATCCCAAGAAACGCTCTCAGCCGGTCGACCGGCGGCCGGTCGGTCGACCGGCTCAGAGAGCCTGTCGCTGAAAATCGCAATTTCCCAACTTTACAAAACTTCATAAATCGACATGTAAACTTCAGAAATTACTACAAGCATGATTTGCCCAACATCATACACATCTAATATCACTATCTTATCAGCATACAATCCCCATAACAATCCTCAAATGGAAATAACAAGTATCCGTCGCAATTTAGGAAAAACTGAAAATGCAATAAGGAACACATAACCACATCTTGGATCATAAATTCTTCACATATTATACATCCTAATCATGATACTAAGTCCAATAATCATAGAACTTGAATAAAATCAGAAGAACAACATCAAAATCACCAAGCATGCTAATATACACAATAAAGGCCGAGTTATCTCATTATCGTCACCTTTAAGCTTATTCCGGCGATTGATCCTCCTCAACCACGTAAGAGTCCACGTCGGGATCGTCAAGACCAACTCCTACAACAAAGAAAACGATTTAAAGACACTAAAAACGAGTTAAAGGCAAAACAGCCTATTTTTTCGAAGTTGCCAAAATGAAAAACGGAAGTGATGGATGTCTTGGAAATTGAACGAGGATTCCGGAAATGTTCTTACTTTTGCGATTCGATGAACGGATGATGAAGATCTTTGCAAAAGAAGTGAAGGTTTTATGGAGGTTTAGGAAATGTTAAGTTTGCAGGAAGAATGAAATGTTGAAGGCAATTAAGTCGACATAAGGGTTTATAAAAGAACAAGTGAGTCGTCCTTTCCGAATAAATGAAACGGGTTCAATTATTGAAACGGATATGGAAATGAATACTTGAGTCGGGTATTTAATTATGCCAAGTTGTATTCGTCTTAAGAACTGGAGGTCCTTAAGACGGATCTTATTTATTAAATTAGAGTCTTTCAAAATAAATTACTAAAGTATTATTTTTATTACTTAAAATACTTAAAATGCTTAAATTAGATTTTACGAAAATACGGGATGTTACAGTGACTGTGCCACAAACCCGAGTTTGTTCTTTGCATCGAGTCCATTACGAACCGCATCGGCCCATAGGTCATAGTTTTCTCCAATGAAAATGGTTTGAGTCACTTTTAGACTCGGACTTTCCGACGGATGAAGAAATAATGGGGATGTCGAAAGGATTGATGTCATGTTTTGTAAGGATTCAATTATTTCCTTTGAATCGTTTGGTATAGTCATGAAAGAGAAGGGAAAAAAAATTTCAGAACCTGCTCTGTGATACCATGATAAGTGGAGAAAGCCAAAGAGTTTGGAGAAAGGCTTCAAGCCGTCAAATTCAATTGATGAAAAAGGAATATACAATACTCCTATTTATGGTATAAAACAAAACTCATAAACAAACCAAAAGACATATGCGTAAATGTGCTTAAATACTATACAAATAAATATATACAATGTATAGTTCCATATCAATTAAACTCTCTTAAGACTTGCTCATATTCGAAAAATTGAAGCTTTCTTTTAGACATTAAAATTAAGGAATTAATTTTAGACCATAAAAAAATTACCAAAAAATAAATGGAAAACCAACGCCCGACTAGATTGAAAATGAAAAGACGAACTAACATTCAAACTAGGAAGGAGTAATATCTTATATATCTTTCACTCGTTAAGGGTGTATTTGGATTGAGTGTTTTGGAGGGAAAAGAAAGTGAGGGAGACTAGAGTATTTAAAATTTCTTGTTTGAATAGGAATAAGGGTGGAGGGAAATGGAGTGGGGGTATTTGGAGGGATCTATTTTCCCTCCTTCAAAGTAAATCAAAATCTCTACACAATAGGCAAGATTTGGAAGGCAATTGTATCCAAACACCCATATTTCATTTTGCCTCCCTTTCCATTCCCTCCTTCCCCCTCCCCTCCATTTCCTCCAAACACACCCTAAATGTAAGAATTTTACTTACTGTAGCTTATGAATAGTATTTCACTCTATCCTTCTGATAGGATGTCACACACCTATGTAAAAATACCCTAATGGTACAACAAATTAATGTAGCATATAGGGGTCAAATTTCACAGAGAGCTCGATGGTTGTCAATAATTGTTATGAGACGAATTTTATCTAGGTAGGGGGTGATTGGTGATTGGTTGAATAATGGGTTTATAAATTAAATATAAAAACAATAATAGTTAAAAGATGTCTAGGAAAATCGGGTCACCCATGCAAATTATATATAAAGAAAATAGGTTAACTCGGAAATAGAAAACTATGTCAATTGTTTTAGGTTTAAAGATACCCACCTTATAATATTAGTATCAACCATAGACGGGGCCTAGAGAAACTCCCGTTTCTGACTAGGTCGTCCTACTACACATGTTTAGTCTATTCGATTCCAAGCCTCTCGACTTTTAGAACGAATTAACAAATTTAATCTAGGATTGTGTACTTAAACCAAAGATTAATAATTAGGAGCAAACATGTGAGAAAACAATTTAGACAAGTTTTACTATTATCCTAATTTACCAAATTATATATAAAAATATTCTTGTAGGGCTTCCTTAATACCTTGACAAGGTTAAACTATTCTACCATTATGAAAATGTAAACTAAACTAGTGATAATTAAAATACTAAAGATAATGTAAATAGGATTACCATGACTTGGAATTGGAAATTGTAGAACAATGCATTATGAAATAACTTGGAAATCAAAAATTGAATATAAATTGGAATTATAACTTGGAATGTAATTGCTACAGGGAAATAATAAACTAAACTAAACTAACAATTAATATTTAGAGAGAATTCTATGTAAAAAAAATGTGTAAAAGAGTACAAAGAGTTACAAGAGTCGTAGCATAGGAGCTAGTATTATAGGAAAACATTAGGAGTAACGTCGGAATTAAACACACCCTAGGACCGTTCAACCCCGATCGAGGACGCAATGTCTGAGCATGTTTCTCTTAATTCCTTGGTTTAATATCTAGTGAATCCAATGTTCATGTTTTAATGATCCTTTAATCACCCAGTAGAGATCATTATTCTTGACATCCAAAGCTTCCACCTTATTTTGAACTTGAATTCTTGGGCTTGATTAATCATATTTCATTTGCATTTCTTATATATTTATCCATCATTTATATCATGCAAAATGCATGCTAAATGTTGTTTAAGGTCCATTGCTTGCTTATTCCTGCTCATAGTTAGCCATGTTTCTAGTCTTGACATAATTTATAGTAATTTTATCTCAATTAAGCCGATTTCCTACAAAACATACTTGAAAATACAATTGTACTAAAAACACAATGTTAGCTTAATAATCACTTAAATAAGAGCTAAAACATATGCAAAACAAAGCTAATACAAGGGGTTAAATCATGCATAAAGATCACTTATCACCTTCTGTAACACCCCAAGAGTATGAGAGGAAAGTTGTCCCACATCGGTAGAATGTGAGGCTTGTGATATGTTTATAATAACTTCCACCCACCACTTAGTAACAAGGTCTTGTGCTTTTGTGCTTAAGTGAGGACAAATAACGGCCCAATAGTGCACACCCATCTTATTGGGTTTGTGTTACGACGGTGACGGGTCGGGTTGTTACAAATGGTATCAGAGCGACCCTGTGACCGTGTGGTGAGCCTGTGGTCCGGAGTACCCGGGTCACACACCTAGCGGGGGAGGATTCTTGCCCTAGTTGTGGTCAAGTTTGAGGCACAACGAGGACGTTGTATTCTTTAAGTGGGGGAGTTTGTAGCACCCCAAGAGTATGAGAGGAAAGTTGTCCCACATCGGTAGAATGTGAGGCTTGTGATATGTTTATAATAACTTCCACCCACCACTTAGTAACAAGGCCTTGTACTTTTGGGCTTAAGTGAGGACAAATAACGGGCCCAAAAGTGCACACCCATCTTATTGGGGTGTGTTACGACGGTGACGGGTCGGGTTGTTACACCTTCGCTCTATCCTAGCCCTCCATTTGAGAGTCTCCTTCAAATCATACCCGTCCATTTTTTTCCTTATTGAATAAGTCTCCAACAACTCTCCTCGTTGTCATTACTTCTTTCTACCACAACTCCCCTCACTGTCATTACTTCTTTTTACCTCACTCCTTCCTTTATTATACCTCATATAAGGAAAAAAAATGGATGGGTATGATTTGAAGGAGAATCTCAAATGAAAGGTTAGGATAGAGCGAAGGATGGAGTGAAATATTATTCATAAGCTACAATAAGTGAAGTTCTTTCATTTAAGGAGTGATTGGGGTAGAAAGAAGAGATGACAGTGAGACGGGTATGATTTGAAGGAGAATCTCAAATGGAGGGCTAGGATAGAGCGAAGGGTGGAGTGAAATACTATTCAGAAGCTACAATAAGTGAAGTTCTTTCATTTAAGGAGTGAAAGATTGAACAAAAACACCCCCCCCCCCCCCCCCCCCCCCCCGTCTCACTTTCATTTAAGAAGAGATGACAGTGAGACGGGTATGATTTGAAGGAGAATCTCAAATGGAGGGCTAGGATAGAGCGAAGGATGAAGTGAAATACTATTCAGAAGCTACAATAAGTGAAGTTCTTTCATTTAAGGAGTGAAAGATTGCCATTACTTGTTTCTACCTCACCCCTTCCTTCTTTCTACCTCATATTGGGTTTTCATGCTCTGATTCCTGCTTGCATTGGTGCTCTTCACCTTCCGCCATCTTTTTTTTCCTATGAGGAGACAAATATTATGTAAGGTTTTTGCAATTCACTTTTGTCCATGCGACTAAAGTTGTGCATCATAGCGGGCAAATTCTAGGTGGCCCGGCTCATTCATCATCTTTGGCCAGGCTAGTACCACATTTTCCTAGGCCCGACCCAATCTTAACATTGAAAAATTAAGTAAAACAATGGCGGCCTAACCTTACCCACAACTATGTGGGCCAGGCTCAGACTAGACAAAACCAACCGTGTAGGGTGCCGACCCAATGTACTATGTGACATTTAACCCATTTCAAATGAGTCAAATATGAAGGTAACTTGTGAACTTTTGTAATGTACCCAAACAAACTTGATTTGGTTTCTAACTTCTAAGGGTGTGATTATGAGTAAGATTCAAACAAGGTTCAAACTTTGCAAAATCAATTTCCCACTAATTTTTATTACTCACCCAACTCGGACATATGATCTGTCAGATTTATCTCAAACTCTTATTTTTCACACAAAAAATGACACATATGCAGATATGCTCCACCCATTGGATAATTTCTCTAAAAAGTGAGATTAAGACTCACTCAAAATATTAAATTGAGTCTTGAATTTTCATGACTCTATTTATGACTGTTAGGAGTAGGATAAATTATTGATTATCTTGAATGAGTCATGTGTCAAGACTTAAAAAAATCTTCTCTCAAAGCTACGGATAATCAGCAAGACAATTCAATCAAGTTATGAAGGTAACTTTGAGGTTCGTAATTCTTATTATGAGCCTTTTCTTTTCCTATGTGTTTTTTTCTTTTTGTTCAAATGAGCACACTAAGTCGCGGGTGATAATGAAACCCCCCAACTTCATGGTTGGGGTAAGAGAGCTCTTACCACTCGAGCTGACTCGTGTTCTCTTCTTTTCCTATGTGTAAAAGGGTGGAGTATTAATACTAAAGAGTTGTACACTTTGAATACCAAAACTTAATACAGCAGAAAAGAAAATAAGAAGCTAGCTTACAGAGGAAACTGTTTTGAATGACAAACAATGTCGACAGACAAACCCCAACACTTCTACTCAAACAAACAATCATGTCAACAACGTAAATCGAGGCATAACAGCATAAGCAGCGATGCTAATCACGTAAACTAATATCTAAGCAGAGACCTCTCGCCTACATGTTCACTGTTCACATAAATCAGTTCTAGGAACTAAGCTATATAGACCACAAAAAATGTTTATGAACAATTGGATCATCTATCTTCTATCACATATTTACATCAATCTAGCTCAAATCTTGTTGACGGACCTAGTCAGACCAGCTATGGGTTATTTTTGATGACACATGATGATTGTGGCCATTAACTGCGACAGTTATACTCTATACTCGTCGTAAGAACTCATCCAGGTCAGTGTCCTTGGGAGAACCGGACTTGTCTACAATGGTCTTGTTGCTGAGTCTACGCCAGTCATCACTTATGGAAATATCTTCGTTGTCTTCAGATGTCCCATTGATGGATGGTCTACTTCGCCTCTTGCAAATGCAAGCCCCGGGAAATTCTTGGAAATCCCCCTTTCCTGGTTTCATTTCATCTGGTTCTCCCATGAAACCCCTTTGGGCCGACTTCACCTTTTTGGCAAATGTAGTCCAGTCCATTGTGTCTCGAGTCATAAATAAAGCACTGAGCCTTTTTGAGTTGGGTTTCACCGTCCTCTTGTGGCCCATGTACCTCCTGAAAATTTAAACAAAATATTCCAGGTTAGATGTCGATATGCAACGCTACCAGTATCTTCAGTCACTTGGGAGTTGGGACCTAGGTTTGACATCCATCAGTGTCACTAAAAAGAAAAGGTAGGGTTAAATAGTAGACATGGAAAACACTTGACAATGAAGACAGCAGCTTTAGAAGCACATGATTGATTCATAACTTTACCAAAGTTACTCAACAGCTCCCGCAAGTAGTGAGGGAAAACGGGTCAAATGTCCTGGCTGTACCCCAAGTGTGCACAATATAAAGAGGTTGTTCAAGAATCACCCAGAATATAAAATACATTGATAATTGTATCGGATGACTGCTACTTCATATCAGAATAAAGAAGCGCAACTGGTAGCAAAAAATAAAACAGCGAGACTTCATCTTTCACTTCATCGGCAATGGAAAATCTGTTTGCTATGTTGTTCATTAGATAGATCTTTTGAAGGGCCATGTTAATTACTTAAAACCTACGAGTAAAACGGAAGGACAATCGCTTTCAAGAGTGTAAAAGATGAAAATTATGAGTTATTGGTGCTACGCAAGCAATAGAGGCTTCTTAATGCTGTGCAGTCCGTCTAGCATACAAAAATTATAGGAAAAAGTAAATCAAACAATCACCAGTTCGACAAGTTCAGTCTCCTTCAGAACTTTATATCCGTCATCATGTTTATTATTTACCTTCTATCCATTTATAAAGTTTTTATGGGAAAAAGGTAAATAAAAAAGGACAAACTGCTTTACTATCAGAACTATTAACCACACAATTTGCTTTTCAAACTCTTGAGGTAGAGACAGCACAGATGCCTTTAACATTATTTGACCAAATCAAGATCTCAGAAATATTAGGAAGCAATAAAGATCAGTTGAATGATTCGAAAGTCTTACCTTCGACCTGCCAGAATTTTTGCCATGTTACCATTGTTGTTGGTGACAAATACATCACTCTCATCAGAGACAATGTAGTCGATGGCCGCAAGGCGAGAAGAGAAGGGGAGCAAATATTTCAATTCCTCGCCAGCAAGGATCTCTTTAGTGTAGAAGTTAGGGAAAAGATCCCTAAGAGGTTGTAGAGTAGCCTCTCCGCCATATATTTCGCCAGATGCCACGTAAAGGTGGGTGTCATTTTTATAGCCAAGTGCTCGCAGCATCACACCAACTTCTTCAGGTGTGAGTGGACACTTCCCTCTCTTACGCTCCTCAAGTGGGCTTAAGTCCTAGAGAAACCACAAGATATATAATAAGAAGAGTTACAATACAACTCCGATTACAATACAAGGAAAAGGAACTCAAGGCATATAACTCAGACAATATTTACAAGTGACGATACGACACTGTCAAATGTCTGACACTCATTGTCTTAAATTTAAAGCAACTTAAGGATACGATCGAACACGTGTCTTGACCAATTTAGACACGGAAACTCCTTTATTATAAATATTACGTCCCATGTATATTGCCAGACCCGAGTTAGACTAAAACTGAGAAGATTTAGTGAGAATGTATCATAAAACTGGACAAGCAGGAAATTTTATTAAATACAAAGTATAGGAGCTCACAGGTAAAGTATCCCATCGCTTCCTTATTTCACGAAGCTCATTTATTTCTTTTTCTCCGCCGCCGTAGTAGCAGCCAGAGAATGCCAGCATATCGGGCTCAAACCTGCACCAAGTTTGAACTATTACAACACAGTGCTATAAGAAACTGTACCCTTAAGTTTGTACTCTGTACAAGATAAAATTAAGCCAAGCCAATTCCCCAAAATTAGTACTTGTAATAGATTACAATTTCCACACGTGTCCTTCAGTCCACTGTCAATGCACATATGTAAAACCTTGCTGAGTTGGTTACATGTTATTTTCACATTGATATGACTTCGACCCTATCAGTATGTAGAGTCAATCCACTGTCCAATCCCAAGTTTATTGTCCTCATTTACTCTCGGTGATCAACCGATGTCAACATGCCTTTAACCTATCCAAACAAATGGAGCGATACATAGTAAAATTTGCCATGTTTGAACTATTTTTATATTATAATTTTAATACACTAGCTGTTGTACATTATGAGAAATTTGGTAAAGTCAATATCGTTTGATAACCAAACTACCAAAGGCAAATGGCAACGAATATAAATGGGATGTAGGGAGTACTACATTAGGAAAGTGAATAGCTAATAGTGATCTCATAAACAAGCACAAAATTATTGGGGTGTGTGATCTGGAGAACAAACAGTAGCAGAGTAAGTAAGTCCCATGAACAACCAAAAATAATTGAATCTAACCAACCTTAAATGCACCGCGATGAACCGCGTTGCCATTTGTCGCATTCTCAGTACTACTTTAGCACCAAGTTCCTGTATTGGTTTGGTAAATCTCAATGCATGATAATTAACTCGACACCGCAATTTTTGAAGTTCTGGATCAAGGTCATTCGCTAGCCTGTAATCAAACTTGTATAGCTGCACAACCTGCACAAAATTAATCATTGTCAGGCTCATTATTATAAACCGAGAACACATAATATTTTCATTTAGATTAAGCAATTCTTTAGATGCCATAATTAGAAAGAATATATAGAAAATTATACAGTTAGAAATAACATAAGATATAAAATTCTCTTACACGTCTTCTCAAGAGTATAGGTAAGACTAGCTCAACATAATCTTCCGGTGTTGATTTTCTTGGCACTCGCATAGAATACGGGGGTTTTTCCATAGATCTCATGACTTTATCTGGTACTCTTCTAACAATTTTCACATCTTTTGCAAGAGAATGTATGAACCAGTCAACATCAAAAATATCAGCAAAGTCACTGCACATCAGATTAAAGAATATTCAGAAACATTAGAAAGGACTGAATGAACATAATATATAGAGAGACCAAACTTCATTTAACAAGAGTTCAAATTACCTCTCATCTTTCCAATACGAATTATGATCCAGAGAGGGAACTACGAGAGTAGCATTCAGTATTCGAGCTACAACTACAGCATCTGTTATCTGTGGAAAAAAAATTGACAGTGTAAATATTATCAACGAGGAATGGAGGGGAAAAAACAGGAAATTTTCAAATAAGGCATTCACAAGAGTGAAGCACGAATGACTTTCCACTTACCCCAATCCTTTGTTGATTGAGCCCTCCACTAGTCGCAATAAGCAAATAGCCATTTGAGTATTTCTCAGATACAGCAGCTTTATTGAACCATGAAGAATAAGACAAGAGCATTAGTCCCGGAATATGAATTATTTCACTTTTTGGAGTAGGAGTGGAGGAGAGTTACAATGATTGATGCAGTTTACTCGTACAAAACCTAGTTAAAATTATATGACACCACAGAAATGAAAATCATAGCTAATTTACAGGAAGGAGAACTGTCCAAGTTTTCAACTGCGAGGCAGAAGATACGCAACATCTGAAAGTAGTAATGGAAAAAAAAAAAAATGGACTGCACTTCTTTTTATTGTGAGATAGCAGTCATTTGCTGCAAATATGCAATTATCGACACATTATTCAATTGAAACAGTCTTTATATGCTACGAGGCTTAGCAGATGCATGTTGACAAAACAAAAATGAACGGGACTTACAACGGAAATGTCGACTTCGTTTACAGCATCCATAATAAACCTCTGTATAACTAGATTTCCATATATTAATTCGTTCACGATGACCCACAACCTGCAAAAAAGATAGCAAACATGATTGTACAAGTGACAGACTCAAAATTTGCAAGTCATTTATACTCAAGCATGGCCCTTATCAGGAACCCATCACCTCTTGCTACACCAGGATATGTTCAGTTGCATGTAAAGGACAGTGGTAGCAGCTTATGTCTTATAAATTCCAGCGACTCTTGTATGAGACAGCCTAAAATATCAGACCAACCCAAATACTCAAAATGTCCCATATATGGCAAACTAATTCATCCATCAGAAAGAACTTCTTATTTTAGTTTTCGGTGCATAAACACATACTCAATGAAGGGAATCCAGAAACCTTATGCTCTGTAACAGAATACTAACACTACCCTTTATCCGACCCCCTCTGGGTCAATCATCAGCTACGCAAAAGCGCTTAAGAAAGAGTTCTAAGACAGGAAGTGATGGAGAGAAAACCCAAGCCGACAACTTGTTTATGCTCAGTAAACAGAGTTATTTCCACCCACAAATCGATAGACTACTTCTCTACAAGGATTATACTATCCTTGTCAATGTGAAGCGAGATCGATTTTTTATTCACTGCCACAAGAGAACAGTGCTAATACAAAAGGAGAGCTGTAAGGCAAGCAAGGGTGCAAAGGGACCAGCAATCACCAGTTCAGCTCCAAACAGGGAAAACTTCCGTGATTGAAAAAAATCTACCTAAGATTTCTATAATAGCTAACTATGAATACCAAGCTGACAGTAGTGACAGTCTGACTGACAACAATTAAGAACACATTTCCTGCTACCAAAAATATGTTACACTATTAATTGCACAAAAGAAAATCCAGAAACTAAAAACAAACAAAACAGGTATACTAATACAAAATTCTCCATCCGTATCATTCATTTGTTTACTTTTTTTTATTCTTCGAGCCGTGTTTTAATCAAATTAAAACAAATGATTGGGACTGAGATACTGCATTATTACAAATTCCAGAACATATTGTACACGTGAGAGAGAAATATAGCCAGAATCCAAAACAAAGTTAGGAAACAATCTAAATGACTAAATCTCAGAAAAATGGAAACAACCTAAAATCCAAATTCTATGTACTTCCTAAATTAAGACAATAACATTGCATTACTCAGTTCAAACTTAAAAAGTTTCAAATTGATGATAACACAAGGAAATAACACCAACATTACCTCCCCGCATATTGCGAGGAAAGGGAGGTCGGATGTACACAACCTTAGCAACACAAAGAGGCTATTTCCAAATGAAAATCAACCAAATAAAATAAATAAGTAGGAAAGTGAGTAGTTAAGAGAAAGTAAGTGTACCCATTTATTGTAGATGCCCTTCTTAATCAAACGTTGAGAATAATACTCAAGATCAGAAACAACATGTCCAGTAAACAAAGAAATTAAACCAAGAGCAAACAACATTATCCCACATATTAATGACCATGAATATGGTTTTCTTTGAGATCTCCAACAATTTATATGATGTTGTTTTTGAACTTTCAACTCATTATTTCCATCATTATTAACAAATAAATCAACAACATTTCCATTTCCATTTCCATTTGCATTTGCATTGACATTTCCATTAGTATTTTTGATGGAATTTTTCCCACCCCAAAATCCCATCTTTTTTTGTTTGGCTATCTCAATTTCATAATCCCAATTCACTAAATATGAATGCTTTTGGGAAATTTCAAGAGAATTTAAAACCTAAAATTGAAAAATTAGGTGGGCACTGAAATAGTGGGGAAAGAGAGAGAAATAGAGAAATTGGGGACCTACCCAGTTTAAATTATGGGAATTTAAGATCTGGGTAGGAATTTAATGGAGATGATCTAGAGTGAGAGAGGAGTGTGTGCAGCTGTGAGACAGTGAAGAAGAAGAAGAGAGAGAAAGCGTGCATTAAAGTGAAAAGACTGTAAAATGATGAACAAAAAGGGGTTTTCTTTTTTTAATTTTTTATTGTTTTTGTTAATATATGCTTTGTTTGCGCATTGATTATTCATTACTGACTCTTGATTATATTGATCATTGATTATGATTTTTGATTTGTCAACGGAGAAGAAACCAGATGGGTCGATCCCATCAATCCTTAAAAAATTTATTAATTTCCGTATAACAATACATTGTTCTGTCTTGAACTTCAAAACGAATTAATAGTATAAGTTATTTAGAAAATATAAAAAGATTTGGTCTTAATAGCTAGCACACCGTTTGATGATATTTGAAATTACAATACTTATCTTGTGTAACCGTCTTATCGTATGTCTTTTACAAAGTATGACTTTATTTTTTTTAAGTAATCATTTTTTTATGATAAATAGTAAGCACTTATAAAAAAAAAAGGTGATCTTTAACTAGAATAGTTGTCACTATTAATTAAAAGTTGTCACTTTTTTGTTGATCGCATATGCGACCCAAATGAATTAATTAAAACGAAAAACCGCATAGGTAACTTGTTATGTACTAGAGCTGACCGTTTGCAGGTTTGTGCTGGACATGGTCGGGCCTAACCTATTAAAAAGTGTCAAACGGGTCTTTCTTTTATGCACGTGTCCGCTATAGCGGGCCTACTATAGCTGCTTGTACCCGCCCTATATACCTTAGTGGGTCAACCCGCGGGCTTTTAGTGAAATTAATTACTGAAAAATCAAATCAACAAAACGGTAAAAAACATCATGATTACCAAATTTGCAAAATAAAACTTACGGAGTATAACTTAAGAGTTAAGACGATGTTCACAACTTTCAAAATAGGAACTAAACATTATAGTTATTTCATATAAAGTCTCAAAACACTTTAAATTATCAGTGGAGGAAGACACGTCTTTATCTATCATTATCCACGTCTTATTTTTCAGCCTCGATATGAAACCCGTGAGAATCATGATATATTATACATATATATTATAGCTATTTTACTGATATAACAAAATAGTAGATAAAAATATATTTGGAAAGAGAATTACTAATTTAATGGTAGAATAAAAGTAATTAAAAAATTTATCTAACGATAACCCTTTAGCTCGTAACCAATCTTCATTACACACAATACTATTTTTGATACAATATTTTTTAGTTCTAGTTTTTATTTATTTTTGTTAGGTTATGTAGCAGGCCCAACAGGTTGTCCGTGGACAATTTTATTTAGTTCATGCCCATCCATTAATTTTAGCGGGCCTAATTTTCTTGTCCATACCCACTTATTTTAATTTTTTTTGTGACTAAACCCGCTGATAAAGCGGGGCCGAACGAGATGGGCCAAACGAGATAGCCCGCATTTGGCCAGCTCTATTATGTACATAAGCAATTATGTTTATGATTTGTATGTAAATATAAAAAAATTGCCATGTTTTGTGCATAAATCGATAAAGCGGGACCTACAATAAAGATAAAAAAATTAATTAACTAAAAACCGACATGATTTTATGTTTTGTACATAAACGATTACGTTTGTGATTTGTACGTAAATACTAACCACTAACGATGGTATGTACGTAAATATTAATAAATATTTATTTACAGATAATAATTTGATGTGTATAAAACGAAGATCATTTCAATCATTTTCATGCATCCATATCATCACATACGATTTTTTTAACAGTAAATGTCGGACTCGCATCGAATAATCTGAAATTAATTACTAAAAACCGACTATATTTATGTTTTGTACGTAAATGTTTACGTTTATATTTTGTACGTAAATATTAATGAATAATTTAAATGAATAATAATTTGGTCCAAAACTTTACAACATTAATAAATTACACCAATTGGTACTAATTCAATCCAAATTTTTACTACAATAATAAATAATAAATTACAATAACAATAAAAAGAAAGTACAATGCAAAGAAAATACATCAATTGATAACAAATCAATTTTATTACCAAAATCGTAATATTTTACTCAAATTATTAGATAATAAACTATCAATTTATCAAAAATTTAAATACTAAATACTCCCTCATATTCTCAATAAGTGTCTCATTGTCCATTTTCGTCTATTCACAATAATGTCTCATTGTCTATTTTTGGTAAATTTTTATACTTATTTTATTTATTTCAACTCCCAACAATATATCATCTTACCCCACAACACTACTTATTTTAATAACTCTACTCACAATAATCAATAATAACTTCCATCTCTCCAATATTTTTGCCCCACACACTATTTTTCATTATTTAACTACATTCCTTAATTTTTGTTCCATTGTAGAAATGAGTCAGTTATCCAAAATAGGATGGAGTATTAAATACAACTATAAGTTACGGTAAATGAACTAAGAAATTAAAGAACAAAATATTAGTAATTAGTTTTTAAAAAATATTAAAAAAATTACTACCTAGTGAATATATTCAATTAGTATAATTTTTTTTGGCATTAAGTCATTGTTGTGACATGCATATAATCACAATAATCTTAAACAAATAAAAACTCGACTGATCATTGTTGATGTATATAAACATAAAATAGAGTAAGTGTAAAATGTGGAAATATGCTCTAGAAAATCTTTGTATTTTATCTCTATTAAAAACAATGCATGGGGAGTGATTGTCATTAAAAATACTGAAAACTTTATGCATTTTTATATAGCAAAAAAATGCATATTACAAAAACTGTATATTACCAACTTTTTACCCATTTCTTCGTAATATGAATGAATAGTAAAATTGTTTAGGAACAATTATCATAAATAAAATTTATTTACTATTTTAAGTAAACTTTATATTAGACGATATTTACCGATCTTGTTACCATATTGTGAGATACGATCTTATTGAGTATATTCTAACTTATGCAATATATTATTCTTGGCTTGCACTGTAAGATATACGACAAGTAGTATATAACCGAGTCTGTAATATTCTGTTTAATATCAATGAAATTTCCTTCAATCTTCTTTCCTCTTCATACGTATTACTGGTTTTTCATGGCATCAGAGCAATTCTGATCCTGACCATACCTTCCGCTATAAATCAAATCAAAATAATTCAATCATGGTCGGGGTAGACGGCGACGGGAAGAAGTGGCGGGAGCAAAATCGCAGAACAGAGTTGTATCTGCACCCTTCCGAGAGTACGAGTTTGTCATTAACTCCAAAGGTTTTCAACGGGGAAAACTATGACTTGTGGGCAGATGCGGTAAGGAACGCTCTTGACGCGAAGAACAAATTAAGTTTTGTTGAGGGCAAAGTAAAGAAACCGCATGTCAAAAACAGGGAAGAAGAGAGTCTTGAGGCAATGGCATGGCACCAATGCAACGCCATGGTAAAGGCCTGGATTAGAAACTCAATTGATCCCAAATTGCACCCAAGTATCATTTTTTCCGGAGCTGTGACGGAGATCTGGAAAGAATTGAAGGATCGATACTCGGTTGGCAACGCACCACGAGTGCACCAACTGAAGCACGAATTGAATCAGTGCAAGCAAAGCAATAACCAGTCAGTGGTTGAGTATTATACTAAATTTAAGACGATATTGGACGAGGTAGCCAACTATAGTCGTGTATCGTAGTGTACCTGCAAAGCGGCAACAGATTTGGCCAAGGAAAAGGAAGAAGAAAAAGTCCATCAATTCCTCATGGGACTAGATACGTGTTTATATATGGCAATCTCCGCACCAATCTCTTGATGGAGGATGAGATAACATCATTGAACAGGGCATATGTGCTGGTTCTCAGAGAGGAGAGGCACCGGGCTGTCACTACGCCAAAAGAAGAAAACACTGAAGTAGCATGGCGGCTAGGGGAGGAAGCAGGGGCCGAGATGGTACAGTGCAAAACTCAAAAACACGGGAAGGAGTACCTTGATGCGCTGCTTGCAATAAACTCTCTATCACACAGAGGATAACTGTTGGGAGAATTACCCTGAACTCAGACCAGGAAGAGGTCGCGGCAGAGGGAGACGAGGCGGACGTGGCCAAGGGCATGGTGGCAGAGGACAAGGTGGAAACCACCAGGCAGACAATGTGACCGCGACAACTGAAGGAGAACGGACTTTCACAACAGAAGAGGTAATTCAGATACGCAATTTATTGAAAGCAAAATCGGATGGATATCAAGCCAATTCGGGTATGAATTACGAGCTTAATAATTGGCTAATCGACAGTGGTGCATCACACCATATGACAGGACGAAAATCCTTGCTTTCCAATATCAGCGTACAAAACCCGTCAACCGTGACCTTGCCAGATGGTTCGATAATTACAGCACGAGAGCATGGTGAATTGGTGTTGAGCGATAACTTTGTTTTAAAACACGTTCTATATGTTCCAAAATTGACTTGTGATTCAATTTCTGTAAAACAATTGATTGAGGAAAATAATTGTGTTATGACATTTTTTTCCTGAACATTGCACCATACAGGACCAATCTACGAGGATGAAGATTGGACGGGGTGAGCACCATGACGGGGTCTATTTTTTGAAGACGGGGCAAGTGCGGGTATCATGAATAAATGACAAGGGAGATGCTCGCCTTTGACACAAAAGACTAGGCCATCTGTCTCACAGTGTGTTACCAAATTGTGGTAATTTAATTGGTCTTAATTTAAGTTGGAATAATAATGATGTGTGTCACGCTTGTTGTCGAGCGAAACAAACGAGATCTATTTTTAAAGCGAATAATAAGGTCAGTGATGAATTATTTAATCTTATTCATTGTGACATATGGGGACCATATCACAAGGCAAGTTTTTCGGGGTCACATTATTTTTTGACAATTGTTGATTATAAAAGTAGACATGTATGGGTTCAATTGATGCAAGATAGGGGAGATGTTTGTCGTTTAAGGATGAATTTTTGCAAAATGACATTTACTCAATTCGGAAAGCAGGTTAATTAAAATAGTACAAAATGATAATGGGACGGAATTTCTTTCCGGACCATTAAAAGAGTATTATCGTGATACTGGCATGATTTTCCGAACAAGCAATGTTGACACCCTCAACAAAATGGCAGAGTAGAACGAAAACACAGAAATATTTTAGAGCGAGCTAGAGCCTTTCGATTTCAAGCTAATCTACCCATTGAATTTTGGGGCGAGTGTATTTTAACTACAGCCTATATGAAGTATTACATGGGACCAAACCCGTGTTTAATAACATGTGTGTCTTTTGAAGCCTTTGTTACGCTCACAATAAAGACCGTCCTAAGGACAAATTTCATGAACGAGGAAAAAGATGTGTTTTTACCGGTTACCCAAATTCCAAAAAGGGATGGCGCGTTTATGACATTAAGAGTCGGAAAAATTTTGAGTCTTGATATGTGGTTTTCTATGAACACACTTTCCCTTTTGTTGATAATGGTACCATGGGCCTAGATGATGAAGGTGCACATCCCAAAACAGATGACCAATAGTTGTAGATCCCATTTTTGTTTCACCTAGTCCTAGACGAAAAGAGGAAGAAGCTGTTACTGGGGAAACAAGGGATATAACAATCACAACAAGTTGTGAGAATGAGGAAGAACAAGGGTCTTCAAAAACAGGGGTAGAAATGTCGGGTGAACCAACTAATGGCCAGCCCAGAAATGAAGAAAATAATGCAAAGGCAGATGTACAACAAGGACGTGGAGCTCGTCAACGTTTCGAACCGTACTAGACGAAGGATTATGTGTGTAAAACTGCTCGCATTATAGACCCCATAAGGATATGGGATAGATAGAAGATAAAGACCCTACGTTAATTTTTGCTATGAATGACCCTTATTATATTGAGGGGGAACCAAGCACTTAGTCACAAATCTAAGAAAGACTTGTCATCATCAAAAAGGGGGAATTTGTTGAACCATATATTCAAATGCATATATTAAGAATATATATTTATGTTTTGATAATGACAAGTCTAGTTAAGTATATTATATACTCGTGCATATAATCGTGTGCTAAGTGTACAGAATGTTAGATATCAACGATCTAAAAGATTCAAGATCGTTAGTCAAAGATTTGACTAATCAAAGACGATTAAGAAAAGATCGTAATTATATAGAAGAACTAAATGTTATACGTTTCAACTATAACTTTAGTATATGATGACTTCTAGTTATAGCTCGTAGCTATAACTTTGGAAAGAAGAAATGGTCGAAAAGTTTGTAAAGATTGAAACGATTTTGGTTTACAAAATCGTCGTGATTAAATAATGATTAATAAGTATTCTATTTTTAGAATAAAGAATTGTTAATCTTAATAAGGTAGTATAAAATATCTTTTGGTCAAATAGGAATAAATAATTTTCTTATGTGTTAATTATTTATTACTAATAAACTAAGGATTTTTATATAACCATAATTGTCAAAATAATATAATCTAAATATTGTATAAAACGGTTTTGGAAAACGTGTACCATGACACGTTCCATAAATTGTGAAGGATGGATTAAATAAATAAATATGTATTTATTTAGATATCCTAAAAACAATCTAGATTATATTATGGAATATAATTTATTATATTTTGACAAGAGTTAGGAAGTTGGTTTTTATAAGGTTGCTATTTATTTATTTTATAAGATCTTTCCTAAATATGAATTAGGAAATTGATTCCTTGTATAATACCTAAAGTATCTTATTAAATCTTTCCTAAATCAATTAAGATTAGATTTATGGTAATATTACCTAAAGACCGAATTCTAGTTTAAGTAATATTCCTAAATCATCTAGGGTTTAATAACCTAGACATAATTCTATATAAATAGAACACTTGTGATACATTGAAGATCACGAAATCATACACACTTGCACGCAAATCGAGAAAACCGCCGCCGTTATATTCCTTCGAGATTCGAGCTTTAATTGTCATATTCGTTTCAAGATTCAAGTGCTCAAGCATTGATCTTATTCATTCAAGATTGTGACTTTGAAGAACATTGAAGACTTATCTTATTAGCGTAAGATAGATCGAGTATTTAACGGTACTCATTGTAATCAAGTATTTAACGGTATTTGACGTAGCTAGATATTTAACGGTATCTAGATTGAGTTACAACTAACATTAAAGTTGTACGAGTAGGGTTGATAAAATTGTAATCCGGAGTCGGTACTAATTTTATTAATCGAGAATAGTGGACGTAGGTTTCAAATTGTGAAACTGAACCACTTCAAAAATATCGTGTCTCTATTTATTACTTGCTCTACTCGACATTCATCATACAAACGGACACATCGAAGAAGATTTGAAAAATAAGGCATACTCAATTCAACCCCCCTTCCCTATTGAGTATATTCATATCAATAGACTCTTCAAAATGCTCAATCCGTCCAATCATTATCCTCAAAGAAAGGTACTCGTTATCCTATAGCAAAATATTTCACAACCAATTGTTTTTCCCTTAATCACAGGAAATATTTGGCTTGTGTTGATGCTATGGAAGAGCCAAAATGTTATGAAGATGCGGCCAAACAACAAGAATGGCGAAATGCAATGAACAAAGAGATCGAGGGGGCTTGAATTAAATGGAACATGGAAAATAGTTGACTTACCTAAGGATAAGAAACCAATTGGGTGTCGTTGGGTGTACAAGATAAAATTGAAAGCAGATGGAACTATTGAGCGCTATAAAGCGCGGTTAGTGGCACATGGATTCACTCAAGTTGAAGGGATCGATTTTCACGAAACTTTTGCACCAGTCGCAAAAATGACAAGTGTCAGATGCTTGCTTACTGTAGCAGTATGAAAAGGATGGGGAATAGAGCAGTTGGATGTGAACAACGCATTTCTTCACGGAGATTTAAACGAGGAAGTCTATATGAGATTGCCACCGGGCATCCAGGAACAAGGACCGGGCAAGGTCTGTAAGCTTTTGAATCCTTGTATTGGCTTAAACAAGCGTCACGAAATTGGTTTGCCAAACTTACGGATTCTCTAACAAGGTATGGTTTTGTTCAATCACTAGCGGATTATTCTATTTTTACTTACAATAAAGATGGTATTTTTATTGGTTTATTGGTGTATGTGGATGATATGATTATTGTAAGTAGTAACAAAAATGCTAGTGATCGACTTAAAGCTTTCCTTGATCGGAGTTTTGGTGTAAAAGACCTTGGTCGTTTAAAATATTTCTTGGGAATTGAGATAGCCTCGAATGCAAACGGACTTTTCCTAAGCCAACGGAAATATGCTTTGGAATTAGTGAAGGAAGCAGGAATGGAAGGATGTAAACCCGTGTACACGCCTATCCAACCAAACCATAGGTTGGCCTTAGCTCAGGGTGAAGTTTTACATGATCCGTTGAAGTACAAAAGATTGGTTGGTCGTCTCATTTATTTAACGATAACGAGGCCCGATTTGGTGTATTAAGTTCATATTTTAGCTCAATTTGTCCACGGCCCAAGACGAGAACATTTAGATGCTGTCAAATGAGTTATGCGTTACATCAAAAGCAACCCGGGAAAGGGAATTATACTCAGCAGAAACAGTGACTTATCCTTGCGCATTTATTCAGACTCGGATTATACCAACTGCCCATTATCACGCCGGTCTATTACGGGTTACTATGTCTCTCTAGGTAATTCACCCATTTCATGGAAAGCACGAAAGCAAGCCACTGTTGCTATGTCGACGGCCGAAGCGGAATACCGAGCTTTAGCTGGAGTCACGAAGGAATTATTATGGCTGAAGTCCTTTTTGAGTTCCCTGGGTATCAATCATAATCAGCCTATGGAAGTTTTGTGTGACAACAAAGCCGCAACACATATTGCAAAGAATCCCGTCTTTCATGATCGGACTAAACACATCGAAGTGGATTGTCATTTTGTTCGACATCACCTAGTGACTAAGACAATCTCTACTTCACATGTAAGGAGCAAGGATCAAATTGCTGATATCTTTACAAAAGCTTTAGGAAGTGAGGCGTTCGAATATCTTCAGTCCAAGTTGCGCATTGGAATTCCAAGTGCTTCAACTTGAGGGGGAGTATTAGACGATATTTATCGATCTTGTTACCATATTGTGAGATACGATCTTATTGAGTATATCGTAACTTAGGCAATATATTATTCTTGGCTTGCACTGTAAGATATACGACAAGTAGTATATAATCGAGTCTATAATATTCTGTTTAATATCAATGAAATTTCTTTCAATCTTCTTTCCTCTTCATACGTATTACTGGTTTTTCACTTTATAACTCTCAATTGATCAAATAAAAGCTATAAAAATAACTCTTATAACTTTACTCTTTGACATTTACTCTCAAGTGAAAATTCTCTCTCTAGAAACCTCCCCCCTTCTCTCCTAAAAAAAACCCAAAATAATCAGCTTGTTACCACCATCCTCCCCCCTTCCTCTCACTTTTTCCTGAGTACTCCTGCTCGGTCACCGGAGTTTAAGCCGTCTTGTGGCTTTTCTCCGGTGACCACTCTCCCTTATCTCATTATGACTGTTTTCACCCATTTTTGTGTCATCTCTTAATCCCTCTTTTGAGTTTTTTTGGCTCCTTCCGTGATTTCAATGATATGGCAGCGATTTCAATCCTAGCATGTCCTTTGGATGTTCGCTTTAGTAAGTTTTTTCTGTGTATCTTGAAAACAAAAACCGTGTTTCTGATGGTCTCCTCGCATGCATCTTGGGACGGATCGTCTTTTCGGGTCTTTTTTTCTTTGTGCATGCAGCTAGGGAG
The DNA here is from genome assembly GCA_029255685.2 of Silene conica. Lineage (NCBI taxonomy): Eukaryota > Viridiplantae > Streptophyta > Magnoliopsida > Caryophyllales > Caryophyllaceae > Silene > Silene conica. The sequence goes on from CM055312.2 coordinate 64,768,718, forward strand.
GTGATCCCCCCACTCCCCCCATCTCCCGGAGGCTTCATGATCAAACTATGTTAAAGTCCGTTGTTTTTTTATGGGTATGTGTGTGCACGTAGCTAGGGAGGTGATCCCCCCACTTCCCTCATCTCCCTAGGCTTCATGGTCCTTTTCACCAAGGGAGGTGATCCCCCCATTTCCCCCCATCTCCCTAGGTTTCGTGGTCGGACTGTGTTTAAGTCCGTTGCTGTTTTTTATGTGTATATGTGTCCGGCACGACGTTCCCCTCTCCCTCGTCCCTTCCCCCACCTTTCGGACTGTTGTCTCTTTGTTCTGTGTGATCCCGGTGTGGGTCTGTCTACATTTTGGTGCATGCATGTGTGTTTTTAGGGTCGTTTTAGGTCTTCTAAGGATCGTCTGGGGTGTCCTCATGCTAACATCTCTTTTTTCTTTCTTTTATGTCGTTTGGTCTTTGTTGGGTTCATGGATTTCGGTCGGAATTTCTCTGTTCGGTTTTTTGGGGTGACTTTTCTGGGTGATTTGCGTTTTTTTGAGATTTGGGAGTTTTTGAGCATTTGTATAATGGATTACGGTGTAGACGGTTGGTTTTGGAGATGGTGGTATTTTTCCTTGATATTATGTCGTTTCTTTTTCTTTTACTTGTTAGCTTGTTTTTCCTTATTTTATCCTCTTATAGGAGTCTTTACTTTTTTGGTCGAAAAAATGTTTTTGATGGGGTGGCGATGCAGTGCTCTTTGGTTTGTGTTGGTTACAGCCGTTTTTTGTTCCATCTGAGACTGGGTGAGAGGATGTCCCGCTCTTCTTCCGTTAATGTCTGGATGAATTGGGATGTGGGTTTGGTTGTGAAGTTTTCCTTTTCCTGACTTGTCATCTGGCACTTTGTCCTTAGTTTTTGGTCCGTTGATTGTTGTGCTCGTACTACGTGGTGTAGGAGAACCTTCTCCACTGTTTATAGGCTTTCGTGACTTATTTTCCCATTTAAAATTTTACGCTCTTGTGGCGTAAGTGCACCTCGTTCTTGCCTCACGACTTCTCATCTGATCAAGTCTCTTGGGAGTTTTGTTAGTTGGCCTAATGATTTGGGTGAAGATGCTCGTGATCATTCTACTGCTCTCTATCATCATGTCTCCGATACTATTTGGAAATCGCTACTTAGTTGTTGTTCTTTATTACAAGTCCTTTCTCTATGTTGTTTTTCAATTTGGTTTTACCTTGTAATGCTAATGCTAGACTTTGGTTTTGTTATCTTAGTTTATGTTATTACTAAAATAAGTGCATTTGACCAAATGAGTCAAATGCCATTTGTATAAACTACTTATGTAGTTGTATCCATCTGCCAAAAAAAAAAAAAAAAAAACCGTATAGTGTAATTATTTTTTAACGGACAATTAGCTAGTATACTCCTTGCAAATAAAGTGAGTCCCTAAATAATTAAGTTACATAAAAGAAGTCAAATAGTGTAATAGCTCCCTCCCACCACTTAGTAACAAGGTTTACATTGGTAGAATGTGAGGCTTGTGATATGTTTATAATAGCTCCCTCCCACCACTTAGTAACAAGGCCTTGTACTTTTTGGCTTATGTGAGGACAAATAATGGGCTCAAAAGTGCACACTAATTTTATTGAGTTTGTGTTACGACGATGATAGGTCGGGTTGTTACAAAAGCATTAGGAGTAACGTCCGGATTGAACACACACATGGACTGTTCAACCCCGATCGGGGACGTAGTTTCCGAGTTTTTTTTCTCTTAATTCATTGGTTTAATGCTCAAGGAATCCAATGCTAAGCTTTAATGACATGTTTAATCACCCGGTTAAGACTAATATTCTTAGCATCATATGAGCTTTAAGAATGCTAAGCTTCCACCTTAACTTGGACTTTGATTTGTGGGCTTAACTTCTCTTTGACTTTATTTTTCAATTCTTACATTAATCCATTAAAACTTCATGCAAAAGTCCATGCAAGTTACAACACTTTGTCCATTCTTTCTCTTGTGCTTAACCATATAAATTAGTCTTGCACATTTGGTAGATTTTAGCTCCTAAAAGCTTAAATACCTACAATACATGACAAAACATGCAAAGATACTAGAATACACATATTAGCTCATAAAACACTAAGATAAGTACTAAATGTCATGTAAAATGGAGCTAATATAAAGGGTTAAAATGTGTAAATTATGAACTTATCAAATACGAAAATATCAATAAGGAAGTAATTGGGAGGTCGGGTCACACATGAAAATTAATAATGTTAATATCAATTAAAAAATTAAAACATTAGTAATTGTCTAGGTCTCAAGACAACCATCTCTCGATCTTATTGTCAACCTTAGGTCGGGTTCTATTGAGCTCCCGCTATTACTAGAGTCTAGTAAAACATGATTAGTCCAGTTCTATTTCAGACTTTCGATCTTAGAAAAGAATTATCAAATTAATCTACGATTGTGATTAATAATCAAAGACTAAAAATACAAAATAAGCATATGATAGAAAAAATTAGACAATATTATAGAATCATATTTAATATATGTGATTATTAATCCTGCATGACTCCCTCTATCCCCTAAACTAAAACAACGCGTCTTGCTTGTGACGGACATTATCCGTTAGAAGTTAAAGGCGGATAATGTCCCTCTCACAATAAGGCAAGTGGGAGGGCAAGGGGACGGAAATGGAGCACACTATGGATAGTGTCACTTGTATATTGTGAGAGAGGCATTATCCGTCTTCAGCTTGTGATGGATAGTGTCCGTCTTCAATGAGAATTTGTGAAACTAAAAATATTAAAGTTATGTATGAAATGTCAACATGATGATAATGAAATTACTATTTAATAAATAAATGGAAATGATAAAGATGTTAAATAACATATGACTAATGTAATAACTAATAATGAAGAACACTAATGGAACAATGATAAACTAAGGGGCGTTTGGTTTAGAAAAAGGAAAGAGAATCAAATAAAGAAAGGGTAAGATAGAAAAATGAATGAGATTATCCCAAAACTACCTTATTCTTTGGTTAGTTTTTCTAAGGAAAGGGAATACCAACAACCACCATTTCATACTCCACACCAAGCATCAGTAGTACACCACCACAAACACCTTGGATGGCTTGCAATTCACCCTTAAAAGTCGCCGGACACCGACGCTACCGTGGTACCACTTACCACACCGTTACAACCTCACCCACCTTCATAAACACCCTCCTTAGAGCCTTGAAAACCCTCCCTCACAATCGAAATTCACTCACTAACACTTAAAAACTCTAGATCTAGTGTTTTTTTGGGCGTGGGCGTGAATTTTATTGAGTTCCGAGCGTGACGGTTGCGGGACTGAGGAGGCACCAGAGATGGCGGGTCGGAGTCGTCGCCGACCTGTCATTAGTTAGTGGTATGGGTGATGGTAGTGTTGTGTTGGTGGGCGTACGGTGGTGGTGGTCAGAAGTATGGTAACAGTGGTGGTGCTTAGCGAGTGAGGTGGTTGTTGGTTGATGAGTTGGGTAATGAGGGAATGACATTTCAATCACCAAGGGGTGGGGGTGGGGTTAAGGAGTTATAATAATTTGAGGGTAAATGAGTGAGTTGCATTCCCTTTGTTTATCTCAAATAAATCTTAACAAAGGGAATAAGTAACCCTTACCCTTTGTTTATTATCTCCAACCAAACTCCCCCTAAATAATAAAATAACAAAAATACTAGAACTGAAATTACCCGATGAAAGAATTGGAACTTGAAAATAAAGAACACAAATGAAACCAAATAAACTTGCAAAATAAATTATATTAAAACTTGGAATGCTTAATGAATTGTTTGGAAATAACAAAAGAACTATAACAAAACTTAAAATATTCTGAAATATATGTAAGGTGTATGTAAAAAGGTGTCCCTCGATGTCGTATTCAGCACCCCTTATATAGGGGGTGTAGAAGCAAAATATAAATGCCTTAAATACGGGAAACCTCGATCAGGTACACCCCACCCCGATCGAGGTCGTGAGAATCCGAGTATTCTTCCATAAATTCTTGATTAAGTACCTTGAGGAATCTAATGTGTTCCTTAAAGCGCCTCTTAATCCTTCGTCTAATGGCATCCAATCTTTAGTAAGTATCATATGCTTGTTATTTGATTAGTCATTGGGCCTTAATCCCTTTTATTTGTCCACCAACCAAAATTGATTTCTTCATGCCTAGATTGTCCATTTCTTCACGAAAGGCCCATCTAAGGTTGATGCTTGCTCATTTAGCTTCGTGAACTTCGCTGTATCCAGAAATGACTGGAAAAAGCTACTTAAAGCTTCATTTCCTACTAAATACGGTAAATATACGCAAAACACCTAAAACACATAATAAGGTTTAAAATACACTAATAAAAGTGCATTATCTAATAAAATCAAGCTAAAATAGGGGGTAAAATCATATATAAAATAGACACATCAAACTTCCTCAAGCTAAACTTTTTCTTGTCGCTAAACCCTTGCTTGTCCTCAAGCAAACACATTAAATCAAGGGTATAAATCAAATAAGTTTCAATAATCAATGCATATCCCAAATGAAGCTATCAAACATAACGACTCAAAACCCGCAACAACATGGGCATAAGGATAAAGTAAAAGCATGAATGGGTTTTACATGACCACATAGAATGAATGACTTTAAATGAACTTTTTAACCTTGCATGATCTTTACTTTGGACTTTTAAGCTTCACTTAAACTCTTTTATATGTAAAAAGATATTTATGAGAGTAACACTTACCTATCCTCGACTCATGAGAATCTGCCCGCTATCTAATATGGTAATTATTTCACATTCACAAGTCAAAACATTCAAATATACAAGCATAAAAAGAACCCAATGGGTAGAAGAAGGCAAAAAGGAATGGGCAATAAGGGGGATCATATTTGATTATGGTATGTGGAGCTAAGTCAAGCTAGCAACAACCAAGTGAAATGATGCTCAATATTAAACCCAATATTAAAAGCCAAAAAACGACATATTGACCTCTTTTAATATAAATAATAAAATTACTTCCCAAAATTTCATGAAAAATAACATTTGAGTAACTTAGCATAACTTCTTATTCCTTTCTTTTCAAAACACGCTGCTTATTTTTTTGTTTTTTTCTTTCATTTTTCATTTTTTTGTTCCTTTTAAACCAAGCCTCACAAAGATAAACTATTTTAACATCCCAATTGAGTACCGAAACACATATATTAAGATACTAGCACAATAAGGTAGGCAAAATTTATATGTAGCATGATTTATGTGAAAAACAATGTAGTAAGGGGGCTAAAATATTGGCGAAACTCAATTTTAATGGCTTCATGCTTAACAAATGATGAATGCAATGCTTATGAAAAGATGAAAGTAATACCATATTTGCGCGTTATTGATGTAACACACACCACAAGGATACCTATACTCACATACGTGAGACCGAAAATAGATGTATCGGTGTATGGAGGATCTACCTTACCATTTTGTGACTTTCCAATAGTCAAGATCAAGCCTAAATTGGTTCAAAATTCATCATTCACCTACTTTTGTCAAGACCTCATAAAGCAATTATATATCCCATCCATACTAAAGATTTATTATCTATCAAACTAACAAAGGGATATACAAAGGGGCATAACATCATATAAACCAAGACAAGAAGGCAAGCAAAGCATATTACTTAAAAACATAAATCGTCAAAATTTCAAAAATTTCAGAATTTTTATTGAAAAATGAACTAAGATGCAAGAAACTTAACTAAAATGCAAAATAAAACCCTCCGCCAAGCTAAACACAACATTGTCCTCAATGTGCTTATATGTAAATCAGCCAATCTAACCATAAAAACGGCTCAAAGTACAAGTAAAACAAGAGGTTATATTTAATGGGGAAAATAATAAAAATTAAAATGCAAAGAAAAGAAAAACCAACTAAACTAGCTAGCCTCCCCCAAGCTAGGATATATATATATATATAAGGGACTCTAGTTTTTGGTGCTTAACGATGCCTAAAGCGAGGTTTAGAAGATATTTTAAGGCAAAAATGAAGAAAACGAAGTTAAGGAAGAAGAAAATGGTATCATTGGCCCGATTGAGAAAATTATAGAAATTCTGTGTTTTTGAAAAACAAAGGAATCACAACATCACGCCCCCGATCGACGACATCTCACCTAAATGGGGGGCACTGAGTTCTAGGTTTTTTTTTTCTTCTTTCCGATTTTTCTTCCAATTTTTTTCTTTACGACCCCGAACGGAGTTTTCGTCCTCGATGACCTAGGGAAACATGCCACACTCTTTTCTTCATATTTTCACCTAAAACATAATAGGACTCAAAATAACTAAAAACAAATAAAAGAAACTACAAAAACGGAAAACTGTTCAAAAAGAAAAAAATAAAACACAAGTTGCTTCCTGAAAAGCACAAGTTAAAGTGGTGACAAACATGATAAAGCTTGAGAAAACCAATGCTTTAAAAGTGGAGGTTCCAAGATCACCTCCTCCACGATTTCAACGATAACTTTGTTTTGATATACTTTTAAACGACGATCGTTGACTTTGATCGAACTTCTCATCCTTATTGGTTATGATCTCAATGGACCCAAATTTGTTGAACTTTGTGACAGTATAAGGGTCGGAAAACCTTGATCATAACATACCCGGATAGAGCTTTAAGCGAGAATTGAACACGAGCACTTGATCACCGATTGAGAATTCTTTCTTAAGTATTCTCTTGTCATGCCACCTCTTCGTCTTCTCTTTGTAAAGATGGGAACTCTCGTAAGCTTGTAACATCAATCATTGTTTAATTTTTACATAAATAAGGCTAATAATAAATTTACTTGGAATTATATATGCAAATTTTCCACCTTATTATTTTAAAATGAAGGTAAACTGCTTATTTTGATTAATTATCAAAAAATTTAATATTTGTATCTAATATACGGTACATCTACACGGGTTCTATATTAGTTATATATCAACGACTATGCCAAACAGGGACGAAGTTAGGGTAATTTTTAACCAGGGCCATTTTTTTCTTCGTCCAACGTTTATCGTCTACCCTCATTTATCATTCAAGTATTTTGTATCATTGTTTTAGCGTTTTCAATATATATTTAGATTAGAAAAGGAATATACAAATTAATATTTATTTTTATGTAATAATAAAATATACATTAGCTTTTTCAATAGACATAATCTATATTTTATATATAGAGTGGTTTTTTATTTATACGATAAAATAAATCGGATAAAAAAACATAAATGATAAGAAACAAGTCATAAAATAATTGCCAGAATAATAATGGTAATATTGTTAACTAAAGTAGGACCATTCCCAATCCCATCCCTACTATTTAGTCACAAAAATCCTTTTAGACCTTAAAATATAATAAGTAAAGTCGTCGGAACAGAGTATAATTAATGAAACAAAAAATACAAATTCTAAAAATTAGCGCTTCAAAGAGTCGGTCTTATGACCTCATAGAATTACTCCTCACCTGATTTACCAATTTGTTAATGTAGACTATTTGTTTAACTATAACCATTTACTAATACTTATTTTTCGAAGTTCAACTCGGACCATGGCCCATTTGACCCTTTTTGTGCTTCGTCTATGATGCCAACACATATACCAATATTACGTATAAAATACTAAAATCACCATTTTTCCAACAAATTAAGAGACCACACGTACAATTGAAAAAAAAACTTTCGGTAGAAAGTTCAGTGTCTTAATGAATGTTTTAACATTACAAAGTTTTACCTATAAAAAGACAAAGAGTCTTGCTGAAAACGGATACTATCCGTCACAAGTTGAAGACGGATAGTATTCCTCTCAATACAATGCAAGTGGAAGAACAGGTGAAGCTAAATAGAGCATTTTATGGATCACCCTACTTGCATTTTATGAGAGGGATACTATCCGTTTTCAGTTTGTGACGGATAATGTCCGTCTTCAATGAGAATTGTCTATAAAAAAATATAAATGGTGTATATTTTTTTGGTATAGAGAGAGAGGTAGAATGACAATTTTAACGTTGACGGGTTTCTAGCTTAGGTTATAAATATCATTCGAAACTTGATCAATTAAGTGTCAGCATAATTGGTGTACAAAATAATTTAGCTAAATATGGAGTAGTAATCAAGCTTACTTCATTATATTAATCCAAAGTCATTAAGAAGCAACCCTAAATTGTAATGACAATATAAATGCATGTAATCAACAGGGCGACCAAATTGTTTGTCACGTCTAATTAATCTCTTATAAAAATTTGTGATCTAGTTAAAATACATGAAATATTGAAAATAAGATTGATTCCATATAAATCAAGTGGTGTTAGTCCAGTGGTAACTGAGTTAAACCTTAAAACTTGCAGAAATGCAGGAGTTGAGAGGTCTCAGGTTCAATTACCAGCTGGGGCGATAACCACTTGGCCACTGCAGCTCCCGAAGAGGGTGGCTTACATGGTCCATGTGGTGGTGCGGGAATGCATGGGCCCGGGGGATTAAACCCCTCGTTATCAAAAAAAAAAAAAAAGATTGATTCCATATAGACAGACATGTGCCCAAGTTGCTTAAATTGTATGTGAAGACACTTGGTCAAAATCACTAACACATGCTCCTTAACAATTACAACTCACAAGTCATAAGTTCAAAACCATCGACATAACATTTTAGATAAAAAGATTGAAAGATTTAAATCTACGAAAAAGTCAACCCTCATAAGTAAAAAATAATTAAATTCCAACTATTATATCCTATTCATAAAATCCATCAGTAAATTGTTTGTAAAATTGCACGGGCATGTAAAAAAAATATAGGGATATTCTACATGGTACCCTTCAATTTTTCGACTTTCTACATGGTACCCCTACACTTTTTAAAACATACATGGTACCCCTAATCGCTGTCATTATCACTACGTGTACCCCTAAACTTTATTTTCCGTCAATTAAACTCATTTTTAAGCGTTAAATGATTACTTAGACGCATAACCAAACTTGACATTTATCATCTCATGACATAAGCACTCTATGAAAATTAATATCTATTCTTTAGACGTGATAACTTGGCAAAGATCAATAATTTTTCCTTCACCTTTTTTTTAGCCCATATATATATCTATAAATATTAGAATCGAGATGGATATTGAGCCTAATCGAGTCCTTATGTCATGTGATAATAAATGACAAGCTTCCTTACGCGTTCAAGTTATCACTTAAAGCTTTAAAATGAGTTTAATTGACGGAAAATAAAGTTTAGGGGTACGCGTAGTGATAATGGGAACAATTTGGGGTACCATGTATGTTTTAAAAAGTGTAGGGGTACCATGTAGAAAGTCAAAAAATTGAGGGGTACCATATAGAATATCCCAAAAATATATAAATAGGTATTTAAAATTTTATAGTTGTAAAAAAAACTAAAAACTTCTCTCTTAAAAAAAGGCTCTCACTTCTCTCTTAAAACACAAAACAAAAACCCTAATTTCTTGACACCGCCGCCGCTTTCCATCCGCTCACTCCTTCCCGTTGCTCCTCCTCCCTCTCGCCGAAGATGGGTTCCCCGTATCCGTCTCCGGCGATTATTCCGCGCATGATCAGAGATGCGACCATCTTTTGATCGATCTGATCACCCCGCTTTTCTGTTGGTGTTTCTGGCCCCGTTCTGTTCATGCGGTGGGTTTGTGGTTTGAGGGAAGGATCTGAGGTCGTTCCGTTCCTTTGTCCTGTCATTGAATGTCGTGCATGCAACTCCGGGATGTTCCCTTCTCCCTCGCCCCTTCCCCCATCTCCGGTAAGATCATTTTCTTGTGAGGGTGACGGTCTGTTTGATGAGTTTCTCTCATCCTGTTTGTCTTTTTTCTTATGTGGTTGTGGTTTGGGACGAATTGGAGGTTCCCCTTTCCCTCGCCCCCTTCCCCCTCTGGTCGGGCCCAACTACCTGTTTGCGTCGGTCTTTGTCATTCTCTGGTGGTGATCTGTTGCATGTACATCGATGGTCCTGGGGAGGTTCGTATGGAATTTGGAGTCTCAGTGGTGTGTTGGTGTGTGTTGTGGTGTCCGTAGGTGATTTTGGGACCGTGGGTTGGGTCAGAGTTGGCGGGGTGAGGCTGGTCCCGTGTGGGGGTGGTCCTCTTTGGCTGTGGCGTGGTGGGTAGGAGGTGTTGGGCTTGTTGGCAGTGTAGTTGGTTGGATTGATGGGTGGTGGTTTTCTTCTAATTTTAATGGTTGTTTTTATGGTCCTGTTTGTTTTTACGGCAAAAAAATAAGGACATTTGAAACTTAACATTGGGTTTGTGTTGTTTCCATCTTTACATGGCCCCAGCCTCCCGGGGTGGTCATGGGATTGTGGGTTGTCTTTGTGTCATGTCTCTCCTTGCTCGTCGTTTCGGACTACGGTTTACTTGCCCTTTCTAAGTGGCTCCCAAAGTGTAGGAATTTTTGCTCCGCCTGGCATAGATTTTCATGGTCTTTGTCCATCTTTTTCTTTCTACGTCCCTGTGGCGTAAGTTCACTTTGCGTTGTCTACTTAGATCATGGGGTTTATTGGTTTTCGTGGTTTCTGACGGGTGAAGATCGTACCTGGCGTTTGTCAAGCTATGTTCGTCCCCTCATCAAAGTGGAGGTTAAAGATGGTGGCTCCGTGACTGTCGTTAGTCATCAACACACGTTTATTCTCCGATGTAGTTACCTTTATGTCTTTACTTATCGTTTAATAATTAAAAGTGCATTCGACCTAATGAGTCAAATGCCAATTGTATAAACTTACGTTGATTTACTCCTGCCAAAAAAAAAAAAATTATAGTTGTAGTATTATTTCATTTAAATATAAATGTACAACATTTTACATATACTAATAAAAGTATATTAATTTTAAATTCAACGTTTATTATACTTATAACATTAAATTAAATGGTACATACCTCACTGACATCAGCACATCCCTATTTTGATTTAATAATCAAAATACACATGATCAAAATAATTAAAATTAAAAGGTACACATAGAAAATAAATATCGTACGTTTTCCATATGTTCTAAAACTAATAAAACAACGTTCGTATAATTATTAATGACACAGAACGGAATAGGCTATTTATAGTTAACTCTCATTTCAATTCAATTTGGTTCAATATAGCTTCACTACGATCTGTTCAGTTCAACTCTTTTCAGCAAAAAAAAAAAACAGAGTGTAAAACACGTTACTAACCATTTTTTGGTGAATTGCATATATACTTTTACTACACGATTCTACACTAAATTAATATAAATATTTTAATCTAACGCCCTTGGTAGAACATAGTTATGTTGAAAACGACTCATTAGTAATTAGTTAATTGTGTCATTCAGAACAATCAATATTTACCTTCGTAAGAAAATGTCCCAAAACTATAAGTTTGATACTTATATAATTATATGTATGTAAATAATACAAAATAGTAGAATTTATAGCATTTTATAGCTATTTTATCACAACGTCAATGAACCAATAAAATATTGGTAGTTAATATTAATTCAAATTAGAAGTTAAAAAGCGGTTAGGTTGTTCTTTTTAACTTATTATTATGCTAAGACAGTCTTATATATAGTAAAAAAATTGTATGGTCAATATTAATTATATCTCATGTATAACATACATTTAATGAGTTTATTAGTTAACATAAATAAACTATTATAATATGTGGTCGGTCTTGACTGTTGAGATACAGTCTTTGTATTTAGTAGTTTGGGCTTTATATATAGTCCACGTTTGTGTCCAATAGGGTTTTCGTACTAAGTCACATGTAAGCAGTATATATGTATATTCATATGCTCTCTGTAAAATTATCAATGAGAATACAAAAATATTTCCAAAACTCTTCATATTTCTACATGGTAATCAGAGCTAGGTTACCTAGCATCTTATGAGCGATAGAAAAAGCGGCGACGTCGATCATTCTTCTCAGGACGAAAGTAACAGTCCACATACAAGTCTACACGCAGATTCCGATTCCGAATCCAACGATATGACAAAAGATGCTAAACTCAGTCCATATTTCCTCTCCACTTCCGACAAATCTGGTGATAAATTGATTATTGTCTAATTGAAGGGTGAAAATTATGATGAATGATCAGTTAAGATGAAAGGTGCCCTTTGCTGAAAGAAGAAGACTGGTTTTATTGACGGTACGATTAAGAAACCGGCCGACGATTCAGAAGACCTTGAGGATTGGTACATGGTGAATGCATTAATCGTGAATTGGATTTTAAACACGAGTGAACCCGATCTTGGTTCGTCGATCACTTATGTTGCAGAAGCCAAGGAACTATGGGATGATATTCAACAGCGTTTCAGCGTAGGAAACGGTCCAAAATTGCATCGCATAAAGGGTTCCGTTGCTAGTTGTAAGCAAGGTGAGAACGAGACCATTGCTGAATATTATGGAAGGTTGAAGAGGCTTTGGGATTAACTCGATAAGTATGATAAGAACCCGATTTGCAATTGAGGCGGATGCAAATGTGGAATTAACAAGCAACTAGAAGCAAAACGTGATGAAGCTAAATTACATGATTTTTTTTTGGGGCTTGGTTCTGACTATTCGACTGTTTCTTCTAATTTGTTGCTGCAAGAGCCCCTGCCATCACTCAATAAAGCATATTCCCACTTGATTCAAGAAGAGGGAGTTCGTGGTAAAACAAAGGGGTGCATCACAGGTGCGAGGGATGGCGAAAACAAGGCAGAACCAATGGGATTCACTACTCAATACAGCCCCGTACCTGCTGTTGTTGCGCGTATGGAGGAAGGAAAAGATCAGAAAGATATCGAAGCTCTTCGACCCCATTGCGATAATTGTAATAAATTCGGTCATATTCGTGCTAAATGTTTTGATCTTGTAGGCTATCCAAAGGGATGGAAAGACAGAAATCGTGGTGGAAGCAGAGCTGGTCGTGGGATCGGTAGAGGTGGTGGCAGAGGCGCTGGTCACAGTGCGCGCGCTCATGATAGTACCGAGAGCCAAGAGGAATACATCATTGTACCCAAGGAGAAATGGGAGGCATTTGTGAATCACTCTAAAGGATCGTCTTCCAACACTCGAATGAATGGTAAGACGGAATATGATGTTTCTTGGTTACTCGATTCTGGTGCCACACATCACATGACAGGTTGCAACGAGTTGTTAGAAAATTTGCAAGAAATTGAGCCTTGTATGATAACCCTTCCCAATGGAAAACATGCTAAGGCAACAAAGAAAGGGAATGCGAAGTTATATAATGAATTAATTCTGACCAATGTACTGTTTTATTTGTTCCCGGTTTTCATTGCAACCTGATATCGGTATTTCAGCTTATGTCGGAGCTAGATTGTACGGTGAATTTCACTAATAATAATTGCGTTTTGCAGGACCACGTCTCGATGAACACGATTGGTAAGGGTGAACAAAGAGGGAGCCTATACTTACTTCGGGGAGCTCTTAAACCACGTGTGATGGCTGGCCGAAAACAGAGTGATGATGGGAATTTATGGCATCTCCGGTTGGGACATCCTTCGAAAAGAGTAGTTACTCTTTTACCTGTTGATAATAATAAGCATGTTTCGGTTGTTTGTGATATTTGCTTGCGTTCTAAACTGACTCGAGAACAATTCAACGCTAGTGAAAATAAAGCAAAAACTATTTTTGAATTAATTCATTGTGATTTGTGGGGCGATTATCGTACCTCGTCATCTTGTGGAAGTAGGTACTTTATGACTATTGTGGATGATTTCTCTCGGGCTGTTTGGGTGTATTTCATTAGGACAAAAGATGAAGTGAACCAATTATTGCAGAATTTTTGTGATGGTAAAACGACAGATTAATATGGATGTCAAAGTGGTTCGTTCGGATAATAGGGGTGAGTTTAAAAGTCTTAAAAATTATTTTGATACTTATGGCATTATTTATCAAACCACTTGTGTGGGTACTTCACAGCAGAACGAGAGAGTAGAGAGAAAACATCGTCACATTCTTATTGTAGCGAGAGCTCTTCGTTTTCAAGCTAACCTTCCTATTGATTTTTGGGGAAAATGTATATTGAGGGTGGCTTATTTAATTAACCGTACGCCTTCTGTTTTACTCAAAGGTTGTACTCCGTATGAATTACTCTTTGGCAAGAAGCCTAACTGCGAGAATTTGCGCGTCTTTGGTTGTCTATGTTATGTCAAACATCCACGCAAAGACGGGGATAAATTTGGGTCTAGGAGTAGGCGATGCATTGTAGTAGGATTCCCTTTTGGTAAGAAAGGATGAGAGGTTTATGAATTAGATACAAAACAATATTTTGTGTCTAGGGATGTTGTTTTTAATGAGTCGGTCTTTCCATATCGTGTTGATAGCATGGTTGATAATACACACACACCCGACTCATTTACTAATGGTGATGGGGAATTCATTTTGACGGATGTGGGACTAGACCCACCTGATGTTGAGCGTACATGGGAGGCGGGTGCAGAAACAGTCGCGCCTGAAAGAGAGATAGGCGAGTCATCTCAACCGACTGAGGAGGAGTTTGGGAGAGGTAAACGACCACATATACCATGGTCCAAATACAGTGAAGATGAGTATGTGACATTGGGTGCTTGGGTCGTGAGCAATAACGAACAATATAACCCCTCTCATATTGATATCGTGCCATCGTTTGAATCAGGTACGCCATGCTATTTAACGCATTTTATTTCTAGTGATAAATGTTCTGTTCGTCACCGCTCCTTTGTTGCAGCTATTGATGGTCATGTAGAGCCCAAGTCTTTTCGCGAAGCCGTTAGAGACAATCGCTGGTGTGATGCCATGAATCACGAAATTGAAGCTTTGATTCGTAATGGTACATGGGAAATAGTTGATTTACCCAAGGGTAAAACAGCGATCGACAATAAATGGGTCTACAAAGTAAAACTCAAAGTTGATGGTTCGGTGGAACGATTCAAAGCCCGCCTCGTGATACTCGGCAATAGACAAGAGGAAGGTATTGATTTCTTTGAAACATTTGCTCCAACTGCAAAAATGGTTACCGTACGTACTTTCCTTACTTTAGCTGCTTCCAAAAGGTGGGAATTGCATCAAATGGATGTTCATAATGCTTTCCTTCGCGGTGATCTGGAAGAAGAGGTATATATGCGTTTACCACAAGGTTATTCCGTTGATACACCGGGCAAGGTATGTCGTCTTAAGAAGTCTTTGTATGGGCTCCGTCAAGCTTCTAGATGTTGGTTTGAAAAATTGTCTTCTTCTCTTTTGGCTTACGGTTTTACCCAATCCTTGTCTGATTACTCATTATTTGCTTATCGAAAGCATGGCGTAGAAGTGTATGTACTGTATTGGTGTATGTCGACGACCTTGTTGTTGGTGGTAATGATGCGGATTTTATCCGTCATGTCAAAGAATATCTCAGTTCCTGTTTTTACATGAAGGACCTCGGTGTTTTGAAATATTTCTTCGGAATTGAAGTGGCTAGAAGTACATCCGGGATTTTTATTTGTCAAAGAAAATACGCTCTCGACATTTTGACGGAGACAAGTTTATTGGGCAGTAAGCCCGATAAGGTTCCTATGGACCAAAATCATAAATTGGCCGAGGCAGATGATGCTTTATTTGACAATCCCGAGCAATATCGACGTTTGGTAGGGCGTCTTATTTATCTTACCAACACTCGTCCGGATCTAGCATATAACGTTCATACTTTGTCACAATTTATGCATGAACCGAGAATTTCACATTGGGAAGCAGTTAGAAAGGTCGTACGGTGTGTCAAAAATAGTCCCGGGCAAGGTTTGCTATTTCGGGTAAATTCTCCTCTTGAATTATCCGTCTTTTGTGACGCTGATTACAATAGTTGCCCGTTGACAAGACGGTCTTTGTCAACGTATTGTGTATTTTTTGGGAATACTCTTATCTCTTGGAAAACAAAGAACCAACCGACAGTATCTCGTTCTTCCGCTGAATCTGAATATCGTGCTATGGCGGTTGCTACATGTGAGGTGAAGTGGTTACAAGGTATTTTAGACTTTCTTTCCGTTCCAAATAACAAACCGGCTTCTTTCCATTGCGATAATCAGGCAGCCCTTCACATTTCTCGTAATCCAGTGTTTCACGAGCGTACTAAACACATTGAGACCGATTGTCATTTCATGAGAGATGCGATTCAATGTGGTTTAATTGATCCCGTTTATGTATACACCAATGATCAAGTGGCGGATTTGTTGACAAAAGCCTTGGGTGCTTGCCAGTTTCATCATTTGTTATCCAAGTTGGGCATCGTTGATCCCCACGCTCCAACTTGAGGGGGGGTGGTGAGATACGGTCTTTGTATTTAGTAGTTTAGGCTTCGTATATAGTCCACGTTTATGTCCAATAGGGTTTTCGTACTAAGTCACATGTAAACAGTATATATGTATATTCATATGCTCTCTGTAAAATTATCAATGAGAATACAAAAATATTTCCAAAACTCTTCATATTTCTACATTGACCATCTTAAATTAAGGAGTCGTTTGGTTACATATGGGAACTGTTAGAACACTTGATGTTGATGATGCCAAGTTACTCCTAATCACTTCTAATGTCTTTTTCTAAGTGTTGTGATTAATAGCAAATGATATCAAGCTTATGAATGATCAAAGGCAAATCAAGAAGAAGTCCCAAGATGCAAGAGAAGCAATCTAAGTCGAGTCTAGAAAGAGTGTTGTAAGCAAGGTAAATTGAGCATATTCATCTAAGTCATTAAAAGTGCAAAAGTCATGAAACAGTTCTCAGACTGTTGCATGACCTGTGTCTAGTGCTAGTTACGGAGATAATTTTCAAAGAGGATTTCGAATGTTTGAAATTGTTTTCAAAATATCAGCTTGTGTTTAAATAAATTATTATTTGAATCAAAGTTCAGAAAATCAAGTTGAAAATCTTATTCAAAGGAGACTTGGTCTTTGTGAAAGTAAAATCTTGCTTTATTTCCTTATTTAGCTAAGTGAGTTTCTCCATAAGGGAAAGTTGAATGCTTCCTTAGCTAAGTAAGTGCAACATAGAGCCTTGTGTATTTTGACTAGTCCTTTTCCCCTCTTTGTCAAACTGATTCACCCTTTTACCCACCAAGTAAAGACAATCTCATAGTTGTAAAGGGTGAACAAGGCACATGGTTTAGGGTTTCAAAGCCATTGGATTTCGGCTATATATATGGACTCTTGAGTTCATTTATTGCCAAGACTTTTAGTGCATTCATTTCAAAACTTTGCAAAACTGATTTATGCTTCATTCTTCAAAGTTCTTTTGCAAATGTTTTCTAAGTTTTAAAGTCTTCAAAATTGTTTTAACAAAGACATTATCTCCTAAGCACTAGTAGCACTCTTAATGCCTAATGAGTATGTTCAAGGACCTTGTGTTTAGATCTTAAATGAAGTCTCCATGTTCTTAAAAGAGAACCCTTGAGACATTGATCCTGTAAACCAAAGGTAGAACATCAAAAACTCTTAGAGCGGAGTAGCTCTAGGTTTGAGTCAAGTCTTTGAGCGGAGTAGCTCGAAGCATTGCAACCGGAGTAGGTTGGCGAGTTGTCTTATTGTAATAGTTCTAGTTAAGCTGAGTAGCTTCTAAACTTTTAATAAGATAACGGTTGGACGTAGGCTCCGGAGTAGGAGCTGAACCAATTTTTTATATCGCCTGTTTACATTCTTGTCTATTCTCTTATCAATCTTTCGAATGCTTGCTACTTACGATAACTAGCAGGTCTGTGCAACTGTTGCCTATACTGTTGCTCAGACTCTATCTTTCGTTGCTTGGCTCTTAAAACAATCAAGTTTAAATCTGAAATTTTAAAAGGTCACCTAATTCACCCCCTCCCCCTCTTAGGTGTTAAACTCGTTGTGACTCTTCAATTGGTATCAGAGCCTCGTGCTCTTGATTTAGGTCTTACCACCAAAGAGAAAGATCCGTAGTCATGGACGAGTCTAAACACACTAAGTACCCAATCTTCAAAGGTGAAAACTATGCTTGGTGGAAACACCGCATGGAACACTACGTAAAAGGGGTTGACTATGAATGCTGGAAGATCATTCAAAAGGGCCCACTTAAGGTTGAGGTTACAGATAAAGATGGAAAAACGACACCAAAAGATGAGGAAAAGTACAACGAAAATGATTACAAAAAAATCGAGAAAAACTCTAGAGCCATGTCCATTCTTCAATATGGCATCGGTGATCAAGAGATAAATCGTATATCAGGTTGTACTTCCGCAAAAGAAATCTGGGATACCCTAAGCCTAGCTCATGAGGGTACATCTCAAGTCAAGAAGTACCGTGTTGATCTTCTTATGCAACAGTATGAGATGTTCAACATGGGAAAAGATGAGTCAATCAACAGTCTGTCGTCACGTTTCTCATGCATTGTTAATGAACTTAAAAACCTAGGTCGAAACTTTGAATCCGAGGATTTAGTCCGAAAGATCCTTCGAAGCTTAACTGAAAAGTGGCAACCGAAGGTGACGGCTATTGAGGAGGCCAAGGACCTTGCCGCACTTTCCCTAAACGAACTAATGGGGTCTCTCATGGCCCATGAGCTCTCACTTACCAAACGCTCTCAAGAGAGTTCAAAGGGAAAGGGACTCGCTCTAAATGCTCTCTCAAGTGATGAGGAGGATGAGGATGTCGAGTTCGCTATGTTTACCAAAAACATGGCCGGCATAATAAATGGTCGAGGGTCACAAAAGTTCAACAATGCTAGCAAAAGACGTTTCCCTAAGAGGAGATCAAGTTCTACCTTTGGTTGCTTCAAATGTGGTGACTAGGGTCACCAAATCAAAGAATGCCCAAAGTGGGACGAGATTAAGTCCAAGGAAAAACGTGAGCATGCTAAACGTAACTACAAGAGCAAAGTAATGACAGCTATATGGGGCATGTCCGATTCCGATGAGGATGAAGTCCTTGAGGAAGAATTGGACGCAAAGTTATGCATTTCTTCAAAATCGAAAACCGAAACCTCAAAATCATCGAAGAAGGAAACCGCCGTATGTCTTATGGCTCATTCCGTTGACTCTAACTCAGATTCTGAAGATGAGGTAAATAGTCTAAAGAGAAAGGCCCGCACTTTCTCTAAAGACAAAATTTGTCTTCTTTTAGATGATTTCATAGATAAGTGTCGTGTTCAAAACATTAAGCTAAATGTCATGCAAGATGAAATTGAGAGTATAGCTGAAGAAAATGTCAACCTAAAGGAAACTCTAACTGAGGTAGACCAAACATGTACTATAACCCAACTTGAGAAGGAAGTTAAGTCGCTTAGGAAACAAAATCAAAATCTAATGAGTAAAACTGAAACAGCTCATGTAACAGACCACTGTACTGTTGAAACCGATCTTTGTAAAGAAGTTGAGTCTCTAAAAGGAATGGTATCTTCACTTACCAAGGAACGTAACACCCTCTTAATGGAAATCACTTCATACAAGCTAGACAACAAACAACTAGAGGAAGTTGCATCATTGTTAGGAGATGAAGTGAGTCATACCAAAGCAAAGTTAGAAAAAGTCGAAAAACTAAATCTAACCCATCTAGGAAGAATAGAGACCTTGACCAAAGAGTTGCATGATGCAAAACAATTTTATCTCAAATGGGAAGGAAGTCAAAATGTCTTGGAATTTCTGTTAAAACAATCTCAGGAAAATGAGAAAGCTTTGAAAAATGCTGGACTTGGTTTCAGAGGCAACAGGAGCACTCACTGTTGCATCCGAAACCAGGACCCAAGCCAAACTGATTTCAGAAGGCGAAAGTATGCCGGACTACCTGAGTACATCATCTGTAACTACTGTGGAAAGACAGGTCATGAGTTCAATGAATGTCCTAAACGAAAACATGATCTAGCAAGAAACACCAATGAAGCACAAAAAACGTGGGTTAGAAAAGACTCGGTTTTGAGTGTTAAGAAGGGACCCAAACTTGTTTGGGTTCCTAAACTAACTGTTTGAATTTGCGTAGGCATTAGTGGGAGGCAGCAGCAATTGGTACTTAGACAGTGGATGCTCTCGTCACATGACGGGGGAAGAAAGCCAATTCCTCTCGCTAGAAGCCTACAATGGAGGCATGGTGACTTTTGGCGATAACAAACAAGGTGAAATTGTTGGTGTCGGAAAAGTTGGTAAGTCAAAATCACTATGCGTGGACAAAGTGCTGCTTGTCAAAGGGTTAAAACACAATCTCCTTAGCATTTCACAATTGTGTGATCGAGGTAATATCGTTGAATTTCATGCTCATGTGTGTAAAATTTTGAATGGTAAGACAAGGGAGTTAATTCTCGAAGGTAAACGTGTCAAGGATGTGTATATGATTGATTTATGTTCTTTGTCCAGTCAAACTCTTTCATGCATGAGTGTTCACAAAAATGACCCGTGGCTTTGGCATAAGAGGTTAGGACATGTGAATGCTAGGACACTAAACAACCTTAGAAGACTTGACCTAGTTGAAGGTTTACCCATCATTAACTTCAAATTTAACTCCTTGTGTGATGATTGTGTCAAAGGAAAACAAGTTAAAAGTTCATTCAAATCTAAACATTGTGTTAGCACATCTCGTGTCTTAGAACTTGTTCACATTGACCTTTGCGGACCCATGCGTATCACAAGCAAAGGTGGTAGTAATTATATTTGTGTGATTGTTGATGATTGTTCTAGATATGTATGGTTGTTGTTTCTTGGAACCAAAGATAAAGCCTTTAGTGAGTTCTTAATTTGGCTCAAAATGGTCGAAAACAAATTTTCACTCAAACTTAGAGCTTTAAGGTCCGACCATGGAACCGAATTTGAGAACTTCTCTTTTGAAACTTATTGCAATGAAAACGGTGTTAGCCACAACTTTTCGGCCGCACGAACTCCACAACAAAATGGAGTTGTGGAACGAATGAATCGAACCTTGGAAAATATGGCTAGGACCATGATCATTAGCTCTAAGGTTCCAAGAAACTTTTGGGCCGAAGCCGTAAACACCTCGTGTTACGTCTATAATCGAGTCATGATTAGAAAAATCACCAACAAAACACCTTATGAAATTCTACGTGGAAGAAAACCAAATGTCTCATATTTAAAATGCTTCGGATGTAAATGTTTTGTTCACAATAACGGGAAAGATAACCTTGGAAAATTTGATGCCCGTAGTGATGAAGCAATTTTTGTGGGATACTCTAACCATAGCAAGGCTTACAAAGTCTTTAACAAAAGGACTATGAAAATGGAAGAGAGCATTCATGTCGTGTTTGACGAATCTAGTCTTTTTGTGTCCCCTGAACAGGTAAACAATGAAGACGAGGATGATGAATTTGAACTTGGAATGGTCTGTCGTGATATGGACCATGTGTTAGAAGCTGAGGATACTGAACAACAGTCAGAGGAACCGTTGCATGGGGAAGCAGGCCAAAACTCAGGGGGAATTGAAGGTCCTTCACCCTCAGACGAAGCTAGCACATCAAGAGCTGGTGAAGAAAGCCAAGGATCACCCTCTGATCCCACAAACATCAATGCCCAAACTCCCCCTCCAAATCCTCCCCACACAACAGACCCTGAAACTGTTGCATCAGAACAAAATGAACAAGCTCTCGCTCCTAACACCACCATACCAAGGAAATGGAAACACCAAAGCTCTCACCCTCTTGATAACCTGACAAGCGACCTTGATTCAGGGGTAAAAACCAGATCATCACTCAGAAACTTTTGTGCCTATAATGCCTACCTCTCACAAATTGAACCCAACCACATTTCAATTGCCCTCGAAGACCATTGTTGGATCTTGGCCATGCAAGAAGAGTTGGACCAATTCAAAAGAAGTGAGGTATGGCATCTTGTCCCTAGGCCGTCAAATCGGACTGTCATTGGCACTAGGTGGGTTTTTCGAAATAAGCTAGATGACAACGGAGAAATCGTAAGGAACAAAGCAAGGCTAGTGGTGCAAGGGTACAACCAACAAGAGGGAATTGATTTCGACGAAACCTTTGCACCGGTAGCTAGGCTTGAAGCCATACGAATTCTCGTTGCCTTCGCAGCTCATCATGGCGTAAAACTTTTTCAAATGGATGTAAAATCCGCATTCTTAAATGGCTATCTAAATGAAGAAGTTTTTGTGGAACAACCACCGGGTTTCTTGGATAATGAATCACCGAACCATGTTTACAAACTTGATAAAGCTTTATATGGTTTAAAACAAGCTCCTAGAGCATGGTATGATAGGCTTTCAAAGTTTCTCTTGGAAAATGGTTTTGTACGTGGTTCGGTTGATAAAACTCTGTTCATTAAGGCACACTCAGATGTAATGTTGCTTGTGCAAGTATATGTCGATGACATAATCTTTGGTGCAACAAGTGAAGCTCTTTATGATTATTTTGCAAGTCTAATGAAATCTGAGTTTGAAATGAGCATGATGGGAGAACTAGGATTCTTTCTTGGCCTTCAAATCAAGCAAAAAGAAGAAGGCACCATGATCCATCAACAAAAGTATGTGAAGGAAATGTTGAGTAAGTTCGGATTGACCAATGCGAAACCCGTTGCTACACCTATGGTATCTAACCTCAAACTTGATCTTGATCCTAATGGTAAGAGTGTTAGTGAAAAGGTGTATCGAGGTATGATCGGTTCATTACTTTACTTAACCGCAAGTCGACCCGATATTCAATATAGTGTTTGTGTATGTGCTCGCTTTCAAGCTAACCCTAAGGAATCTCATTTCAAAGCCGTAAAAAGGATTTTCAAATACTTAATTGGAACCCAACATCTATATCTTTGGTATCCTTCTTACTATGAGCTTGATCTTGTAGGGTTTTCCGATGCCGATTATTCGGGATGCATGTTAGATCGAAAGAGCACGTCGGGAATTGCCACGTTCATGGGCCTATGCTTGCTCACGTGGGCCTCCAAAAAGCAAAACACCGTGTCTCTATCTACGGCCGAAAGCGAGTACATCAGTGCTGCACTCTGTTGCACACAAATCCTATGGGTTCGTCAACAATTGCACGATTTCGGTATTAATTTCGAATCCACTCCTATTTTTTGTGATAATACTAGTGCAATTAATATTTCTAAGAACCCAATACAACACTCTCGGACCAAACACATTGAGATAAGGCATCATTTTTTGCGTGATCAAGTTGAAAAAGGAACGATATGTCTTAATTTTTGTAAAACCGAAAATCAAATTGCGGATATTTTTACAAAACCGTTAGAAAGAGAACAATTCGTAAAACTTCGGTTGGAAATTGGTTTGTTGAGTGATATGTGACATTAAATAATTTCCGTCCCCTAAATGATTGACTAGAGTCGAGAACATACGTGGATCGGTTTAAAAATGCTATCTGTGTTGTGTACGGTTTTTAATACAAGTTCATTAAGAAAGAGGGTAAGCATGCATGTGATTATTCGATAAAGTAAGTTATGACCCATCAAATCAACCTTCATTATTACCCAAAATCACCTCATTAACCCTTACACTCAACCACCCTAAACCGTCCTTAACCCATTAAAACCTCTTAAAAATGCCTCCCCAAAATATAAGCCAAGAGTTGAAGAATCTTGCTAACACCTACAATTCCAAATATGTGCAAAGCTCAAAATGACTTCACCTCCACCATCACCCCCACCAAAATCCCGCCTTATCAGAACCAAAATGAAGGCTACAACGGGTCCAAAAAGAAAGCAAGCTCCGAAAAAAAAAAAAAAAAAGGGTGCCAAGAGCAAAAAGAATATGAAGAGGAAGTAAGTGAGCGAAGTCCTCCCCCTGAACCACATACAACAACCAAGACATCCGAGGATGTAGAAGAGGGTGAGGAAAGTGAGAAAGAGAACGAGGAGGACGAAGAAGTTGAGGAGAGTGAAGGAGATGATCAGGAAGAAGAAACAAAAAAAAAAAGGGAGGAAAGAAAAACAAAGGAAATAAGAAAAATGGTGAAAAGAGAACTGAAAACGAAAAGGAAAAGGAGGGAGAAGAAAAGAAAAGCTAAGAAAAAAACAAGGAGAAGGCTAATGAAGAGGATAGTGGGAAAGAAAATGAACATAAGAAGGAAAACAATAAGAAACTGTCCAAAGGAAATGAAAAGAGGAATGGTGACAAGAAAAGAAAAGGAAGGGGTGAAGAGAGTGAACAAGAGGGGGAAGCCGGGAAAGGAAAGGATACGGAGACTGTTGCATCGAATGGGAATGAGGATGAAATTCATGACCGTGAGATGTTTGATGATGAGTTTGACCCATTGGAGCACACCACTCTCCAATCCAAACTCAAGAGAAAGATAAGTGAAATGTTTGGTGAAGATGATGAGGATGATGATACTTTCATCTCATATTTGAAGAAAATCAAAACCACAAAAACAACCAAGCCCCCACAAAAACCCTTAGACCCGGTCATGGAAAAGGTCCCTCGAACACTTATGGCACTGAACTTTGAGCCCCTCATCGCTTCATCTTTAACTTCCTACAGCGTGTCATTGTTCTTACCAACAACACCCGTAGTCGTTGTTCATACCTTGAAATGACCCTCCTCTACTATATCCTCAAGATCAAACCCATAAGCCTTCCACACCTCATGTTTTTCCGCATCAATGAACTTGCCAAGGAAATTAAAGTGGGAAAGTTTGACAAGAAAACCCTCATCCCATATGGAATGTGCCAAGTAAGTTGGTGAAGAAGTTCAATGCGAAAGGAAAGGTTGGGTCAACTGTTGCATCAGGGGAAATCTATGATAAGCTAGATCAACTCGTAACTCTTGTTACAAAGATGGCTGTGGACATAGAGTCTTTAAAGAAGGGCTGAGCTGAAAATCGTCAATGAGGACCTTATGGAGAGGCTTGCAGGAGAGGCCGAGGATGAGGCCTAGAACCCCCCACCACACCCGTCCTCACATCATCTCGCCTACTATTATTAGTAGTATTATTATCATGCTTGTATGCTATTACTCTATGCTTTCTGAACTTGTTTTTTAGACTCGTATGCTTGCTATGAACTGCTACCCTAATCCCGTATGTTTCTCTTCTTGATGATGTCAAGAGGGGGAAGTGTTATAAAATTTATGTTGCTATTACTCAATGACTCTTAGGCTAACGTACACCGTAGAAATGTTTTAGCTACCATGATTAGAAGTCTAACTTAAGTTAAGATTGTCAAACCCTTGATCACCTTGATTACGTATCTCTTGATGTCTTATTAATTGTGGTTAACAAAGACCGACTCACCATGGGCTAAGGGGGAATTTGGGACAAAATTTTATGAGTAACTTGCCATCATCAAAGGGGGAATTTGTTAGAACACTTGATGTTGATGATGCCAAGTTACTCCTAATCACTTCTAATGTCTTTTTCTAAGTGTTGTGATTAATAGCAAATGATATCAAGCTTATGAATGATCAAAGGCAAATCAAGAAGAAGTCCCAAGATGCAAGAGAAGCAATCTAAGTCGAGTCTAGAAAGAGTGTTGTAAGCAAGGTAAATTGAGCATATTCATCTAAGTCATTAAAAGTGTAAAAGTCATGAAACAGTTCTCAGACTGTTGCATGACCTGTGTCTAGTGCTAGTTACGGAGGTAATTTTCAAAGAGGATTTCGAATGTTTGAAATTGTTTTCAAAATATCAGCTTGTGTTTAAATAAATTATTATTTGAATCAAAGTTCAGAAAATCAAGTTGAAAATCTTATTCAAAGGAGACTTGGTCTTTGTGAAAGTAAAATCTTGCTTTATTTCCTTATTTAGCTAAGTGAGTTTCTCCATAAGGGAAAGTTGAATGCTTCCTTAGCTAAGTAAGTGCAACATAGAGCCTTGTGTATTTTGACTAGTCCTTTTCCCCTCTTTGTCAAACTGATTCACCCTTTTACCCACCAAGTAAAGACAATCTCATAGTTGTAAAGGGTGAACAAGGCACATGGTTTAGGGTTTCAAAGCCATTGGATTTCGGCTATATATATGGACTCTTGAGTTCATTTATTGCCAAGACTTTTAGTGCATTCATTTCAAAACTTTGCAAAACTGATTTATGCTTCATTCTTCAAAGTTCTTTTGCAAATGTTTTCTAAGTTTTAAAGTCTTCAAAATTGTTTTAACAAAGACATTATCTCCTAAGCACTAGTAGCACTCTTAATGCCTAATGAGTATGTTCAAGGACCTTGTGTTTAGATCTTAAATGAAGTCTCCATGTTCTTAAAAGAGAACCCTTGAGACATTGATCCTGTAAACCAAAGGTAGAACATCAAAAACTCTTAGAGCGGAGTAGCTCTAGGTTTGAGTCAAGTCTTTGAGCGGAGTAGCTCGAAGCATTGCAACCGGAGTAGGTTGGCGAGTTGTCTTATTGTAATAGTTCTAGTTAAGCGGAGTAGCTTCTAAACTTTTAATAAGATAACGGTTGGACGTAGGCTCCGGAGTAGGAGCTGAACCAATTTTTTATATCGCCTGTTTACATTCTTGTTTATTCTCTTATCAATCTTTCGAATGCTTGCTACTTACGATAACTAGCAGGTCTGTGCAACTGTTGCCTATACTGTTGCTCAGACTCTATCTTTCGTTGCTTGGCTCTTAAAACAATCAAGTTTAAATCTGAAATTTTAAAAGGTCACCTAATTCACCCCCTCCCCCTCTTAGGTGTTAAACTCGTTGTGACTCTTCAGGAACTTCCAATAACAAGGAAGTTTCATATCATCACATGATTTTCAAATTCATGTGAATTAGAAAATGTTGTTTGGTTACATGTAGGCATTGACACTTACCTAGGGGGACCTAGTTAAGCAACTTCCTCCATTATGGAGGAATTGGAATTCATGGGAAGTTTCAATTCATGTGAATTGGATTAACCAAACAACCTACCCATTTTGCAATTCACATGAATTAAAGTTACTGTGTAATTTAATGGGTAACCAAACGACCCCTAATACTTCTCAAAACCCACCTTCTATTTATTTTT
The DNA here is from genome assembly GCA_029255685.2 of Silene conica. Taxonomy (NCBI): domain Eukaryota; kingdom Viridiplantae; phylum Streptophyta; class Magnoliopsida; order Caryophyllales; family Caryophyllaceae; genus Silene; species Silene conica. Next base: position 64,795,616 of record CM055312.2, read on the forward strand.
TCTTGTTTAAGTTGATTGTGATTGTCGTCTTATCTAAGAATTTGTGAAATTGAAAACCCGTTTAAAAAAAAGATTTGTTATTTCTAAATATAAAAAAACTAATAAATCTCATGTAAAACGATTTTATGTTATTAAATTATGATAAAATCATTACTGTAGAAAATTTTAATATGCCGTAAAATATGTTTGATGTGTAAAAAACGGTATTCTAAGAGCATTTGAGTATTTGTAAAATTAATCAATGACTTAACATTGCTCCAGAACTAATAACATATTAACCAAAATAATAAAAAAATTTAAGCTCGTCTTATAATGCAAGTCTATTTTATGATGAATCAAAAGGTTAACATTTTGTAATATGTAATTATGTACCACTTTAATTTCATAATTGCTATACAACCTTTCCATTGTTAAAAATAGGTACAATTTTCCGTCTTTCAGTATCATCTCATCTCATAAAATGAGCATTTGCTATTACTAATTAATTAATATTCAAATAATGTGTGGATCTGCAAGAATAAAATAATGTTAAGAGAATGTTAGGCGGGAAAAAAAATTAATGTGGGATTGCAAGGTTCTAGTTGTTTATTTATTATAGTTATACATATATAAAACATAATAAGTGTACTCAATTTATTTGTAACCGTTATTTCACCTATTTTATTATCCGTTTGAAATTATAATATTAAATAATCTCATAATAAATTATGTGAAACCGTCTATAAAGACATTTATTCAATTCTTCTATAATATAATCTGTTAGTTGTTAAAATATTCAATTTACACGTATACGAAAAGGAGATATGCTATAATAACATGGTAAGTATATGTTATCCTATTGTATTCATGTTTACTTTATAATGTTTTACTTTGTTTAATGTGATAGTGGAGTTTGGAGGGAAAAAATATGTTGTGGTTGTTGTTTTATTATTATATATAGATAGATAGATATGAGAATGGCCATCTATTTTTTTTATTTTCTACCCTTTTATCTTTTTTCTCTAATAACCAATTTAAATATAGTATATTTGGTCTCATCCACTTGTTATCCAACTCCCCACGTTATGGATTAACTTATGGGGGTTTGGTTGACTATTTTAAAAGAGAATGAAATGGATTGAGTCCATTAAAGTGTTTGGTTGGATGATTTTGGAATGGAGGTAGATACCCAATGAATTCTAACTCCACATCAACCCTTTAGAATCCCATATCCACCCCCTCATCCCCTTGGATTCCAACTTCATTCTTTCATGTTTTCTATTAAAATGAACCAAACAAGTGTTTAAACAATTAAAATTGGACTCTCATACTAACATGGTTTCTCATTCTATTCGTACGCATCAAATCAAACGACCCCTTAATCAATTGTGAGAGGGCAAAGGGAGATGGTGAGAGGGAAAAGGTAGATAGCAATCCTCATAAACATAGTACTCCCTGCATCACATTTTTATTGTTTCCTTTTCTCCAAACTTTATTCCATTTTTCCAGTTTACTTAATTTAGTATGATAAATTAGTAAACTACCACTAATACTCCTAAGTTTTTAATACAATTTATCCTGTCAAAGTTGTAATGTCACTCTTGTTCTTAATTTAAGGCGTAGAACAAAAATTATATCTTAATTTTTTTCAAAACGGAAAGTAAGACACTAAAAATAGGATGAAGGGAGTAATACACTCAGTCATATCAGTTTTCACTAACTTTTATTGTTTCTTTATTCCCCAGAGTCGCTTCAAACTCACCTCAGACTTTATATATTATCCGTCAGACTCACCTTAAACTCTACTTTTTCATTTCACTTATTTTTTTTCTACAAAAAAAAAATGACACATGAGATCCATCAATTGGATAATTTATCTTGAAAATGGGGTTAAGACTTTAGAGTCTTGGATTTCCAAGACCTAACTTAAAACTTTTCCAAGACTAAAGTAGATTATTGGTAGTCTTAAGTAACTCTTCTCTGAAGATTTGTGAAAGTCTTGTCTTACCAAAGTCTTTTCTCAAGATTACCAATAATCTTACCCTAAGCTAGACGAGTAAAGCACATAGTAAGGACCTCAAATATTGATGAGGCTATTGTGCACCTATCAAAAATAAATTCTCTAGCACATATGAATGTAGTACAAAGGAGTCGAATCCACATGAAAAAACGTTGTTGCATGAAATTGTAAGTTATGGGTCAATTTCTATTTTAGTTGGTTTTTTTTGTTGATTGGATTGATAGAATGCAAATATAAAAGATGTAAACAATATAATTAAAGAGAGTCTAGGGGTTTGGGTCACACATGCATAGAGTTATAAAAGTAATTAATAAGATAAAAAAAATGTAGAGAATTACTAAATGTTTAGGCTTAGAGGCAATCACCTCTCGATATCATTGCCAACCATAGACCGGGTTTGAACCGCCTCGCGACTTTTGCTAGATCGTTCTACTAACACATATTTATTCTAATTCATGTCTGTGCCTCTCGACTTATAGAATGAATTAACACATTTAATCAAAGTTTGTGATCAATAAATTAAGACTTACAAAACATTACAAATATGTGATTAGAAACATATAAGCAACACTAAAACATATCTAAATTAACATTATGAATTATAAACTAATGCATGACTCTCATTCCCTTGTCAATATGAAACTACTCACTCATAATGATAAAGGAAAAGCTAGAAAATAGATTGTAAGACATGATTATAATTAGCTTAATAATGTAATAACTAAAATATGAATAACAAAATACTAAATGAAATAAAATAAACTGAAATTAGAATTATCGTAATACCGTATTGAAATGCTTACGAATCTTGAAATGAAGAACAAAGTAAAATGAAAAATAACTTGAACCAAAAGATTATATTGAAATTATAACTTGAAAATGTAAACTAAAAAACTTCAAGGAAATGTAACTAAGAAAGAAAATACAATGTAAAGATAAAAAGTATGTAAGAGATAATCTAAAAGTTCAAAAGTGTAAGAAAAGATGGTAAAAGTGTATCAAAGAAGTCGGGATAAACGACCCTCCTTATATAGTAGTACAAAGTGAAATGTAAAAGAACAAAAGAATCCTAGGTACAGCCCACCCCGATCGGGGTCGTGGATTTCTGACTTTATGGCCTTAATTCCCAGAGTTAATGGTCAGGGATTCCAAAGTTTAGCCTTAATGATGCCTTAAACCACCCGGGTAAATGCCTTGATGTTGCTCCTTAAGGAATCTTCAGAGGATCCTAAGTAGCTTTACTTTTCTTACACACCAAGTCTTCTTTATTTCATTTCTTTACAGTTTAACTAATCTTGCATGGTTGAATTCTCATTTGTTTACCTTTGCCACACGCATGCAACCTTGTGTCATTTCTTCACTAAATATTCATTTATTCATTCTAGTTGCTTGTATGATTAGTCTTGGCTTCCACTTAGCTTTATGTTATCAATTTTTGCATATTTGACGAAAATAGCTAAAAAAAGCTACATTTCCTACAAAACATACTAAACACACACAATATATCTAGAACAAGTAATAGCTACAAAAGCTATTGTTGCATAGTGTCTATCTGTGCCCAAAGGGCTCGGTTTTCCTATGCTGCTTGAGGCTTCATTGCTCAATTATCTTCTCTCACGATATCGATAGCTCGTGCAAATTATCTATCCTAGTGAATATAACATGGGTTGGTTTCGGAGGAGGGGTTGCTTGCAGATTGCTTATTCATTTGTGAGTTTTGGGCAGACCTGCTAGGGCGCTGAAGGCCTTAGGCAGAGGGTTGTTGGCCTTTGACGGTGGATTGACCTTTGGGTTGATCCCGACGTCTGATTGGATTCTCCTGACGACAAATTTGGTGGCGTATGGCGTCCATCAGGTCTTGGCGAAGCTCCCTGAGTGACGTTTTTGTTTCCGTTCAATGTATGTTGTGTTTGTAGACAATTAACGATGACGATCGGTATGCTGCACGAGGGCATCAAGTTGTTTTGGTACTTTTTACGAGATTAGAATGAAGTAGGTTCAAAGGGGTCTTATTCGTAAATTATTTGATTATTATGCCGTATGATTGCTGAATGCGTACTAGATATGAAATAAGAGATTGACTCAAGCTATTTGGCGATGTGGAAAACCCAAAGTGGGAAACGATTGTCGGAAGGAGACGATATCCTTCCAAAGTATCACTACAAATAAAAGGCAAGATGGCTAATACTAGCTTTCTAGTGTTTTTCGTGTGATATCTAGGGATGTCAATGGGACGAGGGGGGGGGGGGGGGGGGGGGTCAACCCGCGCCCGCCCCGCGAACTTTTAATGCGCACCCGCGCCCGCCCCGCGACCTGCGGTGGGTTGAACTATTTAAAAGCATCCCCGCCCCGCGGGGACCCGCGGTTGACCCTCTTAAATCTAAAATTTACTTGTCGTACTACTTATACAAATAAGTTTTCGCAAAATGCCTTAACATTCAATTAACTAGAGTCCGTGGAGCCATAAAACGGTTTTACATACAAATATACCACAAAAAACATGCACAAACAGCAGCCGAAATCCCAAATTCTGACAGAGTATTAGAAGAGTAAACAAAACTACACAACAAATACTCTTCAATTCTTCATCTTCAGTTTTTCAGCTCCGTTTATTTTATCAGTTTGGGAAAATGGGGATTTAGGGGAATTTGGGTAGTTAGTGAATAATCTGAATGTAGTGATAACGATTTACGAATGATTATTATTTATTGTCTTATTGGACTGGGGAAGTGGGTAGTCTGGGTAGTGGGTTATTTTACTTATTTACTTGTTTGGGCCTAGGGAAGTGGGTAGCTAGATAGGATAGATTTAATTTATTAAAAGTTTTTTTTTATTATTTTAAGTTATATTTATTTTATCTTATTATTCTTATATATTACTATTAGATATTATTATTTATTAGGTGGGTATAAGCGGGGCGGGGACATGTGGGGCGGGGCGGGTGTGGGGCGGGTGGGTATGGGGTGGGTCTCATGTGAAACCCGCGCCCGTCCCGCGACGAATGATGCTTTTGAAACTCATCCCCGCCCCACGACCCACCCCATTGACATCCCTAGTGATACCCTCTCCTTTTGTCCACTTTCCGTCTTATATAATACGCGAATCCTAGCAGAATTCTGGCCTACTTAGGGATGTCAATGGATTGGGTTCGGATCGGATGAAGCTTCATCCGTCATTCATCCGTCCCTTTAAAATCTCATCCAACCCGCCCGTCATCCGTAAAACATATCATCCGTCGTCCGTCCATCCATCATCCATGGATGAAACGGGTGGATCGGGTGATAAACGGGTTTTGTGTACTTGTATGTTTCAAGTTATAAAAAATAAAATATTCTATACAAAAATAATGTTGGATAATTATTTTAAATGAACTTTTTAATGGGTAGTTTCACAAAAAAAAATATTTTGAGAGTATAAATATTTGAAAATTTGAATATTTTATATGAATTATATCTTAATAATGTATCATATTGTTAAAAAAAATTAAATAAAAAGTAATTAAATCGGGTGATGGATGGATGGCGGGTGAAATTTCTTCATCCAACCCATCCGTCATCCGTTTCATCCGTTTCATCCGTTATCCATCCATCATCCATTTAAGTCGGGTTTTCCTCCGTCTTTTAAAATCGGGTGGATCGATTTTTAATCGGGTGCGAGTGAAATTGACATCCCTAGGCCTACTTGCTTTCCAAGTTCTTTTATTGGAGTCCAATCCATGCGCTCTTCATCCATGAGTCCATGACACATCACTCCTCTGCCGCTATTCGTTTGTACAGTACTTCTTTTGCTATAATCGAAGGCCCAAATTATTTCCGATCCACTGGATCGAATTTAGCTTGACCAAAATATTTAATCCTAGCCCAAAATGCAAAATAAGGCACAAAACAAATGCCTCGTTATATTACGTACTAACAAATATTAGACCATGGAAATATGTCGTGTTTGACAAGTACAAATAGTCTAAATTAAACCAAAGAATTCCTCCTCCGAAAGTCTCCTTTTCCAAATAAATAAAATTCCTCCTAAAACTTACACAAGGAGTTAGAAACTGTCAAATGTCAATGTTGTCGCTTTAATTTGGTCAACAAAATTATTAATTTAGATACAACTAAATCAAACTACTTATTATTCTAGTAATAATTACATCTCCTCATTCTTGTGGATAGATTGTTTTCATGAATACGTATTATTATAAATATTATTGTTATTATTAAATACTCACGTATGTTTTTGTTTTTGTGTCACAACATTACAAGAACACTAAATATATAGGGAAGGCGATTTAATACTTAAACTTCGAATATAATGTTCACGTCACTTCCATTTAGCGTTAGGTAAAATAGTAAGGTTTAATTATTTGTTTACCGTTTTTTATTTTGGGTAAATTAACTATTGTTTATTATTCTATTTGGGAATATTTTTAATGTTCAATTTGATCATTCACATTCGACACTCAATTAAGCTCACTTCTCATGTATTAATTAAGCCTTTTTTTTTTGTTTTTTTAATCTGTGTGACAAAATCAAAGATAAACAAATAATGAAAATGTATGAGTACAATATAAAGATACTAATTAATACTCCCTCCGTCCCGGTCATTTGTTATCTATTTCCATTTTGGGGTGTATCATTGAATTGTTATCTATTTCCATTTTTGGCAACTTTTTGTGGATGACATTTGATTACATGTGGGGCCATATAATTTGTGTGGTCCAGATTCATTTATACTTCTTTTCTTAATCTTTGTGTCAAAAGCAATAGATAACAATTGATCGGGACGGAGGGAGTATTAGGCATGACCATTGGGCGTGATCGGCCCTGTCAGCTCCTTTTATTTAACAACTTTTTTACGCTCGCCGTTAAATAAACAAATCAATTGATAATAAGCCTCGACGTTGAATCGTGTTTGCACTTAATCGTATCAATATGTTTATAGTTTTATAATGCAAATAATAAGCGATAAATAATAACCTACTCATTCAAATTAAATTTACAAAAAGTAGCTAAAAAATAAACTAAATAAAAAATATTGAAGTTTGAAAAGGAAATCTAAATGAGGAAGCAATAACATTAGTTCACCCACCACTTATTCATTTCATCATCAAAATGTTGAACCGTAACCTCTTCCCATAAACTTTAAAATGCAAATTAACACACATAGAATCTTCCTAACTTTCTTTCTTCCCTCACGTACGTTGATTCTTTCTTCTTCTTCCTCCATTTTCTTTTACCCTCTCATTTTATTTCATTTCTTTATTTTTTCTTTATTTTATTACAATATATACTCCGTACTATATATACGGCACAATTACCGATATAACCAACTTATTAATTGTCTAAGCAACAATGCACTTTCTGTTATTATTCCCGTTTTTTCTGTTAATCTCCTTCCAAAATTTCCCGGGTGTTTTTCCCGCTAGACCAATCCCGTCCGTAACCGTCGACGCTACGTCCGCGTGGCGCAATTTTGCAAACTTCGTCAACCTCGAAAAAGGCAGCCGTGCCACTGGTGTCTGCGACCTTAAACAGTACTTCCATCGCTTCGGTTACCTGCCTTCGCCGGCGACACCTCTGACTCCGGCGAACTTTTCCGACGAGTTTGACTCGGAGCTGGAAACTGCTATCTTGAACTACCAGAAAAACCTTGGGTTGCCGATCACCGGAAAACTCGACGTGGACACTGTTGATTTGATCATGGCGCCAAGGTGTGGCCTCGGCGACAACCACTCACACGCTACCACATTAACGAACACGCGCTTACATGAAACGCGCCACTACGCTTACTTCGCTGGTCGTCCACGGTGGTCAGAAGCTAAGCCAATTAATTTAACATACGCTTTTGACGAGGACCATATTATTAATTACATAAATTACGACACCATACGAGGCGTGTTTAAACGGGCTTTTGCGCGTTGGTCGGATGTAATACCCGTAAAATTTATTGAAGTGGAGAATTATCGAAAGGCGGAAATTAAAATCGCGTTTTTTAAAGGGGATCACGGTGACGGAGAAGCATTTGACGGGGTTTTAGGGGTTTTAGCTCACGCATTTTCTCCTGAAAATGGGAGGCTTCATTTAGATGCTGCTGAAACATGGGCCGTTGATTTCGACACGCAGGAGTCGTCCGTAGCCGTCGATTTGGAATCAGTCGTAACGCATGAGATTGGTCACGTGCTTGGATTGGCCCATTCTTCCGTTAAGGATGCTATTATGTACCCGAGTTTGAGGCCGCGGAGTAAGAAAGTGGACCTTCGGATTGATGATGTGGAGGGTATTCAAGCTTTGTACGGGTCCAACCCCAATTTTAATTATGGGTCTTTGTTGGAGTCTGAAGAGACTTCTGATGGCGGAATGGGTGGTCGTGGTCGTGGTCGTGATCGTGGTTTTAGCGCATTTGGATTGTCGATAGGGTCGTTGTGGATTGTTATGAGCTTGATTCAATTAGTAGTATAGATATATAGGCTTAGAGATATTCTTACTTGTAAATATAAATTCATATACACATTCACCATTTTTTTTTCTATTATACAAATTACAGAGTATTCAAATTATAGTAGTTGTAACGGGAAATTATTTATTTGGTTAAGTGAAATGGGTTTAGCAAGTTGTTACATTTGTACATGCAACTCCATATCAAATTTGGTTAAGTAAAATGGGTTTAGCAAGTTGTTACATTTGTACATGCAACTCCATATCTTGTTGTGAGGAGTATAGATAATGCACATCCAATTGAACGAGTTTCTTGTTATCACTTACGTAGTCGCGGAAATTGATACAATTACTCTGCATAATTTATACGCTTTTTATAATAATATCGCAGTTATATAATATGGGTGCGAAGCTAATAAATAAACAATGCCAACATCGAAGTATGATACTTCTTAGTTTATAAATCGCCCCCCCCTACAATTTTGTTCTAACTTCGTCCCTGACAATGGGTGGGATATGGATGGGCGAAGTCATATCCATATCCATATCCGTTCAATTTACGGTCATCCATATCCCACCCTCATCCATTTATTATTTTTTCATCCGTCCATATCCATATTCACCGGGTGAAGTGGGTACCCGTTGGATATTTTCACACTTTTAAAATTTAAAGGCAATGTTTCGTAAAAAAAGAATAGACGGTTAAATTAAAAGGCTTATCAAATCAACCATCTTAAATATTGGAGTACAATTATACCAATTTCAAATCAAATACAAATGTCAAAAAATTGAAATGTGAATGAGATTCCGCAAAAGAATGAATAATTTGGGATAAAAATTGAAATTTAATATTGTCGTATCAAAATTAGAAAGTAGTGGCGTGGACGGTGGACTAGAAGGTTAGAGATTACTTTGACAAGAAAAACTAAATAGAGTGTGCAATGTTTTTTTTTCTGAAGAAACTTTAAGTTATTATTTTTTTAATTTAAAAAATTTATCATAAATATTAATTTAGGATATCCGTCGGGTGGTTAAGCGGGTGATAGACTAAGATCCATATCCCATCTTAATTCACCCATATCCATATCCCACCCTAAATTCAAAAAAAAAAAATTGTCATTCATATCCCACCCATTTAATTTCGGATGGATGGATATCCATAGGGTCGTGGTGACACTGCCATCCTTACTTGTGGTAGGCATATAATAAGCACAAATTCTTATATAAGACGGACATACCCGTCGCAAGCTTGCGACGGGCCAAATAGGTACCATATTATAGCAAAATGGGTCTGGGTCAGATTTACTAACAAATAAGATCTCGCAAATGTGTGATGTTTGTGTTTTAATGTTGATATATTTAGGCATTATGTATGATGACTACAATGTTCTTTATTTTGCCGACATATATTTTTTTTTTGTTAAGTAGATATGTTCTATTCTTTAACTGTTATGTGTATACGTTACATAATGTTATATATTACGTACACATGGTTATGTTGCTTTGTTGTTACCTTTTGTCATTATGTTTACCCTCAGTAGTGTTGACATTATGGTTTAGTTAGTTAACATACGAAAATTTATGCTGTGTAATTAGATGTTGATATACTTATGTATTATGTGCATATATATTACACATGTTGTTAGACTGATTTGTAGTTGTCATTTGTAATTATGTTTCCCTTCGATTGTGTTAACATTATGCTTAAGTTTGTTAACATTATGCTTATGTTTGTTAACATGTTGTCTATGTTTTGTTCTTTAACTGTTATGTAGTGTACATTCCATCTATCAGCCACAAGTGGTATGTATTCGACCCATTTAACTGATATTTGGCCCGTCGTAAGCTTGCGACGGGTATGTCCGTCTTACAAAAAACGGACTGTATAATAAGGGGGTGTTTGGTTGGGGGAGTTGGAATGAAATGAAATGTTTAATCGATTCTAATGTTTGGTTGAGCTATTTTGGAATGAAATTAGAATGCATCCCTAAATCCATTCCAATCCCCACTAATCTCATACCCAACCCTTTCTCCCAATATTCCAACTTCATTCCATAATGTTTGACATTTTAGAGCATCCACATTGAAGAGGATCACCCATCCTCTTAGATGAGAGAGAGAGAGAGAGCGCTAAGAGGTTGTCCTCTTCAATGTGGAACCAATATTAACCATCCTCTTTGAAGAAGGAAGAGGAAGACTTCCTCTATTTTTAGAGGAGGTACAACCTTGACCCTTGTGCCCAACACCCAATAGGATTCATGCATGTAATTTTTATTTTACATAATTTTTATTAAAATAAATGTATAAAATTTGCAAGTGGGATAATTTTACGTTTTTCGTATATTATATGGTAATAATTTAACTCCGCCTGTGTGTGTTTTTGGACATTCACGGCCGGTCCCAAGCCCGAAGAAAGGAGGAGGGTTGCGGTAGGTCTGTGACAGCCAACGTAAAAATCAGTCACATTTTATGGACATGAATCAGAATTTTTTGGACATCGTTGGGGCGTCTCCTCAGAAGCGACGCGCTGCACTTCTCAGACCCGGGTGTAGTGATAAGTTTGTGAGGGTTGCTAGGTCGTCGCCCAGAAGCGACGCGCCATCTTTACACCTGGGGGTGGTATCAAATATGCAAGGGTGCGCTACATTTTCTAGGCCCGGGTGTAGTGAAAAATATGCAAGGGTTGTTAGGTCGTCCCCCGAAAGCGGCGCGCCACCTCGAAGTATGGGTGTGGTGACAAATGGGTTTGGATCTAGGAAGCATGGTCAAGAGCGGGTAAAGAAAACGGGGCACAACTATAGGAAGGGTAGTAGCTTGCGTTTTGGTACTTGGAACGTGGGATCTTTGACGGGGAGATTAGCCTAGGTAGGGGAGGTTATGAAGAGGAGGAGGGTTCATATAATGTGTGTACAAGAGACAAAGTGGGTCAGAGATAAATCAAGGGTGGTAGCGCGATGGGGTCATAAGCTGTGGTACACAGGTAAGGAGAAACGTCGTAATGGAATGGGTATTGTCATCGTTAAGCAAAACATCGATGATGTAGTAGAAGTATCGAGAAAGAGTGATAGGATTATTTATGAGCATTAAGTTTGTAATCGGGAATGAGGTGCTTACCGTCATATGTGCGTACGCACCCCAAGTTGGATTGGATGCTTCTTGTCGACGAGCCTTCTAGGAAGACCTAGAAGAGGTGGTAGAACGGGTTCCTATTGGAGAGAAATTTGATCATTGGTGGGGACCTTAATGGGCATGTGGGTACTAGTCGAGTTGGCTTCGAGGGCTTTCATGGAGGTTTTGGTTTCGGTGAGAGAAATGAAGCAGGAAGTGATATCTTGGATTTTGCTCTAGCATATGACTTGGGTATAATGAACACTTGGTTTGAGAAAAGGCATTCTCATTTGGTGACTTATAGGAGTGGTGGAAATGCTAGTCAAATTGACTTCCTTTTGGTAAGGAATGTATGGAGGAAAGATTACACCGATTGTAAGGTACGTCATACCCTGTGAAAGTACCGCTACACAACATAGGCTGGTGGTGCTTGATTTTCGGGGTAGGAAAGACTTCATAAAGAGAAAGGTAATCGGTGAGGCACGAATCAAGTGGTGGAAGCTACAAGGGGAAAACCAACAAGCGTTTGTGGATAAGGTCGGAGGTAACAATATTTGGTCGGATTGCAAGGAGCAAGACGTAGATGCATCGTGGTATAAATTGGAGCTTGTGGTAAAGGATGTGGCAAAGGAGGTGCTAGGGGAGTCTACGGGTAATAGACCATCAAGTAAGGACACATCTTGATGGAGCGATGACGTGAGACAAGCTATAAAGACAAAACGTGATTGTTATAAGGTTTTGGGGAAATGCAGGAGTGATGAGAACTTGGCAAAGTACAAGGAGGCTAACCGAGCCGCTAAAAAGGCAATGCCGGATGCGAGGGCCAAAGTTAACCAAGAGGTGTATGCGAGGTTGGACTCGACAGACGGAGAGAAGGATATCTATAAACTGGCTCGCATAAGAGACCGAAAGACGAATTACACTACAAGAAATATGGCTTTTAGCGTCCGCTTGAAACGGTCGGAAAAAGACGAAATCGGTCGGTAAAAGGGTTTACCTACCGATTTTTAAGAATTAGTGACCGAAAAAATCGGTCGGTAAATCTAGTCGGTAATTTATTTTTACCGACCGATATGGAGTAGTCGGCAATTTACCCACCGACTGCGTGGTCAGTAATAAGAAAAGCGGTTGGTAATTGACAACATTGACTAGTCAATTTTAAAAGAATTGTCGGTCGGTAAATAACTAGCGGTCGGTAATTTGTGACCGCATATCGGTAGGTAAATACTACGTCGGTAGGTAATTAGCGTCCGACATTCGGTGGGTAATTTATTTAGCATGGTATTTTACAGGAACTTCGCGGTCAGTAATTTATTATTTGCGGTTGATAATTGTGTATTTCGGTCGGTATTTATAGTTAATATTATCAATATATTTCCACATTTTGTCCTCCCATTTTCCAAAAAAATACACATTTCTCCAATTAGAAATACACACATTTTTTGTCCAACAAATGAGCGTCTTTTCCATTTAACAAATACCAAATACTGTGCCAAATACATAAATACCAACAAATCCAACTTATGTCTTCTACACAACAACTAACACCAAATCTAAACAACAACATTATGTCTAAGTACATACCAACCTTAAAGACTAAAGTTAATTAACTTGAAAACATTTGAGTCAAGGCTTCAATTTGACGACTCATATCTTCTTGGTTTTTCAAAATCTTATTCTTCTCTTTGTTGTGTTTCCTCCCGAAACTTCCTAAATTCCTCGACTTCTCTTTCACGTGCCTCCATTGTTTGAATTAGAACATCGGGAATTAAGGTTTCGGAAGCGAATACAGTGATGCGGCGTTTCCCAAACCAAATACGTCACCCTTTTGGAATCCCTTGTTCAACTCGAACCAAATTTATTGGAATCTACCCGTAGTCCCTTGTCTTCAAGGTCAAGTACCCAAATTTCATAATAATATTCCTACATTAACAAAAAAAAATAACAAGGTATTAATAATAACAATAACATATATAACCAAAAGTTGAATAAAATTCAAGTATCTTATAATAATAGTGATACTAACATATTTTTTTGAGCTTCCGGAGACTCCATTGTGGAGTCATCTTCATAGCCCTCCTCCAATTCCTCATCTTATAACTCCTCATCTTCCAACTCCTTCTCCTCCGAGTTCTTTAATATCACTCCTCGTCCTCATCCTCGTGTCATCTTAAACAAACCAAGAATCAGATATGTATAGCTTGCTGGCCAAGAACGGGAGCCTAAAAATAATCTTAGGCATAAAAGAGTTCTACATAAATATTTAGCACTTAGAAAATCCATTTCGAATGTAGATTTACCCAAAGAGCTTAAGTTGTGATTTGAACTATACTAAGTCGACAATTGAGAAGCATCTTTCATTCACGACAACCCAAAAATCTAAACATTATTTATCATAACAAACAAAAGGTATAATTCAAAACCTTTGCTGAATAAAAACCATGAAACAACACATAAACAACTGTAAAATAAATTCTTTTGGATCATGGTGGATGGCACGTAACGGAATCAATAATTACCTTATTAACAGGAATAACGTCATCTTGCTAACTACGAACTACGGAAAATTATAGTCGGGAAATCTATGTGATAAGAGCACCAGGTGAAAGAAAAGTCCATACATTTCTTTAAGGCGCATTAGACGGTCATAACAGGAAAGACTTCTATCTGCTAACCATTGCAAAAAGTTTAGAGATAAGTCTCGCTTCTCCTTAGTTATGTCAACTATAGTTTTAGGTTGAACAAGAGGAGTCACCTTTGCTCCATTACCACTTTTACAAGGGCTCTTAATCCCGAGTGAAAGTCTGATACGTAGAAATCAGCCACATATTTCTGCCAAGTGAATTAAAGAAATGATTGGTTTCAAATTCAAAAGATGAGCATATATGACATTTTCAAATCCACAAGCAGACGTTCACATAAGCCATTTATCGATCTGTAACGAACCAACAATACTCGATAATCAATAAGCAAGAAAAATTCATTTTCTTGCAGGGTAAACCAAGCTAGTGATATTATATTTCTCAACAGACATAAATTGAGTTCCAGAGTCACCAACGAAAGATCCATCATTACGCCATAATAGCCTATTATGGTTTTATGACAGATCTTTAACAGGGCAGACACTCCAAATGTACACGTTCTACAAATATTATTTAGCCAACCAGACGCCGATACAAAAAAGAAGATGCCGAAACAAAGGTCGGAATGAGAGAAGATGACCTCTGAATGCTGCTTCCCCATGAGAAGCAATGATGTTTGGGGTTTGCAGATTTTCCCCCCACCCTTTATATTCACATAGTTTTGTTGACACATATACACATCGAGGTTCCCTCTGAAAGGATGATTCAAAAATACTTGAACCCAAAAAATATACAATAGAAAGCTAAAATACAACAGTGTCCTAAAATATGTCCGCACTTTAGTTGCAGGAAAATTTATAATATGGTCCATTATGTCTAAGGTTTATCATCAAAAGGAATACACAAAACCCACTGGAATTAAAATTCGGACAGACATAGCTCATAACAGTAGAGTACTTGGTTACTGTAATTCATAACCACAGTTCAATAATCATTAATCAAAGTTGTTGCCATCAAAGATCGAACTGCATTTGTACAAATAATTTCTAACGATTACAATAGTAGGCATCAAAGATCAAAGCTAATAGTGTGGGAACTATTAATCAAAGTTGTTACCATCAAAGATCAGATAATAGTTTAGGAACTAATCAAATTAAAAAAAATCCCCAATTTCTCCTAACCCTAACAACCCTGTCGGAATCAATTTTGAGATTAAATTCAAACGATAATAAGTAACAAATACTACACAAAATTAGATGTAAACATCAATAATTAGGGAAAAAACTTACCAAAATCAAATTAGGAATTAGAGGTAGTATAAACAAAGATAGTGAGCAGTGGCGCCGGATGCAACGACTCGTCAGACGGAGGCGTTATGGTGGCGGCGTGAAGGTAGTCAGCGTGGTGGCAGGGTTGTGGGAGATGAGTGTGGCGTGGTGAATAGCCGGATTAGTTTTTAAGTGAATGAGGAAGACTGAGGAAGGATAAATGGTGAATGGTCGGGTTTATTTTCTATAATCTGACCATTACCGACTGATAAATAGTCTTTTGCGACCGACTATAAAAATCGGTTGGTAAACTATGTGAATACCAACCGAATAATTGTATTTTTCGACCAATTTTATGTCGGTTGGTAAATTACCGACCAAATTTTAATTACCGACCGTTTTCAGTCGTTAATTGATTTTACCGACCGAGCTTATCTGCGGTCAGATGATTTCGGTTGGTAAATACACTGTTTCTTGTAGTGGAAGGATATTGGGAGAGTTAGATGTGTGAAAGATATGAACGACAAGGTACTCGTTCAGGATAACGAAATAAAGGCTCGGTGGAGTTCTTATTTCTATTCTCTATTCAATGGACCTCGGGAGCAAAGTTTTGGAGATGTACAAGTAACGCCAAGCATGGTTAATCGGGAATTTGTGCGTAGAATACAAAAGAGTGATGTTCGGAAGGCATTAAGGAAGATGAGGTCAAAGAAGGCAGAGGGGCCGGATGGTATACCCATAGAAGTTTGGAGGTGTTTGGGGGAGAAGGGCATTGAGTGGTTAACATTGCTCTTCAATAAGATTTGGAGGGGTAACAAGATGCCTTCAGCTTGGATAAGAAGCACTCTCGTCCCTTTGTATAAGAACAAAGGTGATGTTCAAGAGTGTTCCAATTATCGGGGAATTAAACTTATGAGTCATACGATGAAATTATGGGAGAGGATAATCGAGCAGAGGCTTAGGAAATGTGTAGATATCTCGGAAAACCAATTTGGTTTTATGCCTGGGAGATCGACTATGGATGCAATTTTTTATCATGAGATAGTTGACGGAACACCATCAGGAGAGGAAGAAAGACCTGCATATTATTTTTATTGATTTGGAGAAGGCATATGATAGGGTCCCGAGAGAAATACTTTGGTGGCTTTGGCGATAAAGGGTGTCTCAAGAAAGTATATCGACCTCATAAAGGACATGTATGATGGGGCTAGTACAAGTGTTAGAACTAATGTTGGGAGAACGGAAGAATTCCCCATTACCATTACTATGCATCAAGGTTCAACACTTAGTCTCTTTCTCTTTGCTATTGTTATGAATGAGTTGACACGGGATATTCAGGACGAGATCCCTTGGTGTATGATGTTTGCGGATGATATTGTGTTGATTGATGAGACGAGAGAGGGGGTTGAGAGAAAGTTGGAATTATGGAGGCATACGTTGGAGACTCGTGGGTTTAGGCTAAGTAGGAGTAAGACCGAGTATGTGAGGTGTCAATTTGTGGGGCCGAGTTCGATGGCAGTGGGGACCATTATTTTCGATGGAAATGTTGTTGAGGGGTCAGATTCCTTTAGATATCTCGGATCTATTATCCAAAAAGATTGAGATTTAGACGGAGATGTGGCCCACAGAATTAAAGCGGGATGGATGTAATGGAAAAGTGCTACGGGGTTTTTGTGTGATAAGGGTATGCCCCAAAGATTAAAGGGGAAATTTTATCGTACGACAATTAGACCTGCCTTATTTTACGGCTCAGAGTGTTGGGCCGTGAAGCAGTGTCCCTTTCATAAGATGAGTGTGGCAGAGATGCGTATGTTGAGGTGGATGTGCGTCCATACAAAGAAAGATCGGTTAAGGAATGAGGTGATTAGAGAGAAGGTAAAAGTGGCCCCAATAGAGGACAAGATGATGGAAAACCGACTAAGATGGTTTGACCATCTCAGAAAGAGACCTATAGACGCACCGGTTAGGAGGTTGGAGACGTGGCTGGGGTGCATAAAAGGTTGCTAGGGGTAGATGGTAGGGATGTCATTGGGGCGGGTACAAGTGGAGACCGCCCCGCACCCGCCCCAGTTGGGGCGGGGATGGGTAAAGCTTTGGCGGGTGGTGGGGCGGGGACGGGTATGAAAATTGTACCCGCCATGGGTAGTGGGACGGGGATGGTTTTTGCGTTGTTACCCACCTCATACCCGCCTCTTCGCCAATTATTACAAAAATTAATACCATTATTATGATAATTTTACAAACATTATGTAGTTATAATTAAGACGTAATGTTAAAAATAGCTATTTTATAAAGTATTTTAGCAACTTCTTTGGTAAATAACTAAAATTATATAAACAAATTCCTGAAAACAGAAATTAATAGCGATTAAACCAACTTTTACGAAAAAAGATCGGAAAAATTTATAGTATAGCGGGTTAACGGGTAGGTGGGGTGGGGATGGTTTTAGAAACTTGTACCCGCCATGGGTGGTGGGACGGGGATTGTTTTGGAAACTTGTACCCGCCATGGGTGGTGGGGCGGGGATGGGTACGAGGATTTCTTGATGGGTACGGGTACGGGGGAGTCTATATCCAGCACCGCCCCTCCCCAATGACATCCCTAGTAGAGGGAGACCTAAACAAACTTGGAGAAGAGTGCTTGAGCACGATATGAGATTTCTCGGGCTTTAGGAGGGGATGGTGATGGAGAGGGAACTATGGAGGGATATGATACATGTGGACTTCAAGCCCTTGATGTTTTTATTAAGCTTTCTAAAAAAAAATTTTTCGCTTTGGATTTGTTTCACTTTTTCCCCCAAAACTCTTATATTAACTTTTACTTCGTTTCTCAAAATCACTTTATAGTTTATTCTTGATTTATTTTTGGGTTTTATACCTGTGATAAGTTCGATTTAAAATCTATAAAACCCCTTTGCCTTTCATTTTTTGTTTCACTCCACTTTCATTTTTTTCTTTTCTTTCTTTTTTCACTTGTTGAGATGCGAGTTCACTCATCACGGTTCTGTTGGGAAATGTGTCCTCAACAATAGTGCGATCACGTCAATGATAATAATCATTGTCAAAATCTTATGAAAAGAATATGCAAGGGATGATCCGATATGATATATAGTCAACTGACCAACATTAATCGGTAATGATTGGTTGACTAGAGTTTGACATTACTGTCGTGTGACGGTGGTGGTCAGTTGATCCCTTTAGGTCACACCTTTAGGACTAACCCCTTAAACATATATATTGATCAATTGTATATGATACGAATTGATCGATTTTCTTAAAACCATATATCGAGAAATCAGAGGTTAAATCTTAACGTAAGATTTATATTTGAAATTGAGATGTGTCAATTGTCAAATATTAATCGATATTTTCGAAATATCAAATTTAGAATATGAATGGATCATGGTTATAACAACGTTGTATATCATATTGACGATAATTATAATAACCATATATTGGGACGGTAATTACGAATTACTAAAATAATTTGTTAAATATAATTTAATTAATTTAGAAATATTATTTATGTGATAAATATTTTTTTTTTAAATTAATACAATTTAATTATGACACATGAGATGTTACATATCACACAATTGTACAAATTACAAATTGTAAAATGAAACACCATTTTACACCCTAAAGTGGCGTGTGATTGTGTATGTAAGAAAGACTAATTTATTTAAATTAGTGGACAATAGAAACACAATCATTAGAGAGGTAAGATGCCTAATAGTAGGCATGCAACCCTAACCTTATGTAAAGACAAAAGACATCTAAATTGGCCTTGCCATGCAAGGTTCACAGGCCACACTCACCATACTCCTCCCATATATATGACTTGCTCATACATTCATTCTAAGGCTTATGCTTAATGTGATTTCTAGAGTAAGAAATAAAAATTACAACAACCTCTAAAATATTATTTAGATAATATTTCTAGTATACTAATAATAGTATTAGTTTACGATTTTAAGAAACCTAATTCCGTCTCCTAGCTCGGGTTCGGTTTTTGGTTCGTTTAAGGGTAGGTCTTGGTGCATCTTAAAGGAGGCAAGCTAATTTGGTTGCTCCGTGGAGGATCGTCCTAGCACTCATTCGGACAGTTTGTAAGACCCTTTCTTTATTGTTCCGCAAATGTTATTGCATGCATAAGATCAACAATATTAATATGAGATTAATAAGTAAAATATTAGTAAGACTAGTAATAGGACATGTTAGTATGACTACAAGTTATCCTTCAAGTGGTATCAGAGCTTTAGGTCGCTTGCATGCAACTCGATTTTTTTTTTTACGTTTTTGCGAGAAATACGATTTTAATTAAAAACGAAAATGATTAGTACATATAGGATATGCACGAAAATCTTAATGCATGTATACTTTCTGGTCTTAAAATAGTTTTAAGTCATTATGAATGATTTATGGAATAATATTGTTCAAATTTGTAATTAATTTGTTTAATTTATGCTAAAATCGGTTAAAAACGTTTTAATATGGGAAAAATAGTAAAATAAAGTTTCTGGCTGAGATTTTTAAATATGTTGTCACATGCATTTAACATATTACGAATATATAATTTTCGAAATTATTTAAGTTTTATGCATGGTTTATGAAATTTAAAGGTTAAATAGTCATAAAATGGGATAAAATGGGTTTATATTGTTATATTATGAATTTAACTACGAAAATATTTGTAGATGTCATATGCAATATTTAAAATGTATGATAAATTTTCCAGAAATGTTTCACTTATATTGCATGAATATTGATTTTTCTGGTAAAAATCGTAATATTAGTGACATAATTTAACTTAAATAGTTTAAGTTGGAATTTGACCATAAAATTTCTATATAGTGTCATATATATTATTTCTAGCATGCATGTGAATTTTGAGCTATTTATTTCGAATTTTGCATGAGAAATGATTTTAATCGGTAAAATCGAGCAATATATGACACGATTTAATAAAAATAGTAAAATTTGCGAAAATGGTCCGAACAATTCACCCATATTAGTCATATTAGATATGATCATCAACATATTTTTCTTTGGTGCCAAAAGTTTCTGTATTTTTGATTTTTGATTTTAAAAGTTAAAGTTGAAAAATTGAAAATTGTACGAGTCATAATCATTATTTCGGTTCTAAAACAGTGTAATACTGAATTTTTCTGACCTTTTCAGTCACTTTGAGTGTCTTGGAAGATGTAAAAATTATATTGGTATTTTATTGCATGATTTTTGAGGTAATTTCGAATTTTCCATCTAATTGTGCATTTTTACACGGTAATATTACGAGATAAATAGTCTATTTCGAAAATATTAATGTTTTAAGGATCTGAAATTTTAAGAAATTTTCAGTATATTCAAAATTTGAATTTTGAATTTTCGAAATATTTTATGACTCGTTTTGATTATTTTAATGTTATTTCCCGTAAAACCGATTAAAACCGAACAATATTATAATACGTTAAGTTATTTCGAAATTTGAGTAAGACTAAATTTTGTATCCTAAAATGTGTTAGGAAACTTAACTAAATCGTGAATAGTGATTCATAAAGTGATTAGTGATTTTAAAAATGTTAAAATCACGTTATTCCATAAAATCGTGTTATTACGAATAACGATATTTAAAATGTGTTTAAATAGGACGATTTGGCTTAGGTTTTGCATTTTACATAAGCATTGCATATTTACTTATTATTTATGAATGTCATAATTTATTTACGTAATTTTGGAATTATGTAATTTGCTTAGTATGACCTTAGATTTTAATCGTTAATTCCCGTAATGTAAGGGGTTATCGATTCGGTTGTAATTTATTGTGATCTCGTATCACTTTATTTTATTGTTTTATTTTATAATGTATAAAATAGATAGAAAATGTGTAATTATTTGTAATTCCGGAGATCCTTGAAGACGGTGCCCTTCGGAAAGGAGTTCCGACCAAGACGGAGTTTGCCTTGGGATGCGTGCCGTGTGTGAAGTTCAAGGGACCAAGGAGTTGGTTTCCAAATTTGTATTTTACATAATTTTTCTATTTTAGGAAGACCATACTAGGGTTTATTTATGCTTTTAAGTTTTTATGCTTTTATTTATGCTTAACATGTTTGCATGCATAGCCAAATCGTCATTCAAACTCATGCATTTCATCGATTTTATCGACCGTGTCAATTAATTTATCGATAATTCACCGACTTAGTTCACTTAAAGGAGATAGATAATAAATTGACAAGATCTCTTACGTTATTTAAAAATCGAGACATAGCCTTACCAAATAGTAAAGAACCCGCGAAGGATCTTCTTCATAAGGGAGTAGGCTCGGCTAAACCGGGGTGCAAACCTTATTACGTTGGTGAAGTGGGGTAATAAGATTACATTCTCGAAATTTGTTTGATCTCGACGAAGGTATTCGAGCCACCGTAGTGGTAATAAGTTCGGGCTAAGATAAGAATTAGTGTAATTTTATCGACCGAGAGTTCTAAAAGTAGAATCGATCAAGGGGTTAATCTACCGAGTCCTATTAATGAGGGATGTATCGGCTAAACCGTGACCGAGTTAGTATGTATTTGGGTCTCGGGATCATTTACTTAATTGGGTAAGAGATCATTAAGTAGATGCTTAACTTGTTTAAAATTTACAAGTTTAATTTAATTATTAAAACGATAATTGTGTTTTAATTCCTTTATTTTCATTGTAGTTCATTTTCAACAATCAATCATCAATGGCAAATAACGCTCCTCCACTCCCACACGTTTCATGGCTTCGGTCCTTTATGGATCGTTGCAAGCTTGAGAAGCATGGCGCCAATTTTAAGGATTGGGACGCCCAATTAGTGTTGGCCGCGGAAGCTGACGATAAGACTCGTTATCTTACCATTGCCGCTCCTCCCACTCCCGGCCCTCGTGCATCGGAGGCGACTCGTGAGGCCTATGAGACCTACATGAAGGAGTCGCATGCTCTTAAGAACTTGCTTATATTCTCGATGGAGCCGGATCTCCAAAGAAGAATGATTAAGCTAGCCACGGCTAATGAGATTTATACTAGCGTTGCGACCATGTTTTCGCAAGCTCCTAGAGTAATCCAATATGAGGCGGCCTCCGCCTTCTTTGATTTGAACTTAAAGGAAGGTCAAAGGATTAGTCCTCATGTGCTCAAAATGGTTGAGCTAGCCGAAACCTTGAAGTTGCAAGGGGTGAATGTTCCCGACTCTCTTATTGTTGACAAAATTCTTCACTCCCTAAACAAAGTGAAATCGTATGTTCAGTTTCGGGTAAACTATAACATGCTTAATCAAGAAACCACTTTGGACGAGTTGCATAAGATGCTAGTCCAAGCGGAGAGGGATATGAGACTTAATGAGAGTTCCACGAATGATGTACCTAATATCGAGAAGAAAAGCAAAGGGAAGTTTAAGCGGAAGGCTAATAAGGGTAAAAATGTCAAAGCCTTCAAACCCACATCTCCTAAAGAGAAGACCTTTTCGAAAGGTGCTTCTCCGTCGTCTTCAAAGGTTGAAGACAAGTGCCATTATTGCACAAAGATGGGGCATTGGTAGCGAAATTGCCCGAAGTATCTCCATGACCTCAAAGACGGAAAGGTTCTTGCAGTAGGTATTATTCTCATCTAATTCATGTTGTTTAATCAATTTTTGTATATTGATACAAGTTATTGATTCTTACCCGTTTATAAATTGTTTTAAAGGGGCTCCTACCAAAGATAAAGGCAAGGAGAAGGAGAAGGAAGCTTGAAGTTCCTTCCATGGATGGCTAAGGTAGCATTCAAGATTGAAGACATGAAGAGCATGGCTCTATTTTTCATTTTGATGTCTTCTTTCATTTTGCATTTTAATTTAAGAACGTTGTATTTCTTGTATGACAAGAATTTGGTTATTTCAAAACAATGGTTGTAATTTGAATATTGGTGACTTGGTTTTCAACCCAAGTCATCCTTTTGATCTTAATCAAATATGTTGGTTTTTAAAATGCTTTTGTGTGATACATAACATGAGTTGATACGATTTTCATAGATCGTAATAATAGTACCTTAAATAGTTCACCGTACGCTAGATATGATAGGATCATTATAAAAGTAATTCGACTTACTTAAAAACGAGAATTGCATCCCGTGAAATACTTCAAACTCAAACATAAGAACATTAGTTCATTATAAGATGATCACCTTAAATGAATGAGAGTACTAATGTCTCACTACTCATATAATCCTTTATCCAAAACATTGTTGACGGGCGAAAATGCTATCCTTCTTAAATAACGGTTATTTTAAAGGATAGAGTGGGGGAAATTCTACGCCCGCAAACCAATGAGATAAACATAGGATCTTAGAGAAGAGTCCTATAAGGAGTCCTTAAGAAGAACTCTAAGAGATTGGATAGAAGAAACTACGAGAGGACACAGAAGAAACTACGCGAGGACACAAAAGGAAATGTTTCTTATGTCATTAGTTCCTAGAGAGGATAAAGGGAACCGCGTGTGTTAACGAAAGGAAATTGTTTCCGTGATGTTAATATTTCTGTTTTATGAAGATAATAGAGGAGATATCATCTCCCGTTCTCGTGATAATAATAGTTCTTTCCATGGGAAGGAACATGAAAATGAAATGTTCATAACGAGTTGAGAAGATGTTTGAAGTAATATGAAAATGAAATGTTCATAATGAGTTGAGAAGATGTTTAAAGTAGTTACATAAACACTATGAAGATAGTGGGAGTTGTTTAACTATATAGATGGTGATACGAAATTCAGTGGGAGAAAAGTTATTAAGGAAATTGAACCTACCATTGAGAGAGAATGATGATTCTTTAAATGTAAAGAATATGAGGTTTCAATTCTAGATGAATGTATGTTAAGAACATCATAGGATGATAGGCAATAATAAGTGAGTTTATTATATGATAATGAAACGTCACATGTTGATTTACAAGGTTTGGATATGAATACAAGATATGAAAATATTAATTCATATAACCTTGATTAAAATGCCAAAAGTTGAAGCAAAACCTTATTTCGATATAAGTTCTCGAGGAGAACTAGTGGATCGAATCTAGGTAAATTATAATATGAATTCTAGTACAGTGTGACTATGTTCATAAGAATGACATGTCACGAGTTTTATGAAAACAGTGGGAGCTTCCTTTAGGATAAGGAGACTCGAGTCGAGTATGAGGACTTGAAATGTACTTGAATAAGATCATATTATACGAGATAATATGAGTCATAAGGAAACCAAAATTTTTAGGTTAAAAGATATGAATATATGGTATATTCACATAGCAAACCATCAATACAAAGTGATGTATGAGCATCAAAGATTGTTTATGTGGAGCAGTAATATCGTATTGACTATTCGCACTTAACTATCACTCTTATCGTTTGAGTTATTATTAATTCACAAATTATAAATACTTTGTGAAATCCAAGTGGGTTGTAAGAGACAATTTTGAACCCCATAAGTGAACTAGATTAACTTAGTATAGCCCATAGTCGCTTGTATGAGGTAACGTCTCGAAGTGACTAGAGTGTGAGGCGATTGATGGCAAGTTCAAATGTCATAGAGTCATATGGGATGACTAGTCGATCACATAGGCAGACTATATAACACTCTGTCGGGTATTAAGTGACCGCTTATAGAGTTCTGGAAATTTTATAACTAGCCTGGTCGTGGCGAGAGCTACTATATTATTCACATGAGTCGATTCTTAGACTAGAGACTGTTCGCCCAAGGTGGCACAGTTTTCAGATTGACTTTGATTTTTTCTCTACGATCAACCGTTAAAGGGGGTCAAATGGGCTTCTTTTGGGTCATGATGGACTGTGTTAGTCGAAGGGAACAGTAGGATTGGAATTGTCCAGTCCCTCGTCAGGGTTGTCTTAAATCTCAGGGCCACTCGAGGAGAAGTTTAACTGAAAATGCGTGGCCACGCTCGAAAGGTATCTATGGTAGATAATTCCGAAACCGCTCAAGATATGATCAATTGCAAGTACGACCTGGAAGACACCTTGCAATTAGTGGGAGATGACGTAATAGGACAAGAGAATCGGTGACGCACACTTGTCGAGGACAAGTGGGAGATTGTTGGGAAATGTGTCCTCAACAATAGTGCGATCACGTCAATGATAATAATCATTGTCAAAATCTTATGAAAAGAATATGCAAGGGATGATCCGATATGATATATAGTCAGCTGACCAACATTAATCGGTAATGATTGGCTGACTAGAGTTTGACATTACTGTCGTGTGACGGTGGTGTTCAGTTGATCCCTTTAGGTCACACCTTTAGGACTAACCCCTTAAACATATATATTGATCAATAGTATATGATACGAATTGATCGATTTTCTTAAAACCATATATTGAGAAATCAGAGGTTAAATCTTAACGTAAGATTTATATTTGAAATTGAAATGTGTCAATTGTCAAATATTAATCGATATTTTCAAAATATCAAATTTAGAATATGAATGGATCATGGTTATAACAAACGTTGTATATCGTATTGACGATAATTATAATAACCATATATTGGGACGGTAATTACGAATTACTAAAATAATTTTTTAAATATGATTTAACTAATTTAGAAATATTATTTATGTGATAAATTTTTTTTTTAAATTAATACAATTTAATTATGACACATGAGATGTTACATATTACACAATTGTACAAATTACAAATTGTAAAATGAAACACCATTTTACACCCTAAAGTGGAGTGTGATTGTGTATGTAAGAAAGACTAATTTGTTTAAATTAGTGGACAATAGAAACACAATCATTAGAGAGGTAAGATGTCTAATAGTAGGCATGCAACCCTAACCTTATGTAAAGACAAAAGGCATCTAAATTGGCCTTGCCATGCAAGGTTCACACGCCACACTCACCATACTCCTCCGATATACTCCGTATATGACTTGCTCATACATTCATTCTAAGGCTTATGCTTAGTGTGATTTCTAGAGTAAGAAATAAAATTACAACAACCTCTAAAATATTATTTAGATAATATTTCTAGTATACTAATAATAGTATTAGTTTACGGTTTTAAGAAACTTAATTCCGTCTCCTAGCTCGGGTTCGGTTTTGGTTCGTTTAAGGGTAGGTCTTGGTGCATCTAAAGGAGGCAAGCTAATTTGGTTGCTCCGTGGAGGATCGTCCTAGCACTCATTCGGACAGTTTGTAAGACCATTTTCGTTATTGTTCCGCAAATGTTATTGCATGCATAAGATCAACAATATTAATATGAGATTAATAAGTAAAATATTAGTAAGACTAATAATAGGACATGTTAGTATGACTACAAGTTATCCTTCAGGTTCTAAAGGATGATTCATATCAGCCGATCCCAAAACATTTTGGGACAAAGGCTCTGATGTTGTTGTATGGTAATAATTTTACGTTTTTCGTATATTGTAGGGTAATAATTTTACGTTTTTCTTATATTGTACGGTAATAATTTTACGTTTTTCGTATATTGTACGGTAATAATTTTACATTTTTCGTATATTGCATGTTTGAATTTTCGTTACTGATAATTACGGTAAATTAATGCTGCAACATTTTATATTGCAAGTGGAATCATGCTGCAACATTTTACATTTCGTATATATTCCCAAATCCTTATTTGCACGAATGTGTTGAAGAGCAACTTCGAAATTGCGTTGAATCATCTAACAAGGTTAGAGAGTCATTTGTCGTTACCCCTGTCACATATGAGGAGCGAAAAATTTACACGATTTTATGTCTAGGACGGAAGCATTACATGACAGACAAATGCACACGTCTTTGAAAAACGATTTGGTTGAACATATATGGACGATGTTTCAAGACTCAAATTAGGATTAAAATATGTATCATAACTAATGACATTTACTTCTATTTCATCTGATGTATTTTTTTAATCCGTTTGTAATTTATTTGTAACGTATTTTATTTAATAACGCCATCAATTTTTAGTAAGAACCTTTTTAATTGTAAAAAAATGATTCAAAAGAAATAAAACATATCAATTAATATTAAAAAGATATTAAAATATGAAAGAGGAATGAAAAAGGAATGAAAGACGATCCTCTTTGATGTGAAGAAAAAAATGAAAGAGGATGAGAAAGATGATGAAAATAGTTGAAAATAAGAGAATATGAGGTGTCAAAAAGTTAGTGGAAAAGAGAAAAAAATAAGAGGATGAAACCATCATCTTCAATGTAGATGCTCTTATTCTATTCCAATATTCAACCAAACAATATAAGCCAAGTATGAGATTTAGAATCCATTCCATAATGATATGACATTCCAATCCATTCCATTCTATTCCTTCCCCTTGAACCAAACGCCCCCTAAATTGATTGCCAAGAGCTATTTTGTACATATAAATGATATTGTTTTAATCTTTCAATGAATAAATTAAATAACTAGATTTATTTTAGTTTTTCTATTGTTTTTGTTTTCATAGTGGAACTCTAATTATTGTTGTATTGCTTTTGTTTTACCATAGAGTTCTAAATCATTTAATTGATTGACTTGACTTTTTTTTTTTTTAGAAAATCTGTTGTAACGGACAAACTCCTAACAATATCTATGTACATGATGAAATCCTTTAGTTGCCTACATTATGAGATTGAAGTACGTATGAGCTTAATATTGGTTTTTGGTAGAAACATATAGTACGAGGCCTTTTGGGAAAGAGTGCAAGAGTAAATCCGTGAAAGCTTGCTCAAAGCGGACAATATCGTACTATTATGGACAATGGACACCGACGCAGCAGAGGCCCAACACGAGGTATTCACGCTTCCGCACAACAAGTGGTATCAGAGCCCAAAGTTTGACTTGTGCTAGGCACGAGGATGCATCAGCAGGCGCAAGACTTGAAGTTGTACACTGTAAGACATGAAACTACTAGCTCGTGGTGAGTCCTTGAGCAAGCCCCGTCCAGGCCTAAATGGATGAAAGACGCCATAGGTCTTGTAGGACAAAAGACCATTTGTGTCCTAGAACGGTTGATCAGGTGGACCCAATTTGTGTTCTAGGACTTCTGAAGTGGCGGACCCGGTCTAGTGTTTGAAATCCATGTCTCACATCGGTAGTTTAAAAGTGAAGTATCATCTTTATAAGTGGCCTAAAAATATAATAGTACGAGGCCTTTTGGAAAGGAGTCCAAGAGTAAATCTGTGAGAGCTTGGCCCGAAGCGGACAATATCGTACTATTATGGACAATGAACACTGACGCAGCAGAGGCCCAACACGAGGTATTCACGCTTTCGCACACAATGCTAACACGTTTAAGTGTTACTTACAACACTTGCAAAGTCAACAAGTAACAGTTTGTTTAACTGTTGTCTTGATTAAGTATAAACAATAGGTCTTTTAAACCCATTTTGGAAGAGGTGTTGATTAGTTACTCAATACATCATCTCATTTGACTAACTTAAATCAATTAAGTTTAGTTATAATTTTTAAATAGTACATAATTCACCCTTCCCCAGTCCCCCTCTTGGATACTTGGAATCGAAACCCTTCACCATTAATTCACAACTACAATAATAAGTACGTACATCTTCACAAAATATTCGATAAAATTGTAACATATATATAGAAAGTCCGTGATTAGATTATCCCAAAAGTGAGGTCACCTATTTTACGCTCTACGATACTCACATTTATACGAGATAATTATAATAAATGTATAATAGTCGCGTGATCAATATATATATACTTAAAAGAGGAACTTTTCGAGCAATTTCATTGGCTACTTATTTGATGCGATTTCATTGGCTATTATTTTATTAAATAAATTATGTGTATAAATAAAAAATAATCAAAATAGAGTTTCGTCCATGTTTTGTAAACTACCATCAGAATTTTAAAATAATCTTAAAAGATAATTATACCGTGTTAGAGTTACAATTGAATTGAAACTCCAATTTCTAATCCAATGTTATTATAATTATGTCATTATATATACCTTGTGTTGTTGTTGTTGCATATCATTATTATTAGTTATAGTTATATATATTAAGTTAGGCACTATCTATATATAATATAATCAAAATAGAGTTTCGTCCATGTTTTGTAAACTACAATCAGAATTTTAAAATAATCTTAAAAGATAATTATATTGTGTTAGAGTTACAATTGAATTGAAACACCAATTTCTAATCCAATGTTATTATAATTATGTCATTATATATACCTTGCGTTGTTGTTGTTGCTGCATATCATTATTATTAGTTATAGTTATATATATTAAGTTAGGCACTCATTATATTGCTACTATGCACTTATTTTTTTTCTTTTCTCTTCAAGATCTCTTAATAAATATGTATAAGGAAAAATATCATTAAAAATATACTCATATCAAAGTTTTTTGTAAGAAATTTAATTAAATAACATCATTTAATAATTATTGGATTACTATATTTTAGTAAAAACTAAAGTCATACTCTCTCTGTACCACACCAAAGATAACGTATGAAAAAATGGAGTATTTAAGAAAAGGTGGAAAAAAACAGGGTAAAGAGAGAACAAATAGGGTAACGTATGACTCACAAAAGTAAATATGTGTAATGACATTTTGTGTAAATATCAAATGAGTATAAGAATAACTTCTTTAATTTTGTGAGTCAAATAAGGAATATTACTTTTGGTGTGATTTGTCCATTTATACTAAGTGTTACCTTTGGTGTTGTACAATTCAAATACTCCCTCCTACCCACAAATATTGTCCCATTGTTAAGAAAGTACCAAATTTATGAGATATTAGTTGTTTAATATTTTGGTTGGGTAGGGGTATGTAGATTGGAGAGAGTGTTATGTTATTGGGTAATGGGTGGGTAGGTGGGTAATAAATGGAATTTGGTAAGGGTAGAATGGTAAAAAACAAGTAAAAAAGTTACTAAATATGGACAATGAGACACTTTGCTGAATAGACGGAAATGGACAATGGGACATTATTTGTGGGTAGGAGGGAGTATATACAAAAAACGGAGAGTATATTGTTTTAGTATTTTTTATTCTTATCATTGGAATATCGAATAATATTAAAGTCTCCAATAAATAACACTACTCCAATAAATTTTATTTCTATTTAAAGTTTATTATTTTTCATAAAATTAAAACACAACTCCAACAAATAACATGAGTATTATTTATTTATATTTAAAATTAATTATTTTTCATAACATGAGTCGGTTAGAATTAGGAAATTGAGTTTGATATGAACTATGTAAACTGTATATTCGTAGATGGCTTGATGTAATGCTCCAGTTCTGACTTGTATATTCGTAGATGGCTTGATGTAATGCTCTGATATCTTAGAGCTTTTTTGGTTTTGGTCCTTTCTTCTTTCGCTTTTGGTGGCTTTTGCTTTGTAAGCAACCATCTCCTTTCTATTCCCTTTATGGATGAATATAATCGAGACTATCATTCTTGCAAAAAAAAAAAAAACTATGTAGACTGTATAGGTTTAAGAGTTATACATAACTTAATTTTTTTATAAGCAACGTGAAATTTCAATAAATAAGAACGAAAAATACTAAAATAATATACTCCCTCCGTTTTTGTTTACATTATTATACGCAACTTGGGTTACTTTGGTAAAATAGGAATTTTATGTACAGGCGAAATGTAACACATAAATAATGGAATTTGAATATAAAGAAGATAACAAGATAATATTAAGTTCTAATACGAGATCTTTTATTGAAATCTGGATTTTCCTACAATA
The DNA here is from genome assembly GCA_029255685.2 of Silene conica. Lineage (NCBI taxonomy): Eukaryota > Viridiplantae > Streptophyta > Magnoliopsida > Caryophyllales > Caryophyllaceae > Silene > Silene conica. Next base: position 64,826,737 of record CM055312.2, read on the forward strand.
TACCATCCTAAATCAAATGAGCACGGATTGGTAAAAAATTATGACGTTTTTGTTCCAATTTCAAGAGTAATTAATTCAAGATCTTTTTTAGTTTTTCTGTATTGTCCCAAAACGAGTTATAAATAATTATAGTGCGGGTAAATAGTCAGCCAAAAAAAGTTTGTTCTAAATGTAAAATTCGGTTTAAATATTTCAAAGCTACTGTGTTGATATTACCCGGGCAACGCCCAGGCTTGATTTCTAGTATAATATTATTCTTAAAAAATATGTGCTTGAATTCACAATGATAAAACCATCTTAGTTTTTGGGTTAAGTCAATTAAGAAATACATAAAACTTGTACTATTGGCTTTTAGTGGGTCTTAAGAAACTTCATTGGATATATTTTTTAATTACTCTGAAACTAAAGGAAGTAACCTTTTTGAATATGCACACAACCTAAGGTGGCAAAGAAGCTATGTTGTATCTAGGAAGGCAGAAATCTTGAAGCGTAAAAATTGAGAATTTGTGAAAAATGAGACTCAGATTCGACTCTTTCAAATAAGTTTTTAATTTTGGCGTGCGGCTAAATTACATGAAATTATTTCAAATTATTATAACATTACATTTTAAAACAAAATCATTGTACAAATTTAAAAGAAAATCTAGAAATCTTTCAATTATTCCATCTCTATGATTATCATTTATCAAGACAACACTTTAATGGCAACTCGTCTCTACTATATTTGTAGTGATTGAAACTCGGATTTTTTTTAAGAGACTCTAATTCAAGTCTCTCAAAAACAACTTTGTAGAGTTTTTATGGCGCAAACCCACTCGTCCTTGTAGATTGCAAGCCTCACACTATCATGTGGCTTACCTTCGTATATGTGATTTGTAGAAAGATAGCGATTGCAGGAGTCGGGACCCTCGCCACCAAAACAAATTATACTTATTTTTCAAAAATGTCAATGGATGTTTAATCTCTGTGAATTTTCGCCCGCAAGAGTGGATTCTACTAGTTAAAACTTTGGTGAAATTCCCAGGAGACCCGGGTTCAAACTTCCCCAAAAGCAAAATCTTGTGAAGCATTCTTGGCCCGAGTTCTTGCCCTATAGATAAGGTAGCAGCTGCGGGTTCTCTTGTCACCAAAAAATTTTTTTTTCAGCTAAAGATGATGTTAAAAAAGCCCCAAAAGAAATACCATTATAGGTTGAATTTAAACTTGTCACATACATGAAATAATACCCTCACCGTTCAATTACTACGTACTAAACACTAAAAGCAATCAGTCTATGACAAATTTTGTGTTTTATTAATAGTAATGCTTCCTCCTATTCAATCTAATGTTTTCCTTATATTATAATATTTCTCACGTATTCCAAAAACTAGAGACAAAAAACTATAAACCGAAAAGGAGGGAATACTTTATAGCATTTACAAAATATGTCAATTTATCCTATTATTTGGTTATTTTAACGCCGTTACCTCATAAGAGGCCACCATTTAGATTTTACCCAAATTGGAATGTGATCTTCAATGGTAAGCTAGTTGCTACTAGCTTACCTTTGCCAATTAGGATTTTTCAGCTAGAACATTTTTAAGTTATAAACTACCACAATGGTATGGTACAAGTGTTCTGGCTTAGATTTTATGCATATTTCTACGTGTGTAATGTTAATTGGTAGAATTTTTTTGTTGTGTCATTTAAGCTACTAGCTCCATGGAGCTAGTAGCTCATTTTAAGCTACTTCAAGAGAAGTGCTCCAATGGTCAAGCTAGTTGCTTAGAAACTTTTTTATTTGCAAGCAAGTCCTTTTAGGCAACCATTAGAGATGTTGAGAAGACCATATGTGATGGACAACAGTATCTTCATATTAATTGCACGGTGGCTCAATTTCCAATCTTAAATAACTATTATTTTGGTAATTTAGTTTCGCTCAATATGCTGGTGTCGTTGTTATTATTATTATTATTAATCGTTAGGAATTCCTCGTTGCAGAATTTACGAGAAATAGGAATATACATCGGAGGTATTACCCGTTGTTATATTATTTTAACAACGATTTTGAAATATTTTCCGTTGTTATTAAATATTTTCACAACGTTTTTCGAAACATAAGCGTTGATATATCTTTCCCACCAAAACTACAAACAACGGGTTTGAAACACATAACTGTTGTGATAACTTTCCCACTAAAAATCATCAACACTTTTCACAACGGTTATTAAATCTTTTAAAAACGGTTTTTCAAAACTTAAGTGTTGTTATATATCTTTCCCGGCAAAACTACTCTCACTTTTAACAACGGGTTTGAAACACATAACCGTTGTGATAATTTTCCCACCAAAAATCATTAACATTTTCCACAACGGATGGATCCAATAACAACGGCGGCTTTTAGCCGTTTTTAATACTTTTCACAACGGTTTTGTAAATAAATACGGACCGTTGTTAAAACCTTTAACAACAGATGCTTTAACGACGTCCGTTTGTTTATATAACAACGGTGTTTAGCCGTTGTTATAGCCTGTTTCTATAGTAGTGTACTCCTTTCTGAATTTTTTTCCTGATTAAACTTACTCCTTTATTTTCTATTCAGGTAAGAATTTGCTCCAACATTGCCAATTCAAGTGAAAAAAGAACTTAATGGACAAAATTACCCCTCAGTTAACATATCCCTAATCCCCTACCTTTCCCCAAATCCTTTTCATATTTTATCAACTCAAAATCAAATCCCTAATTCCCTAAAATATTTCGCTAAAATCAAATCCCTAATTCACCATTTCAATTTTAATTTTTTTTGTGAGGATTATAACTAGAAGTTTCGAAAATCACGACAAACCCTAATCTGTCCACTTTCCCCAAATTAAGGTGACTTTCTTATCTTCTTTGTTATTTTTTTTTGTGATTCTGTAATTTCAATTTCAATTTCGATTTCGATTTCGATTTTGTTTGTATTGAATTGAATATTGTTATTTTGATGCTTTAATTTCAATTGTAATTGTCCATGTTCTCTGTTTCAGAAAACCCTAATTTAATTATTGTAACCCATAACCCTAATTTAAACCTTGTAATGATGTTGATTGGTTTTACTTATACTAGTGTGTAACGTGCATAAATGCACGGGTATAATATGAATCTATGTATTATGTAGGTGGCAGTTTTAACTCAAAAATATAAATATTTTGTATAAATATGGAAATGTTTAAATAAGTGAATATATATGTATAAAATCAATAAATAATTTAAAAATAGATATCCATTCTTACACCTTAAATATTGATTGAAGACAAAACAAACCTAAAGATAATAAAAGTCCTTAGGGAAATCAAAGGAGGAAGACGACACGAGTAATCTCATCGTTAATATGAAAAAGTACAATATTATGTTATACCTGAATGACTCCCATAAACCATGATGTAAGAGGTCAGAGATACTCAATTTTATAGTTGCATTAACAAAACATAGAGATTGTTTCCGAATGATAATCCGGAAATAAAAACAGAGATGATTCAAATCATTATTCCTTCATCGTAAGAAAAATCTCGTTTAAAATAGTCATTTTTGTATATTCCGTACAAAATTAAAGAATTAATGAGACTGACTCCATCAAGTACAACAATATCAAACATATTAGTGCAATTATAAATATAAATACCAACGCAATGTTGTAAATGTTGTATGATACAGGCCCACACCGAGTACTAAAATCAAAGAATTAAAGAGCTCATTTTAATCACGCCATATCCAATCTCCTTGCATTTGTGCCTTCAAATTGAAATTGAACTTTGACACCCTTCGTTGTTTCCATGGAATGCAAACACCAAATGTTAATATAGTAATGTAACATTCATACTTTCTAATTGTGAGATAATTTGCATTTTCAGTTGTGCTTATGCAGTAGCATATTCTGGAAAGTTCTAGGGTTTATTAGATTTCAAATAATCTTTTAAGTCTCATTTAATGTGTCCTAGGAAATCTAAGTTGCACCAAGGCGAGATTTGGTTAGTGTCTCATCCATGGAGCATCTTAGGCGCACTCGAGGCGCGCCTTTACAAACTAAGACGGAGTATACAAAATTCGAGCCCTCCAATATGTTTCCATACGTTGATCACTGGCCCAATGACAATCTATTAGCTAATTTGGCAAGGTGAAACAGATTAAAATATACGGAGTAATAAAATTTAGTACATATTATTCCGTCTAATTCCTTTGAATTGACATATTTGTTCAAAATCCACATCAGAAATTTTGAAAAATGGAATGATTTAGAGTCAGAGGGTGTATGCCTTAAAATAGTAGTCTCACAATGATTAAATCAAATTAAAAATGAGCATTTCCTAATTTGGTAGTCGTATAATTGATAGTAACATAACCATAATTTTACAACCAATACTTATAGCTATATTGCGCAGACAATCGCACACTGGACACTCGGACATAGGTATGACACTTGGATACTGAATTTTATACCAAAAACATGATATTTTTTTCATATAATAGTCAAATCCGACACCTGGACACGTATTCATGTAGGATACACAAATCACTTACTTCGTATTCATCTATAAGAATTGTCTAACCCCAGTTACCTACCTAAAATTTTCATTATATATATCGTCCTCTTCAAGACTTAAATAGCCAACTTTATTTATTATGTTAAGGCTTTATTCTGTTAAAGCTGTTAGCGTCTACTACTAAGCAAACTAAAAATTGTGATAACTCTCAACTCCTTCCTCTAAAGCTTAGTAGTTTGGAGCTAACTTATTAGAAGATGTTGGTAGAGTTGTAGGTTCTATTAGATGAGCTATTTATGCAAGGTGAAACTATAACTGTAATAATGACCTTATAAGAGGGTCAAATGTTGGTATAACTGAATATGAACAATTGAACACTACAAATTCAACAACTGAAAAACTAAATGTCAAAGGACATAAAAGAATGTTAAGAAATCAAAAAGAGATGATATTGCACTAATCGAACTTGTGCATAGGATCTTTAAACTCCTCTGCAACCATTAATCTCGGATCACTCCAACTATAATTTTTGGATTAAAAATCAAATAAAGACCCCTAATTTTCGATATTCAGTCATTTCATAATCAACTAAGTTAAACATCTTTAGATTTCACCTTAAATTATAAGCAAACACAACCGAAATAAGAAACAATACCAAATAATGCTGTCATCTTGATTTTCTTTGGAGATAGACCTGCCACCATTAATCAAGTTTATTTCTTAATTAATTAATTTGGAGAATTGCATAGTCTAATAATTGATTGAGTCTTTTTGATGTCTTAGTTCAGTGGTGAAGACGGAGCTATCCCGGACAATAGGTCCTAGGTTCGATTCCCCCTCCAATTTATTGTAATGCGACCAAGTGCGTGATTCGTTGAACCAACAAAAAATAATTGAGCCTTTTTTCACGCTAAACACCCAAATCATTTTCACAAATTAAGTCGTTTACCATTAATCGAATCTGCCATCGTCAAACTAAGTAAGTTAAGTTAATCCCCCAAATTAGATCACATCTACAAAAACAACGTATAACCTAAAACGAATCCGACGAAGAAAAATGACAGAAAAAAAAGGAATTACCAGGTAATTAAAAGACTATAGCAGAAATAATATGAAAACTATCACAAATTATTCGATATTTCGTAGAGGTGGCTAAATATAACAACAATTCATTATTTTCAAAAATCTTCTTTTAACAAATGATGTTCAAAAGTAATTAAATTGTTTGTAAATAATACAAAATTGTGTCGGGCCACATATAATTTGTGTTTAAAATATTTATAATGTTTTGTCAATAGCCAACAACATTACAAATATAGAAAAATGTCTTTATAAACTACATTTGTTAATATATTACATTTATTAGTTTGTATTTCTCCAATATAAAATTTTGCAAACCCTTATTACGGGAAACCTAAAAAATACGGATTAGTAATATAAAGTCGGTCATGTTTCGATAGTAACATAAAGTCGACAACACCTAATAATGTTGACTCTTATATGACAATTGAGAGTTGAGACGGAGTCATCTTTGTTCTGAGAGAAAATATTCCGTCTCAATTTACCTCTTGCGACGGATGTTTAAGGCCAACGTTACTTTTGCAACAAAACTAAATGACGTTTTCGTCAGACATTTCTGTCATGTTGACCTTTGTTTTGTGTACTATAGTGTTGAAGCAATTTATAATATCTCACATATGCTAAAAAACATTACAAATATAGAATATTTTCTTCTATTACATTCATCAAATTGTTTTCTTTCACCTTAAATTTCCGGACCCTTCTTACACGTGACCCAAAAAATAGTTTCATAAAATCGATCATATCTAAAAACATGCCGTGATTAATAATAGTTAAGAAAATTATTATATGATAATTATTAAAAAATATGGTTGGATATTAACTATTTTGCAAAAATCTGGTATTTATGTGGAAATTAAAAGTATAAGTTGATGAAAAGTACAGAGTACTACTTTTACAGTTTAGCAAAAATTAAAGAAATTAAGATGGCGAAAAGATCGAGACAAAAGGAAAATAGTGTGGACGGAGTAACTTTTACAAATTAGAGAGGGTGATACCGAAGATGTCTTAGTCTAGTGGTTAAGACGAAAGTATTGTTGACAATAGGTCGCATGATCGAATCCCCCTCCCTATTGTGTGCGACTAAGTGCGGAGTAGAGTAGGGGGTAGTGGATGAGTCGGTAGTTTTTGTTTTACGTATTTATTCTGTACATAGTCTTTATTTTATACGGTCGATCGATATGAGCGCGACACGTCACCTTTTTATTCTAAAATAGTGGTTACCGGCTGTTGCTTTAATATATTAAATGATTTGCAGAAATTGACATTTGAAGAAATACCCAAACAAAATATGATACACTTTCAATAAATTTGTCTCCCAAATTGAAGAAATTTGAAGTTATTTATAATAGATGAATTATGAATATGAGTTAGAAGAATATGGGGTTGATGAAGGGATATAAAATAAGGGTGAAGTGTTTTAGGGGTATATTAGTCATAAAAAGATAAAATGACGGAAATTTTTAAAAAAGTCGGAATATAGGCCTGAATTGGGATTGTGGGAGCAAATTCTTACCTGAATAGAAAATAAGGAGTAATTGTAGGAAAAAAAATTTCAAAAGCGAGTAATTTAAAAAAAAAAAAATGTTAAAAGGAAGTAATTTCTAATTTACTCTTATTTTAACAAAACATGTCGAGAAAGAAGCTCAAATGCATTATGAGTAGTTAGAGACTTTTTTCCAATTGATAACGACATGTTTTTAGGAATGTAACTGATCTATTGTTCAATGGTTGTGTTCGAATGATAACCAATATATAAGAAATTTAGAGATTACATTTATGAAAACATTCGATTCAGAATAGGGTTGTGTTTCAAAAGGAGAGGATTACGGTGGATGGTTTTTATAGGCTGTATCAATCCTTGGTCGATATGGCGATTAGAGCTAATGAAGCAAAGGAGAAGGGAGATAAAGGGGGTGGTGGGCGAGGTGAGCAGTTGGGTAAGGAATATGAGGATACTAGGAGGAAGATTAAGGATTCAAGACCCTTCTTGCTGGTTGGGAATAAGAAAACGTGTCTTTGTAAGAGAATCAAGGTGGATGCTAGTTGGAAAGGGGGCATGGAGGCAGGTTTAGGTTGGGTTGTCTTTGATGAATCTGGAAAGGTTTGCTATCATGGAGGTAGCAAGGTTGCTGCGTCAACTCCTCTTCAAGCCGAGGTGATTGGAATTAAGTATGCACTTCAATGGGTTGTTGATAATAATGCATGAGAGGCATGTGGAGATTCTCTCAGACTGTTTGAATGGGATTTTGCAGATTGTGGGGTTGGAACAACAGAGTTACCAGATTGAGGATTTTGTGGAAGAGCTCAAGTTGTTATTTTCTTCTTTCCATTGTCTAAGCATTAATTTTATCCCTAGATCGTTTAATAGTCTGGCACATGATCAGGCTAAAAGGATGATGTGCTTATAAGTTTTTACATTTCGTGTTCCAAAAAAAAAAAAGATTACAATTTAACTCTAGCTTACTTCGTCCCTGTCAAGAGAGTTAATTGACATCTACGAACTTAATATGGACGAGTTCCAATTTCCAACGTAGAGGAAAATTAGAGAAGGGACTAGCTGTTATTTTCTTACATGAGTATTACAACTTCATATACTCCCCTTATAAATAATGATATAGCGACACCGGGTGTTACTCAAATTGAGCGACACCCGGGATATTATTGTAATTTACTTACATATTTTGGGTTCCCTCCATCAACATTCAAATTTTAAACCTATTGGTGGTTAAGGGTAATTTAGAAACTAATATTAGTTAATTAATTTTACGGTTTTAAATTATAGTCAAAGTCAAAGGCGGTCACCACCGGTGGACAGTGATCGGTCAGTGGTGGTTGACGGTCATTCAACCATCAAATGAAACTTCAAAAAGTAGTTAATATGACTTGATCTCATGACCTCTTGAATGATGTACACTTGCTATACCACTATGAAACAAGTATTTTGTTGTAATTTTGATATCTCTTTTGTTATATATATGACAACTAAATTTTGAGTTAAATTAATATGTCCCCATAATATTTTCAAATGTACTTCTAACTTATATTCAATATACCCATTATAAAATCAATATAATGCTCATCTAGTTAAATGTATTTGATAAAAAATTGAACAATATATTTTTTATACTTAGAGTTTACATAATTATATTATAAATTTACATTTACTACAGGTCATATTATTATAACACAAAAAAATTTATGTACGTACAATATATTTATGACAAAGGTACATTTTATTTTTATTGGAGTTACATAATATATTACTATACGAGTATGAGTGCCCGGCTTCGCCCAGACTACCTCTATTTAGCATTAAAATATATTTCCATTAATTAAAACTATTTTAAAGTTGCATAACTCATAAATTTATCATTAATATATTTTTCTATGAGACCGGGTATATCTTAATATTACAACGAAATAAAATATGAGATAAATTCACTACTCCTACTGTTAATATTTTACTTAAACCGATTACTAGCTAATTTTTCATATATCCCTTATTTTGTTCTTAGGATCGTTACTTTTATTACATTCGTTATTACTATTGTTACTTTCATTACACCCGATGTAATTATTGTTACTGGGCTACTTTTATCCACCAAAAAGGCTACACATACACAATGTGTATGGAAAATCCATACACAATCAATCACATTATGACACGTGTCAAACTCAAGTTAATTTATTGTAGTTAGATTAGGGTTATGTTAGTAAATTAGCATATGTAGTTAACTAAGTTAACTATATGTATTTAATTAATTTATGGAATTTCTATTATTTTACACATTATTTATTTTACTTAATTGTTTTACACATTATTTATTTTACTTAATTAATTTCACTAATAAATTAAATAGCAATTTTATTAGTTTCATTTAAATTAAATGGGAATTTTTCATTGTTTCATTTGTCTTAAATAATTTATCTAATCAATTTACCCTGAAATAATTTAATCAATCGTGATTAAGTTCATCAAAAACTAATCGTGATCGAGATCAGAATCCATGATCAATTGTTGAACACATATATAATTTAACTAAATCATTTACCCTAAAATAATTATATTAATGAAAACATTAATCAAAATCAAATCGTCAAATTAAATTTAGATAATCCTAAATTCAATCGTCAAATTAAAATTAGATCAACACGAAATTAATTTGATTAATAATCAAGATTAACACTAAATATTAAGGAAAAGATATTTTTGCTTACAATTTAAACAAAAAGATAATATTTCCCTCCAAATTTTATCACCAAATGTGAATTATCTAAAGAAGATTTTTTTTGCATAAAAATCTCAACAATAAGATATGGTCAAATGAAAAGATTTAAGCTAACAATAATTTGTTTTAAAAATAAAGAAATAAATCACTAAATGTTTAAAAATAAGGAAATGAATAGGTGAAGAACTAAATTAGATGTAAACGAATAATATGAAGTACAATGAATAATATAAAGATATGTAGTTGCTAAATAGATGTGTTGATACCCTTGTTTAGTTGGTTACAAGATTACTTGCAAAATACAAACATCTAAGTGCGTGCGTGTTTGAACCCCTATAACAACATTTTTTTTCTTTTTTTAAAATCCTTTTCGTTTCCACCTTTTTCCTCAACTTTTGTCGATTTTGATGTTCATTAACGTTTTGATCAATCGAAGATAATTAATTTCAGAAGATTACTCACCTAATATTATAATATTTATTCCGTCAGATATTCAAACAAATTTATTCCACCTAAATCAATCCAAATAAACAAAAAGATATGATTTTATTCTAAATTTAATGATATTCTAACAGAAAGATTACTTTTGGAAAAAAATCAATCTATTTATTCTAAATTTTATGATATTCTACCAAAAAGATTAGTTTTGGAAAAAATCAATCTAATGTTATTGGAAACCGTATACAAAAAGACATGATTTATGTCAAGTCTGATATTTCCAAAAATTTACTCCGTCAGATATTCAAAAAAAAATTATTCTGCCTAAATCAATCCAAATAAACAAAAAGATATGATTTTATTCTAAATTTAATGATATTCTAACGGAAAGATTACTTTTGGAAAAAATCAATCTAATTTATTCTAAATTTTATGATATTCTAACAGAAAGATTAGTTTTGGAAAAAATCAATCTAATGTTATAGGAAACCGTACAAAAAGATATATTTATAAACTCGGTTTTTAACTAAAAGATAATTATATTTTCTAATTTTATTAATTTTGGAAAGATAATTTCAAAAAAATATCTTTATAAACTCGGGATAATTATACATATGCTAATAAAATTTCTTAACAAAAAGATAATTATACACCACACGTGTAAATTTCTTAGTTATAGAACAAATCTTTATATGTATAACAAAAAGAATTTAAATACGTCTAAATACTACTTTCCTTTTCCATAAAATCTGGTATTATACAGTCCGATTATCGTATAATAAGTAAAATTTATATATGTGATATTTAAAATTAAGTAAGTGTACGCAATCCCGTGATTTTTCACGGGTGTTACACTATTATTTTCTTAAAATCGAATTGTTAATTAATTTTTTATACTCTCTCCGTTGTTCCTACAATTACTTTCGCTACATGGGTTGTCACTACTATACTAGCGGTGTTCATTCGCGGTTCAGTTCACCGAACCGTATATTTAATTCGGCTCGCACACGGTTCGGTTAGGGAAAACAGCGAACCTAATCCGCACTGTTCCTAACGGTTATAAACGGTTTGGTTAACCTCTTTAAACGTTTATTTGCGGTTCGGTTACTGGTTAACCTATAAACGTGCTAAATATACTTTTTCTTTAGTTTTCGGGAATTTTATCTATTAGTTTAATTAAATTTTTATTATATATTATAGTCAACGATAAAGTTAATTAGTGAAACTTTAATATTAATCAATTTAGCAATTTTTGAATTTGAAAAGACTTAAAAAATTAAACGAAAAACACTTTATATAATATTTTAATCTTTTGCTTACTTTTTTGTGAAACGGTTCGGTTCGGTTTGGTTAACCTCTTTTCTAAAATTGCGAACCTTAACCGAATCGTGTCTATAATAAATTTATAACGGTTCGGTTCACCGAATCACTTTGTCATTACGGGTCGGTTAATCGAACTTTAAAAATGTACGGTTTTTCGATTCGGTTATTGCGGTTCGGTTTATTCTGAACACCCCTAACTATTACTTTCACTTCTCCCACTGCCATTATTTTTTTATTTTTTCATTTACTACCTCTGCATTTATTATTGTTAATTTTACTACCATGTTGCTACTATTATGACTTTCATTACTCGAGTTGCTATTATTGTTGTTATTACTACTTACATGGGTGGTTAATATTATAGTAGTTGATAACATAGTTGTATTAGAGTTATATATTTAAATAAATTTGAAATATTGGATTAGAATATTATTTAAGAGTAATAATAATTATTTTATTAATTAAATTAAAAATTTAATAAATTATGGAATATATTATTTTTTTTGGAAATTTGAACTTATTTACTTACTTTTAATAGTTTCCAAAATATAACATATATACTTACTTATACTCTAAGAAAACTCACAAAATAAAAAAAAAGAAACTTCATAACTAAAAAATATCGCTCATTACCAAGTTTCACAAAATCACCTTCAAGAATTATATTGATTTTATACTGAAGGTACTTGATTATAAGTTATAAATATATGTAATAATTATTATACGTACATATTATTTTAGCTAAAGTTTTAACATAGGTATATATACCAAAAGAGATAAAAATTTATCAGTAAGATCCATGTGGCATAGTGGTATTAGCAATTGTATCCCATCCTAGAGGTTAAGTGATCAAGCCCCACTAATACCATTTTTGAGGTTTCATTTGATGGTTGATTATCAACCACCGTAGACCGGCGGCGTTGACGGCGACGGCTGACCACCGTCGGCCCCCGATCAACCACCTTATTATCTAGTTTAATTATTATTATCATTTATGTTTTATTTTATTAATATGATAAATATGTGATTTACGGTTCTACCCTTTCAAAATTGGCGCAAATACGAAAATTTAATTTTCTATTTTCTATTTTTTTCTATTTTTTATTAGGGTGTTACCGAAATCCGAAATCGGTAACACCCGGTGTCGCCCTAGCACTATCCTTAATGGCTTCAATTTAAATTGAATATATACTTTCAACCTAAGGAATTAAGGAGCATGTAATTACTTTGCTTAATAGTTAAACAGCGCAAGTGAAGGATCTACATAATGAAAAACAACGTGGGTGAATTGAATGATTATGCATGGTAACCTAATTAAAAAATAATAAGTTACACGTTTTGTAATTAATTTAAGACAAAGACTAACCCCTATAAATAGTGAGGAAGTGAGGCTCCAAAAACGCATCATCCAATATCGTAATAGCAATAGCAATAAAAATCATCAAGCAAAACAAACAAGAAGGCAATGGCATCACTCCTAATCCTAGCAAACCTAGCCATGTTTGCATTCATATCGGTCAATGCAGCGTGTCCAAGCCTAGACGTATGCATAAACGTTGCTGGTTTATTAGTCAAGGCTCAAATCGGCGCTAGCGACCCAAGGGCAACCCCATGTTGCTCACTATTAGGTGATCTAGCCGCTGCTGACGTTCAGCTATGCCTTTGCAACCCACTCAAACAGTCTCCACTTGGTAGCGACCTCACCACCGCCCTTGGCCTCACTAAAGACCTCCCAATCATTGGTGGCGGAGGTCTTGGTGGCCTTGTCGGTGGCATCCCTATTGTCGGCCCTCTTCTTGGGGGACTCCTCGGCGGCACTTCATCTGTCTACAGCCTTACATCCACCGTTTTGAACCAAGATGTTACTGCTCTCGTCAATGCTTGTGGTTATGTTGATCCTAATAAGTACAAGTGTGCTGCTTACTGAATACTAATTAATTAATTATTCTCATTTACTTAGCTAGTTAATCTTGATTATTAGGGTATTTAATTACAATGCCCTAATATCTTGATTGCTTGCGTTCTAAGTATACTACTATCTACTATAATGTACTTTAGTTTAAACTTGCAAAATAAATATATGCATGGACTAGCGTAAGTATCAGCAGCCATGCATGGTTATGAATGATTTATTATTAACGCACATTCGAAGTCATAGTGACTGACGACTGAGTGCCATGTTGTTTTTCCATTTATTCTCTATTTTAATCAACAAAACTTTATCCTATTTCTTGCCTTTTGTCTTTCCTTTTATGCATTGTTAACTTATAAAGTTTATGTAGTGGGAAGGACATTCAAGAAAAAAATTAGGACATGCAATTTATAAATTTTATATCACAAATTTCAAGACAGCAAGATTTTACCAATATAACATTGATGAAAACATAAATTGTAAGAGTCAGTCTTCTACTTTTACATACAAACCAACCAAGTATATAATGATCACTAAAGCTTTACAAAGTATAATTATACTAATGGCTATGTCAATAAATAGTTGTTGTATAAGATTCAATTATGAAGAGGTAGGAATGAGGAGCTGCCTTGTGTTTGGGGTGGATAAAGACTGAGTACTCAATCTAGTAAGGGTCACTCGACCGAGTATCATGGTTGTTGAGTTCCCCGCAGCGAGCTTATAAAATTAGGTGCATGAAATCTGTGAAAATATATCAACCATATTCACGGAATATGTGCAGATATATTTGTTTTGTTAAGGTGTTATTCTGTATATATTTTCTCATTTGTTGCCTTAATAGTAGGAGGTTGTTTAGGATAGTTTTGATCTCTGTTTTGGTTAGTAGAGTTGTACATATTCCCTACTATGTACATTGTTTTCTGCATCAATTGAATAAGGCAGATTGCCAATCTTTCATATTTTTCCTTTTCTCAGTTTAACATGGTATCAGAGCTCATGTCTAAAGACCTGGGTTTCATGGACAGAGTTTGCAGCCGGACGAGCAAAGAAAATTGATCAGTTGAATTTGTCTGGTCTGAGTAGATACTGGGTCAAGTTTACAGCTGGACGAGCAAGGTTACTCAGTTGAATTTGTCCAGTCTGTGTGTGTAAGTGGGCCTCACATGTGAGAAGGAGTGTGAAGAAACCCGAAAGTCCAACATGTGAGGATTATCCCACATTGATAAAAGAGAAGAAGAATTATCACATTATAAGGGAAGAGGTTACTCCCTCTATTGCCAATTGGTTTTAGAGTGGAACCCTCTTGGGTTTATATTGTGGACTTTTTCTCCTCCGTTCGGGTGTGACCCAGTCATGTTGTTGAATTTAACACATGGTATCATCGGAGCAGGTTTGATCCTTGTATCCGTCATATTTTTTTTCCATAAACACTTTCAAATTGTTATAATGACCAAAATCTGAGGAGAAACCGGTTTTGCTGATGGGCGGGGCAAAGGCAGTGGATCATACTCCATGGTGATTCCTCTATCATCTAGATCTCCTTTAGGGGGCGTTTGGTTCAAATAGTGGTATGAGTTTGGAATCAGGAATCATTCCAGCGTGGTATGAGGTTGGAACTTGATTCCTGATACCATGTGTTTGGTTCAGTACTGGAATCAATTTCATTCCTATACCTTGTGTTTGGATTGAAAATTGTTGGAATTAGGAATCAAATTAAATGTTTTTATCATCTTATTAAAATAATTATTATATATCGTCTAAACTAAAAAACAAAACATAAACTTTACAAACGTATAGAATTATTGGTAAAGAAATGCCACTAAAGTAAGATTCGAATTTTCAAACTCCAAAAATATAAATGAATACCAAAGTAAATGACAACTTATTATAAAACATTGTCAAAAGTAGATGTTTGTCTATTCATACGCATTTCATTTCTACAAGTAGCATCACTATCCCGAATCAAAGTTTCTAAATTATGTAGTTAAAAAAAGACAGTGTACGGTAATTAACTTAAAAAAATAGTGCAGATGAATTACGAATTAACTCAAACAGAAATAAGTACAGTGTAGATGAATTACGAATTAACTCAAAAAATTATTTTAGAATCAAGAGATACAGATTTAAATTGATAAGTAATCGAGTCAAAATAATTGTTGTGCAAAAGAAAAATACTAATATAAAGGGAAAAAAAATACCTGAATTGACGGAAGATGATGAACAATGATAAACGTAGAATGCTCCACAAACAATGAGATTTTTTATTTTTTTAAACAATTTGATACCCAAGGGTTTGGAATGGGTGATACCCACCTCCCCTCTAGGGTTTCCAAAACCCATACCTCATGGGTTTGAGGTATGGGTATGAAAACAAAAAAAAATCCTAAATAAACACTTGGTATGAGTTTAGGCCATTCTAAACCTATACCTCATTCCAAGTTAAGTTGAACCAAACACCCTATTATTTCTCTATCCATCAGACAATCCAAGTCTCAAACTGAATCAGACAATTTTTATGGCGATAATTATGACCTCTGGGCTGACACGGTAAAGAATGGGCTGACGCGAAAAACAAGTTAGGCTTCATTGATGGCACCGTTACGAAACCCGACGGATCGAGGCAGATGATTATGAGGTCGTGGCTTGGCGTGAATGCAACGCCATGATAAAGTCTTGGTTGCGAAATGTGATAGATGAAAAATTACACAAAAGCATTGCCTTTTCTGGCACAGTTGTTGAGATTTGGAAGGAGGTCAAGGAGCGGTACGCTGCATGGAACGCTCCCCATGTTCACCAACTCAAATGTGAATTGACGGAGTGCAAGCAGGGGACCTGTTCCGTCGTCGATTAATATACTCATCTTAAATCTCTTTGGGATGAGTTAACCACTTATAGCCGTGTTCCGGTATGCACTTGTGGTGCCGGAGCAGAATTTCTTAAAGAAAAAGAGGAGGAGAAAGTACATCAATTCCTCATGGGGCTCAATATTGTGTTATACTACAATCGTCTCTCCAATTTGTTAATGGATGATGACCTGACTTCCCTAAATCGTGTGTATGCCATCGTCTTGCGCGAAGAGCGACACAAAGCCATGACTCATACCCGAGAAGAGCAGGCCAACGAGGTAGCCATGAGTGCTCGTGTTGGATCAAAAGGGCGTGGAACGACTGATGTTACTTCTTCATCCGATCAGAAGGATTATGAATCCTCGAAGTGCAGCCATTGTGGTAAGTGGTACCATACGGTGGAAAGCTGTTGGGAGAAGCTAGGGATTAATGGTAGAGGCCGTGGCAATGGAAGGCGTGGAGGTCGCGGTGGCGGATGTGTCGGGAGAGGCTCTGGGAATAAACATCAGGTCGCTAATGCTGCGACAACCAGTGACAATAAATCTGCCAAAAGAGACTTTACAATCGAGGAAATGGAACAGTTGAGGACTCTCCTTAATAATCAGCAGGAAGGTAAAGAGCTTTTAATAGGTATGCCTCTCGTTAATTTAACTGGCTGGATGCTTGATAGTGGTGCCTTACATCACATGACGGGGCATCGATATTTTCTTACCAATCTACGGCAGGGAACGCCATCCGATATAGGGTTGCCGGATGGATCAATCATCGTAGCTAGACCATGGGAAAGTTGTGTTCAATAAAATTTTCGAGCTCAAAGATGTTTTATAAGTTCCATCATTAACCTGCCACCTCATTTCAATTCCTCAACTTATTCGTGAAAATAATTGTTTTGTGACATTCACATGTAATTATTGTACTCCCTCCTATTCATAATAACCTTCCCTATTTCCTTTTTCGTCCATTCACAATACCTTCTCTATTTCCTTTTTTGGTAAAGTTTTATATATATTTTAATCACTTCACCCTACTACAATACCCCACAATACTCATACTTTATACTTATTTAATCACCTTACTCACAACAACACTCACCCTCTCTCCAATCACCTGACCCCACAATAATACTTTATGCTTATTTTAATTAAGCCCTTAAATTTTGTGTCAATGTCGAATAGGGAGGGTTATCCCGAATATGAGGTAGTATAATACAGGACCAATTTTTGAAGACGGAGATTGGACGGGGTGAGCTTCGAGACGGAGTATACTATTTGACACGAGTTGTTGAAGTTGTAGCTCGAGTGATTGTTAATGAAAGTCGGGTATGACATAGAAGATTAGGACATCCCTCAAGCCATGTTTTGCCTTTTCTAAGCAATTTAATTAAGAAACCTTTGTTTTGCGATTCCGAACATGTTTGTGACCCCTGTTGCCGTGCTAAACAAACTCGTGCCAGTTTTCCAATTAATAATAAACGACATGCTATTTTATTCCATTTAATTCATTGTGAAAAATGGGGACCATATCACACCGCTAGTTTATCAGGGGCGCATTATTTCTTGACTATCGTAGATGACCATAGTAGGAGTGTTTGCGTTCATCTTATGAAAGACAAAGAAGAAGTGTGTGATTTAATGAAAGAGTTTTTGTAAAATGATACACACCCAATTTGGAAAACAAGTCAAAATTGTCCAAAATGTTAATGGTAATGAATTTCTTTCGGGACCATTAAGGCATTTCTACCACGAAAATGGCATATTATTCCAAACTAGCGTCGTTGACACCCCTCAACAAAATGGACGGGTAGAGCGAAAACATAGACACCTATTAGAAAATGCGAGAGCTCTCCGTTTCCAAGCCAACTTATCTATCGCTTTTTGGGGGAGTGTTTTTTAACCGAAACTTATCTCATAAATCACACACCCACAAGAGTCTAGAATGGGCAAACTCCATACGAGTTACTACATGGTAGTGCACCTAGTTTTGAAAACATTAGAAGCACACCCACAAATTAATAATAATGATGTGTCTGATCTTATTTTGGATTATGTGCATACCTAGTCATAGCATACCCTATTTTGCATCAAAATACGGAAATAGAGGAACCCAATTTCCCCTTTGGAGGCACGACAGAGATGGATGTTGATGCTGATTCTGATGTGCACGACATTCCTGGTGCTGTAGTTGAGGGGGAGAGTGAGACAAGTATTGAGGAAACGAGGCATGGTCGAGGAGATTGGAAGAAATAGGAGTCCGCATGGAGGATATGTTATGTGTGCAAATCAACTTGTGTCATGTTCCCAAGCACAACTCACACGTCTCAATCTCCGTCTTCGACAAAAGATACTCGTTATCCAATAATTAATTATGTCACTAGTAGTTGTCTTTCGCTGTCTTACAGAAACTTTCTTGGACCCATTGATGTGGTTCGAGAACCACAAAATTATTATGAAGCTATTAAGCACGATGAATGGAAGAAAGCAATGACAACTCAAATTGTCGCGCTCGGAAGAAATGGGACTTGGAAAGTCGTTGATTTATCGGAAGGCAAACGACCAATTGGGTGTAAATGGGTCTACAAAGTCTAGCATAAAAGGGATGGAACCATAGAGCGATATAAGGCTCGCTTGGTTGCTCAAGTTACTCAAATAAAGGGAGTAGACTATCATGAAACATTTGCACCGGTGGCTAAAATGACGAGCGTGCGACTTCTTTTGGTAGTGGTCGTGACTAAGAACTAGAATATTGAACATTTAGACGTTAACAACGCATTTCTTCATGGATATTTGAGTGAAGAAGTGTATATGAGACTACCACAAGGATTACAAGCAACCGGGAAAGGGAAAGTATGTCGACTCTTGAAATCTTTATATGGGTTGAAACAAGCTTCTAGAAATTGGTTCGCAAAATTGACGGATGTATTAAAGGAATATGGTTTTACGCAATCATTAGCGGACTACTCTTTATTAAAAATGCAAACAGTGGGTTCGTTCCTTGGTTTGTTAGTCTACGCGGAAGACATGATCATCGTAAGCAATAATGTCAAGGCAAGCGACAAGTTGAAGAAATTTCTTGATAATATATTTGGCATTAAGAATCTGGGTAAGTTAAAATATTTTTTGGGAATAGAAGTGGCACACGGAGTGAAGGGATTATTTCTTTGTCAACGAAAATATGTAATGGAAATAATCAAAGAAGCCAAGATGGAAGGAGCCAAGTCAATCAATACTCCCATTATGCAGAATCACGAACTTGTATTAGCTACTGGGAAGTTCCTCAAAGATCCAATGGCGTATCGAATATTAGTGGGACGGTTATTTTGTCTCACAATAACTCGACCAGATTTATTATATGCGGTCCACACCCTTTCCCAGTTCGATCAAGCGTCGCGCAAAGAACATTGGGATGCTGCTTGATATGCTATATTTTTATAGAATTTTTATCCCCATTTTAGTTCGTGGTTCATTATCGTTTACACTATTTTATAGTGTTTATTGAGCTAATACGGATTTTTCCAATGTTTTGACGTTCACCAAGTATCGCGGAGCTAAACAAAAACAAGTCTTGTCATTTCCGAGCAACACAAGTAATGAGAGAAGGAAGAAAATGATGAAGTCAAGCTAAGTCAAGCCAAAGTCAACGAAGGTCAAAGGCTCAAACGTAAACAATTGAAGAAATTGCAAAAATGAGGAATTTTGCTCCCGCCCCTACAGGGGTGAGCCACCCCGGTGGTCAGGGGTGGCTGCAAACTACATTTTTTACAAGTTTTAAAGAAAGTCGAGGAAGCCCGCTCCCACCCCGGTATGGGTGGCTGCAATTATGCTTTTTTCAGCTTGAAATCAAAATGTCGAGAATCCTTGCTCCCACCCCGGGGGTCCGGGGTGGCTGCAATCAAGCCCGACGCTTCATTTTTCCTCCTCTTTTGTTATATAAACTTATGTTTTATCGTCTAAAAACATCATCAAACATTTTATTTCAGTTTTATTTCCAGAAACCTAGTTCTTATTTCTAAGTTTTGTATTTTGTTTAAGAATTCCTCAAAGTTTATTCAAGTTCTTACTTTCCTATCTCCTTATTACTGATATTTTCTATCCTTATCTCTTTTTCAGTTGTTATTTTAATTCGTATTTACATTTCGTTATTATGTCAATTATGATTCATCTCATTGCTAGTTTAGTTCCCTTAACCACGTGTGAGTAGTTCAATAACTAGGGAGGGGAAGCCATGTAGATTAGTTGTTAAAATCATGTTAAAGTAGTAGTTTTATATTGTCATATGTTGATTATATACATGCTACTCTACTTATTTAAAATACAATTATTGACTATAACTATTGGTTGATCATTATTCTCATCCTAAGATCGAGAGACGGGATAAAGACTTGATTAATCGGTAGTCGTAGTCATAGTTATTAGTTGTACAATTCTCATCCTAAGATCGAAAGTCGAGATTGAATTAGACAAGGCATGCTATTTTATATTGCTCCAATGTACGCGAGAGCTAGTTGGAAATCAATGTATGGTTAGACTTTAGGCCGCGAGGTAATTGTTATAAACCTACTCAACAAATGACGATGTATTGCTTACGAACTTTGACATGACTAAACTTCTTATATATATGTGTGACCCCATCTCCCTACTGTTTTTATACCATTGTTTACATCCTTATTTTAGTATTGATTTATCTAGTTTACACAAAACTCAAACAAACCCCAAATTTGTGACCGAGCTTGATAGAATTCTCCCCATAGCTAATCATATTTACATCACCGTCTCCCATGGTTCGACCCCTACTTTCCTATCTACATTAATTTGTATGTTAGCCTATGTCTAGGGTTAATTATCTTTGTTAGGTGTGCGACAAGCCTACCACTGCTCTTAGGGTCATTCGGTATTTAAAGGGAAACCAAGGAAACGACATAGTGATGAGCAAAGACTCGTTGTTTCAGCTCACTGGATATTCGAATTCTGATTACGCGCGTTGTCTTTTAACGAGACGATCACTAACCGGGTACTTCATTTCATTGGGACACACACCGGTTTCCTCGAAGGTTAAAAAGCAATTAACGGTTGCTAGGTCGACGACCGAAGCCAAATATAGAGCCATAGCGGTGGTCACGAGTGAACTCATTTAGGTAAAATCTTTCCTACGTTCACTCGGGATCAATCACGGTCACCCTATGAGAATTTTGTGTGACAATAACTCGGCATTACACATAGCCAAAAACCAGGTCTTCCATGATCGCATAAAATATATTGAAATTGACTGTCACTTCATTCTTCAACATCTGGTAAACATAACTATCACAGCAAGTCATGTTAAGAGTAAAGAACAAATCGCGGATATTTTCACTAAGGCACTTGGTGGCGAAGCATTCGATTACTTAAAGCGTAAGTTGGGCATTCGGTCACCCGATATTTCAACTTAAGGGGGAGTGTGAAAATATATCAAACATATTCACGAAACATGTGGAGATATATTTGTTTTGTTAAGTTGTTATTCTGTATATATTTTCTTATTTGTTGCCTTAATAGTAGGAGATTGTTTATGATAGTTTTGACCTCTGTTTTGGTTAGTAAAGTTGTATATATTCCCAATTCTGTAAATCGTTTTCTACATCAATTGAATAAGACAGATTGCCAATCTTTCATATTTTTCCTTTTCTCAGTTTATCAAAATCAGCCCATAACCAAGTGAGGTTCCATCCTAAAACTAATTGGTAATAGGATCGGAGTAGCCCACTTACTTATAATCTAATCCCCTCATTATTATTTTACCGATGTGGGACAATGCCCCTCACACATATATGGGAAGATACCTCGACAATATCCCCCTTTCACATGTGTGTGTGCTGAAACTCCCCCTTACTTGGCGCTACTACGCACTCGACACAACCCCGTGTCGGGCCGACCAGGCTACTCCGCACGATGCTACTCCGCATATCTGGTCAACCAAGGGAGAGAGTCCAACGACGGTGTTACTCCGCAACCACGATGCCACTCTACGCTATATCGAGCACCATCACGTACCACATTGCACCTTGCGGTCCCAAGCCGAACCATCGGCTCTGATACCACTTGTTGAGTCCCCTACAGCGGGCTTATAGAATTAGGTGCATGAAACCTGCCCATAAGCAAGTGAGGTTCCATCCTAAAAACAATTGTGAATAGGAGTAGCCCACTTACTTATAATCTAATCCTTTCACTATTATTCTACTGATGTGGACAATGCCCCTCACACACATATGCGAAAAGACCTCGACAATGGTACTCAATCGTGTGCAGCGTACTTGGTCAAGTATGTCATGTACTCGACCAATTACCTCCTTGTCAGCGACTTATAATGTTTTCGTGACTTAAATTACTTTTCATAAAACCTTTTCCTTTTCCTAAAAATCTAGCTCCGTCTCACTCTCCCTCCACCCTTCACCACCATTGGGACCTCACCATGACCATTGCTCCGGGATGAGCATAGCGTGAACGCAAAGTCATCCAGTCGGATCTCTCTCGTCATCAGAGTATAGTTGTTCTTGTGGAATGTTTGTGACATGTGCCACTACGCCAAATCTACCCATCAATAACGAGCCTATCATAACGGTTTCATGCATATAATAAAGACACTTAATTAAATTATCGTTGTCAAAATATTGGCGGAAACCTAAACCGTCGTATAACAATAATGGTAACTGTTGTTATATGTTTGATAACGGTTCCTTTGTACCCGTGGTTATTTATTGTTCACTGTTTAAATATAACCGTTGTAAAATTTTTTCGATGTGTAATATTAATCGTTGCATGTTTGTCTAAGAAATAATCGTTACATGTTTTGTGACACCCGGCGATATTACATAAAAATAAACGAGAAACTTGCAGCGGAAATACGATATTTTTAAAAACTTTCGACATATAATAAAACTTAAATCGTGGAATATCAAAATATAATGCGGAAGTCTAAAACTGAAGAGAAAGTAAAACCTATACAAGTTAAACTAACTAAAAAAGGGATAAGGTATCCCTTGACAGCAATACAATTTAAAACTAAGCTAATCGCAAAGGTAATTGTCGAATAATCAACA
The DNA here is from genome assembly GCA_029255685.2 of Silene conica. NCBI lineage: Eukaryota > Viridiplantae > Streptophyta > Magnoliopsida > Caryophyllales > Caryophyllaceae > Silene > Silene conica. The sequence continues at coordinate 64,850,139 of CM055312.2, forward strand.
ATGCTTGCTAGCCACACGTCTTCCCCAAACAGCACCAACCTACATACATGAAACATGTACGCCACAGTCAGTGGGGAGTAACTAGAGGTTCTCCCAGCCACTTTTTTTCAGAAAACACGTAAACGGTAAATACAACACAACATATACATATGAACATGCATATACATTAATAAGAAATCAAACCTGATATATTCAAATATGACAACCATGGTCCAAGCATGAGCAATAAGACAAACGTGTAAAAAGGCATGAATCATCATATGAAACATCTTTAAAGACAAAAGATGAACTAATATCGAAACAGACAATCAACCAAGTGAATGACTCAGCGGCCAACACTTGATGGCATGTTCACTCACACAAACAACAACCAAGTGATCGACTCAGAGGCAAACACTAGATGGCATGGCCAATCACAGAACACACAAGAATAGAATGAACGTCATCAGAGCGCTGAGACGCATGACCTCTGACTAATGGAGCGCATAGGCACGACCTCCTACGATGGGAGCGCTTCCGCACGACCTCCAACTACCGGAGCGCTGAGTCGCACGACCTCCGCAACTGTGTATAGCGTAACCGCTGACTATATGCCAAAGACCTGGCCAGGCCTCTCGATGTAATAACCTACACCGAGCGACACACTGGGACCGGAGCGCATAAGCACGACCTCCAACTACGGGAGCGCATGAGCACAACCTCCGACCAATCCCGAACCTAGCTAAATCCCATAACTTGGGTGGCATTAGTTCATTACAATGATACACAAATCGTACCACCACTATCTATTCACAACCAAGGTGACATAACCGTGACCAACACAACTTAGAATGACATAATCGTCATTTAAACACAAGCAAGGTAACATAACCGTTACCCGACTCAACTTAAGATAACATAACTGTTATCAAACAAACTCGAGCTAACATAACCGTTAACTAACTCATTTAGCATTCATGAGCCTCAATTCAAACAAGACAACGCTTAAGCTCGTTTCCAGAAGTTAATTTGAAGCGGGAGCCGGTTTCCCTTCCGGTTGCCCGGTCGGGGGGTCTTCCTCCTCAACTTAGCTTCTAAATATGGCTTAAACATTCAACCATACATCCACAACGAAAACACCCTAGCATACAATTCATATGAGTATCTGATAACAATAATTCATTTGACAAGTCTCATTTTACAAGTTTACATTTCATTCGGAAATAAAACAAACTAGAATTTAAAGACAAATTTAATGTCGCCAACATGTGAATTAAACGATGAAGGATGTACATAATTCGACTCATGAATCATACGTGATAATTATATACTTTCTAATACAAGTTTTGTAATGATTTAACATGCCCAAACGATGTCCGAACAAGCGGTAAAAAAGTCCCCAAAACAGCCCAAACACTCGCCAAAAACAGCCCCGAGCGCAGGCTGCCGTGCTCGGCTGCAGGCCTGCGCACCAGGCCGCAGGCTGCGGTTCCCACGGGTGCTGCCAGTCTGTTGCTCGGCCAAGGCGGCCCTCGGCTTCCCTTTGCGTGTAACGACTCGATATGTTTAACCTACGCAACTTACGTGACCTAGGCAACACAACATCCAATACAAGACACGTATATACCCAAAATACATCGTAAACAAACGATTATAAACATGACTAGCAACCTTGAACATGGATTAAAATCAATCGGAAACCATAATATCGCAATGAAAACAATGAGCATGTGACGGATATCATTTTACCCATTAACAATAACTCGATTCCTCATTCATTACTAAAAATCAACAAGGAACCCATTTCATTCAATTGAATATGGAAATAAAAGACATAATGCTTCACAATTTCAGAAACTAAACAACAAAATTCACATAATTTCAGAAATTAAACCAACAACAACCACACATAAACGATTTTTGACTTAAAGTCGAGTAACCTCTCAAAGTTACCTTTAAAGCTCTTCAAATCTTCAAAGAACCCTTCATTGAAGTCCAAACATCCATTCTCACCAACAAACAATAAGAAAAACCAATTAAAAACGTAACCCTAGAAAGACGGGTTTTCAGAAAACTCAACAAGGCAAGAAATTGTTTGTATCAAAAGATGGAGAAGAAGAAGATGAGAACATACCTATAAAGAACTCGGAATTTGAGCGAGAAATGAGGGAGCTAGAGTCGGATTTGTGCTCATGGAGAAACACCAACAATGGTGAAAGGGGGTTTTGTGTTTATGAAGACGATGAAGGAAAAGAATTAAGTTTTATGAGCAAAACACAACATAAGGAGTATATGGGAGTTTTTGAGTCGGGAATGACTCGGAATTCATTTAATGAGTCGGGATAACTCGGATTTGGTTAACTAAGGCGGAAATATCATCTTAAGACCATTATTACTCAAGATAGAACCAATTATGTAAATAACCCACAACTCATGAAATTATCCGACATACTTGTCATTTTCGAAAATTAAAACCAAAACTTAACGTTATAAAACTCGAAATATCATTTGAAATTAATATGCTTAAAAATGAAATATTCATATTATTAAAATATATTTACAAGATTTCATGAAATATAAATTATTCTTGAAATTCAATTAAATCTTTAAATTTTATAATACGGAAAATATCGGGGTGTTACATGTTTGCCTAGGAATGAACCGTTACATGTTTGTCGAGTGTTGACCAGGATTATTACATTCGTCTCTATAATATCACTTATAATATGATCAATTAACATATCTACCAATTTAAAGTTCATTTGATTATATAGCCTACAATTTAATTAAAAATATCACACTTCGAAAACCATGATATCGTCGTCTTCCAAACCCGCCGAATTACAATCAAATATCCGATATGTCCATCATATTGCCTGTATTATACACAACCTTCCAATAAAATATGATCCACATGGTAAGACTTATTCAAGAAGTTTTAGTTGGATGAGAGATATTCTTCGTCATCGCGGTTATACGAACGTTAAAAAGGTTCATCCACCTTGGGATAAAGGTGGTTTTCTTGGGTGCGCACTTATTGAGTTTGAGAGCCATATAAGAAACTTGACTCTTATCATCAAGCGAGAAAACTGCAATCAAAATACGGGGATCATGATGCATGGAATACCCTAACTGCGACGGCAACCATGCATGGCCAGGAATGATATATATATTAGTAACGCTTATTCAAAGTCATAGTGACTGACTGAGTGTAATATTGTTGTTCAATTTATTCTAAATTTGAATCAACATAACTTTATCCTATTTGTTTCTTTCTTTCATTCATTTTATGCATTCATTATTTTTTACTCCGTATGATTTATATAATGAGAAACAATTTGTTGAACAATATTATGGAATAATGTTGAGATACTAATTGCGATAATATTATTCAATATTCGGTTAATAATATCTTAGTTATTTTAGTTTATCGTATATTTGGTTACCTAGTTTATAGATTAAGGATTATGAAGTAAATATTGTATCCTCTTTTATATTTACAATATACTCGCATGATGTAACACCCCGATATTTTGGACTCGTAATTTTACTGATTTTAATCCTAATTTCAGACAAATTTATATTTCATGAAATATCATAATTATATTTAAATAACTTGAATATTTCATTTAAAAAGAAATTTAGTTTTAAATGACATTTCAGTTAATTACGTAAATTATATTTTAACGATTTAATTTTAACGTTCGGATGATTTAAATGTATTCTGTAATTGCATAAAATGTTATTTATGTGTTCAATTGTTATTTTGAGTTGTAATAATTGTAAAAATGGTGAGGTAGTGATACTTGAGCAATTTCCGGCTCATAAGTGAAACCCGACTCAAACACGCTCTTGTAATAATTTTCCTACTCAAACCCGTTTCTTATATAAAAGACATTTTACAATGAATCATTCTCATCCTCTCAAACCCTATCCTCTTACTTCCTCCATCCTCTATTTAATTTGTATACAATGTAAACAATTAACAAAAAAGTTTCATCATTTCTTCGTTTCTCAACGGTTGCAAGTGATTTTCGCGCCATTCTCTTCTTCTCGCCTTCGCCGTCGTTTCTAGGTAAGAAATTCCAGCTCTTGGGCAATCGAAATTTATGCCCTTAAAACCCATTTTCGTTTTCTTCTTAAAATTCGTTCATTGTTTGTTTAGGTTGTGTCTTGGTTGGTTTCGAGCTTGGTTTTGCGCTAAATTGGAGTTTCAATTTCGAAAAGAGGTAGCGTTGATGAAGAAACTCGACTTATGTCGAAAATTCATTTTGGTTTATTTATAGTTTGATAATAGTAAAGGCGGATTGAGGTTATTGTGTTTATGTTGTTTTTGTGGTCGTAAGTGACGTTGTGGTTATCGTTATGTGGTACAGCTGCTATACTGTTTTACATTTCTACATCTACTCTCTAATATTGTATATCAGTGCTACTGCTACTCACTGCTGCACTGTTGTTTAATTGCTATTGTTGAGTGTCATTTCTGCGTACTACTGTCACGCCTTTGCTTAGTGCTGTAGTTGCTGCTGTAGCTGCAACAATTGTTGCAGTGGTTATCGCAATTGTTATTGCTGCTGCGTGTTGTTCTTCCGTCGTACCCTCTGTAAATCTCGTCATTTCTGTGTTGTAGTTAGCGTAGTTATCGGGATATAGTTGCTGTTGTAGGTGCTAAAATAGCTACGGTTGTTATCGCAGCTGTTGTTGCTGTTGCGTCGTTTCATCCCTACCCCTGATTGCAGCCCTGTTCTACTACTCGTGTATTATGTGGCTGCCATTAGTTAATGTTGTTACTAATGTCATTGTTGTTGGACAATTATGACGCTATTGTATGCGTAGTGCATGGCTACGTATTTGGGCTGTTGGTTAGTGATTACTAATGTAATGGCTTCTACTTACTTGTTTAGTTGTTAAGTTAATAGTAGGAATTTTTGTAATGCTTAGTTGATTAATTTAATGGTAGGAATTGTTATGTTATTTGCATTGAGATTGTAGTCATGGACGAAGCTAGGAATTTTTGTGCCCCCTGGGCTAATTTTTATTTTATCGATATATACTCATTCATTAGGGCTTACCAATATGTCAATGTTTTTTTTTTATATTTAATAGGTTTTTTTAGAGAATATAAAACATACTTATTGAATTATTGAATTATGTATTACTTTTTTTCTAACAAATTTACTCGATATTAATAAAGCAATCTTGATACTAGCTTAAATAATGAAACAAAACAGAAGGTTTAAATGATAATCTAAACAAATGAAACAAATTGTTAAAAACTCAAAACTCAAAAAATAATCTTAAAATGCAGCTTACCATCATTGATCCCCTTGACCTCTTGCAGAAGAGGATGTACTTACCCAGTTAACCATCTAGCACTATGGCATGAATCTTATTGTTGATTATTCAACTTATCTATTACTTGTGCTTAGAAAGCTAGCCTGGGCAGTGGCCCGCCCGACCCAGGCATAGCTTCCTCTTTGACTTTAGTGCTTAGTTGTTAATTTAATGGTGGGAATTTTATTATAATTTGTTTTGAGAGTTGTGCCACTTAGCTAGTAAAATGGGTTTGAATTTGTAGTTGCATACTAATTTTGGTCGAAATTGGTAACTTGTAAATCTGTATGTACTCGATGATTAAATGAACTTTTCAACGAGTAGCATAGACTTAGTTTGCTTCTTGTTGGGATTAGTTGTTACGGCCTTTGCATAATTAATGGCCTCTATGTTAATACCTTGTATTGATGAGTATTGGAGTATGCCTTGGGTAATGGCCTCTGAGTCTAATACGTGAGTGTTTGTCTCGTATCAGGACATGCCTTAAGTAACGGCCTCTGAGTCCGGTATGTGTTTGTTTGTCTTGTTCGGGACATGCCTTAAGAAATGGCCTCTGAGTCCGGATGCGTTATTGATGTGATCGTGTCAAAACATGCCTTAAGTAATGGCCTCTGAGTGTGACAAGTAGAGTGGTTATGCATTGGGGTAGCTACGGTTGTTGAAGCCGTGCCTGATGTGTGATTGCTTGGTATTGAAGTATGCCTTGAGTAATGGCTTCTGAGTTCAATACCTTGTTTGTAGTATTTGGACATGTCTTGAGTAATGACATCTGAGCCTTATACTTGTGTTTGTATTTAGTCATGCCGTGAGTAATGACCTCTGAACTAGATATTGAGTTGAATGTTTGTATTTAGTCATGTCTTGAGTAATAACCTCTGAACTAGATATTGAGCTGAATGTTTGTAATTAGTCATGTCTTGAGTACTGACCTCTGAACTAGATATTGAGTCGAATGTTTGTATTTAGTCATGTCTTGAGTAATGACATCTGAACTAGATATTGAGTTGTATGTTTGTATTTAGTCATGTCTTGAGTGATGACCTCTAAACTAGATATTGAGTTGTATGTTTGTGTGTAGTCATGTTTTAAGTGATGGCCTCTGAACTAAATGTTGAGCTAAGTAAATTGATATGCTTATTAATAAGTATATTTGAGATTGAATATAATATGGTTAAGTAAAGTATATGGTTTATTCATAGCTTATTATAATGATGTATGAAGCTGTCCTTCACATGATATTCATTTACGTTGGAGAATGTTTATGTGAATAACGTGTTTTATCTGTCTACGTGTTTATTGACAATAAGTGACTGTGAGGACCTCTAGTTGCTCCCCACTTACTGTGGTGTACATATTTTCATGTATGTAGGTTGGTGTTGCGATGGAGATTCGTGAGAGCTAGCGAGCGATGCAGCGCATCGACATGACATTACCTTATCGTTTAGCTAAACTCCTTACTTTAAGTTTTGATATACTCTTGGGATATACTATCCCGGTTTCCTAAAGTTGTATATAACTTATAAACTTATCTATCGTTTTATCTTCCACATTTTACTTAAGTAACTCACCTCGCATGTTTATAATCATGTCAAAAAGTTTAATTTCACGCATTTTTCCGCATATTGTGTGTTTATTATTCCGCATTCGTGAGCTGCAGTATTAGTAAAAAATATAGTTGTTTAATCTTTCTACTCCTTTGTTTTCGCTTCTTTCAAGGCATCGAAGCATTGATCCTTCTTTAATCTTCACCACCATGACAATAGAAGAAACACAAGGAGTAGGAACCTTCATCGAAACACAAGAAGTAAAAACACTCACCAAAAACGAATCAAAATATGAGCACATACCACCTTCCTCACCTTTATATCTTTATACAAGTGAGAGCCCAAATTTAGCTTAACCTAAATGTAAAGGGAGAAGTTGCAGATGCAGCCATGACGATGCAAATAACAGGGGGGACAAGTCGTGGTCGTAGTGATGTTACAGGAATAATCAGATGTACACACTGCAATACGTTGCGGCATACGAAAAACAAGTGTTAGGAAAAATTGGGCATCCAGGGAAGAGGAGGTGGTCGAGGCAGACATGGAGGCAGAGGTCACGGTGGTAGAGGTCGTGCTGGACTGAACCAACAGGCTCACACAACAATTGTCAGTGAAGATGAGAATCAAGCAGTTGGCTTTACGCCAAAAGAGATGACTCCATTAAGAACTCTTCTTAGAAATAAGACAGAAGGTAGTCACAAAGTTGCGGTATATGTACGATATTCGATATGGTTATTGGTTACTCGATAGCGGATGCTCACACCACATGACATGTAGACATGATTTGCTCGATGGTGTTTGGCAAGGAAAAATTTCTACCGTGAATTTACCTGATGGGTCACAAATTGTAGCACGGGAACATGGAAGAGTAACATTAAGTGATGATTTTACACTTAAAGATGTCTTTTTTGGCCCATCTTTAACCTGTGATTTAATTTTGATACACCAACTAATTACATAGAACAATTGTGTTGTGACTTTTTATAATGATCATTGTTTTATATAGGACCAATCTACGAGGATGAAGATTGGACGGCGTGAGCATATTGACGGGGTCTATTATTTCATGGTTGAACGAGGACATACGGTGGCGCAGGCAAGCATGAATACTGATTCTCAACTGTGGCACAAAAGACTCGGGCACCCAGCTAGCAGTAGTTTACCTCTTTTCTCGAATTTAGCTAGTTTTAATTCGTCTTGGAATTCTAATATTATTTGTGACCCGTGTTGTCGGGCCAAACAAACTCGTTCGGTTTTAAAATATAATAATAAGATAAGTACAAAAATTGTTTGCTCTCATAGATTGTGACATTTGGGGATCGTATCACACAAAGAGTTTATCGGGAGAACATTGTTTTCTCACTATTGTTGGTGACAGAAGTAGACATGTTTGGGTTCGATTAATGCGAGATAAGAGGGAAATAAACCAAAATGATTAATTTTTGTAACATGACCAAGACTCAATTTGGGAAAGAGGTTAAAGTAGTACAAAGCAATAATGTGATGGAATTTTTGTCGAAAAGTATGAAGGATTATTACAATGAACATAGTATAATCTTTTAAACTAGCCAAGTAGACACACCACAACAAAATGGTAGGGTGGAACGGAAACGTAGGCATATTCTAGAAAAAGCGAGAGCTCTTCGTTTCCAAGGTAACTTACCTATTGATTTTTGGAAGGATGTGTGCTAACTGATGCGTACTTGATAAATAGGACATCTACCCGATTACTTGGAGGACAAACTCCTTATGAAATTTTGTATGAAAAACAGCCCAGTTTTGATCACATTTGAGTTTGTGGATTATTAGGAGCCACACTTGTTCAGCCTTCCATTTACGAGGTACTCTAAGATACGTTAGATGGTAGTCCGACCACAAACATCTAACTTATACCAAATGAAAATATCAGTTTCTTCAAGAGACATAATATCTGTAGCCTATAACCAACGCATTGTTTAGATACCAGTCACAACTCACAACACAGAAGGACACAATATTCCAATGCTGCTCAAAGATCAAGTTCACCCAAACAAAACTGAAATGTTGAGCTCATCAACCTTTTCAATTTATGAGTTAGAGACTCTTCTATTGATTCAACTCACAACACCTAAAGACGCAATATTGCAATGTTACCCAAAGACCAAGTGTATCACTCATCCAACTAAAAATTCTCAAATAAGCCTTACCATTGTCATCATCATATTTGATTGGAAGGTTGTGTATAATACAAGTAATATGATGAACATAGCGGATATTTGACTGTGATTCGGCGGGTTTAGAAGAAAATGATGCCATGGTTTTCAAAGTATAATATTTTTAATTAAATTGTAGGCTGTATAATTAATTGAATTTTGAATGGATGGATATGTTAATTAATCACATTGTAAGTGATATTTATAGAGAAGTATGTAATAATCCCGGCAACACTCGGCAACCATGCAATAGTTCATTCCCAGACAAATATGCAACAATTCATTCCTAGACAAATATGCAGTGGGTCTTTCTAGGTAAACATGCAATGGTTAATATTAAACATTAACGTTTTACAACGGTTATATTTAAAATAGTGAACAATAAATAACCATGGATACAAAAGACCCGTAATCAAACATATAACAACGGGTACCACAACTCGTTATTATTTGATATTTACCAACAGTGTTTGAAAAGCCGTGTTCTTATCTTAATAACGGTTTTTTCAACAACCGTTGTCAAATTTGAATGACAACGGTTTGCATGAGAAACCGTTATTGTTATATGACGGTTTAGGTTTCCGCCAATATTTGGACAACGATAATATAAGTGTCGTTATTTGTATGCATGAGTCCGTCAAGATATGCTCGTTATTGATGGGCAGATTTGGCGTAGTTATATATTATTTATACCGCTTTACAATGCATTCTATATCGTAATTATTTCGGCTTAATATGATCAAATGCATTTTATACTCCCATTACAATGCATTCTATATTGTTATTTGTACCTCATTATCATTTTGATGCGTCGTAAGGTGGATCTTTTATAGGGTACCTTATTGATGACTGGTCGGATAAGCCTTGTTTTAGGGTCTTCCTTATTGTGACGGCATATCGGCATAACTTGGCTTTCTTGCATATTTTCTGGGGTTCTTTTTCATTTACTTATCTTTTCGGGCCATAGCGACCATGTAGATACTGGACTTAAGGAGCGCCATTTTGTATCTTGTAGGGTCGGTTGCTGTATGAGGGGCGCATTTGCGTGGAAAAATGAAGGATAGGTGTCACCCTCAAAATGTTATAAATATTTGGTTATTGATTCTTATTAGTAGCATTATTCTTCAATTGGCTAAATGGTTGGAGCTTCACGTTCTAAACAAAACCACCCGAGATTATTATTATTATTATTATTATTATTATTATTATTATTATTATTATTATAACGCGGGATTTTATTAAAACCGGAAAGAAGGATTACATGAAATTTGTGGGCACCCTTGAAACTAGCTGGGCGCCCACTCCCTTAGCAATAGCAAAACTAAGGCGAGAAAAAATAAAAGCAGCGTTCCGCGAGCCGGCATCCTGGGACACAGAAAACTTCTGAATCCGCTTAAGCAAAGAAACAGCCTCTTCCCCTAATTCCCCCAAAGAAGAGAAGGAGAAAGGCAAGAAGCCATAACCATGCACCGCGCACAAGTCCCTGTACTTGGCGCACTTCCTCCTAGCAGCATCTACCACCACCCCTCCGGGCACAAAATTAGCCAGGCCTGACTGAGTCAAAGGAGAAGACCCAACCAAATCCACACAAACATCACGCCCCCTGTCCCAAGAATAGAGCAGCAAATCAGCAGGCCGCAAAGATTATTATTATTATTATTATTATTATTATTATTTTTGATGACGAGGGGTTTAATCCCCCCGGGCCCATGCATTCCCGCACCACCACATGGACCATGTAAGCCACCCCCTTCGGGAGCTGCAGTGGCCAAGTGGTCATCGCCCCAGCTTGTAATCGAACCTGAGACCTATCAACTCGTACATTTTTGCAAGCTTTAAAGTTTAACTCAGTTACTATTGGACTAACACCACTTGGTTTATTATTTATTATATATTATTATTATTATTATTATTATTATTATTATTATTATTATTATTATTATTGTTATTCAGTTAATGAAGTCGGTTCATATCTCTTCAGTTCAATTTGTCTTCTTTCAATTCAGTTTAGCTAACGTTATATTTATTTAATTATGCTCACTTCAGTTGGGTCCATTAAACTTTTTCAGTTCAGTAGTTCGGTGACTTTAGGTCCAAAAAGAATACAGTAGTTTGGCGACTTTAGGTCCAAAAAGAATAAGATCTAACTAATATTTCACGTATATTAATATTTTATTTATCTTATTTAAGTCTTTATAAAAGATCTTTGAGTTATCATGTCATAGTTGGTAGAGGTGTTCATCTAGAATATGTAGGTTCAAATCCTTGCAGAAATGCAGGAATTGAGAGGTCTCAGGTTCGATTACCAATTGAGACGATGACTACTTGGCCACTGCAGCTCCCAAAGGACGTGGCTTACGTGGTCCATGTAATAATGCAGAAATGCATAGACTCGGGGAATCAAACCAAATAAATGTGAACAAACTACTTGAACAGAAGCATTACTGTAAAACCAACTCAAAAAGCTTTAAAATTTAGCTTCTTAAATCTTAAATTTATCTACGAGTTGAACATACATGTCACTTTACATTTTACATTACTCTCCAATTGTCAATGTGCCATCCTCACGTCGAGACGGAGTAGTGCGGACGTACATACTAGGCCCTAACTATCTAGCTATTGACTTCATGAGTTACCACACATATATTTACACAACTTGTACATGTAAAGATAACCCAATCACCTAAGCACATACACACTTATCTACCCATTTACTTTACAATTCCCAAAATACCCTTGAGGTCACCTATAAATATCCCATACGCAACCCTTACACTTCTCATCCCAAAGCAATAAACACATATATCCTTAACCAAACCATAAAAAACCCTTACAAACCTCTCATCCACAACAAAAATGGCCACCTCCAAACCCATTGCACCCATTTTTATCCTACTCAACCTAGCCATGTTCACCTTCGTGTCCACCAACGCAGCGTGCCCTAACCTGAGTGCATGCCTGAACATAGCCAATAACCTGGCGAACGTTCAGACAGGCAGCCAAGCGACCTCTAACTGTTGTCAACTGATTGGTGGACTTGTCGGAGTTGATGCAACTGCATGCCTCTGCACCAGCCTCCAGAACACCCTTCTCGGAAGTCTCCTAGCTTCCGTCCTTAATCTCACTAGTGACCTCCCTCTATTTGGTGGTATCCCTCTACTTGGTGGCCTTCTTCCTCTTCTTGGCAATCTCCCAATCATTGGTAGCCTTACCTCAAGTGTTCTTAACCAGGAGATTCAAGCCCTTGTTAATGCTTGTGGTTTAAATGCTACCAACTTCAAATGTTCTACTTAATAAGAACGTACGTGCATGATGCGCTGCATGGTTAGCAGTGCATAAGTGTACGTGCAAAACAAAATATTCTCCCAACTAATAGTTCTAATAATATATAATAGATACCATTTTATTTGGGTAGGATGTAATGGGATTTCTACCATGCTTTCTTAAGATAATTATATATATGTGTAATATAATATGGGTGTTTATACTTTGTTTTTAAGAATAAAATTGTACACAAATTATATATAAGTTGATGTTCAAGTGTTTTCCAATGCTTACAATTGTTGCAAATAATAAGAATTTGTGTATTTAACACAACTGTACGTACGGGCAAATTCAGGATTAAATGTTTGGGCCTTGCCGCCTTGAGGTTAACGAGAATCAAACTCACTTCACTAGGTTATAAAACAAAGCATTTACCATTGAACCATAAGATATTGTTATACATTTAATTGGTTATTATATATTTATGTGATATTCAACAATATTTGGAGCAACAAAAATCTGTCTTTTACATCATTTTTTTTAAGTTTAGGGGTAGCGGCCGACATCCCTTACTACTATGTAGATTAGCGCCTGACCGTACGTATTGGTATTTGACGTGTCCTTCAATTACTAACGGCTAAAAGATAGCATTGTCTCATCTAAACAAGAGCTTAACAAAAAAAATCATACAACAGTTAGTTTATCTTCACTCATCCAACAAAGCATACATTTCATATGTGAGTAGTGATATGTCCATCAATTTAACAAAAAGACGAGTGAATTCAATTGCTAAACGACAATTACCCTAAAAAAGATTTCTCCAAATATATTATGCGTCTGTATACATAGTTGTTGAAATATGTTTAATTAACGAAAGAAAGACGATAAACAATTTGTTTATCGAATTTGTTACGTTTTGTTTCACATAGAAGAACAAGTAGCTATACTAGTCCCTAATTATTAAAGCAAGGAACTACTCCTTCTATTGTCAATTGATTTAGAGTAAACCCCTTAAGCTTTATTGAATTTAACAATCTTGAATGTCATAGTTACTCTCATATGAGGTCCGATACTTCTATTATCGAATTACAGTACAGTTAACAATGCGAGGTACCTGTATGGCTGTATTGAGTACTTCCATTCTTGAATTACACTTAACAATACGAGCGTCTCTTACCTCGGACTACCACTACAACTCGTAATACTCAAATACCATTATACCCAAGGTGATTATGTAATGATGTTTTTTAGTGACTAACACAAAAACTAACAACCGTGAATCTAAGTCTCCAAGGATAACATTGTGGGTAAGACTCATTAAAATGTTAAAACTCTCTCACATCAACTTTCCACTAATTTTTATTATTATTCTATTGTTCAAATCCACTTCAGATTCAGCTCAGACTTTATACATTAACCTTCAACACACCTCAGACTCTACTTTTTCACTATACTTTTCTTATAGGATTTTCGATAAAAAGGAAAATAATACTCCCTCCGATATTTTTTTTTGTTCCTTTTTTTCATTTTAACACAAGAAATAAAGCAATCACTTTGGACCACACAATGCATATGACCCCACATGAAATTGATTTTGGATCACACAATGTTGTCTAAAAGACGAAAGAGGGAATATCAATGTTATTAGACCAAAATGGAAAGACGAATAACACAGAAAATTGGAAGGAGTAATACTTCAACAAATGGTAATCATTTATTGGTTGTCATTTATAAAACAGTGGGGTTAAGACTTTCGTAGACTCTTAAGTTGAGTCTTGGATTTTCAGGACTTTACTCAAGACTTTGTCAAAACTCTACTTAAGACTTTATCAGGACTTGAGTAGATTATTGCCGTTCTTGAGGAAGTCTTATCTCAAGGCTGATATGAGTCTTCCAAAGTATAGATTCGCTAAGTCACAAACGAAATAAGTTCAAAAATAGACGAAATAAGTCACTAAAAACATAGTTTGGGAGCAATCTTATCAATATAAATACAATAACATTTTAAGCAATTTCGTGAAGCCATGTCATTAAATAAGTTTTTTTTTATTTTTTTCTAAACAATAAAGATGGGACCCACGGCTAAGAAAATTCAGTTTATTATTAAAAAAACCGTCAATGTTTAGTTTCGTACGTAAAATTTATGTTTATGTTTTGAACGTAAATATTACTTCGTGATAAATAACGATTTATGAATAATTTATATCAATTTTTTCCTTTTCATATTTACATCTAATAAAAATGTTACATTAATTTTAGATTGGAAATCTAGAGATTTAACAAAGTTATAATTTATTAGATAATTTATATATTGATTCTCTAACTTTACTATGTATATTTAACAAAATTACGTAATTTTAATAGATAATTAATCCAGTCTCTAACTTTATTACATATATATCAAACGTAATTACAAGATTAAAAAAATCAATATTTATAACTTTATTAGGTAATTATGTGAAATTTTATTTTCGTAATTCATAACTTTAATCCCGTGCAATTTTGCACGTGTTAAAACTAGTTTTAGTAAATGCAATTTAAGGGAGTAATTTTAGGAAAAAAATTCGAAAGGGAGTAATTTTAAAATTTTTGATTTCAAAAGGGAGTAAAATCTAATTTATTACTCTTCTTTTGATTTAGAGTTTTTTTTGCCAGAAACTACTTTATATTTATACTCATTTGTGAACCACTACTCTACTTTAGTTTTACATTTTTTTTGTTAAAACCTACCAAAAATAAGACACATGCCACTTTAGTCGAATTTTCGATGATGATCTGGTTTTGTCACGTGTGAGGCTCCAAATTTCCCTTCAAATGAAAATACTATTTCAGTCAATTTTTCTCACCCATATTATTCCTTAATTCTTCGATCAATTTCTCAAGCTTCTTCCAATTAAGCTCTCATAGAATCTCTTCAAGCTCTTTGAGTGTTTGTCGGAATTCACTTTTCAAGCTTCTATTTTCATTCAACAAACTATTGGTTATAGTTCTTTGTTAATTAGTCTCTCTCCATCGACCCACATAACCGCAACCACGTATATTGGAATCGGGCTTGTATAATTTGTAAGTAACATACTTTCTTCCTGGATTTTAAAGTGTCTAACAATTTGTTGGAAAGAAACTTGAAGAGATGGAAGAATTAAGAAATTAAATGGGAGGGAAAAATTTCATAAAAGAGTGTAGGGTCACCAAAAATTCAACTAAAGTGGTCTAAGTCTTATTTTTTTTAGGTGTTAATCAAACAATAAAATACAAGGTAGTTGAAACCAAAAAAAATAAAGTAAGGTAGTTGTTCAGAAATGGGCAAAAATATAAGGAAAATTTAACAAATATAATCCAACTATCACTCCTCTCCTCAAAATAATCTCAACTATCAATATTCCCGCAATAATCTCAACTTTCATAACATCCTTCTCAAAATAGTTTAGTGTGACTCGTAAGTCTTAAGAAAGGTTATAATTATTGCGGAAATATTAATAATTGAGATTATTTTAAGAAGAAGAGTGATAGTTGGGATTTTTTGAGAAGGGTGATATGAAAGTTGGGATTACTGCGGGAATATTGATAGTTGGGATTATTCTGAGAAGAAGAGTGATAGTTGGGATTATATTTGTTAAATCTTCCTAAATATAAGGTAATTTCGGACAAAAAAACCCTTTAATTTATTATTATCATTTTTGTTAAAATTAATTAATTAGTGTTAAGTCTTTAAATTAACCTTGGACACTAATTAGTTTGAAAATTAAATTTTAATGGAGATAAACCAAAATGCCTAAGGTATTTACAAATATTTCGGTTGTTGCTCAATTTTAATAACAATCGGTGTCCTCATCTCATTTGTGTCAAGTAAAAAATATTTTATGTCTAATTTTTTAGAAAAATAAAAGAAAACTAGCTAGATTATGCACAATAGGATCAATCTATCTCATTCTTCTTTATAAAAAAAAAAAGAAAAATAAGTTATTTGTCAATACCTGTAAAGGATAGAGCATGAAAGCTTATATAAGATGATAATCTCACATTTCAATTTGTATGAACAAGAGTTAGCTCAAGTGGTAAGAACGCCCTTACCCTAATAATGAAGTTAGGGTTCAATTTTCTTACGCGATTTAGTGCGTTCATTTGAAAAAAAAATTGTATGGAAAAGAATAGAACAATAAAAGGTAATCATTATAAAAGATCGTCCCATAATTGTTGAAGAACCACTACCTTTTGATGTTAGTGCTCCAAAATATTTCTTCCTGAAAAGTTTACATTTATGTAGATAATCATGAATATTCATGATTGCTTGATCATTAGATTTCTTATGAAATTGGTTTGAATGTCGCACATTGCTAGATTTATGTCAATTGCCTAGTAGTTCAATAGTAGTAGTAGTGGGGAACCGGGGGATAGCATCCCCAAGCTACGCTAAAGATAATATTAGTACGTAGTCGGCTTATGAAGCCCCGGTCGTCAATTAGGACAATAGTAGTTGAACGATGTAGAAAAGTGACCAAGACTGCCGATATTGTGTGTATGATAGGTTGTATATTCGTATCCCTTTTCAATTATATAACTTTATCATGTAATATTTTTTTTAAAGAAAAGAAAGGAGGATCACCTAATTCGGTTTGATGACTTTTATCACCCGTGTTATAAAGAATAACCATATTTTTTTGTATTAGTTTATTTGTTTGTATTTTTAACTTGTTTAGTTGGATAAATACTGATTTAGGGGTTTGTAATGCCCGTCATTTATGTTGAACCTAAATATAAGTATGTAACAAAACCTTATGTAATTATTTTATTTATAAAAGCTCATCATTGTGATAAAAGACGGTTTTTAAATAAACAAAAATCTAGAAGTATAATTCAAAGGCATGAGTATTTAATTGTACTTGATAAACACAAATACTGACAAAGCTTGTTTTTCTTATTCCATCCATATTGTTTATATAGTACAATAGAAATAGTAGGGCTTGTAAGGCACACGGCCCAAGGCATACAAATATGGACTCATGGGCTACATATAATATAGTCTATTACCCCCGCTCAAGTTGGAGCATACGGATTGAAGGTGCCCAACTTGCCAACTAACAGCTGAAATTGAGCAACACCGAGAGATTTAGTGAGAACGTCAGCCAATTGAACGGAAGTCGAGACATGAGACGGGTTGATAAGGCCATCGCGAATAGCATCCCGAACAAAATGACAATCAATCTCGATGTGCTTGGTACGTTCATGAAACACCGGATTATGAGCAATGTGCAAAGCCGATTTGCTGTCACTAAACACATCAATTTTCTGGGCATGTGAGACGCCCAAGTCAGCCAAGAGGCTTTTAAGCCACTTAAGTTCACCAGTGATGGCACGAAGTGCTCGGTATTCGGCCTCAGCCGAGGACAAAGAGACAGTGGGCTGTTTCTTTGACTTCCACGCAACAGGAGAAGGACCAAGAAAAACGAGCCAACCCGAGATAGAGCGTCGAGATTCGGGGCATGCGGCCCAATCGGAGTCGCACCAACCAGTTAAGTGTAAGGAAGAATGAGATGACAAAAGGATACCTTGCCCGGGTGTACCCTTTAAATATCGGACAGTACGAAGCGCAGCATTCCAGTGATCCTCACGAGGTGTGCTCATAAATTGAGATAAAATGTGAATAGTATATGAGAGGTCCGGACGAGTCACAGCTAAATAGACAAGGCGACCAACAAGCCGCCGGTACCGTTCTGGATCTTGGAGCAGCGGGCTCGCATTGCGCCCAAGATGATGGTGTTGTTCCAGGGGGGTGAGTGCCGGTTTACAACCAAGAAGACCAACCTCTGACAAAATATCCAATGCGTATTTGCGTTGACACAGAAATATGCCATCGGCATTTCGGGCGACCTCAATACCAAGAAAATATTTCAAATCCCCTAAGTCCTTCATATGAAAACATTTGTGTAGGTAGTCTTTGAAAGCAGCAAGAGCAGGTAAGTCATTGCCAGAGACAATTAAGTCATCCACATAGACCAACACACTGAGTCGGACCGTGTCTTTCACATAGGTAAATAAAGAGTAATCACAATAACTTTGAGAAAACCCATACCGTGTCAAGGCAGTCCCAAGCTTCGCAAACCAACACCGAGGGGCCTGTTTGAGGCCGTATAGCGATTTTTTCAGACGGCAAACCAGACCCGGTTGAGGAGCTTTAAAGCCGGGGGGAAGACGCATGAACACCTCCTCCTCCAAGTCACCGTGAAGGAATGCATTGTGGACATCCATCTGATGTAAGTGCCAATGTTTCGCAGCTGCAACTGATAGGAAAGTACGTACAGTGGTCATTTTAGCAACTGGAGCAAACGTTTCATCATAGTCTACCCCCTCAGTTTGGTGATTACCGAACACAACCAAGCGAGCTTTAAATCGTTCAATGGTTGAATCAGACTTGTATTTGATTTTGTACAACCATTTGCTCCCGAGTGCTTTCTTTCCTGGAGGCAAAGTATCAAGCACCCATGTATCATTGGCAATAAGGGCTTGCATCTCATCGGCCATAGCCTGTCGCCACTCGGCATGCTGTATAGCGGTCTTAAAATTACGGGGCTCCGTGTGAGTAGTAAGAGCTGCCAAATAAGACTGATAGGGAGCAGAAAAATTCTGACATGTAAGATAATTAGTGAGAGGATACGGGGTACCTGACGAGGGAGGCGCGGTAAGAAGTCGAGAGGCCTGTGACGGACTACTATCATTGTCGGCGCTATCGTCACTATCCATATCAAGTACATAATCCCGGTAATTAGAATTTGGTACACGAACCCGCTGACCGCGGCCCAAGGGCTGGTGAACAGGAGAGTTAGGCGGCTGCTGAACAGGGGAGGTATTAGGTGGGTTTTCTCCCTCCGTATTCGGGTCAGGGGAAGAATTAGTGGCAGGGTAATTAGCTGCTGGGTTGTTGTCACATTCCCAATCAATATACACATCATTTCGTGGATTTTGCTCATCATTGGGGCCCCACCCGGTACCGGCAAACGGAAACGACTCCTCATAGAATTTGACATCGCGAGAAACAAAGAAGTCCTGGCTGTCAATATCATACAAATACCACCCTTTTTGTCCCGACGGATAACCCATAAAGACGCATTTTCGGCTTCGACTAGCAAATTTATCACCTTTTGATTTTTGATTGTAAGCAAAACATAGTGACCCAAAAATACGGAGCATGTCATAATTGGGCTTTTGGTGATATATACGCTCATACGGGGTTGAACCGTGAAGAACACGGGATGTTGTTCTATTTATAACGAAGGCAGCCGCGAGAATACATTCCCCCCAAAACTTGAGAGGCACACTACTTTGAAACCTTAGGGCCCGAGCAACATTTAGTATGTGTTGATGTTTTCTCTCCACTCGACCGTTTTGTTGGGGGGTACCAACACAAGATGACTGAAATAGAATTCCTTGCTCGGAAAAGTAGGGTTTTAAAGTGTGAAATTCCGTCCCATTATCGCTTCGTACAATTTTTATTTCAGCTGAGAATTGTCGTTTAAGCATAGCGATAAAAATTTTAAATTTTTTGAGGTACTTCTGTTTTCTGATTAAGTAAATATACCCATACTCCCCTTGAAAAATCGTCAACCAAAGTTAAAAAATAACGAGCCCCAGTCATAGACGGTACTTCATAGGGACCCCACAAGTCACAATGTATTAATTCAAAAGCACGAGAACTATTTTTATTACTTAAAGGAAAGCTACTACGAATGTGCTTAGCCCGATGACAAACCTCACACGGTTTTGAAAAAGAATGTGCTTTAGTACTTAAGAAGGGAAGTAATTTGAGAATTTGCTCGGATGGGTGTCCCAGCCTATTATGCCACAAGATAGATAAAGATGACCCTGTATCCACAGCATGAGCCTCAGAAGTACTTGTCCGAAGATAGTAGAGTCCGTCGAGCCTATCGCCTTTACCAATCTCCTCCCTCGTAACCCGGTCCTGTATGACACATAAGGAAGCATTAGTAACTACTTCACAATTCAATTTGTCACTTAATTGGGATGCTGAGATTAGATTACACGTGAGCTTTGGGACAAAGAGAACCGGATACAAATTTATTTTTGAAGTAAGTATTACACGTCCAACCATAGACGCATCAATTTTCGAGCCGTCGGGAAGACCGACACTACGACTTGGAACACGTGTGACATCGGAAAGCAGCGAAAAATTACCGGTAACATGATGTGAACATCCCGTATCAATTAACCACTTACCGGAATGGTCATGGGTAGGTGTGCCGTACACATTTACCAATGAAGCGGAAGCGGCAGGGGAATTGTCACCCACGGCAGGTTGCTGGGAATGCACAGAGTTGCTTGACTCAGCACGATTAACGTCACTACGATTACCATCATCCCGAGGCCGAGAGCCGACAACACTCCCGCGCCCTCCTCCGCGACCGCGACTGGATGAGCCACGACCTGAGCGCCGGCCTGTGTTTTTAAGTTCATAATACCAGTCGGGTATTTCACCCAACAAATCAAAGCACATAGTGTGATCGTGACCGGACCTCTTACAGTGAGTACAAAACAGTTTTTGACGCTCGCTACGTGTCATTTGAGACGGATATTTTGGCGGTAGGCGAGAGGTGGTATTAATAGCAAAACTAGCAATATCAGGGGTCGTTTCAGGCCCCTTACCGAGTCCACGGACCCGTTCTTCCTGGCATAACATATGAAAAGCACGAGCAACAGTAGGAAGCGGGGATTGGGCAAGAATAACAGACCGTAACGATGCATAATGGGTTGGTAACAGCCCCAACAGAAAAGAGTGTAGTCGTTCTGATTCGCGCCGATCAGAATGTTGTTTGGCGCTTGTACAGGCGTCGCAACAGTTGCACTCAATTATGGGTTGATATTTATCGAGGTCATCCCATAATTGACACAATTTTCCATAGTAAGCAGTAATCGTCATACCTTCTGTTTGTTGACATTCCCGGAGACTACTCAGAAGCTGTTGAATCCGGGAACCATCGACGACGCCGAATCGTTCCTTGAGTGCATCCCACATCTTCTTGGCGTTGTGAAATTTTGGTAAAAGTGAACGAACCTCTGGTGTGATCGTGGTCCGCATCCACGATACAATCATGGACTGAAGCGTGTCCCAGTCATCCTCTGTACATGGCGGCTTCGGGTCGGTAATAGTGCCATTAACGAATACAAACTTGCGTCGAGATTTTAGCGCAAGACTGACATCATGAGACCATTCATCGTAATTTTCAGTAGTGAGTCGAATAGAGGTGATCGAGTCACCGGGACGGTCTTGAGGACCAAGGTAATACGGGGAAGTCGGTTCAATTTTGGAACCGGAATTCTCGCCGATCGTCATAGCGACGGCTAGGGTTTTGCTTTTGATTATTTTAATTGTGTTTAAAGTAGTCTGATACCATGATAAACACAAATACTGACAAAGCTTGTTTTTCTTATTCCATCCATATTGTTTATATAGTACAATAGAAATAGTAGGGTTTGTAAGGCACACAGCCCAAGGCATACAAATATGGACTCATGGGCTACATATAATATAGTCTATTATCCAGACCCGTTGTTGAATTTAACATGGTATCAGAGCCCATGGCTAAAGACCTGGGATTCATGGGCCATAGTTTGCAGTCGGACGAGCAAAGAAAATTGCTCAGTTGAATATGTCCGGTCTGCGTTGATACTGGGCCAAGTTTACAGCTGGACGAGCAAGGTTGCTCAGTTGAATTTGTCCAGTCTGTGTGTAAGTGGACCTCACATGTGAGGGGGAGTGTGAAGAAACCCGATAAACCCACATGTGAGGATTGTCCCACATTGATAGAAGAGGAGAAGAATTATCACTATATAAGGCATGGAGTTACTCCCTCTATTGCCAATTGGTTTTAGAGTGGAACCCTCTTGGGTTTATATTGTGGACTCTTTCTCCTCCGTTCGGGTGTGGCCCAGACCCGTTGTTGAATTTAACAGTACTAGCCAAAATAGCTATTTTGTTTTCAAATTTTTTGTACGTTAATATATTTCGTTACACAACTAAAAATAAGTTGTTAATCTTTTTTTTTTATTTTTTTTTACAGCTGATTATGACGGGTTCATAACGTTGCCTTAGTTGTTAATCTTATATCTTGACAATTTCCATAATAACCAAGCAAATTAAAATAAAAATCATTCCAAAGAGATGGTGTGTCAATTGAAAAACACTCTCTCTTCATGGCCGTAACTAAATCATTAAGTTTCCCTTTTAACCGTTAATTTGTGACGTGTTTAGTATTACCCAAATGGGAAGAAAAGACAAAAATTAATTAAAATCCCTAAGAGTCACAAATAATTAGTTGTATATGTTTATATGGGTTTTACACTTCACACATTCTCATTGAAAACGGACACTATCCGTCACAAGCTGAAGACGGATAATGCCCCTCTCATAATGTGCAAGTGACAACATTCATGGGTGCTTCATTTACCCCCATTTGTCCTCCCACTTACTTTCTTGTGAGAGCGAATTATCCATCTTTAGCTTGTGACTAGGGATGGTAGTGGATCGGGTACCCAACCCAGACCTTTAGGGTCTGACCCTAACGGGTCGGGTATGAGTTTGAATTTTTGAGACCCACTTGAGTATGGGTCGGGTATGAGTCTTATATAAAAATTTCGGGTCCGGGTCTTTGTCTTGGGACGCTACCCTATCCTAAGACCCTTATATTTATCAAAAAAAAGAAAAACAAAAACAAAAAAACACACATACGAACGTCAATAATCCAAATAATACACACAAACAGATGACCCTTATTAGTTATCATTAATATACTATACGCATATCCAAGTAACCATTAAGAATAACGAGGAAATTGATGCAAATTATGAGTTTGGTTACGGTAAATGATATAATTTAGGGTCGGGTACGGGTAATGATCCAAATAACCAAGACTTTGTAATACTTTAATCAAAACTTTTTAATTTAATTCGAACTTTGGTACATTTTATTGAATGACTCGTTAAGAAAAATTGGACCCTAAGGTAGACCCTACCCGGACCCGGACCCATTAGGGTCGGGTATGGGTCCATTAATTTCAGACCCTTTAGGGTCTGGGTCGGGTATGGGTCTAAAGTTTTTTACTTCGGGTCGGGTCGAGTCTTGTCGGACTCTATCCAGACCCTACCCATTGTCATCCCTACTTGTGACGGAGAGTATCTGACTATCTGTCACAACTCACAAGCAAGACACACCGTTTACACTTTTACTTAAACCCTCACAACCTTATATTCCCTTAAATTCAGAGTGTTTGTTTTTTGGTTTGGACATTAAAAATAAGGAAATAATTTAAGACCATCTAAATTTTTTTACGCCATATTAAATTAATTTTAGACCACAAAGAACTTACTAAAATGGAAATTAAGAACATACCCTCATTTGTTACAAACGCTCTAAATTGGAGGGAGTAATAGATATGCTCAAGGATAATTTGGTAATTAAATAGAGAAGTTTGGTATCCTTTTGGCTTATACGGAGTATGGATCTTCAAAATGCAACTTGTACGGTCAAAAGATTTTGCATGATTTACTAAATTCAATCACAAATTGGCCTCCTAGGCTCCTAGTCCCCGGCCACATTCTTTTAGACGGGGCCTTGGCTATTCTAATACTAATAGTCGCGCATGCAATCTTTCGCTATACTCACATCTTAGCTTAATTGGTCAAATTAATTGCAGTAGTTTTTTTTACGACAGTATTTTTTTTTTTATAAAATGTCACTATTTTGTGGTAAAAAGTGACCATCTTTTGATAAATAGTGACTATTTCTGCACAAATAGGATCCTACACCCAGATGTATAGAAGCATGGTACATCAGGCCCACCTGAAATATAATTTTCTAATTTTTTATTAGAGCCCAATACAAAATAAATATTTAATTATCAATCAACGTAAACATTTTTTAATTCTCTCTTGACGACAGTCACAACAAATTTCTCTCCCACCAAAATTTGATTCGAAGATGGCAGAAGGGCAGCGATTAGTATGTTCAACAAGGCGGAAAAATGCATCGAATAATATTTCATTGAACGAGAAGCAATTTGCATCGACATCAAGAAGGAAAAACGCATCACACAATACTAATTTGAGGTAAATATTTACATCAATCATAACCCTAATGAATATTTACATACACCAATCATAACCCTAATGAATATATTTAGAGTAAATTTTCTGACCCCAAAGCATTTAACAAATGAATATTTACGATAAGAATATGATCTAACGTAAAAAGAATACGAGCTAATAGAAAAAGAATATGAGCTAATATTAGAAGAATACGAGCTAATATAGAAAATAACGAGTTATTAAAACAAGAATACGAGCTAATATTAAAAGAATACGAGCTAATATAAAAAAAATTATGAGTTATTAAGATAAGAATATGAGTTATTGATATAAGAATACGAGCTATTAAGATAAGAATACGCGCTATTAATATAAGAATATGAGCTAATGTAAAAAGAATGCGAGTTTAAGAAAATCACAAACTTAAAAAACACGAGAACAAAAGAATGCAATTTATTACCCTAAGAATACGAGCTAATATTAAAAGAATACGAGCTAATATTAAAAGAATACGAGCTAATATAAAATATGAATACGAGATATTGAGATAAGAATACGAGCTATTAATATAAGAATATGAGCTAATGTAAAAAGAATGCGAGTTTAAGAAAGTCACAAACTAAAAAAATACGAGCACAAAAGCATGCAAGTTATTACCTAAGAATACGAGCTAATATTAAAAGAATACGAGCTAATATTAAAAGAATACGAGCTAATATAAAAAACTACGAGTCACTAAGATAAGAATACGAATTATTAATATAAAAAAAATGAGTTATTAAGATAAGAATACGAGCTATTAATATAAGAATACGAGCTATTATTATAAGAATACGAGCTATTAATATAAGATTACGAGCTAATGTAAAAAAGAATATGGACTATAAAATAAAAAAATAAAAAATTACCTTGACATAATAATTATTCATGATGGATGAAGATCAGTTAGAAAAATAGGGAAGAAGTTACATTAAAAAAAAAAAAAAAAAAAAAAAAAAAAAAAAAAAAAAAGTGGAGAAGAATGAGATTACTGACTTTTTTTTCAAAAATAATTAAGAAAATGACTAAAATAACCCCGGATGTACAATAGCATTGTACATCTGGTGGTATAGTCAAGGAACTGCTATTTCTGAAAAATATTAAACAAAAAAATGGTCATTATTTAATCAAAAGTAATCATTATTTATCAAAATATGATCATTTTTCTACTACTAACATGTGCGACCGTTGTAAAGTAGAATTTGTGAACCGAAAGTAATTTTTATGGTCTTTTGTTAAAATAATTACGGAGTATTTGTCAAAAAAGTTGTTTCATCAAAATATTAAACAAAGTTTTATATCTATCTTTTAAGGTTTGTTAGGAATATAGGTCTATTATATTACTGTATTCTGTATTAGCCCATATAAGCCCAACTATGTAACTATATAAGCTATTGACAAAATTAATAAGAAACACAAGTTCCCCTTATATCGTCTTAACATGGTATCAAGGATTCCTTCAAAAACAAAAACCTTATTTTTTACTCTAATCCAGTCACCACGAAAATCATCAATCATGTCTCCATGGCTGGCGACGAACTGATCTCCGAGCCACCAAAGCTCGATTTTTACATTCCTTACTATCTGGGGGTCACGATGTTCCAGCGCTAAGGTTTCTAACGTTGTTTTGCGTCGTGATAACTATGACGATTGTGTTGGAGCTAGTATCCTCCACAGTTAGTGTGACAACATGAATAAATCTCTTAAAGGTTCACATGGTATACTTTGTATTTTAATCAGTTGATTCACGTTTATCAGATCAATAACGGTTGACTTGCTAGAAGTTTGACGTTATTGTCATACAGATGGCGGTAATCAACTGGTCCCTAAAAGTCACACCTAAAGGAAGTAATCTAAGAGATATAATTAAATGAAAATATAATCATATTGATACCTTCTACGACTAAACGGTTAGTAATGTAATGATGATGAGATTATTTAATACTGATTAAATAATATTAGCTGAGACGAATTAAAATGTTAATTTGTAATTAAATATAAAATATTATTGACACGGCTGTCGCAACCCTGTCAAAGATAAAACCTAACTGGTCTCAACTAAATGTAGTAAAGGTAGTCGGGTATTGTATCCACAGAGAGATGGGCATTCTATAGTCTAATAAGTCCGTCTGAAGTAACCGGTTCAGGGGGTTGTTTGATTTTGAATTCTAAAAACTAATAGGAAAAAGGGAAAGAAAAAAACGAGTAAAGAAGCACTAGGATTGTCGGTTCACCATGGCTACTAAAGTCTGAAATTACAGTCACAAGACACCCTAAACTTGGTATGTGGGTAATGAAAAGGTCCTTCCGGTCCGCTATTCGCCCTAAGACTATACTAACTTGGCTTCCGCCCTAATTAGCACGATCCTAATAATCGTCGCAGAACTACCCCTATCCCAATCTTCCGATCCAGGCCAAGGGGGTTTCTATACAGTCAATTGGATGCGTCTACTCAAACAATTAACAGCTATAAAATGCGACGGATACATACAAACCAAATTACGGGTATCCTAAACTAATAACTCGTCCTACGCCATGGCTACCCTAAATCCTAGTGGGAAAATTAGCTACACATGATAATTGTAAGAACGATTACAACTATGGAATGAATAATTAACGACATTACAGAAAATGAGAAAGAATTGAAAAGAGAGCAAAAGGATAGAAATACTGAAATAGAGTAGTAACAAGAGTAAGGAAAAACGAAAAATTCGATTCGAGTACAAGAGAAAAAGAAGCGAAATTCTAATCTAAAAATGAGAATAAAAAGTAGCAGTAGTTTTCTGTATTTGTGAATGTGAGGGTGATAATCTTTGTTCTGTCGAAATGTTTTATTTATAAAACAATTCAAACAGAAACCGACGCCTTAATGCAACTAAACAATCAAAAAATTAAACTTCTCGATCGAGAACAAAAAGCTCTCGATCGAGAAGAATGAGTACCAAAACCTCTCGATCGAGAAGAAAAGCTCTCGATCGAGAAGATTAAGAACCAAAATCTCTCGATCGAGAATAAAAGCTCTCGATCGAGCAACTAAAGCTCTCGATCGAGCAACTAAAGTTCTCGATCGAGCACTTCTCAGCGCATATTTCCTGCACTGCGCACTAAACTTCAAATGGCTGTCATTTCTTCGTTGCTTGCTAAAATAAAGCATTCTTGGCGACGTTGGAAATCTAAGAAGATAATCTTTCACCTCCAATTGGAATCACCTGATTATCTGTTGTAGAACGCGAGATATGGCTCCTCAAAGTATGAACTAGCAAATTGAAGCTCTTCCCTTGCTTGATAGACTTTGTCGCTTCTATGCGCATCTCAAAATGGTAGTAACAAGCTCCAACTCAACTCTTCTCCTAAATGCATGCTTAAGGACATGTTTTAGGCTTGATTATGATCTTCTCCGGCTCATATCTGCAATTAGCACAAGACAAACCAAAGTAGACTATTCGGGGGGTATTTGTAATAAAATAATACGAAATAAGCATAGAAATGTGTGCTAAAAAGGCCTAAAAGATCTATATGAAATGCACACATCAATTATATTTAATTGATGTATATAATGTAATTCTTTAATAAAGATTAAATAATTTAGTTAAATATAAACGATTATATTTAATTAGCGATTTATACAGATAAAACATTTTATACAGAAGAGGATAATAACTGACTAAGCAACAACCTACACAAGGGATGTCACGGTTCACACTCACACGAGTGGAACGAGTTGGTTACAAGGATGGGAGGAGTTTCGGAGGACTCAAATACCCATTTGAGAAATCTCATCTTATGGTTGTTTATTAATGTTAGTAGTATACTTGGAATAGAACTCTGCTAGCCTACATACTACTCTATACATATAAATACACGGCTCCCATGAGGCAGAAGGGACACGGCTCATTGCTCACACACATGCATCCCAATTCTCATCCTCCCTCTTCCTCTCTCAATTGTTCATCTTACATAAAAAATACTTAGTAATTTTCCAGTTTCTAGCTCAAGAAAAGGTATTTCTCGGAGCATCTTGGGTGCAACAATTAGGAGGATATCTACTTCGATATATGTTCTTAGGCCTTATTGCAGGGACCAAAGGTTGATTCTTGATCCTTATCTTTGTATCCCGTTTTTCGTTTATGACTATAAATCGTATCTTATAATTTTGTTATAATCCTTCAATTATGTATTGGAAAGTATACAGATATTCTCCCACAAGTGGTATTAGAGCAGTTTGGTTTACGAAATTATTTTATATTATTTTCATAAATGTTTCTGAAAAAAAAAATCGTTTTTTTTTCGAGCAACCTATTTTTATTTTTTATTTCGGCTGATTTTTTTACGGGTTGTTTCGTCTTGTTTGTTTTCTTGTTATACATTATAAGGATAATGTATGTAATTTGAGAAGACTCAAGACGGAGATCGGATTGCTCGTTCCCGCTACATGGAACACCAAGATGGAACATCAAGACAATACAAGCTTCTAGGGTCCATTGTTGAATGGATTCCAAAGTTGTATTTTGTTTTATTTTTGGTAGGATAAGCCACACTAGGACATGTTTTATTTTTGTTTTTATTTCGTTCTTACTATTTTTATTCACATGATAGTTAGTGCATCATTTTCCGCCTAAACCAAACCACCTAAGATTGCATGCAAATTGACTCATATAGAATGTATGTTAATTATCATGGACATATAGATGTCACTTGTATATCATTTAAAGTCATCACCTTTGTTTCTTCGTTCTCGCATGCTAGATATTCGTTCACTTAAAATGAATTAAAATAAAGTTGATGGGATCTTCCTCTATAATCAAAATTGAGATTAGTCTCTATAAGCCAAATTACTATGAGCCCCTTCTTCGTTGGTAGGCATATAGGACCTTACTCTCCATATGACCCCTTCTACGTTGGGTAAGTAGTAGGTGTTGACTTATTTTGCCTCAACATTATGATCCGAATAATATTTCGTGGTTATGGTGGACTATAGATAGAATTTACGGAAATTTATCGACCAAGAATTCTAAAGGTAGAATTAGACAAGAGGTTGACTTATCAATTTTACAGAAAATTGATTATTGGGATCATTTATATAATTCTTGAGGAAGATCAATTGTATAAATGTTTAAGTCATCGCATGAAACAATTTATGCACTAGACTTCACACAAAACGATGAGTATGCTTATTATATTTTATTTTCCTTTACAGTGTATAATGCATTTCAATCGATAATACTGCATAACCAAATGGTTGACCATACTGATGACCCAATGTCAAGTGTCACACTCGGACGCGAATCCTGGCTTAAAGCTTTTATGGATCACATGAATCAGTCCACGCGATTGAAGAATGATGGGTCCAACTTTGCAGACTAGGAGGCATTATTACGGAATGCTGTCGCTGCTGACGGTAAGCTCAAGTACTTGACTGAGCCAATACCGCCAAACCCAGGCCCCAATGCGGGAGCCAACGAAACACTCAAGTATAGTGATTTCGTTATGAAAGCGGGTGCGATAAAGAACGTACTCATCATTGCAATGGAACCCAATTTGCAAAGGCTTTTCATAGCCCAAGGTGCAAAAAATATTTTCACCTCGCTCACTAACGAGTTCTCAAAAGCACCGAGAATCGTTACATATGAGCATACATGTCGTCTCTTTGATGCGAAACTCCAGAAGGGCAAATCGGTTAGCCCACACATTCTTGATATGATCGAGAATGTCGAGAAGCTGGAGGCACTTGATTGCAAAATCAGTGAGAGCATAGTCATTGACCGTATGCTTCATTCACTCCATGACGGTTTTACCCTTTTCAGGGCCAACCATTATATGAATTACATGAGGAAAAGTCCTCATGAGCTACACTTCCTTCTCGTACAGACCGAGAAGGATCTAAAATTGAGTGGGAGAATGAAGCAAGATGTTCTCATGATTGCTAACAAGGGCAAAGGTAAGGCTAAGGCTCATGGCGAGCTAACTGTAGCTAAGCCACCAAAGTTTAAGAAGGCTGGATTTAACAAGAGTGGGCCTGGTGAGACAAGTAGCTCACAAGGAAAGACAAAGAGCAAAGACGGTGACATTGAATGCCACCATTGCCACAAGGCTGGGCATTGGAGGCGGAACTGTCCAGTGTAACGTGAGGACATAAAAACAGGTCGCGTCGTTCCTATTGGTATGTCATCTTATATTCATATGATTATGATTAACCAAGCAAGTTTCGGAATTTGGGTACTTGATACTGGTTCTGGTTCTCATCTGTGTAATCATTTGCAGGGCCTAAAAAACATCACGCATCTCGCAAAGGGTGATGGGGACCTGCGAGTCGGGATTGGAGCAAAAGTTGTTGCAACCTCGATGGGAACATATGTAATCCAACTACCGAGTGGATTCGAGTTATATCTGTATAACTGCTACTATGTACCTAGTTTATCTAAGAATATTATTTCTGTTTCCGTACTTGATAAAGACGGTCTTTCATTCACAATAAAGGATAATAGCTGTATTTTCTCTTTGAATGGAATGATTTATGGTAAAGCGGTTTCTATAAATGACATTTATATCTTAGATCAAACGACTGATATATTACACGGGAATAATAAGTAAATAAAGGTTGGTG
This sequence comes from Silene conica, assembly GCA_029255685.2. Lineage (NCBI taxonomy): Eukaryota > Viridiplantae > Streptophyta > Magnoliopsida > Caryophyllales > Caryophyllaceae > Silene > Silene conica. The sequence goes on from CM055312.2 coordinate 64,881,188, forward strand.
ACAAAGATCAAACTTATCTATGGCACTGTCGTATGGGATACATAAATGAGAAACGTGTAAAGCAGCTAATACAGAATGGCGCTATATTCCCATTTGATTATGAATCATTTGGCACGTGTGAATCATGTCTCATCGACAAGATGACTCGAATTTCCTTCAAAGGTGTTGGAATGTGCGCTGCTGACCTAATAGGTCTCGTACATACAGATGTATGTGGACCTATGTCTATCACCGCGAGAGATGGCTATAGATATTTTATCATTTTCACGGACGATTTAAGTAGATACGAATATGTCTACTTAATGAAGCATAAAAGTGAGTCTTTTGAAAAGTTCAAGGAATTCCAGGCGAAGATTGAGAACCAACTGGATAGAAAGATTAAAGCACTTCGATCAGATTGTGGTGGCGAATATATTTCGAATGAGTTTGATCACCACCTTAAAGACAATGGCATAGTACTACAGTTAACTCCACCTGGAACACCACAATTAAATGGTGTGTCTGAACGGAGAAATCGAACATTAATTGATATGGTTCGATCCATGATGAGTCACACGGTAGTGCCTGATTCATTATGGGGCTTTGCTCTTTTGTCAGCTGCTCTTATACTTAACCGAAGTCCATATAAAGTTGTAGACAAGACTCCATATGAGATATGGAAGGGAAAGGTCCCTAACTTGTCCATTATTCGGGTTTGGGGCTGTCAAGTGGAGACACGAGGAAAAGCTCGGCCCGCGATCGGTTAAGACATACTTTATTGGTTATCCAAAAGGAATGTTTGGTCATTACTTCTATTTGTCTACCGAACAACGCGTTTTTGTTGCGGCTAATGCGAATTTCTTTGAGAAAGAGTTTCTCGAGAATAAGACAAGCAATAGAACCTTCGATTTGTCGAGGTTCAAGAACCAACTACTGAGCAACCAATGGAGGAAGTTATTCCTTCATCTTCTACTGCGGTTAGTATTCTTGAGGAACGTAGAAGGTCGGGTATATTCTCCATTCGTCCAGACAGATACATCGGTTTGGTCGAGGAACTTGACGGAGTTGACGTTTTACTCCTAGAGAGTAACGAGCCCGTAACCTATAAAGGTGTTGTGACCTGTTCCGACTCAAAGCTATGGCTCAATGCCATGCAATCCGAGATAGACTCCATGTATGAGAATAACGTATGGGAGTTGGTTGATTTGCCAGATAAGGTACGACTAGTGGAAAAAGGTTTCACTCAAGTGCAAGGGTTGCACTATGATGAAATTTTTGCACCCGTAGTCATGCTGCGTTCCATTCGGATTATCTTAGCAATTGCCGCTTTTCATGAATATGAAATTTGGCAAATGGATGTGGAAACCGCCTACTTAAACGGTAAACGGTTATTTAGAGGAGGACTTGTACATGGTACAGCCCGAATGTTTCACCGATCCTAAAAATCCTAAGAAAGAGTGCAAGCTTAAGCGTTCCATTTATGTCTTTAAGCAACCATCTCGGAGTTGGAATCATCGTTTCGACTAGGTGATAAAAGAGAATGGTTTCATTCGATCGGTCGAGGAACCATGCTTGTATATCGAGTCGAGTGGGAGTAAGATCGTCTTCCTAGTGTTGTATGTCGACGACATACTCTTGATTAGGAATGACATTCCTCTCCTTTCTTCGGTTAAAGTATGGTTAAAGAACCATTTCCAGATGAAAGATCTGGGTGAGGCACAACGCATCTTGGGGATCCGTATCTATAGAGATAGATCGCGGCGGATGTTATCACTGAGTCAGGAGTCTTATATAAATAAGATACTTGACAGATTCAGCATGACCAACTCCAAGAAGGGGTTACTTCGTTCCGATGATCTCGGGAGTGCATTTGAGTAAGACTCGGGCACCAAAGACACCGGAAGAGGTCGAGCGCATGAGTCGCATTCCTTATGCATCAGCTATAGGATCGATCATGTATGCCATGATAAGCACACATCCTGACGTGGCATATGCTTTGAGTATGACGATTCGGTACCAAGGCAATCCAGGTGAAACACACTAGATGGCTGTTAAAAACATTCTTAAGTACCTACAGAGGACTAAAGATTGGGTATTGACTTATGGAGGTAACACTGAGCTATGCGCAAACGGTTAGGCAGATGCTAACTTCCAAACGGATCGAGATGACTCGAAATCTCGGTCTGGATTCGTGTTTACTCTTAATGGCGCTGCTGTCAGATGGAAAAGCTCGAAGTAGAGTGTCATTGCAGATTCTACAACTGAATCCGAGTACTATGCCGCTTGGGAAGCTACAAAGGAAGCTATGTGGATGCGTCAGTTCTTACAAGGACTAACAGTAGTTCCGAGTTCGAATGACCCGATCACCATCTATTGCGATAATAGAGGTGCCATCTTCCAGGCTAAGGAGCCTAGGTCTAGCAACAAATCTAGACATAGACTGCGAAAATCTCACATGTTACGCGACTATGTGGAGCAAAAGGAGATAGTGATAGACAAGATTGCGACAGATAACAACATCGCAGATCCTCTCACTAAGCCATTAAGATATGATAAGCATGAAGGTTACGTTATTTCCATGGGAATTAAACGTGTTCCTGAGTTGTACTAGTAATTTTATGGATTGGATAATTGTATCTTTCTCATATACTATTTATAACAACATCGATTTTGTTTTTAGATTTTGTTTTTCATATGGATTGTACAGACAACTTTGAACACCACAAAGTGAACTGAATTACATTATATTCGTTTTGGTCCGTAATCGCCTACATGAGCTGATAACTCTGGCAATTATTTTGTGACGTCGATTGATGGTGGGTTCAACGAGCCATAAGTCAAACAGTTGACTGATCGATCACAGATACGAGATTATAAGGATAACTCGTAGGACAATTCATGACAACGCAAATGGAGTCCTAAATGTTTCAGCACATTCGGTGTCAGGTCGTGGATAGGATGTCCATAGTGTTCCTAAAGTCGATTCTTTTAACTATCGATTGTCTCTTGAGATAATGGCAATTTTTGGGTGACTTTGGTTTCTTTCTCACAGTCGACCGCAACTGGGGCCAAGAATATTTTTTCTGGGACACTTCATACTACACTTGTATCTGCAAGTTTCAAATTGAGGAAAATATCCAACCCTTATCATGTTTTAATATTTCTCAAGGCCACTCGAGGAGTAGTAACTGAAATGCATGGCCATGCACGAATAATGATTCGTTTATTTGTTGAGTTACTCTCTAGTCGTGAAAACCACTCTTGATACAGATCGCTTGTAAAATAAGACCTTTGTGAATACGGATTTGCAAATTGTTTTACATTGAGTGGGAGAAATTTAATGGATATGAGAATCGGTTATCGCACATACACTTGTAAGGACAAGTGGGAGATTGTTGGAGTTAGTGTCCTCCGAAGTTAGTGCGACAACATGAATAAATCTCTTAAAGGTTCACAAGGTATACTTTGTATTTTAATCAGTTGATTCACGTTTATCAATAACGTTTGGCTTGATAGAATTTTGACGTTATTGTCATATAGATGGCAGTAATCAACTGGTCCTTAAAAGTCACACCTAAAGGATGTAATCTGAATTATATGATTAAATGAAAATATAATCATATTGATACCTTCTACGACTAAACGGTTAGTCAATGTAATGATGATGAGATTATTTAATAATGATTAAATAATATTAGCTGGGACGAATTAAAATGTTAATTCGTAATTAAATATAAAATGTTATATTTAATTGATGTATATAATGTAATTATTTAATAATGATTAAATAATTTAGTTAAATATAAATGGTTATATTTAATTAGCAATTTATATAGATAAAACATTATATACAGAAGAGGATAATAACCGACTGAGCAACAACCCACACATGGTATCTCACGGTTCACACTCACACGAGTGGAACGAGTTGGTTACAAGGATGGGAGGAGTTTCAGGAGGACTCAAATATCGATTTGAGAAATGTCATCTTATGGTTGTTTGTTAATGTTAGTAGTATACTTGGAATAGAACTCTGCTAGCCTATATACTACTCTATACATATAAATACACGGCTCCCATGAGGCAGAAGGGACACAACTCATTCCTCACACACACGCATCCCAATTCTCATCCTCTCTCATCCTCTCTCAATTTTTCATCTTACATAAAAATTACTTAGTAATTTTTTCAGTTTCTAGCTCAAGAAAAGGTATTTGTCGGAGTAATTTGGGTGCAATAATTAGGAGGATATCTACTTTGATATAGGCTTTATTGCATGGACCAAAGATCGATTCTTGATCCCTATCTTTGTATCCTGTTATTCCTTTATTACTATAAATCGTATTTTATAATTTCGTTATAATCCTTCAATTATGTTTGGAAAGTATACATATATTTTTCCCACAGATTGGCGCTATTCAATGAAGATATCTATCAAATCTCGTCGCAAATTTGGATTCGTTGACGGCTCGATTAAAAAGTCGACTGATAAATTTGATCTAGATAATTGGGAAGTAGTTAATTGCACCCTTGTGCAATGGATTCGCAACACCATCGATCCCTCCCTTCCTGACACCATTTCATATGTCGAAGATGTCTCAGTGCTATGGGCCGAACTCGTAGCCCAGTTCTCGGTTGTTGATGGGTCCCGTATTCACGGTTTAAAGACTCGGTTACATGAATGCCGACAATCCAAAGGTATGGACATAACCTCTTATTATGGTAAACTTATGTCGCTTTGGGATATTATTGTCGTTTTTTAATCGCCTTTTGCTTGTAAGTACGGAAAATGCTAGTGCGGTATCGCGTCGGCTGCCATCAAACACCTCGATAATGAACACATCCGTCAGGTTTTTATTGGTATTGTGGTGCCAAATACTTCTTAATCATTGTGGATGATTTTTCAAGTGCTACTTTGGTTGATTTATTAATTAATAAGACGTAGGTTACTGAGATGTTTTTGAATTTTCTCACCATGGTTACTGCGCAATTTTCTGCGACAGTTAAATGAGTACAAAGTGACAATGGCAACGAGTTCAATTGTGTGGCCGATATATTTCTTCAGCAAGGGATATATTCATACATTTTCAAACCTCTTGTGTTGGTACGCCCCAACAGAATGGTCGTGTTGAACGGAAACACCGACATATTCTGAATGTTGCCAGGGCTCTTCTTTTTCAAGCTCATTTGCCAAAAACTTACTGGGGTGAGTGTGTCCTTACTACTGCTCATTTGATTAATCGCACACCCACTTCATTGCTTAGTAATTAGACTCTCTTTGAGTGTCTTTATGGTGTAGCCCCCTCTTACAAGAATTTACGTGTTTTTGGTTGTCTTTGCTTTGCCCATAATAAATATACTCGTGGCGAAAAGTTTGAAAAGCACGGCCAAAAATGCATCTTTGTCAATTATCCTCACAATCAGGAGGGTTGGAAATTATATGACCTTGAGCAGGAAGTTTTTTTGTGTCCCGTAATGTTGTTTTCCATACTATCATTCCCATTTGCCTCTTCTGTGGACCGTGACTTGTCCACTGATAATCCCACTAATGGTCACCATGATCCCTTTAATGGGCCTGCTCCGGGTTCAGAAAGTGGGGGGCAAGGCCAGCCCAGGCTTCCCATGACAACACGGGTGTGAGTACTCGGCCAGAAGGTGATACGAGCGGTGTGTTGGACCCAGTGGTCACGGTAACAGAGGGTGGCGTGGTGCCATGAGCGGATGTAGAGTTGGGTCGTGGTCGGCGTGCTAAATTTCCCAATTCCCGAATGCGTGGTTATGTTTTAGGCACCGCACAAAGTCCATCCCGCTCACCAAGTCCTCCTCCGTCCTCTTTAGGTACTCCCTATTCTTTAGCAAATTATATAAATTGTAACTCTTTTTCGGAAAAGCATCGCCACTTTCTTGCAACAATTACTTCAAATGACGAGCCTCCATGTTTTAAAGTGGCCATCCGAGACGAGAAGTGGTGCACTGCTATGAAACACGAAATTGAGGCTCTTGAACGCAATGAAACGTGGGAGCCGACTGATTTGTCTCCTCACAAAAAGGCTCTTGGATGTCGTTACGTGTATAAGACCAAATATCGGTCTGATGTTACTATTGAGAGTTTCAAAGCTCGTCTTGTTGTCTTTGGAAATCACCAAGTAGAAGGTTTGGATTACAGAGAAACTTTCACTCCTGTTGTTAAGATGGTCACAATACATGCTTTTCTATCCATTGTTGCTATTAAAGGTTGGGAATTACACCAAATGGATGTACACAACGCCTTCTTACATGGTGATTTGGTTCAGGAGGTTTACCTGAGACTTCCCCCTGGTTTCAGCCAAGGAAAGGAAGGGAAAGTATGTCGTTTGAAGAAATCTTGTATGGTCTCTGACAGGCTCCTCGTTGTTGGTTTGCTAAGCTTGCTGCTGCGCTCCGTGACTATGGTTTCCTACAATCTTATTTTGATTACTCATTGTCTTCTTACTCGTGTGACAAGGTGCGCCTTTTTGTTCTTATCTATGTTGATGACCTTGTTATAGCGGGTAATGACACTTTCGATGTCTTTTTTTAAGACATATTTGGGGAATTGCTTTCATATGAAAGAATTGGGCTCTCTTAAGTACTTTATCGGTCTTGAGGTTGCGCGTAGTGCCGAAGGTATTTACCTCAGTCAACGTAAATATGCTCTTGATATCATTTCTGAGGTGGGCTTGCTTGGAGCCAAACTAGCCGTGACCCCACTTGAGCAAAATCACCAACTCGGGCTTGCGGGTGGTGCGGTTCTCGATGATATCGAGTCCTATCGGCGATTGGTTGGTCGTCTTGTTTATCTTGCTGTCACACAACCCGATTTATCATATGCGGTCCACATCCTCTCCTGTTTCCTTCATCAGCCACGGCAAGAGCACATGACAGTTGCCTTGCGCGTGGTTCGTTATTTGAAAGGAAGTTCCTGGTCAAGGTATTCTTTTGTGTTCTTAAAGTAGTCTTGTTGTTTCTGGTTGGTGTCATTCAGATTGGGTTGGCTGCCCTTTGTCCCGCTGATCCACTACTGGGTGGCTTGTCTTTCTTGGTGAGTCATCGATCTCTTGGAAAACAAAAAAAGACAAACCATCGTTTCTTTATCTTTTGCCGAAGCTGAATATCGTTCCATGGCGGTGGTGGTTTGTGAACTCAAATGGTTACGTGGTCTCTTGGTCAGTTTGGATGTTACTTCACCGTTGCCTTTGAAATTGTTTTGTGATAGCAAACTTGCTCTTCACCTTGCTCAGAATCCATTTTTTCATGAACGCACGAAGCACATCGAGATTGATTGTCATTTTGTTCATGACATGATAACAGAGGGGATCCTTACTACGGCCCATGTTTCTTCCAATTTGCAGTTAGTGGATATTTTTACTAAAGCTTTGGCTGTCAGTCAGTTTATTGTCATTCTTTGCAAGTTGCGCGGGCATTCTTGATCTCTACGCTCCAGCTTGAGGGGGTGTTAGGAATACAGGTCTATTATTTTACTGTATTCTGTATTAGCCCATATAAGCCCAACTATGTAACTATATAAGTTATTGGCAAAATCCATAAGAAACAGAAGTTCCCCTTATATCGTCTTAACATTTGTCATCTTACTTATATTAATACAAAAACATTTCGTGCAATTTCGTGCATCCATATCATCAAAAAGGGGCGGATCTAGGGGTGGGCCCGGATGGGCACGTGCCCCCATGTAATTTTCGGCATAAATTTTTATAAGTATCCAATAAAGATATATAGTTATCATGGCATACTTGGTGGAGGTGTCTATCTAGGTGATGGGGTTCGATTCCATGTAACTACATAATTGGATAATTTTTTAGGGCTTTTTTTGGGCTTAGTCCATGTTACATTCTTTCAAATATATGTGAAAAAAATGCTTAATACAAGATTTGAACCTATGACCTTTTGATTATGTGGCAAATTTTAAACCTTTGAACTACTTATATTTACTGTTAAATCTTGTACCAAAATGTATTATATTCTACAACTTTTAGTCATTATTTTTATATATACTTAAAATATATATACTTCGTAGTATTTTAGAGAAAATGTTATTTTTTAAAAAAAGATATTTATAACTCCGATTTATTTCCCTTTTTTTTTACTTAAATCTTAATTAATATAGGGGGAAAATCAAAATATAAAAATATTTTCGTAGACACGCATAGATAAGGCGTCAAATTTATTTTGTGTCCCCTTTGGATAAAAGTCCTGGGTCTGCCACTGTCATCAAATGGTTCTGTCCGATCTGGTCTTTGGTCCGGGCCACTGAGTAAACACACCTACTAACTACCACTTCTATAAGACGCAAACCATATCACTTTTATAGCACAACTATTATTAAAAGCCTTTGTTCTGAAACATGAAATAATAATACATATTTCATGAATTGTTAGTTAGATTATTATACTATTTTTTTAAGAAGGTTAATTCTCATTAATTCAAAAAGAATACAATGAGTTTATCAGACTTACAAGAATATCCTCTATAGCTAACGAGATAGAAAGCTCAAAATTTCTGACTCACTTGCAGTGACAGTATACTTGTTTTCTCTCATCAGTGAAGCAACAATCCTTTCCTGGTTGTCAAAAATTCTATGATTCCTCTCTATCCAGATAGAATAGACTAGTGTGCCAATACTGCAGTGAGCCCAACGGTTGAGCCAGTGTCTTCTAACTTTCCTGCTAGCAACCCAGTGAAGTATCTCCGCCAAGCTTGTATGGAGGGTATGCATACCTGTCCAACATTTCACTTCCTGCAGGAGTTCTTTTGTGAAAGGGCAATGAAAGAAGAGGTGTTTCATGGTCTCCCCATCATTCTTACACAGACTACATATGTTCATCTGTTAACCAGATAAATCCCACGTTTGATCAGTTGGTCAGTGGTAGCCAGTTTGTTTTGCACAGCAAGCATTAGAGTAACCCACGTTTGATTATTATACAATTTGATACGAATTAAATGTGCGGAAGCGATATTTGATGAATTAGACCTATAACTCACCCATGGTGACAAACTCAAGACCTATTTCGTGTTAATATTCAAATGCGCAACATGAATAGTAACGAAATTTTTGTGTTAACAAGGAACGGTTTTTCTTATAATTTTCTGAATGATCGAAACTACAATATTTCGTAAAATAAATAGCCAGTGAAGGCTTAACGGCTAAACACCAAATTAAAGCTAATTAAAAGAAAAGACAATTAAGACCATAATTAGTACAAATTAGTGGTCCACTAAACACGCAGAATTAAATCTAAAATGAATGGACATAAATACCTCTTAAAGTAGACATATACAACCTTTCTTTATTTGACCCAAATAAACAAAAGATAAATTCTGGAGGAGCCCATGCATAACGTGAGCCCATGCACAATGCAAGTCCATGTACGTAGACTAAAAACCCACGTTTGTCACCAGACAAACGAAACGAACTCCGGTGGTTGAACTCACTGCTAATAAAAACCCACGTTTGTCCCCTCCTTCCTCCAAAGGAATTGACCTTAATTCGGCAAGGCCATCATCGTCAACATAAGGAGACAAATCACCCATATTAAAAGTTGCATGAACACCGTTACCTCCCGGTAATTCGATCCTGTAGGCATTATCGTTAACACGAGAAATGACCTTATACGCCTCCTCAGCTCTAGGCATAAGCTTATTCTTCCTCTTACTCGAAAACCGTTCTTTCCATAAATGGAGCCAAACCAATTCCCCCTCCTCGAAAATACGAGGCTTCTTATGTTTGTTGGACCTCCTTTGGTAAGCGGCATTAGTTTCTACAATTCGTTCCCGAACTTGCTGATGGAGTTTTAACATAGACTTGAGCTTGGAATCTGTGTCCTTATGGACTAATTCATCCTTTGGCAACGGAATTAGATCAAGAGGGACATATAGGTTTAACTCATAGACTACTTCGAAAGAAGACCGTCCCGTAGCATAGGTAGGTGAACGATTATAAGCGAACTCAGCATGAGCAAGCTTAACATCCCTATCCTTTTGAGTCTTATTCACTAAACCCCGTAGTAAGGTGCCCAAGGTTCGGTTTGTTACCTCCGTTTGACCGTCCGTTTGAGGGTGATGTGAAGTACTAAATAGGAGCTTCGTGCCCACCTTGCGCCACAATGTATTCCAAAAATAACTCAAAATTTTTGAGTCACGATCCGACACAATTGTCTTGGGTATTTCGTGAAGACGAACCACCTCTCTATAGTATAAATCCGCAACGTTACTAGCATTGTCGGTCTTGTGACACGGAATGAAATGTGCCATTTTGGAAAATCGATCCACAAAAACCATAATAGCATCCTTACCCCGTTGATTTCGGGGCAAAGCAACAATAAAATCCAAAGAGACATCCTCCCAAGGCCTTAGAGGAACCGGTAAAGGTAAATACGGACCTGGTTTAAATGAACTTTTAGCCATCTTACAAGTCACGCACCTAGCTATAATCTTCGTAACATCCCCGAGCATTTTTGGCCAAAAGAAATGCTCTTTCAACAACCCATCGTTTTAGCTAAGCCGAAATGGCCCGCCATACTACCCCCATGAACTTCACGCACCAATAATAACTCCCGAATTGGATGCTTCGGAATACAAAGACGGTTCCCTTTAAACAGAAATCCTTCCTGGATGAGATATTCCCCAACAACCCCAGCCTTGCTTTTCTCAAAACAGTCCCCAAAATCTACGTCATTCTCATAACAAGCTTTTAATGACTCGAATCCCAACAACCGAGCATTAAGCATGGAAATCAACGAACACTGACGCAATAATGCATCAGCTACGGTATTAGTCTTCCCATTCTTATACTTAGATGAAAAATGAAAAGCTTGTAAAAACTCGACCCATTTAGTACGACGAGGACTCAAATTTTGTTGCCCATTGATGTATTTGAAAGACTCATGATCGGAATGTAAAATGAAATGATACGGCCGTAAATAATGACTCCAATACATAAGTGCTCTAACAATGGCGTAAAATTATTTGTCATACGTGTAATATTTTAATCGAGCACCCCCTACTTTTTCTGAAAAGAAGGACACGGGACGATTCCCCTGCCTTAACATAGCCCCAATACCCACCCCGCTAGCATCACACTCCACCTCGAAAGGTAGCGAAAAATTGGGCAAGGCTAACACGGGTGCCTAACATAATTTATCTTTCAATAAATCAAACGACGCTTGAGCGGCCTCACCCCATGCAAATGTTCCCTTCTTAAGACAATCCGTCATTGGGCTTGTTATTGTACTAAAGTAACGAATAAACCGACGATAAAAAGGAGCTATTTTCATTTCGCATCATATGATATCAGAGCTTCGGCTCTTGATTTATCTAAATCTAGACGGTTCAAGGGTTGTCAAAACTAAGTTATTGGTTAAGTTTTCGATTGCGATCGGAATTCAACGGTTAAACTCGAGCGAGGTAGTTTGAGGGTTAATCGGTTTTGATTGTCTAGTGGTTCTTTGTTGAAGTTCTTATTTTTTTCCCAAAAAAAACAAAACAAAAAAAATATTATTCACGTGTGTTGTTCGCTAAAAAAAATGTCGGAAATTTTCTCTTTGGAAAATATGTACGAGGAATGTGTGGTTTTTGATCCGACATTACCTCCAATATTTGACGATTATCACAAGGAGGAGAACTTAGACTCTATTAAGTTTCAAGATCTGCCAAATTATTACGTGGTTGATTTTCAAACAGAACGGAGTGTTGTAGCCATGGAAAAATTGTCTGGTTGGTTTGCTTGTTCGACAACATGGCTCATATTAAAAGGTTAAGATGTGTGCGTGGAGGGTTGAGGGGTGGAAGACACGAGTGGATTTGGTATAAGGGATTTCTGAAACTTAAAGGGCGAAACCAGGGCCGACCCTAAGGGGTGTCCGGGTTGGCAAATGACAAGGGCTCAAGTCTAGAAGAGGCCCATTAATGCGAGATTGAGAGTCTGCTATTTGACGAATAGAATGTATTACATAAAAAAAGCAAACTAAGGTAAGTGGTGTAGTGGTTTTGTATCTTACTAAAGGTTAAGAGGTTTTGTGTTCTATTCCTAGTGGCGGCATTTTTTATTTGTTTATTTTCAATTTTGAATTTATTACAAGGCCCATTTCTATATTTTTTTAGTTCACTACGTTGATAGTTTCATTCATTTAATTCTTTACTTATTTAGTGGAACAATTGAATTACAAAATATTTTACATGCTTTTGAGATTTTATGCAAATTGTGTTCGTCGTAGTATAATTAGTCTAAATTACACCTTCAATAGACACGTATAATAAAGCTAATATCTAAACTTTGAAAAAAATTCAGTCTATTGCGATTTTTTAACGATAAAATGGTTGAATTATGAAGTACCCTTTCTCCAATTCTCCAAATCCAAATTATTTTTTTCTAAATTTTTTAAGATTTTTTTCCTGAATCAACTCCATCTAATTCAAAAGTTTGCATGCGTCCGTTTTATTAAATTGTACGGAGCATTAGATAATTACACATAAATTACTTGAATAATTTTTTTTTAAAAGTTAGGGCCCCATTTTACAATTTTGCCTAGGGCCTCGAAATCTTTAGGACCGGCCCTGGGCGAAACAAACAGCAGGCCGGCATCACACGACGTTCTTTCTTATATACGAAGTTGTTGATGATATTTATTATTTGTTTTGCTCTTTTACTTGTATTCTTGATTTTTAATCCAGGGGGACTCATGGGTCTAAGAATTGGGACGATTCTTTTTGAAGAAATGGAGTATGATACGAGTTGGGCTATGTTCATTGAAAGTCGGAAATCAGTTTAATTATTCTCGAAAATGATTAAATGTATTTCGAGCTTTCGTTAAACTAGTCCGTTTAAATTCAGTCAATAATGAGTGTTTAATCCCCTATTTGGTTAGCCGTTTAATTGTTGTTTATTTGCTTTTTAATAGACTTTATTTTAGTATTAAAACATCATAATTCGTATGATTTATGTAGTCATTAAGAGGCTTGAAACAGCTGTTTGGAAGGCTATTTATAGTCTAGCAAAGTTGTATTCATCGGTCAGTTTTCATAATCAAAATAATGTTCTTGCTTGCGTAGCAAATTTCGTTTTTATTCGAATGCGTTTTGAATAATAACATTGTTCGTACTCAATAGGTCTTGAGTTCGTTCCCATTGATAAGTTATAGGTGTAGCTTATCAAATATCAAGTTGCGACGATCTTTCATCTGTAACAAATTGTTCACAAATTCATCAAAAAATCGCTTCCGCATTTTCATTTGTCATCACTATTTGGTAGGTTAATGAGTAATTCAGCGAATGAGTAAGAAAATGAGTATGTGATCGAGTAATTGAAATGGTAAAGATACGATTTTATTAAACAACTAAGAAATAAAGTTAGCAAGATGCTCAATAATAAAGTCATGGTATAGATTAATGTATAAAGTTCTAGGCTAGCTACATCATAGAATTTAAAAGATGTAGAGTATAACATAAAATGATAAATATTAATGCAATTGTTTCCAAATTCAAGGAGTTGTGATTTAGGCATGTATATGAAATACAAAATATCGATGCAAGCATTTATGTATTCAAGTATTCAACGAGTCTCGGTTATTTTACTTAGTTGGATTTTATTTAATTGAAGTTATTTGGATTTTTAACTTGTGGTTATGATTCTCTGTAAATCATTATCACTAAATTTGATTGACTTCTCCCAAAAAAACTATCACCCATATATATACCTTCACAACTTACTTTATCATAATTTTTTTCCCAAATTATTTTAATCTTATTGTTATTACAATAAATAGGAATTAAAATTTACGGAGAAAAATTGAAGAACACCTCAAAATTAATTTTCCAAAAATCAAATTCAAAGGCATAAAAAGAAAAAACTTTACAAGAAAATCACGTATTTTCATTTTAGTACGAGTTGGTTTAGATGTAAACAAGTTTTTGTTCTTGAATAAAAGAACACAGCAGAAGATAAAAAGAGAAGAAAACTAGAAATCAGGGAAACTCATTGAAATTTCAATCTAAGCAAAACTAGAAGAAAAATATAATATAGCATGCATGATGAATCAGAACAAAAAGTGAGGGAAGAAAATAAATAAGCAAGAATGTCAGGACGTTCAAAAAGGGACGTGGTAGAAGATATAATAATAATAGGAGGGTTGATTGGTGTGCAATTTGTATTTGCGGGGAATTCTGTGTTATCAAGTTATTTGTTATCTTTGGGTATTAATCCCCTTTCGCTGGTCACATTTTCTGCCTTTGCCACCTTCATTGTCCTCTCTCCCGTTTCCTTTGTCTTTGAAAGGTAACTATTCTAAGTTGTAATTAATTTGTTTGTTTGTTTTTACAAGAAAATACATCCATATTTTATTCAGCCATTGCGAGAATAAAAAGAGGAATAGATCTTACAAAATAGTAGCCGAAGGAAACCGAAAGAAAAAATTAAGGTCGTTGAATAAACTCCACAATCTGATCCTCAAAATTAGAATGCTTGAAGAATGTTCTGACCCCAATAACAAATTGGATTTGCTTCAAAATGACAACCCCATCATTTTCCTTGCCAGTAAAAGCCTGTTTGTTCCGTTCCTGCCAAATAGCATAAGTCACTGCACATAAACTACAACATAATAACCCGGCTTTCCACCGTTTCCTCTTAGCTCTTGCACCACACCAAGCAAGTTCAGCCCAAATATTAACAGTTCTTCCTCTAATGTGCAGCCAATTCAGCATACCCAACCAAAGCATTGCAGAAAACTCACATTTGAAAAACAAATGATCATGACTCTCAGCAACTTTTTTACATAAAACACATCTGTTTATGAGAATTAACCCTCTTCTGTTGATTTTATCCACTGTAGCGAGCCTTTGTTGCATAGCTAAAGATGCAATAAACCCATGTTTAGGAATTACATTGGTACTGCCAATCACACTTAGCCCCCTCTGCACAGGATAAGTAGGCCTCAACAAATTATACATGTCCTTAACCATGAACTTCCCACCAGATACACAGGATTTAAGTAGATCCTTAGCAACATCAATATCCCCAGCTAGACAGAGCAACTGATCCCTGACTTTCATTATAACAGACCAACTTTCAGAGTAAAAACTCTTATGCGTTGCAGTTCAAACAGTTTTATTTTTCAACAAATAAAAATGAGACCATTTAGTCCAAAGTGAATGTGGATTAGTATCAACTTTAAACAGCCATCGACTTAGCAATGTTTATTCCAGGAAAGCAACTCCTTGATATTAAATCCCCCCTCCATCCATGGACAACAACAGGAAATTCAACTCTTCATGTACATTTTGTGTTGAGCTTCAGTGGAATTCCAAAACTAGTTCCTACAATGTTTGTTGAGAACATTAAGGATAGCTTTAGGCAGCAAGTGTATGGAGCACCAATAGTTCTCTAACCCAAACAAGATAGAATTCAGCAACTGCAATCTACCAGAGTAGGATAACAATTTAGTAGATCAGTGTTTGATTGAGTTTTGAATCTTAACCAACAACTCAGCATACAAAGGACCATGCAACATACCAGTATGCAAAGAAAGCCCCAAATACTTGAAAGGGAAGCTACCTTCGGCATAACCAGTATTAAGAAGGATCATATTCTTAACATTAGTTGTAACCCCACCAAAGTAGATATTAGTTTTGTCAGGATTAGCAAAAAGACCAGAGATGGACCCAAAATGATCAAGAACAGTGGAGACCGCAGTAACTGAAGGCACATCACCTCTTATGAATAGCATTAGATCATCAGCAAAGATCAAATGTGTAAGTTTATTCCCAACACACTTAGGGTGATAAGAAACCTGATGCTGAGCAACAACTCTCCTCATGAATCTGGAAAACACTTCCATGACCAGGACAAACAGATAAGGTGACAATGGATCACCTTGTCTAAGTCCACCCATACCTTTGAAAAACCCAGAGTAGCAACCATTCATTTTAATTGGGGTATATTTCGACAAAAAATTAGGCGAATGTTATGTGTAATTTTTCTCGTAGTTTTTATTACATTTGTTTCATTTAATGATTGTTTTGAAATAATGATTTGCAGAAAGCAATGGCCTAAAGAATTCAGCTTGAAACTTTTGATTCAGCTTGTTCTTATTTCGTTTAGCGGGTAAATATTTCATTCACGCAGTCTAGTATTAGAATTGATTTTCGCTCCTAAATTTTGAAACTATCTAACATAACAACATTTATTTTTGTCGCAATTTGTTATATAAGTGTTACTTAAGTAAGACATAATATTGACATATTTTTGCCTTGAAATAATTAAGTTACTTCCTTTCGAATAGTGAAAAACTAAAATTACATATGTATTATTTATATATTCAACAAGTATTATTCTTGAATATATCGTGTATATTTTTTAATACGTGAACTTACGGCCTATCATAACATTATCATGCAAGGATAGTGCTAGGGCGACACCGGGTGTTCGGTAACACCCTAATAAAAAATTAGAAAAAATAGAAAATAAAAAATTAAATTTTCGTATTTGCGCCAATTTCGAAAGGGTAGAACCATAAATCACATATTTATCATATTAATAAAATAAAATATAAATGATAATAATAATTAAAACTAGATAATAAGGTGGTTGATCGGGGGCCGACGGTGGTTGGTCGTCCGTCAACGGCGCCGGTCGAAGGTGGTTGGCAGCCATAAATTAATCAACCATCAAATGAAGCCTCAAAAATGTTATTAGTGGGGCTAGAACACATGACCTCTAGGATGAGACACAATTACTAATACCACTATGCCACATGGATCTTTCTAATAAATTTGTATCTCTTTTGGTATATATACCTATGTTAAAACTTTAGTTAAAACAATATATACGTATAATAATTATTACATGTATTTATAAATCAATATACCTTCGATATAAAATCAATATAATTCTTGAAGGTGATTTTGTGAAATTTGGTAATGAGCGATATCTTTTAGTTATGAACTTTCTTTTTTTTTATTTTGTGAGTTTTCTTAGAGTATAAATAAGTATATATGTTATATTTTGGAAACTATTAAAAGTAAGTAAATCAGTTCAAATTTCCAAAAAAATAGTATATTCCATAATTCATTAAATTTTTAATTTAGTTAATAAAAAAATTATTATTACTCTTAAATAATATTCTAATCCAATATTTCAAATTTATTTAAATATATAACTTTAATACAACTATGTTATCAACTACTATAATATTAACCACCCATGTAAGTAGTAATAACAACAATAATAGCAACTCAAGTAATGAAAGTCATAATAGCAGCGACATGGTAGTAAAATTAACAATAATAAATGCAGAGGTAGTTAATGAAAAAATGAAAAAATAATGACAGTGGGAGAAGTGAAAGTAATGGTTAGGGGTGTTCAGAATAAACCGAACCGCAATAACCGAATCGAAAAACCGTACAGTTTTAAAGTTCGATTAACCGAACCGTAATGACAAAGTGATTCAGTGAACCGAACTGTTATAAATTTATTATAGACACGATTTGGTTAAGGTTCACAATTTTAGAAAAGAGGTTAACCAAACCGAACCGAACCGTTTCACAAAAAGGTAAGCAAAAGATTAAAATATGATATAAAGTGTTTTTCGTTTAATTAATTTTTTAAGTCTTTTCAAATTCAAAAATTGCTAAATTGATTAATATTAAAGTTTCACTAATTAACTTTATCGTTGACTATAATATATAATAAAAATTTAATTAAACTAATAGATAAAATTCCCGAAAACTAAAGAAAAAGTATATTTAGCACGTTTATAGGTTAACCGGTAACCGAACCGCAAATAAACGTTTAAAGAGGTTAACCAAACCGTTTATAACCGTTAGGAACAGTGCGGATTAGGTTCGCTGTTTTCCCTAACCGAACCGTGTGCGAGTCGAATTAAATATACGGTTCGGTGAAATGAACCGCGAATGAACACCGCTAGTATAGTAGTGACAACCAATGTAGCGAAAGTAACTGTAGGAACAACGGAGAGAGTATAAAAAATTAATTAACAATTCGATTTTAAGAAAATACTAGTGTAACACCCGTGAAAAATCACGGGGTTGCGTACACTTACTTTTAAATATCACATATATAAATTTTACTTATTATACGATAATTAGACCGTATAATACCAGATTTTATGGAAGATGAAAGTAGTATTTAGACATATTTTAAATTCTTTTTGTTATACATATAAAGATTTGTTCTATAACTAAGAAATTTACACGTGTAGTGTATAATTATCTTTTTGTTAAGAAATTTTATTAGCAAATGTATAATTATCCCGAGTTTATAGAAATATTTTTTTGAAATTATCTTTCCAAAATTAATAAAATTAGAAAATATAATTAACTTTCAGTTAAAAACCGAGTTTATAAATATATCCTTTTGTATACAGTTTCCTATAACATTAGATTAATTTTTTCCAAAACTAATCTTTCTGTAAGAATATCATAAAATTTAGAATAAATTAGATTGATTTTTTCCAAAAGTAATCTTTCTGTTAGAATGTCATTGAATTTAGAATAAAATCATATCTTTTTGTTTATTTGGATTGATTTAGGCAGAATAATTTTTTTTTGAATATCTGACGGAGTAAATTTTTGGGAATATCTGACTTGCATAAATCATATCTTTTTGTCTACGATTTTCTATAACATTAGATTGATTTTTTCCAAAACTAATCTTTCTGTTAGAATATCATAAAATTTAGAATAAATAGATTGATTTTTTCCAAAAGTAATCTTTCTGTTAGAATATCATTAAATTTAGAATAAAATCATATCTTTTTGTTTATTTGGATTGATTTAGGCGGAATAAATTTTTTTGAATATCTGACGGAATAAATTTTTGGAAATATCTGACTTGGCATAAATCCTATCTTTTTGTATACGGTTTCCTATAACATTAGATTGTTTTGTTCCAAAACTAATCTTTCTGTTAGAATATCATTAAATTTAGAATAAAATCATATCTTTTTGTTTATTTGGATTGATTTAGGCGAAATAATTTTTTTTGAATATCTGACGGAATAAATTTTTTGGAATATCTGACTTGGCATAAATCAGAGCTTCTGATTGGTCTACGAAACATTAATTTGTGAGGGTGAATGTGAGTGCGAGAAAGAGTAAATGCTGAAACGATATTGCGCCACGTATGCAAATTTACATTTTTCTTTTATAGTAATAATGATGATTATTTTTTTAAAATACATAAGTTTGATAGAACTAACGGGTTAACCGTAAAAATAGCATGAGTAGTTATACAAACAGCAGTAACCGAAAAAGTAGTGAATGTAATAGTATTAACAAGGGATGTAATGAAAATACTAATACTAACAAGGGGATAGGTGAACATGTCTCATTATTTGTTGATTAATTTTACTTCGTTTTCATCATAATTTCAAGATATAAATTGTAAATATATATGTTAACCAAATTTAGCGAATCATATTTCATAAAAAATACTAATGTAATAAAAGTAACAATTTAGTAAAATTTTAATGGTGGATAAAAGTAGCCCAGTAACAATAATTACATCGGGTGTAATGAAAGTAACAATAGTAATAACGAGTGTAATAAAAGTAACGATCCTAAGAGCAAAATAAGGGATATATGAAAAATTAGCTAGTAATCGGTTTATGTAAAATATTAATAGTAGGAGTAGTGAATTTATCTCATAATTTATTTCGTTGTAATATTAAGATATACCCGGTCTCATAGAAAAATATATTAATGATAAATTTATGAGTTATGCAACTTTAAAATAGTTTTAATTAATGAAAATATATTTTAATGCTAAATAGAGGTAGTCTGGGCGAAGCCGGACACCCATACTCGTATAGTAATATATTATGTAACTCCAATAAAAATAAAATGTACCTTTGTCATAAATACATTGTACGTACATAAATGTTTTTTGTTATAATAATATGACCTATAATAAATGTAAATTTATAATAGAGTAAATTAATAATTACTCCCTTATATGTTTCAGTTTTCTAAAATTACTCCCTTATATGTTTTTTTTAAAAAATTACTCCCTTAAGTTAATCTCAGGTCAAATATTGCTACCATTTTTCAGCTCTGATGAGTATTTCCGTCAATTTTTGAGTTTTATCTCTATTTTCCTAAATTTATGACTAAAATGCCCCTTAGTATTTGAGTATCTCGTCATAGTCTTTGCACAAAACTTACCAATATCTTCATCAAAACTAATTCCTCACTATTTTACCCAATCTCTATCTTCATTAAAAGTAATTTCTCAATCGAATTGTTCAAGTTTTGAAGTTTTCAGTTTTTCGAAGGTAAGTACATCTTTGATTTGGGTATGTGAATCATATTGTAGTATTGAATTGAAATTGAATTGAAATTAGGGCTCTCTATCTTCATCAAAAATAATTTTGTATTGAATTGAAATTGAATTTAATTAAATTAGGGTTTCGAATTGATTTGGGTATGTGAATCCATCTTTCTGATTTGGAAAAAAAATCTGAAACTGTAACCTATAATTCCCACCATATTCCCTCTTCTTTCTGGATTTATGTCTTTCCGGTGTACAAGAAGTTATAAAGGAATTTTATTGTCAGTGGATTTTAAACCCAACACAATGACTGTATAATCTTATTGTCTTCATAATTTATTATTGTTGTTTTGAAGAACCATTAACAATTAGCAAATAACTTACCTTCTTCCTCTTCGAATTCATTGTTGTTTCTTGCTCCTAGTAATCCCAATAAATTTTCAAGTTAGGGTTAAGATTATTTGAGATTAATTTGCGAAATTGGGGATTTTCAATTAAAAATTTGGGTTTTGAATCACAAATTAGGGTTAGGATTTGGGATTTTCAATTACTGGGTAAAGTGAAAGGTTGTTTGATGTATGGAGATAAATACATTGAAGGGCAATTTCGTCCATTCTATAAAATTTTCTCCGTAAAACGTAATATGTAGCAATATTTGACCTGAGATCACCTTAAGGGAGTAATTTTTTAAAAAAAACATATAAGGGAGTAATTTTAGAAAACTGAAACATATAAGGGAGTAATTATTTATTTACTCTTTATAATATAATTATGTAAACTCTAAGTATAAAAAATATATTGTTCAATTTTTTATCAAATACATTTAACTAAATGACAATTATATTGATTTTATAATGGGTATATTGAATATAAGTTAGAAGTACATTTGAGTATTATAGGTACATATTAATTTAACTCAAAATTTAGTTGTCATATATATAACAAAAGAGATATCAAAATTACAACAAAATACTTGTGTCATAGTGGTACAGCAAGTGTACATCATTCAAGAGGTCATGGGATCAAGCCTTATTAACTTCTTTTTTGAAGTTCCATTTGATGGCTGACCGCCAACCACCACTAACCGATCACGGTCCACCGGTGGCCAAACCGCATTTGATGGCTGACCGCCAACCACCACTGACCGATCACGGTCTATCGGTGGCCAAACTGTCGGTGGTGACCGCCTTTGACTATAATTTAAAACCGTAAAATTAATTAACTAATATTAGTTTCCTAAATTACCCTTGACCACCAATAAGTTTAAAATTTGAATTTTGATGGAGGGAACCCAAAATATGTTCTTTTTTGAAGTTCCATTTGATGGCTGACCGCCAACCACCACTAACCGATCACGGTCCACCGGTGGCCAAACCGCATTTGATGGCTGACCGCCAACCACCACTGACCGATCACGGTCTATCGGTGGCCAAACTGTCGGTGGTGACCGCCTTTGACTATAATTTAAAACCGTAAAATTAATTAACTAATATTAGTTTCCTAAATTACCCTTGACCACCAATAAGTTTAAAATTTGAATTTTGATAGAGGGAACCCAAAATATGTAAGTAAATTACAATAATATCCCGGGTGTCGCTCAATTTGAGTAACACCCGGTGTCGCTATATCATTATTCATCATGCAATTGATTTTTTTCTAAGAATTGGTGTATTTTTCTCCAATGGTTAAGCGAGGCATGTGCTAGAATGTAAATGATTATGTAAGTCCCCTTTTTCAAAGTGATCGAAAACGTGTTAATTGGGCTCATACGTTTATAGAAAAGCAGTGCACACATGTGAAATTAACTCTCGTGTTATAATATCATGACTATATATTAAATTCATGAAGAGTTTGAACCACACTCTAACGCACGAGAAGACATTAATTGTATAATTCAAGAATATAGAGCAATGAATTGTCTTCCCATTATGTTAATATGAAGGACTAAATGGATAACTCACCTAATAGGAATTCATTCTTTTTTAGCAAAGTGGCAAATCTAGTATTTTTGAAATGGTGGTGTTTAGTAAATTTTATAATATGAAAAAACGTTAAAACATGATTACTCGATTAAGCCCGTTCTTAATATATTGGGGTCCGATGATATAATTAAAAGATAATTAAGCTCCTATTAACGAAAACGTTAAAACATGACTAGTCGATACACTTTTTCATTAAATTTCCACCTCATACTCTTTTCCTAAACCTAATATATCGAGGGAGTCGGAGGAAAGTTTGTTTGTTCATTCAGTTTCAACTTTCAACTACAATCTTTTTTATCTCTTTATCAAGAGACAAACCCCTCAATCTTCACCATTCCCCTTTGTAATCTTTTGTCGTGATATGTTTGATATCAACCAATTTAAACATTATACAATTTAGGTCCAATTAATTTTTACAACCTTTTAAGTTTCACTTTTCAAAAATTACTACCTTATAAAAATAACTTCTAAAGTTACTACCTTACTAAGCATTATTGTTAGAAATTGCTACCAACTTCAGTTTTCGATATATTTTTGTGTTTAAGTGACTAAAATACCATCCCCTTAATAAACCCCTCTCATTCTAATAAACCCATTTCATTCTTTCACATGCGTAATCCATTTTTCTTAAAATCAAAAAAAAAAAAACTTCACTCATCTTGTTTTCCTACCAACTTTAGTTATTCTTCTTTTGTTTTCTTTCATTAATTTTCACAAATTCTCATTTGCGACGAAAATATCCGTCACAAGTTTGTGACGGATCAAATAATATTCACTCATTTGTTAATCTTCCTTGAGGTCATTGTTTTTGAAATTCTTAAATTGCTTTCAATTTGTCTTTTTACTTGTGGTTTACGAGAACAGTTTCATTCTTAAATTGCTTTCAATTCTCAAATCTCCCCTCGCGTGAATTTTGGGTTTATGAGAAAGGTTTCATTCACTCTAATTAAAATTAGAAAGCTAAACTAAGACACTGCTATAAGTCTAAGACTAGGATAAGCTATGAGCCTTTAATTAGCCGCTTCAACATTCGAAGAGAAAGGCCCCTCTGATTGCTGCAACGAATGCCGTGCTTACTGAATGAATGGCACAAGATCGGCGGGTGCGTTCGCTGCTTAGTGTCGTCTAGCGAGATAAAGAGCTGGGCTAGCTAGTTAGTTCTCGTAAGGTAAGAACACGCCGATATTAAATAGGAAGGAATTAGGGAAGACATACTTTGTTAGCAATTTAGAGAAGAATTTGAGTCCGTGTTCGATTAATAGTTTTGCAATTGAAGGTGAAAATGAAGAAAAATTGGGTTTATTTAGGGGAAACTAATGAAAAATGTGTTTATTAGAATGAGAGAGGTTTATTAAAGGGAGGGTATTTTAGTCACTTAAACACAAAAATATATCGGAAACTGAAGTTGGTAGCAATTTCTAACAATAATGCTTAGTAAGGTAGTAATTTTAGAGGTTCTTTTTATAAGGTAGTAATTTTTGAAAAGTAAAACTTAAAAGGTTGCAAAAATTAATTGGGCCTACAATTTAATATCATGAACGTGGTTAAGTAAGACATGTAACTTTCGTATTCTTGTATATAAGTAATCGGCCAACAACAAAAAAATGAAAACATTGATGTACATTCAGATCTGAAAATAATACAACCCTATTGAAATTGGTGTAATTCGATTCGTAGTCAAAAAAAACAAAATTCTATATGAGCTGAAATCAAAATTGTCCCACTTTAATTTGCATTATGATTATGATCAATCTAAACTGAAACCTACCCTTACTCAGAGGATAATTTAATCAACATCATCTTAACCTGATAAAATTGTACCCAAATAATAAGTGAGGAGTCGTTTGGTTGATTCGGGAAGTTAATTTTCGTAGGAATTTACAATTCATGGAAAATAAGTTCCCACATTCAATTCGGGTGAATTTGAGAAAAGTGTTTGGTTGCGCATGTAGGAATTAAATTCCACATGAACTTCGAATGACCAAGGGTGAAGTGGGTAAGCAACTTCCTACATTATGTAGGCATTGGAAGTTCCTAGGAACTTCTAATTCCTCCATTTTACAAAAAATATGGCAACCAAACAACCCATGTTTTTGCAAATCATGTGATTTTGCAATTCACATGTTTTTAAATTGTCAACCAAACAACTCCTGACTATACATTCCAATTGGGCAAGGGAATGAAAAAACTAACAAGGAATGACCGAAGCGAGGTAAGTGGGATCAAGGCAGTGGCGGATCTTGAGAAGTTTTATTAGGGGGGCCGGAACGGAGTATAGTCGCATTGTTTTTTATGATTTTAACTCAAACAACTTGATAGCTTATTAAATTGAGATTTTTTTTACATACAATTCAGCCTATAGTTCTAAATATTGAACAATTTAACTCCATTAAATTCAGTTCAGACGCTTTCAGTCTAAAACCAGGGCCTATATCGTCAATAATTGGCTTGAAATTAAAAGATTTTTACTTTGTACCAATACGTATGAATTAGTAAACTATTTGCACAAATGATTGCATATAATTAAATTTAGATCGAATTTGATATTTTTAATTAATAAAAATATATATAGGACGAGACTTAAAAATACCAAAATAAAATTAGAAATTATCTAATAAAATACAAGTATATAATACAAATAAAAAAAAGAAAACATTAAACCAAATAAATAGCATAATATCCAATTTTATATTCCATCAAAAAAACAAAAATGGTATAAATTAAAATTCACATTGATGAAGAAGTATTTTATTGTAAAAGTATTCTTATAGTCGTTACTCATTATTCCATTGAAATTACAATCAATACAGTTTATCTACTAATTGTAAAAGAGGTTTGGTTGAGTGTAACGTTTTTATAATTATGACAACTTCAGAAAAATAAAATAATTATAAACTACTTTTGTACCCGTATAACATAGTATTTACTTCATGGCGGCACAAATAATACAATATAGGAAAACTAAATTAATTTTTATGTCAGTCATGTTGGGTTCTAGGTCACTTAAATTAGTTCTATTCACTTCGATCATTGGTACGGTTTGAATGGATACTGGATAGACAGGAAGGCCCAACTCTTCATTTATTGAGTAATTTATGAAAAGATTTGGTATTTCACTTAAGACGGCCCAAAACTCAGGGGGGGCCTGGCCCCGCCGCAGGACAACAAAGGTCCGCCTCTGGATCAAGGTCGACCGACAACTAGACTGCCAAAGGTCTTGAACGGAGGTGATGTTGGTGTTGAAGGAAAATGAGTGAAGGGAGAAAAAATCTATTTGGGTGAGGGAACCAAAATAATGACAAGACTGTTTATATTCCAACGAAAATTAACAAAAAATTTAGAATACTATTTATGCAATGTTATCAATTGCGTCTTTGAATTTAAGTGGCAAAGCATCTTGTTTGTGATGGACACTATCCGTGATAAGCTGAAAGCGGATAATATCCTTCTCATAACAAGGCAAGAGCAAAGACAAGTGGAGGAAATGGAATATCTCATGGGTAGTGTTCACTTGCATTTTGTGAGAGATGCACTATCCGTCTTCAATTTTTTACGGATAATACACGTCTTCAATGAGAATTTGTGTTTAAGTGGTGCCTTCATATTTCAGGGTAACTTTATTCCAATCACTTCTACTCAAGGGAATTAGTTTAACATCACCAGCAATGGCAACAGCCATGCCCAATCTCGCTCCCGGACTCATCTTTCTAATCGCATGGGCTTGCAGGTTTCTTCTTTCATCCCATTACCATTGCAAACCAAACGACATTGTATATTATTTTACCTCCCATAGTACTCTACTAAATGTCATTTACTTATATGCAGGTTAGAGCAAGTGACATTGAGTTGCACTTATAGTAGAGTAAAAATAGTGGGCACATCATTATGTGTAATTGGTGCAATTACTATGAGCATTTTCCAAGGGTCTCACCCATACCCTACCCAAGGCACTGATGAAGGGGCTCCTACTAATAAACCTCCATATGACATAGCAGACACTCAACAGATCATTGGTTGCTTATACCTTATGGCTGCCGTTTTTGTATTGTCTAGCAATGTTGTCCTTCAGGTATTTAAATTCATTATAATACTCATTAAGCTACATTATACTACTGTAACTATTTTAGTAATGTTATGATTTCTATAGTCTAACGTAGGTATTTGTGATATCGAAGGCTTTAGGGGTTTACTTAACATCAAGCTTGTAAGAATTCTCTTAGGGAGCGTTTGGTTCACACAAAGGTATCGGTATTGAATCAGAAATCAAACTAGTGTGGTATGGATTTGGAACTCGATTCCTCATAGCCGTTGTTTGGTTCAACTTTGAAATGAGAAAATAAATCTTACTTGTTGTATATTTATTTTTTAATAAAACTTTGTACTATTTATTTATATATTAATTTTTTACTTTAAATTTTCATGTATTAATTAGTTAAAAAATTTCTATGATTTTTTTTTATATATAAGTTACCTTTTTTTTAAAAATATGAAAATATTTTTGTTCTTAAATATATTAAACATGTCGGGAAAAAAATCATTGTTTTATTTTGCCGGAAAAGGTCTTAGAAAAAAATTAATTTAATTTTTATTTAAAAAATTTGGATATTTTCACAATATTTTCCTTTTTATTTCCCTTCTTTTACTTGATACCTAAAGGTATCATACTCACCTCCTCCCTAGGGTATGAGAAACTCATACCTTATGGTTTGAGGTATGGATATCAAAATACAAAAAAAAAAACATGAAACAAACATAAGGTATGGTTTAGTTTATTCCAAATCCATACCTTATACCTAGAATGAGTGAACGAATACAAAATTTGGATCTAGGTTGTATTGTGAGATGTGCATACGGATGATTAGGTTTCATGCTTGAGTGTTGGTTGATTTCGATCATTAATTACCAATGTAGTAAGAGCAATAGCACTAGAAGAACTTTGTATAAAGTTCTTATTATGCCATGTCATTTTTTACTAGTTCCAACATTTAAGAACTTTTGTCTACAATAGACAATCTTAATAAAGTTCTTAAATAGAGCCCACTTTACACTATCCTATTTTTCATTAAATAAGCATAATTAATGAGTTGTTATTTTTTATTTTAATAATTGGAAAAAATTACTGATATAAAGTTATTAAAAACAAAAATTATTTAAATTTAAATGGATTTTATCACTTTCCAAGGACATATTAATTACTCTGCAAATTCCAATATACGTACAAACTCATTTCTTATTTTAGAACTGAGTTTTTAAAATTAAGAACAACCTTTAAGTTGCAATAGAAGAACTTATTTTTTGAGTTCTTGTTGACAAACCCCAGACAAAAAACAACTATTGCTATTGCTCTAAGTACCTTGGATTGGGTTGCACGAGGGTACTATTATTGCGCTTATCGAGTAAATTTATGTTAGACCATTCCCAAGCAAAAGGTCGATTTAATCGAGTCAATAACATATTAACCATTAATCTCACCTTATTGACATTGACCCTCTTTTACCTTCCCAAGCAAAAGGTCGATTTAATCGAGTCAATAACATATTAACCATTAATCTCACTTATTGACATTGACCCTCTTTTACCCTCCCAAGCAAAAGGTCGATTTAATCGAGTCAATAACATAGTTTTTTTTTTTCTTTTTTTTCTTTTTCTAATTTGTAACCAATGAGAATTTGTCACATAAGGGGTCAATAGATGAGTCAATTTACTCCACCTTAGGTCACAAATTGACCCTCAACACCCTTGGGTCAATCCTAATTTTTTATTAATTATAATTAACTTGACCCAAGCAAGCAATTGACCTAACAATTGACCTTGCTTGGGGATGGTTAGAGTTTGGTAAAAGGTTGGAGAGTCGTGTCAATCGATTTTGATTTGGATCATCGTAGGTCATGTCCATTGTTTCTATCTTTACTTTGGTCTAATTTAATTTGTTTCAGCTTTATTTTTTAATTGAATTTTATTACGTTGTCATCTTGTGTGCAGCCTTCTAAACCCTTATCAATATCGAGTTTAATAACTCCATAATGGTCAATTCAAGCTTAGTTGTTTAGATCATATCTATATTCTAATTAGGATTCAAACACGGCGTTGTTAGGAATATTTTCTAATATTATACGAAACAAATATATTAGTAAAATGAGGTTGTCTATAATCTCTAAATTAAAGGGTTTGACTATGATACAGGCTCAAACGTTGGGTGACTTTCCAGCTCCAATGACATTATGCGCAGTGACCTCGTTGATTGGTGTAGTTATAAATATACTTGTGCAACTTCTCCAAGAGCACCAGGTTACAGTGAGTTGTCCTCTCGTCAGTTTCAGCGAGTTGCTAATGTACTCTCTTCTGGTAAATTATGATCTTCTGTTCCATTTATATTGTCATGTTTTCCTTATTTATTTATCATAATTAGGTGTTTCCCTTATGAAGTTAATAAGGTGAAAAGGTTAAAATCAAACATTGTACCTCATACGTACTCGTAACTACATAACTACAAGTCACTTAATCACAACTAATTAAATTGCCCTCATTTTTTTAAAAAACAATCATTACAACTGTTATATTATCATTTTTCTTAATCATTTAAATCTATTAAATTACAAACCGGTGATGCGAGATCGCAAAAATTACAACCGAATCAATATTCCCGTACATTATGGGTAATATCGATTAAAACTAAGGCCATACTAAGGGGTCGTTTGGCTACCCATTAAATTACGCAGGAACTTTAATTCATGTGAATTGCAAAATTGGTAGGTTGTTTGGTTACTCCAATTCACATGAATTGGAACTTCCCATGAATTCCAATTCGAAGTTGCTTACCTAGGTCCCCTAGGTAAGTGTGAATGCCTACATGAATTACAATGCCTACAAGTAACCAAACAACATTTTCTAATTCACATGAATTGGAAAATCATATGGTATGAAACTTCCTACGTATTGGAAGTTCCTGTATGTAACCAAACGATTCCTAAGATTACATAATTCAAAATTACGTGAATAAAATATTCAAAAGTAAAATTGCAGCAACAAAATCAGTTCATCTTATTTGTGACGATCACAAACTTGCGACCTCTCACAACCCCTCCTACTTGTCCTCTCCACTTGCTATCCCACTTGCAAGCTTGTCTCGCGTCACAAGCTTGTGACGAATTTAGCCCGTCATAAATAAGAAATTGTGCAATAAAATATACAAATGTCATGCCAAATTAAAAGCCAAATCGCCCTATTTAACTTATATTGTATATTTACATTCCGATTTTTAATAAACTCGTGATTTTAACTTATTTCAATACTAAATTATGCGAACACACTTAGGACTCAAAAATTAGTTATTACTAAATTTTTTACCATAACTTAACTTGCCATATCAAATATGTTCAATTTATGACCTTTATTCATAACTTTTATGAATTAAATCCAAATTAAATTACAATAATTTTAAAATTTGAATTTTAAATTTTTGAACATTCTAGGAATTATCCATGACACTCATTATGTCCAAAATATAGGTTAAATTTTCCGAATTAAAATTGAGAAATCGATGTTGCTAATTATCAGTTTTATCAAATAAAACATCTAAAGCATGAGAAAATTAATCCTATTAATTTTTCAACTTCATATCTGATGAATATAATATAAATGCAACATAAAATAATTTTCTCAATTTATTTCATCCGTTTTAGCTCGAAAATAGTCACTATTTATGTGACTTTTACACTAAAAATTCAAAAATCATGCAAAATAAGCTGAATAAATTTGAAATTTTACACATACTGAGTAAATAATGCATAAGACAACGTATTAAAATTTCATGGCCAGATTCACTGTTTAGCTATTTGTAACCAATTAGCCTCTAAATATGATAATTTATTTTATAAAATTCATATTTCATGCAAAATAAATGATTTTATTCTCACAATTTACATATAATAGGTAAATATTTCATGTGAGGACATATAAAAAATTCAAGATTAAATTCGAAATTTAACTCTTTTTAGCCTTGGAACCTCGATTTATAACCTTTTATCTCATAAAAATTGTAAAACATGCTAAATAAACTATCTTTATCCGAAATTTTCCAATCTACATGAAAAATATTCATATGAGGTTACATAAACACTTCAATGTCATATTCGAAGGTAAACTACTTTTAGTCATAAAACCATATATTATCAATAAAATCATCATTTTATACTAAAGAAATATTTAAATGAACAATAAAATTCCATAAATCTAAATTTATGACCTAAAACACTTTTACGGCCAGAATGTTTAATATGCAAAATAATTCTGTGGCGTTATAATATAAATCACAAATTTTATAGTTTTATTTCAAAATTCAAAACTCGTAAAAACTAATAAAAACGATTTTGCATGTACAACTAGCTCTAGATGCCAATTGTTGGTTTCAAATACCTCGTAAATCATATTTATGTTCAAAATTAACTTATTAACTAGGTTTATGACCCGTGAAATTCACCGATTTATCTATTTTAGTTTTGTTATTTTATCGTATTCTTAAGATTTATCCAAACAATTAGGTGATCCATTAAAAAAATATAGTCTTGCAATACATGAAAGTTAGTTAGTTAATGCTTTATTTCTTTAAAAACTTTGATTTATTTTCAAAACTATATATTGTATTTTAACCAATTAAGGTTGCGGTTTATGACTTTTGGAGGCGTCTTTTAATTAGATTTTATGGATTTGAAAGTTTATGAAATACTAATTTTTTTGTTATGATATAGTATCGAGTGGAGTGTATGGAGAATTTGTTTAAACAATTTTAATATTTTCCTTATCCGTATTGACCGTGTAGTCTTTTTTCTCTCATGAACCATCCCTACAAAAAAAAATCATTGAGTAATAATAACGGACAAAATGGTGGAATTTGATTTATGTAATATTAACCTTATCGTTATTTATTTAAATTTTCCCTTAAATAATGGGGAATTATGTCATAAGGATGTACGTATATTTACTTTTAAGTAAGATAACACCACAAATCTTGATAGTTCTTATATGAGAACAAAACAACACTTAAAAATTGAGATGATGAGCACTTCATAAACAATGAAATTTAAAAGTAAATAAATATTTAATTAATTTAAAACCTTAATGCAATTACCTAACCTAAATATATTTAGGTTGTTGTTGATACAATGATAAGAAAAACTATTTACACACACAATTTTGACCATGAGAGTAAAAAAAAATACTCCCTCCATTCATATCCAAATGGTACATTTGGATTTTGTATAGTATTTATAAATCAACGTTCGGTATCAATTTTCTCTTTATACGTAAGAGAAAATATATTCATGCGGGATTTTGATTGATTCGTCTTCACGAGTACATTGAAAATATCTAACTTTTATAATTTTTACGAATACGTAGCTAAAGATATTTAGCACGTAAAACATGCGTTGGCAAACGTGAAAAAGCAAATGTGTAAAGTGGATATGAATGGAGGGAGTATTAGTTTGAATTTTGGCTCACACATGTTTTTTCTCCAAAATTTATACCCAATTGAGGATGTGTTTTATGACTTTTGATCATCTTTCTATATTATTATCGAATTTAATATATATACATAAATTTGTAGTAAAGTTTTGTGACTTTTGAACATTATTTTTCATTATTAGCAAATTTAATTTATACATAAATATGGATCAAGGAGAAATGAAATGTGAAAGGTTTGCATTAATATAAATAAATATGCAGCATAGTTTTATTATTTTTGAGCATTATTTTTCATTATCAGAAAGTTATAAAATTAGAGACTTTAAATTTTTACTTGAAGCTTAACCTATTATAGTTTGAAAAATTAAAAGGCTAATATTTAATTTTAAATATGTTATTATTTGCTCTTAATATTTACACATTTTTATTTTTTATAAACGTCGTAAATATTAGAATTATATGGTATTTATTTTTATGACTTTTTGAGCATGATTTTTTATTACTAGCAAATTTAGTTTATACATAATTATGGATCAAGGAGAAATGAAATGTGAAAATTTTGCTTTAATATACATAAATATGTAGTATAGTTTTATTAAATCCAACCTACACATATTCCATTTTAAGTCATTCATATCCAAACTACCACTTTCCTAATAAAGCCAAGAAAATGACTAAATTATCCTTGTGAACACCAATTATTTACAAAAAAACGCCATTAAATGACCCACCTTTAATCAATCAGATCATCACACATTTAAATTAATAAAAACATCTTACACACTTCCAATTGTACTTTTAATAATTTTTTAACATCTTTCTTAATATTTGTGCAAAAAACATATATGCACTTTGGATTTGAACGAAGGAAGTATTATTTTTCATTATTATCAACTTATAAAAATAGAGACTGTAAATTTTTATTTGAAATTTAACTTATTATAATTTTAAAAATTAAAAGGGTAATATTTAATGTTAAGTATGTTATTATTTGCCCTTAATATTTACAATTTTTTATTTTTTATAAATGGCTTAAAAATTAGAATTATATGATATTTATTTGTTGCTTAAAATACTCAAACAATGAACATCGATATTTTAAATCTATTAGGAATTTAGATTTTTAATTGTTATTTAATTTATCAAGAAATTAAAATGTCAAAAGTTTAATGTTTATTATGTTATTTACATTTAATGTTTTAGTTTTTTTTTTAAATAAGCAATAATGACGTGGCTCCATGTCATGTGTAATAAGTGACGTGGCTTTTTGTAAATGTTAGGTGTCATTGTCTACGTGACATTTTAGGTTACCCTTTTAATAATATTGTATAAATTTAATGAATCTAGTACATGCAAAAATACTACTAAAAGAAATTTCCTTACATTGAGTTTACGGAAATTACGAGCACAAGATTGGTCACCTACCAATCTTGTTCTTGAGCTAAAATCACAATTGATGAACTTGAGATTGCTAAATCCTCCTAACATGTACATACCGAGACATAGCCTAAACTTACTAAATATTTTAGGTCTAGAAAATACTTTAGTAAAACCTTAATTAATAATCTAATATAAATCTTTTACTAGACTAGTAAATATTTAGGATATAAGATTTTATGAGAAAAAGATAACATAAACTTTTTATGTTTTAGAGAGATCAAATCATATTAAAATTGTTTAAGAACTCTAGAATAATTTGAGAGGAAAAATCCTGTTATGGGAGAGAGGATGGCCGGCCACTTTGAAGAGAAGGGAAGTGATGTGAGTCTGTGACTCTACACAATCACTTTTCCTCTTATCTAAATGTGGAAAATGCAAAAATATTTTACACTTTTTATGTGATTTTAACACTACACAAATCACATTTTATTTTTCCTTTTCTTTCTTAATGGCCAGCCATCATATTACATAATATGGTCACCCATTTTAACTTTGTTAATTGTTAATTTGTCACATGTGACATCTAACATGTCACTAGCCATTTTGTTGTATATTAATCAAATTAAATACTTTAATGCATAAATAATAACAATTGACGACTTATACATGTAATTCATAATTACATATACGTAAAAGTCAATTTAATTATAACTTACCACATTTATAATTATAATTAATCGATTATTCTAATTTCGAATGTTTAACAAGCATCGATTAATAATTAGTAAAATAACGTTTTTATTTACTAATATTAAATCTTATTTAATCGCATTAAAATAAGATTCCATTTTCACATCTTGAACTAATTAAGGATTTAATTAATCGTATATATATATATATATATATATATATATATATATATATATATATATATATATATATATATATATATATATATATATATATATATATACGATCAATTAACTTTTCTGTTTCGGGATCCGTCCTAGAGGTGTGACCTAAAGGGGTCATCTGATCACCGTTGTCATACGACAATAACGTCAAACTCTAGCTAGCCAACCGTTACTGATTTATGTTTATCAGATGACTATATATATGTGAGAATCATCCCTTGTGTATTCTTTATATAAAATTTTAGATGTGATTGTTAAATCAAGTGATAACACTATTATTGAGGACACATACTTCAACATGTTGAAGGAGGTTTAATCGCCAAACACACAATCTAATCTAATACATTTTTCAAGGGAGTCAGATGACAATTTTGAGAAGAAATTCTAGAAAGTCGATTCCAAATTTTTAGATAATACAACTAAAATTAAAACAATAAATGACAAAGAAAAAGAATTCATACATGAGTTTAGTAAAGAATTTCTAATAGTTTTTCATAGCAGAGAACTACATAGGAGGATAAAAGGAATTTATTTTGGTACAGTAAAAAGTGCCAATTTTATTTTCTTTTTAACTTTTTTGTTATAACGGAAGCACAGAGAAAGATAAAAACAAACAATAAAGAACAATACGCACAGATTTACGTGGTTCACTAACGGTGTGTTAGGTACGTCCACAGGGCAGAAGCGAGAGAGTTTTATTAATGTGAGGAGTTTTTCAAATTACAGATTCAGAACGATGTTCACTAACGGTGTACTCTTAACCTAATAAGGCCTAGACAGAAACCCTAACCCAATACAGAATTCAGAAACCCAACAAACAGATTCAAGGCATAGACCCAACATTTTTTTTATCTTTTTTAACAAAGTGGGATGACATAAGGGTGATTATGTCCATTACATATAAATCCAGTGTCCAGGTATGTTTTGTGACTGTAGATATGTGTACCTTTTTTTTATTGTAGGCTTGAGTTGTACATATAAGGGTAAGATGGAGGTGTTTTAGTGTCTTAGGTAAAAGTGGAGAGAAATGGACGAAAAGAAGGACTGTGACAGAAGATTGATCTAGTGTCTAGGTGGTAAAGGTAGTTCTAAGGTTACGAGTGTCTATTCCAACATGAAAATTCATGTTGAGTCAATCATTTGAGTTATATGTTACATTGTTGATTGGAATTGTTAGTTTTTTTCAAGACTGCATTGAAATTAACATTGTTATGTTGACCTGTTGATTTGTAGGCAGGCACAATAAGCGGCATTTGTGTGAGTTTCAATGGATGGGCAATGAAAAAAAGAGGCCCAGTGGTGGTATCGGTGTTCAATCCAATTTCGACGGTCGTCTCAGCCATTCTTTCAGCAGCCATCTTACAAACAACAATCTCTCTCGGAAGGTAAATTTTTGTATCTATGTTAACCATTATGTGTTTATGGTTGGGTTTTAGCTAACTAATACTCTTAACAAGGTTTCTTATAATTTTGTGACAGTTTGACTGGAATGTGTCTTATGTTCATTGGACTTTATTTTGTGTTATGGGCGAAAGGTAAAGAAGGATTTCCCACTCTCGTCGAAGAAATTTTGGATCATGATTACGATCCAAAGAAGCCTCTATTAGCCGCATAAATTGCATATTTACACACTATGATGTGCGGTTAATCCATGCCCTTTATTGAACCTTGATCAACGAACCCCAAAAACTGAGCAAAGTGAACAGTTAACACGCTCTAAAAATCATCATGCATGTTTTGTCTAACCATAGTGTTTTTCCTGTTTTTCTCTGTATACGTCGTCTATGTGACTTATACACTTCTATCTTTTGCATATGTCTTTAAGCATTTCGGGCACAATGATTCTACGTAATAGTGTTCGTGCTTAAAAGTCAAAAGTTATAAAAAAAATATGTTCAGTACATCGTGAACATAATTTGTTTCAAAAGAATGTAGAACTCGATTATAAAACTCAGATGAGTACTAAAAAACTATTTTACCAGTATATCTGTAAGATGCGCTTTATCGTAGAAAAAAAATTTACTTTGTTGAAGTAAGCAAGTTGAAACCCCATTTGCAAAGGTCGTCATCCCAGCAAGCAAGCTCGCGGATTCTCACCCAGGTCAACATGTCAGTGCAACAACCCATTGTTCCACCGGAATAAAAGCGAGCTACTTGATTTTTGAATCTGAACCATGTAACCATACTGATAATTTCTTATGATAATTTGGTCAATTTATGCGAATAAATTTTATAGATGATGAGATGTGTTCAACAATTTTCCCTTTGTGGTTCCATTTAGACAAAAAAATATTCTACATGGTAACCCTGTATTTTTTCAAATTCTACGTGGTAACCCTACTTTTCAGTGAGCACACGTGGTAACCCTCAACTTTGTTAATATGTATTGCCGTGACCCATAACTTTTATTCCGTTGGTTTTGTCCGTTAAGTATGTGACGTGGTCAATTAAATTTTGAGATTTTCTACCAGGTAACCCTCTGTTTGTTGTATCCTACAAAATAACCCTATTTGTTTTTTTTACAAAAGAAATAATCTTTAAAATACTCCCTTGTTTCCTCAATTTATTATTACTAGGTTGTAACCCGTGAACTTCACGGATCTGTTTTTAGTAATTTAAATTAATATTGTTAATAATATAAAGAGAAAGAAATCAATTATTTTAGAACTTTAATAATATGAAATTAATATTGTTAATAATTAAAAGATAAATAAATTAATTATTTTAGAATTTTAAAATATGAAATTAATATAAAGATAAATAAATTGATTATTTTAGTACTTTAATAATATGAAATTAATATTGTTAATAATATTAAATAAATATAAATACTTTTAGTTTAAAAATTACATAGTGTTATGTGAAAAATCGTTTTAGATTAAAACTAAAATGCGTTCGCATATATTAGGACGCATACATTAATATATAAACCGAGTCGGATTAAATTAATCCGACCTATATATTTATAAGTTAAAAGACAAAAAAAAATGAAAAAACAATATTAATCATCTAACTATTCATTGTCGGCGCATCATTGCCCACCAAATAGAAACCATCATCATCATCATCATTTGTTGTTTATCAGGGATTTTCATTTTCATCACATAAACTCAAATTGAATTACTATTCTATGTTCATCTCGTCACTCACCTTCCTCGCCCCCTTTCAAAACCCCTAATTATACAATCTCACACTCACTCACTAATCCCTAAGTTAGTTATTGTTTCACATTAGGATTTAGTTTAGTAAATTAATTTCAAACCATAATCTATCCATATTTAAAATCATTCAGTTATTATTCTTTTCAGATTAGGTCAATTAATTGTGCATAATTCATGGATTCATGGATTCACGGAATCTTGAAATTTTGTTTAGGAAATTAATTGTGAAACATATCTTTCAGTTATTATTATATGATTATGATTCTTTTCAATTTAGGAAATTTAAACAAAATTAACGTGATTCACGGAACTTACCATGATATACGGAATTTACCATGATTCACAAAATTATTATTATTCTTTTCAGTTTAGTTTATTGATCATGATTCACGGATTTTAAAAATTTTGTTTTGGAAATTAATTTCAATCAAATCTTTAGGTTATTATTATTATTCTTTTCAGTTTAGGAAATTTATTCAACATGATTCACGGATTTTAAAAATTTTGTTTCGGAAATTAATTTCAATCAAATCTTTAGGTTATTATTATTATTCTTTTCAGTTTAGGAAACAATTTAAAACCATAATCTGTTTTGTGCATCATTCACGGATATTGACCATGTTTGACGGATTTTAAAAATTTTATTGGACTATCAGTTTAGTAATATGTTAGGAGGCTTTAAATCGCGCCACGTAAGACATAGATTGTTTTATGTGAATGCCACGTCAGCAGCTTGGCTTCTGCATTAGATAAATATATGATTAACATGTTTTTCACTCGATTACTCAAAAGAATGTCAACTCTCAATATCATCATCTCTTCAAAGTATTATTACCATAAATCTCCAACATCGGGTTCAATAATTAACAAAGAAATCCACCAATGTTTACAAATAAGTCTCTACTCCTCAATTGTACCCAATTTTACTGTGTGAATATGTCGAACAATTGAAATCATTATTGCGTTTACAACATTTTCGCATCTTTAGCTTTGGGATATATGTTGAGATTTTAAAAACGAAAGTTTTCTTAATTAGATTACCGCTATGAATTAAATTTGGGATTGATTATTATAATGCTCGATATATAGTACGTTTACTATGGTATTTAGAATATTTTATTGAGAATTTTTATTGATATCGAAGAACGTTTTTATTGAAGTTTTTTTCAAAACTCGATTTATTGAACGGTAATTAGCGTGGATTTGACAATTTGGGTGCAATCAAGCAAAATTGTAAAAACAAGATGAATAAGGGGATTATGTTTTTATACGCATCTGATTTGTAGAAAAAGTAAGGTTATGTTGTAGAATTTTTAAAAATATAGGGTTACCTTATAGAAAATCACAAAATTCAATTGACCACGTCACATACTTAACGGACAAAACTAACGGAATAAAAGTTAAGGGTCACGGCAATATGTATTAACAAAGTTGAGGGTTACCACGTGTGGTCTCTGAAAAATAGGGTTACCACGTAGAATTTGAAAAAATACAGGGTTACCATGTAGAATAACCCAAAAAAATTTATTACAATTATTATTTCCAAAGTTCCAATACACATAACACAATTTTTTCCAGACACAAATATTTGAGAAAATAACTATAAAATACGATTTAGGTAATACATTTTTGTTAACATGTGCTCTTAGAAAACTTGTCATTATAAACATCAATCAATATGTTAAATTGAAACAAGTATTTGTTCATTCAAATATTCAACCGAATCGTGAAAGGTCGTCGACGTTTTGCGAAAAATCGTCGACGTAATTCATAATAATTACCAACTTGCCCTTACTTCTCTTCTTCCTTCAAACATTAATTCAAAAAACCCAAAATCCCTTCTCCCTCCTAAATCTCACCGCCGCAACACACCACCACCGCCGCAGCACACCACCGCCGCATGTACACCCCCGCCGGCTGCACACCGCCGCAACACACCACCACCGCCGCCGCTGCTTCACCACGACAACCGCCGGCCATTTTCGAAAGGTAAGTGTTTTTTTTTAAATTAATTTAGTTTTATTTGTATAATGTGATGTTAATTAGGCTAGTAATAGTAGTTCTTGTTGTTGTTGTTGTTGTGTAAATTCGTTTTTGATGTTGTTCAGTTTGTTGATTTTTCAATTTGTTCTTCAATTTAGTTTTCAATTTCTGATTTTTCAATCTTGATTAGTATAGTTGTTATTGTTTCTAGTTGTTATTAGTGTTGTTGTTATTGTTTGTTGTTGTAGTGGTAGTTGCATGTATTCGGGAAGAGAAACGGGTTGTGGGTAGGACGTGAACAATGCGAGGCCTAGTGGGGGGAGGGACGCGCGAAGTGCACGTTGGTCATGGGGAGAGACGTGGGAAGCGCACGTCGGTCATGGGGAGAGACGTGGGGAGTGGGCGTCGGTGGGGGGGAGAGACGTGGGAAGTCCACGTTGGGCTTGGTGGTGGACGTGCAGAGCGCACGTTGGTGAGGGTGAGCGACGTGGGAAGTGCACGTCGTGCTTGGTGGTGGACGTGCAGAATGCACGTTGGTGAGGGTGAGAGACATGTGGATTTCATGTCCTTACGTGGTTTGGACGTGAGATCAACGTGTCCCTCCATGGTTCTTTTTTTATTTTTTGTTTTAACCGTATATTTATAATTTCAATAGTTAAAATTTATTATTTTTTCATTAAAAGAGATTAATTTTGTATGTAATTGTATAAAAAGTTGTTAATTTTGTATTTTAATATATAGTTTAAATTATTTAAGTTATTAATTTTATTTAAGTTATTAATTTAACGTTATTGTAATCTCGTAAATGCAGATGTCTTACAATGAGGATGATATCATGCCTGCGATTGGCCGTACCGCATGCCGAAGAGTGACAGGATCTAAGCGTCGTGTCCCGATAGCATCACAACCAGCAGCAGCACCACGAGCTGGTAGGGGAGTTAGGGGTAGGGGTAGGGGTAGGGGTAGGGGAAAGGGTCTCCTAATAAGGACTCCCGACCCTACTCCCGAGGACGAGCTACAGCTACCGAGAGCTTTTTTCAGGGACCCCCGAGTTAGTAGTTCGGAGGACGAGGAGGTTGAGGAGGAGGAGGAGGAGGAGGAGGAGGAGGAGGAGCACGACTCCCAGTTTTTGGACGAGGAGGCAGCCGATCGACCAGCTAAGGTGATCGTACGTGATGGTAACGGCCGATATAGGCCATTTGTGGAGAGTGGGGCCTCTAGTAGCACGGGCGGGAGGAAGAAGACTCCGGATCTTTCCTAGCGTCTACAGGGTCCGGTTGTAGGGGGGCCGTCTCTACCTATTGTCTTACGTAGCTTCGATGGCCACGTAGCTCGCAGTAGTTGGACGGATGAGGGAAGCGTGAGACAGTGGATCACGTGTTACGAGAGGCCGGGCGCTATGGAGAAGATGAGTAAGTTGAGGGTCCGCTCTGCGGTTATGGATAGAGTTGCCGAGAGCGGGCTTGATCATCTTAGGACCTGTTTGACCACTGGGTTGGATGAGAACCTTATTAGTGCGTTCGTTGAGAGGTGGCAGGCGGACACCAACACTTTCCACATGCCGTTTGGTGAGATTACGATACTGTTGCACGACGTTCACAGGATCCTCGGCATACGGGTGGATGGCGCTAGGGTTATGGACGAGGGTACGAGGGGGGAGAGTGGTTTGAAGGGGAAGTTCGCGGCCTTGTTTGGCATTGACGTGGCGGCCGTGACTGCACCCCTTTACAGGGGTGGGGGGGATTTTGGTGAGGAAGCTGATGGATGTTGTGGAGAAGGGGAGCCAGTAGGGCTCCCTACGGGCGTACATGATGTTGTTGGTTGGACAGACTCTGTTCACCGACAAGTCCAGCGATCGGGTTGTCGCTCGTATGTTGTCGTTGTTTGATGATTTAGATGATTTAGGCGGTTATGCTTGGGGGGCCGCGACATTGGCGTACCTGTACCGACAGTTGGGGATGGCTTCGCGTAGGGAGGTAGCTGGGGTTAGCGGTTGTCTGCCGTTGCTTCAGGCTTGGATATACGAGTACTTTCCGACGTTCAGGCCTCACTCGGGATATTATGTTAAGGGACGACCACTTGTCGAGGCTTGGTCACGGGTTCCTAGGTTTAGGGGAGATGAGGAGTTGTTGGAGCAGCACAGGCAGAGGTTGGACGGGCTGAGGGCGGAGCAGGTGAGGTGGCTCCCTTACGGTGTTAGCCCACACAGGGGTTGTCGGAGTACGCTCTACTCGGGGGTGATCAGGTTTATGGATATAGTGGAGCCGTACCAGCCTGATAGGTGTCTCCGTCAGTTTGGCTATGTTCAGGATTACCCGAACCCTATGCGGGTCCCAGCTGCCGAGAGTCGTCCGGCGAAGCCGGCTGAGGGTTACAAGCTGTCGTACGGTGATGCTGCTGATTTGGATTGGGGTTTGAGAGAGGCTGAGATTCCGTTGAGACAGCGTCATGACCGGGCTTTGATGTCGTTTCAGTGTGATCCACGTTACATGAGTTGGTACAAGAAGATTTCTCACCCATACTTCTACCCCCCTACACGCCGTGTTGAGATGGAAGCACCCCCTTTCACCGAGGAGCCGGAGGTTGGTCGGGCTCTTAGCCGTCATTTCTCGCAGATTTATACTCAAGACCCCGACCAGAAATGGCCGTACGTGCGACGCTTGGTCGATGATATGGAGCGGTTCTACATATCGAAGGATGACGTTGAGGATGATCAGGCTGATGATGATGAGGAGGAGGAGGACGATGATGATGATGATGATGTAGTTTACTAGTTAGTTTTTTTATGCTTGGACTTTATTTGTTGTCTTTTGTACGGACTATTTTATTTTTCTCGTGATTTCTTTGTTAGTTTATTAGTTATTTTATGCATATTTTAATACATATTAGAACTCATAGCTTACATCGGACATGAACAAAAGCACATAAAACATAAATCGTAACTAAAATTTGATGAAAACATAGAATACATTAGACATTAACGAAAACACATCAAACATCAAATACAAGTTTACAATACTTAATTATCTTCAGATGACGAAGATGAAGAATCCAGATCTCCTTCGTAATCTCCAGCTTCAATTATTTCAGGTTGACTAGCCACGTAATGATCATAAAACATTAAAATGCGCAGACGGACATTACCTAGATTGAACACTCTACCGGCACACAAATCAGATAGTGTTGCGTAGTCTATCAAGTTTAGTATAAGCACGATATATTTAAGGAAATCGGTTCTTAGCTTGCGGAACTCCCACATCTTCCCAGTTACAATCTCATCAATAACTTCATCGTCTGGAACAACCGGACTGCAGAGGGGGTTACCGTGTAGGATGCCAAAAAGGTTGGCAATTGGAGGATGTTCTACCAGGTCCCATACAGTGTCACTCGGAATGACTAGTTCAAGGTGAGAAACTAGTACTGGGAACTGCGTAGTTATAAGATCGATCCTTAGCTGATAGGCTCTGTTTTTTTGAACATTTGTGAGAGCCATATTAAAAGAAATGATTTTAGTAGTGAATGATGTTGTGGTTGTTGCGATTACAATCAACATGAAACCAGTATTTATAAGAAGCAATAATATAACGGTAACATTTTCAAATTGTAACGGTAACATTTTGAAATTTGAAATCACAACAGTTACATTTCAATATTACAACCTAAACAAAATTGGTTAAAATGACGGGAATATAAAGACTTGAAAACTGGTCGTCCATACATGGTATGGACGTGAACGTCCATACATGGTATGGACGTGAATAGTACACGTCCACTCCATGTATGGACGTGAATAGTACACGTCCATGCATGGTTTGGACGTGCACTATTCACGTCCATACCATGTATGGACGGCCAGTTTTCAAGTCCATTCCACGCTAGGACGGTTAGTTTTCAAGTCTAATTCAAAATTTCGATTGAGTTCAATTTGTCTATTCTATGCCTTGTACGATTAATTCAACCTAATTTCAAGGCTTAAACATGTAATTCAACAAAAATTAATTGAAAAAAAAATCTAAGATTTAAGTTAGTTATCGATGAATCCTTGTTGTCGTTTGACATTAAATCGTTGTCGTTATTTGATGTTGATGTTCGAAGTTGAAACCGTTTCTTAGGAATTTACGTTGTTTTTGTTGTTTTTGTTTCAGAGAATATAAAAGCTAGAGAGAGAGAGAGAAAAGGGCAAGAGTTGTCTTTTTTCTAAAAAACGTCGACGATTTTTCGCAAAACGTCGACGACCTTTCGGAACCCCCATATTCAATTGGTTGTTAATTTGGCGGTAGTTAATATTCAATAACTATTCTTTCACCGTATTCTTA
Source organism: Silene conica (assembly GCA_029255685.2). Lineage (NCBI taxonomy): Eukaryota > Viridiplantae > Streptophyta > Magnoliopsida > Caryophyllales > Caryophyllaceae > Silene > Silene conica. The sequence goes on from CM055312.2 coordinate 64,924,679, forward strand.
AGATGATATAGTGACTACAAGTCTACAACAAAAATATGACCTAGGAAAAATATGGGTTTTGTTTTAATCTTTGGGATATAGGCCTAAACCACGCCCCCTAATGCATTAATTAGTTAGCAGACACTGTGCCACCTTAAATTATGCTATTTAATCAAATCATTGTGTAAATAATAGTTGGGTCCTATTTGTGTAAACATTTGTAACAAATTTTGAAATCTCTCAAAACTATATGTGTCGTCTTTTTCACATACGGTTTCTACTCTTTCATATACGTTTTTTTACACTTGCCATTTTTTCATTCCCTCATTTCCGATCCCTTCATCACCAAGTTACCTCCGTTCACCACCTCCAATTATCCCCGACAAATCTCTCTCCGGCCGACCACATGTTAGCCGACCTGATTCAAGACTTTCGTCACATTATTAAAGACTTTCATTTGTGGAAAGATACCATCTATCGTTAATAAATGTGACACTACTGATGAACATGAGCAAATTACATGGAGAAAAAAAAATGACTCCTTACTAATCTATATATCTATATAATAATATAAAAAGCCAAACCGAGTAATATTTGAGTGCCATGTGGCACAATCTCTCGACTAGAAAATGCCATATTGTCACTACCTTTTTATTCATTAGTATTCAAACCCCAATTTACTGTTATGTTGACATTTAATAATTTTTTTTGTGTTTAAAACCAATGCATATGAAAGTAATCTATATAATAATATAAAAAGTCAAACCGAGTAATATTTGAGTGCCATGTGGCACAATCTCTCGACTAGAAAATGCCATGTTGTCACTACCTTTTTATTCATTAGTATTCAAACCCCAATTTACTGTTATGTTGACATTTAATAATTTTTTTGTGTTTAAAACCAATGCATATGAAAGTAATGTGAAATTTAAAGAGTAATAGTCCTATTTTTCTCAACTCTTCATCTATATAATTATGCGAGTAATGCTCTTCAACCACCCTCTTAATCTCCCCTTTAATGAGAATAATGACCTCTAATAAATTTTAATCAATTTACAAGAATTCTTAACATTTAAAGTTTTGTATAAACTTTTTAAAGCGCTATATCTCATAACAATCATAACAATTCTCACAATAGTTTTTATATTTGTCACTCTTTTTCCTTATTATTTTCTTATGTATTTCTATTTACAATGAGTTAGCACTTGTATTAATAGATTCGTTAATTGTTGTACAAAATAGTTGTGTAACACAACTTTAATTTACTTGAGAATACATGATTAATATAAGATGGCACGTCATTTTATTAACATTTTTTTTTTCTCTTTAATTCATTTTCTTCATTAAACATGATAGTAAATGAATTAAAACTTTTGAGGATACTTAAAACCCACCAATTCCATTAAAACTTCTTCCTATTTAATTATTTTTTGTAAATAATATGTTAATAAATAGATTATAGCTCTTGATATTACTGAACACCCATAATTTTCATTAACTTTTTTTGCTATTTAATTCCCCTTTTGAGTTTCTCGACAATCAATTATCTAATTTAACAATGCCACAAAATAAATTAAAATTTAAAATAAATACAGAAATTTATGGTTATGTAATGTCTATAAAAACTATAATACCTATAATAGTTTTTATTCATTTTAATTATTTAATACTTAGTGCCCATGAGTTTCTATGTAGTGATTATATTTTATGTTTTAATTTAATTATTTGATGATAGTGAGTATATTGGGAATTATTGTTGAGTGTTGTTATTGTTGTTGTTGTTGTGGTTGTTGCTGTTAAGGTGACGGTGTCCAATAAAATATATTTTAATTTGTTAGTTGGTTTTATAATCATTTGTTTTATATTTGAATTCATGTTTTCCATATAGTGTAATCTATAAATATAATAAAAAGACAAACTAAAGCATAATATTTCACCATTCAACTATTTAAGAGTGAATTATGATGCCACATCATCATTTTATATTTTGAAAAGAAAAAGGAAAACAAAAATAAATTTTTAAACATTAAATACAAATAAATAGCCTAATAAACATTAGACCGCCTTAGACTATTTATTCTTAAATAAAAAAAATAATAAAATAATTAAAGTACATACTAATTTAAATTTCTATGTTTATTGTTGGAATAAGATGAAGACAAATAAAAATCACATCATTCTAATCTTACATTGTTAATGAAATTAATGATTTTTTTTGTAAATGTTAAATGCAAATTAATAATAACATAAATAAACATTTAACATCGACATTTATTTTTTTTGATATAAATAAACAATAGTTCATAATCAATATCCACGCTAACTTTTTAAATCCGGTGTTAAATTTGGATATATTTCTTATAATATATCAAAGGTTTTTTTGGGAATATATATTCATCTTGCACCGCATATAATTGTGAGTATAACAATATGGTTTTCTAAATCAAATTATCATGCAATACAATACAAAAAATGAAGTATTGCAAGGATATTTAGAAAAAGTGTATTGCGAAGAGAGAAAAGTAACTGAAAAGAAAAATATATCAAACATAAAAATGCATGGTATGGAAGAAGAAAAAATAAGCAAAAAACATAAAAGATAATAAAACAAATCTAGTGCCCCATAAAAAATGTAAAATGTAAAAAATTAAAGAAAAAATAATGCAATGTCCTATTAAATCACCAACACCCAAAACACCAAAAAAACAGAAGTATCGCTTCACCACTAGAACTCTCATCCACTCACACCTCTACCACCGACTCCACCATCCATTTTCAGTTAACCACTAACTTGGAAAGTGTCGAGTGTTAATACCTTCACGGTTTACCACTAACCCGTTAATGATGAAAAAGGAGCTATAGAGTTTTTGGTTTTACAATTTAAATGTCAATAAATTTGTATCATAATTCATAATGTTCAATTAAATAGTGCAATTTACCTTGATATACCAACATGTCGTATATATGTATAACAACGCTAATTTGAGAGAATATATTAAATTGTTTGATGATTCTCAACAAGGAACATAGATTGTTATATTTTACACTTCATACACCAATTTTCCAGTTAGGTAATGTGTCAACATGTTTCACTAAATTAAAGAACTTTTATGTAAGTGTTAATTTAAACAATTTACCTTAAAAGTACCTGTGATTTTCACGGGTAAAAAAAACTAGTGATGATGTCAAAGTGCTTTATTCACTTGAGTAAGCGATATTGCATTCTAAACTAACTCTGATAGCTCAGTTGAAATAGCACTAAAGTTTGCTGATTACCAGAAGATACGTGTATGTCGTCTTTTTTCTTAGCTCAAGGCTAACGACAACACCTCCGGTCGCTACCTGGTCACCACAAACACCGGCCACCGGCGATCCATCCCCAAAAAATCCACCACCTAGAACCGGTAGGCGTTTATTGGTATGATAAACTCTTTCACAATTAATTTCAATAATTAACAATTAACAAGTCCTAAAGTATATAAATCTCCAATATAAAACATGTTCGGTTCCAAAAATATAAAATATTTTTTTATTAAATACATATTTTATAAATTTACTAAACTTTCTTGATTAGATCAGACTTTTCACGGTTGAATTTGTTTTCTCACATATTGAAATATAATAAGGTGTATGACAAATTAATGATGGGTCAATTCAAAATATATAAATAATTGCTAAAAATAAAACTTTTATATATGCCGCACATGTGTGGGAATGTGGGATCTACACTAATCTATATAATAACATAAAAAGCCTAGATTGAGTAGTATTAGAATGACATGTGGTGAATTATATTAACATACTAGAACCACACGTGGCGCACTACATTGACATGCTAGATTAATTTTTTTATTTTTAAAAAAATTTTAAAAAGAAAATGAAAAGACAAAATAAATAAAAAACCTAGATTTAATAGTTATTTAATAACATGTGACTCACTACATTTAAATGTTTGACCAATTTTTTTATTATTATTTAAAAAGAAAAGTAAAAATAGAAAACGAAAACGAATAGTCAAAGTAGTATTCAATAGACTTAATTACTTATCTTATTTAAAATTTCATTTATATTCCATTTAATAGTCATAATTTAGTACTAAACTTTTTATATTCTACTGTTACGAAAACATTTCACCTATAAAAGAAAATGAATTGGTAAAAATTCTAGCACATTCCTAGCAAAAACAAATTAATGAAAAAAATTGTTTATTTTCACCAAATTATTTCATTTTATTTATATATATACTTTGTGGTGAGCATGAATCAAATTGGCAAGAAATGAGAAAATAAGAGATAAATAGAAGAGAAGTGGGGAATTTGATAAACATTTGTATTTTATAGTTTGTTTTAGACATTATCAAATGCTTATGAAGACACTCGAGATCCTCAATGATTGAATATAATACTTGTGAATTGTAGTCAAAATTTGTGAAAGAAATCCTAGCTCGACTAAATTGTAATTGTAATTGTAACTTTTTAATTTCACATTTTTAATAGTGATAGTTTGTTTAGCGGATATTTTTAATGTATTCATCATTGTTAATGTGTAGTGAATTTATTAATATTGATAGTAACAACTTACAAATATCTACCCCTTACTAAAATGTGAGCAAGGGATGTTATATTCATTATGAATAGTACTCACATGCTCCACTTTTACCTCTTTTCCATTATCATTTCCATAGACATATTGCCTTTGAACATAGCAAACAACACCTTAACCAATTTTTTTATCACAAATTCTCATTGTAGACGGAAGGTATCCGTCACAAGGAGAAGACGGATACTATTTTATCTCACAAAATGTTCATTTAGATGAGAGAGGAAAGCATATGAGGTGCCCCACCTTGTCCCCTCTATTCGTTTTGTGAGTGTCATTATCCGTCTCTCCACCCGACCCGTCACAAGCAAGACTAACTGTTTTTTTATTCATCACCTTCACCTCAATTACTAACTTTTATTATTTCCTTATCGTTCAGACCTACCTTAATATAAACTTTATACATTATCCGTGAGACTCATCCCAAACTATACTTTTCTACAACACATTGACACATGTGTTCCCCTCATTGGATAAATTACATTGAAAGTGGGGTCAAAACTCATCCAAAGTTTTAAGTTGAGTCGTGAATTTTCAAGACTTGACTTAAAACTTTGTTAAAACTTTGGTAGATTATTGGTAGTTTTGAGTGAGTCTTGTTCTAAGACTTAACAAAGTCTTGTCTTAAAACCGCTAATAATCTAACCCTTCTAAAATTTAGCTATTGTATATGAAGTTATAAATTACTACTTTATGTAATTCAAACTTAATTTTTAATTCTATAAATTACAACTTTTATGTGATTCAAACTTAATTTATTTATCTCTACTAGAATTGGAACATGTAAATGTTAGTTGTTCTCCTATAGTTATTGATATTAAATTCAAAAATTTATGTTTTTCACGTCATGGCACAAATTTGAAACTTTCTTTTGTTTCTACTCAAATCATGTCAACAAGAAAAAGAAACATCGAGTTTGTAGTGGTACAACCTTGATGAATGTCTTTCACAGACAAAGATTATACTCTATGACTCGCAGTGGCGAAGCCACTTGGTAGCAAGGGGTAGCCGCTGCTACCCCATGCCCAAATAAATAAAACTAACCTAGAAAATCATCAGAAGTGTATCAATGCACAGCGGGTAAACCTATAGTCCACCAGTCAGTCTACCCGAGTTCGACTCTCTGTAGAGGGAGTTTTTATGTGTAACTTTTTTTAATTTAATTGAGAACCTATTTGCAATTGATTATCGTTTTAAAATACTCGAATGTATTACCTCACACTTTCTTTCAAACTTTCTTTTATTTTTGAGCATATGAGTATATTTTTTGAGTATTTGAGTTTTTTTTGAGCTTATTACCTCAATTTTTGTTAAGCATATTTGTATTTTTTAGCTTATTAAAATTTATAAGTTAAATTTAAATTTTTTTTCGTCAAAATTAAAATTCAACTAAGTTTATATGTAATATTTTTAAGTTTTATTGCAATTTTTTAAGCTTAAGGTTTTTAATAATTAAACTTGGAAACTTTATAACAATACTCATACGTATTTTTTAAAACAAACTTAAAAACATTATTATAATGCTCAAAAACTATAAAACTGGATGTAATAAATCGGATGTATAATCCTTCCACTGTTTTTTATCCTCTTATTTTTATTCCTTAATTTACATTAATAAAGAACGCTTACTAGTGACTAGCACAAGTTTAGTATGAATATAGAGTCATCGATCTATATATTTAATTATGTTGATCAAAATGGTAAATTTATATTTTCTTTGTGATTTGAGTACTAATGAGATCGGATGCATTTGATGTTGTTGTCTTATTGATGCTTTGATGATAACATGGCAAAAATACATTGTATATACCTATCGATTTTTGATAATTTATTTATCTTAATTCTCTTAATATTTACTTACATTTTATCCAAAATAAACAAGTACTAATGAATAGCATATCTTTTCTATTTTGAATTTTCAGTGTGAGAATCCATGTTGTTTTATCTATATACTTACGTCATTTATTTTATTTTTATTTTATTAAATGTTATAATAGTTTAGAGAAAATGAGTGAATAATATTCTAAGTCTTAAATATCATCATTATTTCCAAACTAGAAAAATATAGAGGTATCCAAACTATGATTAACATTAGATATGATTTTTGTTACTAATACAGAGTATGATTGTTTTAATAAAGTTCGATTAACAAAAATATCACTTTGACGTTGAACAAAAATGATATTATTTGGTTACAAAAGTAATGAAAATGAGAATAGCAAAATATATGTTATATAAAAAAAACACTACTATAATATTATGTAAATGTCAAACTATTACAAAACACAATAAAAATTATTTCCACCAGCAAAAAATTATTAATGAAGAGTTTGAAAAATATCGTGATTTTACGGGAAACTAAACTAGTTTATAAATAACAAGTTTCTAGAGGTCGTACTCAGGTGAGTCGGGTCTGGATTGGGTCAGCATACGCTTTCTAGTCGAGTAGGTCGGTTTCGGGGTGCTACATTTTGGGTTTATCGGATCTGGATAGTTTGAGTTTAACTCTATGGGGCCATTAGACCAACAGAACAAATATTCTGAACTTTGCATATAACCAACCATCAACAAATTTAAATTGGAAGAAAACTCCTTTATACGATCAACATTTTACAATTCTAGGGTTTTCATGATCATCGAAAATGGGGGAAGAACACGAGATTAATTCAAATAAATACAGTGTTATCGTGCCCACTTACAACGAGCGTCTTAATATCGCCCTCATTGTTTACCTCATCTTCAAACATCTCAGGTTAATTTCTCTTTTTCTTTGTTTTGGTTGATTTCTACGATTTTTGTAACCTAATTATGTAATTGGTATCCGGATATTAGTCGATCTTGATCCCTATTATGTAATTGCAATTGTTACATTAATTTTGAAGCTTAGGTTTAAAATTTGATATTAATTGATGATGTGATTATAGCTTGGGTTTTGATGGATTGGTTGGCCTGCAGTGAGTTGAAGTGTGTGCGTTATTCGTTTGATTCGATGGATTTCATTTAATTTGGGAATTAGGCGCTGTGACAATCATATGAAAGTGTTAATACGAGAATGATTTGGAGTCGGTTGGCATGAATTATTGTGGAACTGTCAATGTGAAGTGGAAAACAATGATTAAGTGTATATGAATGAAAATACGGTCGAAAAATATAACATAGAAAGTGAAAAATTGTGAAGAGATGAAAAGGAGTGACAAAATAAGTTGAGGAACTTTTTTCAAGTGACAGTCCAGATGAAATTTGAACTGTAGAATTAAGTGTCAATTCTTTTCTTTCATGAATCACGACACTTAAGTCTTCTTCCAGGAGCTTCATTCATCTAAATATCGTGTTGTCAAATGTCTCGAACCACTTCTGCCTATTCACAATCGTCTAATCTTTAATATCTTTACCACTTTTTTGGTTTGGTGACACGTACCCAGTACAATAGGCATTTCTGTATCAGCCCATTTGCGTAATTTTAACTCTGCATTTATGTAAACAAAGTTTTACTGTTAGTTTGTTTATTTAGGGATGTGGATTTTGAAATCATAGTAGTAGATGATGGAAGTCCAGATGGTACTCAAGAGATTGTTACACAATTGCAGCAATTGTATGGAGAAGATCGCATAGTAAGTTTCACTCAACCTTTCACTTTTCTCTATTTGTACGACTTGTAAGTGGCGTGCCTTAAATGCTTGTGTCGACTAAATTGTCTTTTCAGCTATTGAGGGCTAGACCTAAGAAGCTTGGGCTAGGTATGCTTTATACATTATTGAGTTTGAAGTAGACGAGAGCTAGTGATTCGTGTATGTCATTGTTGTTTTTTTTCTTTTTCTTTTCAGGAACGGCTTATGCCCATGGCCTGAAGCATGCATCTGGTAATTTCGTAGTAATTATGGACGCCGACCTGTCACATCATGTAAGTGTGCTATTTCAAATGTTGATTGACACTTGACAGAGATAGATGTTGTTTGCACTAGATATTCCTGTCTACCAAAATGGATGTTTTACATTCCGGAATATGGTATTATCATTCCAAATTGTTAGAAGCCCAGTTAGTGTCAAGGCAGAGACTGAGTAATTGGTGTGGGTAGGGCTGTAAATGAGCTCAGCCCGCTCGACAAGCCCTCAGAATCCGCTCGGTCAAAGCTCGGCTCGAAATTGGTCAAACTGAGCTCGGGCTCGAGCCAAGCTTAGCCCAAAACGAGTTGAGCATGAACACACTAAGGCTCGGCTCGTTTGAGCTCGTTATTTTTTAAATTACTTAATTTTTATTAATACTGTTTACTTAACTTGTATCAGTTTTATGATAAATTAATTATAATATTAGTTTAGAAAAGAAAATAACAAAGGAAATGTTATTTAAGCTAATAAATGGGAAAAATACTAGCTTAAAATGAAACTTTTAGTTTAAAAAATATGTTGGAAATGAAATAATGCTCGAAAAAATGGACTCGAACAAAGCTCGAGCTCTTAAAATATCATATGAGCCGATCCCGAGCCTTGATTCCAATTGCTCGGGTTCGAGCTGGGGCTGGGGCTGGGGCTCGGGCTCGACTTTTACAGTATGAGCCGAGCTTGATCATAGGTGAGCTCGAGCTCGGCTCGTTTACACCCTTAGGTGTGGGAGTACAAAAAAGTCTATCTCGTCATGCATCGAAATGATGACACATTAATGCAGTTTTGGTGTCTTTTCTAAAGGATTAGTCTCACATAAAAGCTTTCCTGCTTGTCAATGCTTTTTTCCATTGCTAATTAAACTTTCTATCTATTCCAACTTCATTTGTTGATTCAGCTGCCATATTTTAGTGGCTGGGTGTGACTGTGTGAGGTCTTATTTTAAAGCCTACTTTATGACATTAACTACAATGTTGCTGATCTTTAACTAGTGACTAGGATAGATATGTATACTAGAGTAATTGTACAAGGATGGAATCAATTGAGCTCTATTGAAATGCCAAATTGAGTTCTCCTTCTCATGCCGTTTCAAATGTACTTTTCTATAATCGACCACCTTCTTGAGCTGCCAGCTTTTCTTAGTCTATGTTGAACTATGGAGTTGTTTGAAAAAATAAAATGTCGAACACGCCATAGTTTTATAGCCGCGGATGTATACAAAGCTAACAGACATGTTCACCATTTAAATGCAGTGTGTTCTGTTCATCTCCATTAATCCTTCGGTATTAGTGACCTCTTATGCACGAGGTCTTAGTTTTAAAGCAACTGTTGTTGCTGCAACAACTTCATGTTTTTTTGCTCTTATGCATTGGATGGGTATATTTAGAAGTGCGACATTAGTGAGTTGTAGAGCTAGAGGTATGATATCAGTTTTGTAAAAGACAGTGTGGTACTCATCTATTCACGTAATTTCTGTAGATATAGTAAAGAAGATTGATTTGAGTGCTTCTTTGGATGTTGGAAGTGAAGGTTTGGTGCAGAAGGATTTAGATAGTGGACACATTTGTGAGGGTGACTTTTCTCCACTCATTGATTGTGGCAAGACAGACACAAAAGAGAATATGTTTAAATTAAGATAGCGAGAAGAGTTGTTTTATGAGTCTACAACTTGCTTCATTGCCTGTTTGATTTATTTCAACTAAAAGATAAATTTTGAATGTGAAGAAGCATATTTACGTGACTTGTTAGTCGTTCCATGTGCTTTATTGTAAAGCTTGAATCTATCTTAAAGTTTTTCCTCTTGTTCTGCAGCCAAAGTATTTACCAAGCTTCATTAAGTAAGTAACTCCACTTGTGTTTATTACTCGTGATTGGGATGTATCCACTTGTTTCTTCTTGATTATCAAATCCTATTTTGTATTTTTATTTGAAGGAAGCAGATGGAGACAGGGGCTAGTATAGTTACTGGTACTCGCTATGTTAAAGGTGGGGGTGTGCATGGATGGAACCTTATGCGCAAACTGACGAGCAGGGGAGCTAACGTACTTGCACATACACTTCTCTGGCCTGGTGTTTCAGACTTGACTGGATCTTTTCGGTATTTCCTTGCTCAGTTGCTCTTATCTATCCTCTTTTGTAACTGTAAAGGAAGTGGATCTGGCATAACCAACTAGGAACACTGTTTACTTCTCATTTTTTTTGGGTATGGAGGGTTACCAGATCCACATTTTACTGCTGGATTTATGCTTATTTTTCATTTTAGAGTCAAGGACTCGCTATTCTTAGGTTCTGGATTATGATAGAATGGAACAAAATGACTCAATAACTAATTGCACTTATTTTGACTGTGAAGTAGTCAAGTAACTGTAAGTTATTAGTTGAATTCCAGAACAATTTTCTGTAAGTCATCCAAAAAACAGCCTCCGTGCATTGTTAACATAGCGTAAGGCTGTGTGTGCATTCAACCCTTCTTACCCATTCATTGGTGCGGACCTTTGAGGTCCTAGGGCCTAGGGGTAATGTTGTTGTTGGTGGTGTTGTGTTATTGAATTTATGTTGACTTCGGATTTCTTTTTATAGGCTTTATAAGAAATCTGTTCTTGAAGATCTCATAAACTCGTGTGTCAGTAAAGGATATGTCTTTCAAATGGAAATGATTGTTAGAGCTTCCAGAAAAGGCCACCATATTGAAGAGGTAAAAGGATCCTTTTAATAGTATGAATGATGTAGATCAAATTTATTATAATAGCTTTGGAATAGTGAACTACCTTTTCATGAGCCATTTCAGTAAATGGCTTGAAATATCTAAAGCTTTCAAGTTCTGAGATGCTTCATTATGAACTGTGTCACTCTTGTTATTAAAAATTTATGTTAATAACATGGACATAAGAGCCTACCAAGATGCTGAGGGTGCCCTCTAGCTTCAAGAAGTGGTTTGCTTTTTATTCATTCAAAGTGTTTATATGTTGTGAGCTGGCTTTGACACATTTTAAATGTCCTCGGGTTCCTTTATCGTTGAAAATCCTTGTGCAATTATTCCGATCTCTCATGATCACCTAGTACTTGAAATCATTTCTTTGATTTTATTTCTGTTGTATACCCATCTGTAACATATTTAAGATGCTCATTGTTTAGAGGTTGCTTAATTGGGGTTTTCGAATGGATTGGAATGGAGTTGAGTCATTTAGTGTTTGGTTGGAATATTTCAGAATGGATTTGGAATGTTGGATATTTGATAGATTTAAATCCATTCCGATCCCCAAGCATCTCATACCATACTCTTACTCCAAGTTTCTTACTCTGTTCCCATTGAAGTGTGTAAAACAATTTAACCAAACAATTTCGTACTGGTACGGCATTCGAAATTCATTCTTTCGTGGTATCACATTCCAATCCATTCTATTCCAGCATCTTGAAACACCCCTAAGTGGACGATACTTCCCTTTGGCTTACATTGCTACTGTTAACGCATATGAGGTCATTACGATATCAGATTGTAGGTACCTATATGACATTACATGTGTGTACTATAGCTTGCCCTACTGAATTGCCCTTCAATTCACTAAATTTCTTGACTTTTATGTGTAGGTACCTATTACATTTGTTGATAGAGTGTACGGAAGCTCGAAACTTGGAGGATCTGAAATTGTTGAATACTTGAAAGGCCTTGTATACCTACTTTTTGCAACATAAATGTAGCTATGCAGAGTAAACTAAAGCAAGAAGGGTTTGTTAAATTAACAGAGAGGCATGGTGTATAGACCGTCTCACTCACATCGGCTCAGTTATTTTGAATCTCACTAACATTGGCTCAATGATTTTGAATTTTCATTTATTTTGAAGATAGATGTAATTGAAAGTTGAAACCTCGATAGGCATACTAGAATTGATACTATTGTTGAGTAGTGATGTTTGTGATCTGTGTTCGAAATCAGAGAATTATTGGGGCTGCTTGTGGGTTGTTATTTTCGGCTGCCAAGACACCAAGGAAGGCTCCAATTTTATTTTCTTAAGTAGCTCTTGTGTCATTATCATTTGTAAGTCTTATGTAAGACCTAGAGTATTATTCTCTTGTCCTCACTTGTTGGTTGTCTTACACGGTCATCTAGGACCTGTTTGGACCCTTTTTTACTCTTGTTTTTTTTCTCAACTTTTGCTAGCTATTAGATGCTTGTTAGAGTATAAGCCAAGACTTAATTTGTAAAATTCAGATTTGCTGAATGATTAAAACAAGAGCAGGACACAGTTTCTTGGCTCGTTATAAAAATGAGCATCTTTTGAGTATCTATGCTATTGATCATCACCAACAATCCATTGATGAAGACAAATACACTGACAATGAGTTCCAGAAAGAGGCGAATACTCTCAAAAATGGAAAATTCATCTATTTGATGGGTAATCAGGGCAACTGTGGTATGGTGTGGACTACTGTCGACGCAGCTTCGGACACAACATTCAATACATGAATTGGTTGGATTTTTTCTTCTGCGCATGACGCTGATCAACTTGTATTCTCTTGAAAAACAAGAAGTTTTTGCACCTTATCTGAAAATAGTGAACAAGCGGAGGCAATGACTATTAAAACGGTTGTTGAATGGGCTTATACTCATAATTTTTATCACCTAGCTATTGCCTCAGACTGCCTGAACATTATTCTCCAGCTTGCAGACCTTATTCCAACTTCCCATACTTCTAGACGTTTAACTAGGCGTATTAGGTCTTTAAGTAGTTTATTTCATTGTCTCGTTTTTTTATTATATTCCTAGGAAGTTGAACTATTGTGCTTATAATATAGCTAGATGCGCGACTGCATAATAGCTGTATGTAGGGGTGTTAACGAGCCGAGCCGAGCCCGAGCTTGGCCTTGCTTTGCTTGTGCTCGATTACAAAAACTCGAGCTCGAGCTCGAGCCGATCTTACCCGAGCTTTAAAAAAATGCGCTCGTTACAAAGTTTGCGAACTTTAATACGAGTTCGAGTCAAACTCGAGCCAAATCAAACCTATATAAAATTGTTTAATTTTTTATTTTTTTCTTCCGATATTTTCAATAACAATGTTTGAAAATTTTATATAAAAATATTTAGCAAATCAACAAGATATTTATAATATATATGATATAAAGATAGAATATTTTTATAAAATATGAGCCTATTTTTATAAAATATGATTAATATTTTATGTAATCTCAAATGTTCGAGCCGTTCGCGAGCTTTTCGATTCGACCCAGCCTTTGCTCGGCTTGACTCGTTAATCTTTCGAGTCGAGCTCATACGAGCCAAGCTTTGACCGAGCTTTGACCGAGCCGATCTCGAGTTGCTCGCGAGCTGTCTCGTCTCATTAACAGCCCTAGCTGTATGTATCCACTTGTCAAAAAAGGAAAAAAAAAAGCAAAACCAAAAGTAGTGGCGGATGTAGGATTTTAGCTTTGAGATGCACAATTTTTTTCTTCCCGTAATTAATAGAAAAAAAAGAGAAGTTTGGTGAAATAAAGCAACTTTTGTAAAACAAATCCCCCTTATGAGTTTTCAACGTCCAACCTCACCAAACTTCTAACATATAATCACTTTTAACCACTCAGCCCAACACATTAAGTTCAAAAATTATTCTTATTTTTATGTTGAGGGACACTTGCCTACCCTATCCACCCTAAATCCGCCCCTAATCAAGAGTTTATTTTTCTAAATCTCTTTCTTGCTTAGTGCCAAAAGTCCATTTGTCTTAGTACTTGGAATAGAGTAATTTATTTGCTTGTAGGGTTTGAGTTATTCTTAGACTTTTCTTATTAGGTAGTGTTTGTGATAAGTTATACCGAGTCACAAAAACACATCCCTTAAACAAGAATCGTCGAGTGCAATTCGAGACTCTTTTCGTGTCCTTTATAAAATATGGGTTATTTGTAAACAAAGAGTCTTGTTTGTGATGAATAATATCCGTCATAAGCCGAGTGGGAGAAAGTGGAGCATCATATGGATAGTGCAACTTGTATTATGTGAGGAAAATTATCCGTCTTGTGATTTGTAAATAACTCCCTTATATATTCTTCTTTTCACAAATAACCCCTTATATGTCAATTTTTTGTAATAACCACCTTAATTCTCTCTTAATTTAAAAATCATTATTACTATAAAAGAAGAATGTAATTCTGTTGACGTGGCGCAATCAGGTTTCAGCGTTTAGTGTTTCGAGCTCTCACATTCACCCTCAGAAATTTCAGTTTTGTAGACCAATCAGAATTACTCATTTATGCCACATCATAATAATTTAATAATTTAATAATTTAATAATAATTTAATAATTAAATACAAAAAGTCTGATTGTTATTTATCCTAAAGATTCTATTCTATATTTACAAAGTGAAAATCCTTCTAAGTTGTTTGACCATATTTGACCAGATTCTATTCTATAATAATTTAAACGTAAAACAAAATTTTATATTAAACGTAATTTATAATTTATAATCTCGAAAAAAACACATAATTTTCTTAAAAGTCTGGGGGTTATAATTTCCTGTTTATAAATCCTTCTAAGTCGTCTGACCTAAAATTTTTATATTAAACGTAATTCATAATTCATAATTTATAATCTCGAAAAAAATAGGAATATAGACCAATATTATTAAATTAATAAAGTTAATAAAATAATAATTAAAAAAGAGTGTGATTGTTATTTCAGCACTTATAATCTGACCGTATTATAATACACCATATAAAATATCTATGCCATAAAAAACGTGTGAAGATAAATATTAATGGCATTAGTTACCTAAATAAACGTAATTCCAGTATGGCCGTGATTTCTATGCCATAATATTCCATAAGCGTAAATATTAATATACATATTAATTATTAATATTCCATAATCTACACCATATCATTTATCATTATTCTGACTGCATATTACAAATCAAGCATATTAACTAAATTAAGAATTAAATACAAAGAGTTTCACTGCATATTACAAATCAAGCATATAAACTAAATTAAGAAAATCTTTCCATAATTCCATAAATAAGAACCAAAATAAGAAACTAAGAAACAAAATATTATATTCTTTAGGAGATATTCCATAAATAAGAACTAAAATAAGAAAATAAGAAACAAAATATTATATTTTATGCCATAAAAAAACGTGTGAAGATAAAAATCAAAGGATATGACATCAATTTAGAAACGTGATCTATTCAGTAAAATATCTATACAAAGAGTTTGATTGCATATTACAAATCAAGCATATAAACTAAATTAAGAAAATCTTTCCATAATTCCATAATATCCAATATTCTTTGTTACCAAACCATATTCCATATTAATATTACCTATATTGGCTATATACAGAGACATTATTATGTATATATCCCGCCTACCAAGTCATAATTTTTTACCCTTTATTTAAGATTATTTTTCAATTTAATTGGTATATTTTGGTAGTTTTAGATGTGAAATTTATTGAATTGGTTTATAGCAAAGTAGAAGAATCGAGAGTGAAGCGATTGTACATCTAGATGTGAGCCATGCATAATGTCTACGTGTCGTCCCATTCTATTACGTGGCGTTCTTACATGTTTATCATTATATATATATATATATATATATATATATATATATATATATATATATATATATATATATATAAAAGAATCTGCTGATGTGGCGCAATAAAGTTTCAGAAAACTACTTTACAAGCTCTCTCATTTACTCTCACAAAATCAGCTTTTCTAAGCCAATCACAATTTTCAGGTTACTTTCATCCATATTCTCCGTCTATAAAGTATGTAGTTCAAGCTTTTGATTTTATATTTTGTTTTTCTATTTTTCCAATTAGTTTTCCCGTACTATTCTATCCGAAGTACACCACAACGTACATTTTTCTATATACTCCATTGGTTTATCGAATTTCAATAAATCAATTAATTTATATTGTTTGTTATATGACTTGGTAGGCTGGATGTAAAAACCGGAAACAAAACATATTTTTTTTTGTCTTATCTACTTTTCATTAATTTATTTATTGAGTAGTATTTAAAACTTGGTCTCTCTATAATCGCTTGAAAAATCCCTTTGTATGTAACTTAGTCCGTGAATAAGTTGAAGAATCGGTAGTTATAATAAGTTAATTAGGGAAGGTTAAAGGACAAATGACCTACTTGAATAGATTTACATAAAATCTTGGGATGACTTGAAGCCGGGTCTCCCAAGAATTTTACCCAAGTTTTAACCACTAGACTCCACCCTTACGTGCTATCTTTATATTTTTAGATCTATAGTTATTTAGTGCAAGAAACCGTGTTCATTATATTTTGAGTTGTTATTTTTTTTATATAAACCGTGTGTAGTTTATTGGAATATACTATTATCTATTAATAAGAAAATTTAAAATTTTCAGTATATAAGTCTTAAACTACTATGGATTGTCATAGTTTTCCAAGAAATTAATTCATCTAATTAGATATTTAAAATAGCGGCACATATGAGTAGAATATCGGAATGCTGAGTAAATTTTTTGTATCAATAATTATTATATTATTTTTGTATTATCAACATTTTTTTTCAAATGTACTTATATATATTTTAATTTGTATACTTATATTGTATTATTTCTTTTTTATTTTTATAAAGTATATGTTCAATAAATAAAATATTATATAATAACTATAAATTACCGTCGTCTTTTAAAAAAATAGTATACAACCCCGTGAATTTTCACGGGTGTTACACTAGTTACCACCTAAACAGAGTTACGATGACGATTTTTATAAAACCCGAGCCAATTACGATATTCCGACTCTGCTAAACAAAGCTACCTAAACCACCCTTACCAATTTTCCCTCTACAAACCCACCCTCCTATTTTACTCATTCAACCATTCATCTCCAATTCAACACTACTCCCTCAATCGTCCATCAACCCTACTCCTATTTACTTCAAATTTTCGATTCTTTTTAATCGCAATCTAGTCCGTGTGTTTTAATACCATAACATTGAATCTTAGCTCCGCCACAATTCCTCACAAAACGACACACTCAGCCTAATTATGAGACCGTCTCATTCGATAACCGTGAACAATTCACAAACATCAAATCTAAACAAAGAAAAAACAATTACAGAGTTGGAACATATGTAGCAAGACCGACAAGACTGATGAAGAGACAATCATTAGTCTGAAAAATTCGCTCTAAAGCAGTAGCAACAATTTGAAGTTGAACACTGAGACGATGATCGCTAGCAATGGCGAAACAATTCTTCCTGCCATTGCTACTACTGCACTTCCATTGTACTTGTATATATTGCTCAATAAATTCAATACATACATTAATTGATTAAGCAATAAAGAATTGTGAAATTGAAATTTCCAGAAAGGAATTAAGCAATAAAGAATTAGGAATCTAGGGTTTCGATTGATAAACAATTGAATTGGAGATGAATGAGTAAATAAGAGGGTGTGGGTTAGGTGAGGCCTGAGGGTAAATTATTAAGGGTTGTTTAGTTAGCTTAGTTTAGTTAAAAGTCGGAATGTCATAATTAGATCGGGTTTTCTAAAAATAATTTAGTTTGGGTGTTAATTTTTGAATTAAGAAAGAAGTAAGGTGGTTATTAAAAAAAATAGACATATAATATCAATATCAATCAATATATATATACTTAAAAGAGGAACTTTTCGAGCGATTTCATTGGCTATTGTTTTAGAGCAATTTTATTGGCTATTACTTTAGTTAATAAATTAAGTATCAATCAATCAATATATATATATATATATATATATATATATATATATATATATATAGGGTCAAGATCCGGTGAGAACCACTACTATAATGAGAACCATGAGAACCTTCACTAAATCTCCACCTAATCTCGTTTCGAAAGTTTTGATGGATCATTTACCATTAGTTTAGTTTATTCACACACATTCTTTAGTATCATTAAACAAAATTTATTGATTTTACTAACAAAATATATACTTAATGTACAAAAATACAATTAGGTATACTAAAATGGCCATAGATGCATGAAAAAACCTACTACGTGCATGAAAATTTTTACATGCATGAAAATGATTACTAGGTGCATGAAATAACATGCCCTAGGTGCATGAAAAAGAGTTATAGGTGCATGAAAAATGATAGGTGCATGAAAAACAGTAGTACGTGCATGAAAATTAATAAAATGTATCTCGCCTCGATTTCCGACACTAGCATATTTTTTCTCGACCAAGAAATATGTTTTCTAGTCATAAAATTCTATGACGAATCCAAACATGTCATTAATTGTTTTTGAAAAAGTCACTAAGGTAGAGTTCTCAAGGTTCTCATTATATTGGTGGTTCTCATAGGATCCCAATTCTATATATATATATATATATATATATATATATATATATATATATATATATATATATATATATATATATATATATATATATATATATATATATATATATATATATATATATATATATATTGATACTTAAAAGAGAAACTTTTCGAGCGATTTCATTGGTTCAAGTTTTGTGAATTATTTAAGTAACTATAATTATTATATGATAAAAAGAAAATTATAAATCAAATATTAAAATAAAATATAGAATATTATTAAAATCAAGAAGTACTTTTTTATAGGAGTCTTAGACAATTCTATCTCTACTTTCATTATTTTTTTTGAGGGTAAAAACTGCTCTTATTCATTAAAACTCGTAATAAAATCGTTTGCCACAATGTCCCTAATACAATCCGGGCTCGTATCAACCCACACTCTCGTAGAATAATCGACTGGCTTATAATGAGCTAAAGAGTGAGCTGCTCCATTTCCTTTCCTCCTAACAAAAGAGTAACAAACGGACTCAAAGGATGACGCCATACAAATTATGTCCAGAGCTATGTTTCCCACGTATGTAGTCGGAGGGTCACCCGTCTTCAACATGTTCACCAACGTCTGCGAATCCGACTCAAGCACCACCTTCCCAGTCCACATTTGGGCCGTTGTTTGAATTCCAAAAAGAGCTGCCTTAGCTTCTGCAATTAAAGGCTCCCAGCAACTTCGGACTTGTCTCACTACCACCCTCCGGACCTGCCCCTGATCGTCCCGTACAATCGCCCCCAAACCACTTCCCGACACGCCCAAAACAGCCACATCTACATTAATTTTCAGAATACCCGGCTGTGGCGGGAGCCATTGTGTCATTGAGTCATTGGTGTTGCCCCTGTTCACGTTTCCCTCCAGCCCGTTAATGTCATTAAAAGTTGCGAGATACCTGAATGTATTGTCCAACAGCTCCTGTGAATGCATAACCTCCTCTCCTCTTAATGCCTTGTTCCGTTCGTTCCAGATAGCCCAAGCCACCATTAATATCCTACATATCAGACCTTCATCCCGACCTTCTAGCTATCACGTGCCCCAGCCAATCCTTCGCCTTCGTGCAACAATCCCATTCCTCATCAAGCTCCACACCCATCAGACCCCAAACCTGCTGAGCATACGGGCATGCCACAATCGCGTGCATATCCGTCTCCATGGGACCCCCGCATCTGCAACACGTGGGATCAATTTGGTCCACACGTTTTTGCAGGTTTCCGCCACTAGGAAGAGCTCCTCTACCAAAACGCCACAGAAAAGACCGCACTTTCGGGGGAATATTCTACCTCCATAACTTAGCCCAAACGTCGTCCCTGTACCCATTACTCGTGGAAGCTTCACTGTTAGCCTTTGCCCATCTGATAAAATGATACGCCGTCTTCACCGAGTAGATCCCGTCGTTTGAATAATGCCATATCATTTTGTCTTCTCCCCTTTCAATATTGATAGGAATTTTCAGGACTTCATCCGCCTCCTCCCTGACCAAAGATGATCTGATTTTGGCTTCGTTCCAACCCCCCTCATCCAGCCACTCAGCAAGCAAAGACTCCGCATGCTGCCTCATGGGTGACCAAACACGAAAGGGTAGGTTACCCGTCTTCCAGGGATCCCTCCAGAAACTAATCTTCCTCCCATCCCCTATAAGCCATCTCATGCCCTTTTTCAAAACCCATTGCGCATCCACAAGGCTTCGCCATATATAAGATGGGTGATGGCCTAAATTCGCCTCCAGAGGGCTACACTGGGGATAATACCGCTCCTTCATAACTCGAGCCACCAATGAATTTGGGAAGGTAGCTAAACGCCATAGTTGTTTCCCTAGCATAACTAAGTTAAATACTTCTAGGTGTTTAAATCCCAGACCGCCTTCATTTTTACTCGAACACAATTTTTTCCAGGCTACCCAATAAATATGTCTCTTGTCATCTTTGAAGCCCCACCAGAATCTTGCCATCATACGATTCAAATCCTCACAAAAAGAAGCCGGTAGCTTAAAAAGACCCATGTGATAGGTCGGAATCGCTTGAGCTACCGCCTTAATCAGAACTTCCCTCCCAGCAAACGAAAGTAGCTTCTCCTTCCAGCCTTTTAATTTTTTCCATACCCGCTCCTTTAGAGGGGCAAAGGCCTCGGTTTTTCGTCTACCTATCATGGCTGGGAGCCCGAGATATTTGCTTGGTTGGTGTACCACTCGCGCATTAATGACATTTCCTATCTCGGCCTTCACCTCATCACGTGTGTTTGGGCTGAAAAAAACCTCCGATTTATCCACATTAATTCGCTGACCAGACGCTTCTTCGTAGGCTTTAATAATCCGCATGACCTCCTCCGCGTTTTTTTTATTCGCCTTACAAAAAATAACCGAGTCGTCTGCAAAGAAAAGGTGGGTCAGTATCGGGGCATTACGACAAATACGTATCCCATCAATTGCCTTTTGGTGAGTTGCCTTTGTGATTATATTCGAGAAAGCCTCAGCAAAGATAATGAAGAGATAAGGTGATAACGGGTCCCCCTGTCTCAATCCCCTAGACGGATATATGGGATTAGTAGGTTGCCCATTAACCAGAACCGCTGAAGTCACCGTGGTGACACACCTCAAAATCATTTGCACCCATGACTCTTCAAACCCCATGCGCCCCATAACCCCTTTCAGAAAACTCCATTCGAGACGGTCGTAAGCCTTACTCATATCGAGTTTGAAAGCCATGTTACCAGTCTCCCCCTTATGTTGCGTACGAATATGGTGATAGACTTCAAAAGCTAACATGGCATTATCGGATATGAGTCTCCCTGGAATGAAGGCACTTTGTTCCTCAGAAATAATCTCCCCTAAGAAAACCTTCATGCGATTTACCAACATTTTCGAAGCTATTTTATAGATGACATTACATAGCAAAATAGGTCGGAAGTCATTCATAGCTTGGGCATTTGCTTTCTTCGGGATAAGGACAATGTGAGTTTTATTAATAGAAGTCATGTCTACCCTTCCGTCAAGGCATACGATAACCAACTTAGCAATATCATGACCAACAATATTCCAATAAGTTTTGAAAAAATTTGCATTCATACCGTCCGGTCCTGGCGCTTTGTGTGGGCTCATTTGGTCCAGAGCATGACGTACTTCTGCCATGGTAAAAGGTTGGCGCAACTTTTCATTCATATCATCCGTAACCCGTCTCGGAATGTATTCCAGGAAGTCCTCTAAGTTACTCGGATTTGAGGTGCTGAACATACTTCGAAAATAGCCGTGTACCGTGCCTTCAATCTCCGAGTCTCCATCAGCCCATTCACCGTCCTCTTTTTGGAGCACAGTGATCTTGTTTCTACGTTTACGCGTTGAAGCCTTAACATGGAAAAATCTTGTATTCTGATCCCCCTCCTTCATATAGCTAATCCGGGATCGCTGTCTCCAATAGATTTCTTCTTGTGCCGCTAGTTTATCAAACTCGTTCCGTAGGGCACGCCTTTCCTCGACCATATCGGCAGTAGGGCGACCTGTATCTATCTGCGCCAAACGCTTACGAATATCACCCATCCGTTTCGATAAATCCCCGAACTCTTTCTTACTCCACTCCATTAGAGCTTCTGCACACCTTTTGATGTTATGAACTGTCTGAGCAACATCACCCTCGTTCCTACCCAAGTCCCACACATCCCGAATAATACCTTCGCAACTCTCAACGGTTGTCCACATATCCTCAAAACGAAATTGTCGCTTTTTCCTCCTATTTCCAGCCGCCAAACGTGTCAGTTTTAGGGGGTTGTGATCAGATCGTTCCCTCCCTAAATGATGGACCATAATAGCTGGGAACAGAGTAACCCAGTCCGCATTAGCAACTGCCCTATCGAGTCTTTCAAAAATATCATCAGGCTCGCTTCTTTTATTCCACCACGTAAAAGGATCTCCTTTGAAGCCAATGTCCATTAGCCCACAATCATCAAGAGCACCACGAAAAGCCTCCATCTCTCCCTGAGCCCTGACAACTCCGCCCCGCTTCTCTTCCTCTAGTAAAATTTGGTTGAAGTCACCCACTACCAACCACGGCAGGCCCGATAGCTGATGAATATCTCTCAACAAACTCCAAGATAACTCCTTACTTTGAGAGTCAGCCCACCCATAGAAGCCCGTCAGACGCCACGCTACATCCGTAAAGAGGCCTGTAATTTCAATATCCACATGATGCGCAGATAAAGAAATAACATTCGCCGCCATACCTTTACGCCAGATTACAGCAACCCCTGCTCTCCTACCTTTCGAATCCCCAAACGCTCCTTCATAGTCACCTATTATGTCTACTACTTTCCTCATCTCACTCGCACTTAATTTCGTTTCAATTAAAACCGCCACATCCACATCCTCCCGTCTAAGCAACTTCTTAAGGTCTACAACTGCCGGGTCGTTGCCTATCCCTTGACAGTTGTAGCTTAAGAGATTCATAATGACTGGCGGGGTTGCTGGTCTGCAACCTCCGCCCAAGAAAAAACACCTAGAGGGTTGGTCATCGTTTCACGATCGCCACAAACAGCCTCCCCTCCTATCGTCTGCTGACATTCCTCCACGGCCACCAAAACATTCTCCCCATTCCCCCTCTCTTCGTGAGCTCCATCTGCCCTCGCGAGATAATTTGGAGCCCCCTCCCAGTTACTACGTTTACATTGACGATCATCTTCAGTCCCCTCCATATCTCTCCCCCTCTTATTACCAAGTTCGCCCCCCTGCCTAGAGCAAATCATCCCCGTCCTCTCCTCACGATTCAGTCTCTTCCACTTGACCTTTCTCCCCATCGATTCCATATCCCCTACCCAACTTCTGCCACCCATTTCACTCTCATCGCTGTTTCCATATCCCTCGGCATTCTTTCCCTCCTCCTCTACAGTCCTCCCCTTGTCCCCAGCCATATTACATTGACTACCTCTATCCCCTGGTTCCTCATTTTCCCTACGGTGGTCCCTCGCCTCCCCTCTTGAACCACTCTTCTTTGTTTTACCCAGCGAAACTGAGATAGCTTGTAATTTACTTATCATACGTTCTATCTCCAGAGAGTCTCCCTCACGGTCACTCGCATCAAAACGATTCTTCAAATTTCTGGCCGCGGCTTTTTCTCCGTCAATAGAGGGCTTCCAAGGGGATGCCCTAATCCACGCCCCAAGTTTTAGTTCATTCTCCTCAAATGGCCCGTCTTCACAATCCTTCTCGCCATGCCCCATCACCCCACACCCGTAACATACCAAAGGCAAACGCTCATATTTGACTGGGAACTTCACCACTTGTCCCCTCTTCATCTTTATGATCACCTCCTTTTTGATAGGTTTCCGAACATCATGTAGGACTTTCATACGTATAGATCGGTTTACAGCAGAAAAATCATCCTTATCAACGTCAATGAAACACCCAACCTGATCTCCCATTCTCCTACAATTCTCCAAATTCTTCCTTCCTTCAAGGGGTAAGTCATAGACCCTAACCCACATAGGAACATGGTAAAGCGGAACATCCCACACGCAACCATCAGTATTAGGGTCGTTAAGGCACCACACAAAACGGTCGAAATGCCATGGTTGACCCTCCATAACCCTAATTTTGTCCCTTTTATCCTTAAATCGAAACATAAAAATTTTAGTTTGAGAATCCAGTAGATTACCTTGTACATCATGCTTCCCTCTCCAGAGCGTACACATCGTGTCGATAGCCGCCTTAGCATTTGCGTTCTTCGATCCCCATAATCTACCGATGAGAGTAAGTTCTGAAGGTCTATCATGTTCATCCAACTCACCAATTTCCCATTCGAAGGGAATCAAACCGTTATTTTCCTCATTATTAGAATTCATGGTGATGTAAAAAAACCCTACGTACCAAGCGCAAGAAAAAGAGACAGAGAAAAGACAAAGCGTTGAAAGAAAGACGACAAGGAAAGGAAACCCTAGAAGGGTCCACGGAAAACCATGAGAAGAGGACAAAAAACTGCTCACTAGGAAACCCTAGAAACAGACATCTCTACTTTCATTATTATCAATAACTATCCATCATCTATATTAATAAAGGAAACAATAAAAAACATTATCTATAAAAAAAAACATTAGAATATGATGCTCTACGGTCTACACACTCTTCAATTCCTCATATCCCAATTATTATTTTGGTTAAATAAATTAAGTATATAAATAATAATCAAATAATAATAAAATGTCAGTTGGATAATTATTGTTTTTAGAGCGATTACTTTGGTTATTACTTTGGTTAAATAAATTAAGTATATAAATAAAAAATAATTAAATAATAATAAAATATCAGTTGAGTAATTACTGAATTAGTTAATAAAATAATTGATTGTAAATTAAGAGTTTTGGTTACCGTGGAGTTGTCTATAATTCGTTGTTTCCCTTCTCTTATTTAATTAAAAACATAAATAGATGTATTGATGAATATATTAAGTACTTAACTTTACGAGGTATAATTAAAAAAAATATACGGGTTACAGAATACAAACACATAATAAAAATATGAGCTAATGTAAAAAAATACGAGTTTAAGAGAATCACAAACTAAAAAATACGAGCACAGAACAATGCGAGTTATTAAACTAAGAATACGAGCTAATATGAAAAGAATACGAGCTATTAAGCTAAGAATACTAGCTAATGTAAAAACAATACGATCTATTAAGATAAGACAAGCTAATAGAGATATTAAGATAAGACGAGCTAATACGAGATTAAAATGATCACGGACTTAAATATACAAGCACAAAAGAATACGGCCTATTAAGATGAGAATACGAGCTAATATAAACATAATACGAAAACACGAGCTAATTGAAACACTTCTCGAGCTAAAAAAAACAGAACCTGGTTTGCAATATGTCAAATTTTATGATATAAAAGGCACTTAAGATTACGAGGTATAATTAAAATAATACGAGCTACAAAATACGAAATATATATAAGAAATACGAGCTAATGTAAAAGGAATAAGAACTTAAAAGAATCAGGAACTAAAAAATACGGGCACATAAGAAGGCGAGCTATTAACGTAAGTGATAACTATGTTATCGACCTATTTCTCGTCACTATTTCCCTCTACTTTGTCCATTTTTTTATGTTGGTTCTCCCATATTTATTCCCTTTTTATCCTTAAATAACATTACATGCTATTTTCATGCGAATTTTATGTTTTTGTAGCATCGTTGTGTTATTATAGGTGTTTCGGGAGCTTTACGGAAGTTTCGGGAAGCCTACAAGTCGAGAAACCGAGTTTTAAACCTTCCTGGGTGTTCCTAGCCCAAAGTCGGGTGTAGCTCGGGCAGTGGGGTGTTCCTACACCCACCAAAATATCAAAGTCAGGTGTAACTCAGGCAGTCAGGTGTTCCTACACCTGACTTGTCCAAGCTACACCCAAGAGGAACGAAGAACAAGACAAAACAAAGAAGCCGGGTGCAGCTACCCTCCATCCGGTGTAGCTTGGCCACGGCCGGTGTTCCCTACACCGGATGGGCCTTTTTCCTGCGTCATTTTGTCTTTCTTAAGGGGGCTTTCACCCCCACTTAAGCCCTTGTATATATACTCTAATTTTCAGATATTTTGCATCACACACTCCACTATACAAGCTTAGAATATCTCTTCATTTTTACCTTAGTATTTTTAAGTAGAAGCAAGTTTTTAGGGTTTGGGCTTCTTAAGAAGATTGTTCATCCGTTTTCCGATCATCCTTGTTCTTGATCTTTTGGTATTATAATCTTTACCTTAATCTTTCCTTCAATCTACTTAGTTGTTTTTAATTCTTTTCTTTTGCCCTTTTCATATCTCACCTCCTACATGCTAGTTGTTCTTATAACTTAGTTTTAATTGCTTGATCATATGTTATTAGCCTCTTTAATTATCAAATACATGTTTGTCATCATTAGATCGCCTTTATTATTTAGTCTCGAATCCCTAAACATGATTAGTGAGTAGATCCCTTTCTAGGGGATGGTTTGACCACAAAATGATTGGTTCTCCTAATTAGTTACATTTAGTTTGGTTGTTGAAGGGGGATGAATTGGGGTTTAGCAAGGGGATTGACTTGTTTAGTGTGTAATTTGGGGACTTTGAAATGGTGAACCCTTAACCCTCGACCATCAACGAGAGTTGATTAGGTTAGGTGTTGACCACCCTCATTAGACCATTTGTCGACTTGGGTTGAACCCGGGAGGGGGAACTTAAGTTGGGTGCCCTTGCTTTTCGGTTTGAAATCGGCCTTCGAGAGAGGGAGTGGGATGACCGGGGTTTATCGCGGGCTTTAACCCTTGACCTAGGGGAGAGGGGAGCGGAATAGGCCAATTCTTAGCTTACCTTGAGTCTTGAGTCGGGGGAGACCGAGTCATGAGCCCGAGAGGGAGTTGACTTGGCATAGCTAGTGTCCTATCATGAGCTCGAGAGGGAGTTGATAGGCGACCTAGAGGCGTACCCACCCAATTTGTTCACCCGAAACAACCAAGCGTCGTAATTAATGATTAGAATCATGAATGTTAGTGGTTAGACCATCTCCTAGGTTTCCCTTATTATACTTGAGTAAATCATTTATCTTAATCTAGTTTGTTTTTCCTTACTTTCGTTTACTTATAGTTGACACCCGTCGTTGAGGGGTGCCAAAGATAAGATTTATAAAACCTCAGCTTAAACTCAGATAGGATAAGTCAAGGGTCGAACCACAGAGAGACAAGGTTAATTATGTTTGTGTATTTAAAGTCTATTGCAAGTAACCAAAAAAGGGGGGGTTGATTTGAGATTTAAACTAATAACTAAAAGGACAAAATAAACAAGAGAAATAAAATAAGGTAAAAGGAGATTAGGAACTTTGGTTCCCCATAGTTAAAACAAGTTAATGAAGGGTAAAATAATCAAATAACACAATCCCAAGGAACAAAGAATAAACCTTTAGGTCGATATTCTACCCAATCCTTACGGTCTTAGGGTTCCTAGAAAAGCACTAAACTTTCGTTCAAGGGCAATCCCAAATTTGTTGTTAAACTAATCCTAATAATCTTTCAATCCTAAGGATTAGTTCACCAACAACAATGGGGGATTGGTAATTCAATCATTAAACTATCAAAATCAAGTCTTTATCATGGTTCCCCTAATTCCTAACCACAAGAATTAGCTATGCATACTTTTAATTATGAAACTAACAATAACTAATGACATCAAAGGAATCAACATAATTAAAGATGACAATAAAAGGGAAATCATGAATTAAGAAACAACAAAAAGTTGAACAATAAGATTAAATAAAAAGGGAAGATTGAATTGTAGCAACTTACAACTTAATTGGAAAATCTAAGAACAAAGATGAAAGCTTGGTAACAAATCTCTAACTATGGAGTTCTTCTAACATCAAGTCCTTGATGAATAAAAGATTACTTGATAATAAAAAGCTTGACCTAATTGAAGAGTTTAGGTCTCCTTAAATAAGATTAATTACAAGATTAGGAAAGTAGAAAACACGAAACAAAAAGATCCTCGGGTCAGCTTCTGGTCGGTCGACCTACGATGCGGGTCGGTCGACCGCTTTAAGTGTTGCTGGGCTTTTATGCGAATTTGCTTTGGTCAGGAATTGGGCTTCGGTCGGTCGACCTCTGATGCAGGTCGGTCGACCGCTTCTTGTCCGTTCCAGCTTTAATCAGGCCCAATAACAACACTCGGACATGCAATCCGGATCCTTGCTCCGTATTAGTACTCAAAACAGCTTCCGAAAGGCAAATAAGGTTTAGTTTTGCTCACTTTCGCGTATTCCTACATATAAAACATAGAAATGCCAAAGTAAACCGTTTCGGGAGAAAAAGCAACTAAAAGTCATGAAAACGTAAGAAAATACGTGCCAAAAGAATAAATAAAATGCATAAAATAGGCACGTATCAAACTCCCCAAACCAAACCTTGCTTGTCCTCAAGCAAGCACTAAGACTCAAAAGAAAAGAAAAACTTCTAATGGAACGGATTTCATACTTTTTACAACCAAACACAACACTATGCCCAACCAATTTAATGCAACCTTCAAATATAAACAAGCATAATGTCAAGAGCAAAACGAATTGGTCATGTTGGAATAGCATGCTAAAATTTCAACCTTGCAAGACTCATTCTAATTGGACTCTCGCGGTACGCTCGAGACACTCATGAAAGCAAAGGGTCAAATGTATATGTGAAAGATAAGAAGATAAAAAAAAGTAAAGACTCTCACCTATCTGCGACCCGTAAGAACATGCCTGCAATCTAACATGAATAGAATCTCTACAACCGTACATATGCATTCCCACACTAGATAACCATGACACATGCCGAGGCAAATTTGGAATTGTGAGGCTAAAGGTAAGAAGGGGTTAAAATAAGTTATGGGAAGAGGGGTTAAACCGAGCTAACAACCGTCTATCCATACTATAAGATCACTTCTTTTTATTTGATTTTTCATACATGCCAAGGCTCAAAGGTTTAGAGCAAAAATCACAATTCCTCCAATTTTTTCTCTTTTCTCTTTTTTTTTCTTTCCTTCAGAAAAACAGCCTGTTCAATGGTCCTGGTCGACCGACCAAGGGTGCAGGTCGACCGACCAGCCTTGAAAACAGGCTGATTCGAATTATTATTTTTTTCGTATCTCTTTTTTTTTTCATTATTTTTTTCGAATCCTTCTCTTTTCTTTTTCTCCTTCTACCATTCTCACAAAATCAATATTTAACAATAAAGTACAAACCAAAGGATGGCCAAAACAGACCCATCACTACATTACTAGCTCGGCTAGGGTAGGCAATTTTTTTAGGATGTAGCAATTGGGTAAAAAGATTCAATTTGGCTATGTGAGGATTATGGGAATAATGAGAAAGGGGGACCTCTACCACATGTGTCAACAAACCACAAATCCGAATGCATACAGGTATTAAGTAGACAAAATTCATGTTTATGCATATTGATGTGACATGTCTCAAGAGGAGAAACTACTCACAAACCTACATGAAATCGGTCATGGATGTCACCGATTTATTAAGCTCTAATTCTTAGAATATGTAGTAGCTTGCCAAGAAGAGAGTCAAGTCTAACAATTTAGCATGAAATCAACAAAAACTCATAGATAATGCAACAGACTAGCTTGAAAATTTTTGAAAAATGCAAGGCAAGGCAATATGTGATATGTGAGGCATAAATTGTATTCGTCCGTTCCGACTCGACCTAAAAACTTAAAACAGAGAAGAACGCGCGACAGGGAAGAACACGCGGCAAGAGAGGATGAAAACAAGAAAAACACCTAAAGGAATGAAAAACAAAAGACACAAAGACAATTGCATACTCACAAAGGAGTATGCAAACACCCTCCCCAAACCAAAATGCACAATGCCCCCATTGTGCTCATCAGCATACAACCACAGCATAGGGATGGGGGTAGGCAGAAAAGAAACAAACAAAGAAAGGAAAAAGGAAAAAGACTAAAAACTACAAAAAGAGTCTAAGGAGGAAGGAGGGGAAAACTGGAAATCTAGAGGGAAAAAATGGAAATCTAAGGGAAAAACTGGAAATCTAAAGGAAAAAAAAAAACTTACAAAAGAAATGGGGACCTCCCCAAACCGAACTAAAGAAAGGGGACCTCCCCAAACCGAACCCCAAAGAGGGTAAGGTTAAGCACGTCCCTAGGATTCTGAGTCGAAGTCCGGCTCAGAGTCCTCTCCTTCTTCTTCCTCCTCCTCCTCTTCTTCAGTCCCTATGCCTGTTCCCGAGGCAGAGCCTGAAGCTTCACCGTGGCCACGACCGCCTGCGAGAGGTGTGTACCAGGTGGGGTGAGTCCATGGGCCGGTAGGGAGCCTACCCTGAGTGGCATACTCCCTGTAAACCGGATATTGGCAAAGACTATCGTTCAGCTGTTTTTGGCTGAACTGCCTGCAAAGGCTCGCCAACATTTGTGGCATAGATCTGTCATCAATAAAAGGAGGAACATAAACATTAGGGGGAGCAGTAAAATCAGATGGGTACCCCGTCCCAGATGTGGTATGGTGGCTACCGGGAGCAGGGACCCTATGGCCTCTAGAGGTGCCTCCTCTAAGGGGAAGGCGGTAAGACGGGAGTAGTGGTCTGGGCTCCCCTATAACAGTAAAAAGGGGAAGCATAGGGGGAGCCATGGTGATGGGGATGCGATCACTGAGGTAGGTGTCTACCTTCCAATAATCTCTCCTGTCCACCCAATGCACGGACCTGACATAAGCCATGTCCATGAACCGGGAGGTAGTGTCAATCGCATCCTCAAAGCGAGGGAACTGGGGGACAAGGGAGCGGGCTAATCTAGTGACTAGCCCACCACAAACAATAGTAGACAAGGAAGTTCCCTCGCCCACCGACATGAAATGAGAGGCGACCAAAAATGCAGTGTTATAAAACTGCTGACCCGTACGTCTGGTGTTAAGATAACCAGACAAAATGGAGAGCTCAATGTTGTTAACATTTTGAGACTCTTTTCGGCCGAAAACAGTGTTGGCCAACAGACGCAAATAATAACGGGGGGTAGGAAGGTGGATGGTACTGTTTTTCTTCTTCACATTGCTGGAATCAGAAATACAGGACCACATATCAGTATACGACCCCGTGGGGTCATCAGTAAGACCCGTAGAAGATAAACCTAGATACTGAGCAAATTGGTTTAAAGTCAAAGAAAAAGTTTCATTGAACAGACGAAAAGAAATGCAAATGTTGTCATAGCCAGGATGAAATGCTCTAAAATCAAAAGTGAAGGAAGAAAAGAACTCAAAAGTGAGAAGGGGATAGGTGAACTCATCCATAGTGACAAGTCCTGCAAAACCAGTCCCGTCGAGCAAAGATACCACCTCGTCATGACATCCCAGGGCTTGCAAGGCTGGAACAGAAAGGAAACGGGTTGCCACTACCAAGCAATAAGCGGTGAGATGGAGGAACCGAGCTTTCTGGGCCGGAGTGCTGAAAATGATTTGCGGATAGTTGGGTAGACTATCCGTGTCTTGCACCGCAAACCTCTCGACCTAGGGACACGTCCTCTGGAGGTGCTTGTACCCGAAGTGCGGGCACGCTTCCCACCTTGATCACGGCTAGACATTGCAAATCTGAAAAGTTCAATAAAAATGTAAGTCTTATGTGAATATGAAAACATTACTTTAACATATATGGGCACGAAAATTTGCAGAAACAGAAACTTATGAAACAGCACCGGTCGGCCAACTTCACAGATAAGTCGGTCGACCATATTTGCGAGAAAACACATAATTTCCGTTGCACAATCGGTCGGTCGACCGTATACCTAGGTCGGTCGACCAGTTAACGAAGAAAAATCAGATCCCGCAAAAATTAAACTCAGGAAAAATACGGTTCTGGTCGGCCGACCTCATTTTCGGGTCGGTCGACCAACTATCGTAAGAAAAATGCAGATCTGTAAATTAGAAACCCAGAAAATTCAAATTTTTGGTCGGCCGACCTCCGTTTCCGGTCGGTCGACCGGAACAGTACCACCGTCGGATTTTTGTGACTGAAACGCGCGAAAAAGGGCATAAAAATTAAAAGAGGAATTAAACTAACCCTAATCAGCACGAAATCACCCAAAAGTTACAGATCTAAGCATATAAAATCAAAAGGAAGAAGAAAACAAAGATAAAAACACACAAACAAGCATGGAAACAGAATTAAGAGCAAAATAAACTTAAAAAGACAAACTAATACTACCTAAAACGGAATTAAGATGATAAAAACGAAAAAGAAAGAAAGAAAAACTAAGAAAATCATACCTTGAATGAGGAAATTGAAAGAAAGCAAGTAAATTGGTGAAGGATGAAGAAGGTGGGTGTTGTTTTAGGGTTTTAAGAGAGAAAGGGAATGCAGGGAAAGTGAGGAAATGAAGCAATTATTGTGTTTTCAAAAACATAAAAGACCCGTGACCCTTGACTCAAAAGAAAAAAAACCGGAAAAAAAAACACGCGGTCGGTCGACCACAATACTCGGTCGGTCGACCGACGTCCTTTTACCTGCTCTGCAATTTTTACTTAATCTGTCAGGAAAAGTAATTAAAGCTGCCAGTTGGTCGGTCGACCTAGTAACTCGGTCGGTCGACCACTTGTACTGACGGATTCCTTTTATTTTACTTTTTCTGCAGAGATTTCAAATTTTCATCAAGGATAAAACGAAAATAATAAAAAAACGCAAACTTAAAATAGAGCACGGGTTGCCTCCCGTGTAGCGCTGGTTTAAGAGGTCCCGCACGACCTTTTTACTTGTCGTGAAGCATCCTAAAAAGGGTCAAAGTAAGAAACTTCGACCTTTCCGACAAATTCATTTTCTCCTCGGAAGTGCTTCACATATTGGCCATTGACTTTGAACCTCTCACCAGATGAGGTTTCTAATTCGATTGACCCGAATTTTGAGACAGCTGTGATGGTGTAGGGTCCGCTCCACCTGGACTTCAGCTTACCAGGAAAAAGACGAATACGAGCATTAAAAAGCAACACCCTATCACCTACCTGAAAATCACGTTTAATGATTCTTTTGTCATGCCAGCGCTTTGTTTTTTCCTTGTAAATCCTGGCATTGTCATAGGCTAACAACCTGAATTCTTCTAACTCATTGAGCTGCATCAAACGTTTCTCACGGGAAAGATTAGGGTCTAAATTAAGATTACATATAACCCACCAAGACTTACGTTCTAACTCTACTGGTAAATGACAAGTTTTACCATAAATCAATCGGAATGGTGACATTCCTATTGGAGTTTTGAACGCGGTTCTATAGGCCCATAAAACATCATCAAGTTTTAGGCTCCAATCTTTCCTAGACTTAGAAACTACCTTGGCTAGGGTCTCCTTGAGTTCCCTATTAGAGATCTCAACTTGACCACTAGTCTGAGGGTGATAAGCTAAACCCCTACGGTGTTGGACACCGAATTTATTTAACAAGTCACCTAAGCGTTTCTCCTTAAAATGCATACCTCCGTCACTTATGACAACCCTAGGGACACCAAAACGAGGAAATATGATTTTTTTAAACATCTTTATAACAGCTTTTGCATCACAATGGGGAGTAGCAATAGCTTCTACCCACTTAGACACATAATCAACAGCCACAAGAATATACCTGTTACCTTGACTACTAGGAAAAGGTCCTTGATAATCAATGCCCCAGACATCAAAAATATCTACCTCTAAAATACCAACTTGTGGCATCTCATGTCTTTTTGAGACATTCCAAGTTCTTTGACAGGCATCACAGTTACCTACAAAATTTCTACAGTCAGCATGTAAAGTAGGCCAATAAAAACCAGACTGCAATACCTTGGCCACAGTCCTAGATGGACCGTGGTGACCACCATATGCAGAAGAGTGACATGCTTCCAGAATGTCCTTCACCTCCCATTGGGGAACGCATCTCCGGATGAGTCCATCTCCGCATTCCTTAAAAACATAAGGGTCATCCCAAAAATACTGTTTTGCATCGAACATAAATCTCTTCTTTTGTTGCCATGACAACTCAGGAGGGATTTTACCTGTAACAGCAAAATTAGCAAAATCAGCATACCAAGGAGGGGGATAAGAACCTGAACTATTAATGATAAATAAACTCTCATCAGGAAATGAATCATCAATAGGTAAAGAATCTTCCCCATCAGTCAACTGTAGGCGAGATAGGTGGTCAGCTACCACGTTTTCTGCGCCTTTCTTGTCCCTAATCTCAATGTCAAACTCTTGTAGAAGGAGTATCCACCTTAAAAGCCTTGGCTTTGAGTCCTTCTTCTGAAAAAGGCCTTTTAAAGCTGCATGGTCAGTGTAAACAATTACCTTATTACCTACTAAATATGACCTGAATTTTTCTAAGGCAAATATGACAGCTAGCATCTCCTTCTCGGTAGTGAAATAGTTGACTTGAGTCTCATCTAGGGTGCGGCTCGCATAGTATATAGCATTAAGAGCCTTGTCCTTCCTTTGACCTAGCACAACACCTACAGCGTAGTCACTAGCATCGCACATGATCTCAAAGGGGAGATCCCAATCTGGTGGCTGGATGATTGGTGCTGAGATCAAAGCTTCCTTCAACCTGTTGAAAGCTGAAAGGCACTCATCAGTAAAATCAAACATTGCATCTTTAAGAAGCAATTGTGTAAGTGGTTTAG
Source organism: Silene conica (assembly GCA_029255685.2). Classification (NCBI taxonomy): domain Eukaryota; kingdom Viridiplantae; phylum Streptophyta; class Magnoliopsida; order Caryophyllales; family Caryophyllaceae; genus Silene; species Silene conica. The sequence goes on from CM055312.2 coordinate 64,959,619, forward strand.
CAATTTTAGAGAAGTCCTTAATGAAACGCCTGTAGAAACCTGCGTGTCCTAAGAAACTCCTCACCCCTTTGACATTAACATGAGGGGGTAATTGCTCAATCACCTGCACCTTTGCTTTATCTACATGTATACCTTTGTCAGAAATTAGATGCCCTAACACTACCCCTTCAGTAACCATAAAATGACACTTTTCCCAGTTTAAGACAAGATTTACATCAATACATCGCTGCAAGACTTTATCAAGATTAGCTAAGCATTGATCAAAAGCATTACCATAAACAGAGAAGTCATCCATAAATACCTCCATGATGTTTTCTATAAAGTCAGAGAAGATACCCATCATACACCTTTGAAAGGTAGCAGGAGCATTGCATAACCCAAAAGGCATCCTGCGATAAGCAAAAACACCCTGTGGACAAGTAAAAGTAGTCTTACTCTGATCATCAGGATGGATGGGAATCTGGAAAAAACCTGAATAACCATCTAGAAAACAGAAGAATTTGTTAGAAGCCAGTCTTTCAGTCATTTGGTCAACAAAAGGAAGGGGGAAATGGTCTTTCTTGGTGGCGGCATTTAACTGTCTATAATCAATGCACATCCGCCACCCAGTTACAACTCTAGTTGGTATTAACTCATTTTTATCATTTTTGACTACTGTGGTTCCTCCTTTCTTAGGAACCACCTGAACTGGGCTAACCCACTTAGAGTTGCCAACTGAATAGATAATACCTGCATCAAGAAGCTTCATTACCTCAGCCATGACCACATCCTGCATCTTAGGATTCAATTTACGCTGTCCTTGTCTATAAGGCTTATGCCCTTCTTCCAACTCTATTCTATGCATGCAAACATCAGGGCTTATGCCCTAAATATCATCCAAAGAATAACCTAGAGCTTTTCTATTCTTTTTAAGAACAGTCATTAAGGCAGAAAGTTGGTCAGGACTAAGTTTAGAGCTAACAATTGCAGGGTACTGTTCAGTATCATCTAAGAAAACATACTTAAGATTAGGAGGAAGTGGCTTACGCTCTGGTACCTTTACCTCAACTGCCTGAACAGAATCAGTATTAATAGAATAACACATGTTGACCAGACTTGCATTAGCTAGGCTTATGAGCTTCTCATTCTCTTCTTCAGTGAGCTCATATTCCCCTTCCTCTTCTTCTATCAATTCCAGCTCTTCAGCATTTTCAGCTGGATCACCTGCACACTTATCCAAAACTGTCAGATCTTCTAAGGGATCCTTGGTCAAGGATTCCCTCCAATTAAGGATAACATTCCTGTCTATAATATCGATGGAACAACAAGTATCATCAGTAGGAATAGTTGCCTTATGGGCAAGACTAAACTCGATAGTGTCATCCCCAATCTCTAAAGTAATGGTCCCGCGTTTGACATCTATTACAGCCCCAGCTGTGTGTAAAAATGGTCTACCTAGAATAATATGTATTTGACTATCCTCAGCAATGTCTAAAACAACGAAATCTACAGGAATAAAGAACTTTCCCACTCTTACTGGGACATCCTCCAAGACCCCTAATGGTCTTTGGGTTGATCTATCAGCCATCTGTAGGGTAATATTGGTGACTTTAAGTCTACCTAAACCAAGTCTCTCACATACAGAATAGGGTATAACACTGACACTAGCCCCTAGATCACAAAGGGCTTTTCCTATAACATGATTACCTATGGTACAAGGGATGGAAAAACTACCTGGGTCTTTTAACTTGGGTGCTATATTATTTTGTGAAAGAACATAACACTCTTCCACAAAAGCAACAACACCGTCGTCCTGAAAATTCCTCTTACGACTCAAAATATCTTTCATGAATTTAGCATAAGAAGGTACCTGGGTAATTAAATCAGTGAAAGGGATGGTTACCTCAAGATTCTTCACCATCTCCAAAAACTTACCAAATTTCCGATCTTCTTTTGAATTTTTCAGTCTTTCGGGATAATGAACGGTGGCATTAGCCATAGGATCAGCAACCTTTGGCTTTTTCTGCTGTAAAATTTCGGTGAGACCTTGAGTGAAGGAGGAATCCAGCGATTCCGGAGTCAAAACAACACTCTGCTCAGGAACGTCGGTCGGTCGACCAACATCAGCGGTCGGTCGACCAGCATCTGCAACATCCAAAATTTTCTCTTCTCCAGAATCTGATCTCGCGTCAGGAACCGAGGTCGGTCGACCTACTGTAGCGGTCGGTCGACCTCCTGATCCGTTGACGGGATCAAATTTCTTGTTTTGAACCTCGGCAGAATCTTCTTTTTGGGTTGATTCTTCACAAACACGACCACTCCTAAGATTTATGGCGTTTAGTGTCTCCATGGGTCCCTCATAACTAGCTGGAGAGCTGGTTATTCGGTTGGCTTTGTTTATCAAATGTTCTTCAAAAACTTTTGAGGAGGCAAATTGAACCTTACTCATCTCCATAACCTTCCTTGTTAAAACATCAACAAGAGCTCTCAAGTTCTCAATCTCACCTGTGTTGTCAACCGTAGTAACTAGGTTCGCACTTTCAAGCTTCAGCTGGGTTGCCTCAAGCTTTTCAAAACGGGCTTCAACTGTTGTCTCAAGAGCCATCACTCTATTCATCTCCACATTCAGCCTCCTTGAATTTCCACGTGAACTCTTAAAAGTAGCCCTATGCACCGCCATGTCTTCAATGGTTTTCCAACCCTTCATATGGTCGGTGTTATTCTGGAATCTTCCATTGCCGGCCGCATCAAGAATCATTTTATAATCATCGTAAAGGGCGTTGTAAAATCGGTTACACAGGTCCCATTGTTGAAAGTTATGGTGAGGGATAGAACGGACCAATTTCTTGAACCGATCCCATGCTTCACAAAATCCTTCATCAGGTCTTCGGCTTTTGCAAGAGGGAAGTATTTCTTGTAAAAGGCCAATGCCAAGGAAGTCCAATCCGTAACCTTCTCAGTTGTCCTATCAAGGTACCGGTACCAATCTCGCGCGACATCTTTTAATGAGAACAGGAACATCGTTGCCAGCACCTCGTCTCTAGTCACCCCTTCAGGTAGGGGTATGGCACAACAATAATCCGTGAAGGTTGTAACATGCTTCATTGGATCTTCGTCGGGTAGACCAGAAAATTGACTCCGTTCCACCAAAAAAATATTATTTGGGCGGAGTTCAAAGGAGCCAGTGGTGGGGGTAGGCAAGGCGAATCCCTTCGGTAAATCTTGAGCCTTCGGCTGTAGGTGGTCATAAATAGAATCCATATCTAAAACAAGAGAGTACTCAAGCCTTCCTCTCAAAAACCTGTCTTCTAAAACAAAACTAGAAGAAAAGGTAAGAAACGGTCTTAAGGAACCTAAGTTCCTTAAGACAAGAAAAATAAACTAAAAATTAACAAACAAAATTATACCGTCTCCCCGGCAACGACGCCAAAATTTGACACCCGTCGTTGAGGGGTGCCAAAGATAAGATTTATAAAACCTCAGCTTAAACTCAGATAGGATAAATCAAGGGTCGAACCACAGAGAGACAAGGTTAATTATGTTTGTGTATTTAAAGTCTATTGCAAGTAACCAAAAAAGGGGGGGTTGATTTGAGATTTAAACTAATAACTAAAAGGACAAAATAAACAAGAGAAATAAAATAAGGTAAAAGGAGATTAGGAACTTTGGTTCCCCATAGTTAAAACAAGTTAATGAAGGGTAAAATAATCAAATAACACAATCCCAAGGAACAAAGAATAAACCTTTAGGTCGATATTCTACCCAATCCTTACGGTCTTAGGGTTCCTAGAAAAGCATTAAACTTTCGTTCAAGGGCAATCCCAAAGTTGTTGTTAAACTAATCCTAATAATCTTTCAATCCTAAGGATTAGTTCACCAACAACAATGGGGGATTGGTAATTCAATCATTAAACTATCAAAATCAAGTCTTTATCATGGTTCCCCTAATTCCTAATCACAAGAATTAGCTATGCATACTTTTAATTATGAAACTAACAATAACTAATGACATCAAAGGAATCAACATAATTAAAGATGACAATAAAAGGGAAAGCATGAATTAAGAAACAACAAAAAGATGAACAATAAGATTAAATAAAAAGGGAAGATTGAATTGTAGCAACTTACAACTTAATTGGAAAATCTAAGAACAAAGATGAAAGCTTGGTACCAAATCTCTAACTATGGAGTTCTTCTAACATCAAGTCCTTGATGAATAAAAGATTACTTGATAATAAAAAGCTTGACCTAATTGAAGAGTTTAGGTCTCCTTAAATAAGATTAATTACAAGATTAGGAAAGTAGAAAACACGAAACAAAAAGATCCTCGGGTCAGCTTCTGGTCGGTCGACCTACGATGCGGGTCGGTCGACCGCTTTAAGTGTTGCTGGGCTTCTATGCGAATTTGCTTTGGTCAGGAATTGGGCTTCGGTCGGTCGACCTCTGATGCAGGTCGGTCGACCGCTTCTTGTCCGTTCCAGCTTTAATCAGGCCCAATAACAACACTCGGACATGCAACCCGGATCCTTGCTCCGTATTAGTACTCAAACAGCTTCCGAAAGGCAAATAAGGTTCAGTTTTGCTCACTTTCGCGTATTCCTACATATAAAACATAGAAATGCCAAAGTAAACCGTTTCGGGAGAAAAAGCAACTAAAAGTCATCTAAACGTAAGAAAATACGTGCCAAAAGAATAAATAAAATGCATAAAATAGGCACGTATCAATAGTCATTAGTTTTAGTTCCTTAATATCATTCAAACTCAATATTTACCCGACTTAGCTAAGCATAAAGGTAAAACGAGAGGTACTCAACAACTACTCCCTGAGGATCGACCCTCGACTATTTGCTACGGTTATCGTGCACTTGCGAGGCAATATTTTAAAGCTATCAAGTTTTTGGCGCCGTTGCCGGGGAGTAACGTATTGATATCTTTTTGTTTAATCTTAGTTTAGCCTAGGTCACTTTTTGTTACTAATCCTTGAATCGAGTGTGTAGGTGTTGCATGAGTAGAAGAACTCGCAAGGTCCAACCACAGTATCCTATAGACCTTAAGATAGAAGCTACCGCAAGACGCCTCAACGCCTTGAGAAGAAGGGGATTGATTGAAGTCCCAATTGAGGAGGTAACTTCATTCGGAGAGAGTTCTCAACCTTCACATTTTGAGAACCCTTTCCACATTCCCGAGGAAGATACAATGGTAGAACCCGAACCCGTCGCCATGAGAGACCGGTTAGCCTCAAAAACGGTTGTAAACCCGAGCATAGTTAAACCTCCAATTCAAGCCAACAAATTTGAGTTGAAAGCAACTTTGTTACAACTAGTATAAGGGAATCAATTTGGTGGAGGAGCCACCGAAAACCCTAACGAGCACATTAACGACTTTCTCGATAGTTGTGAGATGTATAAGGCCAATGGTGTGAGTGATGATGCTCTCCGTTTAAGGCTCTTTCCGCATTCCTTGAGGGGAAGTGCTAAGGAATGGCTTAAGAGTTGTGAACCGGAGTCGTTGAAGACTTGGGATGATGTCTCCAAGGCCTTTCTCAATAATTACTTTCCACCGCAACGAACCGCAAGGATCAAGAGTGAGCTTCAAGGCTTCACACAATTAGAAGATGAGACGCTTTACGAGGCGTGGGAGAGGTATAAAGCTTTGCAAAGGTTGTGCCCACACCACGGAATCGGAGAGGATGAGCTCATAAACAATTTCTATGAAGGACTCAACAATGAAATGAAGATGAACCTTCACTAGTAGAAAAAACCCCTATTACGACGCCTTAATCGTGGCGGTTCTTTTAGAAACGTCGTAAAAGGCCTGGAAAATTGGCGGGAGTGAGTTTTTCATATATTAAAAAGTCTATTACGACGGTTTAAATGAAGAACCGACGTAATAGTAGTAGCTATTTATGACGGTTTCATATAAAAAACGCCACCATAAGTAAATTACGACGGTTGTAAACACAACCGTCATTAATAACGACGCTAAAAACTAATAATATCTGACAATACTTTTAATAAAAACCGTCGTCATATGTTTTTAAGACGGTTTTTATTAAAAACCGACATAATTAATTGGAATTGAAATAAGGCAAGTTTACCAAAATCGACATAATTAATTGGAATTGAAATAAGGCAAGTTCAACTTATTACTTCTACATTTGATTTGGAATAAGGTAAATTACCTTATATCTTTTAAAAACAAAATATAAATACCTTAGAATAACTTCATGTTTCCCTCGAATAAATTACCCTCGAAAATCTTCATCTTAGAATAAATTACCCTCGAATATTATCTTCATCTTTCCCGCCCCTTTGCTCAACCCTCAACCTTTGCGCACGCGTTTCCGTCAAGGCAGCATCACCACGGAATCCTCAATTATTAATCACCGTTGTCCCTACTGTGCTATTCGTCAATCCAAATGACCTTCTATTACGTTTTTCGGTCTCCTTCTACACGGCACTGCAACTACTGTTGTTAATCGAGTTTAATTTCGTCAATCCAGGTACTTTATTTTGCCTTATATGATTCTAAATATAGTTGTTCATTCAGTTATACAATTAACAGTTGTTAATCGAGTTTAATTTCTGGTAATTTTATCAAATTGATTGATTTTACTGTTTTATTGAATTCCTGTTTTATTGAATTACCGTTTAATTGAATTACTGTTGCGGTTGTTGCTGAATTATAATCCTAATTATATTTCTTCATTCTATTATAAAGTTCTTAATCGAGTTCAATTTCTGATAATTTTATCAAATTGGTTGAATTTACTGTTTTATCGAATTACAGCTTAATATTATTGTTGTTGTTGTTGCCGAATTACTCATATGGAATTATATGAATTAAACTTATAAAGGAAAGGATGCAATAGTAGTAGTAGGGCTACTGATGGTAGGACACTAAGTAATAAGTTCCGAGCTTGCTTATTCGAAAACATCGTCACAAATAGCCTCACTTAGTTATTAGCCTTATATTTTTTTATAATCTATAACGAGAGTAGCAAAGCTTTACGTGTGTGTCAGTCAACGAAGTGCAGGGGTGTGAACGAGTGTGAATGAAACGAGTACATGGGTGTGAATGAAAGGAGTACATGGGTCTGAATGACCCTGAACATTATTAGCCAAATGCCCGGCCAGATCCTAATTTACAGTAGAGTTAAGATTATGGCTTATGGGTGTTGCTACTTTTAGCACTTATATTAAGTGTAAATCAGGAAACCTTTTTTGGAATAGAACATGTCTTCTGCCCACCTTATTATATTAAAAACAGATTCAAGATTACGTGCTAATATAAGTGCCAGGCAAATTAGGAGACGGAAGTAAAAAATGTATTCGACCTTGTAAGGATTATGCGAGCTTTACTTTACAATGAATGGGACCTCTCCTTGATAAAAGAGTCTTCATTCCGAGGAATAGAAAGGAGATTTCACAGCACCTCAGCAAGAGATACGTAATCTTGAATCTGTTTTTGTCGTTAAAGCAAAAAAAGCAAGTAATGAGTTTCAGTCTTGTAGAGATATCTAGAGAGTTGAGCTTACCCGCGCGCGGCAGTCATGAGGGTTAAGGGCGGAGGAGGTTAAGTAAAGCCTCTTTCTTTAATGGCATAAGACACGACATTCATTCACAAGCAAAGAGCTAACTTGTTCTAAGTGAAAAAAGCCTATAAAACAAACTAGGGGCCTTTACCCTTAGTTCAGAGTTCACTTGTAAAAGCTAAGGCCCTCTTGTCTATCCTTTATTCCCAAAGACACTGGGAGTTTAAGACGCTTCACTAGAACTGAACTGCAGAACTATCCAGTAGCATTCATACTACTACCCTGCTCTGCCAGCCAGCCCAGGTGCACTCAGACTGAGCCAACTGCCCAAACGCAGTTCAGAATTTACCCCAACACCAAGAACAGTACCAGCTCCATCTTGTTCAGTCCCAATTTTAGAAGCCTTCATAGCATCGTCCTTAGGAACATCTGCAATCAGATTAGTTGCAGGTTTCCAAGCTTTCGCAACAAGTCTGTTAGCTTTGCCTACTTCCTTTCTTCCTCCTTGCTTTTTATTAGCAATGACCCCATCTCTTCTTGCGATAGATTTTGGTGGAAGGCTGTTAACAAGTATATATGTTTTATATTTATATGGTATTACTAATAAACAACCTAATATACAAATATATATGTTTTATTATCTTTTACTAATTTGATAACATATATGCTTGAATTAATTATAGCATGGACCGAAGTTGGATGTATGGGAAGCGTGATTTTGAGTATCTTCGAAGGCTCGATGAATTTATTACTCACGCTGTTGAACACCAAAGACTACATGGGGATGATGAGCAACTCACATGCCCATGTAACATATGTAAGAATCGAAAGAAGGTGAATTCTGGAAGTGAAATGCGAGACCATTTGATATTAAAAGGCTGTAAACCTAATTATACCGTGTGGACATGGCACGGAGAGAAAGAGAATGACATTCCTACTTATGGTACTAACGCCGTAAATCATGATAAACAAGTTGATAATAATATGGATTATTTTGAGGGAGTTGGAGATGATTGTAATAACATTAAGGTTAATGAGTTAGAGGCTGATAATATTGATCAGATGATGGATGATCTAGAAAAAGATTTTGTTGATTGTCCGGAAATTTTTCAAATGCTGGTTAGTGATTCAAAGAAGCCGTTATATCCGGGTTGCTCCAAATATAACCGTCTATCAGCAGTGTTGAAGTTGTACACCTTAAAACCTGGGAATGGGTGGCGCGATAAGAGTTTTACTGCTTTATTGGAACTCTTGTCCGATATGTTGCCGCAAGGTAATGAGCTTCCCACTAGTACTTATCGATCTAAGAAAGTGTTGTGTCCACTTGCTACGAATTACCAAAAAATCCATGCATGCCCGAGTGACTGCATTTTGTACCGTAAAGAGTACATTGACTTAGATAAGTGCCCACGATGCAAGAAGTCAAGGTATAAGCTTAGAGATTCGGCTGAAGGTCGCAAAAAAGGGGGTCCGGCCAAGACCTTATGGTATTTGTCAATAATTCCATGGTTTAAGCGTTTGTTTGCAAATCCGAAGGATGCGGAGTATATGTTATGGCACGACAAAGAGAGGAACAAAGATGGCAAGCTACGGCATGTCGCTGATGTTCCCCAGTGGAGAACAATTGATAGAACCTTCCCAGAGTTTGGTAGAGAACCTAGAAATTTAAGATTAGGACTTTGCACCGACGGAATTAATCCCTTTGGAACTCAAAGTACCCAACATAGTAGTTGGCCAATAATGTTGATCATTTACAATCTCCCTCCTTGGCTTACTACAAAAAGGCAAATACATTTTAATGACGATGTTAATATCAGGTCCTAAACAACCGGGTAATGACATTGACGTTTATCTAGCGCCACTCATAGAGGATTTGAAAATGTTGTGGGATGTTGGAGTTAAGGTGTTTGATGCAGCGAGCGGTTCAAGTTTTCAAATGCATGCTATGTTGTACTGCACAATCAATGATTTTCCCGCGTATGGTAACCTCTCAGGTTATAGGTTGAAGACTGATAAGGGATGTCCTGTATGTGGTGATGACACTGAGTCTGATTGGTTGGAGCACTCTGGGAAATATGCATACATGGGTCATCGTCGATGTCTTGACCCGGGCCATCCATATCGTAAAAGGAAGAGGGCATTCTATGGTAAGTCTGAGCACCGTTCATCCCCCTTAATTCTAAGTGGGAAAGAGTATCATGCACAAGTTAACAATATCACTACCGAGTTTGGAAAACCGTACAAACCTCCACCAACTGGGGTATATCACACAAAGAAGTCTATCTTTTGGGAACTACCTTATTGGGAACATTTGTTTGTTAGGCATTGTATTGATGTAATGCACGTAGAGAAGAACGTGTTTGATAGTATTATTGGCACTTTGTTGAATATGCCTAATAAAACCAAAGATGGTGTCAAAGCTAGACATGACATGGTTGCTAGGGGTCGGTTTGAGGTAAATCCAGTTCATAAGGGGAAGCGTCTCTACTTACCCCCAACTTGCACGACATTGTCAAGGGATGAGAAGGAGATGGTGTGTGAATCCTTAAAGGGATTGAAGGTGCCGTATGGATATTCCTCTAACATAAGTAACCTTGTTTCAATGAAAGATTTGAAGTTAGTAGGATTGAAATCTCATGATTGCCATGTCTTGTTGACCCAACTACTGCCTGTAGCTATTCGATCTGTTTTGCCTAAGCATGTCAGACAAGTGATCACAAAGCTCTGTAAATTCTTTAGTGCAATAAACGCGAAAGACATTGATCCAGATTCTTTGGATGATTTACAAGCCGATGTTGTTGTGATACTTTGTGAGCTTGAAATGTACTTTCCAATTAGTTTTTTTGACATTATGGTTCACTTAATAGTTCACCTGGTGAGGGAGATAAAACTTTGTGGACCGGTATTTCAGAGAAGCATGTGGGCAATGGAGCGAGAGATGGGTAATTATAAGAGACGAATGAAGAATCGATATCGTCCCGAAGGAAGTATTATTGAAGCAACAATTGCTTCTGAGACGCTTGGATTCTGCCAAGACTATTTGATGAATGCCCAACCTCTTGGACTTCCTACATCTCGACATGAAGGAAGACTTCAAGGGAAGGGTAATTTGGGAAAAAAGGTCATTACTGTTGATTGTGCTTTATTTGACAAGGCGCATATGTATGTTTTGCAACACATGACGGAGGTTCATCCATATTTAAGTAATCACTTTGCCATATTGAAAAAACAATATCCAAGTAAACGGGAAGCTTGGTTAATAAGTGAACAGAATCGATGTTTTGCACATTGGTTTAAAGAAAAGATAATGACAGAGTTATCAAACACAACACATAAGATAAGTGACAATTTGAGATGGTTAGCATACGGACCAAAGTTCAACATCTTATCTTATGAAGGATACGATATCAATGAGTTCTGTTTTTACACAAGCCGTCAAGATAAAAAAAGTACAATGCAAAACAGCGGAGTTACAATTGTTGCATCATCTCTAGGATATGTTGGAAGAGGTAAACAACCAGTGGATATAACACAATCGTATTATGGAGTGTGAATGTTACAATTGTTGCATCATCTCTAGGATATGTCCTCTTTTTCCAATTTCACATCAGGCTGCCATTCTTTAATATACTTTGAATGTTGATGTGGAGTGTGTGCTCCTTTGCAGACAAAAGGCTATGGTTTCTTTAAATTAACAGTTGTCCAGTGCTTTTATGCCTTTTGCTTTTGTGTGTGGCTCATACAGTCTGCTCTATCAATCATGAGTTCAAGGATGAAAGATTGCATCCTTGAACATTTCAATTGAACATGGCTTTGGAATATTTAGGCACTATATATTTTTGTTATATGTTCTTAACAATTTTGCATTTATTTCAGGTCCCCGACATGAGTGAAAATGAGGTCGATAATTCTCGTCCAAAGCAAAACACTAGAGGTGCGACAACTGGGAAGAACTTAAAAGAAGAAAAAGAACAACATCATGAAAAGTTGCATATTGAATTTAATGAGTTTGGCCAACCAGTGGGAGAGTACAAGGCAAAATTTGTCAGTGACATGGGAGTTTTAGTCCGAAATATCAAGATCACATATAGTGATTGGAGAAAGGTACCAGAGGGCGAAAAAGAAACCATTTGGAAAGAAGCAAAGGTATAAAGAGCAAATTTGACAACTTAAATGTTTTTTTTTCGTTGAACACGACCAAATATCGCACCAAACAAATTTGCTAACTCTAGCATTTCTTATTCTAATTCCTTGAATGCACTAAACGAGATATCACTGCAATTGCCCCACTGAACAACACTTGCCCCACTGAACCTCACTTGCAGACCCATTATCAATTTGTTGCCCGCATAAACTGCTGCAACCAGAAGCTAAGTACTGCCAGCCTGCACAGCGCTGTACATCTGAACATACCCACCCCTGAAAATAGCATTCCAGAGCCTGGTCCAATAGAACCAGCAATACTACTAGCAACATTCAGCAGCTCCTGACAACTTAAATGTTTATTTCTTCTTTAACTTGGTTTTGTATTGCATAAATTATCATTTGTATATTGTTTGTTTTTCTTCTGCAGTTTACGTGGAATATTGTAGATGATAGGAATAAAAAGGATGTTCTACATATTTTGTCAAGGGCATTTAGGGAATTCAGGAGTACTTTAACACGCACTTACATTACCAAGACCATGAAACTTCCGGATGGAAAAGTAGCAGGCGATACTCCTATTGGTAAATATGGTCAAATCAAGGCACATGACTGGGAAGAATTTAAAAAGCAACGCATGGATAAGAGCTTCTTGGTGAGTATGCTTCCTCATTATTGCATAAATTAACATGTCAGTTGCGTTATGGTGAAACTCTGTCTATATGTCACCAAATTGTAGGAAAAAAGTGCAAAGGCTCAAGCTTCCCAGAGAAATAACAAGCATCCACATTTTTTGGGAAGAGCCGGATATGCTGTTAAGAGAGAAAAATGGTTTAAAGAAGAACTTGCGGAAGAACTTGCGCAAAAGGAATTGGATCACGATGATGCTGACCCCGATCTTGTCAAACAAGTGATTACTTCAGTAGCTCAACGCATGAATAATCGGGCCTTTTTATGGATTAAAGCCCATACCCCATCATCTAATGTTCCTTTACCTGAAACAGAGAACGTGATAGCACAATACGTAAGTAAACTTTATAGCTATTTTACTACTGTTTTGTGGTTGCTTTCGCTGTTGAAAAGAGGGTAGAACAGTAGCGGTACTGGAAAGTCATATGCAGCACCTGTGTAATCTTTTATTGTAATTCTAATGCTACATTTAAATTTGTGTTTCATAGTACTAATAATAACCTTACATCTAATTTATTAGAAAATATGGAAGGAAAAGGAGCAAACAGGCGAGTTTGTTCCGACCAGACTCGAGGATGCACTAGTCAAAGCATTAGGAAATCCGGAACACAATGGGAGAACTAGAGGAGTTGGTGGTTTTGTAGGTCTCCAAAAATATTTTGGCAAGCCAGCAAGCCGAAGGACTAATAGAAAGACATATTCCGAAGATGAAATTGAAATGCTTATTAAGCAGGTGAAGTCGGAAGCAAGGGAAGAAGCAAAGGAAGATTTGATGGAGGAGGTGAATCTAATGATGGAGAAGAAATGGGCAGAAATGATGGCGAGAAGCTCTAATCTAGATGTTTGTACTAAGGATCCATCGCCGCGTCGAAGAGATCAAAGCACTTGTCATTCTACTCATCAAATTGACCCTTTTGTTGAACTAAAGGTAATATCACCACCATATATATTTAATTATGTTGTCATTGTACTCATCGTTGTAAGCTACAATGACCTTTAAACATGCTGTAATATGTAGGAATCTGTTCGTTGTCGGCTAGCTGTATATTTGAACAAAGAATTCACCGTTGTTGCTGATGGAATGGTATTTCCATGGGCGGAAGGTAAAATGGTACACAACAAACCATTAACCATGGAGAATGCTCATGTTTCCATCGACAATGTCATACGTGGTGATGTACCACTTCCGTTGCCATGGATTGGATTCACAATGGTTTCTGATGCACAAGGTAGCTTTGCCCAATGGCCCAAATCCTTGATTTTATTAGAAGAAAACGAGGTAATTACAGAAAAATCTTTACAATTTATCTACGTTCTAGCGTAATTGCTGTTGTGGTTTACTGCCCCTGCGATATTTCTGTTACTACTGTCATTGCTGTTGTTACTACTGTCATTGCTGTTGTTGTTTACTGATGTTACTACCGTCATTGCTGTTGTTGTTTACTGCTGTTACTACTTTCATGTGCTGCACCAGTTGGCTGCTGTAATCACAATTACAGAACAGGAATTGGCTATTACTACTGTTACTACTGTCCATCACCCCTCCTTTGAGCCTTTGAGTCTTGAGTACCTCCTAGTCTTGAGTACCTCCTAGTCTTGAGTACCTCCTAATTTGAAAAAAAGATGTTCAGATCAGGTCTCTGGTTCTCTGGTAGGGTCAATCCCAAGAGCAGCAGGAACCTCCATGGCGCCTTTAAAGAAAAATATGGTAAAACCGTAGGAGCTCTGTCCAAAACATATTGTAGGGCTGTCCACCGGTCCCCACTAAACCGGGAGAGTTTCATGCCAACCATCTTCTGGAATCCCCTTTTTTGTAAGTCGAAATCCGGCCAGTCTTTCGATACATCTCCTTGTTTATGTTATGAAAGTTGTTAAATTCTTGTTCGTAAGCGTCCTGTGCTTCAGAAAATTATAGTCTCACATCTCTGTATAGTTAGTGTATAGATAGAAGAAGAGAATACCTGCCGTTGTTAAGATTGCCTTGATTCCTTGTCTAGTTTTAATGATTTTACGAGCATTACATTGTCCTTTTTATAAAGCGGATGCGGCGTTCAACGTCCATATCACATGGGTAGGTATGTCCTTTTACTATAGAGGCTTGTTTCGTTTAGTGGAAACTAACATGAAGTTTATTTCATTATGCGCTCATTTGGGTTATGTTCTTTGTGTTATCTCTAATAAATTGGAGTTTATAATTTGCGACACCATGGTTATCAAACAAAAGTATGAAAATAGAATGAATGCAGGGAGTCTATGTCAGCACACTGATGAAAATAGCTGATATTTACCAAGAACCTTCCAAGGACAAATATAAACATCAGATTTTCCCGGCTTGCTTCATTACAAGTTTTTTAAATTCTTATGATTATTACTGGATAAAATGAAACTCGCCTCCCAGATTTCTTCATCAGTGTGCTGACATAGTGGATCCAAGTTAAATCTAACACTGCCAGTTTCTTTCCTGTTTAAGACCCAGCCCCCCACCCCACACTTGAGTCTAGTAAAACGGTTATGCTTTCTTCAATGCTGATCATTATCAGCAGAAATTCTCACCCATGTCCACTGTTCCAGTTTCTTTCCTGTTTCAGACCCAGTTTTCCTATGTTGCTTCTCTTGTCCTTGTCTTCTCTTTTTGCTTCGCTGTTTGGATTATGTTTTTCATTCAATGTAATATTTTCTTTGATTTTTTTTGTTATTAAGGTCA
This sequence comes from Silene conica, assembly GCA_029255685.2. Classification (NCBI taxonomy): domain Eukaryota; kingdom Viridiplantae; phylum Streptophyta; class Magnoliopsida; order Caryophyllales; family Caryophyllaceae; genus Silene; species Silene conica. Next base: position 64,974,669 of record CM055312.2, read on the forward strand.
ATTCTAAGACTCGAAATCCAAAGAGAAAAGACAAATTGAAAGACACGGCCGGGGAGCCCGCTAATAAAGTTCGAAAGCAAGTAAGTACCATCATTTCTTAATTTAATAATAATTATATATATAATATTGTGGAGGAGCTCAATTTAACTTGTTTTTTATTATGAATACCAAGTCTGTTGAAAAGGCCTCCGTAAAAGGTAATAATAAGGCTTCATGTGATAAAGAACAAGAAGATGCTAAATCTCTAAGTGTGGAAGAGGTTGAGGAATTAGGTTATTTTTGTCGTTCTTTAGAAGAAAAGTTGTGCTCCTTGTCCAAAAATGCTACAATCGAGATGGTGATAGATGAGTCAGTGTATAATTACAAAGAAGGTAGCGTAAGGAGTTTCTTGACCGTTGTCGAGATAAGGCAGATGTTGAGAAATAAATGGCTAAATTTGGTAATGCTTCAAATTTGGGGAAGGTATGTATGTATTATATGTAAAATCTTATATTATTTAGTTGGCTCGGACTTTTTCTACTTGTTCGTTATGCATCATTATTTTTCGTTCACTCATTGGATGTTTACTAATTTAATGGATGCAGTTTTCTATATCAATGTGCTACTGAAAGTGAAGTAGCAAATTTAGTCGGGTACATGTGTCCGGTGAGACTTTGTGAATATATGCATAGAGCGAGACAATGTGAAGATTATATTGCACATGTCTGGAAGATTCAAGATGAGAATTTTTTTATCATGGGTGCATTTCATGAGGGGTAATATTATTTGTTGTCTTTTTTTTTTTAAACTTTAGCACATTAATTAGCTACTCACTGTATTACTATCGGCCACCTTTGAACATTCCAGTGCTATTCATGGTATTTCCTAGCCGTGATAGGAATTCCAAGATAAGTAAAGGCAGGTCACTATTTATATTTTGATATAATAATATGAATTGTTTTTATGTGTAGCAATCATTGGATGTTGCTCGTTACATGCTTGGGGCTAAACACTATTTATATTTTGGATTCGGACCGAAAAAATTCAAAGAGATTGGACATAAAAGCAAGACTCAGAAATGCTTGGTTCTTACATTGCGCTCAAGGTGGAAGACGTAACTTTGTTAGAAAGAATAATAGACTAATCATAAAAGATGACATCCTGGTAAGTAAAATATAAACTCATTTTATATTATAACGACTAACTTTAAATTATTATTATATTATATATGTTACATAATTAATATCATATTTTTTCTATAAATATTAGTGTCCTCAGCAGCCAAAGGAGTACGAGTGTGGCTATTATGTCATGAAGTGGATGTATAACATAACTTTTTACTATTCGAGGAGTAAAGAAGAACAATTTGAGAAGGTATATCTTCTTTCCGTGGTTGGTAAGTTTTATTTATCTAGTTGTAGATTTATATTCTTACTAATTGACAAATTTGTTAATTATAGCTTATGGAGGAATCAACCATCTCAACAACCGATATTTATGAGATCAAGGAAGAGTGGGCGACCAAATGCTTAGCGAACTTGTAGATTAGTTTATCAACTAGAGCGTGTATGTATTTCATACAATTCGGATGTATTCTTAGTCATAGACTCATAGTGATGCAAGATTGGTGTACGTTTGTTGGACAAATATTGTTTGGAATACTATTTATGTGGTTACCTTTCTATTTATAGCATATACCATTTGGAATTATCAAATTTTCGTATAATTGTTACGACGTTTTCTTTAAAACCGACGTAATAAGGTTAAATAAATTCGCTTTTAATGACGGTTTTTCACAAAACAACCGACGTTGTAATCATTTTTAATGACGGTTTTTGGAAGGAAACCGGCATTATGACCACCTTTCTTGGCGGTTCAGTAATTATAGCGACGGTTTTTAGAATTTTTAATGACGGTTTAACATCAAAGAATCGACGTTTTAATTATCTTTAGTGGCGGTTTTTGTAAATGAAACTGACATGATAAATATCTTTTCCGACGGTTCCGTAGCTATAATGGCGGTTTTTAGAACTTTTAGCGGCGGTTTAACACCAAAGAATTGACGTTTTAATTATCTTTAGTGGCGGTTTTTGTAAAGGAAACTGACATGATAAATACCTTTTCCGACGGTTCCGTAGCCATAATGGAACTTTTAACGACGGTTTAACACAAAAGAATCGACGTTTTAATTATCTTTAGTGGCGGTTTTTGTAAAGGAAACTGACATGATAAATACCTTTCCCGACGGTTCTGTAGCTATAATGGCGGTTTTTAGAACATTTAACGACGGTTGTAAAATAAACAACCGCCACAATAAGATAGCTAACACGACGGTTGTAGAAACATTATACGACGGTTGCAAACTTTATACGACGCCGCGATATACGACGCACCCTAAACCTCTCAAAACCGCCACAAAAGGTCATTTATGACCGCCACCGTAGGGGTGTTTTGTACTAGTGCTTGATTCCGGTTCCGGAAAAGGAGCACTAGATAAGATAGATCACAAAACCGCCAAGGGATTGATTGAAGATATGGCTTCTAGAACTTTTCATTGGAGTCATGATAGGCATAAGAGAAAAGGGAAGTCAAGTGTAGAGACGGCGAGTAACCTTGAGGTCAAAGGGTTGATAGATGAATTGAAGCAACAAGTCGCTCTATTAAGTGTTAACAAGAACCAAGCCCACACTTCAAACAATTCGTGTTCAAGCCGTCAACAAGTTTATTATTGTGATTTTTGTGGAGATCAAGGGCACTCACCCAATGAGTTTCACTTGATCGGAGGAGATGGAAGCGGGATGGAGCAAGTAAACGGTTTGTGGGAGTCAACCCCGGCCCAAAGAGCCTTCAATAACAATCAATACCACCCGGGGTTGAGGAACCACCCAAACTTTTCATACAATTCCAACAATGCTCAAAATCCAAATTTCCAATCAAAACCACAACAAAATCCCAATTTTCAAGCACAAAAACCAAATCCAACACTCAATAGTGCACCTCCGGGTTTCCAAGGGAAAACCTTCACTCCAAGACCACCTTTCCAAACACAAAACCAACCTTTTCAACCAAACCAACAATCCTTTCAACAACCTTTTCAACAACAACAAACCCAACAATCTTTTCCACAACAACAAACACAACCAAAAACCAATCTTGAGTCAATGATGGAACAACTCATGACCAACCAAAACCAATTCATAACCAACTCCAACCAAAGGCAAGATGACACAACAACTTCAATTAACCAATTGCGGAGTCAAATGCAAGCCTCTCAACGAATAACCGATAACCAAATTTCTCAATTGGCCACTCAAGTGAGTAACATGCAAGGTCCTAACGGAAGATTTCCGGGAAAGACCGAGGAAAACCCGAAAACCGTGAACTCTATTCACTTGAGAAGCAGGAGAGAATTGGAAGACCGGGTACCGGTGAAGAAGAGAAAGAGTAGTGTTGGCACACAAGAGAAGGTCGTTGTTGAGACTAGCAAGGAGCCGGAGGAAGACCTTGTGGAAATAGTGGTGGAAACACCAATGGTAATTGATGAGCCGAAGAAGATAATTGAAGAACCAAGGCCAGGTGTTGTAAAGCCTTTTGTGCCACAAATTCCATTCCCACAAAGGTTGGCAAGAGCAAAACTTGAGCAAAAGTATGGGAAGTTCTTGGACATGATGAAGGATGTGAACATCACCATTCCATTTCTTGATGCCATTAAGGAAATTCCAACTTATGGGAAATTCTTGAAAGATTTGGTGTCCAACAAGAATTCCTTGAACACTTTTCAAACGGTAAATGTTTCAAAAGAGTGTAGTGCCATACTCATGAATGAAGCTCCCGCCAAGCTTGAGGACCCCGGGAGTTTTTCTATCCCATGCCTAATTGGTGATGTCCGAGTTGAGAGAGCTTTATGCGATTTGGGGGCAAGTATTAGCCTCATGCCTTTTAAAATTTTCAAGAAGTTGAAGGGCTTTGAGCTTTCTCCTACAAGAGTTTCTCTACAACTAGCGGATAGATCGGTGAGATATCCAATGGGGCTTGTGGAAGATGTGCCACTCAAGGTTGGAAAGATAATCATCCCATGTGACTTTTATGTCATGGATATGCCCGAAGACACAAATGTTCCCATCATTTTGGGGCGCCCATGCCTTGCCACGGGAGGTGCCCTCATTGATGTCAAAAACGGGAAGCTATCTTTACAAGTTGGGGATGATAAAGTGGAGTTTTCTTTAGATAAAGCTATGAGTGAGCCCTCGGAGGGAAAAGCATGCTACATGGTAGATGTCCTTGAAGATTGTGTGGACAAGAAAACCAATGAAGGGGATGCTAGCTTGCAAGGGTTCCTAGAAGGAAAAGTGAGGGATTGCAAAGAACATAGGGAATATGCCATGGCTATGGAGGCAACTCCCTTGGAGGAGCCGAACAAGAGGTTTGAAAGCTTGAGGAAGGATGGTAAAGAAGAGGAGAGATCCACGCCTCCTCAAGTGGAGTTGAAACCTCTTCCTTCTACTCTTAAACATGTTTTTCTTGGTCCTAATGACACTTACCCTATTATTGTTAATAGTGCACTCAATGACATTGAACTCGAAAAATTGCTTGTGGTTGTGAGAAAATACAAGGATGTCATTGGGTACACCATTGATGATGTCAAGGGTATTAGTCCCTCTTTTTGCACTCACCGCATCCATTTAGAGCATGAGGATTCATCATCCATAGAGCCTCAACGCCGCCTTAACCCCACCATGAAGGAGGTGGTTAGAAAGGAGGTGTTGAAGCTTTATGATGCTAGCATAATTTACCCAATTTCCGATAGTGCATGGGTTAGCCCGGTTCATGTTGTACCAAAGAAGGGTGGTGTCACGGTAGTGACAAATGAGAACAATGAGTTGATCCCAACAAGAGTCACAACGGGGTGGAGGATGTGTATCGACTATAGGCGCCTCAATAAGGCAACTAGGAAAGACCACTTCCCCCTTCTTTTTATTGATCAAATGTTGGAGAGACTTGCCCAACACTCTCAATTTTGCTATCTTGATGGATTTTCGGGATTTTTCCAAATCCCAATCCACCCCAACGACCAAGAGAAAACCACATTCACTTGTCCATTTGGTACATTTGCATATAGGCGCATGCCCTTTGGGCTATGTAATGCGCCGGCCACATTTCAAAGATGCATGTTAGCTATTTTCTCGGAGTATGTGGAGGATATCATGGAAGTGTTTATGGACGATTTCTCGGTTGTAGGTACATCTTTTGATGGGTGTCTAACAAATTTGTCAAAGGTCTTGAAAAGGTGCCAAGAAACCGGTCTAGTGTTGAATTGGGAGAAATGTCACTTTATGGTGACATCCGGGGTGGTTTTAGGTCATGTTGTGTCAAGTAAAGGCTTGGAAGTTGGTCAAGCCAAGATTGAGGTCATTAAGACTTTGCCCCCTCCCACTAGTGTCAAGGGTATTCTTAGTTTTTTGGGTCATGCCGGGTTTTACCGGAGGTTTATCAAGGATTTCTCCTTGATTGCCCGACCTTTGACACTTTTGCTTAGGAAGGATGTTCCATTTGTTTTCTCTAATGAGTGTTTGTTTGCTTTTAATAGGCTCAAGGAAGCCTTGGTCTCCGCTCCAATTATGCAACCACCAATTTGGGGTGAGCCGTTCGAGTTGATGTGTGATGCGAGTGATGTGGCGGTAGGCGCGGTTCTTGGCCAAAAGAAGGATGGCAAGCTTCATGCCATTTACTATGCAAGCAAAACTTTGGATGATACACAAGCCAACTACAACACTACCGAAAAAGAGCTTCTAGCGGTCATATTTGCCATGAACAAATTCCGTTCTTATTTGGTGGGTTCTAAGGTGATAGTCCACACGGATCATTCGGCTCTCAAGCACTTGTTGTTGAAGAAAGATACCAAACCAAGGTTAATCCGGTGGATTCTACTTCGTCAAGAATTCGACATGGAAATTAAAGACAAGAAGGGAACGGAGAACTTGGTAGCGGATCATCTTTCACGTCTTGAGAATGGAAGCTTGGATGAAGCTATACCATTCGATGATTCATTTTCCGATGACCAACTATTTGCACTTGCCCTTGTGGAAGCCCCTTGGTATGCGGACTTTGTGAATTACCTTGTTTCAGGAATCATCCCACATGACTATGACTCGCACAAGAAGAAGAAGTTCTTCCATGATATCAAGCAATTCTTTTGGGAAGAACCGTGTCTTTACAAGTCATGTGCCGATGGGATGATCCGGAGGTGTATACCGTATGAAGAAGTCGAATCAATCATCAACCATTGTCATGGTATGCCAAGTGGAGGGCATGGAAGTGCAAGGAAGACCGCTTCAAGAATCCTTCAATGCGGTTTTTATTGGCCAACATTATTTCATGATGTGGCCTTACATGTGAAGGGTTGTGACAAATGTCAAAGAAGTGGTAACATAACAAGGAGGCACGAGATGCCATTGAACTTCATTCTAGAGGTGGAAGTCTTTGATGTATGGGGCATAGACTACCAAGGTCCTTTCCCATCCTCCTATGGGAATGAATACATCCTTGTAGCGGTGGACTATGTAAGCAAGTGGGTAGAGGCAATTCCAACCAAGACTTGTGATGCAAAGTCCGTCACTAAACTCTTGCAAACCATCATTTTCCCGAGGTTTGGAGTGCCGAGGATCTTAATAAGTGACAGAGGTAGTCACTTCAAGGAGAGGACTTTGGATGAGTTTCTCAAGCGACATGGGGTGCAACATAGGCGTAGCCTAGCCTATCACCCCCAAGCAAACGGTCAGGCCGAAATTTCTAACCGAGAGCTCAAAGTAATCTTAGAGAAAACGGTGAGCCGATCTAGGAAAGATTGGGTCATCAAGCTTCACGATGCATTGTGGGCCTATCGCACGGCTTTTAAAACACCGATCGGGGCATCACCGTACCGATTGGTGTACGGAAAGTCGTGCCATCTTCCGGTTGAAATGGAACATAAAGCCCATTGGGCTATTCGGCAATTGAACTTTGATTTGAAGAGTGCGGGGGAGAAGAGGCTCCTTGATATTAACGAGCTTGAAGAGTTCCGTTTAGAAGCCTACGAAAGTTCTCGGCTCTACAAAGAGAAGACAAAGCGATTCCATGATAAGGCCATTATCCGGAGGGAGTTTAAAGAAGGAGACCTTGTTCTCTTATTTAATTCGAGATTTAAATTGTTTGCGGGGAAACTGAAATCCAAGTGGTCGGGACCGTTTATTGTGACCCGTGTCTTTCCTTATGGAGCGGTTGAAATCAAAAGTGGAGAGGAGATTTTCAAGGTAAATGGTAACCGCCTTAAGCACTACATAGCCGGGACACCATTTACAAGGGAGGTAGCCTCTTTCCAAACAAATCTCATCATCTAATTTCAAACTCTTTTGGTTGTGTAACATTCGGCCCATATGGCTTTCTTGAACTTTTGTGATGTTTTTACCTTGTCGATTTGGTGATTTTGTGAATATTGTTTTAACATTCGGCCCTTTGGCATTTTAATTGACTTTGGTCGAGCCAACGACGTTAAACAAAGGCGCTTCTTGGGAGGCAACCCATGTCTTTTTGTGTTTTTTGTGGAATCGGAGCTAATTTTGGATTTTTGGTATTTTCGGAGGTATTTTTCGTAGTGGTTGAGTCGATTCGGGACGAAAAAGATGAGAAATTTTGGACTTGGGGGTTATTTTTATGGTTTTATTGTGTTTTTTAAGGTATTTGGGTGCTTCCGGGTGTAACTTGGCCAAGTCGGGTGTTAGAACACCTGACTGGGAGAGTTACACCAATGGAAAATTTTGAAGTTAGGTGTAAAAGAGGCAGTCGGGTGTTCCTACACCCGACTTGGGGGTTGCAACACCGGACAAAGAGGAGTTTTCGAAAAAAAATTGATTTTTAAACATATCCGGTGTAACTTGGGCCCATCCGGTGTAGCTCGGGCACGGCCGGTGTTCGCTACACCGGACAGACCCTGTTTCACGCGCAATATTGTTTTTTTTCAGAATTCTTTTCGCACTTCTCCTTTCTTCTTCATTCCAACGCCTCCTTCAACCTCCAAGCACCCTTAACCTTCAAATTTTCGACACTCCTTTATCCCCAATACTCCTTCATTTCTCAATCTTTTTCGATTCCGACTCCGCAGCCGTTCTCCTCTAGTCCCGATCTACATTCTCTAGGTAATACTTTCTTTATTTTCTCCATAGTTTGCATTTCACCATTAAAGGAGGGTTTGGTAAGTTGGTGTTTCACCATTTTTGAGTAAGTAATTTCGTTTTATTTGCTTTACTTTACTAATTTCCGAATTTAATTGTTCTTTTTGCAGATTTTTGGAGTATTCACGTTTTTCAAGGCAAACATCGGAATGTCAAAGCGTCAAAGGATCCACTAGTGCAAAAATCATCTAATGCGTCAACCAAAATACGTCGGTTTTAAATAAACTGACGCAAAAACTACTTAATTTTGGCGGGAGCCCAATTTTGGCCTATAGCTTAGTTATTTGCGTCAGTTCTTTATTTAGAACTGATGTATTATAAACGTCGGTTATTGCAAAACTGACGTATTTTAGTAAAAACATCAGTTTTCGTGGAAACTGACGCATATTATTTTAACCATTTGCGTCTGTTACGTTATAAACTGACGTTTATATTAAATATAAAAAAACCTACACTAAGCAAACAGCGCCTTTCTTCAATTTCAACTTCAAAAACACTGTGGTTCTTCATATTGCAAAACCTCACGAAAATCCTTCATCACAAGCTTCATCCGTCATCTTCAACTCCAATTTCGACTTCAATTACCTGATTCAATTCATCAATTGCAAGATTAACGCAAAACAACTGTCATTCGCTCAAACCCTAGGTTTTTCGCCAATTACATGTAAGTTTTATCTTCGTCTATCTTCATCTAGTTCAATTGACTGTTGCTAAATTGTTGTTAATCTTAATGTTGCTGTTACTGTGAATTATATGTAAGTTTGTGCGTGTTAAGTAAATTGTTTGTTGTGAATTTGTGAATTTGTTCATTCAGACTTTCACAGAAGATTCATAGGGCAGTAGATTAGCAGTAAGTTTGTGCGTGTTAAGTAAGCATTACCTGGGTCTATTGTTGTTTCAATAGGGAAACTGTGAACAGTAGGAAATACCTGGGTCTATTGTTGTTTCACGCTTTCTCGATTCTACCTCACGGGTAGGACTTCCTATATGAGAAACACAATTGCCTCTAAGACAGGCTCTCGTCTATGGCGGGGGGTTAGATGTATCGAGCGTTAAACCTTCTGTGCCTAAAACACGGAGAAGCTATTTTCGAATGACTCATAATTAAAACTGTTCTGCAAATAGCAGCCTCCGACATCTACTTTACCATGAAAAGAAGAGCAGGCCGTTTAGTCCAAGTTAGCTATGAGCCTATACTCCAGAGAACCCGAACCCTCCGACATATTCACCCGTGCTCACGAGTCGGTTCGTTGAGATGGCCCATAAACTACGAACAGTGAAACGGGAAGTACAAGGATAGTGTATAGCCGTATACCGTATACTACAATCAACTAATCACAGAATTTAATGCAATGAATGTAACAAGAAAATTTTGATGTGTGAATTAAAATCCCAGCTGAACGAGAAATATACCTGGCATTCTATAAGGGTGACACCTGATTGCACGAGGTCATCAACAATCACAACATGACGGCCTTTAGGATCACCCTCCTTAAGACGAACTATCCTCTGATCACCTTCGCGAACTTTTGCACACACAATCTGGATTGATGATTTGCCTAAGAATTGCATAAAAAAGTTTTAACATCAGGATTGATGATTTGAAATTGGCAGGAAATTATAACAACAGGCCTAGAAATTTTAATTTAATTTTAATTTCTATTAAATTATAACGCCAGTCAGGGTTTAGATATGTCCCATGTGACTGACTGAAAGATTCTTCTCATAAGAGGAGGCGTCTTTGTTGGCTAGAGTCAGCCAGCCTGCTCTTATCCTGTGAAGCGCATTAGAGAAAGGAAAATTAAAGCAAGCTTAGAATTAATCGTTGGCATTAAAAAAGCATGTCTAAATGAACAGACTTAAGTAGATGGATTCGATCCGAGAGATCACTGCAAGCTTTCTATCTCCTCTCGTTAAACACTCTAGCCTTATCCTTTTCACGAGTGGGATCACGAGCTTAATTTCAAGGGGGGTTCTGGACGGACTCAGTTTTCTCGCCAGCTCCTACTGTTATTTAAGTCGGGAGTCATCTAAGAACAGAAGGAAGTACTGGTGCGCAAGAGACAGAGATAATTGAGAATACTAATATTTTTTATATTTTTTTCACTTTGTAATAATATTTAAGTCGGGAGTCAGCTATGCCTAGTAAGATTGTTGGCATTAGTCATTCGGTTTTTTTTGGATCAGGTCAAGGAACAACCAAGCCAAGTGTAGGCTCAATTGGGTCAATTTGAGCTAAGTAATTGAAATGGGTTCGAATTGCATAGTTTACAAGCCACTGTCAATGTAGAAATTTGTAGGTGTGGTGCTATGGTACGCATAGGGTACATTCCACCTTTGGGTAGTTGGTTATAGGTTCCCATTATAGTGGTTGCTAGGTTCTTGCTAGGCATTAAGCTAATAGTAGGGAACTCATATGTAAATTCGCCTTGAAATGTACTTGCTTAGTTGATTATTCCTCAAACTTCAGCCTATGTACTAGCTACCCTAGGTTTATTGTTAGGACAACTCTAATAAAAGTTATTATTTTTTTTAGCGGTTTATTGTGCTGGCTATGGATAGGAGTTGGATGTATGGAAAGCGAAATTTCCATTTTCTAGAACGGGTTGATGAATTTATCACGCATGTTATTGCACATCAAAAACTACTTGGGGATGAGAAGTCACTCATGTGTCCGTGTAGCGTATGTAAGAACCGGGTAAAGGTAAACTCAGAAACTATGCGGGAACATTTGCTAATGAAGGGGTTTAAACCTGATTATCATGTATGGATATGGCATGGAGAGAAAGACAATGACATGGAAGGTACCTCAAATACTATAAATGAGAAGAACAAGTTTGATAATGTGGATGAATTTGAGATGCATGGTTTGGAGTTCAATAATATTCCGATTAATGTGGACAATGATAACGATGATAGTCATGATGAGAAAAACAACGTAGAGGGTGAGAATATTGATAGAATGATGGATGATTTAGAAAAAGATTTCATACAATGTCCAGAAATGTTCCAAACGCTAGTTGATGATTCTAAAACGCCATTATATCCGGGAAACTAATGGTTGTTTTGTTTGAAACTTTGTATAGCAAACTAATGGAGGTTTACAACAAGTTAAAATCGGATTGGAGTTGTTTATGGAATATGTGAAGGCATTCTTATTCTAGGGTAAACATGTTTCCAAGGAAACTAATGGTTGTTTTGTTGTTAATGATGGCTCTACAAAAGACCTTCTTATCGGACTGTCACTCCTGATTTTGCAGCTCCTACCTATCATTCTGCAAATTATCATGTGTGTCATTTGATTATGATGTCTTTAGTTGTTAACAAATGGGAGGTGATGTCTGTTTTATATTAGGAATTAACTCTTGTTGTTGTCTATGTTTTGAATTAAGTTTTTGCGCCATCATAGTTTATGACGGTCACAAGCAAAACGGGTTGCTTTATTTTAATATTACGAATGTTATTTTTAGTTATGATCTATCTCAATTCTCAATATTTGCTGTTGTGCCTTTGGTTTTATTTATTCTTAAAACATGTATGTGACTTGAGATATGTTATCGCAATACCTCCTGTGTTAATTTGTATTGTTAAACTGTAACATTGTTATATGTAAATGAAAACCACTAATACTTTTATTTTATTTTTAACTTTAGTGTCCGCAACAACCAGAAGATTATGAGTGTGGTTATTATGTTATGAAATGGATGTATGACATAACATTCTACCATTGTAAACTTGCGGAGATCGACTTTGAAAAGGTAATTCAATCTTGCTTTATTTTAGCTTTTCATTGTCAATTTTCGTTCTTCATTTATATTTATTTTTAATATAATATTTATTTTGATCGATAAAATGCAGAAAATTGCAGATTCACAGGTGTCAATGACGGATTTGAATGTGATGAGAGAAGTTTGGGCTAGTAAATGTTTAGATAATTTATGTTTACAATAGATTAACTTAGTAATAACTATGACTTTTGGTGGATTGTTACTAGCTAGGTTAGATTGTATTATGAACGTTTTTAAAACGTTGGTTGTTATGTTGGATTGGAGTTTGGAACGAATGAACGTTGTTGGTGCAAAGGAAATGTATATTGTCCTTTGGTTGAATATCTTAATGCAGGTGGTTTTAAATTTTTGGCGTTTTGGTTTTACAGGGAGGTGCTGCCGAAATTTCGGTAGCGGATTTTTTTTTAAAAAAATATAAAAATAATTTGCATCGGTTCATAAAACAAATGACGCAAATGATAAACAGTAATTGCATCGTTTTTGAACAGAACTGACGCAAAACGTAAGAGCAAAAGCGTCAGTTGCAGTCAAAGTTGACGCAAATAACGTATCATGTGGCGCTAAAATAGCTTACCAAATACATCAGTTGTCTTATAAATGACGCAAAAAGCTACGAAAAAGCGTCGGTTCTGTTATTAACCGACGTATATACTATCGTATATGGCGCTAAAAAAAAGTATCAAATACATCAGTTCACAGGAAACTGACGCAAAAAAGTGGTTATTTGCGTCAGTTCTAGTACCTTTTGCGTCGGTTATTGTAATAGAACTGATGTATTTGACTGACTATTTGCGTTAGTTTTGGGTAGGAACCGACGCAAGTAGCAACCTTTTGCGTCAGTTCTGGAACTGATGTTTCATGAAACGTCCCCTCTTTATACGTCACTACAAGAACCGACGCAATACCTCTCCTAGAACTGACGCAATAGAGGATTTTTGTAGTGTAACCATATACCTCTAGCTGTGGTATGCCCACCATCATCTTCTTCATCACCTTTTATTCCTACTGTGCCCTATTCGACTTTTAGATTTTATAATGAAGTGAGGCAAGTAGGTTTCCCAAAAAAATCTGAATTAGACAAATTTGAAAAGTTGGTGGAGAAGGGGTGGGAAACCACTAGGTGGGCGGACCCGATAGCTATGAGGGAGATGGGTATAGAAGAGGATGTTCGGACCCTTTGTGAAACCATAGGAATCCGAGCATTTTATGATTCAAATGAGTATACCTATGTCGGGCTCACTAGCGAGTTCCTCGCTACGTGGAAATCCGACTTGAGTTCTTCTACCCCTTATTGCTCATTCCAACTTAGGGGAACTAGACATAATTTAACCATTCCCCAATTTGGTGCGTTACTTGGTTTACCAACGGTGATAGAAGGGAGTCATAAGCCTTCAAAGGGGGGCGGCTATAGAGAGATACAGGAGAAATTGTGGAAGAAGTTGACTTGTCTTCACACACCTTTTGTGGCGGGAAGAGAGTACAACCGGAGTTTGAGGAACCCGGCAATCCGGTACTTTGCTAGGATCCTCTCCAACTCCCTTTTCCCCTCAAAAGAGACCCATTATAATGTAGGCGCCCTAACCCTTGAGCTTCTCCACCAAGCTCTTTACCGCACTCATGCTAAAATTGACTTACCATCGGCTTTAGCCTACCATTTTGAGAAGATTGCGGATACCCTTCCGGGGCATATTGCTTGTGGGAGAGTGGTGACTATGATAGCCCGTGCACTAAACCATGACCTTTCTGGCCTTCCCCGTTATTGTGACCGTAATTTGTTGAGTGGGGTTTATCTTAGGATGTTGTTTAAAGATAATAACCTTAACCTTTGTCACATAACGGACCGTAGGGCCATGGTGGTGCCTAACACCGCTTGGACTTCCATTTCTGACCAAACTAATTGGGGGATGCCACTTCGTTCGGGGGAGTATAGGAAGCGGTTTAAGGAGGACAACGATAATCAAGGGTATTGGGACATTACTTTCTATGCCATAGGGGAGGGTGTGATACAATATCACACCGACCCCGAGTCTGAGGATGAGGCTCGTGCTCCAAAGCCAAAGCCCACTACCCAAGACCAAGGTGCCGGGAGTTCCTCCCAAGGGCACCAATGCTTCATGGATGACCCTACCTTCCGAACCCAGTGGGATGACATGTATCAAAGGACCCAAAACATTGAGACTTTGGCCCAACAAGCTTTTGACACCGCTCACCTCGCCCATGGAGCGGCCTTGCATGCCAAAAACATTGGCTTGGCTAACCAAGAGCTCATTCGAGCGGGGGTTCGTAGGCAAGATGATTTAGAGGACCAAATGCGACGTATGCAAATCGACTATCTTAACCCCATGTTCACCAATTCCATGGGGTATGCTCCTTCGGGTTATAACCCACACCAACCCACCAACATGCCACCTCCGGATTTTGACCCGTACCATCCGGTACATTACCCACCCTATCCGGAGGGGCCGTTCTACCCCTATCCTTATGACCCTTCTCGTTACCCCCCTTACCCACCTCCTTCTTGAGGTAGACCTTAGTTTGGGGAGGGTACTAGGTGTTGTATGTAGATAGTGGAGACTTAGTGTGGGGAGGTTGCTTCGGTGATAGTCGTTATTTGCATTCCTTTTCCTAATGTCTTTTCTTGCCTATCGTGTGAGCTTGTTGGCCTTTTGTTTGGTGTCTTTGCCTTTGATTTGTCGTTGGTAAGTTGGTGTTTTTGTCTTGACAATTCGATCATTTGATGCTTTGCCTTGGAAGTCTTGAAATTGTTTGATAAGTTTTGTTTCCCTTGAGTTGTAGGTTGGTGATGCCATTCTCCGGGTGATGTGATTACACCCCTTTTGGAGATGGCTATGATCGTTCCCGTCTTGAAAATCCAAATTGCCCCATTTCCTCCTTAAATCCAAATTTATTTTGTTTTACTTGTTTTTCTTAATCTTAGCTTTACTTAAGTTTTTCTTAGTTTTTCTTATTTAGTTTTTGTTGTTTTTCTTTTCCTAGCCTCCTCTTTATAACTTGTCCATATAGTTAGTATAAAGGGGAGGCCCAAAAAAAAACCAAAAACATGCTTTTCTTTTTCAAAAAATTGAAAACCCAAAAATATTTTGCTTTTTTTGTATTTTCCTTCCATGCACTTGTCTCATCGAGGACGATGAGATTTTAGTGTGGGGAGGGGAAATATATTCTTTGTATATATTTCTTTTTGAGAAAATTTTAGAAAAGCCCAAAAAAATTGAAAAACTTAAAAAAATCCAAAAATATTTCATTGTACTTTTTTTTTTGTGTTTTGTTTATCTTAACCATGTTCGTAGGTCGCACACAAGTATACATCGGAGAAGAAGTTGGTAAAATTGCTCTTCCTCTTTCTTCTTTTTCCTTCCTTTTCATTTTTTTTGTTATCTATATATGGAGGAGGATGGGATTACTTGATGATGGGTGTTCCCTTGAGGAACCGTTTTGGAGCTTGGTGTTGTGTGCCTATGTGTTGGTAGGATAATTGCATAAGTTTTGCTTTGACATTTAGTTTTATAGTTGCATATATATGATATATATGCATTATAACATGTGAATATGTAGTTGCATTTCATGGCATATAGTTTCTTTTAGTTAATCTTGTTTTTGAAAAAACCCCCTAAGGGAAAATTATGTCAAAAATACCTAGGCCTTTACGAATTTTCTTTCGGCTTGTAACTTTGTTTATTTAGAATAGTTTTAAATCACCCTATTTAGTGCCCCTCTAGTATCTTTCATGATGTTTTCCGCTACTAAGTCAAAGGTTTGCATGTGAGTCACCTTGTTCAACCCCATTTTGTTAAGGAGTGTCGATTAGGTGATCTTGGTGACCTTGGTAGTCTAGGTTGGATGGCAAATCCCAAAAAGTTTTTGATTTTTTTTTATGCTCATTTCACTTATCTTGGTTTTGGAAATCTTGGTTTTGAAAAAAAAAAAAAAAGAGAGAGAGAAAGAAACCTCTAAAAAAATGTGTGTGTTTGATTTAAGTTTCTTGGTTTGGATATAGGCTAACACTTCGATGTGCTTTGGGGGGAATGCCAATACCTTGGTTTCCCGCTTGGTCGTGAATTCGACCTCCCCGAAGACAGAGTGGATGTCCTCCGACAAGCTAACATGTAGAGTTTAACCGGTTGCCTAATAAGCGATTGGCGAAAACAAAGGGTGTTAGCACGCGTTGGACAAGCCCTATCTGAACCATTTGAGAGCAAAAGAAAGAAAGAAAAAAAAAAAAAAAAAAAGAGAAGAAAAATATAATAAGAGGTAAAATTTCGAGTTTTCCTTACCTTTATAAAATGAGTTGAGCATTTTACTTCAAAATTCTTTTTACTTTTGCCATCCCCTCTAGATGAACTTGGAACGAACCACGACCCTTGCTTGACAAGAGTCTAGACCGTCTAATTTTTTCACTTCTAAGCATATTGGGGATTCCCTTCCATTTTCATCCGATCGCCTTTGACAAAGTAGTTGGAAGATGCACTTGAAAGTAGCCTAGACTTGCACTATTTTAGGGGGTGATTTATAGCTATCCTTGTAAACCTAGTCACTTGTCGAATTAATATTTGTAAGGAGTATGTGTCTTTGCTTGATTTTCCACTAGGTTGTGACCGCCACCTTGATGAGGAAGGTGGCATTTCTTTGTGATCGATGCATCCTTTCTTCTACCTTGTGCTTAAGAGTAGGATGCATCACAATTTTGTGCAAGACCCTACTTGCCTTGCGAGTTGTGCTTTACCTCATGAGCACAATTACGTGAGTTGAAGGGGCGTTGAGTGCGCTAATACTCATGCGGCTAGTTAACTTAGTAGTATTACGTTAACTTGTTTATCTTTCTTCTTTGTTTTGTTTTGTTCTTGTAGTTTCCTTCTTTTGCCCTTTTTCTTGGCTTGCTCTAGTGCTTACTCGAGGACGAGTAAGGGTTTAGTGTGGGGAGATTTGATAACTACGTTATCGACCTATTTCTCGTCACTATTTCCCTCTACTTTGTCCATTTTTTATGTCGGTTCTCCCATATTTATTCCCTTTTTATCCTTAAATAACATTACATGCTATTTTCATGCGAATTTTATGTTTTTGTAGCATCGTTGTGTTATTATAGGTGTTTCGGGAGCTTTACGGAAGTTTCGGGAAGCCTACAAGTCGAGAAACCGAGTTTTAAACCTTCTTGGGTGTTCCTAGCCCAAAGTCGGGTGTAGCTCGGGCAGTGGGGTGTTCCTACACCCCCCCAAAATATCAAAGTCAGGTGTAACTCAGGCAGTCAGGTGTTCCTACACCTGACTTGTCCAAGCTACACCCAAGAGGAACGAAGAACAAGATAAAACAAAGAAGCCGGGTGTAGCTACCCTCCATCCGGTGTAGCTTGGCCACGGCCGGTGTTCCCTACACCGGATGGGCCTTTTTCCTGCGTCATTTTGTCTTTCTTAAGTGGGCTTTCACCCCCACTTAAGCCCTTGTATATATACTCTAATTTTCAGATATTTTGCATCACACACTCCACAATACAAGCTTAGAATATCTCTTCATTTTTACCTTAGTATTTTTAAGTAGAAGCAAGTTTCTAGGGTTTGGGCTTCTTAAGAAGATTGTTCATCCGTTTTCCGATCATCCTTGTTCTTGATCTTTTGGTATTATAATCTTTACCTTAATCTTTCCTTCAATCTAATTAGTTGTTTTTAATTCTTTTCTTTTGCCCTTTTCATATCTCACCTCCTACATGCTAGTTGTTCTTATAACTTAGTTTTAATTGCTTGATCATATGTTATTAGCCTCTTTAATTATCAAAAACATGTTTGTCATCATTAGATCGCCTTTATTATTTAGTCTCGAATCCCTAAACATGATTAGTGAGTAGATCCCTTTCTAGGGGATGGTTTGACCACAAAATGATTGGTTCTCCTAATTAGTTACATTTAGTTTGGTTGTTGAAGGGGGATGAATTGGGGTTTAGCAAGGGGATTGACTTGTTTAGTGTGTAATTTGGGGACTTTGAAATGGTGAACCCTTAACCCTCGACCATCAACGAGAGTTGATTAGGTTAGGTGTTGACCACCCTCATTAGACCATTTGTCGACTTGGGTTAAACCCGGGAGGGGGAACTTAAGTTGGGTGCCCTTGCTTTTCGGTTTGAAATCGGCCCTCGAGAGAGGGAGTGGGATGACCGGGGTTTATCGCGGGCTTTAACCCTTGACCTAGGGGAGAGGGGAGCGGAATAGGCCAATTCTTAGCTTACCTTGAGTCTTGAGTCAGGGGAGACCGAGTCATGAGCCCGAGAGGGAGTTGACTTGGCATAGCTAGTGTCCTATCATGAGCCCGAGAGGGAGTTGATAGGCGACCTAGAGGCGTACCCACCCAATTTGTTCACCCGAAACAACCAAGCGTCGTAATTAATGATTAGAATCATGAATGTTAGTGGTTAGACCATCTCCTAGGTTTCCCTTATACTTGAGTAAATCATTTATCTTAATCTAGTTTGTTTTTCCTTACTTTCGTTTACTTATAGTCATTAGTTTTAGTTCCTTAATCTCATTCAAACTCAATATTTACCCGACTTAGCTAAGCATAAAGGTAAAACGAGAGGTACTCAACAACTACTCCCTGAGGATCGACCCTCGACTATTTGCTACGGTTATCGTGCACTTGCGAGGCAATATTTTAAAGCTATCAGTAAGAATGCGAGCTAATAGAGATATTAAGCTAAGAATACGAGCTAATGTAAAAAAATATGAGCTATTAAGATAAGAATACGAACATACGAGCATATAAGAGGATCAAGAACTTACAAATATGAGCATATAAGAATACGGGCTAATATAAAAAGAATATGAGCTAATGTAATAAGAATACGGGCTAATAAGATAAGAATACGACCTATTAAGATAAGAAAACGAGTTAATGTAAAAAGTATACGATCTAATAACATAAGAATACGAGCTATTAAGATAAGAATATGAGCTAAAGTAAAAAGCATATGATCTAATGTAAAAAAATACGAGTTAATATTAAAAGAATACGAGCTTCAACTATCTTCATATATTAAAAATATTGGATAAAAAAATTCTTCAAGATCGTGCTCAGATGAAAAGTATAGAAGTTATTATAAAAATATATGTGCATAAAATATTATTTTGACAGTGATGTGTAATAAGTGTCTTTCTGAGACTATTGAACTGGACGTACATGTTTCCGTTTCTATTGGAGTTTCATGCACTTTCAACGTTCCATGTTGTTCCGATGATGATACATCTGATATTTCATTAGCCATAAAAAACAATCGCACTTAAATTATTTTCTTATATGCCTATTATACTAAGTATTTTTAGAAGATTAACTGTTACAATAATTACTTTGAAACAATGTCAAGATATTACCCGGGCAACGCCCGGGCATGATATCTAGTATATATACTTAAAAGAGGAACTTTTCGAGCAATTTTATTGGCTATTGTTTTAGAGTAATTTCATTGGCTATTACTTTGGTTAAATAAATTAAGTATATAAATAAAAATATAATTAAATAATAATAAAATATCAGTTGGATAATTATTGTTTTTAGAGCGATTACATTGGATATTACTTTGGTTAAATAAATTAATTATATAAACAAAAGATTACTAAATAGTAATAAAATATCGGCTGGATAATTATTGAATTAGTTAACAAAATAATTGATTTCATTGGCTATTGTTTTACAGCAATTTCATTGGCTATTACTTTGGTTAAATAAATGAAGTATACAAATAAAAAGATAGTCAAATAATAATAAAATATTAGTTAGATAATTATTGTTTTTAGAGCGATTACATTGGCTATTACTTTGTTTAAATAAATTAAGTATATAAATAAAAAGATAATTAAATAATAATAAAATATCAGTTGGATAATTATTATTTTTAGAGCGATTACATTGGATATTACTTTGGTTAAATAAATTAATTATATAAACAAAAGATAACTAAATAGTAATAAAATATCGGTTGGATAATTATTGAATTAGTTAACAAAATAATTGATTTCATTGGCTATTGTTTTAGAGCAATTTCATTGGCTATTACTTTGGTTAAATAAATTAAGTATACAAATAAAAAGATAGTCAAATAATAATAAAATATTAGTTAGATAATTATTGTTTTTAGAGCGATTACATTGGCTATTACTTTGTTTAAATAAATTAAGTATATAAATAAAAAGATAATTAAATAATAAAAAATTATCAGTTGGATAATAATTGAATTAGTTAGTAAAATAATCGATTTCATTAGCTATTGTTTTAGAGCAATTTTATTGGCTATTACTTTGGTTAAATAAATTAAGTATATAAATAAAAAGATAATTAAATGGTAACAAAATATCAGTTGGATAATTATTGTTTTTAGAGCGATTACTTTGACTATTACTTTGGTTAAATAAATTAAGTATATAAATAAAAAGATAATGAAATAGTAATAAAATATTAGTTGGGTAATTATTGAATTAGTTAATAAAGTAATTGATTGTAAATTAAGAGTTTTGGCTACCATGGAGTTATGGTATAATTTGTTGTTTCCCTTCTCTTATTTAATTAAAAACATAAATAGATATATTGATGAATATATTAAGTACTTAAGTTTACGATGTATAATTAAAAAAATACGAGCTACATAATACAAACACATAAGAATATGGGCTAATGTAAAAAGAATACGAGTTTAAGAGAATCACGAACTAAAAAATACGAGCACAAAAGAATGCGAGTTATTAACCTAAGAATACGAGCTAATATAAAAAGAATAGTAACACTACTATTCAAGTGAATATTATGCACTTTCGTACTTAATCTCATCAAGTGAATATTATGTACTTTCGTACGAGCACAGTCAGACTTGGTCTTTGCATCAGTCTGAGTTTTTTTTTCCCATAGGGGTTTTTTAGAATAGGGAACTACTCTAGTCTCCTTTGTAGTATAGTTATAGGGTCTTTGTATTAATCTCATCATTTTAAGATATAAAAGATCATTTGCTTTCTGCAAAAAAAAAAAACAATATTCATTCCTACATATTTTCACCTTATTACTTAACGATAAGACATTGTGTTACAAAATGACATGTTTTTTTTACGGGGGCGGAGGTAGATAGATTTTGAGGGAGGAGGTAAGTGTCTTTAGGGATAGGGTTACTCTCCGACGTTTAAGAGTATTATTCGAGTAGTACAAGCAAATTGGTCAGAGATGTTCAAAAATTAAGTTTATGATTTTGAGGATCAAGTTGGTTAGTTGGGTTGTCAAGTTACGATTTAAGGAGTATAAATATAAATATATATAGATATCAAAGAACATAATGATGTAGATGAACTGAGTTAGCGGAATAATTGTGTTGATGAGATGAAATGCAAGTGGGTATTAGAAGGTATTCATGCATACAACAAAGTAATGACAAATAAATGGTGTTTATGAGACAGATAGAATAAGCCGTAAAAAGATCAAAAATATTTTTTTATTAGTATTAGATTATAATTTATTATAGTCCGTATTCCTTTTTTTCCTCCATATTTTCAACTTATTTTTTACAGTGTGACATTGTTTTATAGGGAAGGGGTTGATTTTAAATTGTATGTGTCCATTTTTTTAGGGATGGGGATAAATAGATCTCGAGGGAAGAGATAAGTATCTTGGGGGATAGAGTTACTCTTCGATGTTTAAAAGTGTGATGTAAGTTGCACAAAAAAATGTCAATAGGTTAGGGTTGTTTAGGGATATGATTGATTATGTTAGTCAAGTTGGATAGTTATGTGACAAGCTAAGGATATGACGAATATCTAAACGGTGTCGAAAAAAGTTGCGTATGTACTACAGAATGATTAGAGCAACTGAGCAAGTATATAGGTAGATAAATTTTATTTCAAAATTCTACTTTATGTGATAATAGCAGAGGCACGTATGTTATGAAAAGAGCTAAAAATCTCTAAAGTAACATGTATGCATACTCAATTTTGATTGTTATAGGGCGGAGTTTGATTTTACATTGGATATATCTATTGTTTCGAGCGGTGGGGGTAAATTGGTTTTGAGAGAGGAGGTAATTGTCTTGGGGGTAGAGTTACTCCACGACGTTGAAGTGTGAGAGTAGTACAAATAAATGTCGGTAGGTTGAGGTTTCCAGGGATACATTTTACAATTGATTTTAATGGTTAAGTTGGTTAAGTGGGTGAGAGGGGTACTCCATAGGTATGATTACTCCCCGACGTTTACGAGTGTGAGTTAGAAGATAGAAAAATATATTCATATGTAAGGCTGAGTTGTTTAGGGATATGAATATGGTTAAGGTTGATTCTGATGGGTTTGGTTGGTTAGTCGGGTCGAAATGATTGAATTTGTGAAAAAGTGGATAACGTGAGATATTGATTGGAGAAGATAAATGAAAATTTTATTTGAAAATGTGTATTATATGAGAAAAGAACGGGCAAATATACAAATATAGGCTAAAAACATTTAAAATATCACGTGTATAAACTCAATTTTGTTTCTTTGTTGGACACAAAACTAAACAATCAAATGTTATACTCTTTTCAGTCCTATTGAATGCTCCCTTGGCCGGGGAATAATTTTTAATGTGGAATGACGTTATAGAGTTTTTTGTGGGAGTATTCTTGGAAATATTTAGGGGTGTGTATAAAAAGATGTCGTAATGTGAAGTTGCAGTTGCAAATTTGCAATGATAACATTATAAATATAAGAAATAGAAGAAGATATTTATGTCAATTATTTTACCAAGTATTGAAGGAAAACGTTGGATTAAATTGTAAAAAAATAGATTGTGGAACATCAATCAATATATATATATACTTAAAAGAGGAACTTTTCGAGCGATTTTATTGGTTACAATTTTTGCGCGATTTTATTGTTTACAATTTTTGCATAATTTTATATTGATTTAATAATTTAAAAACTGTCTATCTATATTAATAAAGATTTTTTTTCGAGCAATTACATTTGTGAAATTGAGTTTTATAAATTCACTAAACATTATTAGAAAATGCGGTTAGTTGAGTTATTTCATAAGAATATAATATATTTCCTCACTCTTTCAACGATTTAACTAATTATCAGATGGTACTCTCAGTTTGTTTTGATGCTCAATTGTTTTTCTTTTTTTTTGAAAACAAAGAACAATTCATTAATAGAACGCCATACGACACTTACAAAGAATAGGTATAATTGAAAACAAATCTAATAGAAACCAAAGAAAAACAATTTTCTTAAAAACTAAGGATCTCAAAACAGCATCTGACAATTCGGCTCGTCCTATTATCGCTATCTTCATGTAGCTTTTGAGGGGATCCTTCGTTTGATTTATGAGATAAAACATAAATCTGACTGGTTCCAAAGATCGTTGACAAATTACTTGTACCCTTTGAAAGAACACGCTACGAACCATCAACGAACTACTCTTGACGATATTATGGATGAAACTAAACCACGAATAAATGGACAAAACCCCGAAATAAGGGACGGAAACCCTGAAATAAGAGACGGAAAAACGATTCTCACCAAAAGGGAGACTTTTATTGAATAAATTATAGATGAACATACTATTAATTACAATTTAATATTGTAACACCCCGTATTTTATAATAATATTTTATTATAAAAGTATTTTATTTAATTAATTATTTCGAAGTTTATAAATGAATTTTGGAAATATATATTTATAGCTTCCGTTTCCTATTTTTATTATTTCCGTTTAATCTACTTTTGGATGGGTTAAAATGTCCGTGCACGATTTTATTATTTTAATTTAATAATTACTTTTCTATTTCAAGTTCTCTTTACGTTTTAATATGGTTCAATCCAATTTGTAATCAGATAATCCATTATATGAGTTAATGGACCAAAAGCCCATTAGTTAATCTCCTTATAAATAGAATTTAACCTAGCAAGCAACTAGGTCAAATCTTTGTTTCGTGCGTGAAGCTTGCCGCGCCTCTCTTCTTCGATTTCTCTCTTTTGTTCTCTTTTCTCTCTTTAACTCTATTGTTGAATATCTTTTATTCTTCAAAACTCATACATAAATTATATTTTCACAATCCTTACTCTTACCTCTACAATATAATCTATTCAAAATATTTTATTGGGAATTATTTGTATGGACCTTTAGATCTACGTTTTGGGTCTCTTGTTTTGTGAGTAAAGAAGATGTCTTTCCCTTTGGCGTTTTCGAAAGAGTTATTACTTCGTACA
This sequence comes from Silene conica, assembly GCA_029255685.2. Lineage (NCBI taxonomy): Eukaryota > Viridiplantae > Streptophyta > Magnoliopsida > Caryophyllales > Caryophyllaceae > Silene > Silene conica. Next base: position 64,998,859 of record CM055312.2, read on the forward strand.
ATTTCTATCACAAGAATTTGGATTACCGCTTTCGTTAAAGTTCATTTTTGGGGTTATTGACACGTGTTGGAGACAAGGCTTTGTTGGTCATATTCTTTATAAAGGTTTTCAATAATTGCTAAAAAGGTAACTAGGTGTTTCTCTTTTAATTGTGTTTATGCTAATTGATGTGATTAATATGATTTAATGATTGTTTGTACGATTAGTACATGTTTAATTATTTATTGTCATGAATTAATTGTGCTTCATATATTTATGTATGTCTTATTATCTTAATTATGGATTATAATGTGTTGATAAGTCATTATGGGTGTCGTGCGCACAACTAGGGTTCGCGAGAAAAACCCTAGATGGCGACACGACTAATGGACAAGAGTGTTACTCAAGGTTATAGTGAAGTATGTGTAACCTTGAAAATATGATTCAAGGTTGTAGCTGAACTAGTACAACCTTGAGTACGACTCAAAGTTATGGCTGAAGAGGTATAACCTTAAGTGCGAGTCAAAGTTATAGCTGATGTTAATATAACTTTGGGTTGCGAGTTAAAGTTATAGCTGAAGCTAATATAACTCTGAATTACGAGTTAAAGTTATAGCTGAGACTAACATAAACCTGAGGTATGACTCAAGGTTATGGTTGGTGCTAATATAACTTTAGGTTCGTGTCAGGGTTTGGCTAAGGTTACCATAACCTCAAGCCATATGTGGAAGTTATAGTCGAGGTTAGTATAACCTCGCATCCATTACTTATGTTATAGTTATAGTTACTATAACTTTGGTTGTTTATACTTGAATCACATGTTGAGTTGTGTTCAGTGACTGTATAATATTGTGTTTGCATATGCCGTTGGATACTTCTATGCATTTGATATTAGGACAGTCTGTTATGATGTTCTACTGGGTTGAGTCGTGATGGTATTCACGCATGTTAGTACAGTCAGTTATACTGTGCATTGTTGTCTGCTAGTTTGAATAGATGACGGTAGTATCAGTTATATACTATCGGAATGAACTAACGCCACCCATTGATGTGGGATTTATTTTGGTCTATGTTCGGGGGTGGCCAGATTCGTCAGTTATACGTTCTGGGTCCCGAGTGTCGTTCGGTGTACAGTTATTGCATCGAGAGGTCTGGCCAGGTCTTAGGCACATAGGCAGTGGTGATACGCTATACATAGTACCGTGGAGGCAGTGGTGATACGCTCCACACCGATGGAGGCAGTGGTGATACGCTCCGTCAGTCAGAGGCAGTGGTGATACGCTCTGACAAGTTAGAGGCAGTGGTGATACGCTCTAACGGGCGTTCGCTCTATTCGCTATGCTTTGATGATAGCTTTGTGCCTTCTGTTACAATGGATTGTGTGTCACCATATTCGCTATGCTTTATTGCTAGCATTGTGCCTTACGTTACTATGAGTCATGAGTTACTTGAGTTGTAAGTGTTCATGGTCTAGTGGTCGCATATGGTCTAGGTTCGTTGGTTACATTTGTTTGGTGCTGAGAATATCATGGTATGGTAAGTTTGATTTCATGTCATGTCATGTTTATATCCTCACATGATTGCCGTATTGTGTCTTCAAATGATGGTAAGTTTGATTGGACTTTCATGAGTATAGATGATCTCACATGTTTACTTGTTTTGCATTTCAATTGTTATTGATTGTTGGTTACATTCAATTGTTGTAAACATGACTGGGAGAGCATCTAGTTACTCCCGACTGATTGTCGACCCCCTTCTCAGGTTGTTCAGGTTGTTGCTGTTTGGTTGATGCTTGCTTGGGGAAAGTGCGAAGCGAGCTTAATAAATTGTTTAGGACCTTGCTTTAAGTTTTAAGAACCTTTGAATAATGTATTAGTTTGGTTTTCGATTTTGAGTATCGATCCGGATTTGGGTAAGGTGTTTCCGCCACCTTAACCCAGTTATCATTGAGTTACACTCTGATATTCCTTTATTTTATGTTTTTCCTTTGTTTTCTAATCCGGGTTGTTACAAATATAATTTTGGGGCTTACCATCGATCGGTTGATAATCGATAGAAGCCCCCGAATAGATGGAGGCTAGGGTTTTTAGAGAGTTTTTTAGAGAGTTTTTAAAGAGGGGTTTTTAGAGAGAGAGGGGATTGTTTTTTGTTATGCTCAAGTATTATTATTAAATCTATACAGTATATAAATTTAGATGATATATCAAGCGCTTAAAAAAACTATATATTATTAAAATAATACGAGTTTCAAAATACGAGCACAAATGAATACGAGTTAATGTAAAAAGATTACGAGTATATAAAAGGATCACAAACTTAATTTTACGAGCACATAAAAATACAACCTACTAAGATGAGAATACGAACTAATGTAAAAAAAAATACGCAAATACGAGCTAATTGAAACACTTCTCGAGCTAAAAAAAGAATCAGATTTGCGAGACGTTAAATTTGATGATATATTAAACACTTAAGTTTACGAGGTATAATTAAAAAAAATACGAGCTACGGAGTACGAACACATAAGAATATGAGTTAATGTAAAAAAAATAAGAGCTTAAGAGAATTACGAACTAAAAAATACGAGCACAGAAGAATGCGAGCTATTAATCTAAAAATACGAACTAATATAAAAAGAATATGAGTTATTAAGCTAAGAATACGAGTTAATGTAAAAACAATACGAGCTATTAAGATAAGACGAGTTTTAAAATACGAGCACAAATGAATACGAGCTAATGAAAAAACAATACGAGCTATTAAGATAAGACGAGCTTCAAAATATGAGCATAAATGAATACGAATACGAGATTAAAAAGGATCACAAACTTAAATATACGAGCACATAATAATACGATCTATTAAGATGAGAATACAAACTAATGTAAAAAGAATACGAAAACACGAGCTAATTGAAACACTTATCGAGTTAAAAAAAAAAAAAAACCGGATTTGTCAGACGTCAAATTTCATGATATATTAAGCACTTAAGATTATGAGGTATAACTAAAAGAATATGAGCTACAAAATACGAATATATAAAAAATACGAGCTAATGTAAAAAGCATAAGAACTTAAAAGAATCACGAACTAAAAAATACGAGCACATAAGAACGCGAGCTATTAACCTAAGAATATGAGCTAATAATAGAGCTATTAAGTTAAGAATACGAGCTAATGTAAAAAAAATACGAGCTATTAAGATAAGAATATGAGCTAATGTAAAAAAATACGAGCATTTAAGAGGATCACGAACTTAAAAATGTGAGAATATAAGAATACGAGCTAATATAAAAAGAATACGAGCTAATCTAAGAAGAATGAGGGCTAATAAGATAAAAATACGAGCCATTAGGATAAGAATACGAGCTAATATAAAATATACGAGTTAATAAGATAAGAATACAAGTTATTAAGATTAGAATACGAGTTAGTAAAAAGAATTCGAGCTACTGTAAAAAGAATACGAGTTAATGTTAAAATAATACGAGCTAATATTTAACTAATACGAGCTTCAACTATCTTCATATATTGAAAATATTGGATAAAAAAATTTCTTTAAGATGATGCTCAGATGAAAAGTATACGAATTATTATAAAAATATAAGTATGTGCTTAAAAAATTACTTTGACAGTAATTGTCTTTCCAAGAACATTGAAACGGGGTACATGTTTCCGTTTCCATTGAAATTTAATTCACTTTCAACGTTCTATGTTGTTCCATTGATAATGATACATATGATGTTTCATTAGCCATAAAAAACAATCATACTTGAATCATTCTCTTTATATGTCTATTACACTAAATTTTTTTGAAGATTAAATGTTACGATAATTACTTTGAAACCATGTCAAGATATTACCCGGGCAACGCCCGGGCATGAAATCTAGTATAACAGTATAAGGGGTTACTTACAAAAAAAAAACGCTTAAAATATCAATCAAGTTTGTAGTTTTACTCCATATTATCTAAGGGTGAACAAAAATATACAATACGATTTTATAATACGGATTCGATATAGTATACGATTTAAATTATATGGATTTCCGTATATACGATACGGTTTTCACAAAACCATACCGTATCCGGATAAGGCAAAAACGAAACAGTATATACGATTTTCGACATAGTTTGAAGTTTTTGTATAAAAAATTTTTAGAAAACACAAAGTTCCTCTTTCAACTTTCACTCTTAATGTATTTTATGACTTATTTTACGAACATCTCAATACATAAAAAAATAGTCTTGATTAGATGCGGACATGTTAGATGTAATTATTAGTCCTTGAATAACTACAATGTTTAATTGAACATTTCTAACCAAACGTTATTATCCACTTGTCACTTAATCGCAACACCACAAAGGAAGAGCTTCATTTTCCTTGGTCTTTATGCCAAAACCGAAAGTAAACAATTGATTAAGACCATAACCGAAAGTAAACAATTGATTGGTACGGTGAGAATATATATTTTCAAATTTGATCAACGGAGTCAACGACACGAGAAGATTTGGGAAAATGAGAATATTGTGGAAAATTGATAAACATGAGGCATAGAGTGGCATTTCCCGATAAATTTGATCACTTGCTTGCCGGAAAATTGAAATGCGGCAAGAAAAGGAACAGATTTTAAAGGGACGGTGGATGACGGATGAGGGTTCACCCGATCCGAACCCGATCCATCGACATCGCTACACCACCGTAAGGAATAGGGATGCGACTCTGCGAGCCACGCCAGACATTGGGAGAGCATGAAGAAATTGTTACAGTAGGCCAAAAATGTCCCACATTAATTAGCAAACCCAACCTTAAACTATACAGAGCAGTAAGTGCAGTAGCAGCAAGAGATGAACAGACTTAAAACAAGATCGTAGACGTAATCGGATATTGGCTCTAAAGAAAGTTATAGCAGTTTCCGAGTATCACCCACCACAGACTGAGTATTCCCAAGTGGCGGAGTTTTGAATGATTAAGAAAATCCTACTTTGTAAAAAAGCTTCCATAGCACAGAAGAAATGTATAAAAATGAATGGAAAGGAGGGAGTTTTGCCTTCTGTGTTGGGTCGTGCAAGGGTTTGAGGGTGCCATCCAGGAACGCAAACAGACCGTACCCCATAAAGAGGCGGGTGATCTGATAGCGCCAAGTGCGATAGGTGGTTGGCTTTAGTTCGATGCAAAACAGTATCATTTCCTCACTACATCTGCTAACAACTAGTATCATTTACCAACATGACGACATAGAGGGTTAAAAGACCACATCAGTTACTAGAGTTACTCAATAAGATGCAACCAAAAAGGTCTGATCCGGTAATAGCTACGCCATTATATGCAACAGTCTAACAAATGTGACTAAAGCAGATGAACAAAGGACGATTAGCAATGAATGACAGAGAGGAATAAATCACCAACAACATACACGAATTGGATGATTTGTCAAGTTCAACATGGTAGATCTGAACCTTATTCGATAAACTCAAACATGGGAAATGAAGAAAAGTTATTGGACAACAGCAAACACAGCCTCAGCAGCCTCAAAGACATTGTTTCCGAATGATCCATTATGAAATTACGACAAAAAAAGTAGACAAACAACATACTTAAAACAGGGGAAAGAGGTTTCGGAGGATCTTCAGACTGCTAAGGAATTGATTGGTGTCTTCAGCCGATCCGGGCACCAAATAGCATAACTGGCTTGGCAGCCGCAGCCTCAGCTTCAGCCGCAGCCTCAGCCGCAGCTGCAGCGGCAGCCACAGCCACAGTCGCAGCCTCAGCCTCATTTCCAATATCCTCCATAATCTGTTGTTCACTCGTAAAACAAACATTATCAATATCAAAAGTTGACAGATTAATAAAATAGGGTATGGCTCTATTAGTATACGCGCTTAGCAGTTGAAACTCATGCATATCTCTTCTAGAGAAGCCTGGGGCCTGAAGCCTAAGATAGACTCTGACAAAAACAGCTTTAGCCTCCGCCTCCGAATCATGTACTCCAACCCATAGAGGTATTCCAAAGGGCCTTACTTGAGCAACCCATTTTCCATCTTGCAATTGAAAGACGCCACTTAAACTAAAAGGGTCGACTATTACCATGGTTACGGATTCCTCAGTTCTCGACCAAATGTAAAGTGTGTGAAGGAGTAACAGCCAATATAAAGAAAAAAGAGGAAGAGATCTGTGATATATTGTGATTATACGGGGTTAGGTAAGAAAAATTTAGCCGAGAGCCAGCCTAGACCTGTTCGATGTTTCCTAATGTAGCAAGATTAGAAAGGATTTAAAATGACGCACGTGTACGCGTTTTCGACAATAAAAGGAACCAAATAATGAAACTATCCAAAAAGATCTGCCATAATAGATGGATTACTCAAAATTTGAATGAATTTTCACTGTCAGTTATATGCCAAAATGTTATACTGCTATCATAAATCAGTTTTAGTCCTAAACCCGATATCAATCACCTAAACTTGGATATTTCATTAAATGGGTCGACTCCACATCAAAGATACAGCGCCGCACTGGATATTTGATATCAAGCGTGCAACTAAGCAAATATCTTACAAATCCAATCCTCCAAAGGTCAAAATACATGTACTTACAGGAGATGTGACGATAAATTCCAGAATGCATAAGGAGAAATCAAGAACCCGATCGTCCAAATAAAAACATCATTAGTATAAAACTTAAGTTTTAATTATGAGAGTCGATCACACATGATATATGTTCGTCTCATGAAATTCAAAGCACTTAAGTTCAGACTAGCCACATAGAAATCACCAAGAATATCTGAATAATAAGAAGTCAACAGACACTATAGTCAAAGGCACCCTGGAAATTGTGGAGTGAAGTATGTTGAATGTACGCCATCTTACCCATGTGTAGAGAGATTGTTTCCAAACGTCCCAAAATGAGAACTGTATCGAGAATTCAATCACACAACGGCTATTTCAGAATAAAAAGAACCAAAATAGGTTTAGTAAGCCATATTTGCTTTATTCAATCATAAAATAAAAAATCAAACAATTAGGTACTACTGGAGTACTGGCTACACAGGAAATAGAAAACAATACCACAAAACCATATATATCTGAGTAATTGCTGAAATTACATGATACATGAGATGAACTGAGGAATATGCTGAGAAAGCAAGAGACTAACCTCAACAGTCCACACCTGACAAGATGGATTTCATCGAACTGGTAGAAGCATTCATTTTCCTCTTTCGGCGTAAATTAAATCTTTACTCTTGTGACGTTCCACAAAAAGGGTATGGATGACAGGAATCACACATCTTTAACCCATGATGAAAATTCCATGAAGAAAAGTCAAAATCAATATATAGTTTCTACCTAATGATAATTCACTGAAAATAAAGAACGAAAAGCACTAATAACTTGAACACGGAAAAACAAAGAAGAAACATATAAATTCAAACACTAGAGAAGGAACCCATTGCATTCATTCAGTCAAATACATGGAAACACCATCAGATTTTTCAGCCATTCCATAACCTAGGAGACCCACAATATTAACCCACCACCCTAAAATTAGACTAACACATGATCCAAGGCCAAGATAGTACTAAACACAAGGCAAAGTCAAGCAACAATTAGCTAAGCAGACAGACAGCAATCACAAATACTCAACACCTTAACCAAGTCGGCGCTTATACTCAGTCCAAGGAACAACCGGCTGTCCAGCAATACGAGTCATCCTAAACTCGAAAACCAAATTCCCATGAGTCCCTCTCTTCTGTAGAGTTTCACTAACCTCATACAACCCATCATAAACATACATAATCTTCGCATTCCCACTCCCATACCTAAGCCCCCTAACAACCCTAACCGGCTTTTTCCTCAACCTACTATTATTCAACGCCAAATTCCCGGCCTTGAGCACCTGATCAGGAGGAACCCCGACCTGGTCACGCTTAAGTGTTCCGCCTTCCCCAATATAAGTCAGTACATTGGGATCACTCATCTTATCCAAATGCCCTTCATTGGCAACGATACAAGTAGCGAACCTCGTACCGCCTTCTTCTATAGTATCAATCCCACCTTGGAACAACCTGTGCAAACCCGCGATCACTAATTCGACTCGATAATAGAACTTTTTACCAACTTCCACACCAGGAACAGACCCAAACTTATGTTCAGCTTTTATAATCTTTCCTTCTCTAGTAAGCTCCTTATTCGCCTCGGTATCAACCCTTTTCACTCCCTTTTTCGACAGTTGATCGCACCTCTCCCTAAACAGCTTTAACATCTCAACAACCCTATGACGAACCGGACCCGAACCCGGACTTGGTTGTCTCCCCGTGGGGTGCAAGGGAGGTTTGTCACCCGACCCGGAAGTCTGCATCCGACCTGGTTTCTCTAACACCTCAAACACCCTTCCTTTCTCATTTGACTCATTCCACTTTCGTGAACCCGAACCCGAATTCGGTTGTCTCCCCGTGGGGTGCAAGGGAGGTTTGTCACCCGACCCGGAATTCTGCATCCGACCTGGTTCCTCTAACACCTCAAATACCCTTCCTTTCTCATTTGACTCATTCCACTTTCGTGAACCCGAACCCGGATGTTTTCCTGTGGTTCCCAAAGGGGGTTTGCATCCCAACCCAGAATTCTGCATCCGACCCGGTTTCTGTTCGGAGGTAAGAAAGGTGATTATGGGCGCATTTGGGCCGCACTGAGGTGGGTAGTCTCTGGTGTAAGAGTAAAAATATTTGCATGGTAAATTTAGGGGCATTAAATTGCCACAGCCTGGTGGGAATTCTCTGGTAAAAGTAACAACATCTTTCATGTTTGTGAAACAGAGTATGAGTTAAAAGTTGGGGAAAAGTAGAAAAAATTAGGGTTTAAAAGTGAGAAAATTGGTAGGAGAAAGAAATGGAGAAATTAGAGGAGAGTTGTAAGAATGAGAGTTGGTTTGAGAAGAAGGAAATGTAGAGAAGGTGTGAAGCAGTGAAGGTGGTGACACTCTATTTTCTGAAATAAACCCAATTAATAGCACCACCGTCCACTACACTACACTACACTACCGGGTGTGGAGTCATTTTGCAAATTTGGGAAACTAATTGATTTCTAATAAATGTAGTGAGTACTTAGTAGGGACTCATCGACAAATATTCTTTCTCATTCGTCTCATTTACTTTTACGCGGTTTTTAAAACAGAAAAGAGTTACTATTAGTGTCACGCATCCAATCTCGACATCCCCATTTTACTTTTAATAAGTGAGACCCTTGAAATAAAGGTGTACGTGAGAGGTGGTGCCGAAATTGAGTATCACCTGAAAGTTGAATACGCTTATAGTTATACGGTACTTTATTCATCTCAGTTATTTATTTACATTTTGTCAAATTTATAACTATGTTAAAAGATAATTTTGATAAGTGTAATGTTCTACTCCCTCCCTTCAACTTTTAGCTTCTTATTTCTCTAATATGAGTATTTTATTGGGGTAAGAAGATAAAAATCGACTACGGGAAGTAGCATTTGTTTAATACTTCCTCTTATTCAGCCTAATCTTCCCTCTTTCCTTATTCGTGATAATCACGTTTTCTTCCCCTTTCCTTATTTGGTAAGCTTTTTGTGGCCCAAATTCAATTTCATGTGGGGTAGGTTGATTTGTGTGGTCCAAATTCATTTTTTTTATTTTTGGGTAAAAAGAAAGGGGAAGAATAGGCTGAATAGGAGGGAATAATCAATAAGACAACTTGATGGTATGAATTGAACAAAATACATACTCTAAATATGGTTAGATGTTTGACTCTTTGGTGATAAGATTTTGTTTGAAATGTTCATGAAAGTACATAATTACAAATGATGTTGATTATAACAATAGTAGATTTTTTGATGATCAACACACAATTTCCCTAAAACAATGTAGTTAAATGTGAATTTTAATGATTTAGAAATTTTCATTTTCTTAAGAGAGATTAGATTGTTTATAACATCTTACTTAATAAATGCTCTAGAACGGATGAGAGCAAAGGCCTGGCATGGACATTAGATGGTTTATTCATCAACATGATATCTTATAATTCTTGATGTTATTTGTCTTGTTAATTATGTTATCTTAATCTATGGAAAAGTTGTCATGAAACGTGACCTAATAATGGATATTTTATAAATCATTAAGAAAATTGAAAAACTAATTAAGGTTGTGTTTGAGAACTTAGAATCATTCAATTTGTATGAATCCAATTCTAGACATTGAATTGTTGAAATTCAATTCCAATTCCAATTCCATGAAACTGTTTGGATACCCCTGAAATTGAATTGCAAATTTCAATTCAAATGATGTTTGGAAGAGTCTTGGATTTCAAAGCTAAATTTTTCATTTTGAGAACAAATAAGAAAGATCCAACTACACCAAATACGAAAGATCCAACTACATGATACGAAAGATTCAACTAGACCAATTTTTTTACACGTAACTGTTGTTCATTTAAACAGAGTAGGACCCAATCTAATTTTTCATCTTCCAGGAGTTTTTTAGCATCGCAAACTCCTCGATCGGACCATTAAGAAACCTCTTCACTGCCCTCATAGCTTGGTGCCTCCCAATACCATAAACTTTATATACAACTTCATGAACTTCATCCGGTGAAGGTTTCGGAATCTCTTTCGGCCTGCTTTGAACATAGTCGCTAAAGCACTCAGTAAATTTAGTAACCGCATCCGCCAACCGATCTTGTTTTTGCTTCTTAGACCCTGACGAAGACATTGATTTGTTTGAACTACCTCCCTCACTTTCAATTTCTTCACCCATAGCCATGGCCGCTTCATCATGCACCTCCACACCATCACCTACAACTCTATCAGGGCCACATAAAGTACAAATATCATCCCAATACTCTATCGTCTTGTTCTTGTAAGGGGCTGCAAGTGGATGTGATGCGTATTTGGGGTGATAATCAAATAAGACGATCAACGAAAATACGTGTGTTGCAGCGGAAATAAAATACTTGTGAAATATCACGAATTAGAACAAATAAAGAACGTAAAATAACAAAGAATGATGAATGATGAACGATTGGTGATCGGCGGTGATGATGATAGCTTTAAAGATAGCCTCGCAAGTGCACGATAAATCGTAGCAAATAATCGAGGGTCGGTCCACAGGGAGTAGTTGTTGAGTACCTATTGTTCTACCTTTATGCTTAGCTAAGTCGAGTAAATATTGAGTTTGATTGAGATTAAGGAACTAAAACTAATGACTAAAAGTAAACAAAAGTAAGGAAAACAAACTAGGTTAAGATTAAAACGATTTACTCAAATTAAGAAGGGACTAGGAGGTGATTCGACCATTTCACATGTGACTTCCCTTAATGGATACTTGTTCGGTTGTTTTAGGTAACGGGGTTGAGAGGTGACTCCTCTAATTCGTATCAAGACTCCCTCTCGGGCTCACTAGGTATCACTAGGATTGCCTCCCCATACCCCTCTCGGGTTCATGAGTTGGACTACTCCGGGTTCTAGGATTAAGACGACTAAGGTTGGCCAAACCCCAACCCCCTCTTTCCTAGGCCAAAGGATCAAAACAAGTCAAATCCCGGTCTTCCCACTTCCTCTCTCAAGGACCGCTTTCTAACCGAATATCAAGGGTACCCAACCCAAATTCCCCCTCTCGGGTTCAATCTAGGTCGATAACTAGCCTAACTAGGGTGGTCAACTTCTAACCTAATCAATTCTCATTGATGGTCAAGGGTTAAAAGGTCTCCCGATTCAAAAACCCCAAGTCAAACATTAAACAAGTCAAACCCCTTGATAAACCTCAACTCCTTCACCTTTTACAACCCAACACAACACCCATTTTAAGAAGTCAACATGCTTTAAGGTCAAATCACCCCCTAGAAGAGGGTCTACTCACTAATCATGTTTAGGGTTTCGAGACTAATAAATAAATGCGATCTAATGATGACAAACATGTTTTTGATGATTATGGATGCGAAAAACAAACGATCAAGCAACAATAACTAAGTTATAAGAACAAACTAGCAAAAGAAGATGTGATATGAGAAGAACAAAAGATGAATTAAAACAACTAAATAGCTTGAAAGAAAGATTAAAGGTAAGATTAGAATACCAAAATGACGAGAACAAGGTTGATTCGGAAATGGATGAACAATTTCCTCAAGAAACCCAAACCCTAGAAACTTGCTTCCTCAATACTCCTAAAAATCCTAAGGTAAAATGAAAGATAAATTCTAAGCTTCAATTGTGTTGTGTGTTTACAAAATTCTGAAAAAGAGGTATATATACAAAAGGCTAAAGTGGGGTTGAAAGCCCACTTAAAAAAAGCGAAATAAACCAAAAATGGGGCCCATCCGGTGTAGCGAACACCGGCCGCCCTTTAGCTACGCCGGATGGGAGGGAGTTACACCCGGCTTCTCTTTTTTGCCTTTTTCTTCATTCTTCTTGGGTGTAACTTGGGCAGTCGGGTGTTGTAACACCCGACTGCCTGAGTTACGCCTGGCTTTGATTTTTTGGTGGGTGTAGGAACACCCCACTGCCCGAGTTACGCCCGACTTTGAGCTATATACACCCAGAAAGGTTTGAAGAACGGTTTCTCGACTTGTAGGCTTCTCGACACTCCCGCTAAGACCCCGAAACACCTATAACAACGCAGCATTGCTAAAAAACATAGAATTCGCATGAAAATAGCATGTAACGTAATTAAAGGCTAAAAAGGGCATGAAGACGGGAGAAACGGTATGAAAACTAGACAAAGTAGAGGGAAAAAGCAATGAGAAAGAGGTCGATATCGTAGTTATCAAATCTCCCCACACTAAACCCTTACTCGTCCTCGAGTAAGCACTAGCTCAAGCTAAGAAAAAAGGGCAAAAGAAGGAAACTACAAGAACAAAACAAAACAAAAAAGGAAACTAACTAAGTGAACGTAATACTACTAAATTAACTAGCCGCATGAGTATTAGCGCACTCAACGCCCCATTCAACTTACGTAATTGTGCTCATGAGGTAGAGCACAACTCGCAAGGCAAGTTGGGTCTTGCACAAAATTGAGATGCATCCAACACTTAAGCACAAGGTATGTAGAAAAATGGATGCATCGATCACAAAGAAATGCCACCTTCCTCATCTAGGTGGCGATCACTACCTAGTGGAAAATCAAGCAAAAACACATACTCCTTACAAATATAAATTCGACATGTGACTAGGTTTACAAGGATAGCTACAAATCACCCCTTAAGATAGTGCAAGTCTAGGCTACTTTCAAATGCATTTTCCTACTACTTTGTCAAAGGCGATCGGATGAAAATGGAAGGGAATCCCCAAAATGCTTAGAAGTGAAAAATTAGACGGTCTAGACTCTTGTCAAACAAGAGTCGTGGTTCGTTCCAAGTTCATCTAGAAGGGACACTAGTACAAAAAACCCCTATCATGTCGTAGCTATCGTGACGGTTCTAATAGAAACGACATAGAAGGGCAAAATAAATTGGCGGGAAGGATTTTTTTAGGCTATAAGGAGTCTATTGTGACGGTTTTAATAAAGAACTGTCACTATAAAATAAATTATTTGTGTCGGTTGTTAGCCAGAACCGCCACTATGAATCATTTGTAACGGTTTTAATTATAACCGACATTAATAACGACACTAAAAATAGTAATAAAAAACAGTTTTTTTTATCAAAAACCGTCACCGTATCAAATTTGTGACGGTTTTAATTATAATAGACGTATATGCAATGGAAGTCTTTGTGTTGAACTCAACTGCTACTATGCAACGCGCGTCTTTCCAGAAAATCCACCGCTTCTTTCACTCCTAATTTAATTCAATTGCAAAATTCTACCGCTTCTTTCACTCCTACCTCAAAATCCTAATTCAATTCTAACTGCAAAAAAAAAAACCCACCTATATCAATTCGCAATCAGAAATTTGTTCATAATTTGTGCACAATTCGCAATCAGCAATTCGTTCACAGTAGAAGTAGAATTATGTGAACTATTTTATTGCTATTTGTGTAATTAAATCGATTTCTATCTCATACCCTAAATCATGAACCCACCTCTTGCCGACCACCATCTATGTCGTCGCTTGCCGATCATCAGTATCCACGACACGTCACTGCCCACCACAAGTAAGAAACTAATAGTTTGCCCTTGTTTCTTCTTCGTCAACACCCACAAAAACAACCGCCTTTGAAAACTTGCTCACACCACCACTGCAACCGCCTTTCCGTGTTATACATCGTGTTTCCTCTTCTGTGCTCAAGACGCCTCTGCCTTGGTTTACTCTCGATTTCTTTGCTCTCAACGCCTAGGTCATAGCTACAATAGTAAATTAAAGGTACCCCTTACTACTTATCGACATATATCATATATAAGTTTTGTTTGTTGCTTTTTTAAACTATGAACTTCAATAATTTTAAGATGATAAAGTAGATGAAGTGGTTTTTTGTGAAAAGTAATAAGGGTAATTTGCAATTGTGCTGCAATCATTATCACTTAGCATGAGTTGTTGATTGTTTAAACTATGAATTGCTTTGCAATTGTTATCGCTTATCATGTTGCAATCTCTTTGAGTGCTCATAACAATAACAAAATAAACAGCTAGAAAGGTTAATGTTCTTGGGAAACAAAAGATACTTGAGAGAAATTGATGTAGCTGTAATTCAAAGTGAAAGAGCGAAAGAAATAATTGATTCCGTTTGTAGTATGTATGACAAAACACCTTAAGAGACCCGAGTCAAGTCAGACGGAGCCAGATCTAACCTTAAAGGTGAATAACTTAACCATGTCCAACCCGTTTATGATCGGTCGGGTCCGACAGGTATGAACTACATTGTGATGAAGGGAGCCTTTGATAAAAGATGAGGTGTTGTTATTGCTAAAACTGTTAGTCTTTTCTCTTGTATTTTATTGATGGTAGAATGATAGTAGTTCCAAATTTTGGTTTCAAATACAAAATTGAAAAACGGCACTAGATCTGTTTGAGCAAAAAAAAATCTACGAAAGCTTTTTAGGATATAGTTCTAATCTCTCTGAACAAAAAAAAGATCTTATCAATTGGCTTGATTAAAGGGTGCTTGCATCTTTCTGATTAGACTGACTTAGAATTAAGAATTTTGTTACTATTTTATATCTTCAATGTAAATAGTTTTGCATGTGATGCTCGGTCCTTGCTTTTGAAGTCATTAGGGAATGGTTAGAATACATCCTTTCACTCATTCTGGCTTTTGGGAACGAACTCTTACTCTGAGTACCTACTTTGTTTATCAGCTGCCTAATGTCCTCGGTGTAGTCTTTGGCTAGTCCATTGCCAGGGTGTGGTGTTTAAGGCTGTATTATCTGCGTTTGTCTACTGCCCAGACCCCCATTCCGTGTCTGCACTTCTATTTCCGTGTATGCACTTCAGTTTCTGTGCACCCGTGATGTCCCTCCTCATTTCTGCATTCTATTGCTGTACCATCTGCTCTTCTACTCCTCTGTTTCTGAATTCTGTGCTAGTTACTGCCCTTGTTGCTGCTGTACGCATTGGCACGGTTGCTGCTCACGGCTATCTTAGACAAGGGTTTTGTGTTTGCATTACCAGTTTGGCATTTTAGGCATGTCTTCTTTTAAGATTTAAGTTAGGATGCATACCGGACAGCAGTCCGTTCACCTGGTGTGAAGGCAGAGCAGAGACGAAAGCCCTTGTATAAAAAAGTTTCTTATATCTTTTACTATAAGAAAAGAACTTTTACAACTAGACCGAGTAAAGAAGTTCTGATGTAGCATAGGTTTCACCAGCAGCTGATTAGTGAACTTCTTCCAGCATTAACCAGTCTTAGACTGGGACTTCTATGTCCACTTGTATATTTTAAGCGCTTTCAAAAGGATGTTACAGCAGCTTTGCTTTTGAGTTTGATTTATCACTTATGGACCCAAAGGAATCAGAGTAAGAATGACTTCAGACTTTTAGTGCCAAGGAGACTTGTGAAAGCAATCATGGATGATGTGAGAGCTTGGATTCGGCGGAAGAAGGAAAAAAAAATACACTCAAGCAGAATTAGATTGGCTAAGACAGTACAAGTATTTGTAATGGTTTAGAACTTGTCTTGTACAATTTGCTTGGTTTTTGATATATAACTTACATTTCATCACAAAACTGCGTCTAATATTGCACTGATAGCTACTCTACTCTACCTGTACAAGAAAACCCCTTACTTTAATTTAGGTACCCATTTTCACATGTTCCATTCTAGGCTACAACTAACCAAATACCCAGTCTTTGGCTTCAGGTACTGTAAATGAAATTAAGTCTTCCCCAACAATATCAACAAGACTCCCATCTACTGTATTTTCACATGTTTCCTTAGATTTTAAATGCTTGAAATCTTGTTAGATCAAAAGTATACATGATTACATGTTGTTGATGCTCTACCACATCTTTATGCTGTTTGAAATCTTGTTCTTTATATTATATGTTAACTCTAAGTATGAACTCAAATGTATAGAAATCATTGGATGTTGATGGTTTTTTGCTTGGGGCTGAACACTGTGTACATTTTGGATTCACAACAAAGGGTGGCAAAGAAGCTCAGCATAAAAGGAAGGCTAAAAGCTGCTTGGATTTTACATTGTGTTAATGGAGGAAGGCGTAATTTTGCTAAAAAGAATCAACTTCAAATCAAAGTGATTAAGAAGGTAAGTGAACATTAGCTACTTTTTTTTCAATTATCTAATATCATAATCCAATATAGTTTAAATATAATAACAGTATCCTTTTATATATTTAGTGCCCCCAACAACCCGGAGATTACGAATGTGGTTATTATGTCATGAAGTGGATGTATAACATAACATTTTATTACTCAAAGGGCAGTGAGGAACAATTTGAGCAGGTATTTCTTATTTTTAAGTAAAAGTATATATAGTTTACTTATTTTCTTTTTAAACAAAAGCATCTTATCATTGATTTTCTTAAATGTAGATTATTGAAGATTCAACCATGTCAGTTGAAGATATGAATGAAGTTAAAGAGGTGTGGGCTACAAAATGTTTCGAGAACATGTAGTTTAGATTAATTGTTGGATTTATATTTGTTGCTTAGTTGAGGTTATTGCTGAGGATACTTGTTGCTTGTTTTCTCGGATTATACGTCGTTGGGAAACATAATACTGTTATTGTATTGTTGGATGAGAATATGAGATGTATGGTTATTCCGAAGCTATTGAATGAAGCATTATTTTGTTGGTAATTGATTAAAATTCTTTGCAGGTATTCTTCCATCAATATTTATATTCGGCTAGCATCGAATTAGGGGAGGTGCTGTCGAAATTAGCTAGCTATTTTTTTTAAATATATATATATATGGCGACGGTTCTTATATTGGAACCGACACCATAGCTTACCCTATGGTGACGGTTTTAGACGCAAAACCGACACCATAACTTGCCTTATGGTGACAGTTTTAGACGCAAAATCGACACCATAATTTACCCTATGGTGACGGTTTTAAACGCAAAACCGACACCATAACTTGCCTTATGGTGACGGTTTTAGACGCAAAACCGACACCATAATTTACCCTATGGTGACGGTTTTAAACGCAAAACCGACACCATACCTTACCCTATGGTGACGGTTTTAGACGTAAAACTGACATCATACCTTACCTTATTGCGGCGGTTTATACCCCTATGGTGGCGGTTTGGGACTCACAACCGACACCATAGCTTACACTATGGTGACGGTTTTAGACGCAAAACCGACACCATAGCTTACCCTATTGTGACGATTGTAGACGCAAAACCGACACCATAACTTACCCTATGGTGACGGTTTAGACCCTTATGGTGGTGGAACGCACAACCGACACCGTAGGGTAAGCTACGGTGGCGGTTTTACAACCGACACAAACCTTATGTGACCCCAGCAATCACGTCGCTTCAAAACCGTCACTAATGGTCTTTTAGAACCGACACTGTAGGGCATAATTCTACTAGTGGGATGGCAAAAGCAAAAAGATTTTTGAAGTAAAATGCTCAAATCATTTTATAAAGGTTGGAGAAACTTAAAATTCGACCTCTTATTACATTTCTCTTTTTTTCTTTTTTTTTCTTCTTTCTTTTTTTTTCTTTTCTTTTGCTCTCAAGTAGTTCGGATAGGGCTTGTCCCACGCGTGCTAACACCCTTTGTTTTCGCCAATCGCGTATTAGGCAACCGGTTAAACTCTAGATGCTAGCTTGTCGGAGGACATCCACCCTGTCTTCGGGGAGGTCGAATTCACGACCAAGCGGGAAACCAATGCAAGATATTGACATTCCCCCCAAAGCACATCGAAGTGTTAGCCTATATCCAAACCAAGAGACTTATTCAAACACACATTTTTTAGAGGTTTCCCCTTTTTTTTCAAAATCAAGATTTCCAAAACCAAAATAAGTGAATTGAGCATAAAAAAATCAAAAACTTCTTAGGAATTGCCATCCAACCTAGACTAACAAGGTCACCAAGATCACCTAATCGACACTCCTTAACAAAATGGGGTTGAACATGGTGACTCACATGCAAACCCTTGACTTAGTAGCGGAAAATGTCATGAAAGATACTAGAGGGGCACTAAATAGGGTGATTCAAAACTATTCTAGATAAACAAAGTTACAAGCCGAAAGAAAATTTGCATAGGCCTAGGTATTTTTGCCATAATTCCCCCTTAGGGGTTTTCAAAAACAAAACTAACTAAAAGAAACTACATGCCATGAATGCAACTAATATAAACATGTTTTAATGCAAGTGAAACTATCAAACTATATGTCAAAGCAAAACAAATGCAATTTGTCCTACCAACACATAGGTACACAACACCAAGCTCCAAAACGGTTCCTCAAGGGAACACCCATCATCAAATAATCCCATACTCCTCCATATATAGATAACAAAAATGAAAAGGAAGGAATAAGAAGAAAGAGGAAGAGCAATTTTACCAACTTCTTCTCCGATGTATTCTTGTGTGTGACCTACGAACATGGTTAGGACAAACAAAACACAAAATATGTCCAATGCAATATTTTTTTTTGGGTTTTTCAAATTTTTTAATTTTTTTGGCTTTTCTAAAATTTTCTCAAAAAGAAATATATACAAAGAATATATTTCCCCTCCCCACACTAAAATCTCATCGTCCTCGATGAGACAAGTGCATGGAAGGAAAATACAAAAATAAGCAAAATATTTTTGGGTTTTCAATTTTTTTGAAAAAGAAGAACATGTTTTTGGTTTTTTTTTTTTTTTGGGCCTTCCCTTTACACTAACTATATGGACAAGTTATAAAGAGGGGGCAAGGAAAAGAAAAACAACAAAAACTAAATAAGAAAAACTAAGAAAAACTAATTAAAGCTAAGGTTAAGAAAAACAAATAAAACAAAATAAATTTGGATTTAAGGAGGAAATGGGGCAATTTGGATTTTCAAAACGGGAACAATCATGGCCATCTCCAAAATGGGTGTAATCACATCACCCGGAGAATGGCATCACCAACCTACAACTCAAGGAAAACAAAACTTATCAAACAACTTCAAGAATTCCAAGGCAAAACATCAAATAATTGAATTGTCAAGACAAAAACACCAACTTAACAACGACAAATCAAAGGCAAAGACACCAAACAAAAGGCCAACAAGCTCACACAATAGGCAAGAAGAGACATTAGGAAAAATGCAAATAACGACTATCACGGAAGCAACCTCCCCACACTAAGTCTCCACTATCTACAACACCAAGTACCCTCCCCAAACAAAGGTCTACCTCAAGAAGGAGGTGGGTAAGGGGGGTAACGAGAAGGGTCATAAGGATAGGGGTAGAACGGCCCCTCCAGATAGGGTGGGTAATGTACCGGATGGTACGGGTCAAAATCCGGAGGTGGCATGTAGGTGGGTTGGTGTGGGTTATAACCCGAAGGAGCATACCCCATGGAATTGGTGAACATGGGGTTAAGATAGTCGATTTGCAAACGCCTCATTTGGTCCTCTATGTCATCTTGCCTACGAACCCCCGCCCGAATGAGCTCTTGGTTAGCCAAGCCAATGTTTTTGGCATGCAAGGCCGCTCCATGGGCGAGGTGAGCGGTGTTATAAGCTTGTTTGGCCAAAGTCTCAATATTTTGGGTCCTTTGATACATGTCGTCCCACTGGGTTCGGAAGGTAGGGTCGTCCATGAAGCATTGGTGCCCTTGGGAGGAAC
Source organism: Silene conica (assembly GCA_029255685.2). Classification (NCBI taxonomy): domain Eukaryota; kingdom Viridiplantae; phylum Streptophyta; class Magnoliopsida; order Caryophyllales; family Caryophyllaceae; genus Silene; species Silene conica. Next base: position 65,019,018 of record CM055312.2, read on the forward strand.
TCCCGGCATGTAACACCCCCATTTATTTAAGGGCCTGTGCTAGGACTCCTCAGATAAGTAAGGGTGTTACCATCTCGGTTTCCCGAGGCAGTAGATACAAAGGAAAGAAAAACAGTACTTTAATTAGAATTAAACTCAAGACGTGTTCTTACATCAGATTCAAAAGGTCTTAACAACGTAAATAAAGTACAACTCAATTAACTGACTAAGGCGATCTAGACATCTAAACTGGTCCGGATCCAAGCTCTTTCTCCCATAGCTCCCCCTTAGTCTCAGCACCTGTCATTCTGCTCCCCAATAATTGGTTCATCACAGGTGATCACGAATACACAGGGTCAACCACGAGGTTGAGTAGGTAAAGAATAACATAACAATATAATTAATAAACTCCGCACCGATCCAACGCCATTAAACTCCGCACCGATCCAACACCATATATATACTCCGCACCGATCCAACGCCATATATACTCCGCACCGATCCAACTCCATATATATACTCCGCACCGATCCAACTCCATATCACAAGGCCCGATATATATATATATATATATATATATATATATATATATATATATATATATATATATATATATATATATATATATATATATATATATATATATATATATATATATATATATATATTCACATCATAAATTAATACAGAATAAGATAACAACTCAACACAATGATCACATGATAATAAGTAACGAACATGCTTAATGCCAACTGAGAATGGATCACATTATTATAACCAGTACTTTCCCCTACCTGAAATAGCAGGAATGCAGATCAAACCAAAGCTTGCCTAGAAATGTTCCACACGAAATCCGCTACCTAAACAAATATTATATAATTAATAAACACCCTAACTCTCGAAATACGTATGCATACTCTATTTATAGAAACCCCCTATAAATAGAAAGCTTCCTAACAACGAGGTTACCCAAAATAGCAACCTTCCCAAAAATAGTAACTTCTAAAAATAATACTTTGATTTGAAATTCAAAAGATAAATACACTCATTAAAACCATATCAAATAATATCTTTACCATAATTATCAAAATACTCATAAATGACAAAATGATAATAAAAATACTAATAATAATATTCATAAGGGTAATACTAATAATAATAATAATAATAATAATAAAAAATAACAATAATAAGAATAACAAAAATAACACAACCAAGCCCTCAAACCCGACAGCCACCAACCCGACTTCAGCACCCGTTCGACAGCACCTTCCACCACGTCGACCACCCACCAACACCAGCCCTTGACACCACCGACCACCATCTGACGCCCCGACACCACCACACCAGTCGACACCCCCCTGTCGACTCTGCCCAGCAACACAAAAAAACCAATCAGACACCCGCCTGAGTTCCAGACACACGGAAAACAGACTCCTATCGAGCCCCGACAACCACCCTTGCACCACCTACATAACCACCAGACTAAGCCTCCGACAACCCCCACTCAGACCATGGTGGTGCTACCGCTTAGACCTCCCCCGAGTCTTCAGTAGCACCACCCCAAAACCACCCTCCTGAACAAACAACCCTGACCGTGAACTAACCCAACCAACAGACACCACGAACCCCCCTTTTCACACCACCCACAGAACACGACAACCACCGTGAACCACCCCCGACAACCCCTTAACCACCACAAGAACAGAAAGGCAAAAACCATGACAACTACAACACTGAACACCCCTCAAAACAGTACCAACACCAGCAGTTCAAAACAGAAAACAAACGAAACTACACAGGTCGCGGTTTACCTGTTTCTTGACTCAAAACGAAGGGTCTAAAACTGATCCAACAACCGTGCAAGGCTCCTCTTTCTGGGGTGGGGTGGCGGCTGAACAAATAGGGTAAGGGTGGTGTGTGAGTAGTTAGGTCTAGGGTGTGTCGATGGCCTCTTATAAGGCGGCTGGAAGAAGTGAGGTTGTGAGGGTTTCAGCTTTTCATAAAAAAAAACGAGTGTTGGGCTGCGTGATTTGGCACGGAAAACCAAGCCCAAAGTTCTCACCTAGCAACCCCTAGATCGAACCCCACCAAGGACATGTCACATAGATAAGTGATCCCCAAATCGAATCCCATAACAAGCATATTACGAACCCATAAACTTAAAAGCGAACTAAGCACAAAACGTTGGTTATAAGTCAATCGTGATAAAAATCGTGCCCAAAACTCGAGGTATTACAGTCTTCCCCCCTTAAAATGAACTTCGTCCCGAAGTTCAACAACACTCAGACGACAAAACAATCAACTCAAACAAACTGATATCACAAAATAACTCAGAAGCTTATAACTCAAAAGCTTACTTAAATCACAAAATGTTACATTCCACCCCCCTTAAAGAAAAGTTACGTCCGCGTAACTTACCTCAATCAAACAAATGTGGGTAACGCTCCCTCATAGCTGCCTCAGGCTCCCACGTAGCCTCCTCCTGATTATGGTTGGTCCAAAGGACCTTCACCAAGGATGTCTCGCCATTGCGAGTCTTTCGTACCTTCCTGTCCAGAATTTCCTTCGGAGTCTCAATGTATGCCAACTGCTCATCGACCTCAATCACCTCATGCTGAAGCACATGTGATGGATCACTCACGTATTTCCTCAACTGGGACACATGAAACACATTATGGACCTTGGATAGGGTTGGAGGCAAAGCTAACCGATATGCCACCTCTCCAACTCTGTCCAAGATCTCAAATGGTCCAATAAATTTCTGACTCAGCTTGCCACGCTTGCCAAACCTCATCACACCCTTCATCGGAGAGACCTTCAGTAGAACTTTCTCTCCGACCTCAAACGAAATATCACTCCTTTTCAGATCCGCATAGCTCTTCTGTCGATCCTGAGCGGCCCTCATCCTTTGACGAATAATCTGAACCTGCTCCACCATCTCCTGAATCATATCTGGCCCCAATGTCACAACATCAGCTCGATCATCCCAACACACAGGGCTCCGACACTTCCTCCCGTATAGAGCCTCGAAAGGGGCCATGCCTATGCTTGCATGGTAACTGTTATTATAAGAAAACTCGATCAACCCCAGTCGATCCTCCCAAGATCCTCCGAACTCAAGTACACAAGCTCTCAACATATCCTCAAGAGTCTGAATCGTCCGCTCAGTCTGACCATCAGTAGCCGGATGAAAAGCTGTACTCATCTTCAATTGGGTACCCAAAGCAGTCTGCAACTCCTGCCAAAATCTGGATATAAACCTCGAGTCTCGATCAGAAACAATATCTTTGGGTACGCCATGTAGTTTGACTACATTCTGAACATATGACTTAGCCAACTCGGCTTTACTCCAGGTATCTTTCATGGGAATAAAGTGAGCTGACTTGGTCAAACGATCCACGATCACCCAAATCATGTTGTTGCCCCTCTGAGTTCGAGGCAACCCCACGATAAAGTCCATTGAAATGTTCTCCCACTTCCACTCTGGCACATCTAACGGTTGAACTTTCCCTTGAGGTCTCTTATGCTCCCCTTTCACCCTCTGACAAGTCAAACATCTTGAGACAAACTCTGCGACCTCCTTCTTCATATTCGGCCACCAAAACGTCTCCTTAAGGTCCTTATACAGCTTATCACCCCCTGGGTGAACAGAATAAGGAGTAGCATGAGCTTCAGTCAGGATCTTCTTCTTTAGCTCCTCAACATTTGGTACACACCATCGCCCACTGAACCTCAAACTACCATCGGTATGAATACTGAACTTGGATACTCCATCACCATTCCCATTTTCCACCATCAAACGCCACTTCTGGATTCTCTCATCGTTCTGCTGTAACTCCCGAATCTCCCCATACAATTCCGGCTCCACTGTCAAGTCACCAAGAGTGTCCCCTTTCCGAATCATGAATATTCCCATCTCCCTTAGTTCACCATACAACCTCCCCCTCGATCTGGCACAATCCAAAGCATGTATTGACTTCCTACTGAGAGCGTCAGCTACCACATTTGCCTTGCCTTCGTGGTAGACAATCTGCATATCATAATCTCCGATCAACTCTATCCACCTCCTCTGCCTCATGTTCAACTCCTTCTGGGTGTAGATATATTTCAGGCTCTTATGGTCAGAAAACACCTTAAAAGTGGCTCCATAAAGATAATGACGCCACAATTTCAGTGCAAAGACCACAGCGCCCAACTCCAAATCATGAGTCGGATAATTCTCTTCGTAGGTCTTCAACTGGCGAGAAGCATACGCGATCACTCTACCATTCTGCATTAGCACACAACCCAACCCATGCTTTGAAGCGTCGGTGTATACTTCAAAATTATCACTCCCAACTGGCAAGGCCAGGATAGGAGCTGTTGTCAGGCGTTCCTTAAGGGTGAGGAATGCCTTCTCACAACTCTCATCCCAGATATAACGGTTCTCTTTCCTCATCAACAACGTCAACGGCTTCGCTATCTTTGAAAAATCTTTGACAAATCTCCGGTAATAACCCGCTAAACCCAGAAAGCTTCGAATCTCACTCACATTCTTCGGACTCTGCCACTTAGTCACTGCCTCGATCTTACTAGGGTCAACAGCCACTCCCTCTTTTGAAATTACATGCCCCAGAAATGCCACTTTCTCTAACCAGAACTCACACTTGCTCAACTTAGCATTGAGCTTATGCTCCTCCAAGGTCTGAAGTACTTTCCTCAAATGCTCCTCGTGCTCTTCCGCATTCTTGGAATATACCAGGATATCATCGATAAATACCACCACAAACTTGTCCAGGTACGGGCTGAAGACCCGATTCATCAAGTCCATGAACACAGCTGGAGCATTAGTCAATCCAAAGGGCATAACCACAAATTCATAGTGGCCATACCTCGTTCGGAAAGCGGTCTTCGGAATATCCTCATCCTTTATCCTCAATTGATGATACCCAGATCTCAAATCAATCTTGGAAAAAACCCCAGCCCCACTTAACTGATCGAACAAGTCGTCAATTCTCGGCAACGGATAACGATTCTTGATGGTTACATTATTCAGTTCTCGGTAGTCAACACACAACCTCAAACTCCCATCCTTCTTTTTCACAAATAAAACAGGTGCTCCCCAGGGCGACACACTGGGTCGGATGAACCCTTTCTCAGCTAGCTCATCCAATTGCTTCTTCAACTCCTCCATTTCTTTCGGTCCCATACGGTACGGTGATTTAGATATTGGTCCCGCTCCTGGTTTGAGGTCAATGGAAAATTCCACTTCCCTCCTCGGCGGTAACCCTGGAACGTCGTCTCGAAAAACTCCCTCAAATTCCCGTACCACAGGTATCTCACTAGTCTTGGGGGTCTCAGCCTCACAATCCCACATTTGGCACAAAATTAGGCTTTCTCCTTTCCGCAAGCTAGATTTCAGGGTATTGACAGATATAAATTTGATCTTTGGCTTGACTCTATACCCCTTGTAGGATACCCTCACTCCCTTGGGTCCCTTCAAGGAAATTTTCTTTTGATGACAGTCGATAAAAGCCCTATACTTCCCCAGCCAATCCATCCCTAGGATCACCTCAAAACCTCCCAGCGGAAATTCTATGAGGTCACAATAGAACATTGCTTCCCCGATTCTGATGGGTACACTTCCATAGACTCTATTACAAGCTATTGACTCTCCTGAAGGTATGGTCACTGAGTCCGCGACCCAGTCGAACCTCTCAAGCCCCAAAACTCTAACATGGTCTCTAGACACAAAAGAATGGGTGGCACCGGAATCGAAAAGTACGAAAGTAGGTTTAGAGTTCACAAGAAAAGTACCAGTAACCACATGAGCGTCCTCTTGAGCGGCCTGCTTTCCCATGGCAAAGAGGTTGCCACTGGACTTGACCCCACTCTGGCCGGCACCGGATGTCCCAGCCTGCTGATTTCCTGCCGTCCCCGTCTTGTTGCTGTTCCCACCTCCATTGTACTGATTTTGATATGAACGGTTCTGATTGTTGTTGTTGTAGTTCCTCTGGTAGTTGCTGCTGCCTCCAGACTTCGCACCCCCACCATAGTTTGTCATGGGTGTGCGATAGCCACTGCTGCCATAGGACTGAGTGCGAGGCCCCTGGTATCCGGATGTAGGTGTACGATAGCCCCCGGACTGATTTCCTCCAGACGAACGACACACCGCCTGCTTATGTCCCCTCTTTCCACAGCCAAAACACACAATTCCTGCCGAACCACCGCCAGAAACCCCACTCAAGTGATTTCCCCCACTCTGATTTCTCCCACTACCCGAGGCACTACTCCCAAAGTACCCACTGAACTTGTTATTACTTTGCTTTTTCGATCCTGAACCCTCAGCTACTGTTTCAGCTTTCCTCTTTTCTGTCTTGGACTGCTTGTCCTTTTTGATCATATCCGAAAGCCTCTCCGCCGCCCCAGCCCGTAAATAGATGTCACGGATTGTGGTGGGCGGAGCCGCAATCAGTCTCTTTTTGATGGCGATTGATAATCCCCTCTCAAATTTCATGGCTAGCATAGCATCGTCGAAACCCATGTCTCCCACGTAGTGCACCAACTGGATGAACTTCCTGTAGTAAGCCTCTACGGTCATGTCCTCCGACATCTGGAATGAGTCGAACTCCTCCCTCAGCTTGCTCTTTTGGAACTCTGGTAAAAACGCCTCGTTCAGAACCCCCTTGAATGCATTCCACGGAACAAACGCGGATCCACCCTCTATAGCTGCTTCCCGGAGCTCTCCCTTATTCGCGGTCCACCAGTCTCCGGCCATACCCCTCAGATAGTGGGCAGCCTGGTCCACCATCAGTTCCTCAGGGCAGTCCACCAACTCGAACAGGTTACCGAATTCTCTGCACCAGGCCCCCAGCAAATGAGGCTCACCCTCCCCGGTGAAATGGGTGGGTTGGTGCCTTGCAACTATCGTGCTCATTTTCGCGGAGTCCATTCGTTTAGCCTTTAAAGTCGCAATCTCAGCTCGTAATAGATCTAACTCCTCTTGTGTGATGTTCGCGAGGTTGTCTCTTCGCGGAGGCATACTATAATACAACAGAAAAGGAATGAGTCCCGACTCGTGTGGGTACCCATTAAGATTAGGGCTAAAATCCCTAAACGATAAAGTCTAACATCAACTATCAGATTGAGTACTACAAAATTATAACATGGCTCGGGATCACATAACCGCATATCACTAGACATGATGCAAGAAAGATTTCTAGCATGTTTCAAATCACTTAACATATCACATCAATATACACCTTTTCCAACCATTAAAGATTCATTCATGCTTATGCCCCTTCCGGCTTTTCAAAAATCACTTATACTTAAAATTCTCATACTTATCACTGTATGCTATTACTTTCACCACCTCTTATTCTACCCTTTTTCTCTCGTATATGCACTCTGGGTTCCCGGGTAAAACTGATAGGGCCTATGGTTCGGTGTGAGGGGGCCCCAGACTCATACTTCCCCTTTCATGTGCTCCTAACAGTCCTATCCCGGGGTTTATTTTATTTAGACTCTCCTACATTCATTGGGTTAATTAGTTTAGGCCCGAGGATCGTTCGCTCTGATACCACTTTGTAACACCCCCATTTATTTAAGGGTCTGTGCTAGGACTCCTCAGATAAGTAAGGGTGTTACCATCTCGGTTTCCCGAGGCAGTAGATACAAAGGAAAGAAAAACAGTACTTTAATTAGAATTAAACTCAAGACGTGTTCTTACATCAGATTCAAAAGGTCTTAACAACGTAAATAAAGTACAACTCAATTAACTGACTAAGGCGATCTAGACATCTAAACTGGTCCGGATCCAAGCTCTTTCTCCCATAGCTCCCCCTTAGTCTCAGCACCTGTCATTCTGCTTCCCAATAATTGGTTCATCACAGGTGATCACGAATACACAGGGTCAACCACGAGGTTGAGTAGGTAAAGAATAACATAACAATATAATTAATAAACTCCGCACCGATCCAACGCCATTAAACTCCGCACCGATCCAACACCATATATATACTCCGCACCGATCCAACGCCATATATACTCCGCACCGATCCAACTCCATATATATACTCCGCACCGATCCAACTCCATATCACAAGGCCCGATATATATATATATATATATATATTCACATCATAAATTAATACAGAATAAGATAACAACTCAACACAATGATCACATGATAATAAGTAACGAACATGCTTAATGCCAACTGAGAATGGATCACATTATTATAACCAGTACTTTCCCCTACCTGAAATAGCAGGAATGCAGATCAAACCAAAGCTTGCCTAGAAATGTTCCACACGAAATCCGCTACCTAAACAAATATTATATAATTAATAAACACCCTAACTCTCGAAATACGTATGCATACTCTATTTATAGAAACCCCCTATAAATAGAAAGCTTCCTAACAACGAGGTTACCCAAAATAGCAACCTTCCCAAAAATAGTAACTTCTAAAAATAATACTTTGATTTGAAATTCAAAAGATAAATACACTCATTAAAACCATATCAAATAATATCTTTACCATAATTATCAAAATACTCATAAATGACAAAATGATAATAAAAATACTAATAATAATATTCATAAGGGTAATACTAATAATAATAATAATAATAATAATAAAAAATAACAATAATAAGAATAACAAAAATAACACAACCAAGCCCTCAAACCCGACAGCCACCAACCCGACTTCAGCACCCGTTCGACAGCACCTTCCACCACGTCGACCACCCACCAACACCAGCCCTTGACACCACCGACCACCATCTGACGCCCCGACACCACCACACCAGTCGACACCCCCTGTCGACTCTGCCCAGCAACACAAAAAAAACCAATCAGACACCCGCCTGAGTTCCAGACACACGGAAAACAGACTCCTATCGAGCCCCGACAACCACCCTTGCACCACCTACATAACCACCAGACTAAGCCTCCGACAACCCTCACTCAGACCATGGTGGTGCTACCGCTTAGACCTCCCCCGAGTCTTCAGTAGCACCACCCCAAAACCACCCTCCTGAACAAACAACCCTGACCGTGAACTAACCCAACCAACAGACACCACGAACCCCCCTTTTCACACCACCCACAGAACACGACAACCACCGTGAACCACCCCCGACAACCCCTTAACCACCACAAGAACAGAAAGGCAAAAACCATGACAACTACAACACTGAACACCCCTCGAAACAGTACCAACACCAGCAGTTCAAAACAGAAAACAAACGAAACTACACAGGTCGCGGTTTACCTGTTTCTTGACTCAAAACGAAGGGTCTAAAACTGATCCAACAACCGTGCAAGGCTCCTCTTTCTGGGGTGGGGTGGCGGCTGAACAAATAGGGTAAGGGTGGTGTGTGAGTAGTTAGGTCCAGGGTGTGTCGATGGCCTCTTATAAGGCGGCTGGAAGAAGTGAGGTTGTGAGGGTTTCAGCTTTTCATAAAAAAAAACGAGTGTTGGGCTGCGTGATTTGGCACGGAAAACCAAGCCCAAAGTTCTCACCTAGCAACCCCTAGATCGAACCCCACCAAGGACATGTCACATAGATAAGTGATCCCCAAATCGAATCCCATAACAAGCATATTACGAACCCATAAAATTAAAAGCGAACTAAGCACAAAACGTTGGTTATAAGTCAATCGTGATAAAAATCGTGCCCAAAACTCGAGGTATTACACGGCACCTTGGTCTTGGGTAGTGGGCTTGGGCCTTGGAGCACGAGCCTCATCCTCAGAATCGGGGTCGGTGTGATATTGTATCACACCCTCCCTTATGGCATAAAAAGTAATGTCCCAATACCCCTGACGATCCTTGTCATCCTTAAACCGTTTCCTATACTCCCCCGAACGAAGTGACATTCCCCAATTAGTTTGGTCAGAAATGGAAGTCCAAGCGGTGTTAGGCACCACCATAGCCCTTTCGTCTGTTATGTGACAAAGGCGAAGGTTGTTGTCGGAAAACAACATCCTAAGATAAGCTCCACTCAACAAATTATGGTCACAATAACGGGGAAGGCCCGAAAGGTCATGGTTTAGTGCACGGGCTATCATAGTCACCACCCCCCCCCCCCCCCCCCCACAAGCAATATTCACCGGAGGTGCATCCGCAATCTTCTCAAAATGGCTTGCTAAAGCCGATGGTAAGTCAATTCTAGCATGAGTGCGGTAAAGAGTTTGGTGGAGAAGCTCAAGGGTGAGGGCGCCTACATTATAATGAGTCTCTTTTGAGGGAAAAAGGGAGTTGGAGAGGATCCTAGCAAAGTACCGGATTGCCGGGTTCCTCAAACTCCGGTTGTACTCTTTTCCCGCCGCAAATTTTTGGTTTCGGCAAGTCAATTTCTTCCATAATTGCTCCCGAATCTCTCTATAGCCGCTCCCCTTTGAAGGCTTATGACTCCCTTCTATGAAGGTTGGTAAACCAAGTAACGCACCAAATTAGGGGATGGTCAAGTTGTGTCTAGTCCACCTAAGTTGGAATGAGCAATAAGGGGTAGAAGCATGCAAGTCGGACTTCCACGTAGCGAGGAACTCACTAGTGAGCCCGACAAAGGTGTACTCATTTGACTCATAAAATGCTTGGATACCTAAGGTTTCACAAAGGCTCCGAACATCCTCCTCTATACCCATTTCCCTCATTGCTATCGGGTCCGCCCACCTAGTTGTTTCCCACCCCAAATTCGACACCTTATCAAATTTATCTAATTCAGATTTTTTTGGGAATCCTACTTGCATCACTTCATCATAAAATCTAAAAGTCGAATAAGGCACAGTAGGAATAAAAGGTGAAGAAGAAGATGATGGTGGGCATACCACTGCTAGGGGTATAGGGTTACTCCTTTGACGCTTCGACATACCGATGTTTGCCTTGAAAAACGCGAATACTCCAAAAATCTTCAAAAAGAACAATTAAATTCGGAAATTGGTAAAGTAAAGCAAATAAAGCAACATTACTTGCTCAAAAATGGTGAAATACCACCTTACCAAACCCTCCTTTAATGGTGAAATGCAAAAAAAATGGAGCAAATGAAGAAAGTATTACCTAGAGAATGTAGATCGGGACAAGAGGAGAACGGTTGCGAAGTCGGAATCGAAAAAGATTGAGAAATGAAGAAGTAATGGGGGTTAAGGGGTGTCGAAAATTTGGAGGTTTAAGGGTGCTTGAAGGTTTGGGGCGTTGGAAAAGAAGAAAGAAGAAAGAATTGCAAAAAAAAGCTGAAAAAAAACCTGATTGCGCGTGAAAATGGGGGCGTCCGGTGTAGCGAACACTAGCCGCGTCCGAGCTACACCGGATACCCCTGAGCTACGCCGGACGTGTTTAAAAACAATTTTTTTTCGAAATTCCTTCTTCATCCGGTGTAGCAACCCCCAAGTCGGGCGTAGGAACACCCGACTGCCTCTTTTACACCCGACTTCAAAATTTTCCATGGGTGTAACTCTCCCAGTCAGGTGTTCTAACACCCGACTTGGCCAAGTTACACCCGGAGGCACCCAAATTCCTTCAAAAACACAATAAAACATTAAAATTAACCCATAAGTCTAATATTTCTCATCTTTTTCGTCCCGGATCGACTCAACCACTCCGTAAAATACCTCCGAAAAATACCAAAGTCTAAAATTTAGCTCCGAATCCTAGAAAAAACCAAAAAGACATGGGTTGCCTCCCAAGAAGCGCCTTTGTTTAACGTCGTTGGCTCGACCAAAGTCAATCAAAATGGCAAAGGGCCGAATGTAAAACAATATTCACAAAATCACCAAATCAACAAGATAAAAACATCACAAAAGTTCAAGAAAGCCATATGGGCCGAATGTTACACAACCGAATGAGTTTGAAAATTAGATGATGAGATTTGTTTGGAAAGAGGCTACCTCCCTTGTAAATGGTGTCCCGGCTATGTAGTGCTTAAGGCGGTTACCATTTACCTTGAAAATCTCCTCTCCACTATTGATTTCAACCGCGCCATAAGGAAAGACACGGGTCACAATAAACGGTCCTGACCACTTAGATTTCAACTTTCCCGCAAACAATTTAAATTTTGAATTGAATAGGAGAACAAGGTCCCCTTCTTTAAACTCCCTCCGGATGATGGCCTTATCATGAAATCGCTTTGTCTTCTCCTTGTAGAGCCTAGAACTTTCATAGGCTTCTAACCGGAACTCTTCAAGCTCATTAATGTCGAGGAGCCTCTTCTCCCCCGCACTCTTCAAGTCAAAGTTTAATTGCCGAATGGCCCAATGGGCTCTATGTTCCATTTCTACCGGAAGATGGCACGACTTTCCATACACCAATCGGTACGGTGAAGCCCCGATCGTTGTTTTAAAAGCGGTGCGATAAGCCCACAATGCATCATGAAGCTTGATTGCCCAATCCTTCCTAGATCGGCTCACCGTTTTCTCTAAGATAACCTTGAGCTCTCGGTTAGAAATTTCGGCTTGACCATTGGCTTGGGGGTGATAGGTAAGGCTTCTCCTATGTTGCACCCCATGCTTCTTAAGAAGAGCATCTAAGGTCCGCTCCTTGAAGTGACTACCTCTATCACTTATCAAGATCCTCGGTACTCCAAACCTTGGGAAGATGATAGTTTGCAAGAGTTTAATGACGGACTTTGCATCACAAGTCTTGGTTGGAATTGCCTCCACCCACTTGCTTACATAATCCACCGCCACAAGGATATATTCATTCCCATAGGAGGATGGGAAAGGACCTTGGTAGTCTATGCCCCATACATCAAAGACTTCCACCTCAAGAATGAAGTTCATTGGCATCTCGTGCCTGCTTGTTATGTTATCACTTCTTTGACATTTGTCACAACCCTTCATATGTAAGGCCACATCATGAAACAATGTTGGCCAATAAAAACCGCATTGAAGGATTCTTGAAGCGGTCTTCCTTGCACTTCCATGCCCTCCACTTGGCATAGCATGACAATGGTTGATGATTGATTCGACTTCTTCATATGGTATACACCTCCGGATCATCCCATCGGCACATGACTTGTAGAGACATGGTTCTTCCCAAAAGAATTGCTTGATATCATGGAAGAACTTCTTCTTCTTGTGCGAGTCATAGTCATGTGGAATGATTCCCGAAACGAGGTAATTCACAAAGTCCGCATACCAAGGGGCTTCCACAAGTGCAAGTACAAATAATTGGTCATCGGAAAATGAATCATCGATTGGTATAGCTTCATCCAAGCTTCCATTCTCAAGACGAGAAAGATGATCCGCTACCAAGTTCTCCGTTCCCTTCTTGTCTTTAATTTCCATGTCGAATTCTTGAAGAAGTAGAATCCACCGGATTAACCTTGGTTTGGTATCTTTCTTCAACAACAAATGCTTGAGAGCCGAATGATCCGTGTGGACTATTACCTTAGAACCCACCAAATAAGAACGAAATTTGTTCATGGCAAATATGACCGCTAGAAGCTCTTTTTCGGTAGTGTTGTAGTTGGCTTGTGTATCATCCAAAGTTTTGCTTGCATAGTAAATGGCATGAAGCTTGTCATCCTTCTTTTGGCCAAGAACCGCACCTACCGCCACATCACTCGCATCACACATCAACTCGAACGGCTCACCCCAAATTGGTGGTTGCATAATTGGAGCGGAGACCAAGGCTTCCTTGAGCCTATTAAAAGCAAGCAAACACTCATTAGAGAAAACAAATGGAACATCCTTACCAAGCAAAAGTGTCAAAGGTCGGGCGATCAAGGAGAAATCCTTGATAAACCTCCGGTAAAACCCGGCATGACCCAAAAAACTACGAATACCCTTGACACTAGTGGGAGGGGGTAAAGTCTTAATGACCTCAATCTTGGCTTGATCAACTTCCAAGCCTTTACTTGACACAACATGACCTAAAACTACCCCGGATGTCACCATAAAGTGACATTTCTCCCAATTAAACACTAGACCGGTTTCTTGACACCTTTTCAAGACCTTTGACAAATTCGTTAGACACCCATCAAAAGATGTACCTACAACCGAGAAATCGTCCATAAACACTTCCATGATATCCTCCACATACTCCGAGAAAATAGCTAGCATGCATCTTTGAAATGTGGCCGGCGCATTGCATAGCCCAAAGGGCATGCGCCTATATGCAAATGTACCAAATGGACAAGTGAATGTGGTTTTTTCTTAGTCGTTAGGGTGGATTGGGATTTGGAAAAATCCGAAAATCCATCAAGATAGCAAAAATGAGAGTGTTGGGCAAGTCTCTCCAACATTTGATCAATAAAAGGAAAGGGGAAGTGGTCTTTCCTAGTTGCCTTATTGAGGCGCCTATAGTCGATACACATCCTCCACCCCGTTGTGACTCTTGTTGGGATCAACTCATTGTTCTCATTTGTCACTACCGTGACACCACCCTTCTTTGGTACAACATGAACCGGGCTAACCCATGCACTATCGGAAATTGGGTAAATTATGCTAGCATCATAAAGCTTCAACACCTCCTTTCTAACCACCTCCTTCATGGTGGGGTTAAGGCGGCGTTGAGGCTCTACGGATGATGAATCCTCATGCTCTAAATGGATGCGGTGAGTGCAAAAAGAGGGACTAATACCCTTGATATCATCAATGGTGTACCCAATGACATCCTTGTATTTTCTCACAACCACAAGCAATTTTTCGAGTTCAATGTCATTGAGTGCACTATTAACAATAATAGGGTAAGTGTCATTAGGACCAAGAAAAACATGTTTAAGAGTAGAAGGAAGAGGTTTCAACTCCACTTGAGGAGGCGTGGATCTCTCCTCTTCTTTACCATCCTTCCTCAAGCTATCAATCTTCTTCTTCGGCTCCTCCAAGGTAGTTGCCTCCATAGCTATGGCATACTCCCTATGTTCTTTGCAATCCCTCACTTTTCCTTCTAGGAACCCTTGTAAGCTAGTATCCCCTTCATTGGTTTTCTTGTCCACACAATCTTCAAGGACATCTACCATGTAGTATGCTTTTCCCTCCGAGGGCTCACTCATATCTTTATCCAAAGAAAACTCCACTTTTTCATCCCCAACTTGTAGAGATAGCTTCCCGTTTTTGACATCAGTGAGGGCACCTCCCGTGGTAAGGCATGGGCGCCCCAAAATGATGGGAACATTTGTGTCTTCGAGCATATCCATGACGTAAAAGTCACATGGGATGACTATCTTTCCAACTTTAAGTGGCACATCTTCCACAAGCCCCATTGGATATCTCACCGACCTATCCGCTAGTTGTAGAGAAACTCTTGTAGGAGAAAGCTCAAACCCCTTCAATTTCTTGAATATTTTAAGAGGCATGAGGCTAATGCTTGCCCCCAAATCGCATAAAGCTCTCTCAACTCGGACATCACCAATTAGGCATGGGATAGAAAAACTCCCGGGGTCCTCAAGCTTGGCGGGAGCTTCATTCATGAGTATGACACTACACTCTTTTGAAACATTCATCGTTTGAAAGGTGTTCAAGGAATTCTTGTTGGACACCAAATCTTTCAAGAATTTCCCATAAGTTGGGATTTCCTTAATGGCATCAAGAAATGGAATGGTGATGTTCACATCCTTCATCATGTCCAAGAACTTCCCATACTTTTGCTCAAGTTTTGCTCTTGCCAACCTTTGTGGAAATGGAATTTGTGGCACAAAAGGCTTTACAACACTTGGCCTTGGTTCTTCAACTACCTTCTTTGGCTCATCAATTACCATAGGTGTTTCCACCACTATCTCCACAAGGTCTTCCTCCGGCTCCTTGCTAGTCTCAACAATAACTTTCTCCGGTTGACCTTCATTACTCTTTCTCTTCTTCAACGGTACCCGGTCTTGCAATTCTCTACCGCTCCTCAAGTGAATAGAGTTCACGGTTTTCGGGTTTTCCTCGGTCTTTCCCGGAAATCTTCCGTTGGGACCTTGCATGTTACCCACTTGAGGCTTGCATTTGACTCCGCAATTGGTTGATTGATGTGGTTGTGTCCTCTTGTTTTTGGTTGGAATTTGTTATAAATTGGTTTTGATTGGTCATGAGTTGTTCCATCATTGATTCAAGGTTGGTTTTTGGTTGGGATTGTTGTTGTGGAAAAGATTGTTGGGTTTGTTGTTGAAATGGTTGTTGGAAGGATTGGTGGTTTTGTTGGGTGAATTGTTGGTTTGGTTGAAAAGGTTGGTTGGATGTTTGGAATGGTGGTCTTGAAGCAAAGGTCTTCTCTTGAAAACCGGGAAGTGCATTATTGAATGTTGGATTTGGTTTTTGAGCTTGAAAATTGGGATTTTGTTGTGGCTTTGATTGAAAATTTGGATTTTGAACATTGTGAGAATTGTAGGAAAAGTTTGGATGGTTCCTCAAACCCGGGTGGTATTGATTGTTATTGAAAGCTCTTTGTGCCGGAGTGGACTCCCACAAATCGTTCACTTGTTCCATCCCGCTTTCATCTCCTCCTATCAAGTGACACTCATTGGGAGAGTGCCCTTGATCTCCACAAAAATCACAATAATACACTTGTTGACGGCTCGAACACGAATTGTTTGAAGTGTGGCTTTGGCTCTTGTTGACACTTAGTAGAGCAACTTGTTGCTTCAATTCATCAATTAATCCCTTAACCTCAAGATTACTAGCCGTCTCAACACTTGACTTCCCTTTCTTCTTATGCCTATCATGACTCCAATGGAAAGTCCTAGAAGCCATTTCTTCAATCAATCCCTTAGCCGTTTTGTGGTCTATCTTGTCTAGTGCTCCTTTCCCGGAACCGGAATCAAGGTTCATCTTCATTTCATTGTTGAGTCCTTCATAGAAATTGTTTATGAGTTCGTCCTCTCCGATTCCGTGGTGTGGGCACAACCTTTGCAATGCCTTGTACCTCTCCCAAGCCTCATAAAGTGTCTCATCTTCTAGTTGTGTAAATCCTTGGAGCTCACTCATAATCCTTGCGGTTCTTTGTGGTGGAAAATACTTGTTGAGAAAGGCTTTAGAGACATCATCCCAAGTCCTTAACGACTCCAGTTCACAACTCTTAAGCCACTCCTTAGCACTTCCCCTCAAAGAGTGCGGAAAGAGCCTTAAGCGAAGAGCATCATCACTCACACCATTGGCTTTATACATCTCACAACTATCAAGAAAGTCGTTTATGTGCTCGTTAGGGTTTTCGGTGGCTCCTCCACCAAATTGGTTTCCTTGTACTAGTTGTAACAAAGTTGCTTTCAACTCAAAGTTGTTAGCTTGGATTGGAGGCTTAACTATGCTCGGGTTTACAACCGTCTTTGGGGCCAACCGGTTGTTTTGGTAAAATTTCTACCGGGTCAATTGATCGTGTTATGAGTCAAAGTGCCAACCAATATGAGGGTTTATGTAAAAGATAAATGCAAAAACAAAAATGAACAAAGAATAACACGTAAAATTTTTGGTGACGCGGAAAAACCCGTTTAGGGAAACAACCGCGGGGGGAACGGAATCCCACCAATATTTTTACTATGATCGAAGGTTTTTCACTGTAGGGACGGATTACAAGTATTTTGCTAGAGAAGTAGGGTTTTACAACGTATGAAAAAATTCGATTATAAGAAGTGCCCTAGCCTTTCCTTTTATAGCCGCGGATTTAAGCTTAACCAACTTCTGCTCTGGCCCTGGAATGTAGGAGTGGATATCGGGGAATATTCCTTTAGGGTTTTGACCCATCCTCCTATTCCAACAACTCTTTTTCTGCGCCTGATCTGTATTTGGTCTGCGTCTGATGTGCCTCTGATCTGCTTCTGGCGTTGGGCTGCGTATTTATTCATCACTGGGCCCAGTAGTGAGATTTAAATTTTTGGGCTAAACAATTTCCCCCAAATTTCAGCCTAACCTTGGCTTTTAATTGGGCTGGAATTTCCTTTCGTGCCTTTGAATACGCTTCTGAGTTAATGGAGGTAGTTGGGGTTTCGGCAACTGTTCACAGCCGCTCTTTTGTCCCATCTGCCCCACTTGCCCCATCACTTCTTTAACTGCCTTGTCCCCCATTATTTACTCTCTTTAACCCTTCAGTTTTGCCTTTTGAAATTTAACTTTCAAATTTAACCCACGTGATTCCCCTATAAATACCCCCTTTAACCGTGTACTTTATTTTACTTCTTTCAAAAAATGTACCTTCTTTCTTGCTTTCTCTTGCTTTCTTGCCTTTCTTACCTTTCTTTTTTCATCTGTTGCGAAATTCTTTTACCGCTTTCGTCTTTTTACCATGTCTGCTCCTGAATCCTCTTCTGCTACTCCTGTTGCTACTCCTGCCCCTGCTGGATCTTGTGGGTCTGTTCCTGCTTCTGAGGAGTATTCTGGCCCTTTCCCTTCACAAGGTCTACTCGCTGCGAAGCACTTGTGTGACTCTACCTTCAATGAGTCCCACGCGTTTCTCATCAAGGTTCGGTTCGGGTTTCCGGATGAGGTTGTCTACCACTTCCCCCGTGCCGGCGAGAAAGCCGACTTTGAGAGGGAGGGGTGGACTTGCTTCTACGAGTACCCCTTCCGTTTGGGTCTCAGATTTCCTTTCCCTGATTTAATTGTTGATTTCCTGAAGTTAACCAAACTGGCCATGTGTCAGATTGCTCCGCATGCATGGAGGATCTTGCTCAGCATTTGCGCCCTGAACCGTGAACGAGGGCTGAACATCGGTTTAGCCGACTTGGGGCAGTGGTTCGCCCCTCGTTCTCTGGGCCATTTTCAGTGCACCATTCGTGGTCATGATAATATGCCTTCTGCTATTGTTTTTTCCACCACTCCTGATGATAGTAAGTGGTTCAATCGTTTTATTTTTGTCAAGATCGACACTCTTCCTTCCTCCCCAGACTATATCTTTGCCAACTGGCAGCCTGTGGAAGGTACTACCTCTGCTCTGGTGTTGGTTTTGCCAGATTGCTTCGCTGTTGGTTTCATGCTGATGGTTTTTATTGGCTTCTGCAGGGCATAGTTTGGCTAAGTTCCCAGATGCTGTGGATCCCCCTACTTCGAAGGCCAAGCTCCTGGACCTTCCTGCCGAGGAGAGAACTTTCTCCAGGCTGGTCCGGGATTCTGCTGTTCTGGCGGTAAAGAAGGAAGGTACGGTGTTTTGATATGGCTGTTTTTTCTGGGTAGGTTATGTTTGGTTTTATACTGACTTTTGTCTTTCCAGGCAAGCCCAGAGTTGATATAAGTAGGGTGATGCAGCTGCGTAGGAAGAGGTTGGCTCCTGGGGATGCTGGATCCTCGAAGAAAAAGAAAGTGGATGCTGTTGAGGGGAGCTCTGCTGGAGCCGGGTCCCAGGCTGCCCCAATTGAAGTTGATACCGTTGATCTGGTTCAGGAGTCTGTTCCTGAGGTTCCCTTCGTTGATCCGTCTCCTCTGGTGGTCCTTCCCTCCATTCCTACTCCTGGCTTTAAGCCTGTTTTGGAGCAGCTACCTCGAACACTCTCTGGAGAATCTTCCTCTCCTTCTCTGCAGCTGGAGTTTCCAGGAGACTTTGGAGGTTCCCAGACCAAGCTCTGGCCTACTCTGAACTCCCTATTGTTCCCTGCCTCTGCCTCTATTCTAAAAAAGCGTCCCTTCCGGGACTTGCCCAAGCGTGTTGCTGAGGTCTCCTTTGAGGTAGATTTCTCTTTTTTTTTTTTTTTTTTACTTGACTTGGCGTGCTTCTAGGCTCTGGAGCTGGCGTTGTGCACTAAGCAGCAGAGCGAGGAGTTGCTGACGGATCTCCAGCGCAAGAAGGTGGCTCATGACGCTGCTCTGGAGAGGATGGAGGAGATGAAGGCGAAGCTCAGCTCTGAGGAGGTCTTGAGGGGGAATCTGCGACAGGCGGTTGATCGTTTTCGTCGGGAGGTGATTGCTGGCCAGGAGAAACTTAAGGCCCAGGAAGAGAAGCTCAAGGCTCAGGAGGAGGAGCTCAGGACCCTGGAGGGATCGTCCCAGGACCAGTTAGCCGCAGCTCAGTCTAAACTGGAGCGGGCTTTAACCTCGGAGGCTGATCTGGTCCTGAAGGTGGAGGCTCTGGAGCATAAAAAGGCTGGCTTGCAGAGAGCATTAATTGAGGCTGTTGCCTACACCACTGCTGAGACCCGGGTGAAGTGTGTTCGGGAGTTCCAGGAGGGTAGCCATACTACTTGGGACTTGGCAGTTTTGGAGAAGGCCTTTGCTTCTGACTTTCCTGATGGTTTAAACATGGATCTGATTTCTGATGATGATGAGGAAGAAGGTGAGGTAGGGTTCCAGGATGCTGGAGAGGAAGTGACCTCTGATCCTACCAATGCCGATGCTGCTGCTCCTACTCCTGATGAGTAGGTTTTTCAAAGAATTTGTCTGTTGGGCCCTGATATGGGCGTTAATATTTTCTTTTGAACTTCGGATGCCCCTGTGTGGGCTTAACTTTGTAACTTTTTGCTGCTGGTCCGGGTGGACCAGTAAAAACAATCCTGCCACTGGTCCTGGTGGATCAGTGGAAATATTTTCGTTTTGAGCTGCCTTGAGCAGCTTTTAATCGTATGTCCCCGTTGTATGGGGCTTTGTCTAATCTGTTGGTTTTTCTGCCATTGTTCTGGCGTTTTTCTTTTGTACATGCATGTTTCGTTTGTGTTTTGGCCATCGCTGCTTTGGTGTGCTGGCCTGGTGTTTTGTATACCCATCCCTATACTGGGGTGCCAGGCTTAACTTAGGTTCTCCTGTGATCAGTGCAGATTTCCTCTTTAGGTCAGTCTACTAGGATAGGTAAATTCTGGTCCAGAAAATAAATGATGAAAATTTTTCCTTTTAAAAGACTTAAAAGTTGAAAATGTACTAAGGTTTGAAATTACAAGACTTATGCTTACTAAACTTTTTTTTTTTTTTTAAAAAAAATATAAAGGCAAGATATCATTCTAAACATAGGTTTATAACACATATAAAGGTAAAACAAAATTTTAAGCTGAACCAGAGTAAACTTTATACAGAGTAGAACCTGATTCTAAGGGAGCTGCTCTGGTCTGGTGGATGCACCTTTAGATGATATACTTTTTTAAGTGAAGTATATTCCATGATCTGGGTATCATTTCCCCTTCCATTGTCATTAGCCTGTAGGCCCCATTACCAACTATGCTTTCAACCTGGTATGGGCCCTCCCAGTTATAAGCGAACTTTCCGGCTTGTCTATTTTTGGTGTTCTGGAACACCTTTCTCAGGACCAGATCCCCTACTTGCAGGGTTCTGATCCTGACATTCTTGTTGTAGCTCCGAGCCACCATCTGTTTGTATGAAGCCATCCTGACATAGGCACTGGTCCTGAGTTCATCAACAGTGTCCAGGCTGCTTTTCATTTCTACTTGGTTCTGGTCCTCAGTTATACTCCCGTATCTGTGGGTTGGGATTTTGACTTCAGAAGGGATCACAGCTTCTGCTCCGAAAACGAGGCTAAAGGGGGTCTGACCTGTTGCTACTTTTGGAGTAGTTCTGTCAGCCCACAGGACCAGAGGAAGCTCCTCTGCCCATTTCTCTCCCATCTCTTGTAGTTTCTTTTTCATATTTTCGATAATGATCTTATTACTGGACTCAGCTTGTCCGTTGGACTGAGGATTTCTGGGAGTAGACTTTTGGAGTGATACATTCCACCCAGCACAGAATGCCTCGGTTTTCTTCCCAATGAATTGGGAACCATTGTCACATATTATTTCTGAAGGAATGCCAAATCTGGTGAATATATTACGCTTGATAAAAGAAATGACCTGTGCCTCGGTGGTCTGGGTGAATGACTCTACTTCGATCCATTTAGAGAAGTAGTCAGTCATTGCCAACATGTACAACTTGTTTCCTGGTGCTCTGGGGAGAGGTCCCACAATATCCATTCCCCACTTCATAAAGGGCCATGGGGATATGACCGGGTGCAGGGGTTCTGCTGGTTGGTGGTTGACAGGTGCATGCCTTTGACAGGCGTCACACTTCCTTGCGTATTCCTTTGCGTCTTTGCGCATTGTGGGCCAGAAGTACCCCATTCTGAGAGCTCTGTTGGACAGGCTTCTTCCCCCTGCATGATTTCCACAGTCGCCACTGTGGAGGTCATGCAAGACTGTCTGTGCCTCGGTCTGGTCCAGGCATCGCAGATATGGCCCTGCTAATGACTTTCGGAACAGGATTCCATCAATCAGTAGGAACCTGGAAGCCTTCATCCTGAAGCTGCGTGCCTCTTTCTTACTGCTGGGTTGGATATCATGCTGCAACCAGTCCAGGTATGGCTTTCGCCAGTCTTGTTCTGGCTCCTGGTCTGGGTTGCTGCTGCAGATAGGTAGCTCCACCTGGTCGGAATCTGGTCCAGGAATGGCTGGTTTGAGGACATGGGTGAATGGAATACTGGCTACGTCGGCTGGTTTGAAGGTTGAGCCTAGAGTTGCCAGTGCATCTGCCTCTGCGTTCTGCTCTCTGGGTACTTGCTGGATGCAGAATTCCACGAATCTGCCGATTAACTCCTTTGCTTTGCACAAGTATGCTGCCATTGTGGGGTCTCTTGCTTCGTATGTCCCATTGACATGATTCACAATTAGTTGTGAATCACTATATACATTAATATGGTTGATTCCCATGTCCAAGGCTAGTTGCAGTCCCAGGACTAGGGCTTCATACTCAGCCACATTATTTGTGGTCTTGAACTCACATCGGACTGCTTGGGTGATTAGATCCCCTTCTGGTGATCGGAGGATCAACCCAACTCCAGACCCTCTGGTGTTTGAAGCTCCATCTACTCGCAACTCCCAGGTGCCTGGTTTGGCACCCTGGTGTAGGTGCAGGATTTCCTGCTCTGCTTGGGTCTGGAGTGCTGGGCTGAAATCAGAGACGAAATCTGCGAGGGCTTGTGACTTTATGGCTGTGCGTGGTTCAAACTGGAGGTCGTACCCACTGAGGTGCACTGACCACTTAGCCATTCGTCCTGATAATTCTGGCTTTCTCATAACCGTCTTGAGTGGGTGATTGGTAACCACTGAGATGGTATGAGATTCGAAGTATGGACGCAGCTTATAGGATGCTGTGACCAATGCCAATACTAGTTTCTCCAGTGAGGTATACCTTGCTTCTGCTGGCAGTAATGACTTGCTGACGTAGTACACCGGGTGCTGAGCTCCTTCGTGCTGTCGGACCAGAACTGCGCTTACTGCTGCTTCGGTTACTGAGAGGTACAGGAGCAGGACCTCCCCCTGCTCTGGCTTGGATAGCAGGGGTGGGCTGCTCAGGTACTGCTTTAGTTCCTGGAATGCTTTTTCGTGCTCTGGTGTCCAATCAAACTTCTGGCTTTTTCTAAGAATATCATAGAATAATCTGCACCGGTCTGAGGATCTGGAGATAAACCTGCTCAGGGCTGCTACTCTTCCCGTCAGACGCTGCACATCTTTTGGCTTCTGGGGTGATTCCAGCTGCAGAACTGCTTTGATCTGTTCTGTGCTGGCTTCTATCCCCCTCTGTGTTACCATATACCCCAGGAATTTCCCACTAGAAACTCCGAAGGTACACTTAGCTGGATTTAACTTCATTTTGTACTTCCGGAGGGTGTTGAATGTTTCCTCCAGGTGTTGAGTGTGGTCTGTTGATTGCTTGGATTTGACCACCATATCATCTATGTAGACTTCCATATTACGTCCTATTTGGTCTTTGAACATCATATTGACGAGCCGCTGGTATGTAGAACCAGCATTCTTAAGGCCGAAGGGCATTACGTTGTAGCAGTAGATGCCTCTTTCGGACCTGAATGCTGTCTTTTCCTGGTCTGCGGGGTCCATTTTGATCTGGTTATACCCGCTCCAGGCATCTAGGAAAGTCAACATTTCGTGGCCTGCAGTGGCGTCTACCATGGCGTCTATGTGTGGCAAGGGGAATGGGTCCTTGGGGCAGGCTTTATTCAGGTCTGTGAAATCCACGCAGACCCTCCACTTGCCATTCTTTTTCGGTACCACCACTACATTAGATAGCCACTCCGGATACCTGACTTCCCTGATCTTTCCTGCCTCCAGAAGGTTGTCCACCTCCTGGTTTATGATCTGATGTCTTTCTGCTGCGAACTTCCTGCGCCTCTGCTGCACTGGTCTGAATCCTGGATCTATGCTGAGCTTGTACGTTATGATTTCTGGGTTTATGCCAATCATGTCCTTGTGGGACCAGGCAAAGCAGTCCATGTTCTTTCGGAGCAGCTGGAGGAGCTGGCGGCGCAGATCTCCAGAGCACTCTGAGCCCACGAACACGGTCCTTTCTAGGTGCTGCTCATCCAGGTGGACCTCATCGATTTCCGCCTGCTGGGGCTCGATGTATTCCTCCTGGACGTGCAGTTGCTGTAGTTGCTATGCTCTGGCAGCTGGTGGTTTGGTGGTCCTTTTGAGGGCTACTTTGTAACAATCCCTGGCCTCCTCCTGGTCTCCCCGTATCTCCTGAACTCCCCACGGGGTAGGAAACTTCAGGCACTGGTGATACGTTGACGGGATTGCTCGCATTTCGTGGATCCAGGGCCTGCCAAGAATAACATTGTAAGTAGATGGACCATCAATAACTAAGTATTTTACTTGTTTGTTCAGCCCTCCGGCGTAGGTGGGGATGGTGATCTCCCCCAGGGTATGCGCCGTTTCCCCGCTGAATCCGACCAGGGGAATAGCTTTCTTTGTCAGGTCCTTCTCGTCAAATCCCATGCTCTTTAGTGCTTCCAGCATTAGCAGGTTGACGGAGCTGCCTGTGTCTATCATGACCTTCCTGACCTCACAATTTCCAATGTTCAATGTGATAATCAGGGCATCATGATGCTGCTCTGGTACAGCTTCTGCGTCTGTTTCGTCAAAGGTCACTGTTGGGAGGTACTGCCTTGCTATTCTGCATGATGACTCTGGCTTGTCTCCCTTTGCTGCAGTTACACGTCTTTTGGCGGCTGAGTAGGTGAGCCCACACAGCTCTGATCCTCCAGTAATGACATTGACAATTCTATTGCAGGGAGGAGCTGGTGAAGGCTGCACCTGGCTGGCTGTGTTGACTCTGGTGGACTTCTCTGGGAGCAGACGGTCCAAGTTGCCTCGGTCATACTGGAATCGGACCTCCTTTCTGAGGGTATAACATTCGTCCGTGGTATGACCTATGTCATCATGGAATTCACATTTTTTACTAGCATCACGGCGGTCGTTGAGCCGCTCCTCTCTTTTCTTTGGCCATCTGACTCCTTTGAGCTCTTTCAAGGCCTTTAGCAAGCCAGCCATTCCAGTGGTAAAACCATACTCGCTGACCTTCGGAGGTGGATCTGCATCGCTTTTCCCACCGGTGCTCTCGGATACTTTGCTCACTGGCTTGCTGTAGGGCTTTGATCTTTCGTTCCTTTTTTCTACTGGTGCTTTCCTAGACACAGGTTCTGCGTCGTAGGTACTTCTTCTGGAAGCAGCGTCTTCTTCCAGCCTCATGGCTGCAACTGCCTGGGCCTGTACATCAGCAAAGGCAGTGCATGGGTGCATTGTCAATTGCTTGTACAGGTCTGAATCGTGATGTAACCCCCTACGGAAGGCTTCAATGGCAGTGGGTACATCACAATGCGGGATGGCGACCTTTTCCTTGTTGAACCTGGTGAGGTAATCCCGAGTGGTTTCCTCGAATCCTTGGACAATTCTGTATAGATCGCTGGTCTGCTTCTCTGGTTTCATGCTGCTAGCAAACTGCTGATTAAAGGCATTAACCAGATCTGCAAAGGAGGAGATGCTGCGATTGGGCAATCCCACAAACCAGTGCAGGGCTGCTCCGGATAGGGTTGACCCAAATCCTTTGCACATGCAAGCCTCCTTAAGTGCTCCGGTTGCGGTTACCACCATCATTTTCTGCTTATACTGATTTATGTGGTCCAGGGGGTCGGCCGTACCATCATATAGTGTCATGGTTGGTGGCACAAACCCCTTGGGTACATTGATCAGGGCAATGTTGTCGATGAATGGTGAATCTGCATAGCTGTCCTGGGAAGCTTTCTCCATTGGCCTTGGCATACCAGGTATCTTGGTGATCATGTCTTTCAACTCCTGGTAGCGCTGGTCTGAGAGACTGCCTGCTCCAGGGAATGGATTGACTGGCGGAGGGAAGAAGCCTGAGGGGGCTCCTCCCCAGGGCCCTGAGGTCGGATTGATTGGCGGAGGGAAGAAGCCTGGAGGGGCTCCTCCCCAAGGTCCTACGGCTGGTTGATTGGCTGCCACGGATGAACTGAAGCCTGGTCCTGGATGCCAACCAACTGCTGACTGTGCTGGTGCTCCTCCCTGCCATCCTCCGGTACTGGACTGGTTCACAGGCGCTGCTCCCACGGAGATCTCTGGCGTTCGTCCGATGGTGGGTTGTGGAGGGGTACCTGAAAAAATCAAAGGATCAGTCCCAGGAGGAAAACAAGGTGTGGGATTACCTGCAGGCTGAACTGGTCTGGACTGCGGTGCTCCAAACGCAGATGAGTCCAGATCCAGTATCTCTGGGCCACCGCTCGGGGTGGTGACATCTAGATCCAGCCTGGTGACGATCTCCTGGGGAATTGGCC
Source organism: Silene conica (assembly GCA_029255685.2). NCBI lineage: Eukaryota > Viridiplantae > Streptophyta > Magnoliopsida > Caryophyllales > Caryophyllaceae > Silene > Silene conica. The sequence goes on from CM055312.2 coordinate 65,045,454, forward strand.
GGTTCAACCCTGCTCTCCCGAAAGGGTTGAAGGTCTGCCCAGGTCCTGGCTGCAACATTCTGAACGGCTGCTCTGGACGTGTGACTGCAGCGATCTGCTCTCTCAGGTTCAGGTTGTCCTTCTTAAGTCCTTTTATGGCTTCCTGCAGAGCACTCATTCCCTGGACCACCATCTGCATTGGATCTGTTCGGGGAACCTGCGGCGGCTGGCCTGCTCCGGGTATCTGGGCTTCTCCACTCCTGCTGGGGCTGCTCTCTCTGCTCTGCCTTGGGGAAGTAGACACAGGGGGTGATCTGGGAACCTGAGGAGGTTTGCTGGATGGGACCACAACCCTTGGGGTTGTGGTCTGACTTACGACTAGGGGTGGTCCTGTGAGACCAACGGGCACAGTAGAGCTGGTCTCACTGGACTGGGCTGGCATGCTCTGAGAACTGGAAGGGTTGGCTTTGGTCCCAGACATGCTTGTTGTGGTGAGATAACGATTTTAAATATTGGAATGCGCACTATGCCCCACGGTGGGCGCCAAATTGTTTTGGTAAAATTTCTACCGGGTCAATTGATCGTGTTATGAGTCAAAGTGCCAACCAATATGAGGGTTTATGTAAAAGATAAATGCAAAAACAAAAATGAACAAAGAATAACACGTAAAATTTTTGGTGACGCGGAAAAACCCGTTTAGGGAAACAACCGCGGGGGGAACGGAATCCCACCAATATTTTTACTATGATCGAAGGTTTTTTACTGTAGGGACGGATTACAAGTATTTTGCTAGAGAAGTAGGGTTTTACAACGTATGAAAAAATTCGATTATAAGAAGTGCCCTAGCCTTTCCTTTTATAGCCGCGGATTTAAGCTTAACCAACTTCTGCTCTGGCCCTGGAATGTAGGAGTGGATATCGGGGAATATTCCTTTAGGGTTTTGACCCATCCTCCTATTCCAACAGCTCTTTTTCTGCGCCTGATCTATATTTGGTCTGCGTCTGATGTGCCTCTGATCTGCTTCTGGCGTTGGGCTGCGTATTTATTCATCACTGGGCCCAGTAGTGAGATGTAAATTTTTGGGCTAAACACCGGTCTCTCATGGCGACGGGTTCGGGTTCTACCATTGTATCTTCCTCGGGAATGTGGAAAGGATTCTCGAAAGGTGAAGGTTGAGAACTCTCTCCGAATGAAGTTACTTCCTCAATTGGGACTTCAATCAATCCCCTTCTTCTCAAGGTGTTTAGTCTTCTTGCCGTAGCTTCGATCTCCTTCTCTATCGGATATAGAGGCGGTAAACGACGTGATCGTCTGCTCATACAAGAAACCTACACACTCGATTCAAAGGATTAGTAACAAAAAGTGACTTAGGCTAAACTAAGATTAAACAAAAAGATATCAATCTGTTACTCCCCGGCAACGGCGCCAAAAACTTGATAACTTTAAAGATAGCCTCGCAAGTGCACGATAAATCGTAGCAAATAATCGAGGGTCGGTCCACATGGAGTAGTTGTTGAGTACCTATTGTTCTACCTTTATGCTTAGCTAAGTCGAGTAAATATTGAGTTTGATTGAGATTAAGGAACTAAAACTAATGACTAAAAGTAAACAAAAGGAAGGAAAACAAACTAGGTTAAGATTAAAACGATTTACTCAAATTAAGAAGGGACTAGGAGGTGATTCGACCATTTCACATGTGACTTCCCTTAATGGATACTTGTTCGGTTGTTTTAGGTAACGGGGTTGAGAGGTGACTCCTCTAATTCGTATCAAGACTCCCTCTCGGGCTCACTAGGTATCACTAGAATTGCCTCCCCATACCCCTCTCGGGTTCATGAGTTGGACTACTCCGGGTTCTAGGATTAAGACGACTAAGGTTGGCCAAACCCCAACCCCCTCTTTCCTAGGCCAAAGGATCAAAACAAGTCAAATCCCGGTCTTCCCACTTCCTCTCTCAAGGACCGCTTTCTAACCGAATATCAAGGGTACCCAACCCAAATTCCCCCTCTCGGGTTCAATCTAGGTCGATAACTAGCCTAACTAGGGTGGTCAACTTCTAACCTAATCAATTCTCATTGATGGTCAAGGGTTAAAAGGTCTCCCGATTCAAAAACCCCAAGTCAAACATTAAACATGTCAAACCCCTTGATAAACCTCAACTCCTTCACCTTTTACAACCTAACACAACACCCATTTTAAGAATTCAACATGCTTTAAGGTCAAATCACCCCATAGAAGAGGGTCTACTCACTAATCATGTTTAGGGTTTCGAGACTAATAAATAAATGCGATCTAATGATGACAAACATGTTTTTGATGATTATGGATGCGAAAAACATACGATCAAGCAACAATAACTAAGTTATAAGAACAAACTAGCAAAAGAAGATGTGATATGAGAAGAACAAAAGATGAATTAAAACAACTAAATAGCTTGAAAGAAAGATTAAAGGTAAGATTAAAATACCAAAATGACGAGAACAAGGTTGATTCGGAAATGGATGAACAATTTCCTCAAGAAACCCAAACCCTAGAAACTTGCTTCCTCAATACTCCTAAAAATCCTAAGGTAAAATGAAAGAGAAATTCTAAGCTTCAATTGTGTTGTGTGTTTACAAAATTCTGAAAAAGAGGTATATATACAAAAGGCTAAAGTGGGGTTGAAAGCCCACTTAAAAAAAGCGAAATAAACCAAAAATGGGGCCCATCCGGTGTAGCGAACACCGGGCGCCCTTTAGCTACGCCGGATGGGAGGGAGTTACACCCGACTTCTCTTTTTTGCCTTTTTCTTCATTCTTCTTGGGTGTAACTTGGGCAGTCGGGTGTTGTAACACCCGACTGCCTGAGTTACGCCTGACTTTGATTTTTTGGTGGGTGTAGGAACACCCCCACTGCCCGAGTTACGCCCGACTTTGAGCTATATACACCCATAAAGGTTTGAAGAACGGTTTCTCGACTTGTAGGCTTCTCGACACTCCCGCTAAGACCCCGAAACACCCATTACAACGCAACATTGCTACAAAAACATAGAATTCGCATGAAAATAGCATGTAACGTAATTAAAGGCTAAAAAGGGTATGAAGACGGGAGAAACGGTATGAAAACTAGACAAAGTAGAGGGAAATAGCAATGAGAAAGAGGTCGATATCGTAGTTATCAGATGACGTGGCACTCGACGTGGACGGTGGTTTGTGGATGATGTCACGGTGGTAATGATGATCGGTGATGATGATGATGATCGTTGATGACGTAGTGATGCACAACAACCAATACTTGAAAGATTTGTGGGATGATGTAATGAATGATTTATGTATGTTGAAGGATAGGATAATTGATCAAGCTCACACAGATACCCTCTCAATTATTTTGAAGCTCACACAGATACTTCGGGGTTAAAGCTCACACAGATACTTTAGGATTTTTTTGTAAGTTAAACTTAACAAGAAAATTTGTTTATAATTTGATTAAAGATTAGATGATTAAAACAATACCTAAGGATGTCTTTATATAGTAAGGTCATCCGTCACAATCCGACTCAAACTAGGAAACAACCAAGAAACCCACATGACTCAAATCACACGGCCAACTCGTGTGATCCTTCCCAAATTAGGGTTTCCTAATTCTAACCCTATGGATTAAAATAATCCTTATTTAAATCTAAAAGATAAGATAATAAATAAAAAGATTAAGTTGTAACAAACTCCTAACAACTTAATAACTAACTTAACCAACCATAACTAACTTTTGTAACTAACTTGTAACAACCTCAACAACCCTTGTTGTAACAAACTAATAACAAACTTAACTAACTAATTAAATTAAAACAAGATAATAAAAACACAACCCTAATAATATTATTACTTCAAGTCGAGTGGTCCCACACGCCGTGCTTGGGCACGAATCCCAAGATCACTACCCAAAGTCTTCTTTTGTTCCTTTAACACGTCTTCCCAAGCTAACTTGAAAATCCGTATTGAACCCAAATCAAATATTTTCAACCTTTCTTTGGGTCGTGTGTCACGACCTCGAATCCAAACTAATGCTCCTGCATCATACTCTCTCAGTTTTTGAGAATTTGACCTCAAATTAAGATCACGTAACTCTCGAGTAGACTTAGATATGCTTGGTCTTGATTTGATGAGTAGATGGTTTTCTTGATTCACCAAACCCATGCTCCTAGAGTCCTTATGAACCATGGACTCCTTACCCTCGGCCCTAGCAACTTCACGGCCTCCAACCTCCGCCAAGCTCACGGTTGTCGCACCCTCAAGACCTCCGTGCTTCTCCTTACTCGGCAACCCCTCACAACCTCCATCTCCTCCATGAATCTCTCCCAAACCAACACCATGCTCCCCAAACCCCTCGCCCTCTTTGCTTGGTGACCCCTCTCCTAACTCCATGAATAAGCTCTTCTTTGAATTAGGTGGCTTAGGTTTTACTCTTGTTAATGGTTGGAGATGATAAGTGGAACCTCCTTTAGTAACGCTATACACATTCGTCCTACCATCATGTACAACGTTCATATCATATTGCCATGGTCTCCCAAGTAGTATGTGACATGCGTTCATGGGTACGACATCACACCATAACTTATCCTCATATGGCCCTCTATTAAATGCAATTAAGGCTTGTTTTTCCACTCGTACTCCTTGGTTCCCATCTAACCATTGTAACTTGTACGGTTTCTCCCGAGCCCTAATACTTAGTTCCAACTCCGAGACTAAGGTTTTAGATACGACATTAGTGCAAGACCCGCTATCAATAATCAAGTCGCACTTTTTCCCCTCAACCTTGCAACGAGTATGGAAAACATTATTCCTTTGTTCCTCCCCATCCGTCGTGGTCTCTACGTGCAAGGCACGCACTACGAGGCAATCTCCCTCATCCTTACTTTCGGCCACTACAGTTTCTCCTTCTCTCTTTTCCTCCTCAATTTTCTCCTCCTCAATTAATTCAGGTACAACAAAGTTTGGAACCATACCTTGAAGTTCTTGAATCGATAAGGTTCTCTTTTGAGGGCAATCTGTAGCAATGTGTCCATAGCCTTGACACTTATAACATCTTCTAATGTACTCCCTCTAGGATCAGGAATACTTGGTTTGAATGTACTCTTGGCCTTTTCGGCCACTTCTTCCTTAGATGCCTCTTTCGATTTTGGCGTGGCACTTGGAGTATATGATGATGAGCCCTCTCCGACTCTTGTGCTTCTATAAGAATTTGTCTTTCTTGCCTTGTCATGTCTTTCAAACTTTAAGACAATCCTGCACACATCATAATAATCCTCATAATTTTGTATCTCAACCCTTGAAGTTAGGGTTGGTGATAAACCACGAATGAACCTCGCAACTTTTAACTCCTCTCTCTCGTCTAGGTCCATAAAATAGTCATCTTTTCAAACTCCCTAATATATTCTGAGACGGTCATATTATCTTGAGTTAAAGAATGGAGTTTCAAGTAGTTTTCTTGATTATAATATTTTGGCAAGAATTTCTTCATCATGTGTTTCTTTAATTTTGCCCAAGATTTAATTTTCTCCTTGCGTTGCTTCTTCCTTTGCTTCACAAGATTTTCGTACCATAACGAAGCATACTTTATAAGTTTCAAGATAGCAACCTTAAACTGTTTCCCACTACCACAGAAAGCCTTAAGGACATCGGTCAATGCACATCGGTTTTTTAAAAAACCGATGTAATAAATAATGCACAACGGTTTTTTCAAAAATCCGATGTCCTTATAGAGTTATTTACATAGGTTGTTTTTACAACCCATGTCCATGACTTGATGATTTTAATGGACATCGGATTTTTGAAAAACCCATGTCCATTGCGTGCTTATTTACATCGAATTTCTGACTAAACCCATGTCCATTGCATTTAATTTTTTTATTAAAACCCCCAGCCCCTACTCCCTCACCCTATAATAATAAACACAAATAAAACCCTCCATATTCTAAAGAAACCCCTCTTTCGATCAACCCTAATTTCTTCACAATCACAAACCATCCTCAATAAATATTCTAATGTTGTTGATAGTACGGTTGGTGGTGTTATTTATGATAAAAAGAAAAATGAAGACTCGTTTGATGAAATTCCGCGATTTCTAGGGTTTCTTACGTTCGCCATTGTTGCAGGATGCAGTTGTTGAATTATCGGAGCACGGCGTCGTTTTAATCGTTGAGGAGACCGGTTGTCTTCAAGCAAAAGTCTATCTTCAAAAGGAGGTACATCAATCGATTGCAATAATTGCAACATTTGTTATTAATTAATTAATTTTAGTTCAATTGATTTAGGTTTGTTTATTTGCTTGAATTACTGAATGAATGAATGAATGAGTGAATGAATTTGGTGCAGTTGTTTGTGAACTACGACTTTACTGCAGATGCAAGGCCATGTTTTGGTGTGAGCTTAGGTCTTTTGGTTGATTGTCTCAACACATTTTCGGTCCCGGACATTCGAGTATCATTGAACTTCGGTATCCTGGTCCGGATATGTAGTTACTACTCAAGTAATTGTCCTTTGACTTATGTTTTTTTGCGAGTTTTTGTGCTTGTTCCGGTATGCTGTTATTGGTAGGTAGATAATGACCATAATGTTTTTAGAAGAAAACCCCTTCTTTTGAGAAACCAAACTATATACCTACTGTCAAACTTACTTAATAAAATCACATAAAATCTCAGTCATTTTTGTTTGCTACATAAGGCATAGACATACTATCCATAAATTGTTTGAAAACCCTACAAAAACTGGAAATTAACTGTTTATTCTCTCATTATCAGTGTGTCAATGTCGTTCCTGTCGGTGGAGAAGTTGGTTGTATGATAAGTGAAGGACCATGGATTTTTATTGGCTTGCCAAATTTGGTCAAGGTGAGGTTTGGCGGTTGGCATTTAAGACTCGTTTTAACTTTTATTTACCTTTTCTAGAAGGAGGAATGTTGACTAGTGCTACTTGATCTCTATGTGCAGCCTTGGAACATTGATACTGTCACTGAAATGAGTCTCAGTGGACCTGTTGGACAAGTTTATTCCCTGGTAATGGGGAATGCTTTGCTCTTTGCCGGTACCCAGGTGACTATCTTTGCCTGGAAGCTCTTTTCAAATTATTAAGTAATAGTTTGGGTTGGTCTTTCTTTGGTATCAAACCTTAAAACGAGGATTATTGTTGTCTTACTATCAGACTATCAGAGGTTATATTATTCTACCGCGTAGAATGATTGCTGCATCCAATATAACATTCACCCTAGTCAATCATAAGACTGGAATGTACTCCAACATTCATTGTAGTTAACTGTGTTATGTCTATGTGATTGTGGTTTAAATATATATGTGATTGTGGTTGAAATCAGGTTATACGTTCACCAGTTACTATGAAATAAACCAACATCTCGTCAATATTATTCTATTTATTATCAGTGTATGTGTCCTTCCTTGATGGATGCTTTCGTTCTGTGCGTTTCGGGCTGGATGAAGCTGACGGGTAAGCAAATTAATCAAGCTTTAAACTTGTTTGAATATTCGCTGTAATTTACTTCTTTGAATATTAACATAGTCTGTTCATTTTTCTACAAATTCGCTGTAATTTACTTCTTTGAATATTAACATGATGTCGACAAACTTGTGCGCTTCAAGGCATCTTACAGCTATGGTTTTGTCGAGTAAAAAAGATGAAGTTATGTTCAGATATTTATTATATGGTCTCCGCCTTTTACATTCATTTTGTGAAATAGCTTCGCGACACCAAAGCTTGAATAGGTTAGCAATTTCATGATAAGTTTCCCTTTTCAAATAGGCAACTAATAATTTGATTTTGATCTTAGTAAGAGTCTGTAATCGATGTTGTGTTTCTGCTCAAGGATGTCGGGATTTCACTAGACAAACATGCTCTAGTGCCATCATTCATGAGTCGTGCGAATAAAGTCCCTCATGCACCGTATTCTGATTCGATGTCCATGTAAGCTCCTTTTGGATCCTTGAACCACTGTTTTAAGTCTTGTTTTTCTGTTTTTATTTTTGAAACTTGAAGGTCATTACTAATGCGAACAATTTCTGAGCATTCAAATATGTCATGTATGCTCGTTAGTAGTTAGTTTGTGATAATGCAGTATGTAGTTTGATGGCCTATGTCTCTGTGGTTGATGTTTGGGTACTGGTTATCAGTTTCTGTAGTATGTAGTACAATTAGTGTTGTTTCTGATGTTCAGTGCAACATTGTTTACTGAAGACTTTTATGGTAGGATTTTATCTGGTAGCATTCTCGTTTTTAGCCAAACTTCTATTATAGCAGCATTCTATGGCAGCTCTTCTTGCTCTGCCTAAGCTTCGCATGCTCTGTGCAGGGCTGGCAGTTGAGGGGTTTTGTAGTCAGATATGGTGTTGATACTGCAGATCATGCGTGTGTTTTCCGACCGTTTGTATGCAGCGATTTGCAGACTGATTTGCGGACTAGTCTTCAGCATATGCAGTGTTATGGTGAGTAGTGCTGGCAGTGGCAATTCTCTGCGGTAGCAGGTCTGTTTTGCAGACCAGTTTCATTCAGGAAGCATGTCTCAGCTATACTGTTTGTGAGCATTTGATGAGTAGAAAGCATGCAGCAATTACTTTGCAGTCATGTATGGCAACAGTTCTGTTATGATGCAGTAGGCTGCAGACTGATTTTGTAGGAAAATTGTTATGGTTTCTACCTGTTGGGGATAGATGGATTACCAGTTTTGCAGCTCTCTTATTCTCAGGGATCTGCAGTTTTTTTATGGGTTTTAATCAAATTGTAATAGGTGGTCAGTAGCTTAAGATTTGGTTTTCTTTCGGTATTATTTTTTGAATTTTGAAAGCTTGTAATTTGGTAATCGCAATTTTTATTTATGATATAAAATTTTGTTTGAGGCTATTAATTAATTCAATCGCGTATTGATAAATAAAAGTCGTAGCTGTATGTAGTGTCTTTTTCAAATACTGGAAAAGCGTCGATAAAGACTGACACCTATAGGCGTTGTGGCTCTTGACACCAAAAAGCGTCGCCAAGGTCGACACTAACAAGCGTCGCCAAGGTCGACACCAAAAAGCATCGAAAAATCTCGACACCCCAAATACTGACGCTTTATGAAGCGTCGAGAAAAAAAATGCCGACGCTTAAAAGCGTCGAAAATTGACCAAAAAAGCGTCAGGAAGTGGCGGGATGTGTTGTAGTGATATGAAGGGCATCAGACATATTAAACCTCCGATGTGCATACATATGAAGGACATCAGATGTTTTAAACATAAGGATGATGGACATCAGACGTTTTAAACATCCGATGTGCAATAACATATGGACATCAGATGTGAGCTAAAGTCTGATGTGCATAAGGATGATGGACATCAGACGTTTTAAACATCCGATGTGCATTAGCAAATGGACATCGGTTGTGCAACCGATGTCCTTGATACCCATAATGGACATCAGTGAACTCTACATCGGTTGCTAATCCGATGTCCATTACCATAAAAATCCGATGTCCTTAAGGCTTTCTGTAGTAGTGTCCGGTCGTCGTATTCCTTGTATTCAAAGACTCGCTCTGTTTGTCTAAGCCATTCCAAGAAATCTTTCGGATCCATATCTCCCTTGAATTCAGGGATGTCAAGTTTGAGACCTCTATCATCTTCGTTCTTGTCCCAAGCCTTGCCCTTGAATTCTGATTCCTCCTCTGAGTCACTCGCCCTAGATGAGGACTCTCTCGTCTTCTTATGACCTCCTTTGGTCATCATGGTTTTGATGAGGTACTTGAGTTCTTGAAGTTCAGAATTCAACTCCATGTTACTCGCCTCCCATGGTTTCTCCTCGCCATCTCCGTCTTTAGATCCTACCATTGTGATAAACTTTCCCAAGAATAGGTGTAATAAAATTAGACCAAGAGCCGAAGCTCTGATACCAATTTGATGCGTATTTAGGGTGATAATCAAATAACACGATCAACGAAAATACGTATGTTGCAGCGGAAATAAAATACTTGTGAAATATCACGCATTAGAACAAATAAAGAACGAAAAATAACAAAGAATGATGAACGATGAACGATTGGTGATCGGCGGTGATGACGTGGCACTCGACGTGGACGGTGGTCCGTGGATGATGTCATGGTGGTAATGATGATCGGTGATGATGATGATGATCATTGATGACGTAGTGATGCACAACAACCAATACTTGAAAGATTTGTGAGATGATGTAATGAATGATTTATGTATGTTGAAGGATAGGATAATTGATCAAGCTCACACAGATACCCTCTCAATTATTTTGAAGCTCACACAGATACTTTAGGATTTTTTTGTAAGTTAAACTTAACAAGAAAATTTGTTTATAATTTGATTAAAGATTAGATGATTAAAACAATACCTAAGGATGCCTTTTTATAGTAAGGTCATCCGTCACAATCCGACTCAAACTAGGAAACAACCAAGAATCCCACCCGACTCAAATCACACGTCAAACTCGTGTGATCCTTCCCAAATTAGGGTTTCCTAATTCTAACCCTATGGATTAAAATAATCCTTATTTAAATCTAAAAGATAAAATAATAAATAAAAAGATTAAGTTGTAACAAACTCCTAACAACTTAATAAGTAACTTAACCAACCATAACTAACTTTTGTAACTAACTTGTAACAACCTCAACAACCCTTGTTGTAACAAAGTTATAACAAACTTAACTAACTAATTAAATTAAAACAAGATAATAAAAACACAACCCTAATACTCCCTCCATTCTTTTTATATCACCCCATTTCTTTATACACGTTTGCCAATACTCATTTTGTTTCGATTATATCTTTAGCTACATACTACTAAAAATTATAAAATTTTGATATTCTTAATCCTCTTATCAAGACAAATTAAAAAAGATCTCACATGAATATATTTCCGTGAACGGATTGAGAGAAAACTGACGTTGAATACTCGATTGTGAATAGTGTCCAAAAGGGGAATGGGGTGATATAAAAAGAATGGAGGGAGTAATATTATTATTTCAAGTCGTGTGGTCCCACACGCCGTGCTTGGGCACGAATCCCAAGATCACTACCCCGAGTATTCTTTTGTTCCTTTAACACGACTTCCCAAGCTAACTTGAAAATCCGTATTGAACCCAAATCAAATATTTTCAACCTTTCTTTGGGTCGTGTGTCACGACCTCGAATCCGAGCTAATGCTCCCGCATCAGGATGTTCCTAACAAGAAAATTAAAATAAACATCAATAAAATAATGACATACAAGGGAAAAAAGATATTAAACACAGAAACTACACTTAAACCCAACGGAATCTCTACAAACCATAAAAAACAGAAGTAAAGCGGGTTGGGGGAAAAGACTTCAACGTTTGACAATTTACAACAAAAGACACAGCTAGTTCAGTATTGCAGTACTGCTGACTGCTGAGCAAGGTAGTAGTACTAGGTTCACATGTTACCACTCTTACCAGCCTACCACCAGGTACACAAACATATCCAGCTTTTTTTACCAAGGGTAAAATGACATCCTTGCCGACCAACTTTGCGAGACGATTCGGTTATTGTCACACGCAACTACACTAGAGTCCCAGTTGCAGTTATAACTTAAAAGCAGTATCAGAACTAAGATATGTAGCGGAGAATTAATACTCAATTCTGGGCAGAAGGGCCCTCCCGCCGAAACATTATGCTTTATACAACATTGTACATGACAATTGGCAACAACTCAAGAAGACATTACATGGGTCTAGCTAGGGTCAAGTTATTCCAACTTTCCACATTAGGTTGCATTCAGACCTGGTTTCAGTTTAAAACTATCCTTTATTACCGTCTAAAGATAAACTAATCAATCCTAACACACAATTTGGGTCGAACATGCCAGCAACGGTAACAACATCCAAAAGTATCTCGATAGAGATAGAGATAGATCTCTCAATTGTAATGTATATGGTGACAAACATTATTAGTCACCAACCGAATATGAATTACCTCTCGCATAGATAAATGATGAACTATGAAATTACGGGGCAAGGATCATAACATTATAAATTTGTCATTTAAAAGTTCACTCTCTGAAATTTGTAACAATTACACGAAAATGTTTCTCCTCGCAGTCAAAACTGACAAAAAAGATTAAAACTGTCGTAAAACAGAGCAGATGAAAAAAATGCTTACTAAAGTCATTTCCAAATAGTTTGATAAAACAAAGTGAACTAATTTGAATCTAAGACCACCCAGTTGTGCAAACATAACAAGTGAATCACTTGAAACACTTGGCATCAACCAACTCTTCACCTTCAAAGGGCTACACTAGACATTTCTACAAGCAATGCTCTCTCCTACATCTCATGGTATACATAACCACCAATAGCCTAAATTGAATGTACGAATATCAGTAATTGAAGTATTACCTGAACAAATGAAAACCATTGGTCCAAATCTCCTCCTCCTATGACTATCATTTTCCTCTCCTCATCCCATCTGAACTTTGAGAATGTACGAATATCAGTAATGTTAGCATAATGTTTCTTCCAAGACTTTATACGATTCTTCACATTATCCGTGGTGACGGAGGTTCCCAAAGTGGCCCTAAGTTCATCAGTTACGGCTTGATAAGCTTGTGGCTTCCATTCACCCTCGGCCTTGTTACCTTCTTTTAATTGAAGATACAAAAATGTTATCAACCGTCTCGTCCATTTGCTTACTCCAACTCAGATAACCCCTCTTTTTTGATTGCACTGACGACATAGGTTCTTCCCCTTTGCTACTCATATTTGATCCCTAATACAAGAGCCATGACACACAATCAAAATTCAGAACTCAAAGAAACAAACCCTCTTCACATCACCCAATTAAAGGGTACCGAAAACTAGCTAGAAAACTTCATTCTGTCATAAACTACACCAATCAAATAATCAACAGCCACTAATACTCATAATCAGAGCTCAAAAAAGCACATCAAACTTCATATCATCCAAAAGGGTACCGAAAACAAGCTACAAAACTTCATTTTTGTAATTAAGTACAACAATCAAATAATCAACAGGCACAATACTCATACTCAGAGCTAAAACAGAAACAAACCATGACTGATGACCCTATTTATCGAGTTTCGTGTAGACATTGGATTTCCATCCAGTAATAATTCATGTGGTAGATAAAGAAAGCAACACTGTTCTGCACCATGTCCTTCCAGTGAACCGCCTCAATGTTGGAAACGTAAACCTCTGTATACTCAAGTCACTATAGTCACAAACCTTACTTTGAGATATTATGAGTAGTTATGACTGTTTTACAGCCTGAGATGTTCTCATACATGACTTCTAATGTGAATTATTTTCAAGACTGCGACTCAGATTTAGGTAGCGTCTTTTTGTCATTCATATTTGTCGAGTATACTATGTATATACTATACAAAATGACAAGCCTGTTGCAGTATCGATGCATGCTACTTAACTGATCTACAGATATTAGATCTGCACATTCATCAGCAACCTCTCCCATAGAACGAAAGGTGCACAGGAAGGTGGATATAAAATACTTACAGGGAATCAGACATTGAAGTCTAAGAACACTGTACTGTTGAAAGACTGTTATCATACAACTATTTTCTTGAAACAAGGTCTCGTGTTATAATCAGGCAAACCTTAACTAGAAACTCTTCCCTTGTACACCTTAACTTCATTTACATATATGACGGTGAGGAAGAGTTAGAGGAGGTCAGTTCAGAAGCTGACTACACTGGATAAAACATATCAGTAACAAGTAAACCTAAAATAGTGCCATGAAACAGTTTAAATAGAGGAAAAACATGAACATTGTTAGGTGAACAACAAAATCTGAACGTAAGTTTAAATAGAGGAAAAACAGTGCCATGAAACAGTTATATCTTTACCTTATCATCTTCGGGTTTCGTATTCAGCCCACATTTTCGTAGCAAGGTCATCTCTAAACTTATTCCATTCATCTGTTGAGCGTACCGTTGAAACAAGTCCTAAATCTTCCTCACCGTCATCATCAACTTGGTTTCTATTTATTAATTCTTCGTCCACCTCAGCCAATAATTCCTCCTCATTTACATTTTCACACCTCACAAAATTATGAAGAATGAAGCAAGTATTGATAATCCTAAGTTGTGTTTTCTTATCATAAAAGCTACTTTTCCTAAGTATAGCCTATCGCTTTTTCAATAAACCAAATGCTCTTTCTATGGTGTTTCGAGCTGAAGAATGACGCAAATTAAAAAGCTCTTTAGCATTTGTTGGTACGTTTCCTATCCACAAATTTAAATGATAACGGGTTCGTCTGTATGGAGCTAAGAAACCCGAAGCATTAGTATATCCTAGGTCCACAAGGTAATACTTGTCTCTTACAATTTTTAAACCATTAGATCTGCGAAGTGCATCACCGAGTACACGTTGGTCGGATGCCGAACCTTCCCAACCCGGCAAAACATAGCTGAAACAGGCTACTATGACATGTAGCTAAGACATTGGTTGTAATATGACGGCCTCTATCTCTATATCTAGGCCTATCATGTGGTGAGACTGTCATTAAAATATGAGTCCCATCAAGCGCCCCGACAACCCCTTGAAACCATTTCCATTTACTATGTCTTTCAAAACTAAGAGGAGTATCCATTTGTCTTATGTAATATTGGCCTATTTTCATCACAACTTTAAGTACCATATGAAAATGATGACTCACAGTTTCTCCCGACCGAGTATACACAGCCCCAATAGTCCTATTTTTCAAATCATGTCCAAGTATATGAAGAAAATAGGCTACAATTTCCTTAACCGTGACATTTCTAATTGTCTTTAAACCCCCTTTGACTTGCAAAATGCAACGTAACTTGTCAAAACAATTTCTATCCATACGCAATTGTTCTCGACATATACGGTCATTCATTAACGAATTCATCCAATATTTTCTTTTTTCAGCACGTTCATGCTCACACCAAGCTATTTCTTTCACTCGGTAATTCATGTGATGCCATGAGCATAATATTATTTTCAGAAAGCCAAAAATAATTGCAAATAACTCGATTTCATCATCAAAATCCTTCCTAGCACGCTTTCTCGACTCAACAACATTAATCTCATCATCCATTTTTCTTGTGTAAGAGATAAGAACCTAATCAAACAGCCGCAACAACATATGATATTCAGGATGTATTTGTAACAAAACATTTAGATTTTATTTAGGATTAATCTAACAAAACATATGAAAAACAAGGTATTCTAGCAATAAAAAACAACAGAATTTAAAGGCAAACTGAAACGAAAAATCATGCAGCAAAAACGAAGAATCATGTGAGACGAGGAATCATGTATCAAAAACGTAATAAAATGAACCGGAAGCTTAAACAAAAACGTAATAAAATGAACATAAGAGAGATGTGAAATTCATGCACCAAAAACGAAGAATTATGCACCCAAATCGTAATAAAATGAAGAATCATGCCCCAAAAACGTTGAAAATCGAGATTAGTGATGAGCAGTGTAATTATTGGAAAATAATCATACAAATTTGCATCAAATTGTTGCAATGATAACAATAAGGCGAAAATGAAGAAGAAAATAAGGCGAGCAGTCCATACCTAGTGCATAATCAGCAAAACTCAGGAGGAAATTAGGGTTAGACTCTGCCGTGATTGAGAGAGTAGAGTTCAGAGAGTGGTAGTTGCTAGGTTAAGTGGAAATCAAATGACATGGTTTTAGAATGGATTTGCGAGGCTTTATTTTACACTGGGCTAGAATTATGTGAAATTTGGCCAATTCCAATTCCAATTCTTTTGGTTTGCCAAACACCATAATTGGGCCATTTCCTAAATTCATTTCCAATTGTAAGTTCCCAAACAGGCCCTTCAATAATCTTCACCTTAATCCTTTAACGTTAAAATCATGGGTTCGATCTCTATCCGTGAAAATGGATTAAATTCTTTAGAAGTAATTTAGTTCGATCAAAACTACGGTTGTCTGTCTCACCCTGACCCTGTGGATATCCATCCACCCGAAATTAAATGGGTGGGATATGGATGATGATTTTTTTTTATATTTTAGGGTGGGATATGGATGATGATTTTTTTTACATTTTAGGGTGGGATATGGATATGGGTGAATTTAGGGTGGGGTATGGATTATGGTCTATCAACCGCTTAATCACCCGGTGGATATCCGAAATTAATTTAATAAGTACAATTATTTTTCTTAAAAAATATTTTGATTAAAAAAATACTTTCAATTTGTAAAGTTTTTTTTAAAATAAAGTTAAAACTACTTACTAATGTTTTGTTGCACTTTTTGTTTATGGGCGTGTAAAACTTGTGCAGATTTATTTCGCAGTTGTAAGTTATAAAATTGTAAGTCCGGTAAACAGGATTAAAAATTATGTTCAATTTTCTCAAAAAACTACGTAATTTGGAATTGTTTGGTAATGTACGATTTAAATTTTATCGTCTTAGGTGTACATTTATGAGCGTAAAAATATCCAACGGGTGCCCACTCCACCCGCTTCACCCGGTGGATATAGATATGGATGGACGAAAAAATATTAAACGGATAAGTGTGAGATATGGATAACCACAAATTAAATAAATATGGATATGAATACAGCTCCACCAATCAATATCCCACCCATTGCCATCCCTAATCAAAAGGAGGAATTTATCTAAAGAGTTGATAATACAGCAAGAAAATCTGAAATTGATCTAAAACCCTGAACATGAGAAAAACCCTTGTTCTCAGACCCCTCTACCTTCTCTCTTCCTCTACCTTCTTCACACCTCCAACCTTCATCAATGGCGGAACTCTCAACCATTTTCTCTCTTCTCCAACCCCTATAACCCCCACTACAAAATCCAGATGTGTATTTTCCACCACTTCACTGCTCCCTCCACCTGAGTGGATTGAACCCTACATTGATCTATCCGACGTCGTTTCACCCCATAAGAAGAATCTCCAACCCTCCATCTGGGTTTCTCGAATTGTCGAAATTCTCGACCATACGCCGAATATGGAGGCCAATTTAACTGAGTTTTGTGATAAGTATTTGATTAAATTAACACCCAATTTTGTTTCTTTTGTTTTGAGTTCAACCCAGGTGAAAGGAATGCCCAATACCGCGTTTCGGTTCTTCAATTGGGCTGGTAAGCAAAAGAAATATCACCATAAGTTAGAATGTTATGCTATTTTGATTGATGTTTTGAGTGTTTCTAGTGATGTGGGTAGGATTAAGATTGTGTTTAATGGTTTGAAAAGATTAGATTTTGTGATGAATGTGAATTGTTGTAATTGTTTGATTAAGAGTTTTGGGAATTTGGGATTGGTTGAGGAGTTGTTGTGGGTGTGGAGGGAAATGAAGGGGAGTGGGATTGAACCTAGCTTATATACTTTTAATTTTTTGATGAATGGGTTGGTAAATTCGTCGTTTATTGAGTCGGCCGAACAAGTATTTGATGTGATGTTAAATGGGAGGACACGGCCGGATATTGTTACTTATAATACTTTGATTAAAGGGTATTGTAAGGTGGGGAAGTTAGCCACCGCCATGGAGAAGTTGAAGGAGATGGAAGTTACCCGTGTGGAGCCGGATAAGATTACTTACATGACTTTGATTCAACTTTGCTATCAGGAGAGTGATTTTGATGCGTGTTTATCACTTTACCATGAGATGGTGGAGAAGGGTTTGGAGATACCACCTCATGCTTATAGTTTGGTGATATGTGGGCTTTGTAAGGGTGGGAAGTATGCTGAGGGTTGTACTGTTTTTGAGGAGATGGGTCGGAGAGGGTGCAAGGCCAATGTGGCAATTTATACGGCTTTGGTTGATGCGCGTGTTAAGAGTGGTAATGTGGAGGAAGCAATCCGTCTTATCAGTAGGATGGAGAGTGATGGGCTTGAACCTGATGAAGTTACATATGGAGCTATTATTGATGGTTTGTGTAAGAATGGAAGATTGGATGAGGCAATGGATTATTTCAACGTATTCAAACAACGTGGCACTAGTACTAATTCTACTATATATTGTTCTCTCATCGACGGCTTGGGGAAGGGAGGGAGAGTTGATGAAGCCGAAAAGCTTTTTGATGAGATGTTTGTCAATGGTTGCACACGTGATTCGTATTGCTATAATGCCATGATTGACGCTCTTGCAAAATCCGGAAAGATTGATGAGGCTTTGGCTCTCTTTCACCAGATGGATGATGAAGGGTGTACTCAAACAGTTTATACATACACCATACTCATGGATGGGTTGTTTAAACAACACAAAAACGAAGAGGCGTTGAAGCTATGGAATATGATGATTGACAAAGGTATTGCACCAACATCAGCTTCTTTCCGAGTTCTAGCGATAGGTCTTTGTCTTTGTGGTAAGGTGGCCCGTGCCTGTAAGGTTTTGGATGATTTGGCGCCTATGGGAGTTATTCCTGAAAATGCTTTTGAAAACATGATTAATGCATTATGTAAAGCAGGACGCATTGAACAGGCTTGTAAATTGGCCGATGGGATTGTTGATAGGGGTCGAGAGATACCTGGGACTGTTCGCACTGTTCTGATTAATTCTCTCAGAAAGGCAGGAAAATTAGATCTAGCTATGAAGTTGTTGCATAGTAAAATTGGTATTGGCTATAATAGAAGGGGAAGCATTAGAAAAAGAGTAAAGTTTCGGACTCTTCTACAACTTTAGGTTTGGTCTTCGCAGGCTGGTTTTGCTTGCATAAGTCTTACTGTAAGAGAATATTCTTGAATCCACAGTGCGCAGCTAGCTGCTACATTATCTGGCAAATTTTTTGTTCTTCAAAACAATCCCCTCGTCTATTGGAAAATTGGTCAGTATAATTTGGAATTTTTCTTTCCAAAGAAGATGCTGGTAGAACCAGGGGAAAAACACTTTGATTCAAATGTGTTGATTCATGTGCAGCTGAAGTCTGACACATCCTATGAAGAACTAGCACGACCTAGAGTTTTGGTGCTCAGCTAATGTGGGTAAATTGACCCACCTGCTCTGTATTTGTCTTGTAATCAAGCCTTGTACTTCACGGTTTTTAAACTGAGATGAGCATAGGAACTGCAAAGGATCCAAGTTGTCGAACTTGGATTGACCTCACGGATCTTGATTTACTGCAGGATTCGATCCAGATACGCCTCTTGCCATCCCTATATGATCAAAGGCTCTGGTATGAGTAGAAGCTGTAGAACCGGTAACATCACAGTGGAGCTTTGAGGTGTAAATACCAAATACTCGAGAAATGAAGAACTAAGCTAACACAGATGGAGTCATTTGAGCTAAACTAACTACTACTCAAGCGATGCCGTGCAATGATGTAAAAGTGGTGCTAAGCTTATGAAGAGCATCCGAATGGTTTAAAATATGCTTAAGACCATGCTGATGCGATGCCGATGATTTGCATCTATGCAGAAGACGAGTTTGTGATACGTGTTTTCCGTATGATGATAAGTGCAGCGAGCAGCTTTATTTCCAAGCTCATCCAGCGCATTATACTCCGTATAAGATTTGAAGAAACCCGTGACTTGCTATCTGGACCACGTTTCAATACCTAGGACACATGCTATTATGTCAGTTTATTTTTATTATTCTGCTGAAGAACTCATTTAGCATCAATTTAATGAGGTTTTGAGCGATAAGCTTGGTATTTCTTATTGGATAATCAGAGTGACTTACCTCTTATGTTATGAATTTAATCTTGTATGTGACCAGGATGGTAGGCTGGCGCCCTTGGTTATTTGATGGTTTTCTATGTGTTGTTTGCGTAATATATAGTGAATATATACTGCCTCGCCTATCCCTCAGGCCAAATACTTAAAAGCTGATGAATTGTATATAAAATTACAAGTGAAGTTTCTGTGAACTTGTCCTATAAACGACCAGTTCTTCCTTCAATTGACGTGTATGTATGTATGTCCACACAGGTAAACTACAATATAGTATTTGAAGTTTTCTTCAGAGTTTGACATTGTTGGATTTTGTGAGGTCAGTATTCAGGCTTATGGAAACTCAAAACAGAAACAGTGCGCAAGAAGGAAAAAGGACGAGGCAAACTCTTCTGGAAGTATTGGAGCACTGCCATAAAACTATTGAAGCTCTCAATGCCTTCGATGATTACAATGGCGACAGTGATCAGAAAACAGATGACAGGGAAGAAAATCGTCCTGGATCGTCTTTTCCAAATTCTGTGGTTGTAGAGGTTACCTATTTCCGTTTCTCACTTTATTTCTTCTCCTCTTTCTGAATTTCAACTCAATGATCATCCGCTGTTTAAGAAATGAGCTTTTGTAGCTGGTTACAGAAGATGGCTTAACAATAGTTGACTGACTTAAATTTCTTTGATAGTTCTCCTATATTCAATAAAACTCGTGTGACAACTATATGGAGAATGAGATTGCGCCCCATTGTAGATCCATTTCTAGTGAGTTGGTGACTAAATTAGGGGGGTAACCGAGCCGATTTGAGTTCGAGCGCGGGTGGACTTGGAATCGGCTCAGAAGCTTGAGCTCGAGCTCGAGCTCGGAATCGGCTTGGAATTATCCGAGCTTAAAAAATTAAAGCGCTGAATCAGCTCAGATTAGGCTCGAGCTCAACTCGAGCTCGGTTAAATAATTGTTTTCTTTACTTTCTTGAACTTGTAAGTCAAAATAAAAATAAATAAATTTTAATACCAATGCAAATATAAAATAATTATCAGTTATCATATATAAGAAACATATGATTATAAATGTTAAAATGACATTTTATTAGGAAGAAAAAAAATTACAAAATGACAAAATAACTAAAAATAATAGATAAAACGAGCCTAACCAAACTCCCGATTTCGAGCTCTACTAAGCTCGGAATCGGCTCGGACTTGGTCCACCCGGATTCAAAATCGGCTCGGAATTAGTTTAGACCAATTTCGGACCGAGCTTTGACCGAGCTGATTCCGAGGGCTCTACGAGCTGACTCAGCTCATTTACAGCCCTAGGTGACTAGATTAGGCAACCCAAATAACAAAACCGGACCTGAAAATGACCTGAGCCGGCTAGAAAATGAGTGGATATGACCCAATCTGAAACTGAGCTTGACCCTATAACAGTGAACCCAGAAATTCCATTCCCGAAGTGACCCTACCCAAACATGACCAAATTGACTCGTCTAACAGGTATAACAGTAACATTGCTGACAGAGGATCCTGGGAGGTGCAAAACAAACATCTTTGTGCATTTTGCCTAATTTTGGAGTTGTTTTTTTAATCTATAAATTTATATGATGATGAGTAGCAACAGATTTAGGCTAAGTAGGAATAAGACCGAGTATGTGAGGTGTCAATTTGCGGGCCGAGATCGACGACGGTGGGGAGCATTATTTTCGATGGAAAGGTTGTTGAGGGGTCAGATTCCTTTAGATATCTCGGGTCTATTATCCAAAAAGATGGAGATGTAGACGGAGATGTGGCCCACAGAATTAAAGCGGGATGGATGAAATGGAAAAGTGCTACGGGGTTTTTGTGTGATAAGGGTATGCCCCAAAGATTAAAGGGAAAATTTTATCGTACGGCAATTAGACCGACCTTACTATACGGCTCGGAGTGTTGGGCCGTGAAGCAGTGTCACATTCATAAGATGAGTGTGGCAGAGATGCGTATGTTAAGGTGGATGTGCGGCCATACAAGGAAAGACCGGTTAAGGAATGAGGTGATTAGAGAGAAGGTAAAAGTGGCCCCAATAGAGGACAAGATGATGAAAAACCGACTAAGGCCCTGTTCTTTTGGACCGAAACTGAACTAAACTGAACTGAACTTAACTTAACTTATAGGATCTGAACTGAACTGAACTGAACTTATAGGAACTGAACTGAACTTATAGGAACTGAACTTAACTGAACTTATAGGAACTGAACTGAACTGAACTTATAGGAACTGAACTTAACTTATAGGAACTGAACTGAACTGAACTGAACTGAACTTATAGGAACTGAACTGAACTGAACTGAACTTATAGGATCTGAACTGAACTTAACTTAACTTATAGAATCTGAACTGAACTTATAAAATCCGAACTTAATTAACTTTATTTTAATTTAAGTTAACTATTATTATTATTATTATTATTGTTATTATTGTTGTTATTATTATTATTATTGTTATTATTATGGGATTATTGTTGTTGTTGTTGTTGTTGTTGTTGTTGTTGTTATTATTATTATTATTATTATTATTATTATCATCCAATAGATAACATTGATAAAAAATTAGTCTAAAACAAAAGGTAGTTTAAAATATTTTTAATTTTATATATAATGGTTTGTTCATAGTTCATACATTATACTACAATTACATTAGATAAAAAATAATTCACTATTACAATTTTCTCTAACCATTTATTTTCTCTAACAATGGTGATAAAGAAACTGATTAATGGGAGAGTGACAATTGGTGAGGGTGAGGGCGTCGTATGATGAGTTGTTGTTTTTTGGCATTAATGAGGATAATAGTTTGACATTAATTAGAGAGTAAAAGACGGGTAAATTATTAATGAGTTGTTTTTTTTATAGATGACTTGTATCGAATAATTAAAGGAAATGTTTGTATCGGTTGTTAAATATAATACTCCGTATATAACTTTTCTTAATTGAGTTTATATGAACTAAACTGAACTGAACTGAACTGAACTGAACTTATAGGAACTGAACTGAACTGAACTGAACTTATAGGAACTGAACTGAACTGAACTGAACTTATAGGAACTGAACTGAACTTATAGGAACGGAACTGAACTGAACTTATAGGATCTGAACTGAACTGAACTTATAGGAACTGAACTGAACTTATAGGAACTGAACTGAACTGAACTGAACTTATAGGATCTGAAGTGAACTTAAGTTAAGTGACTTGAAGTCCAAAAGAACAGGGCCTAAGATGGTTTGGCCATGTGAAAAGGAGACCTATGGACGCACCGGTTAGAAGGTTGGAGATAGGGATGTCAATGGGGCGGGGCGGGTGCGGAGGGGGGTCAACCCGCGCCCGCCCCGCGAACTTTTAATGTGCACCCTCACCCGCCCCGCGACCCGCGGCGGGTTGAACCTTTCAAAACCGTCCCCGCCCCGCGGGGACCCGTTGACCCGCCTAACTCCTCAAGAAATTTAAATCGTGAATCTAAAATATACTAGTCATAGTACTTTTACAAGTAAGTTTTCGCAAAATGCCTTAACATTCAATTAACAAGAGTCCGTTGAGCCATGAAACGGTTTTACATACAAATATACTACGAAACACATGCACAAAGAGCAGCCCAAATACGGAATACTGAGTAGTGAACTAGTGATTATTGCCTTATTGGACTGTTGGGTAGAAGTTACTTACTTTTTTGGGCCTGATTGGAATACTGGGTAGGGGTTACTTATTTATTAAAAGTTTTTTTTAATCTTTTAAGTTATATTTTTTTTATCTATATATATTAGTATTAGATATAATTATTTATTAGGTGGGTATAAGCGGGGCGGGGGACATGTGGGGCGGGGCGAGCGGGGTGGGTGTGGGGCGGGGTGGGTATGGGGCGGGTCTCATGTGATACCCGCACCCGCCCCGCGACCCGCGACGAATGATTCGTTTGAAAACCATCCCCGCCCCACGACCCACCAAATCATTACCCACACCCGCCCCACGTGGGGCGGGTGCGGGGCGAGACCCGCCAAGACCCGCCCCATTGACATCCCTAGTTGGAGACCTGGGGTTCCGAAACGGTTGCTAGGGGTAGAGGGAGACCTAAACAAACTTGGAGAAGAGTGATTGAGCACGATATGAGATTTCTCGGGCTTCAGGAGGGGATGGTGATGGAGAGGGCACTATGGAGGGATATGATACATGTGGACTTCTAGCCTTTGATGTTTTTATTCAGTTTTCTAAAAAAATTTATGTTTGGATTTGTTACACTTTTTCCTCCAAAACTCTTATTTTAATTTTTACTTCGTTTCTCAAAATCACTTTAAACTTTATTCTTGATTTATTTTTTTGGGTTTTTATACATGTGATAAGTTTGATTTAAAATTTATAAAACCCCTTTGCCTTCCTTTTTTTGTTTCACTCCACTTCCGTTTTTTTCTTTTCCTTCTTTTTTCTCTTGTTGAGATGAGAGTTCACTCATGACGGTTCCAAGGGATGATTCATGTCAGCCGACCCCAAAACATTTTGGGACTAAGGCTCTGATATTGTTGTTGTTGTTGTTATTGTTGTTGTATGAGTAGTAACAGATTTTCAAGAGGACACCAGTTAGGGTGTATTTCACCATCATCGCTTAACTTGTGATTCGGTTTTTTGGATGAGCTTTTAGAGCAACCATCATCACCACAAAATGCGTTGAAGCCTTTTTACATTATGAAAAATGGGTGTTTGTGAAGTAGAGTATTATAGATCGATACCTAAAATGTACTTGTTGCAATCTCGTAAATTAATTTCGGCTTGTTTCGCAGATGTCATTTATCTCATTAACCATAAAATAGGCCCAAAACTCTACATCTAAGAATCTATCAAAGTTAAAGCGGCCGGAAATTTGTTAAAAAATGATGGGATTCAGTTTAGGTGTCATTTACAATCTAGTTTTTACTTTAGTATAGAAGTCCATGATTTTAGTTTTGATGTCATCCTAGTCCATTGCTAACCGAAAGAGAAGAATGACAAAGTTCTCCTTAGAATTACATGTTGAGTCGCTATAAGCTCACGTCTCACTGAATATCTTTGAAAGGTAATCAACTTTCAACTAGAGACACGGCCGACTTCTCTGATAGTGGAAAAGGCGAAGCTGTAGTATTCAAGTGTGACATTTGTGAGATCAAATGTAGCAATCTACAAAAACTGGAGCAGCACAAAAGCGGGAAGCGCCATAAGAAGAAAGAGCGGTATCTAGAGAAGGCAATCAAAGATGAGCAAGGATTGGTTAATACTTCACGTGTGATCAGCTGTAAAACTTGTAAGATTGAGTGTCCAAATCTCCTATCGCTTAAGCAGCATATCAGTGGGAAGAAGCATAAGAAAAAAGTTGCAAGTTCTTAACAATGGCAATGGCGGAGGGAAATGAGGTAAGAAATCCGAAAATTGCTAGAATTTCAGTGAAAGCAAGTATGTTTGGCTCTAATTTATATTTTTATTATCTATCTTATATTCTTATATAATACGCAATGAAATTAATAAGATGGGACATTAGAAGTTATAATTTTAAAACGATAAAATGAAAGTTGGTATCGCATTAGTTGAATACTTGAATGAAAAAATATATTACAGATGATTTACTTGAATGAATTATGAATTATATGTGTATTTATGGAGACAAAAATGATTGCACCTACTTCTTATGGGAAATCGAATGAAAGAATCTCTGTATGCTATGTAGTATGTACTAGTATTTTTTTTTTGAAGTTGCAGACAATGCTTATTGAATTATTGGTCAGGCATCAGAAGGTGAAATCCAGTGCCTGCCATTGACAAAGCTCTTTACGAGGAACGGATGGGCCTCTTCAAATTCTAGCTCTCTCGCCCATGACACTCCGCGGACTGCTGCTGCCCCCGGCCCATAACACTTGTATATTCCAAAGAATGCTGTCCTGCATAAACCACCAACGTTTTGTATCAGCTACTCAACTCAGCTAGAGTGTTAGTCATTTAGTCCCGAGTGTATGCAATCGTAGCCCACAGAGATGATGGGTCGCTCCGTGTCACCATGTGAAGCATTTATTTGATTTGAAAAAGAGAGGAGGCATGGAGCTTACTTGTTTTTACCACTGGTATGGTCCCAATCATCCCAACCACCATGGGCAATGAGATTATCAAAGTAAGTGTAAGAGTATACAATTCTGGAGTATTGGCCCATAGCCCGCCCCACATAAAGTGGTCCATTTCCTGTAACTCTGCAATTTACAAATGCAAATCCTGTCTTTTCTTCTGGGTTTCTCCTGTCTTGTGCTGCTATTGACCCAAACCTTCTCGCTGTTGAATGTATATCACACCCCTGTTTTTTTTTAAATTACTTTAGTCCGTAAAACCAATTTGAAATAAAACAATTTAATCATGTATTTCAATTACAGGTCTATCTACAATACTACAATTACCATCAGCTAGTCTCGTGATAATATATAATTGAGATTATCTTGTACAAACATTTGTGTAATAGTTTCAATTTCAAGTTTGAAATTTCGTAAAATTCGGTTCTTGTTTTTACCCATTCTACATTATTGTAATGTAACCAAGACTCATTTACGTTGTATCTAATTAAATTATAAATTGAGTTTACTTTCGAATTTGGTATTTTGTACATGATATAGTGTTTTTCCCTGATGTCAATCGAGTAATATAAACAATATAATATACCTTTTTCAAATTTAGAACGTATTATTTTATTTTATTTTATTAATCACTCGACTAAATTCTTCTGGATAAAATATGTGTGGGTAGAAATGTGTATTGTTGATCCTCGTCGAATCATATACAATTGCGGAGATAGGGTAATGATTTAAGTAAAGTTCGATAAACATTAAAAAAACCTAACTAAAAATATTGAAATTTTTGACCGTAATAAAGATAAACGCCCCTACTAACCCGAGCTCCACCTATACAGCTATACTAGCCCCACCCCTGCTCCACCACTAACTATAAATCCGTACGAATGTAAGATACAGTTGATATAATATGCATGCAATGAGGGCAGTTTCCACGAAAAGACGAAGTTAATCTTATTTGGCTTAGTGGGGAACACAAAAGTAGCATGATAATATTGAAATTGTTAATCACTGCCTAGCAGACTAGCAGTAATTAGCATTTTAAAGTTGCAAAAGTTGGCATGCTGTAATTTATGCTGGAAGTTGAAGATGAGACAAATATGAGAAAAGACTGAACATTATGAGATGCACATGTTCTTGTTATCTACTGCTAATGGAGATTAGTGGACATAAGAAATTAGAGTCAGGCATACATTTTTACATTTTTTTCCCTTAAATTAGTTGTACACATAAAAGAATAAAAATAATAATTAGTCTTATAGATATTATTTTCCAAAAAATAATGTCTTCTCTAAAATACTTTAAATGCTAAATATATGTAAAAACAATATTTGTTTTGGTTAATATAACTAACCTTAGTATTTAATTTAACAATAAAAGTAAGTGATTCTATGGTTTACATCCTCTTAATTTATATGAAGGTCTGTGAAGCAATTTTTACATATATACTCCCTCCTATTCCGTATTTTCTTCCCTATTTCCTAAAACGGATTATTCAGGTTTTCTTCCCCTTTCCTATTTTGGAAACTTTTATTCTTATTTTATTCATTTCTCTCTCCTATTATCAAACCCCACTCAACCTTTTTACTCATATTTTATTCCTTTTTAATGTTTCTGGCCCCACAATTTCTTATTTAATTCCTAATTATTCATCCCTCTCTCCTATCACCAAACCCCACCCAATTTTTTACACTTATTTACAAAAGGGAAGAAAATATGGAATAGGAGGGAGTATTTGAATAACATGGACCTGAGGTCCGAAAAAATGTGAATTTTCTGGGTGTTGCTATCAGGGATTGAACTCAAAACCATACTTCTAAAATATTACGGGGGCACATGCCCCTGCGGTCCGCCACTGGCCACTTATAACGTCTTCTAACTTTCTAACTTGGCAGCATTACATAGCTTCTTCCACATTCCATCGCTTCTAAACAAGTACCACATTCTATGAGTCGGGAAATTTGAACTCGAGACCTAAATGTCTAATTAATCTCCGTCTTAACCATTAAGGTACGATCTTATATCGGATTAATTAGTGACATGCATTGCTAAAATGATTAGCAAAAAGAAGGTTGTAGGATAGTTAATAATATGGAGAGTACCTTGTACATGGAACGACCATTGCCAAAGATAAAATCAATAGAGCCCTCAATGTAGCAATCCTTAAAGTAATGGCGACCCGCGTCGTCACATAAAGTATCTTGATGTCCATAAAACCCACAGCTTGCAAAATAGGCCCTGTCTCCTGATATCCTAAAGGCCGCTGCTTGCCATCCTTGCATCCCCGGCAATGGTGCCGGTGCCGTGTTCTATTCATCATATCAACCATTATACAAATTCTCACATCCGACGTTTCATTATAAGATTATCAAACAGCCTAACTTCAATGAGTAAAATGAATTTAATTTAATGGATATAATATTGAGATCGTCTCATATTAATTTGAACTAGTGAGAATTTTCCAAACTAGTCATTCATCAAGTAGTTATTGACCTAAAGTCAGTAACAATGTAAAATTTTTGGGAAAAAGTTCGTCTAGCCAGTCTCTAGTCACTAAATGAATTAACTGATTTTATAAATAAAAAAATACTAGTCGCCAAATGAATTAGGGACTACTCCCTCCATTCATATCCACTTTGCACATTTGCTTTTTCACGTTTGCCAACGCACATTTTACGTGTTAAATATCTTTAGCTACGTATTCGCAAAAATTATAAAAGTTAGATATTTTCAATGTACTCGTGAAGACGAATCAAACAAGATCCCGCATGAGTATATTTTCTCTTACGTATTAGGAGAAAATTGATACCAAACGTTAATTTGTAAATAGTGTACAAAATTCAAAAGTACCATTTGGATTTGAATGAAGGGAGTAGTTAGTAGTTACTCACTTAGTTAAAAACAATAATACGACGATGACGTTAATCCATGTAATTAATTTGGAATGAACCTCTTTTTATAAATATTTTGCTTTAGAAAGTTAACTAAGAAAAAATTACATAAAACAAAAATGTTTTTTTTGAATAATGTAATAAAATTCACAACTTTCTAAGGACCGTAACAACGAAAATAAAGAGAAATTATGACAACAAATATAGATTCGGGATAGACGTACGTTGATATTGAATAGATATTAAGTGTTGTAAAATGTTGAGTTAATGTTTTGTGGAGTCGACGTGATTGTGAGTATGCGCAAGGATTAGGGAATAAAGAAGGAAAATAGGTTGTCGAACCTTAAAGCTGATATTCCGAGCTGAGAAATAATTAGCAAAGACAGTGACGGAGGCGGTGCGATAGGTGCGAAGTTGTTCACCGTCAGGACCAGGATCACTAGCTCTATCATGCCACTCAATTACGGTGAATTCCTTTCCAGCACCTTGAAATGTAATGTAGGGTTTTGTAGATGGTACCACTACTTTTTCTCTGTCAAGGATTTCCAATTCAATCAGTACAATGTCAACATATCATACCCGTGACTTTCTAATTTCATGTATATAAATACAAATATAGGTGTCATTGGTCGATCACTAACTATAATGTACAATTGTATGTACATCTTTCATTTATAGTTTTCAACTCCTAGTCACACCATGCATGCATATCTTATTCCCTTCTTGTGTCTCCATTGTTTATTTACCAATTTTATTTTGAGGTATCTATCATTATTTATATAGAATGATGGTTTCAGCTTGTATGATTCAAATCATGCTCCTTGAATATTGGTTAATTTTATTTTATTTTATTTTATTTTATTACCCCGTGCATCCTAGTAAAATTACAATTGCATCCATCCTCGTCAATTGTTCTACTAGTCACTCACTCATAGGAGAAAAGTAACATACATCGGATATATTAGCTCATATTTTCCTTATTTTTGAGCATATGAGTA
This sequence comes from Silene conica, assembly GCA_029255685.2. NCBI lineage: Eukaryota > Viridiplantae > Streptophyta > Magnoliopsida > Caryophyllales > Caryophyllaceae > Silene > Silene conica. The sequence goes on from CM055312.2 coordinate 65,075,067, forward strand.
TTTTCTTGAGCTTATTATCTCAAAATTTATTTGTTTTTTTTTATCATATGTGTATTTTTTTGAATTTATTAAAGTTTATAAATTGTATTTTAATTTTTTTTTCTGTCGAAATTAAAATTTAACTAAGTTTATATAATGTACTTTTTTTGAGTTTTATTGTAAATATTTGAGTTTACCGTTTTAATAACTAAACTCAGAAACTTTATAACAATATTTATAATTTTTAAAATAAAACTCAAAAACATTATTGTAATGCTCAAAAGTTATAAAACGGGTGATCGTGCATTGGATATATGATGCTTATATATAGTGCACTGATAGTTGATCCTGATAGTGCAAAATAATTGAGTAAGATAAGACGAACACGTCCGGCTTAAGAGAGACTAACCGTAAACGTAAACACTTACAGAAATGTAAGTAAATGTCTGAAGATGATTAATGAAGTGAATAAAAATGTGTAAGTATGCATGCATGAATTATTAAAGGCAAAAATAAAAAAAAATTAAAAGAAAAGGACGTACATGTAGTAACCAGGACCAATGTGAATGATAACGTTAACCAAGTTATTGTTTGGAACGGCGTCTATCGCCGCTTGTACGGATACAAAATCCCCAAGGCCTTGCTTATCGACGGTGATGTGACGGTACTCGGCTGGCCTCGACCAATTCCGGTGGTGTCCTTTCGGCATCTCCATAACGGGCGACGGTAATGGTGTTGGTGTTGGTGTTGGTGACGGTTGATTCACGAGACGAATGCACGTAACCTGCAAGGTTACATGGGATAATAGTAAGTACATTGACAGTTTAAGGCTCAAATTCAAGAAATTATACGGACGTTTGGAATTCATAATAATAATAATAATAATAATAATAATAATAATAATAATAATAAGGAGGGTAGAATGTTGGTGATGATATGAAAGTCTGCTGCTTCCTCGGCTAAGATGAGATGAGATGAGATGAGATGAGGAGAGGAGGACGAGTGAGGAAGAGAGACTGACAAATGGGGACAGTGTATGCAATTATGTAGTGAACATGTGAGAGTATTTATATCAAAGCTTCTTGTGACCCTATTTGCTTATTTTCTCAACGGTCATTTTTTACTTTCTTCCACATCTTGGATTTATTTTCCATTTAAATGGATTTTGTTTATAGGATTTTTTAATTGCATGTGGAATTTGTTATTAGGGTTTCTAATATCATCAAATAAAATAATTATATATGTAAATGTAACTATTTAAACTATCTATTCTTAGCACAAACCCGTATTGGTCGTATAATTCATGCACTGTTTTTACAAACTTTTATCTTTTAATCTCTAGTATATTATTTATTGATTGTAAATTGAGAATTCATTTCTCGTTATCGTATATTTTGATTTGAGAAAAAACAATAAAGAAAATTAAGTAATGGTATAAAATGTGTGTTTTAATGAATTATCATTTTTACACAAAATTAATGATAGTGTTTTATAAAAAAAAGTTAATAGCATACGGATATCTCAGAATGAATGCATCTTTTTATCACCAAGAAAAGTGTAGAGGCAAATTCTAAATATGAAATTATATCAAAATAGGAAAGTAAATAAAGGATCATTATCAATATAGGAGAAGTGTTTGAGGCACGAAAAATTTGATCTTTTCCTACTCTTTTAATATATAAGGTATTTTATTTTATGTCATTAGTATTAATAAATCGATTTTGATCTTACCACAACATTTTATGGATCATAAACAATAGTCTAATTATGTTCATAACACTATAACACTAACATTCATACTACGTTACGTAACCAATAACTTGAATTTATTATAGACCGAAAGATTTTAGCACCTTTCTGTCTCAACTCTCGGTTAATTTTATGTTTCTTTCTTTCATAAATATAAATAAAAAAAGATGTATTTTAAAAAATATGAAAAGAGAAAAGATAGCCTGTACATAAAAAAGAAATGATCTCTTTATACTGAAAACTAACCGCAATATAAATAATTAACCGAGACATTTGAATAAGAAAAAGAGTAAATTAGATTTTACTCCCTTTTGAAATCAATTTTTTTAAAATTACTCTCTTTTGAAATGTTTTCCTAAAATTACTCCCTTAAGTTGCAGTTTTTACTAAAATTGCTCACAAACTCCACTTTTAGTGACTTATTTCGTCTATTTTTTTAACATATTTCGTTTGTTGCTTAGCTAATCTATACTCCGAAAGGTATAAATATGTAGACAAATGTAAGGGGGTTTAAAAACAGAGGAAATAAATTAACTCAAATCGGTTTTTTTGAAGCAATTTTAGGAAAAAATGCAACTTAAAGGAGTAATTTTAGGAAAAAATTTCAAAATGGAGTAATTTTAAAAAATTTGATTTTAAAAGGGAGTAAAATCTAATTTACTCAAAGAAAAAATAAAAATTAACAACCAAGTGGTGTTAGTCCAGTGGTAACTGAGTTAAACCTTAAAGCTTGCAGAAATGCAGGAGTTGAGAGGTCTCAGGTTCGATTACCAGCTGGGGCGATGACCACTTGGCCACTGCAGCTCCCAAAGGGGGTGGTTTACATGGTCCATGTGGTGGTGCGGGAATGCATGGGCTCGGGGGATTAAACCCCTCGTCAACAAAAAAAAAAAAAAATAACCTAAATATATATAGTATGGTACATTTTTTTTATTTATAATCTTACATACATAATTACATATACAACATAACAAATCAAGATGCCCTTTCATGATACTATTTGCGATCTCTCCTTTCTTTGCAAATTGCAAACAATATTTAATCTTATCTGTGTAATTAAAAGAAGAATCGTTATATTGAGCTTAGAGACAAATATATGACTGTTTTTCTTGGCACGTAATGGTGAGCATTTTACTTACTATTGGATCGACCGGCAAACTTTTCGAAAGAATAAAAATGAAGAGTTAAAATTGCCAATATGCCTATAGATCAAACTTGACACAAGACGGGACGTACACCTAAAAATGCAATTATTGCATTTGACTTTGAGCTAAAGTTAAGTTTCGTACGCATCACCTCTATGGCTCAAGTACATGGCAATTATTTTGCAAATTGGTTCAGTCCGATGACTCCGGTCGTTTATATATATCAGATGACTCGGATAGTTTGGTAATTATTGGGCTAGTCGGGTGACTCGGATTGTTTATAAGTAATTAATTTTATAGATCAGACTTATTGGAATAGGGAGGATCATATTGAATTTGTGTTTTTTTGGATTGATTACACTTTGAGCGGAATCGAGTTTATGTGGGATAAATATAATTGTAGTCATCATCATCCAAGTTAGGTTAGGTTCAATTTGGTCATGATCTAATTAGGTTTGATTTAAATTAATTTAATATATTTTAAATTTGGACTTATTATTTTGTATTGACATTATTTTAATATGAACTTATCTTCTTTTTAATTATGTCAATTATGGATTAATGTTAACTTGATCTTACTTGAATTATATCGGGCTATTTATCATATTGTATTTGTTAATATATATCGATATTCATCTTAGATTGATTAATTTGTTATTTAGAAACAACAAACAATAATAACTTGAAAAGAAAGTTGTGTTAAAATTATAGGGAAACTAAAATATACTCGTATTAGATAAATGGTCGTGTTTACATCACATGAAATTATGGAAGCACCCTATACAATTCCAACTTTTCTATAGAGTTCGAAATTAGACTATTTGTTGTTTTAAGTTTATGTTGAAAATATTTAATTATTTACCCTAAATGGGTTTATTTGTAGAATTGGACAAACACTAAAGCTGTTATTTGGTGCAGCGTAGTAGAGTAACTAAAAAGCCGATTTGGAACTCGAACCATCAATAGTAACTTTCTGTTGAGATAATTTTATGATATGTTATCAGAGACAGCCAGATTTAAATATCGCCCTCTTCAATTCTAAAGTGAAATATTGTTGAGATAATTTTATGATATGTTATCAGAGACAGGCAGATTCAAAAATCGCCCTCCTCAATTCTAAAGTGAAATATTATCAACGTGTTAAAGTATAAAGTCGATCATAAGAGATTTCAACTATTTGTTTAAGCTTTGTTGAATAATTTTTCTAAGTACAGTAAATATTAAATAATAGTAATTTGTGAATAACTTTAGTCCAGAGCATCTAAAGGAAAATTTTAACGGATATTTCTCATGGTACCCTTCTGGTTTGTTAATTTGTCTATGATACCCCTCTTTTTAAGAAAGTGCCTCTGATGCCCATGATATTTGTTATTTGTGTCAATGGTACCCTTGGTGGGTTATGGATGTTTGATTAGGAATAACGGAGTTAAATTAAGGACAAACTAAATTTGGCGGGAAAATTAGTTTTTCAACAACTTTATTAAAAAATGGAGTTTGCACCTGATACCCCTGAGGTTTGCAATATAGTTTTTTCTCAATCATGCGCGCGCAAGTAGAAAAATGTCGCGCCTCTGTCCCGCATATGTTGCGTTCGTGCCTGCTCTCGCTTCAGTACTTTATTACCAGAATTAGAAATTAGGTCAATAACTTGAAGCAAATCAACATCATGGACGAGAAAATCAAAGGTCTTACCTTTATAATGTTGAAGAAAAAATAGATAATCTTTTTCGAAAAAAATCATACCTTTTATAATGATGAAGGTATGTTTTGATGAATAATCAACAACAAGTATGATATTAATTAGTCTAGGATCAAAATGATGAATAATCGACCACTATTATAGAGGAATGTTGCTCGATATGGATTTGGAGAATGTTGAAGAAGGTGTAGTAAAAACAGGAAGCTTTGTTTAGGGTTTTGGGTTTTGTGTTTTGTAATTGTGTTTGTGATAAAAGAAGTATAAAGGTGATTATGAAGAAGTTTTGCCGCTCAATTTTTGTCTAATAAACGAAGTTATCACGGCACATTCTTAAAAAGAGGAATACCGTAAACAAATTGACAAACCAAAAGGCTACCATGAAAAATATCCGAAAATCTTTATTCTATAAAAGCGGTAACATTTAAAAGTTTTTCATTGGTTCCTTATTTTAGGGAATTGTGACCCCACTTCAATTTTAACATTTAATTTCTACCATTCTAAAACACTTCATTTTTTACAAATTCCAAACAATTGTTTTCCTTGGGATATAGTAATTGATTTGGACAGTTTATTTTTTAGAATTATAATTGTTATTACTTAGTAACATAACAATATTGAAATTTTAATGACATTTAATTTTTGTAATATTTAGATTTACATTTAATAAGACTGCATATATTGCATAAATAATGTTTAATAATGTGAAAATTAGCTAATTAAAAAATTATCAAAGTATATCTCTACAAAAATATAAAAAAACAAAAGGCAAACGACAAATAAAAATAATTATTTCATATTAACTTAAAAACTTCAAAAAAAAATTGGCGTTTAATATTTTCTAATTATAATATTAAAATTGTGTTATGACTTTTTAAATATATTTGCTTTTAAATCATTTTTTAATTCATTTTCCAGTTTAGTTAAATTCAAGACTTTTTAAGTATATAGTAATAAGATCAAAACCATTTAAAAATATTTTTCGTTAAGCGAACTGTAATGTACATTTATATATAGAGGTATGAAATTATCTAAATTATTATAAATAGTACATTTATCATCACTATAACATTTTCTTAGATATCCTTACTCATTATCAAATTTTGCATATTAGAATTTTAAAAATAATTTGTACATTTAATGTACGGGTCTAAAAGTACAAAAACTACTTTAATACAATTATTCCGTGTGAAACACACAGAATTTAGAAGCGCAGAGCATTAGGGCAACTTATTTTTATACAAGTAATATATGCAAGACCAGTAGCTAGACCACGCTAAGGATTAAAGATAAACCAAGCTGACAACTTTCTTACTGTCAGAATGCAGCATACCTACCATGCATGCTTTGATTAGTGGACTGCATGACCACTACTTCGTATATATTAACCACTAGAAATTGATGGTCTAAGTATGGTTTAATTATTTAATTACCTTTTCAACCCTACTAACAACGTTTAGATGATTACTACTAAAATCCATTTACGAATTGGTCTTTTTCGGATGGCCTATTTTGGTTTGAAATAGGGTTGTAAGTGATCTAAGCCGATTCGTATAGTTCTTGGAATTAACTCGGTAAAAGCTCGGATCGAAATCGGTTAAAATTAATTCCGAGCCGATTTCGACCTTAGTAGAGCTTGGAATCGGAAAGTTCGTTTGGGCTCGTTTTATCTATTAGTTTTAGTTATTTTGTCATTTTGTAGTTGTTTTTTTCCTAATAAAATGTCATTTTAGCCTTTATAATCATATGTTTCTTATATTTGCATTGTTAAAATATATTTATTTTTAATTTGATTTAATAAAGTAAAGAAAATATATAAAGATTTAACCAAACTCGAATAAAGCTCGAGTCTAATCCGAGCTGATTCCAAATTTTGATTTTTTAAGCTCGGATAATTTCGAGCCCACCCGAGCTCGAGCTCAAATCGGCTAGATTACATCCCTAATTTAAAACAATAAGACAATCTTTCAAAACTATTTAACAACCAAATATGAGAGTATGATGAAAAACAAGTTACTACTTGGTGTAAATTATAACACAAAGTGAACCATTATAATTTATAACTATATTTAACCATAAAATAACCACAAATTCCGGTTTGATTCGGTTTAGACAATCTGAAACAGAGATTTACGAACCCATATAGCTAGAACAAAGGACCCACGTAAATTTGAAAAAGAGAGAGTTTGTGAACGTTGGGACTGGTGTTGGTGGGTTTCCACTTTGACACTAAACATATTGAGAAGATTGATGCCTTTTTGCAAAAAATGATTGGAATTATTAGTGTGTGTGTGTGGAGGTCCATTTTGTCACGGACTTTTTCTACCAACTTTATTTTATTTTGGAGATATTAGTACATCTAATAACATACTTGTGTTTTACTCGTAATAGTTAGACAAAACTTTTCCTCAATATGTGCCTTTTGTTTTTGAATTTTTATAACCTACAATCCTACATGTGTAATACGTTTGTGAGGTATGAATATGTTTGCATGAGTGCATGACCCGTTTCTACCCATGAGTTCTCAGATGTTCGATTATATTAACAATCTAAAGATCTGTCATGGGAGTGGGGTGTAAATGGAGGGGGAGCAGGGGTGAAGGTCAGGAAGTCAAGGAGTGGTGGGCTTAGGGGAGTGGAGTCAACATGGAATTTCGGTGAGGACGGTTTCCGAAATGGGAAATCAGTTTCATCGAACACAATATGACGCGATATATATAATTTGCCATAGGTAATGTCAAGATGCCGGTACCCACGTTGATTAGGTGGATAACCAAGGAAGACACATTTAATAGATTTAGGGACAAGTTTGTGAGGACGAGTGGCGGAGAGATTTGGGTAGCAAGCACAACCGAAGACTCGTAAATGATCGTACGTGGGATGTTTGACATAAAGAACAGAGGCTGGTGTATGCAATTGGAGTGTGGAGGAAGGTAAAATATTGTGAAAATGAGTGGCAATGTGAAGGGCATCAACCCAATAGTGCGTCGGGACCGAGCCGTGCTGAAGAAGAATATGGATCATATCATTTAGTCTTTGAATCATGCGTTCAGATTTACCATTTTGGGACGAAGTTTGGGGGCATTAGAAACGAAAGACGAGACCGTGTTTGTGGGCAAAGGATTTAAATGAGGAGTTGTCAAACTCTTGTCCTAAACCACATTGAAATTTTTGATTTTAACATTGAATTGGGTTTGGACGAAGTTGTGAAATTGGATGAATTTATCATAAACTTGTGACTTCAATTTTAAAGGGTAAACCCAAACAAATTGGGAGAAATTATTATCAATGAGGACCATGTAATATTTGTGACCTTGTTTACTAAGAATAAGCGACGTCCATAAGTCACTATGCACTATGTCAAAAGGAGCAAGAATTTGAGTAAATGATTCATGAAATGGCAATCGGCGATACTTGCTAATTTGACAAGAACAAAAACTATTCGAGTTTGTTTGATAACAACGAATACGACTCGATTTATTCAATAAATTTAAAATAGATGTCCCGGGATGTCCAAGACGAGAATGCCAAATGTCGGGACCAAGGACCAAAAGAGCCGTAGGTGGAATGGTGGAGGTGGGTACTGCGGTTACGGGGTAGAGGTCGCCATTATTGTTACTCCGCAAAATCGTTTTCCCAGTCGGAATATCATTCACAGAAAAACCAAAAGGATCAAACTCAACACTAACATTATTGTCTTTGGTAAATTGGCGTACGGAAATTACGTTTTTAATGATGTGAGGTGTATGAAGGACTTGGTGTGGGTGAAGGGTACGGTCTTTAGTTTGGACAGTCGAAGTGCCCGAACCCAAAACAAAAATACTATGGCCGTTACCGACATAAAATAGAACGAATTTTGCTCGTATTAAACGGAGAAAAAATCATATCTGGGTCGGAGGTCAAATGCGACGATGTGCCCGTATCCATGTACCATTGTTCCATATTATTTTGCACCGACAGGCTGCCTGAGCCAAATCGGTCGGCTGAGATGTTTCGTTCACCATTATTATAAATGTGTGACCATGCGAGCGAGGTTGTCCACCAGCACGAGGAGCGGGAAAGCGTGGTTGTTGTGCCATGGTGGTTGGCCAGCTAGGGTAAGTGAGGTATGGGCAAGGCGGTGGGGTCTAGGGGGTGCGCCAGCTAGTCGGTGGTCCCCACGGATAAATCGGTTGAGATGGCAGGGTGGCTATTGTTTGATTGCGAGGCTGGTTATTGTAATGTGAGTTTTTGTTGTTGTTGTGAATTTGTGATTATTATTATTATTACGACGGTTGTAGCGATTATTGTTATTATTATTGTTGGAAGGCTGTCGCGCGTTGGTGGTCTTTGGTGTTGGTTCCACCCATGGGTCAGGACACAGAACCGCAAGTGTAGCTAAGGTCGTGGCAGCATCATCATGCCCACTTTTGCGATGTAATAATTCAAGCTCGAGCATGCTACGGGCGGTTTCAAATTTCGGGGATGTTTGATTAATATATGAAGCAACGGTATCATACCACCTGGTAGACCACGAACCAGTTGTAAAACGAGGCGGCGTTTGGTGATCGGAGTTTCAACGTCTTTGAGCATTTCAGAAAGTTCCCGGAGTCTTTGACAATATGCCTCCAGTGATGGCATACTTTCGAGTTTAAGGCTGTTAAACTCAGACTCAAGAGCGGCGGCACGAGCCCCTTTGTTATTATTTAAGATGTTTTCGACTCGGAGCCACGCATCACGAGCGGTAGACTCATCTTCAAGAATGTGAGGGAGGAGATCGTCGCTAACCGTACCATATATCCATCGAAGGACATGTGCATCTACTTTACTCCAATCAGCGTAAGATGCAGAGGTTTTTTTCGGGAGCAGCCGTGCCGTCAATATGGGACAACACGTCATGACCGCGAGCGCGAAGTTTAAATAGGCGAACCCAAGACGCATATGTTACCTTTGTGCCATCAAGGACATGAACCTTATTTTGGATATTGGTGACGGTAAAAACGGGATGCAATTGGGATTTGGGAGGTTGGAGACATTGTAGGGAGGATTTTTCGAAAAAAAAATCAAGGTGAGACACGTGGACATAGACCGAGGAAGAAGATGATGTTTTTTCTTCTTAGTCTGATACCATGTCAATGCTGTAAACCCCTGCCTTGGGAATTGAGATGTTCTCATATTATTAATATATATAGTAAATACAAAAGGAGGTTTAGGAAATACAAAGGGATTAGGGGAAGCCAAGAGATACAATATAAGTGCAAACATAAATACAACATAAATGACTACAGAAAATATATATACTATATATTACTATTATTAACATGTCAAATATATTGTGAAGATATATTCGACTAAGAAGAACTATACTTTTTTTCCCCTATTTAATGTATTTTGGCTTCTCAATAAAAATAAACGCTTAATAGAAAATATTTAGCAACATTTATAATATGGCGGTGCTTGAGTTCGACGCGATTGTTTTGCTGAGATGTGCCGACATGAGAGGTTTGGAAAAGAACGCCGATCTTGAAAACAACTCGGCCATATGATTACACTCCGTCCCATTATCACTACGAATTTTAACCCATTTTTCAAACTGATTTTTAACAAAGACAAAAAAGATCATAAACATATATATACGTTCGTAACCTCCATTTTATCAGCCAGTACATAAACCCAAATCGCCCCGGAACAGTCATCAACAATGATTAAAAAATACTTGGCGCCGCAAAAGGAGGGAAGCCGATATGGTACCCATAAATCACAATGAATCAACTGAAAAATATCAAAAGCTTTACTATCATTCAAACATAAACTTTGTCAATAATGTTTAGTGTGATAACAAGCATCACAAATGTGTCTGAAATCGAAAATAACATTGGTACCAAGGGGAATAAATTTAACGACTTTATTAGATGGATGCCTGAGAAGTCGGTGCCATAAGACAAAAGAATCAACCGCGCTCACCCGATACACCACTGGACTCACCACACATAAGAAATAAAGGCCATCCCGCAAGGGACGAGTTTCAATAGTCGTGTTCAAAGAAGGGTCCTAAATATGACAAGAATTATTAGTGAAACTTAAGACACAATTAGTTGTAGCAATTAACTGAGACATAGACAAAAGGTTACAATTTAGACTCGGCACATATAAAACAATCACTAAGAACAATATACCTATTTAATGAGGCAATCCTAGCTAGCGTAGCGAAAATACGATTTCGATTAGGAAGAGTGATCGGGCATGGCGAAATACTATGTCGGTCTCCCTAGTAAGAGATATCCCATGTAACGTAATGGGAAGCACTTGTATCAATAATCCAATCACGAGTGTAACACCCCTCTATTTGTCGTATGAGTTACTCGATGGATTTGGTTTGACTCGGTCGCATTGTTGATATATAAGTTATTGGAGAATGAAAGTTGTATAGTTATGTTACCCGATTATAGATAGATTGTATTAAACCTGTTATAACTTGAGATGCACATATGATATTGATGTGATTCCAAATGGAGGTGATAGCTTATGCTTTTAAAATTCTAACGGTAGGTCACACTCTCAAAAGGACCAAGTATTGAAGGAGTTATGACTGTTTTACGAAACTGGTCAATGCTGATAACTGCGAGGTAACTCGACCGAGTTGAGGCTACTCGACCGAGTTGAGCCTACTCGACCGAGTTAAGGTTACTCGACCGAGTTGAGGCTACTCGACCAAGTTGGTCCGACCCGGTCGTGTTAAGGCTTCCGTGTTCAGCGTCGGATTCCTTATAAAATGTAAACCGATGTGAAGGTCGTGACATCAACAACATCTGCATTGTTGAGACGCATGATTGAGACTTACGATGGACTGTGAAGGCCGTTACATCGACAACATCTGCCACCACATCAGAACCACCACGTAGACGCTTCTCCTGCAGAATAACCTGATAGGCGCGACTAATAGAAGGCAGAGGAGTAAGTGCGAGCATATGGGAATAAATTGTTCGATAAAGAGAGGCGTTTCGGCTCATCGAAAACTAGTGCAAGCGTTCAGAATCTTGTCTAGCAATGACGACCTCACTGATTTCACACAAACAACGCCAACACTCACATCCCAAAGACCCTTCAACTGACCATAATAAGCGGTGACATGCATACTTTTTAGTTGTTCACAATCGTTGATTGCAAAGACCCTTCAACTAATTGGGTTTTAAGATCGTGAATTTTAGAGCCATTGATCACAGAGAAGCGTTCCTGCAAATCTGCCCATGCCTAAAAAGCCGAGCATCTTCACAATATTGGATTGTGCCGTTAATAGAGGAATTAGTGGTATGCATAATCCACCGAACAATGGTACAGTGAACAACCTCCCATTGTTCAAGGAGGAATTTGTCAGTGGGTTTAGGAAGAAAATCATCGCAAAAACTGAACTTACGTCTTGATTTAAGAGACATACGTATTTAATGACTCCATTCTTCATAATTGTCGCTTCGGAGTTTCACGTGATGAATGGTCTGACCCGGACCATCTTGACTCCCAGGATAGTACGGAAAGATGACATCGATTTTAGGACCAGATGAGGCAGTAGGATAGGTGGTCTTTAGTCATGGCGGAAGATGATTGGTTATTGGTCTTGAGAATGAAGATGACTGGTTTTCGTTGTTGAGGGAATCATATGATATTATATTTTTCTACTTTTTTGGTGTTTTGTTTTGATTTTTTTTAAAACCTAACCTATACCATGTTAAATCACTAGTAGAAAAATAGCTTTTTGCGGCGTCAAAAATGTGGCCATTTGCGGCGTTTTTGGTGTAGAAGCAAATAAGGGGGCCGCAAATAGAAAAGCTATTTGCGGCGTTTTTAAAACGCAGCAAATAAAGATCTATTTGAGGCGTTTTTTCAAAAAAACGCAGCAAATGAAGATGGTTTATTTGCGGCGTTTTTTTTCGGCGTTTTTTGAAAAAAACGCCGCAAATAGTAAAAAAAAAAAAAAAAAAAAATTTTTTTTTTTTTTTTTTTATTAAATAGATGTATCGAAAACAAACATGATTTGTATAGAATAACTCTCAAATATATTTTTCCATAAGACATTCTTTCAAGATTTTTGTAAATATTCATACATGAAATAGAAACAAACCACATACAATATTCCGAAACTAATTACAAGACACTAAAATTAGATCGACTTGGGAGTGAAGTGGCTGGTATAGCCAATGAAATTAGTCGAGCAGAACCCGTAAGCCTACCCAAACAACTTGAGCCTTGGTCTTGGTCGTTGTTGAAGAGATGACCCATTTTACACCCCTTGACAGCCACGGCCAATCACAAATACTACCTGCAGATGCAAGCCAAGCCATTATACTACCTGCAAATCATTTATATAAGCTCATCATACTCTTATGTCAGGTACTCATATGGGATGACAAGGTTTTATTTCAGGTTAGTCATTTGTTAGTCTGGTCCATTCAGGTTTACAACTACTTATGGTTGTTCTTTTCGGGTTTGACCAGTTAGTAGGTATCTGATACACTTTAGTAGCTAATTTTCCACTGACTCAAGAAACTCGGTCTTACTGATGATTGATATATTCACTAGGGTCACTAATTATAAATCAATCTCATAATAATATGCCAATAAATGAACCACATAAGATAACTAAAACCCTGAGAGCCCAGACACAGTGAAAGGTAGAGTGATCGCTGAAATATGCAGATGACAAAATGACAGACTTTCAGACACCGATACTGAGCATGCTGGACGACAACTCTAGACCACCTCAACAACCAAACATCACCTAGAACTCACTGGAACAGTAGACAATTGCAAATCAATAGTGCATGAAGTCATAGAATACTAAAACAAAGCGACAAATTCTAATGTGAAGAGGTTCTCTCATATTAAGACCATCATATAACAAACCCTTAACTGAGCCATTTTCTAGTACTGTATCAATTAGACGACAACTTTTTAATAAGGGGATGGAGACCCCTTGGTTCAAAACGCATAATGACAGAAAGGCAATTTCGAGCAGACCCTTAATAAAAACTGCATCATGAAATGTATCCATAATCCCCTGTGTCACATACAGTACAAGAAGCATAAAGACTGTATTGAGCTTTGAGCCATTTTAATGTAATTCATCATAATCCAAAACAAAATAATAATGAGTCATTTTCCCTAATTGCAATGAAAAATAACCACATCAACAACTAAAATAAAATAATTACTCTACACACTAACTCCCTCCCTTGTTCTTCATTCCAAAGTAACACAAGAACTTGGCAGGCATTTTAGCAACGCGTAAACAGTAGGCATTAAAAACATGCTACTGATTGTGTTTTCACTTACAAGAATGAAAGACTTTTCATGTTTTGGATTGAATCTGGAACGGGACCGTACAGCTAATTGTAACTCAGGTCTCTGTCAAAAAATCATTTGAACAAATTAACCTTCTCTGCAACATAATTACCGGGTTTCAGAACTGAATCATAAGCCATATGTGCCCTACAACTGTACACATGCTTAGCTAGCATGTCAGTAATGCATACAAGAACAAAAATGTTACTCACAAAAGCTTTCATGGTAATCTAGTTTGTGCCAAGAATACATCACATGTTTTTTCACCTATCTCACTGAATTAGTTGTAAAGTTAACATAAACACTCATTGTCACATTTTCAAGAGATACAGATCAAAGTTAGACTTTTAAACCAAGTCAAACATTACCTTGTCACTCTGTATATCACGTCCAACAAAATGTCGACTTAAGTGCACCGGTTTATCTCTTGATGCATGTATGAAAACAGAGAATCTACCTTCATGTCCCTGGGGATAAATAAATGATCATGTTATTGCACTGTCTTTCAAAAGTAAAAAGTACTGGACAATTCAGTTATCTGTATAGCATGATAGTTGGCAGTTTGGCACTGCCTAACTGGACAAATCTCTCAGAAATTGCCTTTAATACTCTTTTATTAGTTCAATTTTTGCAGCTGATTCTAATCTGGAGAAGCACACATTGTATACCAATACCAACACGATCAAGATAACAGAGATAAAAAAAAATCTGAAGTAAACAATCAGGTTGGTCACAAAGAACGAATAGCAGTGTAAGTGAAGCACGGGCATTTATCATACACGACCTGTCCTAGCTAGAATAACCAACAAGAGATGAACATCTCTAAGCTCCCATAACATTAGTTGAGAAGCATACAAGTTTCTTCTTGCACGCGTTTTGGAGAGTAACTTCACATTATACTATAGTTTCTTCTCCCTTACTTCAAATAAATCATAAACATTGAACCCTTTCTTCTCCTTTAGTTTACTCCCTGTCCTTATCTAATAATTGACCGCAAGTAATGATATCTAATTTACCCCTTTTAGAAAGGCATTAAGAGTGACAGCAAGTACCATATTCTTCACTAATTTGTGGCTGTCCCTTTCGTAACAAAACGTCCTTAATGATATGTTCACTTCCAAGCACAACTTATCTGGTTAATCTTGTTAAAGCTGATTAAGACAACTTCATACATAAAATGACACTCCCGGTCTGATGAAGACAACCAGCAAGAAAATATGTCCACATAATATGATTAAATTGCAACCAGAACAACGACTCATTATGTATATATAGATACAAGAGACAGAGTCATGCATAAATTGAGAATGGCAAAGTGAGAGAATAGAATAAAAGGTATCTGATGGACACTTACTATAAACTGCCTTCCAAGTTGATTGATAGTAGAATTAACATCAAGTTTCAAAGTGCTGACACGGACATATCGAGGTTTAGGAACATCTGCAAAAGGAAAGTTGGGAAAAATGATAGCAGCTCATAAATTGAAAAAAAATTAGTAGGAATCTAAGTGGAAGTAGGAATTAGAAAAGAAACCAGGGGTTTGATATTGAGAGAGCAAGTCTTGAACATGTTTAACATTGTTTCTAATTAGTATCTTAGCCAAAGCGGATTGAAGAGTTAGTTTTCGAAGAAGTAGAAAATTCTCTGCAGTGCCACTTCCAGAAGAGGAAATATCCTATGGAGAAACATTAATAAGCACTATTCAAAAGAAGACACGTTATTTGTTAGTTATGCAAATACAAAAATGAGAAAATACGTGGCCGAAAAGAGGGTCATAGGTTACTATATAGATAAGCCCCAGCTGCCTCTTCCCTTTGGTGTTGAGTACATAAGACATCTCTAAGATATCCTTTATCACCGGAAGATCTGTAAACAATTAAAACAACAACCCAGAATGAATGAATGAATAATAAGCCAATGTATGTATGATTTACCTTCCATTAATGCGCGTTAGGCAAGTCTTTTACATGACAAGATGCAATGTGTAAGTGTATACCATACAAATATCAAATGTATCAAACTGGATCAACCGTCTTAAGTTAATTAATCAAATACCAACCTTCCCCCCACAATCTCTAAAATATGTTTTCAATCAATATCTACAGCACCAAGCAGACGTAAACCTGTTCAGTGCCTCTAATTATTATACGGGGCATCTGTATTTGATATGATGTACAATACTCAGTCATTCACTTGTAAACATACCATACTATAAGGAGTACAACCTTAATTACCTTGTATGGTTTTATTACCCGACTAATGAAATAAACCTAATTTCCAAATTCAGTACGAGTAGTTAAAAAGAATTTTGTTATGAATAAAAGTAAGCAACGCAAACAAGTACTGTAACATCATACATGCCTAATCACCCAACTTTCATTTTACACTTCTAAGCATCATTACTCTAATGTTCAGATAAAACCGCATTCTCGCAAAGCCCTATCAGACCCGATATTTCGGAAATTTCCCAATCAAAAAAAGCTTTTTCCAAAGAAGAATGCGTTTCTTCGAATATATATAAACCCTAAAAAAATTAACTAATCCAACAAAAACATAAAACCTAAAAATTAATCGAATTGTACTGTATTTCGAAAATAAACACTCCAATTAATCGAAAATAAATACATACCTAATATCAACAACTGAAGGCGAGGTGACGCGGTTGTGGTTGGGCACGCGGTGGTGGTGGAGCACGCGGTGGTTGCGAGTAAGAAGAGGGCACGCGGTGGTTGTGGGTGAGAAGGGCACGCGGTGGTTGATGAGTAAGAAGGGCGAGTTCTGATGAAATTGGTAAAGTGAATATAAATGACGCGAGAGGTTTATTCTATTCTTTCTACTGTCTTAATCGTTTGCTGCGTTTTTAAAATTAACGCCGCAAATGGCGTTTTTGAGGCGGTTTTCCAAATAACGCCTCAAATCGTTATATTATTTTAATTTTCAAAAAAAACTATTTGCTGCTATTGGGATAAAACGCCACAAATAGATAGCCGCAAAAAGCTATTTTTCTACTAGTGGTAGGTACAGGCACAGGCATGGATCACAAACAATCTTTGCCAACAGTACTTCCTTAGAACCTTATTAACCAACCTTATCAGGGAAAGTGACCGCTAACGGCGGGGATTCGCAGAAAAAGCAGCACAAAACTAAGATAGGCACATGTATCGGAAAACATGAATAAAAAGAATGAAAGCCAAATCAAATCACTGGAAATAAAGCCTAGGCTGCAAAACTGCAGAATTCCTAGCCCTGCAGATACTGTATAGTAGCATAAACGACACTGTCAAACAACGCGATCATAAGAACAACAAAATCGATTAGTAAGACGTATTATTAGATTATCAATACCTACCCACGTAAGCATAGTGGACACAGTTGATTGCTGCGAAGATGGGGATCGGGATTGATGCTAGAAGTGCTCCAAATTTTCCTGATTAAAAGAAATAAACCCGTTACTAGAGTAATGTGTCTGAGATTTAAAAAAAACCACGAAAGTGGCGCTGTGCAGGCATTGTAGAAACTCACCGAGAACTGAAAAGAACAACATGAAAATTGTAGCAATTTGAGCAACTCTACGGCTTCCGACTTGGTTAAGCCCCAATAGTCCTGCATTCTCACTATGAAACAATTTCACAGTGAATTAAAAGTGGTGTAATAAATAATAATCATGTGTTGAAATGTTTGGTAAATGTGTATGAAGGAACTGTAGAATATTACACTGATGCCATCGCACCACAGACTGAACCAAATGCCCCATTCAAGAAATTTCCAATGCCCTACAATCAAAATTAAGATGAAGGTGTTGATTAGAAACTTTTCAAGTGATATTGTAACCTCAAGGAATCGTATAGGGCGTGAACTGATGCGAATAGTGACAGACTTACTATCCAGGTAACCCCACGGCTCACAACAGAATGACACTTGGCCAATAATGTTTCGTGGGCACAGGCATGAGTAATGTTCACAGGCATGACTGGTAGTCCTACTGGTTATACTACAGCTAGGTGTTATGAATAGCTAAGGGGATCAGAGGCTACTGTTTCGTGGGCACCTGTGATCTGGACTGATATGGGTGTGCCTAAGCATCAGTTCCTTGGCTAGCTATACATGAATAATGCTTTGAGAACCTGTACTGCAGCACTGTACACAAACTGGTATCAAACATTAAAAACAATCCTTGCACAAAGCCAAACAGAATTCACCCTTCATAATCAGTTAGGATTGCTTTGGACTGTGGACTGTGGTCTGACAGACGCTAAAAGTCACAGACGGCTACTTCCTCTACCTCGAGTAGTTATGTACGCTGCACAAGAATAACTATTAGCACGAGTGTACAAGGAATGCAGAATCAAATATATTGTTGAGTACATTATTAACATCCAAATGCAACTACATGAAATTAGTACTCCTGATTGTTCATAACTCAGAATTACAATACCTAATACTATGCATAATCAACATTAAGCTAACAAAACATCGAACAAATGCAATCAAAAGCGCGGCGACGAAAAACGCAACACTCAATGTGCAGCGTTAACGCAGAATTAAAGTAAGTAATACTAATCCTTACAAATCTAAGCAACAAAAAATAGAATAAAATCAAAATCAAAATAAATTCAAACAAATCAATGAAAAATTTACTTAGAAATAACTATACCTGATTATTAATCAACTCAGAAATACACCGACAACTTCATTTTCCGCCATTTTAACCGTAATCACATCAAAATTCAACCTAAATTTGATGACTAAACAACAACAATATCACAAATCTGAAAATTTAATTAGAAATCTTGTTAAATGAAACTTATGATTGATTGAGATTGATGAAATTAAGATATAAGTAAATGCAGTGGGATTCATCCTAAAAATCGAAAATAATTAACCCTAAAATCAATTCACATACCTAATATAGGATAATAGGAATAGAGGAAATGGTGAGTTGGCGAGTTCTGTCGATATCCAGTGAGGTAGTGAGACGGCGGTGAGGTGGTGAGAAAGCGGTGAGGCAGTGGTTGGCGTATGTTGTTTGTGAGGTTGAATTATTGACAGAATAAAGGAGGGGTGGTTATGCGCGCATAATGCCATTTATCTTTCTTATATTTTTTAATATTATACTCATTTGCGGCGTTATTTTACAAAAACGCCTCAAATGACTTATTTGCTGCGTTTTTTTTAAAAACGCCTCAAATAAAAAAGAGGTTTTTAAAAATACCCTTAAATTATTTGCTGCTATTGAGCTAAAACGCCTCAAATAGATAGCCGCAAATAGATGTTTTTCTACTAGTGAATATTTGGATTATCTAATAACAATACTCTGAACTATTGTGACTTTTCCCAAATTACTCTAAACTATGATTTAACTACAAATATAACATACTATTACCCACTTTGACTTTAAATAGAATTGGTCTAATTACGATCTATTGTAACGGGTTTTATAAATCTGAGTCCACCTTTTATTTTTATTTTTTTATATCTATCTTCTTCTTCTCCTTCACCTGTGACGTCATTAATTTCGCTGCACATTTTTTTCCCTAATTTCCTCTCTCACTCTCTCCAACGGCATCTAATCTTTCCTTGTTAACCTTGTTAATCTTCTTTTTTTCTCATTTTTCCTCCAATTTTAGAGAGAAACTCATATTCAAGGTGAAGATGTTGAAGGTTGAAGTAGAGAAGCATTTAATAGGAAAGAAAATGCAGCGGTTGGATTAATATTTTCTTGTATTATATTTGGATTTAGTTGGATGTTTAGAAATTTAATATAATTCTTGAATGTAACCTTTGATGTTTAAGAATTGAAGCAAGTATGTAAGAAAAAAATTGTAGACTGCAATTTGATTTGAAAGCAATGAACTTGTATATTACACTGTGTAAAATCTGTTATTGTATTTCTTAAACATTATCTGACCAAATAAAGATAAAAAAGGAAACAACATTCTGCAGAATCTTCTGGCACCTTCGACAATGGCATCTTGTTGAAGATAAAAAAAGGTTAAGGGTAAAAGGTAAGACACAAAAGGGAAGTTAGGGAAATCATAAAAATAGTAAAAAGTGAAAAAGGGTTTAAAAACAAAGGTCGCCTGTTTATCAGGTTACCGGTCATCCTATTCTATTTAAAGTGGGTAATATTTGTTGGCCGAGAATTATAGAACTCAAAAACTATAATTCGACACAACAAGAAATATTGCAGTATCAAAATAAAGGATCAAAAATACCAAAATTAGAAGGTAGTGACGTGGTGCGAAACCACTGCCTTGAAAACTATTTCTCCGGTATGACCGTGGTGGTGATCATTACTGACCGGTAGTTCCCCAAGGTTTACACAACTACAATCTCCGCGCAGCTCCGCCCACTCGGAACTGTGAGACTTGGAACAATATTTTAACTTTACCCAAACAACTCTTCTTTACCCAAACAACTCTTCTTTTGTAGAAAAGAGGAAGAGAAGTAGTGAGTTAGATGGATTGAAGGGAGGGTGAGTGCTCTCCTTATATAGCAAAGGTAAGAAGCAACTCTTGTTTCCTCACCAATGTGGGACAACAAGTGAGTTCTCCTTATATAATAAAAATAAGAAGGAACTCTTGTTTCCTCACCAATGTGGGACAACAAATGAGTTCTCCTTATATAGCAAACAAAGGAAAGAACTCTTGTTTCCTCACAAATGTGGGACAACAATTGTTCCAAAAGATCCCCTATTTCCAACAATCCCCCACTAGGGGCGATAATGACAAAGAAGAAGCGATCTTGGGTAAAGGAAGGATTCGATACTTAGGTATCAATATCTTTCGATTTGAATTGATACTTTAGTGAAATGAGGAAACGACTTACTTACAGCTAGAGAATATCTTGCGATTTGAATTCCTAGCTGAGCTTCGGTCGATACACCCCACAACACATATAATTACCTTCTGAAAAATATCGTTCCGCGACTAAGTGCAACGCGCTCTTTTAGAGCCTTGCGTTTTCCTTGGTACTCATAGATGTATTCACAAGACTTCTCATAGTCTTATGATTATCACACCTTGATGGCCGGTTTTTGCCGTCACTACCGGCATCAAACACATTTATAAAACCCGAAAGCAAGTAGTATTGAAATCGGGGTCGAACACGAAGATGGTGGGGTTAGGCTATAAATTTCGGTCTAGTTTTAGTTTAGTCAGGGGTACTGGGGTTTTTGTGAAGTCAATAATAACTAAGTAAGAAATAAACAAGATGTAAAGACTAAGTCGATAGGTAAAAGAAACTAGGGTGTCGGGGCTACCTAGGTAAGTCGGTAACTTAAACATGTGAGAGAGGTCTAGGGTTGCTCCTATTGTAGGTCTAGGGTCGTCTCGTCTTTCGATTTAACTAACCTAAGGTCGAGTCCTATTCTAGCTTTCGCTACAAACAAGGTCAACCTAACACATACACATGCCTATGAAAGTCCTAGACCGTCGTCAAAGACAAACAAAGAGAAGACTCATGCCCAACCGTCGTTGAGGCAATTCATCGAACATATAACATGCATGAAGTGAAAACCCAACCAAAGAGAGAACACAAGACTAACCCTAAACAAGATTCATAGTTACCAACCACCCAAGCACACCCCTAACCCTAGAAATGAACTACTCACACATAATCAAAACAAGCAACACAAGTAACACACTAACCACAATAATAAACATGATTAAAATTATAAAGAAGATAACTTGAATTAGTGAGACAATAAACTAATAAAGATATGAACTACACTAATTAAACTAACAAATAACAATAACAAGATATGAACTACACTAATTAAACTAACAAATAACAATAACAAGATATGAACTACACTAATTAAACTAACAAATAACAATAACATGTAAATAAACATAATAAATTAACAAAGATGAAAACTTTAATTAAACCAAACATTAACACTATCTAAACTATAAACTTGAAATAAAATGCAATAAAAATAAGAGATAAGAGAAATTATACCAAACTTGAATGAAGATGAGCATTAAAGGATGGATCTAGAAAATAAATTATCAAAGATTTGAACTTGAAAGTAAATTAATTGATTAATTAGAGTATATAATAATTAAAGAAAAAATAAAAGAGAAAAATAAGAACACTACCCTACTGTTTTCATTTCTCAAAAACCAAAAACTGCCTTCTCCTTTTTTTCCCGTGTTGGCTCCCCTTTCAAATAAAAGCTGCGTCCTTTTTTAAAAGGAACCCTCATTACCTAGTTTCAATTACCAAACTACCCCCACTTAATCTCCCTTAAAAACAACAAATTGTCAAGGGCCCAATTGTCTTTCTCTTCTTCCTTTATTATCTCCTCATACCATCAGTCAACTGATCAATTAAACCGTGTAAACACATTCTTCAAATCATCCTCAAAACATTTGTCAGAAAGCTTCAACATAGGATTTCCGTCTTCAACCTCAGGAAAGTCAACAACAATGGACTCGGAGTTCGATTTTGAGATGATTGACACGAAATGGGTTCGGGTCTCTATTTCGGACTTCAGCGATTGCAGGCGAGCTTCAATGGTGACGAGTTGGTGTTCGATGCTGGTGGTGCGTGAGTGACGGTTGATGGCGGCCTGGTTTTGCTGCTCGCTGTGAATGGTGGGGCTACGTGGTGATGCGCGCTGGAGGTGAAGGTGTCTGAAGGGAGAGAACGGTGGTGGGTGCTGCTGCTGAAATGATGCGTGAATGGAGAAGCAGAGTTTGTAGGTCAGCTTCAATGGTGAGCGAAGAGAACGCGACGGTGGTGAAGTGCGGTGGTGTTAATGGTGAATGACGGTTGGTGATGGTGGAATAGAATATGGTGAATGGTGAATTGGAGTTACAGGGAAATGCTAAAAGACGAGGGTCATGCTTGGTTTGGTCAATGATTACTTGACCTTGACCTTGACTTGTTCATTTGTTCCTTGTTTGACCCGTTTTTATTTCCGTTGATTCGATTTGCTTCTCATTTTTCGTCTTCGTTCACAAAATAGGTCCTAAACAACATTAAAACTACCAAAATATACCAAATTCCACAAATCTAACAATTATTCCTAATAAATAAAATAAAACTAATAATTACTAATTAAACATTAAAATGAGCTATTTATTCAATTAAACACGCAAAATCGAGTCGGAATAAGGTATAAATGAGGGGTAAAATGGTACCAAAATAGTACTCATCACACTTACGTAGGTGGCTCAAGTGCTTCTCAATAGCACTTTTTACGCAAGCCATTAAGGACAAATGTCCAACCTGATGTATAATTCATCAAGTGCGTCTTAAAAGCACCACCGTTTAAGGCTATGAATTACACGACGTCATATAAACAAGAGACTTCAAATCTAGTCAAGTGTTAATTCATCAAGTGCGTCTCAAAAGCACCACCGTTTAAGGCTATGAATTACACGTCATATAAACAAGAGACCTCAGATCTAGTCAGGAGTCAATTCATCAAGTGCGTCTCAAAAGCACCACCGTTTAAGGCTATGAATTACACGTCATATAAACAATAGACTTCAGATCTTGTCAAGTGTCAATTCATCAAGTGCGTCTCAAAAGCACCACCGTTTAAGTCTATGAATTACACAACGTCATATAACAAGAGAGTTCAGATCTAGTCAAGTGTCTCTCCATCTTGACCTAAGATCTTAAGTCTCATTCCCCTTGACGTATCAGCGACTAATCTCCTAGTCAGCCCCTTAGTAAAGGGGTCAGCAAGATTGCTTTCAGACTTCACATAGTCCAAAGCGATTACTCCATTCTCAAGAAGTTTTTTAACTGCAGCATGTCTGATTCAAATGTGTCGTTTCTTTGCATTATATACACTATTCTTAGCAACACCAATTGCAGCTTGTGAGTCACAGTGTATGGAAACCATTGTTTGCCATCCTTCCCACACTGGGACATCGGCTAACAAGTTTCTCAACCAATCGGCCTCTTGTCCTGCTAACTCAAGAGCTATGAACTACGATTCCATGGTAGAGTGTGCTATACAAGTCTGTTTTGAAGACTTCCACGATATAGCGCCTCCACCCATGGTGAAGACATAACCACTAGTTGAACAAATCTCATCGTTACCTGAAACCCAATTTGCATCACAATATCCTTCTAACACATCAAGAAATTTACTATAATGCAAACAAAGGTCAACTGTTCCTTTTAGGTATTTTAGTAAACGACGAAGAGCATTCCAAGGTTCATTACTAGGGTTATGTGTATAACGACTCAGTCTACTAACTGCATATGCAATATCTGGTCGGGTAAAGTTCATAAGAAACATCACACTACCTATGATCTTAGCATACTCTTCTTGGGAAACACTCTTACCCAAGTTTTTACACAAATGTATACTAGCATCATAAGGTGTCTTAGCAGGCACTTCATCAAAGCAGCTAAACTTTTTCAATACTTTTTCAACATAATGAGATTGACTTAAACAAATTCAATTGGGGTTTCGAATAACTTTAACCCCTAGGATTACATCAGCTTCTCCTAAGTCCTTCATGTCAAAATGTGATGACAGAAATTCTTTGGTTTTAATTATCACATCTAAATTATTACCAAAAATAAGCATGTCATCAACATATAGGCATATGATAACACAAACAGATTCTATCACTTTGGAATAAACACATGAATCAGAGTTGTTAATCATAAAGTCATTACTCATCAAAGTGTTGTTGAATTTCTCATGCCACTATTTAGGTGCTTGTTTCAGACCATAAAGTGACTTGTTCAGTTTACACACTTTATTCTCTTGACCTTTAACCACAAACCCTTTAGGTTGCGACATATAGATCTCTTCCTTTAGCTCACCATTCAAAAAAGTAGTTTTGACATCCATCTGATGTGACATCCATCTGATGTATAGTAAGATTATGGATAGCAGCTAAAGCGACAAGAGTTCTTATAGTCGAAATTTTGGTCACAGGAGAATAGGTATCAGAATAATCAATACCATTCTTTTGTGTAAAGCCTCTAACTACAAGTCTAGCTTTGAACCTTTCTATTGTACCATCAGGTCTCATCTTCTTTTTGAAAAACCATTTACTCGTAATGGGTTTACTACCTTTAGGTAAATCAGTCAACTCCCAAGTCTGATTAGAAACAATAGAGTCAAATTCACTTTTAATAGCATCTTTCCAAAAGTTAGCATTTATGGATTTAATTGCCTCACTATAAGTTTTTGGATCATCTTCTATTAAAAAAGTTGAAACAAACTTATCACTAGCACAAACAGTGTATCCATATTCAGATAAATAAGTTGTATCATAATCATCATAGTTGTTTGGACATCTAGGTCTTTTACTCCTCCTAGGTTCAACAACATGATCATTAGGAGTGCTACTACAACTAGCATGTGAAGACATATCAATAGATGCAACAGGTAAAGAAAGAGATGAAACAACTTTTTTCTGAAACGGAAAAACATGCTCAAAAAATTCAGCATCTCTAGCCTCAGATATAGAACGATCACTCAAAGACATAAATCTATAAGCAGAGCTATTTTTATCATAACCTATGAAAACACAATCATAGGTTTTTGATCTAACGGTCGGTCTCCTAAAACCATGTAAACCCACTTTAGCCAAACACCCCCACACTCTAAGGTAACTCAGGTTAGGAGAATAACCCTTCCAAATCTCGTAGGGTGTCTTGTCAATTTTTGATATGACAGGCATAGTTACTGCACTCATCAAAAAGTTTTCAAATTGTTGGCCAAGAATTATAGAACTCAAAAACTATAATTCGACACAACAAGAAATATTGCAGTATCTGTTGGGGCTGGTGTCCTTGACAATTAAGTACAATGAATTATTAAATCTCTTTAAGGATCACAAGGGCATACTTTTGTATTATTACCAGTTGATCCACGTTTATCAATAACGGTTGGCTTGCTAGATAAGTTTGACGTTATTGTCATACGGATGGCGGTGATCAACTGGTCCCTATACGTCACACCTATAGGACACGTTTGAGAGATTTGAAGGTATGAAAATACAGTCACATTTATGCCGGATATGACTAAACAGTTAGTCAGAGGTGTTGACTAATAAATTAGTCAATAAGATGTTGAGATTATTATTTAATACGGATTAAATAATTTTAGCTAATACGGATTACAAGATTAATTCGTAAATTAAATATAAACGGTTATATTTAATTAAATATAGTATTCGCGTATTAATATAAACAGTTATATTAATTTGGGTAATTATACAATATCGTATTTTGTCAGACCATTATTAATATATCGACTGTATTAATATCTGATAACATGTTACGATTTATAAATAAAACCCGCGAACAACTTAAAGCTAAACGAGTCGAATCACGCAAAGGTATAAGGTAAGAGTGAAAAAGCCCACCCTTACCCAAGACCCATTCGGCCGACCTAAGTAATACAAAAGGAGAGTCTTTCTCCTTTTGTCACGGACTGGTAATTCATAATTCTCATAATTAGGGTTTTGAGAACATCTTTTTCCAAAACTCAGATCTCACATCTAAAACCTCACAAAAGCTCTCCCCATATTGCAAGGCAATTGGAGAGTATTTTCATAATTCTCATAATTAGGGTTTTGAGAACATCTTTTTCCAAAACTCAGATCTCACATCTAAAACCTCACAAAAGCTCTCCCCATATTGCAAGGCAATTGGAGAGTATTTTCTAGCACACGCGGCATCATCTCAATCAAGTCTTGGGTGCAAGTTATAGGAGGGAATTTACTTTAATTCCTGTTCTTAGGCCATAAGCACAAAGGACCAAAGGTTGAATTCTTTTTCTTATCCTTTTTAACCTTATGACTATAAACACAACTGTATTTTTCATTATAATCCTGCAAGTTTAGGGTGAATACATGCTTTATTCCCCACAAGTGGTATCAGAGACTTAGGCCATGAAAATTTTACTTTTGTGTTTTTCATAAGTTTTTTTTTTTAAGATTTTGAAAAATCTCGTTTCTGCCGCTGCGTCGGTCGGTCGACCAGTATTAGCGGTCGGTCGACCGCCCCTGTGTGAGTTTTCTGTTTTTTTTTTAAAACAGTTTCCTTTATGAGTTTTCGATCTTGTTTTTCGATTCCTGTTTACATATTGTTAATTAATCGATATTCTTAACAATATGTGAACCCTTGTTGATGTTAATTTTGATTTACTTGTTTTAATCAAAGTTTAAAAGGTAAAAACTTGTTTTAATTTCAAAAAGTGCAGCGTTTTGCGTTTTCTGAAATTCGTTTTTACTACTTGTTGGTCGGTCGACCTAATTAATAGGTCGGTCGACCGATTTTACTGTTGCAGTTTTTTCCGTTTTTCGGCAGGAGGTCGGTCGACCACAAGTTTAGGTCGGTCAACCTCCCCCCCTGTAACAGACTCGTTTTTTTTATTTTCGAAAATAACATGTTTTATTTTCACATGGCTTAAAATAATGTACTATATACGGAAATAGTGTATTATTTAGTGAAACGGTTCACCCTCGTTTGATACATATTGTTTTAAAACAGTTTAAAATAATGGATTATATGTTTGTTAAAATTGGTGATTAAAACGGTATAGTCACTTAATTTTAATCTTAAAAGGTGGTTTGGTATAAATTTATTAATCATAATAACAGTATTATGTCATGTATAAATTGTTTTTAGTTGATGCATTTTATTTATCGTCTTGTGAATGCCTTGATTGCTTTCAATAACGTATTTAATTTTTGCAAACGGTTGTAACTTAGTGTGGCCTTAGAAGATTGTGTCACCGTAATGAAGGGACACGATCTTGCTTGTAATTTTGAGATCTTGAATCTCCGTTTTGGGTTTTTGCCATGTAATTACTTTTGTATTTAAATTAGAATGTATCTAGGACTACTTTTGTAATTTAAATTAGTAATTTTGTGAAGACCAAAGACAAGACGGAGGCCGGATGCTCACTCCCGCTGCAAGGACCAAGATGGAACATCAAGACAAGCTTCTAGGGTCCAACAGTGGATTCCAAGTTGTTTTATGTTTATTTTGGTAGGATAGGCCACACTAGGACTTTTATTTACGTTTATTGCATTTACCTTTATGCTTTCTTCGATAATAGCTTGCATCATATTCCGCCTAAAAACCAAACCACCTATATCATGCCTGAAAACTGACTCATGTAGAGGTCTCGCGTTAGTTTTCTGTGACAATACAGATGTCACATGTCATTTAAAAGCCATCACTTTATTTAATTCATTCACGCAAATGCTAGTTTTTAGTTCACTTAAATATGGATAAATAAAAGTTGATGGGGTCTTCCTCGTATAACCAAAAATTGAGATTAGTCTTTATAAATCAGCCTCCCATGAATCCCTTCTTCGTCGGTAGGCATAATATGACCCCTTCTACGTCGGGTAAGTGGGAACAGATGATTTATTTTATCTCAACATCATGGTCACTCGATAATATTCCAGTGACTGAGATGGACTAATAGATAGATATACGGAAATCTATCGACCAAGAGTTCCAACGATTGGAATTAGCCAAATTGTGGGCTTATCAATATACGGAAATTGAGTCTTGGGATCGTTTATATAATTCTTGAGTGAGATCAATTATATAAATGCATGAGTCTACGAGTTTAAATTCAATTTAATATAGACTTAAATCACAACAATAAGTTGCTTATATGGTTTTGTTTTATCTTCTTTTCAGTGTAGAACACGTTCATTAAAACTGCTGTAAAACTAAAATGGCTGGTGAAGACCCAATGCCAAGTGCCAAGCTAGCACGTGAATCCTGGCTAAAAGCCTTCATGGACTCCATGAATCAGTCAACTAGACTGAGGAATGATGGGTCAAACTTCTCTGACTGGGAGGCAGCACTACGGAATGCTGCCATTGCTGACGGAAAGCTCAAGTTCTTAACTGAGCCCATTCCGCCACACCCAGGAACTGGAGCTAGAGCCAACGAAATTCGCGCTCATAGCGATTTCGTTATGGAAGCGGGTGCGATAAAGAACGTACTCATCTATGCAATGGAATCCAATTTGCAAAGACGCTTCATAACCCATGGTGCAAACAAGATTTTCACCACGCTCACTAACGAATTCTCCAAGGCTCCGAGAATTGTTTCTTATGAGCATACCTGTCGCTTCTTTGAGGCGAAACTCCAGAAGGGCCAAGCTGTTAGCCCACATATTCTCAACATGATTGAGAATATCGAGAAACTGGAGTCCCTAAACTGCAAGATCAGTGAGAACATCATTGTTGATCGCATGCTTCATTCGCTTCATGATGGGTTCGCCCTCTTTAGGGCCAACTACTACATGAACGACATGAAGAAGACTCCTCATGAGCTCCACTCCCTTCTCGTACAGACTGAGAAGGATCTAAAGTTGAGTGGGAGTCTGAAGCAGGATGTTCTCATGATCTCCAGTAAGGGAAAAGGTAAAGGGAAGGCTAAAGCTCAGGGCGACCTAGCAGTAGGTAAGCCCAGGTTCAAGAAACCAGGATTTGCTAAGAGTGGGCCAGGTGAGTCGAGTAACTCACAAGGCAAGACAAAGAGCAAGGATACAAGCATGGAATGTCACCATTGCCACAAAACTGGGCATTGGAGGCACTCATGCCCCGTGTATCGCGAGGACATTAAGGCAGGCCGTGTTACTCCTGTTGGTATGTCTTCTTCTTCTTTTATTCACATGATTGAGATTAACCATGCAAGTTGCGGAACTTGGGTACTTGATACTGGTTGTGGTTCTCATCTATGTAATCATGTGCAGGGCCTCCGAAACCAAGAACCCCTAACCAAGGGTGAGGTGGACCTGCGTGTCGGGAATGGAGCACGTGTGGCTGCAGTCTCGAAGGGAACATACGTAATCCAGCTTCCAAGTGGATTCGATTTATTTTTATATAACTGTTATTATGTTCCTAGTTTATCCAAAAACATTATTTCAGTTTCTGCACTTGACAAACTTGGTTTTTCATTTGTAATAGAGAATAATAGCTGTATTTTCTCCTTACACAATATGATTTATGGCAAGGCAGTTTCCATGAATGGAATTTATGTTTTAGATCAAACTACCGAGATATTACATGTGAATAATAAAAGAATAAAGGTAGGTGACAAAGATCAAACTTACCTATGGCATTGTCGTATGGGACACATAAATGAGAAACGCGTTAAACAGCTCATACAGAATGGAGCTATTTTGCCCTTTGATTTCGAATCATATGGCACGTGTGAATCATGTCTCATCGGTAAGATGACTCGTATTTCCTTCAAAGGTGTTGGAATGCGCGCTGCCGACCTATTAGGACTCATACATACGGACGTATGTGGCCCTATGTCGATCAACGCACGAGAAGGCTATAGATATTTCATCACTTTCACGGATGATTTGAGTAGATATGGCTATGTCTATTTGATGAAACATAAAAGTGAATCCTTTGACAAGTTCAAAGAATACCAGAATCGGGTACAGAACCAGCTGGGTAGAAAGATTAAAGCACTACGTTCGGATCGTGGTGGTGAGTATCTTTCACACGAGTTTGATCAACACCTAAAAGACAGTGGGATCGTGCTACAGTTGACTCCACCTGGAACACCACAATTAAATGGTGTGTCCGAACGGAGAAATCGAACTTTACTTGATATGGTTCGATCCATGATGAGTCACACCGTTGTGCCTGATTCATTGTGGGGCTATGCTCTTTTGTCGGCCGCTCTAATACTTAACCGAAGTCCGTCTAAAGCTGTTGACAAGACTCCATTCGAGTTATGGAAGGGAACGGTCCCTAACTTGTCCTTTATTCGGGTTTGGGGCTGCGAGGCTTATGTCAAGTGGAGACACGAGGATAAGCTCGGCCCGCGATCGGTCAAGACATACTTTATAGGCTATCCAAAGGGAACGTTTGGTCATTACTTCTACTCGCCTACCGAACAACGTGTTTTTGTTGCGGCTAGTGCGACTTTCTTAGAGAAAGAATTTCTCGAGAACAAGTCGAGTAATAGAACCTTCGAGTTATCGGAGGTTCAAGAACCAACTATCGAGCAACCATTGGAGGAAACAGTTCCTTCACCCGAGGCTGCGGTAGATATCCCTGAGGAACCTAGGAGGTCGGGAAGAGTCTCTATTCCACCGGACAGATACATTGGTATGGTCGAGGAACACGATACAGATGACGTCTTACTCCTAGAGGGTAATGAACCCACAACCTATAAAGGTGCCATGACCAGTTCTGACTCAAAGCTATGGCTAGAAGCCATGCAATCCGAGATGGACTCCATGTATGAGAACAACGTGTGGGATCTTGTGGACCTACCTGCAAAGGTACGTCCCCTTCAATGCAAATGGCTTTACAAGATAAAGCATGCCGTGGAAGGACAACAAGATATCCACAAGGCTAGACTAGTTGCTAAAGGTTTCACTCAAGTGCCAGGCTTGCACTATGATGAGATCTTTGCACCCGTAGTCATGCTACGTTCCATTCGGATTATCTTAGCGATCGCCGCATTTCATGACTATGAAATATGGCAAATGGACGTTAAAACCGCCTTCTTAAACGGTTATTTGGAGGAAGAGTTGTACATGATACAACCCGAGGGTTTTATCGATCCAGCACATCCTAAGAAAGTTTGCAAGCTTAAACGTTCCATCTATGGACTTAAGCAAGCATCGCGGAGTTGGAATCATCGCTTCGACCAAGTGATAAAAGAGAATGGGTTCATTCGATCAATCGAGGAACCATGTCTCTATATCAAGTCGAGTGGGAGTAAGATTGTATTCCTAGTACTGTATGTCGATGACATACTCTTGATTGGGAATGACATACCTCTCTTATCTTCGGTTAAAGCATGGTTGAAAAACCATTTCCAGATGAAAGATCTGGGAGAGGCACAAAGAATTTTGGGCATCCGTATCTACAGGGATAGATCACGACGGATGTTGTCTCTCAGTCAGGAATCTTATATAGAGAAGATTCTGGAGAGATTCAGCATGACGAACTCCAAGAAGGGGTTCCTTCCTATGACTCCTGGGCTTCACTTGAGCAAGACTCAAGAAGCTAAGTCAGTGGAAGAGAAAGAGCGCATGAGTCGGATTCCTTATGCTTCGGCAATAGGATCGATCATGTATGCCATGATATGCACACGTCCTGACGTTGCATATGCATTGAGTATGACAAGTCGATTCCAAGCTCATCCAGGTGAACAACACTGGATGGCCGTGAAAAACATTCTTAAGTACCTACGGAGGACTAAAGATTGGGGATTGACTTTTGGAGGCGACTCGACGCTCTGCGCCACGGGTTACGCAGATGCTAGCTTCCAAACGGATCGAGATGACTCGAAATCTCAGTCTGGATTCGTTTTTACTCTTAATGGCGCTGCTGTCAGCTGGAAAAGTTCTAAACAGAGTGTTACAGCAGATTCTACGACTGAGTCCGAGTACTATGCCGCCTCAGAAGCAGCTAAGGAAGCAATATGGATGCGTCAATTCTTACAAGGACTATCAGTAGTGCCTAGTTCGAATGACCCAATCACCGTCTATTGTGACAATAGCGGTGTCATCTTCCAAGCTAAGGAGCATAAGTCTAGCAGCAAGGCTAGGCATGAACAACGGAAAGCTCATCTAATCAGAGATTACGTGGAGCAAAAGGAGATTTTTATTGAAAAGATCGCTACGGATGACAACATAGCCGATCCTCTCACAAAAGCATTACCACGTGATAAGCATGAAGGGCACATTCATTCCATGGGAATTGGATGTGTTCCTAAGTTGTAGTACTCTTTTATGAATTCATGTAATAATTCATTTTCTCGTGTACTCTATTCAACCTTATTGTTATGATATAAAATGTTTTGTTTCTCATGTGGAATTGTATGCCAATTTTGAACACCACAAAGTGAACTGATTAACATTACATCGTTTTGGTCCTTGATTACCCACTTGAGCTGATAACTCAGGTAATCATTTTGTGACGTTGGTTGATGGTGGGTTCAACGAGCCATAAGTCACGTGGATGACTGACCAATCACAAAGGAGAGTTATACGGATATCTCGTAGGACACCCCGTGACAACGTTATGGAGTCCTAAATGTTTTATAACATTGGGTGTCAGGTCGTGGATAGGACCTCCATAGTGTTCCTTAGAGTCGAGTCTTTTGACTTTCAACTGTTTCTTGAGATTAAGACAGATTTTGGGTAACTTTGGTTTCTTTCCCACGGTCACCGTAACAGGGGCCAAGAGGATTTTTTCTGGGTTATTTCATGCTGGGCGATATCGGCAGGATTCGAGTTGAGGGAAATATCCAAACCCTTATCAGGATTTTATCATTTCTCAGGGCCACTCGAGGAGTAGTAACTGAAATGCATGGCCAT
This sequence comes from Silene conica, assembly GCA_029255685.2. Classification (NCBI taxonomy): domain Eukaryota; kingdom Viridiplantae; phylum Streptophyta; class Magnoliopsida; order Caryophyllales; family Caryophyllaceae; genus Silene; species Silene conica. Next base: position 65,108,266 of record CM055312.2, read on the forward strand.
GCTCGAATACAGATTCGTTTTATCAGTTAAGTTACTCTCTAGTCGGGGAAACCACTCTTGATACAGATCGCTTGTGAGATACGACCTTTGCGAATGCGGATTTGCAAATTGTCTTACATTGAGTGGGAGAAATTTTAAAAGGATATGAGATTCGGTTATCGCACCTACACTTGTACGGACAAGTGGGAGTTTGTTGGAGATTGTGTCCTCCACATGTAGTGTGATAACGTCATTGCACATACCCTTGTACGGACAAGTGGGAGATTGTTGGGGCTGGTGTCCTTGACAATTAAGTACAATGACTTATTAAATCTCTTTAAGGATCACAAGGGCATACTTTTGTATTATTACCAGTTGATCCACGTTTATCAATAACGGTTGGCTTGCTAGATAAGTTTGACGTTATTGTCATACGGATGGCGGTGATCAACTGGTCCATATACGTCACACCTATAGGACACGTTTGAGAGATGTGAAGGTATGAAAATACAGTCACATTTATGCCGGATATGACTAAACAGTTAGTCAGAGGTGTTGACTAATAAATTAGTCAATAAGATGTTGAGATTATTATTTAATACGGATTAAATAATTTTAGCTAATACGGATTACAAGATTAATTCGTAAATTAAATATAAACGGTTATATTTAATTAAATATAGTATTCGCGTATTAATATAAACAGTTATATTAATTTGGGTAATTATACAATATCGTATTTTGTCAGACCATTATTAATATATCGACTGTATTAATATCTGATAACATGTTACGATTTATAAATAAAACCCGCGAACAACTTAAAGCTAAACGGGTCGAATCACGCAAAGGTATAAGGTAAGAGTGGAAAAAGCCCACCCTTACCCAAGACCCAATCGGCCGACCTAAGTAATACAAAAGGAGAGTCTTTCTCCTTTTGTCACGGACTGGTAATTCATAATTCTCATAATTAGGGTTTTGAGAACATCTTTTTCCAAAACTCAGATCTCACATCTAAAACCTCACAAAAGCTCTCCCCATATTGCAAGGCAATTGGAGAATATTTTCTAGCACACGCGGCATCATCTCAATCAAGTCTTGGGTGCAAGTTATAGGAGGGAATTTACTTTAATTCCTGTTCTTAGGCCATAAGCACAAAGGACCAAAGGTTGAATTCTTTTTCTTATCCTTTTTAACCTTATGACTATAAACACAACTGTATTTTTCATTATAATCCTGCAAGTTTAGGGTGAATACATGCTTTATTCCCCACAGTATCAAAATAAAGGATCAGAAATACCAAACTGGAAGGTAGTGATGACGTGGTGTGAAACCACTGCCTTGAAAACTATTTCTCTGGTATGACCGTGGTGGTGATCATTACTGACCGGTAGTTCCCCAAGGTTTACACTACTACAATCTCCCCGCAGCTCCGCCCACTCGGAACTGTGAGACTTGGAACAATATTTTAACTTTACCCAAACAACTCTTCTTTACCCAAACAACTCTTCTTTTGTTGAAAAGAGGAAGAGAAGTAGTGAGTTAGATGGATTGAAGGGAGGGTGAATGCTCTCCTTATATAGCAAAGGTAAGAAGCAACTCTTGTTTCTTCACCAATGTGAGACAACAAGTGAGTTCTCCTTATATAACAAAAATAAGAAGGAACTCTTGTTTCATCACCGATGTGGGACAACAAATGAGTTCTCCTTATATAGCAAACAAAGGAAAGAACTCTTGTTTCCCCACCAATGTGGGACAACAATTGTTCCAAAAGAGCCCCTATTTCCAACAATATTACATTATATTGGTAGTTAAATCGTAGTTCAGAGTAATTTCGAAAAGGTCATCATAATTCAGAGTATTGTTATTAAATAATCCAAAATATTTTGTGTTTGTAAATTGCCTTCTCACTCACATGAATGGAATATATATAGACATGACATTGGGTCACAATCCATTAATTAAGCAATATATCAAAAGCGGTCCAAGACATCCTAATAATGTATATCCTTAACAACATTTGATTATGGGCTAATCGGAAGGTCATAGTTTCGCATGGAAAAAAAATGAGTTGAATGGAAATATATGATATAATATTACTAGTGAGAGGAAATGAATTAAAAAGAAATTGAAAGAAACCTCTTCCAAAAGTGCGCATACGAATTGGGTTGGCATTAGGGATGTCATTGGGGCGGGGCGGGGGCGGAGGGTATGATCCCCGTACCCATACCCATCACCAAATTTTAACCCCCATACCCGCCCCACCCCCCGTGGCGGGTGTAAAACCCCCCACCACCACCCGCCTGGCAGGCGAAATATAGGGACCATCCCCGCCCCATCTAGCCCCCAAACCCACCCGCCACCTGCCTGTCCCCGCCGGGTACCCGCCAGACCCGCCCCACTGCAGCCAAAGAGTGCAAAGACTTCCCAAACTGCCCAATATAGGCTGGCCAAAAAATGCAGTAGAACAGCACTGCAACAGCCAAAAATACTACTGAATGTCTGCATGTTCATTCAACATTACAAATTCCTCGAAAGTTCACACTTATCATACTAATTACTAAGTTACAAATTTATCAAAAGTTTACACTTATTATACTACATTTATTTACGAACACAAACAAACAAACACAAACAAACACGAATATCTACATCAGAATATGAGATGTAGTGTTTCCTGCATTTCTTAGTTAAGCACAAGTTTCTTATTTCTTACACAAAATGAACCGATGCTTTCATATATGCCTTACCTTAGACATATAGATCTGTAAATGTCATTTAATAAGTTGGTTGTAGGTCAATTTGAGGACGCTCATGTACCTGTGGTCCATCATCATATCGCCATGTATCGTGTTCGTAAATCTGGTAGTGTCATCTTATTTTCAAATTCATTATCAAGTTTTTTCTGAAACCATTACTACCTCTTGTTATTGGATGCACCATCAGAAACACGATACAGAGACCACAACAGAGAAGAAACAAGGGTCAAATGCCTTAAATTGAAAACCCATGCTTAAGCCTAAATTCCACTGTACTAAAATTGATGAACCTGTAAGGTTTAATTCCCTTCAACTCAACCATTAAACATACAAGACCATCACAACAACAACGACGACAACAACAAAACATTCATCCCAAAACGACAATATTAAAGCCTTATAATATGTGATTTAAAGTATGAAAAATTGAAAAAATTGACAATTAAAAAAAGAAGAAAGTATGTACCTTAGTTCTCTGATTAGTGTTAATGAAGAAAAGGATTAGTTTGATCAATGGAAGTGGTGATTTGGTGATGAAACGTGATTATGCGGCACTGCGGCGTCAGTTAGGGCTTTGGGGTAGTGTTTGGTGAAGGACGAAGGAGTGAAGGAAGTCAGGAAGTCAGAATTAGTTTTCAGTTTTTGGTTTTTGGACTTTTGCAAGGGGTTAGGCGAGAAATGGGCTTAGGGTAATATTATTGGGGGTCTTAAGACAAGACTTTCTTAAGTCTTAAGACAAGACTCCCTCAATTTTACCAATAATCTACTCGAGTTTTGAGGAAAGTCTTAAGTCGAGTCTTGAAAATCCAAGACTCTCCTTAAGACTTTGGTGGGTCTTGACCCACTAAAAGTAGTTTAATAAGTATGTAAAATGAAAAAGTAAAATGGAAAAGTAGAGTCTGAGGCGAGTCTGACGAATAATGTATAAAGTTTTGGGTGAGTCTGAACAATAAAAAAATAATAAAAATTAGTGGAAATCTGATGTGGCAGAGTCTTAAGACTTTGGGGAGTCTTACGAATAATGTTACCCTTAGGCTTATAATATATTTGGGTTTTTAATAATATTATACGCATTTGGGTATACGGGTACGAGGCGGGGCGGGTATGGGGCGGGTATCGTGCTAAAACCAGCCCCGCCCCAGTACCCATGGCGGGTATAGTTTTTGTACCCGTACCCGCCCCACCACCCGCCAGTTGTTTACCCATCCCCGCCCCAACTGGGGCGGGTGCGGGGCGGTATCCACATATACCCGCCCCAGTGACATCCCTAGTTGGCATACTCCAATATGGCCCATGGCAAATTTTGGCACGACACAAAATTAATAAGACTTGGATGGTGTGACATGCCATGGGCTACACACTCCGACATGGCTCCTGGCCTATTGAGTCGGGAGCAAAATACGAGTAAAAATATAGTTTTTGACAACTTTTTTATCAATCAATTTTTTTTATTTGGTAGAGGAGCACCTCCACGGTCACGGACGTGAGGAGTTGTTATGGAGGGGGGAGGCGTATGAGCCTTTCCTCAAAACGAGGTTGGCCTAGTTTCTGTAACACATGTATTGAAACAATATAAATATTATGCTATTTTAGTAATCTTTTTTTAAAACAATTCATATAAATGATATAAAATTTATCTTTAATCAACTACTCGAAAAATCGAGTGCCCGAAAAATCACTTCTTCTAAAAGCCTGCCTACGATGAACCATAGGTCACTCTAGTTTGGGCCGCCCAACTCCCATTAATTGAAAACCATTGTAGCACGCGTGTGGCCCAGCCCGCTATGTTTACTAAATGGTTATGCTAAGCCGATAAAACTAGTCTAAGGACGTTATTGATAACTATTTTGCTGCAAGTATATTAAACATCAAGGCCTATTAGCTCAGTTGGTTAGAGCGTCGTGCTAATAACGTGAAGGTCGCAGGTTCGAGACCTGCATAGGCCATTTACGTTTTTAAACTTTTTCCGATGAAAAATGAATTGTTCTTGTCAAAAGTTTTACCGCTACGTAATTATCTTCTCAGCTGAAAAACCAACGTCGTAACTTCTAATGCTTTTTAGTATCTGGAATCGGTTGCAATTTCAATTTGTAAGGCCGTAAGGGTTGCTCCAAGTGTCCGGCTACTCCGCCAAAATTGCAGCATATGTCTGAGGTAACTGATTACAATGACCAGTCAGAGCTAAATTTGCAAGGACATCTTTGAAACCTTACCAACTACTCTTACAAACATTCTAACCTCAACTGTCAGTTTGTATCACCACGGAAAGTAGACTGTCAAACAGAAACTGACTCGCAAAAACTAAAACTTTAGTAAAAACAGATGAAATGCAGCTCAAAAACAACAGTCGATGATTAATTTAATGTCAATAGAATTTCTGTACAAAAAGCCAACATTTTTAGGCAGCATTAGCATCTGACAAACGACAACCAAACTCAACGGCTAACTCAAGTGCAGAACAATTGCTCTGTGCACCCGCTACTATCCACATGCTATCAATAATAACTGATATGCGGTAACATCATCTGTACGTTCTTTTTCAGGATTTCCTCAATTTAATTATACCATCCAAGTAGGCGAAGCTTCATGCCAAAAACAAGCTTCCATTTCTCTCAATTCCACTGAATTCATTGATAATTGATATCGTTTTGGAACCCCCATCATTCAGTAGATTTTGTTAAACCCGGAAGGAGGAGGAGATTCGTTCAGTCTACTTGGCAAGAAAGCTTCCCTTTCAAGAGAAACTTGAAGGCTTGACATGACTTTGCTGTAAGAAATCCACAATATAGGGGAAGCACAAAAGGCATAGGCAGCCACGACAAGTGCCCTTACAACCCCGTCTTTGTACCAAGGGTAAGACATAACTAGAAGCACCCCGAATATCCCAAGACCTGGGGTTATCACAGGTAATGTGGGTAACATGAAGGTGTTAATGGTTATAGAAGAAAGGGCAAAAGAGCCTAACAAGTAAAGGGCCCATCCCACCAAAGGGTGAATAGTGTGAGGGACAATACAAAAGGGAATCACATAGGCTGCTATAACTGACACCAATGCTATGAATTTCAGACCAACATGGTATGCAGTCACGCTCTTGCTGTCAAAACGCCGGTAGCAAAGCTTGGAAACATTTGGTCGAGCTAACCGAGTTATGGCAATTATTCCTAGGTAAAGAACTATCTCGATCAACACCATAGGAATCTCAGCTTGATACCTACAAATTACAATAGGTTATCAGAGAATGTATTTTGATGTTTCAAGTTAATTGCATCGTTTTCATGGTCACAAATTAATGGTGGGTGCGTGTCAAATTGGGTTCTAGTCATTTTGAGAACATTGCTTGCCTGGTGCATTTCGCTATATCAGAATATTCTTTACATGTGCATGTCAATTCAGGGAGTTGATTTCGTCAAGCCCTTCCTAGCTAGTCCTTGCTCTTTTAATGTCCATGGGTATCACCCTAACCTAACTAGCTAATCAAGATGAGTGGTTGACACTTACCCAAGAGTTTTGCGGCGCTGTTCGTGCCATGAGAATCCAAGAGGGAGAGCAGGATATGACCACCAATACCATGGCTTCATCCATACTGCTCCAGGAAAGGTGATCACGCTGTTTGGTCCACAAGGCACATTCCAGCGTAGTTTGAGGTCTGTAACATTATAAAGTTAACAGGTATTAGACAAAGACAATCCAAATAAAACAACGATGAGATTAACTGTGATATGATCGACTATACTTACAGAAGTAAGAAGCATCCATTTGATAACCCAAAGGAAGCCTATAGTTCCCATCAAGCTTGGTGCCATTAGCCGGAGGATGAAACATAGGCATATCAAGCAAGTCTGCAAAATAGCCACCGATAAAACCCTGGTCTGCTCCATCTGGATTAGGCGTTCCTATCTCCAGTTCATGAAGCATGTCTTTGAAAACCTTCTTAGAGGGCTATTATCCACAACAGAAAGTCTTAGAATGAATGTAAGCAGTGAAGATATAAAAACCCAAAAAAAGAAAAAAAACGGGTCCGAGATTTTGAATCTCTAGCCCAACATTTGAAGTATTCATTGCTCCAACATCAAGTCACCACGAATCAACTTGTTGCTTATGTGATAAAATGTATAGAAAAGAGCACAATGGGTGAGTGACTCCCGCAAAAGGCAAGGTATTGCGGGGTTAGAGAGGGTTGTATGTTAGCAACATAGAATTGAACAAGATGCAAAAGTATGCATAAGATGAAATGAAATGACAACAAATTCACAAGAACATTAAACAGCTTATACGGTTAATACCTGTAGGACAAAGAGACCGGTGTGGAAGATGCAGGGATTGATAAAGGCTGCACAAAACTGGCCACACTGAAACAATTCATCGGTCTTCTGAAGGAATAGATTGTCAGCATCAAGCATGACGACTCTATCGTACTCCACAAGGTTCCAAGCATAGAGTTTGTTAAGAGTTAACTTGAATCTGTCATGATCGTTGCTAGCAATATAAGGGTTGAACACATTCTCTACTCGCACTACCTTAAGTCCATCTTCTACTTCCCTGAAAACAAGATCATTTATGATCAGCCAAATTTGATGACTCATTTCATTTTTTTCAATCGTATAAAACTATAGACCGCATCTATTATACAATGACCGCGCTACAGGTGCAATTATCAATTCCGCAATCAAACAATACTTCCTACTTGTTACTACATCCATCCAATTTACTCTGTATATGATATTAACTTTCATCACTAAACATTTCACCTACATATATTTAAAAGTCATAATCGTCATGTTTCATTCTGCAACAAACTATAAATATTGTGCAGAGTATTTTCATCAATATGAAATTCTTGGATCATAAAAGTCAAACAGAAACAACACAAATAGAAACAAATGTACATATGGTCTACATCATCTATAACATGTAAAATTGTACTCCTCCCGTTCCAATCATCAATTTAGCTTTGATTAAAATACTTTTCAAAAAAAAAAAAAAATAATATTAGCGATCATGACGTAAGGAGTAAGTATATATAGTACTGCTCCATATATACTACTCGTCTACTCTACAAGTATAGTTGAATAATACTCCATTATGGTAGACAAAATTGAAGAAATAAAATGCTTATGTTAACTAATACGGTTAAAATAAATGACATCACGAATGTACGCAAGCTAATGCAGAAATTATGCTAAAGTCCAAATCATTCGTAAACGTATAAGTAGACCTGGCCAACTGAAAAGGACAGTCCGACCCGATCCAGCCTCATGAGTTGTCAATCCCAAGGCCCTACTGGCCCAACCCTGACCTTGCATCAGATGGGTCCCGGATCCCATACTCCCACCCCAACCCCAGGCCCACAAAAAATAATAAAAACATGGCAGCATGAGTCTGTTCATGGCTAGACATGAGTTAGACCGACCCAGCAAGACCCTTACGGCCTTACCATAAATCGGTTGACAACCTGGGTTGGTTGTTTGACCTGTCCCGACCCGTTGCCAAGTCTACGTATATAGATATGAAACTAGACAATCAATGTGATATTTAACCAATGTTTGACCACACATTTAAGTCTCTAAAGATTGGTGGCAAAAAAGAAGTCTCAAAAGACAAGGACTAGAGAAAATGAAAGGCCATGACACCCAATGTTACCCGTACAGCTCTAGGTCGGCAATATTGTAGGAGTAGTAGACTAGTAGTTCAACTAACCAGTAACATCATCTATGTCTCATCAAATATCTAGTCTTTCGTTAGATGAACGTGTCCGTCTTAATAATAAAAAGGGTCAAATATGATTCTACATGAAAAATGTAGGATAAATCTTTTGTTTTTTGGCAATGTATTCGGCTTGAGTCGAATACATCCATCCTAAATGAGGATCTGTCGTAACCAAACGCAATGTATTGTGTTAAAGCTCATGAAATAGATGCACAAGGATTTGGTGCCCACAACTCTTTTCGCCGCTAATATAATACTCTCCTACATCTTTTGTCCGTTGCATATATAAGTAGATAAAATGATGATCAAAAGCCTAGAAGGTCATAGATAAAAGATAATTTTCAAATTGAATCAGAATTGAACTAAATTAAAATGAGATGAAAATAAGTCTGAAAGAACTGATCTTCATATTCTTTTCTAAGGATAGGTAGTGTTCAACCCCACGATGTGATGAGTCGAGTCGTTGTGATCAAGGTGCCAAACGACTCCGTCAAGATAAACTCTTCGGTAATAAAAAAACATCATGTATACAGTATAGCAGTTGAAACACTTTTTACCAATATAAATCCAAAAATTGAATAAAGTCCTGTCAGAAAGATGATGTGCAATGAATTTATTGACACCATTTTACAATTAAAGTAAAACACCACTAATAAATAAACTTAGTTATGAAACACCCAAAATAAATAAAATGTAATCCCCTCTTATTCACTAACCATTGTCCATTTTCGTTTATTTGTAATAATGTGTTATTGTCCATTTTTGGTAACTTTTATACTTATTTTAATCACTCCAACCCACCATAATACATTAATACCCCACGCACCATACCCCACAATACTACTTATTTTAATCACTCTACCAACTCTAATATTCAATATTAGTATATTATCTTCTCTCTAATCTTCTTACACTACGCAATACTTTCAAATATTTAACTACATTTCTTAATTTTCGTGCCATTGTCGAAATGGAACAATTATCCGGAATGAAAATACGTGCATAATTAAAATGCTATTTCAACTAGCCAAAAACAAATCATGAAAAAATATAAAAAGGTATAAACGAGAGATCTTTCGATAATTTAGTGAAAGACTGTTTATCGTAAATTCTTTAAATTATTAAAAATTACAACATGAATGCTACGTAGAGTAGACAAGTAGTGCAAATGGGTGGGCTTGACTAGTTGAGCAACCTTTCAAGTTTCAACGAACCTTTGAGTTTGTCGTACTTGAACTACCCGTTTGACTAAAGTTACCGTTGAGATGTTCGTACATACTACTCCATAGTGGACTAAATATAATAATATTGTTTGACTATTGACGCGTTTTTCCCGTAATCATAACATGCTTCTCCAGATGTTTACATCATTTTGATAACTGTTAGCCGTTTCTGTTCATGGATTTGTACAAATATACTTCTTAATTGCAATTCAACTACAATACTACAATTACGCCAATTCCTAAAAATATCCCGTCTAAGTTGCGAAACTAGGATTAAAGGTGAGGAGGTGAAAAAAAATCAAGAAAGGTAAAAGTAATAGCATAAGAAAAACTCGAGAAGAAAATCAAAAATCTAAACTAAACATATTGTCGTTTTCATTTCTTCTGAGAGCGGCAAGCACAAATCTGCCACTCGGTTTATGACAAATTAAGAATTATTGAACAGGTGTTGCTATCCTTTCATCAAATTATCGAGTACATTTTGAAAAGAGGCACAATAAAAACATATCATGAATTAGATCATGGATGGTCTCACGTAAAAAGTTTAATAAACTAAGCCATATTTAAAATACCGTACGACATTGTCAAAAATTGATTTTTTTTTCTTATATGATGATATAAACGAAAAGTTTAAAAGAGGACAAAAAAACGTCACCTAATAGTTGTCAAATTAATTATAGTATACTTTATTAATTACAAAACCAAGAATGATGAAAACAAATATGGTCATCAGAAGTATTATAGAATAGTGCTTACTAAGCATGATAACGATGTATTACAAAAACATATCCTGAGCATAATAAATTGGAGTTGTAACTTGCAATTATCACTCTATCAGCAAACCACGCATGTTCATGTTACTATTGCCCTCGATATACATACCCCGCTATAGTAAATTAAAAATTAAAAATTACCTCCTTTTAAAATTACTTTTTTTTAGATAAATTTCTTAAAATTATTCTTCTAAAATCTACTTTTATAAAAAAAATTGCTTTAAGACTTTAATTTAGCTGACTTATTCGGTCTGTTTTATAAGACCATCTCCAAGCAAGGTCGATTGGAAGGTCGATATGGGGTCGAGTCAAGTTAATTGTAATTAAGAAATCGATTAGAATTGACTCAAGTCAATTTGAGTCACAAATCGACCCAATTTGAGGTAAATTGACTCACCAATCGACCTTATACGTGGCACATTTTAATTGGTTCCAAGTCATTTCCAACCATTTAAAAACAAGAAAAAAAAAAGAATGAGTGAATTTGTTTGATTTCTTAATTAAATTGATTGGGTTATTGACCTAGGTCGTGACTTTTTGCATGGGAGGGTTTAAGTAGGTCAATGTCAATAAGGGGAGATTAAGGTATAATATGTAATTGACCCGATTAAATTGATTTCTTGCTTGGGAATGGTCGAACTGATTCTCCTTTGTTATAACTTTTAAATTATAAATTGTATAAGCCTCAAACGGAATATGTTCATTAATCAACGGAATAAGTGACTTAGTTTGGGGTTTTAAAACAATATTTGATAAAAGTGCATTTTAAGAAAGTTTTGGGAAAAAAATTATAAGGAAAATTTTTAAAAACTAAATTTTAAAATGGAGTCTTTTTAATTTAGATCCAATTCTTATAGACCGTAACTGACTGAACTAAATTTAATCAAAGTGAACTAAAGTAAAATGTTAATTTGTGAAAAAAAAAACGGAATTACTTTTTCACATATGGATTTTACTTCATCCATACATGAAAAAAGAAAGTGGTAATGTGGACTTGAATGAGAGGAATATTTTTTATACAAGACCTAAAAGTCAAAAGTCTGTTAATTCTCTTACTAAAACTTTGTAACTAAAACGTCGAAAAATAACCAACATATAGTGGTTGAAAATTAGAAGAAAATTGAGTTTAAGACGTTTAGTAAAAGAGGTGAGAACTCTGAGAAGGTAGTTTATGCTTCACATAATCACATGTTACCTCATATAGCTAAAATGTTACTACTACTTTATACTTCCCTTGTCGTTAAACTTTTATAATTTTCAAAATATGTGAAATCTTTTTAAAACCTAATAATTCAATGGAGTATTGGAAGTATTAGTTACTTCAATGAAAAAGGAAAAAAAAAGTTCGAGAGAATTTTGTTTAAATTAGTAGAATAAACAATATTAAGTACTCTATTTGCGTAATTAAATTGGTAAACGTAACCGTATAATATCGAGCAAGGATCTTGTACTTCGAGTTCACCCTTCCATTTAAAATTTTGATCGTTAAATCATTTATAAAGATTGAATTCAGACACCTAAAACCTAAAAATAATTGGAAAAATAATACATAATAGAAAGAATCCTAAATTTTTAATGTCGTTGAAAAGCTTATTGCACCTCGAAACTATAAGTCTATAGGGCTATAACATCATTTCGAAATTACTAATGTCACTCATGTTTGTGAGATGGTGAATGATAACATACTCTTAAACCTATACCTATATTATATTATTGTGGCGATATTACACATTATCATTTTTCAAATTATATAGTACAATGTTCGTTCCTCCTTTGTGCCAATCACCATTTTTTTGTAAGTGACATTATGTGTACAAAAACTTTAGAGAGACCGTCACTTAATAGCGTTATTGAGAAATATTTTGCATAATAAGTGAGGAATTCACTAAAGTTTTTTATATCCCTATTAAGTCTCTTATTAAATTAGTGAGAGACGGTTTTTTACAAGATTTTTTTTTTTTTTTTTTTTTTTTTTTTTTCTTTTTTTTGTGACGAGGGAACCCGCAGCCGCTACATTCGGTGCGCACTGGGTAAACCCGCGGGTATATGTAATAGCCTGCAAACCACATACACCAGGTAAACCACCCGAGGATGACAGACTCGAAGTCTATTTAGGCATGGACTCGGGCCAAGAATGCTCCACAAGATTTTTTACAAGAGTTACTATTTGATACGAAGACAAATACGAAGTAATAAATGATGAAATAATGAAGCCCAAAATGTCAAAGGTACAAGACAATGAACGTGGCATTAAGGATTCTCGTATTCTAAAACGACTCCGACGACCGTAGCTGTCAATTCTCTCAACATTACACATTACAGATTACACAACTACAACTAGTAGTAGATATTTTACTCCTGTGTTCTCCAAATGGGCCCACACCCACCCAAGTAAACCATTAAAACTACGCCACGTGTGTTAATCTGAAAGTTAGAAGTAGTCTCTGGAGGAAGTCACGTAGTAAACATTCCTATGATTAGAGGCCCACAGAGGACACCCTGTGCTCACATACACCAGATCCCCACCAACCCATTAATATATTCAATAAATGAAACATCAAGTTCATCGCTTCATGTCCACTTTTCTAATATGAACAAGTCACCGTTGTACACATTAACTTAGTTTTGGTACCAATACACTTGCCATCGAATATCCTTTCTTTAGTACTATCCTTCCTTTTTGGATGTGTTTTTCATTCTTTTTTGGATGTTTTTTTCATTTTTGTTCGGATGTTTTTTTTTCATTTTTTTTGGCTCATGTGTTTTAACCAAAATTTTCAGTAAAGACGAAATTATCCGTCATAATCCGATCAATTTCACAATTGCAAGTAATAAATCAAGTGGGTGTTAAATGGCACGTCACTTGTACTCTCATTTGTAATATTGTACTCTCATTTGTAATATTGTGACAACAACAGTATCCCTCCTTAACTTGTGACGAATAATCTTTTATCTTTAATGATACAAGCTACTGGCTTAATCAACTTTATTTTTTTAAGTCTTCCCACAAAAAGCATTATCCATCTAAAACTTAAGACAAGTTAGGTACACAACACTTATAAAGAGTATATATAAAAATGTAAACTTCCATATATTTGTCATATATATAACGCGTTTTATGCTTACGATAAATACTGTAATCTTATATGAATGCTTTTGCATTTCTAAATCTTATGACAAAAATTATGCACATTTTGATTTTATTATCAACGAGCGACCTTCCTACCCAATTTCATTTTTTAAAACGAAACTCACTCTGTTCCAATAATTATTTGTATTTCCAATTAAAGAAATAGTTAATTATTGAACGGAACGAAAGAGACACCAAGCAATATGATAATCGGATGTTATAAATTTGTAGATGAGTTTTGGTTGTAAGAAAGAAGTTTCATGAAACCGGAACGGTCGAGTCATCTTCCACTAATAAAATTGCAATTTAGATTCATTAAATCCCATTTTGCAGAACACCAGAACCATACCTCATTTGCACCCGTGATTTAGCAAATGCATCTACCTACCTGACTATTTATAATCTTATGGTAAATTAAATACTAAGAATTTGTAATAATGTTAATAGAGACCCGAAACACCACAGATTTCGCATTTTTTCATCAGGTAGGATTATCCGTAAGACTCTTCAAAATTTTACAACTTTGGCACATCAATTTTTCACTATTATATAACTGTATACATTATCCGTCAGATTTTTTTACATTGACACATATTATCCAGTCATTGGATAATTTATATTAAAAATGAGGTTAAAAGTCCACCAAATTCTTAAGTCCAGACTTCCTATAAATTATTGATAGTTTTAAATGAGTATTGTCAACAAAGTTTTATCTTACAACCGTCGATAATTTTATCCTCACGCTCTAAACAAGTATTTATGCGTTCCCACTAATTTAACCCATTTATCATTTTTAAATTAATCAAATAAACAACCTAGTTATCAACCTCCTTTTAGATATTAAAAAAATAAAATGTTTATATACGGACTCTGTAAAAAAAAAATACGGCAGGTTTCGTATCCGTTACAAGTTTGCGACGGCGCAAATACTACATACTACCCGGCAAATATTATCCAGGTAGCTGAATAAGACGAAACAGTTTACTACTCTCTAGATACTCTGATTTTGTCTTATATATCTACACGAATATTACTTAGCCCGTCGCAAGTTTGCTGCGGATATGCTAAACACAGATTTCTCATTTGCTTAAAAAAATAAGATGGTCTTACCAATAATTATCGATGAAAGAAGAGTTAGGCAGGCTAGAAATGAAGGTATTAAAAACATAAAACAACAGATGACACTTCATAATGACAGAGCTTACGACCAATAATAAACGACTAATTTAATTAAGTAGTACTCCAGTAGTACTGTAATAATTAATTAAAAGAAAGAAATAAACGAAAATAAGTTGAAGAAGAACATACATGGTGCGGACCCAACGAAGAGGAACGTCAAGGGAAGCAATAACAACACGATCAGCTTGAACATCAAGCTTCAGCAGAGATCTCATCATAACACGTGTAGCTACATAAAACTCATAATCTCTTGGTGTTCCCATATACATCATCGTCGCATACGCGTTTTTATACTTTTGTTCCGCTTCCGTCGCCGCTAACAAACTCACTAAAACCACCACCAGCGCCACAAACCACGTTGCCCGACGCCGTATGATACACATACTTAGTTCTTGTTAAGGAAACGGGGTGTTTAATTAATGAATGAATAAATGAATAAAGGTTTTCAGTATTAAAAGAATAATATGATGTTAATGTGCGGGTTATAGTTTGTAGAATTTGAAATTAATGGTGTTTTATGAGAATTTATTTATAAGGGAGGGAGAAATGGGGGTTTTGAAGTTGAAGAAGAAAGGAGAGAGAAGAGAAGAAACAGAAAACGAAAAGGAAAAGGAAAAGGAAAAGAGGGGGAAATGAAGATTGAAGATGGTTTGGAATCAGTATTGACTTTTTATTTGGTATGCCGTATGCCCCCGATTTATTGCAAACCTTACGACTAATTTACGCTCTATTTCATTATTCATATGTGAGATATGTCTCATCATTTTGATTATAATATTAGTACTCTTTTCATTTTTCAATTTTTCCCAAGTTAAAATTTTCGAACGTTAAATGAAAATAGGTTGGAGAATAAAAATATTTATTTATAAAACTAACACATTTACAATTAATATCAAAATATTTTTTTAAAGAAAAAGTTTCAAAACAAATAATATATAGAGGTCAAGAAATATGGTCAAAAGTACGCTTTGAAGACCGCAATAACTCAATTGAGAAGAAAATAGGAAAATAAAGAGAATACTTCTTTTGTCAAACATTTTAGTTAGCTTATTTGCGCAAACATTTTAGTTAGATTTCAGATATTGATTTTAGATTATACTAGTTTTGTAACCCGTGAAATTCACGGGATGTTCTGTTTTTAGTGTCATATTTTAGTACTTTAATACAATAACATATACTACAATCAACTCAACTTACGATTTTCGTGTTTTAATGGTTGTATAAAGTCAATTAGTCTTTTTTTTAACACGGTTTGTCAGAATTTAAAATCCTATATAGTAGATACACCTTCCAGAAACTCGATGCAAACTAAAATAAATTAGTTATATAGGTATTCATATAATTACATTACACAAACAATATTATTGTCAAGTAAGGATCTACAAAAATGAAGCACCATCACAAATTAGCTAGATATTAAAATTTCATCAATTATGAAAATAACATAAAACACAAGATTATGAATCTTATGATATAAGTGTCTTTTCACACCCCCATAATATTGTAGTTAATACAATAATAAATTGCGGAACCAAGAATTTGAAAGGAGCAACTTGAACAACTATTGGCTAATCATTAGGCCGAATACTTCATCTGTTAAACAATATTATACGAAAATGTGTTATGTCGTCTTCTTAATATTCAAACCAAAAGAAAAGTGGAAAGAATATTACCATTATTTTCCAATTTCATGTAATGCTATTGATATGTAAGTATGTCACACACCTGCAATTTGAATACAAACAAAAAATAATAATTAAATTAGATTCTTATTGTAACTATTAATTCAACATATAAAAACGATAAAAAGCGAAACAGTTCATTTTTTTTATGTATATACAGTTACCTACCAACTTTCTAAATAAAAAAAATTAGGATTAGTATGATATTTATATAAGATCATTTTTGTAATTCATTATCGCATTAATATCACCGATTTATTAAGGGGAAAAAGAAAAGTTGTGAATGAAAAGTTATAATATTTATGATAATATAATTACAAAGTACAATAATGATGATTAAAAACATACTATTAAATAAAAGAAGTAGATGTTAAATAGATTATGATAAATTAAGAACCAAAGTTGTGAGTGGAAACTAAAAAGTTTGTATTAATTTATTTTATGTGCTTACAACTAATATTTTATATTTTTTTATATTCGTAAGCATATGATCCATAATATTTGGAGATGAATTTTAAAAGACATATGAGTAAGTGAGGTGTTTAGTCTTTTTCTTTTTATATAATGTTGTAGCGAGTTTATTATTGTAGTGCATTTTTTACCCGTCATCGTAGTTTTCATTACTTGTCTTGTTGTCTATAAACTTTAAAAATTCTAACCTAGTACTTTGAAAATACAATGTGAATTTGTAGGGTAACATCACTTTTAAAATTTGTTAACTCATCAAATATTTAATATGCACAATTAATTTAAGAATAATGATTTAATTATGACTTTTTTATAAAACATTTTAGTATATATATTTTATGTGTATATGAAAAGTTAATTCAATAAATTTTGCCCCTAGATTAGTGTCGTGTCTCAATAAAGTTTTGCCATGTCACAATTATTTTTTGCTATTAGTTTGATATTTAGCTTACCCTTTTAATAAGATTTTATATATATATATATATATATATATATATATATATATATATATATATATATATATATATATATATATAGTATAGTATAGTTTTATTACTATTGAGCATTATTTTTCATTCTTAGCAAATTATAAAATTAGATAATGTAAATTTTTAATTGAAGTTTAACATATTATAGTTTTTTAAAAAAGCTAATATTTAAGGTTAACTATGTTATTATTTGCCCTTAAAATTTAAATTTTTTTATTTTTTATAAACGGCGT
Source organism: Silene conica (assembly GCA_029255685.2). NCBI lineage: Eukaryota > Viridiplantae > Streptophyta > Magnoliopsida > Caryophyllales > Caryophyllaceae > Silene > Silene conica. The sequence goes on from CM055312.2 coordinate 65,125,886, forward strand.
ATAAATTAGAATTATATGGTATTTATTCGTTGCTTAAAATATTCTAACAATAAATATCGATATTTTAAATTAGGAATTTTGATTTTTATTTGTTATTTAATTTATCTAGAAATTAAAAAGACCAAAGTTTAATGTTTGTTAATTGTTATGTTATTCATATTTAATATTTTAGAAATTTTTTCCTTTTCTTTTTAAATAAAAAATAATGATGTGGCTCCATGTCATGTGCAATAAGTGACGTGGTGTTTTGTTAATGCTAGGTGGGATTGTCTACGTGGCATTTTAAGTTACCTTTTAATAATATTGTATAAATTATTAAGCACTGTATTACACCCCATAATCAATTGGCAAACTCTTATAAATATACGATGTGTAACTTACGACCATCTCTCCTCACATTGTAATAGAAGTTCCTCCACCAACATAAAATGATTCGTTATTTTGGGTCCATATCTACCACTACGTAAATGATAAGTTTATGTTAAATATGAATATAAAAAGATATTTATTTTAGTACTTTATCTCTAAAACAACCATTTAGATAGCTTTAATGTCCTGTTTTCCAACTTCTTATACGGTACAACCCGCATTCTGACCCAGCCAATCCGATCCGTTTGACGGGACAAAGTTTTCTTTTAAACGTAAATTGCTTCAATTCACCCAAAAAAAGTGACCTATATATCCAAACTTATGCATGTCACTTACATCTCTAAGGGATATCCGTTAACTTTAAAATGAGTTAATTATCATCCTACTTAGATATGTTAACAAATATATTATGTTTTCCCATGCATTCTACTTTTACTTATTTCAAATATTTCAATAATGATAGATTTATATAATTTTATGTTTTAAGATTTAATTTACTAATTTATAATTTACAGCTTTTAACCTAGTTATTATTATTAGTATATGAGGGTTAGGCCATGTATTTGAATAATTTATCATTATGGACCTATATTACTAAGAATATGATCTACCTTTTGCCTTATATTCTTCTTATCACAATGAACTATGCATTTATGCAGCCATACACGCACCCATATAAATATTCTTCTTTACCCTAAATAAATTATCATTTCCCTATTTCAGGTGCTCAACTATTTGTCTCTTAGGTCCTAATCTCAAATTCTTCTCTGTTAAATGCCAAAATAAATACGACCCCAAAGTTATACAACCGTAATTATATATTATTGCCTAAAAATTCCGTGCTTTCTCACTCAATCTCAATCTTATTAATAGAGGTTCATGCATGAGGTGTAACTATTAAAAGTTTCAAAAGAAGTATGTATGGATCCCTTTTGCAGACGATAAATAGTGTATAGAACTACAGACGATAATCGAACATTTTCAGTTCTTTTTATAGTAGCAGCTTATTTATCATTTTCTTGGGGTTATTTTTTTCATATAGCAATTCTATTTATGGTTTTTGAACGTTCTTTATCTATCTCATCCTTGAAACTTTATCGAGAAAATTTCCTTGGGTGTTTTTTGACGTATTTGTTAGATTTTTCTGTTTTATTTTTCTCGTTGTTTTGAGTCACTTTTTACCCCGATATTTTTATATGGAGTCTTTTTTAAAAGGGTTAATTAATAAACAATACCAATATAAGGAACCTTTTTCATAATCAGTACCAACTTAATTGATAATTAATAATCACTACCAAAATATTAACTTTTTTCTACGATAGATACCAAATCACGTGAAAATCCTATACTAACGTACTCGAAAAGGTCCAAAAAGCCATTATTCAAGCATAAACCTATACTCACCGAGTTCCAAAATCATTGTCTTAGATAAAAGCACCTTTTAAAGTAGGAAAAAAGTAGAGTAAAATGGCGACTTGGTAGCTAACGTAGAAAAAAAGTTAATATTAATTATGGTATTGATTACTAATTAGTGATTATGTTGGTATTGATTATGAAAAATAGGACTAAAGTTGGTAGTGTTTATCAATTTACCCTTTTTAAAATATTATTAGTAAAATAAAATGATGATAATATGCTTATTCCTATAAACATTAAGAGTCTATTTATTTTTACTATATACAAACATGATTTTTTTTTTAAAAAAAGAGTAATTATTATTTTTTCCTATTTTACCCCTTTAAAGTAATATTTTCTTTTTTTATCCGATTTAATAGGGAGCCTTAAATATTAAGGGTCGTTTGAGTAATATTTTTATCGTATATGTATTTTTGTTAAGAATATAATTGTATTTTAATGTTTTTCATCAAGTCATAAGTTTATGTTGCATCCAATTTAGTCCTTACAATATGAAGTTTACTTTAATTCTCCACATATTATACAATCATATTTATCATAACAACATACGGAGTATATTTCTTCGTTGCTCTATATTTTGATCATCAGTTGGATATTTAATCATATAAAATTGATATTTGACTTAATTGATCTACAGAACTTTATGTACATTATTTTTTTAGGATTATGGGGTGTATTTATTTGCCAAATTAAATTAAACTAAAGAGTAAAGAACATGGGTGGCCCACAACACAAAATAAATAATTCTTTTTTAAAATTTCAACTTTCAACCACAAGCCGCCACATAGGCTTTGTGGTTGTTGCTTTTATAAGTAAGATTACCATTTTTCTCCATTTCTTCTTCTCTCTGTAACTCTCCGATATTTTTCTAACTCATGTTCGTGTATCATCCAGTTAATAATTTTACCCCTTAATTGTTATACCACATCATTCAGTTTACGTAATGCTCCCTTCATTCAACTCTACACTACACTTTTCTATTTTGTACAATATTCACAAATCACAAGTGAGTCTTCAACTTCGATTATCTCTCAATACGTAACTGAAAATATATTCATGTGTGATCTTGTTTGTTTCGTCTGAACTATTAAATTTCTTAATTGATGAGAAAATAAAATATAAATATATTAAAAATAAAAATAAAAATCTCGAAAAATATACATTGTCAGTGCTAAAATAATATATTTGGTGGGGAAAAATTATTTAAAGTTTTGAAAGTATTTAAAATTCATAGGAGAATGAGCATTGTGTTAAAATATCTGATTTATAACCTGGTTGGCAAAATACAAAATAGAATTAGAAGTTTTACTTGAAAAGTTAAACTGGGTGAAAGAGTGAAAAACAGTGTAACACAATTTTTAAAAAATTGTCAAATAATAAATTAAGGGTTATGATATATAATATAACATGTCACCACATAATAAAGATTATACTACCATTTTATATTCCACACACAATAATAATAATAAAAAGGAAAACCCGACAAAAAAAGAGTATTCAGACCAAAAGAAAAGTGGAAAGAAGATCTATTATCATTATTTTTCAATTTGATGTTATTGATATGTAGTATATCATCCTCCTGCAATTTGAATACCAACACAAAATATTAATTAAATTAGTTTCTAATTCTAACATTCATAACATAAAAACGATAAAAAAAACGAAACAATTCATTTATTTCTTTTATGTATACTTTGCCTAACAACTTTCTAAATAAAAATAAAAATTAGGATGAGTGTGATAGTTATATAAGATTATTTTTATAATTAATTCTCACATTAATATCAACCAGTTATTTAGGGGAAGAAGAAAAGTTGTTAAATAAAAGCTATAAAATTATGATAACATAACTACAAAGTATAACAATGGTGATTATAAACATACTATTAAATAAAAAAAAGTATATGTTAAATAGATAATGATAGATTAATAACCAAAGTTGTTAGTGGAAACTAAAAAGTTTGTATTAAATTATTTTCAGCAACTCTTGTGTGAGACCGTCTCACGTGTACACCGGGTTCATTTATTTGTATTAAATGAGATAATGATAGATTAATAACCAAAGTTGTGGATGAAAACTAAAAGTTTGTATTAATTTTTTTTTTGTGTTTGCAAGTAATAATTTTATATTTTTTTGTATCTATAAGCGCATGTGACCCATAATAATTTGAGATGAATTAAATGACACGTGAATTAATGAGGTGTTTTAGTCTTTTTTTTTATATAATGTTGTATCGAGTTTAATATTGTAGTGCATTTTTCTTGTCACCGTAATTTTTATTACCCATACTTAAACTTTAAAAACTCTAACCTCATTCTTTGAAACCTAATTATACAATGCGAATTTGTACGGCTAACATCACTTTTAGAATTTGTTACCTCATCAAAAATTTTAGAATATGTTACCTCATCAAATATTTAATATGCATAATTAATTTTAAAATAATGATGATAATAATGACATTTTTGTAAAACATTTTAGTGTATTTTATGTGTATATGAAAGGGTTAATTTACTAAATATACATTAATTAGTGTCATGTCACATTTAATTTTTGTAATGTCAATTTAATTTTTGCCACATCACATTAGTTTGATGTTTTAGTTTAGTCTTTTAGTAAGATTTTATAGATATGGAATTTGTAAGGAGGATGAAACTTCAATTGAAACGAAAACATGTAACATTTGATTCAATGGTTTTGAAAACACAATTACATATTACATCTCATAACCAAATGTGTTTGGTGTGGTGGTTGCTCACCTCATCCCTTAACCATGAGGTCAGGGGTTCGATCCCTGCCCATGGGAATGGAGCAACACTTTGGCCAGCCGTTTACCTCTTCGTGAGAGCACCCGCGATGCGACGAGGGGATTATATACTGTTGTCGACGGTGGACACCCGGTTTAAACCAAAAAAACAAATTACATCTCATTGTCAAATTAATTTGTTCAGCACATATATTTTTATAACAGCAAGTCTCCTTTGTGGACGGGCATATCCGTCAGACCGTCACATACTTGTGACAAGTCAAGTAATTTCCATGTTGGTAGATAAAACAAAACATTTTGTTACTACCTTGGTACTCTACTTTTGTCTTATCTCCCCACATGAGTATTAAGTTTGCGACGGATGTATCCGTCACAATTGAAAATTTTTTTTTTTTATAATAACTCCTATTTTATTTTTATTTGAACATCATCTTGAGAGAATTTTTTTATCTAAAATTTATAATACATGAAGATAGTTGAAGGTCGTATTCTTTTAAATTTAACTTGTATTCTTTTTACATTAGCTCATATACTTTTTACATTAACTCGTTTCTGATCTTAATAACTCGTATTCTTATCTTAATAACTCGTTTTTCTTTTTGTATTATCTCTTATTTCTTATCTTAATAGCTCGTATTTCTTTTTATATTATCTTTTATTCTTATCTTAATAGCATGTATTCTTAGATGCTAATATTCTTAAGTTTGTGATCCGGGCCTCTTATGTGCTCGTTTTTTTTTTTTACATTAATTCGTATTCTTATCTTAGTAGTTCGTATTTTTTTTTACATTAGCTCGTATTATTTTTATATTAGCTCGTATTCTTAGGTTAATAGGTCGTATTCTTATGTGCTTGTATTTTAAGTTCGTGATTTTCTTAAGCTCTTATTATTTTTACATTACCTTGCATTCTTATTGATCCAATTATGGATAGGGTCCGATCTCATTGCTATGAGTGGGGCTTGAAGGGACGACTAATGTTAGTCTTATTATCTTTATTGGTCTTAAGATTAATTTATTGTCCAAAGAAGATTGGGTGGATTCTAAAACCTTGGCCCAACGAGGTATTAATAAAGATCGTCGCAAGACAAAGATGGGCTGGGTTAAGGTGGACAAACCACCAAGGTGGCGGGTGGGCCACGGCGTGGTGGTTTGGCACGGATTCCAAGACCCGAGTGTCTACTCGTTTGTTTCCAAGAAGTTGGACTCCAAATAGATTTTGGAGTATATTTAATTTTTATGTTATTTTTTATTAAGTTTGTTATTTTAGTTAGTTACTAGATTAGTTAAAGTTTGTTATTAGTTTGTTAAGGTAGTTACTAAGGTTGTTACAAACTAGTAGTTAGTTACAAAGTTTGTTACAAGATTAGTTACTATCTAATTAGTTATTCTAAGGTTGTTAGGATTAGTTTATTTAATTATTTAACAACCTAGGATAGAGTTTATTTTAATAAGGATTATATTTAATCCATCTAGGTAGAATTTAGGACTCCCAATTCGGATCAGAATTGCGAGGCGTGTGGGTTGCTTTGGGACGTGTGCTATTACTATTTATAGGGCACATTGTTCTTCTTGTTTTACAGTTAATTATCAAATCAAATAAAAATTACAAGTTTTCTTTTTAAGGCTTTCTTAAAGAAATCTCAAGGACTCATCGAGTGTTGATCCGAACCGTTGATATTTGTCGCGTTTCAAATATTAGCAAGATTTACAAACTATAGGTCTAGGGAGTAAATCACCATTGTTTGAACTATAGGTCTAGGGCAAACAAATATCCTTCTACCTTGGGGATACACCTCAAGACCGTCACAACTACAAACCACCATAACCACCGACGGACCATTCACCACCACCATCGACGCCGACCACCACCACCATCAACGTCATCTTCATCATTCCTCATTATTTCAAGATTCATCCAAGATTGTTCTTTATTTGTCCTATTTTATTATTTCATTCAAGATTGTTTTCAAGATTTACAAGAAGGCTTCCGCGGACGAGTTCTTTGATCAAGAATTCGTATCACTTATGTGTTTGTATTTTGTACCTCGTATTCTTTTAATTAAACCTCGTAATTTTAAGTGCTTAATATATAATCAAATTTAACGTCTCGCAAATATGGTTCTATTTTTTTTAGCTCAAGAAGTATTTCAATTAGCTCGTGTTTTTGTATTTTTTTACACTAGTTCGTATTCTCATCATAATATGTCGTATTCTTATGTACTGTGCTCGTATATTTAAGTTCGTAATAATTCTAAGCTCGTATTATTTTTTATTAGCTCGTATTCATCTGTGCTCGTATTTTGAAACTCGTCTTATCTTAATAGCGCGTATTATTTTTACATTAGCTTGTATTATTAGCTTAATATCTCGTATATTTTTCTATTAGCTCGTATTCTTAGGTCAATAGTTCACATTATTTCGTGCTCGTATTTTTAAGTTTGTGATTTTCTTAAACTCTTATTTTATTACATTTGCTCGTATTCTTATGTGTTCGTATTTTGTAGCTCGTATTCTTTTAATTATACCTCGTAATCTTAAGTGCTTAATGTATCATCAATTCACCGTCTTCCAAATTTGGTTTTAATTTTTTTAGCTTAAGAAGTGTTTCAATTAGCTAGTTTTTGCCAAATGGTGCTCAAAACGGAACTAATTAACAAAATGGTGGTCTTTTGAAACTATTTTTACCAAAAATGGTTCCACGTTACCATTTTTTATTTTGATTTTTTTTTTTAATTTAGTAAACAAGTCGCTGTCCCAGACAGCGACCGGTTGATGAGCAAAATAGGCAGATTGAGACAGATGATCTGGATTTTTGGAAGTGCATCCAGACAGCGACCAGTTGAAGGGATATTATTTTGGCCAAAACTGGAGTTTGTGGAATTGAAGCCTTCATCTGGTTGCTGTCTGGGATAGCGACCAGTTACGTTTTCCTTTGTAAAACCCGGTTTCCCCCTTCCCATACTTCATTTCACCTAAAACACAAAAAAAATCACACCAAAACCCTAAAAAATCGCCTATTTCAGTTTCTACCCTATTTCAGCCCAAATCATTCCATTTTCTCTTTAATTCACACTCTAAGGTAACAATCTACTTTTTCTTTTATATAAATAGTTATTATTTCAATTAGAAATTCATTAATTAGTGAAATTTTTATTTATCTCATTTTGCATTTTAGAAATAAATTTGGTTTTAGTTGTTGAATTTTTAGGTTGTATTTAGTTATTTAGTTGATTAATTTGGTTAATTTGTTGTCAAAAGTGATAATGGAGAAAAATAATTACCCTTTGTGTTGTCATTCTAATGGTGAGATATTGGGTGAGGGAGAAAACATAAGCTATAAGGGCGGAGATCAAGTTTTTGTATTTGTTGGTAGCAATGACACATTTGATGAGTTTACTTCTTTAATTTGTGATGAGTTAGAGGTTGATTGTAGTCAATTTGTATTGAAAATTAAGATGAAGTATCCTAGTGTGAAAGGGTATAAGTTGTTATCTTTAGCTAATGATCGTGCTTTGAGGGCGTTGTGGTCTAGTGTTTATCATTTAAATGCGGCTTCTATGGATTTATACATTGAGTTGATACCCATCCAACAAGCTAATCCAATACCTTCCTCCATTGAAAACAACCTTAGCTTTTCAAACATTTTGAGTCAAATGATGAGAGGAGAGGATCCCATGTTAACTCCAATACCTTCCTCCGTTGAGAACAATGTTGATCAATATGAATTTAATGAAAATATGGATGAGAATGAGTTTGAAGAGAATGAGGATGATATTTTGAGAAATGAGGTGGAAGAGGAAGATGATGGTGAATATATTGTTACACCTTCCGCTCCAAGTGCGGAGTTTACTATCGTGCATGCTATTAATGAACAATTTGTTAATACTTGGTGCGATGAGAGTGAAGTTCATTATGTTAGTGGTGGGGAATTTGGTGTTGCACGCAAAGATTTAATTCTAAATTTGTCTTAACACAACTTGTTCGTCAATATCATATTGAAATAAATCAAATGTTTAGAACAACGGAATCAAAACCTTACACCGTGACATTCAAATGTTTTAGAAAACCACATTCTTGCCATTAGACCATAAGAGCCTCTAAAAAAGAGGTGACTAAGGATGCTTTTATTATAGTCACATACAAAGGTCTTCACCACATTTCATGTGTAGTTGATGCTTCTCCCATTGACCATCCTAACTTCAACAAGTCTTTTATTGCAAAACACATACAAACACTTGTTAAGGCAGATTGGGGAGCCAAAATTTCTCTACTTAGAGCTTCAATGACCACCCAATTCAATTTCACACCTTCTTATACGAAAACCTGACATTCAAAATAACGAGCTATGCCAGACTTGTATGGTGATTGGGAGAAGTCATATGAATACCTTCCTCGTTATTTTAAAGCTTTGAAAGATGCAAATCCGGGAACCGTTGTTGTATTTGGTAATAAACCGACTCCCTATCCAAATGTGGAGCAATTTGATAGGGTTTTTTGGGCATTTGGTCCTTCTATTAGGGGATTTGAACATTGTAGGTCACTTATTACAATTGATGGAGCTCATTTGTATGAGAAATATAAAGGGGTTCTTTAAATTGTTATTGGGGTTGATGCAAATGATCAAATTTTTTCCATTAGCTTTTGCAATTGTTGATTGTGAAAGTATAGATAAATGGCAATTGTTTTTGGGATGCATTAGACATTATGTGACAAACAGAGAGGGTCTTTGTGTTATCTCTGATCGACATGTTGGTATTTTGCGGGCTATGAATGATGTTGATGGTCGTTGGATGGAGCCACATGCATATCATAGGTTTTGCATAAGGCATCATGCATCTAAAATAAACACCAAATTCAAAAACAATGAATTGAAGCTAGCTTTTCTTTTAACCGCAAGTGCAAAACAACTTAAGAGATTTAAGAGAGGAAGGGAGAAAATAGGGGAAATGAACCCTAGTTCTAGAGCTTTACTTGAAAGCATTCCTGCAAGCAGATGGTTGTTATGTCATGATGGTGGTCATAGATATGGTATTAGAACTACCAATAATTCTGAATGTTTCAACGGTGTATTGAAACGTGTTCGGTTTTTGCCGATATATGCTTTTGTAAAAACAACCTTCTTCCGACTCAATACTTATTTTGTTGAGAGGCGTGAGAATGCTAGGCAAAGGATGCTACTAGGGCACATATGGTCAGAGAAAGTTCAACAAAAGCTTGACAAAAATGTTGATTTATCCGTACATCATGAGGTCACTGTTTTTTATCATCAAGAAGGTATTTATGAAGTTGTCACTGGGTGTGGTAATAGATTAACAAATGAGGGGAAGCATTCACACATTGTCGTCCTTTCTCAAAGGACATGCACATGTAATAAGTGGCAAATATATCATTACCCATGTTCACATGTGATGGCGGTATGTCGAGCTTATAATATAAGTAGTGACCAATATGTGGACAATGTTTACTCTTGTGGTGAGCTATATGGGTCATATCATGCTAGTTTCCACCCGGTTCCGGAGAGGCTAATTGGATGTCATGGAATGGAACAAAACTAGTGCCTAATACTAACTTGAAGAGAGGTGGAGAGAGACCTAAGGCATCTAGGATTCATAATGATATGGATTCACGTTCCACGGTTACATGTAGCATGTGTGGTGTTGAGGGTCATAACAAGCGGGGTTGTCCATCAAAGGCAACTTCTTCAAGTGCTTCGGATTTGAACTTTGCAACAATGTGATGTAATGTCCCTAGTGTTCGGTTCTAGTTTCTTTTATTGTCTTATGTATTTTCCCTATTATTCGGTTTTAGTTTCAATAGTTTATTTATGTATTTTCCCTTTGAACAATATACGATGGAACCATCATTTCGCTTTGTTTTAATTTAAGATTTCAAGTTTATTTAACTTCTCGGTTCTTTCTTGGCCGTATTTGTGGCGGATTTTCTTTCTTTTGCAGTTCAAATGGATCATGGACCATATGATGACAACAATTTACATCTTCAAGGCTCACATAGAGGCAGTGCTATATGGGAAGGAGAGGTAAAAATCCAACGATTCTTTGTTATTTAATTCGCAAATTGCCAAAAGATACTAATATTTTCAACACTTCCCATTGAAGGAATACGACACATTGACTTGTCGGAGTCACTTGAAGGCTCTTCTGCACTTTAGGGTTCCCGAGCCCGTTGTCAATTACATAAGCAACACTCAGTTTAGCGAAATTGCAAGACTATGTTATGTTCCTATAGACAGCGACTTGACCACCGCATTAGTTGAGAGGTGGAGGGAATAAACCCATACCTTTCACTTGACGTTCGGGGAAACAACCATTACGGCATTACCCTTCAAGATGTCCAAGTACTATTTGGACTAAAGGCGACCGGGAGACCTATGACAGGTAGTAGTGAACACCCTTGGGCTTACATGTGTGAACAACTACTTGGTGCTAGGCCATCAAACGTAGCATTGAAGGGTTCTAAGCTTAAATTAATGTGGTTACATGACAACTTCCAGAACTTACCACAAGATGCGAGTGAGGCCACATTGCATCATTATGTCAGGGCATATTTACTATATTTGATTGGTGCAGTATTGTTTCCGGACAAAGCCGGAAACCGAGTGAGTTGTCTTTACTTTCTCTTGTTGGAGGATTTAGGAAGATTAGATGAAATTAGTTGGGGAAGCGGAGTTTTTGCATGCCTATACCACATGTGTAGGGCAAGTAAAAAATCAGTTTGGCAAATTGTCGGTCCTCTACTTTTATTTGCAACTTTGGAGTTGGGAGAGGATTTCGATAGCCTATCCGGTTATTCGGAGGTCAACCATCCCGATGGAAGAAGGAGTGGACTATCCACTAGGATCACAAATGAGTGGTGGTGTTGATCCTTTAGGCTGTAAATGGCTTAGGGTAGCTCGATACTATAAGGATCATAGACTTGGTATAAATGTGTTAAGAGATTTGTTCGATAATATGGTTGAGTTGTAGTTTGTTTGGGTACCCTAAACCCCAAGAATACTCCAATATTTACCACGAAGATGCACGGAGAATCAAGAGGACTGACATGTTATCGCTTCTCTAATTTGTTTCGAGATGGTGGAGTGGCACTATCCTAATCGATGTATGCGCCAATTTGGGTGGGACCAACCAATTCCCTAATTGTGCAACACTGGTCCCGAGTTGCATGAATTTAATCAACAAGGAGATACTACGACGAATTATGCAATCGACTATGCTCAATATATCACCCAATGGCGAAATCAAATGCGTAAAACAGTTCAATCGGGTACTCCATACTCGGGGATTATGAGCCGTGACGACGAATATTACGAGTGGTACAATGCCATCAAATGCTCCGTATTAGCCCACCATGTATAGATGTCAACTAAGACTATGAGGATCATAACTACTACTACCCTACCACCGATTATCAAACTTTTGTACGTTTTCTTCGAATTTATTAGATTATTACTTATTTATAATATACCTTTTTGTTTTCTAACAATGTTTATTTCCATAATGTAGATGGAAATAGGAGTACACAACTACAACACCACGAATGAGCTCATCAACAACTACCCTGTCAACGCTCCTTTGGGTATGTTTCAAGTCCTCGAGCGGGTTCGCCAAATGTCTATTGATATTTTGCGACATACGAACCAAGGCCATCTCGTCCAATATCAAGAACCGACAGCTCCATCACCATCAAGATATGACTTTCGCCATCTCGATCACCGTATACAAAGTCAAGAAAGTGAAGCCGGTGCATCCACTTTAAGAGGACGAAAGAAGGGAAAGAGTCAACGTCAAGAGTAGTGGGTTGTAGCTTTTAAAATTTAAAACATTTGGTTAATTTGTTTATCTATTAAGACTCCTTGTTTTTATAACAATCGCCCTGTACTTTAATGAAATGACCATGGTTTTTCAGACTCGAGTTGTTCTATGCAGGTAAGGAAAAAATGAAGGAATGTATGGAAAGAAGGGAGGAAGAGAAATTAAGGGAGTTGGTTTTGTACCTGGTCGCTGTCGGGACAGCGACCAGATGAAGGCTTAAATTCGAGAAACTCCTATTTTGGCCAAAATAATATCCCTTCAACTGGTATGCGCTTCCAAAAATCAAGAACTTCTGCCTCAAATTGCTTATTTTGCTCATCAACTGATCGCTGCCTTGGACAGCGACATGTTTACGAAATTAAATAAAAAGGAAAAACCAAAAATGATGACGTGGAACCATTTTTGGTAAATAGTTTCAAAAGAGCACCATTTTGTTAATTAGTTCCGTTTTGAGCACCTTTTGGCAAAAACTTTCTTATTTCTTATCTTAATAGCTCGTATTTCTTTTTTATATTATCTCTTATTCTTATCCTAATAGCTCGTATTCTTTTATGTTAATATTCTTAAGTTTGTGATTCGGGCCTCTTATATGCTCGTATTTTTTTTACATTAACTCGTATTCTTATCTTAATAGTTTTTTTTTACATTAGCTCGTATTAGTTTTATATTAGCTCGTATTCTTAGGTTAATAGCTCGTATTCTTATGTGCTCGTATTTTTAAGTTCGTGATTTTCTTAAGCACTTATTCTTTTTTTACATTAGCTTGTATTCTTATGTATTTGTATTTTGTACCTTGTATTCTTTTAATTAAACCTCGTAATTTTAAGTGCTTAATCTATCATCAAATTTAACGTCTCGCAAATCTGGTTCTATATTTTCAGCTCAAGAAGTGTTTCAATTAACTCGTGTTTTTGTATTCTTTTTACATTAGTTCGTATTCTCATCATAATATGTCGTATTCCTATGTACTGTGCTTGTATATTTAAGTTCATAATAATTTTAAGCTCGTATTATTTTTTATTAGCTCGTATTCATCTGTGCTCGAATTTTGAAGCTCGTCTTATCTTAATAGTGCGTATTGTTTTTATATTAGTTTGTATTATTAGCTTAATAGCTCGTATTTTTTTCTATTAGCTCGTATTCTTAGGTCAATAGTTCACATTCTTTCGTGCTCGTATTTTTAAGTTTGTGATTTTCTTAAACTCTTATTTTATTAAATTAGCTCGTATTCTTATGTGTTCATAATTTGTAGCTCGTATTCTTTTAATTATACCTCGTAATCTTATGTGCTTAATGTATCATCAAATTCCCCGTGTTACAAATTTGGTTTTAATTTTTTTTAGCTTAGGAAGTGTTTCAATTAGCTAGTGTTTTCGTATTCTTTTTATATTAGCTCGTATTTTCATCATAATATGTCGAATTCTTATGTGCTTGTATATTTAAGTTCGTAATCTTTTGAAGTTCGTATATGTCGAATTCTTATGTGCTTGTATATTTAAGTTCGTAATCTTTTGAAGTTCGTATTCTTTTTACATTAGCTCGTATTCATTTGTGTTCGTATTTTGAAACTTGTCTTATCATAATATAGCTCATATTTTTTCATATTAGCTCGTATTTTTAGTTTAATAACTCGTATTCTTTTTTATGTTAGTTCATATTCTTAGGTAAATAGCTCGCAATCTTCCGGGCTCATATTTTTTAGTTCACGATTTTCTTGAATTCGTATTATTTTTACATAAGCTTGTATTCATTTGTGCTCGTCTTTTGAAACTCGTATTGTTTTAATAATAGCTTGTTCAACTTCTCACAAATATGGTTCAATATTTTTAGCTCGATAAGTGTTTCAATTAGTTCGTGTTCTCGTATTATTTTTACTTTCGCTCGTATTCTTATCGTAATAGCTCGTAATCTGGTTTCAAGCACCACCAAATCATAAAAACACGAAATATTCGAATAAAATTGCAAGTAAATGCTTGAAATCGTTATTCTCGCTGTAACAACCCAACCTGCCACCGTCGTAACACAAACCGAATAAGATAGGTGTGCACTTTTGGGCCCGTTATTTGTCCTCACTTAAGCTCAAAAGCACAAGGCCTTGTTACTAAGTGGTCGGTGGGAGCTATTATAAACATATAACAAGACTCACATTCTACCAATGTGGGACAAATCTCCACACAAACTCATATTTTTCCCATGTGGGACAACTTTCCTCTCATACTTTTGGGGTGTTACAAACTCCCCCACTTAAAGAACACAACGTCCTCGTCGTGCCTCAAACTTGGCCGGATCCAAGCCAAGAATCCTCCGCCGCTAGGTGGGTGAACCGAGTACTCCTGGCCACGGGCTCACCACACGGTCGCAGGGTTGCTCTAATCTGATACCATTTTTAATAACCCGGCCCGCCACCGTCGTAACACAAACCCAATAAGATGAGTGTGCGCTTTTGGGCCCGTTATTTGTCCTCACTTAAGCCGAAAAGCACAAGGTCTTGTTACTAAGTGGTGGGTGGGAGTTATTATAAACATATAACAAGTCTCACAATCTACCGATGTGGGACAAATCTCCACACAAACTCATATTTTCCTCATGTGGGACAACTTTCCTCTTATACTCTTGGGGTGTTACACTCGTAGACAATTATATACTGAATTTCGAGAATAGACATAAATCGCAAAATTAGGGTTATGATTGGTGTAAAATTTAACTCAAATTAGTATTGTTCGATGCGTTTTTCTTTTTTGATGTGGGTGCAAATTGTTTCTCGTTCACCGAAATATTATTCGATGCATTTTTCTCTTCGTTGAATATACTAATCGCTTCCCTTCAACCATTTTCGAATCAAAATTTGGTGAGGGAGAGCTTTGTTGTGACTATCGTAAAGAGAGAATTGTGAAGGGTATAATTAAGTTAATGATAATTAGAGATCTGTTGTTATTGGGCTACAAATAAATAAATAATGAATTACTTATTATGTGAGCCTCTGTATAAAACTTCTGTACACCCAGATGTAGGATCTTATTTGTGGAGAATTTGTATTGATTAAAATACACTATTTTTTTCTATTTTTTTCGTGGTAAAAAATTTCGAACGTTAATCGTAAAGAAGTTGGAGAATATAAATATTTATTTATAAAACTAAAACATTTACGATTAATGTCAAAAACATTTTTACCCCCACAATCATTTTAGATTGTCAAACATTTTAGGAAAATAGAGAGTAGTACTTTTGTCAAACATTTTTGTTAGCTTACTCTTTTAGGCAAGTAGCGTATTTGCGTAAATAAGTTATCTGAAATGAAATGCAACTTAGGGTAACATTTTAGATTTCATATATCTGATTTTTGATTATATTACCTTTTGACTCTGACAATCTATTATATACTCCATCATATTTTGGATAATCTTCTCCTTTCAATTTGACACAAAAATTAAGGAAACACACTCTCCCGCCATATAATTAAATTTGTACCACAAAAAACAATCCCCCGACATACAACTAATTAGAGCACACAAACACTTTCCCAAAAATAAGAATAGAGAAGGTATTGCGAATAGACAAAAATAGAAAAGGTTATTTAGAATATGAGGGAATAGTAAATAATTAATATATGTTTTTATGTCATTTCACCAAGATAAACTACATTTTCAGTTAATTTGTCAATTTTTTTTTTTTTATATAATCAGTCAGCTTATCAACTTCTAATATTCAGCTAACTTTTCAGTTTTCAAGTTAGTTTTTCTATTTTCAAGTTTCAGATACCTTTTCGGCTCGTTTCACCAAACACGACCTTAATGTAACACATATTCTCGTTTAAGACGAACATTATCCGTCTTATATTTAAGACGGGTCAAATATATTAAATTACCCCATTTCTTGTCTAGAAAATACCAATTTTTTTTTCTTTATACCCAGTTACCACCATGTGATAATATTTATCCCGTTTTAAGCTAGACTTAGTGTGTAACTTTTAAATATAATGCGTGTAATGTGTCATATGAAAACGTACTACCAGATATGAACTACTCAAAACCATAATCACCCTTATCGGTCTTAAATTTAAAATGGTTATTTTATATGAATAATCCATCATATAGGTGGTGCGCTTGAATTACTTCATCCTTCAAGTAATCTGAATTTAATGCCTCTTATCCCCCTTCCTTTCCGTAACATACTAGAGTGATCGGCAACCTAAACAACATGTTACCTTAAGTTTGTAAGGGTTAATAAAAATCTTAGTTATGTTATAAGAATAATCCAAACTATGAGTGACCTTCTTATAGTATTTCCAACTATATTTAATCTAATAAGAATCTGAACTATTAACACTCCTCTTGTGGTCATTCCTCCAGCGCCGACTCCCTCAATAATTCTCCTCCTTGCTCTTCTTCTCTCTATTTCAACCTTATCAATGGGCAACTGAACCCTGTAACTAAATCATCCTAACCTACATAACAAACCGAAGATGTGAAATAAATCCAAAGTAATCAAAACTCGAATCAAAACCAAAATGTCATTATCCACAACAACAATGCAAAACAACATCACCCTCTTATGTTACTTCTCCAAAACTTACCATCTTCAAAGACCCCACCACAACAATCAGCACACCGCCACCATCAAACCAAAATAACAACAACAACGACAACAATCCTTTAGCTACCTTCTCCGGAGACCCAATATTTTCCCTATTCATATTCCCAACATTCTCATCAACTCAACTCTCATCACACACACTCTTTTACACCATCGCCGAACGTGATGGTGATTGGGCAGTTAAAAATGCATTTTGCTGATAGGGGGATTAAACATTAAGTCTCCTTTGTGACGGATATATCCGTCACAAGCTTGCGGCTAGTCAAATACTAACCAAATTGGTAAATAAGACAAAACAGAATGCTACCCCCAATGCACTTAACTTTTGTTTTAACTTCCTATATGAGTATTATTTGACCCGTCACAAGCTTGCGACAAATATCCCCGTCACAAATGAGAATTTGTGGGGATTAAAGGATGAAGTAATTTAAGCAGGTCACCCATAAAATGAATTATTCCTATAAAATATTATTATCCGCATCATTTTTCACCTGCTATTGAGGTTGAAAAACACAAGCAAGTTTTTTCTAGGATGGAAAAGAGAATATGAGAGATTAAATCTGAATTACTTAAAGGATGTAGTAATTTTAACAGGTCACCCATAATCCCATATAATGAATTATTCCTATGAAATAACCCATTTTAAAATTGATTAAATAGGTAAACGAGTAAAAACTCTATGCGATGCATGGAGAATAAATATATTCCATCCATTCTGGTTATTTTCTTACACAATTCATTTTTAGGTGTCTATCTCATTTAGTTATCCTTCTAATTTGAAATTTGAGAATGTTTCTTTTAAGTTATTTGATCATCTACCTCATCATGGTTCACTAGTCGTCCAACAGTCTATATACATTACTAAGATAATTCACAATAGTGAGTGGAAAGCTGACGGTTTTTTCAAAACGTCAGAATTCTCATACTGACGGAAAACTGATGGATTTTCCGTTGGGAAAATATTATGACGGATTAAGCGTGAGTATCTGTCAGATTAAAATGACGCGTTAACAATTGGAAAGGCGCCATTTTAGATTGAAGGTTTAGTGACGTTTAATCCGTCATAATCTTTATTCTCAAATCTGACCAAAATACCAATAATTAAGGCAACATTCTTGACTGAAAATCTGTTAGGAAAGTCAACATTTTCAATATTTAATTGACTCTCCTGTCGAATTTTCCGTTAAGATTAATTTAAAATTGAACGTTACTGTGTCAATTATTGAAAAATTTTGATCGAAAAACCGCAAGGTTTCCCGTGTTTTGAGAAAATTTATGACGAAAAATTCGTCCAAAAATGTCCAATTATTGAGGGGAACTCTGGTGTTAGTGTGAGTGGAGGGAAGATTTATTGGGGGTGGTGTGTCGGGTTGTTTTATTTGAATTTTTTTAATCTGAGTAGTTTTTTTTTTTTTGGATTTTAGAGAAGATTGAAATGAATTTTGTGAGATGAGAGAGAAATGAATGAGGTGGGAAATTTATATATAGTAAATTAGTAAATAATTAGAGTGGGTTAATGTGATTATATATCACCTTTTTTGTTTTCATCCCAGCTCTCCATTTTCGTGATCTAAAGGCTCATAATGAGACGTATGGACTCAACTATTTTAAGTGGACTCATCTAATCTCAATACTATATATATCTGTGTGTGTGTGTGTGTAAGAGAAGGTAATGTACAATAACAAAGAATTAACAAAACTCGCAACCGTCACATGTACATCCCAAATCCTTAAGGAACGCTTTAATACAACTCCTATCCTAGCCTTGCTAGAGGGGATCAATAACTTTGAGGTGTATATTGATGCCTCGAAGAATGGTTTGGGGTGTGTGTTGATGCAGAACGGGGAAGTGATTGTCTACGCGTTGAGACAACTTAAGCAATATGAGGAGAACCACCCTACTCACGACTTAGAGTTGGGTGGTGTGGTCTTTGCACTTAAGTTTTGGAGGCATTACTTGTATGGGGCAACCTTTAAGGTTTTTTCAGACCATAAGAGTCTGAACTATATCTTTACTCAGAGGGAGCTTAACATAAGACAAATGAGGTGGATGAAGCTGATTGGTGACTACGATATGGAGATTGTGTACCATGAGGGGAAGGTGAATGTGGTCGTAGATGCTTTGAGTAAGAAGAGTGTACATTCATTATGGACAACAATGTCTTTGATGCGGTTGAGAGGTGAGGTGCATCAGATGGGGATTTATGTGATTAGGAAGGGCGAGGGGAGATTCGATAGTGGAGCCTGAGTTGTATGGCGGGATTCGGGACATTCAGTTGTTGGATCCCAAGTTTGTGGAGTGGAAGATGAAGTTAGAGAAGGGTGGACTGTCGAGAGTTTCTCTTAGTTCAGATGAGAGTCTTCGTTTCGACGGGAGGTGGACCAGGTGGTATGTTCCAGATAGTGCTGAGTTGAGGAAGAGATTTTGACAAAGGCTCATAGTGTGCCTTATTCAGTACATCCAGGTGGGGATAAACTATGGATGTTGTAGAGTTTGTGGCTAGATGTATGACATGTTAGAGAGTTAAGGGGGGACAACATACACCACGGGATAAGATTCAATCTTTGGAGGTGCTAGAGTAGAAGTGGGAGTCGATATCTATGGACTTCATTTTGGGGTTACCTCGATCTCAGAGAGGTAGCACCATCATTTGGGTGATCGTGGATCGGTTGACCAAGTCGGCTTATTTTGTCACAATAAAGGACACTTGAAGCAAGGTGGAGTTAGCCTTAGCTTATTCGAGGAATGTAGTCAGGTTGCACAGGATACCTAAGGATATTGTGTCGGATCGAGATTCTCGTTTCATTTGGAGGTTTTGGTAGGAGCTGTAGGAGATGATGGGTACTACCTTGAAGATGAGTACAACTTTTCATCCGGGTAAAAATGGTCAGACAGAGCGGACTATTAAGACTCTCGAGGACATGCTACGAGCTTGTGTGATGGAGTTTGGAAGTAGCTGGGAGTAGAAGTTGGATTTGATTGAGTTTCTCTACAACAATAGTTATCATGCTAGTATTGGGATAACACTATTTGAGGCTTTGTATGGAAGAAGATGCGGTACTGGGTCCTCAGTTAGTTCAGGGTATGATCGATCGGCTTAGAGTTATCCGTTAGTAGAAGAGGGCAGCTCATGATCGACAAAAGAGTTATGCGGATTTACTGTAACAATTCGCTTTTCTACAGCCGATATAGGTGCTACTTGTAATTGTCTCACTTGTGAACTTCGGGACGAAGTTCATTTTAAGGAGGGAAGACTGTAATAACCCGTTCTTTTAGCGATAATTAATATATTTATTAATGTGCTGATAATATTTGAACGTTACTATTCGATAATTAATTTATCGAATGCGTGTTTATATTTTATATATTATTGGTGTAACGTCGGGTCGGGTACTAGTTAATATATATATATCGAGTGGTAAGTAAGTTTGGGCCTCGATTTTCGTGCAACATCAAACAGCCCAACATATCGACATATCTCACAAAACAAACACAAACATCAGACCTCATGTCTGCCGTCATATATAACCTAAGACTAGACCTAGTTCTACCCTAAACGACACACAACCAACTCACCTAAACTACAGCCGCCATATCAGAGGGGACGAAAAGCGGTTCACACGGTGGTTTAAGGTTGTTTATGCCCCTTCGATTTCCGCTGGTACAAGGGTATGTTCACCATAGTCTCGTTTTCTTTGGTTTCTCTTCGTCTTTGACTAGCATTTGCAATCACATAATCACGTCGATCATTTCTAATCTTGACACATTGCTAATCTATGTTGCTTGGTTACCGTGTTTTGACCCTATTAGAGGCGTCGTTGACCCCCTAGGACCACCAAGAACGGTGGTTTTCCAGCTTGTACATCTGTCGAATTTTGCTTTCAAAACAGTAGCTGTGTCACCGTATGTTTGTATGCTTAATTCGAGTTGTTTATTAGTCCGTTGTTATGGGTGTTGAGGTTGTTATGAGAGTGGTAGTCAGGGTGTGGGAATGGTGGTTTTCACGGTGGGTTTCGGTGTCTTATAGCAGCGTTATAGCGAGTGTCATGTTGTATGTCTGTTTATGTAAAAAAAACAGGAAACAGGGGTTGTGGGTGCTGGGTTCTTAAGGCCGGCGTTTGGGTGATGATGGTAGTGTCGATGACCGGTGACCTTTCCCTTGGAACCACCGTTGCTCAGTGGCGAGTCCGAGGGTGCCACTAGCGGGGTCAGGGACTGATTGTGGTGTTGGGACTGGGGGTTATTTGAGGTGGTTGCTGCGGTTCTGGGCTGAGAGGTGAGGGGTCTGTTTTTGTGATTTTCGTTATGCGTGTAATGTTAGGATGGGTGTTGGTATATTAGTATCTTGTTATCATTAATTTACTATTGGTTATTATTATTATTGTTTATTATTATTAGGACATGATATTGAAAAATCTAGTAGTTGTATTATTTTTATGGTTGGCATATATATTATATTTACTGTAATTATTACTATTGTACAATGGTATGACAAGGTGTAAATTTTGTATCAGTTGAAGTTTATGACTCGGGAAGTTAATGTTTTAAGAAAGTTTCTACTTCGGGAAAGTTTCCATTTTTGGAAACTTTCCACTTATAGAGGGTTACTATTTATAGTAAGTGTAAGTTGACTTATGGGGGTTCGGGAAATTTATTAATTCGTTACGTATACATGTTTAGGTAACGGTTTCGCGTGGAACATTTCCAACGAGATTGTGACTGACCGCGCTGCTACGATTTGAGGTAGGGGAAATACTTGTATATAATGATGAGTAATCTGTTTGTTATTTGATGATAACCATGTTTATCTTATATTATCATATGATTGATATATTGTGTATTTGGTTATACAATTCTGAGATACGATACGAGGTGATGATTAATGGGTCTTGTGATTGGTGGAGTTAATGGGTCTTGTGATTGGTGCAGAGTTAATGGGTCTTGTGATTGGTGCGGAGTTAATGGGTCTTGTGATTGGTGCGGAGTTAATGGGTCTTGTGATTGGTGTGGAGAATAATGAGTCTTGTGATTCGGAGTGGAGATGATTGACTTTCTATTTATAGTAATGTTTGGTTGTTTACTTTTCCTCTACTCAACCTTGTGGTTGACCCTGTGTATTCGTGATCACCTGTGATGAACCAATTTATTGGGGAGCAGATTGACAGGTGTTTGAGACTGTGGGAGCTAAGGGAAGGGAGAGCTTGGATCTGGACCAGACTAGAGTCTAGATTACTATAGTCTTTTGTCATGAGCTGTAGTTTATTTTTTTTGCGACAGTTTTCAAGACAGTTGTAAGAACTTGCTTTTCAGTTTAACATATTTAATAAAGTACTGTGTTCTTTCCTTTGTATCAACTGCCTCGGGAAACCGAGATGGTAACATCCTTATTTATCTGGGGAGTCCTAGTACAGGCCCTTAAATAAATCGGGGTGTTACATTTACACCGCAAGGACATTGAGTTCCAGGTTGGGGACAAGGTGTTACTTAAGGTTCCAAGCATGAGAGGAGTCATTGTTCAGCGTCGCGGTTAATTATATAAATTAAACCGAAGGTTAAAATCACTTTTACCTAAAATCAAAACACAGTAGACCTAATTTCCTCTCATCCCTTTTCTCCCAAAACTTCTAAGAGACCTTTAGCAAGAGTTTAGTGCATCGATCATCTAACCTAGTATCGTGTCAATCAAGTAAGTCTCTTTCTTATCGTGAGTATGTCATTTAGATATTAGTTATACCATCGTTAGTAATTCTCCTATATGTTCTTAGGAGGAGACTTCATATAAGAGTGTTGATAGGTAAACCTTGGATTTGCATCCCGTGATTGATTGCCTTGAGGTAGCGTTTCCCTACTCAGATTTGATAGATTATGATTTTAACGATCTTGTTGTTATTTGATTTGGGAACATATGTGTGGGACCGTGATGGGAAACGGCTCTCACTCCTACGATCGACTTTCGTGGTTCCCGCCGCGGAAAGGATGTGCACATTAAGGATCTGGGTGCCCCTTTCCGCGAGCAAGTGGGGGATTTGATGTGGGGCATGAGGCCGCCACTTGTGTTGATGACATTGTGATATCAGTGATTGTGATATATCCGATTATGGTGATTATTGTTACTTGTGATGTGACCGTCTTATTTATCAGATTCTGACACTTGTTCTGTTTTACTGTGATGGTCCATGTAATGATGAGCAGAGTTTCATGTTTGATGTTGTTGATGATGCTTGCTTGTGGAGGATGGGTTTTCACTTTTGATTTTGTAGCGTCATAGTATTTCATACTTAGCTTCCACAAAAATTGTTGTTTTTACTATTCTTTTGAGACAGTTGTATTCACTTTAATCAATCATTCTTTATAAATAAAAGTTGCGTTTGGTTTTTTACTTTGATATTATGCCTTAGGAAACTGAGATGGTAGCATTTTCATAGTCTGATGGTCCTACCTAAAGGCCTTGGATTATGAGGGTGTTACAGTCGAAGGACGATCATAGGATTGAGCGTCATTTTCCGTCAATGGTCCCAAACATATGTTGCATACTCAATCTCAAATCACAGTTATATCAGTCATATAATATAGCAAAAATACCGTCATAACCATACATAACAATAACTGAGTAGGGAGAATCATACCTCAAGACAAATCACAAACGCAAAGAATCTAAGCAAGTTCTACCACCGCTCCTCTACGAATTCTCCTCCCAAGGCAACATACAACTTATTACTAACGATTGTCACAAGCATAACCTTAACTCAATCATACTAACTAATGATTAAAAACTTACTTGACGACAACGACATAAAGCTAGGATGATCGGCGCGACTAAACTCCGGTAGGTAAATCTAGGATTTAGGATTTAGGGTAGAGATCATTTTATAAATGCTTAACTTGGTTTAAAATATTTACAAGTCTAAATAAAAACAATAAATGTTCATTAATTCCTTTATTTTTCGGTTTTGTAGTCAATCTTTTAATTTGCAATGTCGGCTAGTTTATCCGCTCCTCCTCTCGCAAATGCTTCATGGCGTCGGTTATTTATGGATCGTTGCAATATTGACAAAAACGCGTCAAAATTTTCTGATTGGGATGCACAACTCCGTTTGGAAAGGTGACCAAAAGCTTCGTTACCTCAGTAAGGCCGCTTTTGTTGCGCCTAATGCTGGGTCTACCCCCGTCGTAAGGCTAGCTTATGAGACCTATTTCAAAGAACGGACCGCTCTCAAGAATATCTTGATTTTCGCTATAGAACCCGATTTGCAAAGGAGTGCAATAAAGATTGTCACGACATTTGAAATCTATTCTAAGCTTGTGACCATGTTTTCACAAGCTCCAAGAATTGTTCAATACGAAGCGGCATCTGCTTTCTTTAAACTCAACATCAATTAGGGCAAAAAGTTAGCCCACACGTGCTCAATTTGATCGAGCTTGTTGAGATTCTCAAAACTCAAGGGGTAACTATTACCGAACAACTCGTTATAGACCGAGTTTTTCATTCCTTGAATAGGGTCATGGCATATGTGTAATTTAGGGTTAATTACAATATGCAAAACTTGACCAGCTCTCTCCATGAGCTTCACAAAATGCTTGTGCAAGTTGAGAGGGATTTGAGAATGGATAAGCCCACTAACAAGGATGTGCACCATATAAGTAATAAGAGCAAATGGAATTTCAAGAAAAGTGCTGCCAAAAGAAATTGGAAGAATCCTAATCCTTCTAAAGGAAAGAAGAAGATCTTTTAGAAATTCACTCCAAAGAAAGGGTCGGCTTCCGAAGATAAGTGCCATTATTGTAATGACGTGGGGCATTGGAAAATAAATTGATCCAAGTATCTTGGTGATTTGAAATCTAGAAAGATTATTCCAGTAGGTAATATATTATAAACTCTCATCATCGTTTACGTTTTGATTATAATCTCAACTTTGGTATATGGATACAAGTTGTGATTCTCATACCTATTCTAATTGTATTTAATGTCATCCAAGTAAGGATAAGGGCAAGGAAAAGCAAGCGTAGAGAGCACTTCGAGGGATGCTAAGGTAGCGACATGTGATGGAAGCAACTTGGAAGCTTGGCCTTATTTTGGTGATAGTTATTCATAGTTTAACAACTTGTTTTAGAACTTTTCATTTCCCTTGTTTGACGAGAGATTAGTTTATTTCCTTTTGATTTTCAAAGACAATGGTGGTATTTGAATTTCGGTGATTTAGTTTTCAACCCAAGTTACTTGGTTTATGGAATTGTTTGTTCTAAAACTTATCATATATGTTATTCAAATCAAAACATATAAAGGACTTTGATCTTGAGATTGATCATTAAAGAATTGTGAATATGATTCATACTTGTGCTTCTATGATCTAATATCAGATCTTATTGGATATAAGAACTTAACGAAAAGTCATATTGAGTTATTGAACTCTCGTATTGAATTTCTATATATATAAATACACCAAAGTTACATCATCGCCTTAATATAGACTTGTAACTTTTCATTCAAAACTCCTTCTAGCTTTGGAAGAAATTAAGAACCCTACTGTATAAGGAATGAATATGGATCAAATAGTGTTATTACATAAAAATTTCACTCTCCACAAACATCAAAGATTAAATAGTTTGTTGCCCATATTGTCATCTTTCGAAAAAATCAAGTGTAATTTTTCAAAGATAGAGTGAGAGAAAATTCGCAACAAAACTTATAACTAGCTATGAGCTAGTAAATTCCTGACAAAGTAAGAAGATGATAATAAAAGAAAATGTTCTTGATGTAATAATAAAAGAAAGTTTCTTTACATTAAGAGTCCAGTACGTTATATATTGATACAGATTACGTTGTACATTAATTCGAACCACAAAGTGGTTGCACCAAGAAATTATTTATAGTATGATTATGTAATAGTTAATAATATGATTATGATACTGTTGACCCAAGAAATCCAAATCAAGTACATAAAAGCAAAATGACTAAAAGTTGATTAAATGCAAATGTAAGTTGCATAGAGGATTGTCCAATAAAAGTGACAAAATGTTGTCTATAAAATCAAAGTTACCTCCAATTATTCATTGCTATATCACAGTGTATGATAAAGTTAAAAAACATTTTCTAAATGGGAATTGAGAAAGGCTTGTGATCTTTTGAGCACAAGGTTTTAAGAACGCAATGAAAAGATCATGACATGTTGAGTGAACGTAGTTCTACTCAAATCGTCGTAAAATCAAATATGTATACATGATTTTGAGCGGGAGCAATAACTACCAAGGCATGAGATATAAAGTTAAGTGGGAGAAATTGTCTTTCATATTGATGTCTTTATATTCATTGAGGGACTATTGATTCTCAAAGTGAGATGACTTGTTCGATTCAAAATCTGTTGGGATATAGGAGTCTTATTATGGCACTTAGATGACAGTCTTATATTGATAAGATCCATATCTATTCTCGTCAACGAAGTTGAAAAGGTTATTCATATTGATGAATGTGAAGTTGCTATGATAGATCATAGTCGTTCATTAAACCATGAAAATGATTGAAAGTATGAAACCACATAATGATGTTTTGCATAAAAGGCAATCAAGTATGATCAACAAGTTGAGAAGGTTATTTATATTGATGAAAGTGGAATTACTACGAAGGAGTCATAGTTGTTCACTGAACCAAATAATTTGATTGAATAGTTTTCATGAAGAAAATTCGAATACGCCATGACATGTTTAAACCCCGATGAATCACATGCCCAAAGCATGACAAGTCAATGACGAATGAATTCGAATGAGGGTTATTCGAAAGTCTAAAGAACATCCATTAAAATTAGTAAAGAAGAACCATGATATATTCTTGTGTTTGGATCATAAACATAGTTTTGTATTGAAAGATTATACGAAAACTCTAGTTTTTGAACCCATAAGGATTTATCGAAATCTGAGGCATTTTCTTGACAACCAACCCTAGTTGATATAAAAATGGATGACTGTTATCCATCTTTTCTTTTCTAATTTTATTTTTACCTTTGTCTCTTATAATTGGTCAAAATATATTATATTTTACCTTATCTATTTGCCATCGACCCCTGTCGATATATATTAATTTAACCGATTATGAAAGAGTAAAGGAAGAAGTTGAAAGATCGGGTTAAAGAGAAGGGAAATAAAAATCCTCATAAAAATCGAATTACATGAGAAACGCAAATTTTTATTTCAGACGGGTTATTTTCCGTTTGAAATAAGACGAATAAAATGTAGTCATTTTATGATAAAATTTTACTATTTTTTTTATCTAACGTAACCATCATTTCTAGGGAAAAAAGTGACAACTCATAATATTTCATCATTATATAATTACATTTTATTAAAAAATTGGTAACATGTAATCCGTTTAATTTAAGACCATTTTAAACAAAATTTAGGACAATTGACAATAGAATTGCGATAGTGAATATGATAGGGCGGGAGTAGGGCTGGCAATGGGTAGAGTCTGGGTAGGACCTAGTAAGACCCAGACCTGACCCTGAGTCACATACCTTGGACCTGCACCCGACCCAGACCCTAAAGGGTCTGATATTAATGGACCCATACCCGACCCAGAGGGTTCGGGTCCGGATAGGGCCTACCTAAGGTCTACTTTTTTTTTTTGACTAAACAACTTTTTCCCTAAACTATATCATTTACCTAGTACTCAAACTTATCATTTTGATCAATTTCTTCATTATTCTTAATGATTATTTGGATATGCGTATAGATATTAGTAATAACTAATATATGTCATCTGTATGTGTGTGTTATTTGGGTTATTGACATTCGTATGTGTGTTTTTTTTTCTTTTTTTAATAAATACTTCCTCCGTCCTAGTGATATGTTTACACTTCCTTTAGTTTTCCCTCACAAAATAAAGAAAGTGTAAACATCTCACCGAAACAGTGGGAGTATAAGGGTTTAAAGGTCGGGTAGGCTCCCAACACCAAGACCTGGAACCAGACCCAAAGTTTTTTGATAAAACCCATACTCGAGCGGGTCTCAAAAATTCAGACTCATACTCGACCCGTTAGGATCAGACCCTAAGAATTTGAGTTGGGTACCCGATCCACTGCCATCCCTAAACAGGACACTTAGTCATGGGAAATAGAATTAAAGCGGAGGACAGGAGGAAGAAGAAGATTGAAGAAGATTGAAGAATAAGGCAAGTCCACGCGCTCTAACTGTAAGCCTTAATGTACGATGGCGTACAATCAATTTGGCATACGGAGTATTAGTAAAACAGGTCAAAGTTGCTGTACTTGACTTTCTACTCCATCTTACTACTAGTTGACCCACCACATTTTGCCTTTCGGCTCGTATACTTGAATTGTCTACTTATCCGGTGTAACAGAAAGTTTCATTCGTGACGGTGTTATCCGGCGTAAATTTATGACGGGTCAAATAAAATTAATTTGGAGAAATAAGACAAAATTATTTGTCATTCTTTATGTACTTTTATTCTTATCTTATTAAATGTACTTGACCCGTTACAAAATTGTAACGGATATACCCGTCACAAGAGAGAATTATTCTTAATGTAAACCCAAATTCTTGTTTCAGGCCGTCACTTTTGGTCTGAAATAATAAGACGAGATTTTGTAACTATTTTACAGTCAAATGTAACCACGATAATATGGTCAATGTTACAGCTTATCTGCTTATGATAACTTCTTTGTAAACAACTAGTTTTTAACCCGTGAAATTCACGGGTGATTTTAAAATTTTAAAATCAAAATATTTGAATCATATTTTAGATATAATAGTTTAATTACTTCGTGCCTATTGATAAGTTAATAAAATAGATTTGTGGCCCTTTTATAAATATTGTTCATATTAATTAAATATAAAGTGTATATTAAATTAATACACTACAAATATAGTTAGCATGAATACATCCAGAGAAAAAAAATATGCATCGTATAAGAACTAATGGTTGATTTAAGAGCAATGTAAAAATTATATGTTCAACTTAGTTTAGTAAACTAATTTGAAAAGAATTAATAATTACTGAAAGATATGATTTTAATTAAATGTGGATTTTAAATAGCTTCTTAAACAAAATTTTAAGATTCCGTGAATTTTAAATATGGATTTTAAATAACTGAAAGATAATAATTTTCTAAATATAGAATTTCCGTGAATTTTAAATAGCTTCTTAAACAAAATTTTAAGATTCCGTCAATCCATGAATTATACACTATTAATTGACCTAATATGAAAAGAATAATAACTGAATGATTTTAAATATGAGCAATTTATGCTTAATATTGTTATTTTAAATAACAGTGAATTTTAGATGCTTAATATTGTTTTTTCATTTTTTTGTCTTTTAACTTATAAATATATATGTCGGATTAATTCAATCCGACTCGGTTTATATATTAATGTATGCGGCTTAATTTATGCGAGCGCATTTTAGTTTTAATCTAACACGATTTTTCACATAACACTATGTAATTTTTAAACTAAAAGTATTTATATTTATTTAATATTATAAACAATTTTAATTTCATATTATTAAGGTACTAAAATAATAAATTTCTTTATCTTTATATTAATTTCATATTTTAAAATTATGAAATTATTAATTTCTTTATATTTTAACTATTAACAATATTAATTTCATATTATTAAAGTTCTAAAATAATTGATTTCTTTCTCTTTATATTATTAAGAATATTAATTTAAAATACTAAAAACAGACCCGTGAAGACGGGTTACAACCTAGTTTCTTATTACTTTAGGAAATTTTGTGCATGATCATTATTGTTTTAGCATTATTATTATTGTTTCCAAATCTTTTCAGTATCGAGAATTTGAGTTCTTATGGAATGCAATTTTGTCATTAAGTCAGGTGTAGAATTATTGAATGCATAATAATCTCGTCAACCAGCTTAATGCAAATGGAATAAAATCTTGTAGAATTATGGAATTTATGGAGTCAAATTAATTGTTATTGTCAAATTAAAATGGAATTTATGGCATTACACATATGGGTGTATAATAGTCAGTCTGTTATATGAAAGTAATCAATTTGATTCCATAATACTTGCAAATGGAATCACGGGTTATATGAAAGAAATCAATTATTTGCACAAATTTAAATTACTAAATATGGCGTCAATTCTTGTGATTCCATTTGATTTTACTAATTGAAATTTTATTGGACAATAGCTCTAGGATGCTTTAAAACGCGGCACGTAGGACGAAGCTTTTATCTTGTGATGCCACATCAACAGCTTGGCTTCTGCATTAGATAAATATATGATGATTACATTTAACTGTAAAATGGTTACAAAATTCCGTCTTATTATTTCAGACCAAAATTATGGTCCGGAGCAATACCCACTGTAATGTAAATGGCTTAGCCGACGCCATTTTAGTTGTGAATTAATTGACTTGTAAGCCTTCCAAATTGGGGCAAATGTTTAAGGATTAGTTTTGACTTCACACATAAAATTTCTCGCCTCACCCCAAGAATATACCACTTATTTATATAAAAATGCATGCAAAAGGGTTAACATATCAAAATTGCTATATCACGCCCTCTATTTTACTTGTTATGCCCCTTATTTTTCAATTTATTCTTATTTTACCCTTGCGACTTGTATATCGGTGATGGATTTCTGACGTTTGTTACGGATATTTTATGAGACGGTTTTTGAGACGGTTAATTGTAACATGATTTTCTGTGACGGTTTACGGTTAAATGTTGTGATGGTTTTTATAATAAACAATTGTAATCGATTTTTAGGAATAATAAACAATTTTTGAGACGGTTTTTGAGACGGTTTTTATAATAAACAATTGTAATCGGTTTTTACGAATAATAAACAATTTTTGAGACGGTTTTTGAGATGGTTTTTATAATAAACAATTGTAATCAGTTTTTACGAATAATAAACAATTTTTGAGACGGTTTTTATAATAAACAATTGTAATCGGTTTTTACGAATAATAAACAATTTTTGAGACGGTTTTTATAATAAACAATTGTTATCGGTTTTTACGAATAATACACAATTTTTGAGACGGTTTTTATAATAAACAATTGTAATCGATTTTTACGAATAATAAACAATTTTTTTGAGACGGTTTTTTTAAAAAACAAATTTTTGAGACGGTTTTTACACGAAAATTGCCTGTCTTGTGGATTACATGACAGAGCCATGGCCATGTCGTGTGGATCACACGACATGGCCATGGCTGTGTCGTGTGATCCACACGACATGGCCATGGCTCTGTCATGTAATCCACAAGACAGGCAATTTTCGTGTAAAAACCGTCTCAAAAATTGTTTATTCAAAAAACCGTATCAAAAACCGTTTATTATTCGTAAAAACTGATTACAATTGTTTATTATAAAAACCGATTACAATTGTTATTATTAGTAAAAACCGATTACAATTGTTTATTATAAAAACCGTCACAACATTTAACCGTAAAAACTGTCACCGAAAATCATGTTACAATTAACTGTCTCATAAAATATCGGTAACAAATGTCAGAAATCCATCACCGAAATATAAGTCGCAAGGGCAAAATGGGAATAAATATAAAAATAGGGGGCGTAACAAGTAAAACAGGGGGCGTGATATAGCAAACCCCTAACATATATGTCAGTCGAGTAACTCTTGTGTGAGACCGTCTCATACGTACATCGAGTTCATTTATTTGTATTAAATTAGGTTATAACCCGTGAAATTTACGGGTCTGTTTTTTAAATTTTAGATGAATATAGTTAATAATATTGCAGATAAAAAAATTTATTATTTATGGTGCCCTATTTTTAACTTTAGATGAATATAGTATTTAATAATATCAAAGAAAGCTGATTAATTATATACGTATAAATAAATTTTGAATTATTTATGACACATATCGGTATGACAGTATACATAAACTATCATATAGTTGTTCATTAAGATGATTAAGATTTACAATGAATTAGTACACCTCTAATTACCCATTGCACCATTTTTAAAATATGTAACCCCTATATACAATTATACTGTTGCTGGGATTTAACATGCTTCCCCTTTTTGAAATTTCATTCCACAATATTTCTATTTTCTATTTTTAAAACAATATTCTTCATGGTGTTTTAAATTTGGTTTACGAAATCTTTCATTTCATAATATTCCATAATATGATTTGGAATTATAGAATCATATGTCGAATAGGATACTTGTAGAGTTGTACCTTTTAAAATTCCATTCCATAATATTTCTATTTATAAAAGTTTTGCTTATAGTTAGTATTTAGTTTAGGAAATATTCCAATATTTTCGCCTTTTGCAGATATTACGGAATGAAAATTATTCATGACGATTTTTAAATTATTCTTCACGGTTTTTTAATTTTTTTTAGAATGAATTTCAATCCATAATATTTCTATTTTTAAAATAATTGCTTAGAGTTAGCATTTAGTTTAGGAAATTATTCCATGATTTTCGCCTATTGCAGATATTATGGAATGAAAATTATTCGTGACGGCTTTGAAATTATTTTTCACGGTTATTTACTTTGTTTTTGGAATTAATTGCAATCATTAATCCATCCATAATAACTGAAAGATCTCCATAATAACTGAAAGATCACGGGTTTTTAAAATTTTTATTTTTTTAAAAATTTATTTTTGGAAATTTTGCAGTAGCTCTAAAATCGTGCCACATCAGACTAAGGAAGTTTTCTGTGATGTCAAGCAAGTCAGCACTTTGGCTATTGCAATAGTAAGATATATGATGACAAACTTTTTATAAAAAGAGATGGCCAGTCTCATGGTGTGAGACCGTCTTGTTGTAGAATTTGTGATGTTTATTTTATCACATTTGTCAACACATATTTTCGTGGTGAGTATGTTTAGCTACATATTGTCAAAAATTATATTAAAAGTTATATATTTTTAATGTAGTCGTAAAGACGAATCAAACAAGACCTCACATGAATATATTTTCTTTTATATATTAAGAGAAAATTGAAATTGAAGGTTCACCTGTGAATAGTGTACAAAATAGAAACATATCATTTGGATAAAAATGGAGGGAGTACATACCAGTGGTATGATATTTTATCCGTTTTAAATATAAGACGAATAATACAGTTTTAAATTTGTGCACCAAAAATATGTAATTGTACAAATATGGTCATTTTTAGTAGTTATTCATTCGAATAAAATAAAATATATAATGTGGAGGAAGATTACTGATGCGAATTAATAAGTGGAAGCGATATTGGCGAATTAGACCTATAACTCATCAATAGCGGACGAATTCAAGACTTATTGAGAACGAACAAGTTAATATCGAAAAATGCGTATTGAACAAAAACGGAAATTAATAGCTTAAAAAAGCAAGAAAGTATTTTGATTAAGATTTTTGAATTAATCTTAAAACCATGCTAACGATGCCTTAAATAGACAAAAAAAAGAACAATTAATCTAGCAATAAACTAAGATCGTAATAGTCATTATTACTGATTACTCAACTCGTATCCATTAATGCTAACATGTCATAACCCTAAACAAATCATGCGAGACAATAAAGGCAAAAACATCAAACATATTGCAAACAATGTTAAAACCGAGTACGATTAACCTACCTCAAAGCATCTGTAAGCTAACACTGTTCCGACAAAAATCCGTCTCGTAAGACCGTCAAATCCAAGC
The DNA here is from genome assembly GCA_029255685.2 of Silene conica. Classification (NCBI taxonomy): domain Eukaryota; kingdom Viridiplantae; phylum Streptophyta; class Magnoliopsida; order Caryophyllales; family Caryophyllaceae; genus Silene; species Silene conica. The sequence goes on from CM055312.2 coordinate 65,159,529, forward strand.
ATATACACATAATAGCGTCATTACCATCCTATACACTAAACTAACCCATAATGCTTTATTAAGGTCCACTAATTACTTATCTATACTAACATAACCGCTAATTAAGCCCTCACGACAAAACCCCCCACCAAATTCTAGGGCTTGGTAAAACGAGATTAAAAGATGTAAAAACGACTTACCAAGGTAGATTGGGCAAAAAGAAAGGCGTTCCATCCTAATTCCAAGCTTAGATCCTCTTAACATGGGGCTGAGAGGGTTTTTAGAGAGAAGAAGAGTTGAAAAGAAAATGAAACTGATAAAGGGGATAGGGTTCTTTAAACCCGCATTCTGTCAGATCCACTCGACCGAGTGACTCGCTCACTCGGTAGAGTGGTCAACACTTGGGTCCCACGACTTTCCGGTCAACGAGGTCTTACTCGGTCTGACACTCGATCGAGTGACTCACCGGTCACCCACTCGGTCTCCCCTAAACCACTTTTTCACTCACTGAAGTAGTCTCACAAACAGTCAACCATCGACTTTCCTAACCCGTGTGGGCCCTGACATGGTTCCCAAGGCTTCCTAATCGGATCCAATAAATACGGGGTATTACAATTACAGTCTTTTCCCCTTAAAAGGAACTTCGTCCTCGAAGTTTGCCTGAACCTCCACGCGTAACATAATTGTCACACTGAAACAGTCTACTATCCATATTATGCTATAACTACTGGTACTTTCTGTCTTAGGTGTAATTATCAAAACTATCCCTCTTATGACACGACTACCGATTATTACTCCAAGACAACCTATTGCTCATCATAACTTTTGTTTGATACTCTATTTAATAAGATTCAACTATTAACTTGCTACAATTACGCTGTCACATATTGACATACTCCATGACCATATATCACATGCTTTACAACCAGATATACCTTACTATCATTATTAGCCAGTGTTACCAGAATTATCAAAAACCGTCCAAAACATACTAGCGTCATGCATTATGATAATAAACTATTTCAACATTCGCGAAAATACACAAAATAACATCTGCCAAATACACGGAATAACATTCATATTATAACACCCTCATAATCCAAGGCCTTTAAGAAGGACCCTTAGACTGTGAAAGTGTCACCATCTCGGTTTCCCGAGGTACAGGATCAAAGAAAAGACCCGAATAACTTATTATAAAGATTACTAAAGTGACGTACAACTGATACAGGCTATCGCACACCTATGCAAAGATAAATTACCCTAGCACAAATTAAAGAATGTAGTACAAAGGGGTCGAATCCACAAAAAAAAAATGTTATTGCACTAAAATGTTGCTATGAGTAGATTTTTATCCTAATCGAGTTGTATATTTTTTTTGGTTTGGCTTTAGTGATAACAAATGTAAAATAAGATGTAAAATAATATGATTAAAAGTAGTCTAGGGATTTGGGTCACACATGCATCAATATATAGTTAATTGAATCAACATAAATAATGAAATAGAAATTGTTAGATGTTTAGGCTTAAAGGTATACCCACCTCTCGATATTAGTACCAGCCATTGATGGGGTTCTAAATGTTTCTCGACTTTTGCTAGATTGTCCTACTAACACATGTTTGGTATATTTCATATATGTGTCTCTCGACTTATAGAATAAATTAACAAATTTAATCTAAGTTTGTGATCAATAAACAAAGACTAACAATACAAAACAAACATGTGATAGAAACATATGTAACAATTACTAATACATATTTATATTAACATTGTTAAATTATAAACTAATACATGGATCCCCTTTCTTAGACAGAATAGACTACTCACTCATACTTATAAATGTAAAAACAATATATAAATTGAAAGACATTATAAATAAAACTAATGATGTAAATATATAATAAGAAGAATAGTTAAAAGACGAAACTAAATATAAAACGATAAGTAAATTAATAACATAAACTATATCGAAATACCATATGGAAATGATTTTGAAATAACTTGAATGAAATGAAGAACAATACTTTAATACTTAACCCAAAATATTATAATGGAAATGTATTGAAATTGTATCTAATTACAAAAACTAAATTATGAGAAAATGAAATTACAGACTAAGAGAATATAAAATGTAAACTATAACTATAGAAAAGACTAAGAAAAAGTATAAAAAGGTGTACTTAAAAAGTCGGGGTAAGCCCTTCTTTTATACTACAAAAACCCTAAATGTAATGATTAAAGTCTAGCCTTAATGACGGCCAACCCCGATCCGGGTCATATGTTTCTTGGTCAAATATCTTTAATCCCCGAGTAATTGTCCGGGGAATCCAAAGATTATATTAATTGGGCCTTTTAATCACCCGGTAAACAATTATAACCTTTATCACAAAATATCTTTTAGCATCCAATGTTGGATCTTTGAGAAGTCTTGTAATTCAAGTCTTGATAAATTATTTGTTTACTCTTTGACCTTGATTTGCATGGTTGACTTGGTTTTGTGATTAATTTCACATGCACATGCAAATTAGCATTATTTATTTCTTCATTATTTCTCAACTCTTTTTGAATGATTGATCACTCTAACTTCCACATAGCTCATTTGTTCTTAATATTTGCATATTTGATGACAAAATAGCTACACTTGCATGCACAATATATCTAAAACATTACAATTATATTAGCTTATAAAACCATTAATAAAAGTGTAAATATTATGTAAAACCGAGCTGAGTGTGGGGTAAAAATCTTATATAAAATACACTTATCAACAACTGTCTTAAACATGATAACAAATGTAAAGTCTGCGGAAGATAAAAGAATAAAATAAGTCCACGACTAAGACTACAAAAAGTGATGTCTCATCCATCCTAACCATAAGCATCAACAATCTCGTCGTATCACCTGAGGATCTGCTCACTATAACCATGGATCATCAAGGTAAATAAAGAACATGCGTCAGTTACTGTCAAATAAGTTAGTCACTACCAAATGCAATAACAGATACATAATAACCATACTGATATCATCATCAAATCAATCTCACAAGTGATGACCTCTAGTCCCACAACCAACCTCCACTTGCTCGTGACAAGGGGTACCCAGAACATTAATGTGGACATCCCCCTTCGCGGCGGGAACCACGAACGAGGATCGTAGGATTGTGAGCCATTTCTCGTCACTAGTCCCAAACATATGTTCCATATCTCAATCTCAAAACAATAGTGATATCAGTCATATAATATAGCAGAACAATCGTCACAACCATACATAACAATAACTAAGTAGGGAAACCCATACCTCAAGGCAAATCAGAAACGCATGCAATCCAAGCAAGTTATACCACCATTTTTCTACGAATTCTCCTCATAAGGCAATATACATCTTATTACTAATTGATTGTCCCACATAACCTTAAACTCAATAAGCTAACCAAACGATTAAGAACTTACTTAATGACGACAACACAAGGTTAGGATGATCGATGCGCGAATAAACTCTAGTACGTAAATTTAGGGATTTAGGGTAGAAAGAGTTTGAGAGAATTTACTGTTTGCGGTAGGAAAAACTTAGGGTAAATGAGTTTTTAACTGCCGAAATCCTTTAATTAACCTACCGTGAAAGCAACACGGGACGCAATACTCGACCGAGTATAATATATACTCGACCAAGTACTCCTAACTAGACCAAGCTCACCGAACTAGACCGAATTGACCCAACTAGACCAAGTTAAGACGAACAAACAAACTTTACTTCTGACAGGGTGTACTCGACCGAGTATCGCCTACTCGACCTACTACACCCACTCGTCTAAGGGAGGGGTGTTACAATCTCCCCCCTTAGAACGAACTACATCCTCGAAGTTCATAACCACCTGAAAAGAAACGACTTAGAACACCATAAAACTAAGGTATGCCAACACATACTTTTACTTTCTACTCCGCAAGGCCAACCAAGACATAAGCAACAAAAATTCGCCATATCCGGAAGATGTACAAAACACAACAAGACTTATGTAAAAATTTTGTACATTGACTCATACAAGTGACTCACAAGACTTAGAACCTGACGCACGATCAGCTCGAAGTGCAACATCACTCTAATGAAATCTTAAACAAAACCCAACACCACATCCTAACACCACATCCCAAGGATGTTCATAACAGACCCAACGTCTTATAAGCTCAGAACACTGCATCTGAAAGATGCCCAAGGCACAACAAAGCTGATAAAACTTATATAAAACTAACTGAAAAAAATGAAAACATCACGCGGTCATCTCTTATCTCCCCAAAAGAAACATGTTACGTCCTTGTAACCTTACAGCATAGACACATACCATTCCGCTAACCAACACCACTCAACTCTCATCCTCCCTCCTCAACACTAATTCACCAAACAACGCGTACCCCAACAATGCAAGTCATAATATAGCATCAACCATAGTATAGCTCACCTAACGCCACCCTGCCATCGATTGCCAATAATATAAGTGATTTCAACTCTGTATTGCTTTTATATCATACACTCAAATCCGTCAACCGAGTACGCCTAAACAGGAACTATTACATTATATCACCCTAATAGGGAACTTTTTCCTCGAAACCTACTCACGCTCATAAGTGTCACCACTCAAAGCCGCCAATACTATCGCAACAATACACATCCACCACCATCCTCCACAAACATACATATAGACTACATACTACCATCAACACTGCATGTACCTTTAATAATACTGTCACAATTCCCAACGTTATGATACACTAAACTCAAACTTCCAAGTATACCTCAATATCCGAAAACCATCAAACTCGTTTTGCCGCATCCGACCCCTCTTAAGATAAATGTCACTTCCTGCCTAGTACTAGATCCTTAGTGATTTTCTCTCATTATCATCCCCTCGATCACCATACATATATCTAAGACTCTCGTCCACTAACAATTATATACCTTCAGTCGTTTATCACTCCCTCCTCACATCTACCAAAAAACCCCGAACATAACCACTATCTTAATTCTTATAACATTATCGCACGTCCACATTTCTTTCTGTTCACTCATCTAACTCCAAGACATCACTCACGACCCAAAATTGTTACATACTCACTTGATCCTCAAAATTTCCTCTTCTGCCCAGTTTGTCCATAATTTGACGTGATACTAAATCCCAACATTCCGTGGACATATGTTCCACCTACAAATTCTGGCTTTGTACACACGTTCCACTCACTACTTTCTAAAACTATGACCAAGTGCTTCACCTAACATATGATCGAAAGTCCATCAACAATCTCCCACAACTTTGTTTCCACTTACCAAGGTACCACTGTAACTTTGACAACAACCACATGTTCGAATCTCGTCCAAAACATACTCTACTTTTGCTCCCGAGTCTAAGGTCCCAATAAACAAAAGTAACCATGACAACAATCTATATGGCGACACCAAAATTACATATCCTTTACAAATATAACACCTACGTCAAGGAATGCTTCTCGCACATCATGCTCATATAAAATCCCACAAATAAATATCATGAACGCAAAACATGTGGAAGTAAGGTGATAACACAACCACATCTGAAAGTTTTTATCCACCAATCTCAACAATTAAAGGAACAAAATCATTACAACACGAAACTAAGATATACACCATTAGTAAAAAGGACAAAAGATATCAAAAGAATCATATCGTTTCAATCGTCACTCTTGGTGATGGCATCACAACACGGTCACCGACAACCGCATCTAGGGGTGAAAATCGGTCCAAGACCGGACCGAACCGGACCGGACCGAAGACTGAACTTAAAAATTTGTGGACCAAAGACCGGACCTAAAACTTTCGGTCTTGGACCGGACCAAACCCGAAATATTTGGTTTGGCCTGGTCTTGGACCGAAATGGATCTAAACTATTTTGTTTTCACTATTTCTTATACGATAATTACATCTTAATTCCGCTAATGTTACATAGTTAGACGATACTTTTTTATGAAAATCATTGACAATACTAATTTATAATATTTTTTGAAGATAAAATGTTAATTTAATTCAAAATATTTTACTGATTAGTCTTAAAGACATGAACTTTGGTACATTCGGTCCGGCCCAAAATTAACTGGTCTTGGACCGGACCGGACCGAAGACCAAAACATTAAAAAATGAGGACCGAGGACCGAATCAAAATAACTCGGTCCAAGTTTGGTCCAGACCAAATGGTCCGGTCCGGTCCATTTTTCCGGTCAGGACCTAAATTTGCTCACCCCTAGCTGCATCGCAGCACGAAGGTACCCGTGAAGAGTCTATTAATCCGAAATTCTCAAGAGGGGGGTTGAATTGAGTATTAAAAACTTTTTAAACTTTTTCGATTTATCAAAGAAATGACTGTATGATCAATTATTTAAAGTTTATTGATTTAAACTTCAACTAATTGATATAAATGATTAACAAATAAAATAGCGAGAAAATCAGAAGAAAACGACACAAGGAATTTTGAAGTGGTTCAGTTTCACAAGTCGAAACCTACGTCCACTATTCTCGATTAATAATTTTAGTACGTACTCCGGATTACAAAATTATCAACCCACTCGTACAACTTACGTATAGTTGTAACTCAACAAGTACCGTTAAATACTTGCACTTTCGAGTACCATGAAATACTCTACCAATCAAATACCGCTAAATATTTGACGCATTACGAGTATCATGAAATACTCAATCTATCTTATGTTATTAAGAAAGTGTTTCAATTTTTCCTTCGTGTTCACAACTTGAACGAAATAAGACACTAATTATGCACTAGAGTCTTATAACGATATAAAAATAACCGACACGATTAAAGCACACGACTTTTCAAAATTTAAAGAACTTGCAAAAATACGAAGTGTAAAACTGTAAAAAGATTTTTGGGAAAAGCTTCTAGTTATGCGTAAAAGACATATGTTGTAGTTTCATTTCAATTCTTCGTTTATAGAAAAGAATATACTATCTAGGTTTCAATAAACCTTAGATTCTCGAGAATAATAAAGATATTATTCTTATGTGATAATGTATCTTAAATCTTATATTTAGGAATTAACGATAACAAGAAAGACATAAAATATCTTTGAAGCAATCATTATATTTTCTAAACCCCTTTAGCCAAGATTACAAGAGAATAAAAAGATTTTATTCCATATATTCCAACTAATTGTGCTCATATATGATTCTATGAATATTTATCTCATAAGATAAATTGTTTATCACATAATAGAGTTTGAATGCCAACCCATGACTTATTGGGCCGTGAGTAAGGTGACACGCAAACCTATGCAACGTTGTGTTTTTCAATCCGTGGAAGCACTAATCATATTTTAGGGTGGATGAGGACAACTAGGGTTTGACTCATACGCAATGTGCTAATTCAAAGAGGCAATAACTCATAAGTTAATTATCCTCTCTAATATAACCAATTCACGTACAACCAAAAAAAAATCATCCATAAAAAAAATATTCTACAACTCTAAATCTTTAAAAGTATATTTTAAAACATTTGAAAAACAAAAAACAAAGATTTTATCGCATGCTTTTTCTCGTGTAACCAAAGTTATAGTTCAAAGCTATAACTTTGATCTCTTCTATACATAAAGTTATAGCTGCGAGCTATAACCTTGACCATATAAAAGTCAGGTTGCTTTTATACCACTTATGTGAGACAGGAAACTATTCTATCTTGATCTTCCTGGAGATCTTCGGAATAACTTCTGGTCTTGACTTCACTTGGACTTCTCTTGGCCGAAACATAGGTCGATCCTTTAGCATTTGATCTTAATGCTTAGTGAAGTCTTGTAACACGCGATCTCTTCTTCTTTTAATAATCATGTTTGATATATAGACTCGATAAACAATTAAAGGCAAAAGATACACAATCATAATTGTTAAACTTGTCATTGTTAAAACATTATTATATTTTGAAATAGCTGCTCAACAACCCGCATCGCAACACAAAACACCAAGCTCAGATTCCATTCTGAAGCACAACAACCATATTGCATATGCATTCTTAATAAAGCCTTACCAAATGATTATATGCAACATGCTACAAGGAATATACAAATCACGACCTTGTGAATATTATTCCATACCACTATTCATGAGATTGACACTTCACATTACCACTTACATACATCATACATACACATTACCCAACTTACACAATCACTACTACCTTACCAATGTGACCATATATCTAATATTCGACAACTAATAAATAACTTCTCCTTCCGCCTCCTGCTCTCTTGCAACCCTGAATACCATTCCACTAACAAGCTCCAGTGATTCCGTCGTCAAAATTAACTAAACGGCCATACTAATCCTATTCCTGATCATTCCACCTCATAGCTTACCACCAGACTTATACACCGTACAAAAACTCAATCACGTATGACGAACATGTCGTCTCCCTCATCTCATATGTATACCTGAACTCATATCCTTATTATAGTACTTTAAACCACTATAACAACCTACTTTCATGTCTCATAACTTCCGTCACATTCCCTCGGCTTACTTGAACTGTTCTATTTCCATGGCATACGACTACGTCACTCCCCACTCAAGTCATTACACATTCTACCAAACTCTTTAGTAAATTAAATATCTTCTCATCGCTTCCATTGTCATATTCCCTTTATTCGAATCCCTACTTCTCATTCCCTTTTATTGCCATAATCTCTCTCAGCTTTCGACTCATTTCCACTCCCCACCATCAACTCCACGCACTCACTCATTATTTTCCAATTAATTACCTTATCCTTTATGCATGACATCACTCTTTTCTCCTAAGTCTCCTTATACCGTTAACATCTCCAAGCTTTCACCTAACCATAACCACATCTCCGAAACCCAAGTTTCGATCGACAAACCTATGTACAAATTCGCATGCATGTCACCATAATTCATAACTCACCAAGCACAAAAATTCTCTGCCAATTTCCATAACGAAATCCTATTACGTACTTCCTTAACTAGTATAACCATATTCATCTCCTTGTTTTATCTATTGCTACTCCCAAAAGTATCAACACACATATCCCTTTCAATCCTCCATTCTTACATTCCTTCCACTTACATTACAACTTGACCATATATAAACATAACCACTATACTCAAGCTCACGGTAATCACGTCCACCTTACCTCACATGACTCGCACTATAACATAACAAGGCCATAAACTTTACTTTGTGTTCACAACTCTTTCCTCACAAACACCTTCGACCACTCCACTCTCTCACGAAATCATACCGATTCAAAAACTGGTTAACTCATGCAATATAACAAATATATACATGTAAAACCACGCATTAAATTGTAAAAGAAACGTCTTTGGAATCAATATGACATGCAAAGCTGCCAAAAGTTAAGCATAACACCATAACATGGCTTACTAGGTCGGGTATTTGCTCAAACTACATGACTGCTAGGTAAATACTTCCTCCAATTTAATCCAAATGGGCAATTTGCTATTTAGGGCCTTTTTAATCCAAATGGGCTCTTTTTATAAATGGACATTAAAATGACCCTTCTATCCTAATTACAATTACTTATTTACGGAAAATGTCATTGTGTCCCTACCTTAATCCTATATCAATAACTACCCTAACCCATAATTATAACCCAAAACATTTACTAACCCAACCCAATCCCCCTAATCTTTCCCTCCAAATTTTTCAACCCAACAAACTTAATAACCCAACAACCCATCTTCAACCTCCCAACTACCCACATTTAAACTACCCACATAAACCTCATGTTCCAGATTCTTCTATTGGAAACCCTAAACAAGCTATCCTCTCACCTCCTCTCATTAACCACGCCGCTCATTTCTATTTCTCCTAAAAAAGCTCTCTACCTCTCTCTACCTCTCTCTCTATTTCTCCTAAAAAATCTACCTGAAACCCTAGATCTGTCTTCATCTCTTCGTCTTCCTTCGTCTCCATCTCTTCTACACTACAACCACAACAATTTATCACCACAATATGGATATTGATCATAGTAAATCTTCAAAAAATTGTGTTATTGCTAATTCGTTGTTGCGATCTTCACCTTCATCTGATACTGATGACGATTCTGATTTATGTTACCCCAATATTGTATCCCTGATTCTTTGGATCCGTCTGATTTCGGGTCTGAAGTTCCGGAGTCGGTTTTTTGATGTCGTCGGTGATGAAAAATTTGTTGTCTGTGGTGGTGTTGGTGGATCTGATGTTGGACGTGGTGATGTTGTTGGATATGATATTTGTAGGGTTGATGATGTTGTTGGTCCAAGATGTATGCCTCAAACAGCCAGTGATGTTAGGTTCTGACAGTTTATGGCTAGATGTTTGGAGAGAGAGAGGCTAAGAGGAATGTGGTTTCTGTTGACATAGATGTTGTGAAAAATAGAGCACCATTTGCTCAAACCCCCTCTGAGATGCGACGTATTGCATTATTAGAAAGTCATATTGAAAGGGAAAAAAAGCAGAAAAAATGAGGTAAAAATTTAATTTATTGAATTATTTAGAGATATTGTCTTCGTAAATCATTTTGCATGTTACTAATAATTTTAATTTTGTTGTTTTTTTTGCATGTTGGTGTTACTGGTGTTGGGAATACAACGACTTCGTTTTGGTAAGTCCAGTGAATATCTTGTTAATTTGCAGGTCTCATTTCCTCTAAATTGATCGGGTTTTTTACATTAATTAATTTTATGTAATTTTTTTAATTTTCATGGTGTTGTTGATGGTCTTGGGAAAACTCGATTTCCTTGTTGCATATTACTGTTGCTGTAGCTGCTGCTGGTGAAAACTCTATATCTCTTACTACTTCGTACTCAGATGTTTTTCTTCTACTGTCATTTCCCTGTTGCATTTTACTGCTTAGCTTCTGCTATTCATGTTAATTGAACCATGTTCCGTCCTCTTGTATGTTCACTTACTCATTCATTTTCTTGTTTGTTCACTAATGTTGTCTGATGTTTACTTAGTCATTCATGTTGTATCTTCTGCCATTCACTTACTCACTGATGTTTACTTACTCATTCATGCTGTCTAATGTTCACTAATGCTGTTTCATGTTTACTTAGTCATTCATGTTTACTTACTTATTCATGTTTACTTAGTCATTCATGTTTACTTACTCATTTATGCTTACTTAGTCATTCATGTTTACTAATGTTGTTTCATGTTTACTTAGTCATTCATGTTTACTTACTCATTCATGCTTACTAAGTCATTCATGTTCACTAACTTTGTCTGATGTTTATTTAGTCACTGATGTTTACTTACTCATTTGTGCTTACTTAGTCATTCATGTTTACTTACTCATTCATGCTTACTTAGTCATTCATGTTGTAGCTTCTGCCATTCACTTACTCATTGATGTTTACTTACTCATTCATGCTCACTTAGTCATTCATGTTGTAGCTTCTGCCATTCATTTACTCACTGATGTTTACTTACTTATTCATGCTGTCTATTTTTCACTAATGCTGTTTCATGTTTACTTAGTCATTCATGTTTACTTACTCATTCATGCTTACTTAGTCATTCATGTTCACTAACTATGTCTGATGTTTATTTAGTCACTGATGTTTACTTAGTCATTCATGCTTACTTAGTCATTCATGTTTACTTACTCATTCATGCTTACTTAGTCATTCATGTTGTAGCTTCTGCCATTCACTTACTCACTGATGTTTACTTACTCATTCATGCTCACTTAGTCATTCACTTACTCACTGATGTTTACTTACTCATTCATGCTGTCTAATGTTCACTAATGTTGTTTCATGTTTAGTTAGTCATTCATGTTTACTTACTCATTCATGTTTACTTAGTCATTCATGTTCACTAACTCTTTCTGATGTTTATTTAGTCACTGATGTTTACTTACTCATTCATGTTTACTTCCTCATTCATGCTTACTTAGTCATTCATGTTGTAGCTTCTGCCATTCACTTACTCACTGATGTTTACTTACTTATTCATGCTCACTTAGTCATTCATGTTGTAGCTTCTGCCATTCACTTATCACTGATGTTTACTTACTCATTCATGATGTCTAATGTTCACTAATGCTGTTTCATGTTTACTTAGTCGTTCATGTTTACTTACTCAGTAATGCTTACTTAGTCATTCATGTTCACTAACTCTGTCTGATGTTTATTTAGTCACTGATGTTTACTTACTCATTCATGTTTACTTAGTCATTCATGTTTACTTACTCATTCATGCTTACTTAGTCATTCATTTTCACTAACTCTGTCTGATGTTTATTTAGTCACTGATGTTTACTTACTCACTGGTTTGCAGGCTGTTGTTTACTTACCTATTCATGTTTACTTAGTCATTCATGTTCACTATTGCTGCCTGATGTTGTTTACTTACTGCTGCTGGTATAAGTAAATAGATAATGCTCAGTGATGAATTACCTAATTCGTTTGAGAGCAATGTCTAGTAGTAGTAACATGCTTAGGGTGTAAAACCCCTCGCGAAAGCGGAAATATAAAACATACAAAATACTAAAAATGCAGCGGAATTAAAACTTTCTAACATAACTAACATGCGAGGTGAATTAAAAACTGTAACTGAAAGTAAAATACATATACAAACAGCCTGGGATGGTACATCCCTACAGGCACTCAAACTGAATTGTAAACTAAGTCTAGCTAACGTAAACGTGTGAGTCAATCGACGAATAGGATCATCGCTCGCTAGCTCCATGCAACCCTCTGCCAACCACCTGTCATGTACCTACATACATGTAAACATGTACGCCACAATCAGTGGGGAGTGACTAGAGTTCTCCTAGCCACCTTTTGTGACAACACGTAACACATAATACAATACAGAATACTCCAACATATATCAACATGTGAAGCATAAACAACTCATCATCTGATCTCTTACTATCATGCGATTACCATGCACGGCTCTCAACCAACTTCATAAACAAATAGGAAGGAGAGCCGGTTTCCCTACTGGTTACCCAGTCGGGGGGTCTTTCAATCCAACTATTTATGAAACCGAACAAGAGTCACCCAATGCCTTGGATGATTTAACCATAACTCAATTAAACATCATTTACTCATCATGCATATCTGACACTGTACCATCATCAAGGCAAGCAGATAAACATCCATAACTCATCATGCATATCTGACACTATACCATCATCAAGGCAAGCAGATATAAAACAGCAAGTACAAAGGTTCAGAGGCGACATCTCAACGCATAACCTAGGTACTAAATAATTCAGCAAGTATAAAGGTTCAGAGGCGACATCTTAACGCATAACCTAAATACCAAGTTCACAATATCAAGCAAGGACTCAGAGGCGAAAACTCAACGCATGGACCGGCTATCACAGAACACTAGACTCAGAGGCGAAAACTCAACGCATGGACTAGCATTCAATTCACTATCACAAGTAAGGAACTCAGAGGCGAAAACTCAACGCATGTTCCCCTACCACATTACAAGATACTAGACTTAGAGGCGAAAACTCAACGCATGCTCTAGCACCAAACACCTGCACTCCGGGTAAGGTATGACAACCTGACTGCCCCGTCGTGCAGTTGCTCTACTCGTCAGACTCAGAGGCCAGCTTAAGGCATGTCCTGACGCGATCACACATACATGTCTTGACTCAGAGGCGAAAACTCAACGCATGTCCCAGACACGACAAACAGACATGTATGGAACTCAGAGGCGAAAACTCAACGCATGTTCCCATACACGACAAACAATTCACGTATTAAGTTCAGAGGCCAGCTTAAGGCATAACTTAATACGCATCAAAACAATATCATCCAAGTCTATGAACTACTCTATAGTTCTACCTTTAACTTCTAATCAACACTTAATCGACCCCGAGAACTAAGATGAGGGAGAGCCGATTTCCCTTTCGGTTGCCCGACCGGGGGGTCTCTATCCTTACTTCATTCCCGAACTCAATATAATGTTGCCCATCCTCCGGGGACCTCAAATACATGTCAAGGGTACACAAAACGAGTTTCAATCAAAACCGATTAACCATTTGAAAGTTACGATCAAACTTCAAAACTCAAAACAGCCTACAGGGGTCCCCAGCCGGTCGGCAGGCAGCCGGTCGGCCGGCTGGTGACCTCCTCAGCCTTTCTTTCTTTAATACAACACAATGCAAAGAGACTCCCAGCCGGTCGGCAGGCAACCGGTCGGCCGGCTGGGAACTCAGCTTCTCTATACTACAACTTACGCAACCAAACTAGAACGCACCCCCAGCCGGCTGGCAGGCGGCCGGTCTGCCGGCTGGGAGACCTATTTCCTATGGTCTCAATGTTACGCATAAATCACAAAAACCTCAAGAAGTACTCTCAGCCGGTCGACCGGCGGCCGGTCGGTCGACCGGCTCAGAGAGCCTGGTCAGAAAATCGCGTTTCCAGCCTTCATCAAAACTTAATCATTCGACACCAAAACTTATAAATCGATTCAAATGATGTTTACCCAACATTATCAAACACCAAATACTACTAATCTAACAGCACACAAGTCCCATAACAATCCTCAAACGATTAATTTCATGTATCCGTCTTAACATATGAAAAACTGAAAATAACATATGAGCATGTTTCAACACAAAAAGGGCATGAATTTCTCACATAGGAACAATCCTAAACATGTTACTAAGTCCGTAAATCATCAACTCAACATAATTCAGAAACCATGACAAGATCAACACCAAAAGTGCTAATATTCACAAATAGGCCGAGTTTCTCATTATCGTCACCTTTACTTAGCGAAACCTTCAAGATCTTGTTCAATAAGCACCAAGTCCTCTTCCGGGCTAACACAAACACCGCCTAAAACAACAAAACATCACAACTATCACGAATTTCGAATTAAATCAAACAGGCCGAAATTTTGACTGTCATAAAATGCAAGATTGGTTACCTTAAAACGACGGGCTCGAGACAAGGAATCCGTGGCCGCGAAAATCGTCTCAATCGGATAAGAAACGAAGATTCTATGAACATTTTAAGATTGAAGGAGAAATCTATAAAAATGGTGTTTGTTGTTGTTTGCAAGATCTGAAAATTGAAATGAAGGAGAGAGGTGGAGGATGGTGGGGTTAGGGTTTTGTGAGGGAAGAGAGGGAGAATGGGTCCATTAACAAGTTAGGCCCATAAGACAAGTTTTAAGACGGTTTAAGTTAAAAACACCAACTTAAGGTAACTATAAACTTACGACGATATAAATATTTCCGGACTATGAAATTAATTTGCTAAGACGTAAATTAAGCAGTTAAATGAAACCTTATTTAAATCCTTTAAAATATTCTCGTATAAATTAATCAGTTATTTAAATGAAATCCCAAAATTTACGAAATATAAATTATTTCTCGAGCTTGAACTTAAAACCTTTAAATATTGCTTACGAAAATGCGGGATGTTACATAGGGGTCTGGCCATTTACTTTAAATAGTAGTGCCACCACATGGTCTACCAATGACTGGGGGTATGTGCATGTTCATTAGAGTTGCATACATAAATGTCCACATTCTGCTTTGGGCTCAGTGAAAACAGCTTATGTTTGTTTGAGAGCTGTGTTTGTTTACTCTATGAACATAGTGTCTACCAGTATCATTGAGTGTGTGTGTGTAGGAGGCACATCTATTTAACATAACGATGATGAGGCCAAGTTAGGCCTGAGAGTTCATGTCATTCATTTTTTAGTTGAAGTAAAACTGTACTAAAACTGAATTAAAACAACACCCTTAATTTCATAATTTGATTACAAGTCAAACATAAGTTTTGTAGAAATGTTTACACCCTAAACAACTTTTGCAAAATAGACAATGTGAGCTAAACTCTTACTCCACCCTAGTAACCTAGTTCACCCATTAAGTATTCTAATCCTTGTGTTTCACCTAGACCTTGTAAATATTCGATACTTTCTCTGACCAACGCTTCACTTACATCCAACGCTTCTCTTGTAGTGGTAGTATTCCTAAACGAGTAAGATGAGCCTTCTTCATGTGTGGTATGGCAAAATTATTGTGACCCTTAGCCTTTAAAATCTCAATCATGACATTTTGTAGTGTCAGGAAGATATTGTTTAGTTTTGTTGGACAGTGGTCAACAAAAGCTTGCATCACACTATTCACTAGGTCGTCTATCGACTTTGCTGCTATCCTTGACTGTAGTGACTGTAAAGCTCTGAAATACCCTAGATCATTGACATTCAAATCGGGTGAGTTTGGAGGTTGGAATATCAAGTCGATGTTGAACCCATCGTTGTTTGCAACTGCCATAAAATTGGGGTCGTTGTTGTTGATATGTGGTCTTGCGTTATCTTGTTGAATGAAAATACGTTTGCTTGCACATTCAGGCCACTTGCTTTTAATTGCTGGAATTAATTGCTCTATGAGGCATTCCTTAGTAACCTTTCTTGTTATTGATTCAGTTGCCTTTGTTTCTAAAGTTCCTCTAGGCCTATTTACGCTTGATCTTACTATTGGAACTTGTGTGGTAAATGGAAACATGCCTATTTTGCCGTCGAATAACAACTCCCCATCTTCCGAGTAAACAGGCCTGCTTACCGCACACATGTACATTACTTTAGTAATGTATCGCTTCAACTGGCAGCTCCTATATGGGAGTTCTTCACCTTCGACGATGTAATATTATGACCGTCGTATTTGATGAAAAACCACTTTTCATCTATGTGAATGACATTGCTCATTTCACCAAACTTTATTTTGGTTGCTGGAACATTATTGAGATCGACAAAATCTTTGATTAATTGTTGTACCTCTAGGTACCTGCTTCATTCTCTTTACTTTATTTGTGTCTTTGAGTTGAGGATGTAATGAGCTTGAATGGGGTTTGAGTAATCCTTCACATACCCATCTATGAACTGTGCTCACTGAAACTCCCGTGTTTTTGGCAACTCTTTCCACCGTATCACGTTTTTACCATTCTAAGGATTTGATGAAATCCAGATCAGGTAGGACTCGCTTTTTATTTGTATTCACGATTCTTCCGCTTTTGACATCTAACATTTCACCAATATTTATTGGTTTTTTTGCTAGATGCCATATTCTGGATACTTGTTTCTTGCTTATTCCGTACTTTTCCGCTGCTTGCTTTATCATGCCGTGACCAAGATGTCCGTCTTTGGACTTCGACAGAAGATACACTGCAATGTCTACCCTACTTGCTTCCGTCAAGCATTTTCCAACCATGTCGCTGTATTTATTTTGTAATTTCAGAATTTGTTTTTTTTTTCTGGGTTGTATATTTTCTGGATTTGTAAAGATTTAAGTGTTGATGTAATTGTAAGTGTATTTATTGTGGCTGGGCAGTAGGGTTTTAGACAGAAAAGTGGGGTGCCAGCCTATCGAACTGATGGATTTAGGAGGGAAAACACCCAACTTGCTAGTGTTTGGAGGTGTATTCAAATAGTTGTAATTGGATAGAATTTTTTGGTGGAAAATGTAAAGTGCTTTATTTTTAATTAAACATGCTTTATCTTTTAAACACAATGAAGCTCTCTCTAATTACTCTGATTCAATCACAAGTGGAAGTACTTTTAATAGTTTTTTATTACCTCCTTAGTTCTTGTGCATAAAGTAAATTGCCCATTTGGATTAAAATAGAAGAAGTACCTATTTACTACCACATATTATATCCACGCCCGAACTTCTAGGGTTCTGTGATCACAAGCATATAACAATCGTATGATCTTTAACTTAACCAATCAAATAACAAAAGATTTATCTTAATTTAACACAAACACGTGGGGTACTTGGTCGAGTACCCCATACTCGGTCGAGTATCATCTACTCGGCCGAGTACCCGCAACTCGACCTAGCACACCCCACTCAGTCGAGTATCCACTACTCGGCCGAGTGATCCCATCTTTCCAGATACGACAAGTGAAGAGGAACCGTTCTTCACTACTAATACGCATAAACGTGTTACATAACTTATAGGCAAACTATCAGCACATAATTCCAGAAGAAAATACATGCTTATATAATCGTTATACTTATCTCAAATAATGCCACTTTCACTTCACATAATTCTGTTCACAGTTTCACACCACCACTTGTTATATCACATCCTCGCATACATACCACACTCACACATCACATAGCACAACATATCACACATATATACCTATTTCTACCCTTAGTAACCAAATATAAAGTATGTAAGCAAGTTCGCGGTTTCGCTACGTCTCCCAAACCTTTTTTTTAGCCTCACACACTCCTGCCTGGCTTCATTTTATTTAGACACACCTAAGTTCATTAGGTTTATTGGTTCAGGTTCCAAGACCGTTGCACTCATACCTTTTGTAACACCCTCATAACCCAATGCCTTTAAGAAGGATCCTTATACTATGAAAGTGTCACCATCTCGGTTTCTCGAGGTACAATATCAAATAAAAGGCCCGAGTGACTCATTATAAAGATAATTAAAGTGACATACAACTGTCTTAAAAAGAATAACACATGTAAAGTCCATGAAACTAAAAGAATAAAATAAGTCTATGACTAACACTACAAAAGGTGATGTCACATCCATCCTAACCAGAAGCATCAACAATCTCATCGTATTACATGAAGATCTACTCACCGTAACCATAGATCATCACAGTAAATAAACAACATGCGTCAGTTAATGTCAAATATGACGGTCACTACCAAATGCAATAACAGATACACATAACCATACTGATATCATCATCAAATCAATCTCACACGTGGCGACCTCTAGTCCCACAACCAACCCCACTTGCTCGCAGCAAGGGATACCTAGACCGTTAATGTGCACTCCCCCTACGCGACGGGAACCACGAAGGGCGGTGGTAGGATTGAGAGTCATTTCCCGTCAATGGTCCCAAACATATGTTCCATATCTCAATCTCAAAACCACAGTGATATCAATCATACAATATAGGCATATAGCAGGACAACCGTCACAACCGTACATAACAATAACTAAGTAGGGAAAACCCTACCTTAAGACAAATCACAAACGCAAGCAAACCAAGCAAGTACTACCACCGCTTTTCTATGAATTCTCCTCCTAAGGCAACATACATCTTATTACTATTTGATCATCACACATAACCTTAAACTTAATAAGCTAACTAAACGATTAAGAACTTACTTAACGACGACAACACAAGGCTAGGATAATCGATGCGTGACTAAACTCCAGTAGGTAAATTTAGGGAATTAGGGTAGAAAGAGTTTGAGAGAATTTACTGTTGCGGTAGAAATAACTTATGGTAAATGAGTTTTTAACTTCCGAAATCCTTTAATTAACCTATCGCGAAACCGACACGGGACGCTGTACGCGACCGAGTACACCCAACTAAACCGAGTTCACCCAACTTGACCGAGTTCACCCAATTGGACCGAGTTGACCCAACCTAGACCAAGTTGACCCAACTAGACCGATTTGAGCAAACTAAACCAAGTTGAACCAACTAGACCAAGTTGACCCATCTAGACCAAGTTCAGACGAACAGACTCTAACTTTACTTCTGATATAGGTGTACTCGACCGGGTATGGCCTAGTCGACCTAGTACACCCACTCGTCTAAGAGAGGGGTGTTATATATATATATTGACCCACATATTCACACTTCCTACATTAGCGCTTCCACCTACTACGAAATTACACACAAAATCATGAAAATAGACATCTTATGCAACTGCCGCTATATTTTACATTTATCCCTCTTAAAAAAACATCGTCCTCGAAGTTCACTATTAAAAATGGTGACAAAAATTGTGCACATAAAGCCTATTGTGAAAGTTGAATTTAAAAGGATACAAAATGACCTTGAAAGACTGCATACACGTAGTACCTGCTTAAGACCACTTGTTATAATTGTGTCGAAACCTGTGTGAGGTTTCATGATCATGTATACATCTCAGACATGCAATATATACGAAACTGGTAACAAAAATCCTCAAAATAACTCAAATAAGAGGGTACTCGATCGAGTACGAAGGGATACTCGGCCGAGTACCCTGTACTCAGTCGAGTACACTTGAAATCAGATTTCAACTTTCGGGGTTGGGAAAATGTACTCGGTCGAGCACATGGTTTTACTCGGTCGAGTACAACTCTGTACTCCGTCGATTACGCTCAAAGATAAGATTAACCTCATAAGACACGTCTTACCACTTACCCGATCTAACCCTTCTACCAACCGGCATCATTAGAACCTCTACCACAAGTCTATTCCACACAACGAAACATCACGTAGATGCAAACAAATGACAACACAATTCTGGGCTTAAGGCCAAGTTATATAGAATATGAACAAAGTAAAATGAATAAAGGTCAAGTCCATAAATTTAAATCACTAAAAACGACTAAGAAAATCAACAACAAATAAAAACCAAGTGCCTAAATCCAAAATCACCCCCAAATACTAACAACTAAATAACATAGTCCATAAACTGAAATATGAAAACACTAATAGACAACCATTAAACTCAATCCTCGTCCCCAGTCATGTCATCCTCTCCTCATGTCCTGCTCCCAACCCTCTAGATACATCCCCATATCTCGGCGTGCCACGGTATATCCATTTGCGCTGATCATCGAGATGGCTGTCGTAGTTGGCACCCTACGACCCTACTAGGTAGCCACGCTCAAAGCTAGACGGGTTCCTCCCGGTCGAACGATCTACGTCGTAAGTGTAGAACACGATGTCATCACTACCTACCCCACTCCACCCCGCCGGCTGAGCGAGTTGCGTCCCAATACCCTAAAGGTGGGTCATCTTGTGTATGTTGCTAAGCACGAGAGTACTTGATAACCGCTCCACCAACTCATGAGGCTAGAGCCTTGAATCCTGAACAGTCGGGTAGGTCGGGTACTGTTACGGATAAGTGTACGGGTTCTAGTCTGCGGAAGGTTGTAGTACGACTTCCTCTCTCTCGACCACTTCCACCTTAGGCTCTTGGGCAGGCTGCGCGGGTACCCGAGGGCGTGTGGTCACTAGAGGCTCCGACAACTCCATTAGTATATTCCAGAGAATGGTGTAGTATTTGTCGTACACATCAGGTCCCTCGATGTCCACATTAGCCACGAAGTGATTAATCTCCGCAAGCTATCCGAGTTAGGGAGACTCATCGAAAACTTGTTCCCCACCCTCCAACCCAAACCTCCCCCCTAACTTCCTAATCCACCGATCCCGAACCAGGCAGTCCTCGTCGATGTTCATTACCCCCATCGAATAACGCCGTCATATTGACAACATGCTTAATTTGTGGGCAAATATCTGTATATGTCCCTATACTTTATATGCAGGATTATAACGAAACTATAATATATGGTTTACTGTCATAAACGAAATACAAGATACAAGGATATGGAACAAGAATTGATCTTTGGTCCTTGCAAGAGGCCCAAGATCAGATATCAAAATAGATATCCTCCTAATTGTTGCACCCAAGATACTCCGAGAAATACCCTTTCTTGAGCTAGAAACTACAAAAATTACCTCTAATTTTTGTGTAAGATGAAAGCTAAGAGAGAGAGAGAGAGAGAGGGGGGGAGGGATCAGTTAGGCGTGTAACTCTTGCTCAGTCATTGAGCCGTGTGATATCTTTTATAGGCGAAGTTGTATGGAGTAGTTTAGTTAGAATACATCTCTTCTATTCACACTACTAACAACCTAGCTAATAACTATAAGATAGAATTCCTCAAATTAGTATTTGAGTCCTATCGAAACACCTCCCAACTATCTGATATCACACGACTACAGGAAGAGGCGTGTAAAATTATCAGTCGTGCAACATCCCATTTTATCAGTATATAAATGGTTGTTATCCTCTTTTGGGTATAATGTTTTATCTTATAAATATCGTATATTTATAATTTATTAATTAAATATAACCGTTTATATATAACTAAATCATTTAATGTTTATTAAATAATTTCATTACACACACTAATTAAATATAAAATTTTATATTTAATTACGAATTAAGATTTTAATTCGTCTCAGCTAATATTATTTAATCAGTATTAAATAATCGTATCATCATTACATTGATTAACCGTTTAGTCGTATAAGGTATCAATATGATTACATTTTCATCTAATCATATCTCTCAATATACATCCTTTATGTGTGACTCTTAAGGACCTGTAAAACCCCACGCCGCAACGGAAAATAAAACATACAAACATGCCAAAATTTTTGCGGAATTTAAACTTTAACATGCTTGACTAAGTACGAGGTGAATTAACAAAACTAACATTCGGAAATAAACAACGATAGATAAGTATATAAGTCTAAGTACAAAACCATAAGTACAAAAATGCAGCCCGGGATAACATATCCCTACAGGAACCAAAATGTATAACAAAAGCTAAGGTCCAGCTAAACGATAAAAGTGTATGTCATCGATGATTGGATCATCGCTCGCTAGCCTTAGTAGTGTCCCCCTGTAAAAGCATCATCACCAACCTACACACATACATGTGTGCCACAACCAGTGGGGAGTGACTAGAGTTTTCCTAGCCACCTATTGTCAATAACACATAACATATAATCATAGATATTATCCAACATACTCCAACATAACAATATGCGAAGTAAACATCACTCATCACATCAACATGCATCACTATGCAAAACCCTTACCAACTTCAAAATCTATTTGAGGCAAGAGCCGGTCCCCCTTCCGGTTGCCCGGCTGGGGGGTCTTTCTCCTCAAACCATTTCCGAACTCAGAATAAGAGCCGTCCAATTCCTTGGACTAACAATAATTCAAATGATAAACGATACTCTTTAGATAAACATCCAGTCAACAACATCTCACACTGTACCCCAACTCAAGCAAGCAGATGCAAACATCATTATCTAGAACTGACCCCGACTCAAGAAAAGAACTAAACACAATCAGCAATGACCAAGCCACACCCCGACTCAGGTAGACTTGGTACACAAGGTCAACTAGCATTCATCCGTGAACCCCGACTCAGGCACGAATCGATACGGGTCAGCTAGCAATGTGTAACACCCCCATTTATTTAAGGGCCTGAACTAGGACTCCTCAGATAAATACAGGTGTTACCATCTCGGTTTCCCGAGGCAGTAGATACAAAGGAAGATAACAGTACTTTAAAAATTAAATTTAAACTCACATGTTCTTACAACCCAAAAAGAAAACTGTTCTGACAAAAGAAAGTACAACTCATAAACTATTTTTATGTGATCTATGCTCTAGACAGGTCCGAGTTCATGCTTCTCTCTTCCCCAAGCTCCCATAGTCTTTAACCTGTCAATCTGCTCCCCATTAATTGGTTCATCACAGGTGATCACGAATACACAGGGTCAACCACGAGGTTGAGTAGAGAAAACTGTAAATAAAACCACATTACTATAAATAGAAAGTCGATCATCTCCACTCCGAATCACAAGACCCAATATCTCCACACCAATCACAAGACCCATTATCTCCACACCAATCACAAGACCCATTATCTCCGCACCAATCACAAGACCCATTATCTCCGCACCAATCACAAGACCCATTATCTCCGCACCATCGTTATCACAGTATAATATAGATGCACAATATAAAATCACACGATAATATATAACAACATGTTCGATAGCAATTATGAACGGTTTACACATCAACAAACATTAGTAGTTTCCCTACCTCAAATTGCAGAAGAAACGGTTACTGCGCGACTGCTACTAAAAATGCTCCACACGGAAACTTCCACCTAGATAAGTATTATCTTAATTAATATCTCCCTAATTCACGTATAGCATGCACATATTCTATTTATAGACACTTCCTATATTTAGAAAGTTCCCAAACAACCGAGTTACCCAAAATAGTAACTTTCCAAATATAGTAGCTTCTAAAAATAGTAACTCCGACAATTAACTAAACACTTGAGTTTGAAATTCAAAACTACATCTTTACAATAAATACCAAAAATACACTTACCATAGTTATCACATTACCCCATAATTACACATATTCTAAAATTATTACTAACATTATTAATAGAAATAATTTGAATAATAATAATTACCATAAAAATAATAATAATAATAATAATAATAATACCAAAAGAAACCCACGACCCACACAGCCCTACCGACCCTTCGAACAGCCCCCAACAACCGTGACCAGGCCCTTCGGCCACCAACACACGCACTCCCTTAACTCTCCTAACCACCTTCTACCACCACGACATCACTTCCCTACCACTGACCTCCGGCAAGCAACCCAAAAACCGTGACAAACAACGACCCCTCACCACCTGCTCTAAACCCCTGCGACCAGCCCCATAAACCCGACCAGAACAAACTCAAATCGACACCACCACCAGTGTCGACGACTCCCTGGAACCACCACGCTGACTCTCCCTGACACCCGCACTAGACACCACGGTGGTGCCACTGTGTCGACCTCCCCCGAGTCAACAGTGGTACCACCCCCTTTACACCCCCTGAGACAACCCAAAACAGACCCAAGAATTAAACCACCCGACTGACACCACGAACTCTCCTTTTTACACCACCATTGACATCCAACACCCACCACGACTCACCCCTGACCACCTCTTAACCACCAGAAGAACATCAAAACAAAAACCATAACAAAACGACACCACAACCCCCTTCGAAAGAACAACAAACACAAGCAGAAAAACGAATTGTAATTATAACATACACAGGTTGCGGCTTACCCGATTTCTGACCATAAAAATAATAATAATAATAATAATAATAATACCAAAAGAAACCCACGACCCACACAGCCCTACCGACCCTTCGAACAGCCCCCAACAACCGTGACCAGGCCCTTCGGCCACCAACACACGCACTCCCTTAACTCTCCTAACCACCTTCTACCACCACGACATCACTTCCCTACCACTGACCTCCGGCAAGCAACCCAAAAACCGTGACAAACAACGACCCCTCACCACCTGCTCTAAACCCCTGCGACCAGCCCCATAAACCCGACCAGAACAAACTCAAATCGACACCACCACCAGTGTCGACGACTCCCTGGAACCACCACGCTGACTCTCCCTGACACCCGCACTAGACACCACGGTGGTGCCACTGTGTCGACCTCCCCCGAGTCAACAGTGGTACCACCCCCTTTACACCCCCTGAGACAACCCAAAACAGACCCAAGAATTAAACCACCCGACTGACACCACGAACTCTCCTTTTTACACCACCATTGACATCCAACACCCACCACGACTCACCCCTGACCACCTCTTAACCACCAGAAGAACATCAAAACAAAAACCATAACAAAACGACACCACAACCCCCTTCGAAAGAACAACAAACACAAGCAGAAAAACGAATTGTAATTATAACATACACAGGTTGCGGCTTACCCGATTTCTGACTCAAATCGACGGCTAACCCAGGTCAAACAGACGTGAGAGTCTCCTTCTTCTTGGGGTGTGATGACGGCTGAGCAATTAGGGTAGGGGTGGTTGTTGTAGATAGGTCAGAAAAAGAGTGTTGAGGCTGTTCTTATAGGGCGGCTGAGTGAGCTCTTGTGAGGGTTTCATAAACGTGAGGGTTGGGCTGAGTGTATGACACGGAAAACGAAGCCCAAACCCTTCACCTAACGATCCCAAGTTCGACTCCCACTACAAGCACGACTAATATATATATAGATCCCTAGATCGAATCCCCTAACTAGCACAAAACACACTATAAACATAAAACAAATAAGAACAATCGTGCCTAAAAATCGAGGTATTACAGTCTTCCCTCCTTAAATTGAACTTCGTCCCGAAGTTCATCCCCACTTAGGTGACAAAACAAAACCAACTCAACGAACAAAACAAAACCAACTCAACGAACTTGGAAATTAAAACATCGCAAAAGTTTACTTAAATCGCAGAATGTTACACTCCACCCCCCTTTAAATAAAAGTTACGTCCGCGTAACTTACCTCAATCAAACAAATGTGGATAACGCTCCCGCATAGATGCCTCAGGCTCCCATGTAGCCTCTTCCTGATTATGATTGGTCCACAGGACCTTTACCAAGGACGTCTCCCCATTGCGAGTTTTCCGTACTTTCCTGTCCAGAATTTCCTTTGGAGTCTCGATATACGCCAACTGCTCATCTACCTCAATCACCTCGTGCTGAAGCACATGTGACGGATCACTCACGTATCTCCTCAACTGGGACACATGGAACACATTATGGACCTTGGATAGGGTTGGAGGCAAAGCTAAGCGATATGCCACCTCTCCAACTCTGTCCAAAATCTCAAATGGTCCAATAAACTTCTGACTCAATTTACCACGCTTGCCGAATCTCATCACACCCTTCATCGGAGAGACTTTCAGTAGTACCTTCTCTCCGACCTCGAATGAAATATCGCTCCTCTTCAGATCGGCATAACTCTTCTGTCTATCTTGGGCGGCCCTCATCCTCTGACGAATAATCTGAACCTGCTCCACCATCTCCTGAATCATATCAGGCCCCAAAGTCACAATATCAGCTCGGTCATCCCAACACACAGGGCTCCGACACTTCCTCCCGTATAGAGCCTCGAAAGGGGCCATGCCTATGCTTGCATGGTAACTGTTATTATAAGAAAACTCGATCAACCCCAGTCGGTCCTCCCAAGATCCTCCGAACTCCAGTACACAAGCTCTCAACATATCCTCAAGGGTCTGAATCGTCCGCTCAGTCTGACCATCAGTAGCCGGATGAAAAGCTGTACTCATCTTCAATTGGGTACCCAAAGCAGCCTGCAACTCCTGCCAAAATCTAGATATAAACCTCGAGTCTCGATCTGAAACGATATCCTTGGGTACGCCATGCAGTTTGACCACATTCTGAACATACGACTTAGCCAATTCAGCTTTACTCCAGGTATCTTTCATGGGAATAAAGTGAGCTGACTTAGTTAAACGATCCACGATCACCCAAATCATGTTGTTGCCCCTCTGAGTCCGAGGCAACCCCACGATAAAGTCCATCGAAATATTCTCCCACTTCCACTCTGGCACATCCAACGGTTGAACCTTCCCTTGAGGTCTCTTATGCTCCCCTTTCACTCGCTGACAAGTTAAACACCTCGACACAAACTCTGCGACTTCCTTCTTCATATTAGGCCACCAAAAAGTCTTCTTGAGATCCTTATACAGCTTATCACCCCCTGGGTGAACAGAATAAGGAGTAGCATGAGCTTCAGTCAGGATCTTCTTCTTTAGCTCCTCAACATTCGGTACACACCATCGCCCACTGAACCTCAAACTACCGTCGGTATGAATACTGAACTTGGATGCCCCATCACCATTCCCATTTTCTACCATCAAACGCCACTTCTGGATTCTCTCATCGCTCTTCTGTAACTTCCGAATCTCCCCATACAACTCAGGCTCCACGGTCAGATCACCAAGTACATCCCCTTTCCGGATCATGAAAATTCCCATCTCCCTTAACTCACCATGCAACCTCACTCTCGATCTGGCACAACTCAAAGCATGCACTGACTTCCTACTTAGAGCGTCAGCTACCACATTCGCCTTGCCCTCGTGGTAGACAATCTGCATATCATAGTCTCCGATCAACTCTATCCACCTCCTCTGCCTCATATTCAACTCTTTCTGGGTGTAGATATATTTCAGGCTCTTGTGATCAGAAAACACCTTAAAAGTGGCTCCATAGAGGTAATGACGCCACAATTTCAGTGCAAAGACCACAGCGCCCAACTCCAAATCATGAGTCGGATAATTCTCTTCGTAGGTCTTCAACTGGCGAGAAGCATACGCGATCACTCTCCCATTCTGCATTAGCACACAACCCAACCCATGCTTTGAAGCGTCGGTGAATACTTCAAAATTATCACTCCCAACTGGCAAGGCCAGGATAGGAGCTGTTGTCAGGCGTTCCTTAAGGGTTAGGAATGCCTTCTCACAACTCTCATCCCAGATGTAACGGTTCTCCTTCCTCATCAACGACGTCAACGGCTTCGCTATCTTTGAAAAATCTTTGACGAATCTCCGGTAATAACCAGCTAAACCCAGAAAGCTTCGAATTTCACTCACATTCTTCGGACTCTGCCACCTAGTCACTGCCTCGATCTTGCTTGGGTCAACAGCCACCCCCTCTTTTGAAATTACATGCCCCAGAAATGCCACTTTCTCCAACCAGAACTCACACTTGCTCAACTTAGCATTGAGCTGATGCTCCTCCAAGGTCTGAAGTACTTTCCTCAAATGATCCTCGTGCTCTTCTGCATTCTTGGAATATACCAGGATATCATCGATAAATACCACCACGAACTTATCCAGATACGGGCTGAAGACTCGATTCATCAAGTCCATGAACACAGCTGGAGCATTAGTCAATCCAAAGGGCATAACCACAAATTCATAGTGGCCATACCTCGTTCGGAAAGCGGTCTTCGGAATGTCTTCATCCTTTATTCTCAACTGATGATATCCGGATCTCAAGTCAATCTTGGAGAAAACCCCAGCTCCACTCAACTGATCGAACAAGTCGTCAATTCTCGGCAACGGATAACGATTCTTGATGGTCACATTGTTCAGCTCGCGGTAGTCAACACACAACCTCAAACTTCCATCCTTCTTCTTCACAAATAAAACAGGTGCTCCCCAGGGCGATACACTTGGTCGGATGAACCCTTTCTCAGCTAGTTCATCCAATTGCTTCTTCAACTCCTCCATCTCTTTCGGCCCCATACGGTACGGTGATTTAGATATCGGTCCAGCTCCTGGTTTTAGGTCAATGGAAAACTCCACTTCCCTCCTCGGTGGTAACCCTGGCACGTCGTCCCGAAACACTCCCTCAAACTCCCGTACCACAGGTATCTCGCTAGTCTTGGGGGTTTCAGCCTCGCAATCCCACATTTGGCACAAGACTAGGCTTTCTCCTTTCCTCAAGCTAGACTTCAAGGTATTGACGGATATGAATTTGATTTTTGGCTTGACTCGATATCCCTTGTAGGACACCCTCACTCCCTTGGGTCCCTTCAAGGAAATTTTCTTTTGATGACAGTCGATAAATGCCCTATACTTCCCCAGCCAATCCATCCCTAAGATCACCTCGAAACCTCCCAGCGGAAATTCTATGAGGTCACAATAGAAAATTGCTTCCCCGATTTTGATGGGTACACTACCATAGACTCTATTACAAGCTATTGACTCTCCCGAAGGTATGGTCACTGAGTCTGCGACCCAGTCGAACCTCTCAAGTCCCAAAACTCTAACATGATCTCTAGACACAAAAGAATGGGTGGCACCGGAATCGAAAAGTACAAAAGTAGGTCTAGAGTTTACAAAAAAAGTACCAGTAACCACGTGCGCATCCTCCTGAGCTGCCTGTTTTCCCATGGCAAAGAGCTTGCCACTGGACTTGGCTCCACTCTGGCTAGCAGAAGAAGTACCAGCCTGCTGATTTCCTGCCGTCCCCGTCTTGTTGTTGTTCCCACCTCCATTGTACTGATTCTGATATGAACGGTTCTGATTGTTGTTGTTGTTGTAGTTCCTCTGGTAGTTGCTGCTGCCTCCAGACTTCGCACCCCCACCATAGCTTGTCATGGGTGTGCGATAGCTACTGCCGCCATAGGACTGAGTGCGAGGTTCCTGGTATCCGGATGTAGGTGTGCGATAGCCCCCGGACTGATTTCCCCCAGATGAACGACACACCGCCTGCTTGTGTCCCGTCTTCCCACAGCCGAAACAAACTATTCCTACAGAACCACTGCCGGAACCTCCACTCCTGAAGCTGCCCCCACTCTGATTCCTTCCACCACCAGAGGCACTACTCCCAAAATACCCACTGAACTTGTTATTACTTGGCTTTTTCGATCCTGAACCCTCAGCTACTGGTTCAGCCTTCCTCTTTTCTGACCTGGTCTTCTTGTCTGCCTTAATCATATCTGAAAGCCTCTCCGCCGCCCCAGCCCTTAAGTAGATGTCACGGACTGTGGTGGGCGGAGCTGCAATCAATCTCTTCATAACTGCGATTGATAGTCCCCTCTCAAATTTCATGGCCAGCATAGCATCGTCGAATCCCATATCTCCCACGTAGTGTACCAGCTGAATGAATTTCCTGTAGTAAACCTCTACAGTCATGTCCTCCGTCATCCGGAACGAGTCGAACTCCTCCCTCAGCTTGCTCTTTTGGAACTCCGGTAAGAATGCCTCGTTCAGAACCCCCTTGAATGCATCCCACGGAACGAACGCGGATCCACCCTCTGTAGCTGCTTCCCGGAGCTCTCCCTTATTTGAGGTCCACCAGTCTCCAGCCATACCCCTCAGGTAGTGGGCAGCCTGATCTACCCTCAATTCTTCCGGGCAGTCCACCAACTCAAACAGGTTTCCGAATTCCCGGCACCATGCTCCCAACAGATGAGGTTCCCCCTCCCCAGTGAATTGGGTAGGGTGATGTCTTGCTATGATTGTGCTCATTTTCGCTGAGTCCATACGTTTGGCCTTTAGGGCCTCATTTTCAGCTATCAATCGGTCCACCTCCTCTTGGGTGATGTTAACGGCATTATCTCTTCGCGGAGGCATACTATAAAACAAGAAAAGAATGAGTCCCGACGTACCTGGGTACCCATTGGGTTTAGGGCTATGTCCCCTAAGCATCCAAATCTATAACACTTATCATATAAAGTAGTTTTCTTCTATAACATGGCTCAGGGATCACATAACCGCATATCATTAGACATGATGAAAGAAGAATTACTAGCATGTTTCAAATCTCTTAACATATCACAACAATATACACCTTTATTCAAACAGACAAAGATTCATTCGTGCTCATGCCCCTTCCGGCTTTTCAAAAGTCACTTATACACAAAAAGTCTCATACTTATCACTGTATGCTATTACTTTCACCATCTCTTATTCTACCCTTTTTCTCTCGTATATGCACTCTGGGTTCCCGGGTAAAACTGATAGGGCCAATGGTTCGGTGTGAGGGGGCCCCAGACTCATACTTCCCCTTTAGTGTGCTCCTAACAGTCCTATCCCGGGGTTCATTTTATTTAGACTCTCCTACATTCATTGGGTTCATTAGGTTAGGCCTGAGGATCGTTCTCTCTGATACCACTTTGTAACACCCCCATTTATTTAAGGGCCTGAACTAGGACTCCTCAGATAAATACAGGTGTTACCATCTCGGTTTCCCGAGGCAGTAGATACAAAGGAAGATAACAGTACTTTAAAAATTAAATTTAAACTCACATGTTCTTACAACCCAAAAAGAAAACTGTTCTGACAAAAGAAAGTACAACTCATAAACTATTTTTATGTGATCTATGCTCTAGACAGGTCCGAGTTCATGCTTCTCTCTTCCCCAAGCTCCCATAGTCTTTAACCTGTCAATCTGCTCCCCATTAATTGGTTCATCACAGGTGATCACGAATACACAGGGTCAACCACGAGGTTGAGTAGAGAAAACTGTAAATAAAACCACATTACTATAAATAGAAAGTCGATCATCTCCACTCCGAATCACAAGACCCAATATCTCCACACCAATCACAAGACCCATTATCTCCACACCAATCACAAGACCCATTATCTCCGCACCAATCACAAGACCCATTATCTCCGCACCAATCACAAGACCCATTATCTCCGCACCATCGTTATCACAGTATAATATAGATGCACAATATAAAATCACACGATAATATATAACAACATGTTCGATAGCAATTATGAACGGTTTACACATCAACAAACATTAGTAGTTTCCCTACCTCAAATTGCAGAAGAAACGGTTACTGCGCGACTGCTACTAAAAATGCTCCACACGGAAACTTCCACCTAGATAAGTATTATCTTAATTAATATCTCCCTAATTCACGTATAGCATGCACATATTCTATTTATAGACACTTCCTATATTTAGAAAGTTCCCAAACAACCGAGTTACCCAAAATAGTAACTTTCCAAATATAGTAGCTTCTAAAAATAGTAACTCCGACAATTAACTAAACACTTGAGTTTGAAATTCAAAACTACATCTTTACAATAAATACCAAAAATACACTTACCATAGTTATCACATTACCCCATAATTACACATATTCTAAAATTATTACTAACATTATTAATAGAAATAATTTGAATAATAATAATTACCATAAAAATAATAATAATAATAATAATAATAATACCAAAAGAAACCCACGACCCACACAGCCCTACCGACCCTTCGAACAGCCCCCAACAACCGTGACCAGGCCCTTCGGCCACCAACACACGCACTCCCTTAACTCTCCTAACCACCTTCTACCACCACGACATCACTTCCCTACCACTGACCTCCGGCAAGCAACCCAAAAACCGTGACAAACAACGACCCCTCACCACCTGCTCTAAACCCCTGCGACCAGCCCCATAAACCCGACCAGAACAAACTCAAATCGACACCACCACCAGTGTCGACGACTCCCTGGAACCACCACGCTGACTCTCCCTGACACCCGCACTAGACACCACGGTGGTGCCACTGTGTCGACCTCCCCCGAGTCAACAGTGGTACCACCCCCTTTACACCCCCTGAGACAACCCAAAACAGACCCAAGAATTAAACCACCCGACTGACACCACGAACTCTCCTTTTTACACCACCATTGACATCCAACACCCACCACGACTCACCCCTGACCACCTCTTAACCACCAGAAGAACATCAAAACAAAAACCATAACAAAACGACACCACAACCCCCTTCGAAAGAACAACAAACACAAGCAGAAAAACGAATTGTAATTATAACATACACAGGTTGCGGCTTACCCGATTTCTGACTCAAATCGACGGCTAACCCAGGTCAAACAGACGTGAGAGTCTCCTTCTTCTTGGGGTGTGATGACGGCTGAGCAATTAGGGTAGGGGTGGTTGTTGTAGATAGGTCAGAAAAAGAGTGTTGAGGCTGTTCTTATAGGGCGGCTGAGTGAGCTCTTGTGAGGGTTTCATAAACGTGAGGGTTGGGCTGAGTGTATGACACGGAAAACGAAGCCCAAACCCTTCACCTAACGATCCCAAGTTCGACTCCCACTACAAGCACGACTCATATATATATAGATCCCTAGATCGAATCCCCTAACTAGCACAAAACACACTATAAACATAAAACAAATAAGAACAATCGTGCCTAAAAATCGAGGTATTACACAATGGTCCAGAGGTCCCGACTCAGACATAACCATTACTCTTCGTAGTGAATCAGGATCCCGACTCAGACCTGACTCACCACGGTCAAACAAACTCACGGAGGGAAAGAGGTCCCGACTCAGACATCTCCCACCGCATCATCCTTACACGTGACGATCCAGAGGTCCCGACTCAGACATGTTCGTCACGCCACAAACACGCACGTATTAAACTAGATGTCCCGACTCAGATATAGCTTGATACGCAACATACAACAGTACATATCGTACTCTAGCGGTCCCGACTCAGACATATTCTGATATGCACTACAACCATATACTATGTCCTAGTCTTACTTACTAGATTATCGACTAACATGTGAAAGCCTACAAGCATACAAGTCACACGGAAGAAGTATCAACCAAATCGGATGAACCGATCACAAGTTAAACCATTTTTAATATGAAATGGGGCTCCCAGCCGGCCACATACCGGCTGTCGTCAGCCGTCTGACAACCCCACAATTACCGCCTTTGAAAACACAACCTAATTAGAAAAGGGTTCCCAGCCGGTCGACCGGCCGCCGGCCAACCGGCTGGGAGACCCATCTCCATATTCCTCGTCCTTCTACGCATTACACAAAAGGGAGCCTCGGCCGGTGGACCGGCGGCCGGCCACCCGGCCGAGCACCCCAACACTTATACTTTCTTCAAAACGCAAAAACACCTTAATAGGGCTCTCAGCCGGTCGACCGACCGCCGGTCGGCCTACCGGCTGGGACTGGGAGTCCCTTCTCGTGAAAAATGCCGTTTTCGACATTCTCAATCCTTTGCAATACTTCAATCAAACATCCTATACATGTTTCTATTCAACAACTCAACAGTCCCATCATGTTTATAGCATCAAACAAGTATAAGAAACATATGAACAACATGAAATTCACAAACCCACAACAAATCGCCAAATTAAACCCATCTTTCATGTACACTCCATATTCAACCCTCATATTGATTTCAACACAAATTTTTCATGAGTATCAGATTATAAATCATACCAAAGATGTTTAGCAACCTATTTCATACTTACTTTCACATAATCACATCAAAACACAAAGTATGCTAATATAACAAAATAGGCCGAGTTTCTCATTATCGTCACCTTATAACTCTTCAAATCCACGAGATTCCGACTCCAAGCTACTCCGTTGTCCGAGTCCGCGCTAGAAACACAACAAATATCCTTAAACCTCGAAAAACGTGACCTTAGGGTCACGGCCAGAATATAAGACGAAACTATTTTGGGTAAAAACTTACCTAGAAAGATGGAGGGCGAGAAGAGGAATCCGTAGCCGCGAAAATTGTCTCAATCGGATAAGAAACGAAGGTTTTATGAGCATTTGAAGGTTGAAGGTGGAAAAATGATAAAAATGGTGGTTTCCTTATTTTTTCACAAATATGAAAAATAAAGGGAAGGAGAGAGGTAGAGAATGGTGGGGTTAGGGTTTTGTGAGGAAAAAGAGAGGAAATGAGTCCATCAACAAGTTAGGCCCATAAGACAAGTTTTAATACGGTTTAAGCTAAGAACACCGACTTAAGGTCACTATAAACTTAAGACGATATAAATATTTCCGGACTTTGAAATTAAATTGCTAAGACATAATTTACGCAATTGGATGAAGTCTCACTTTAAACTTTTTAAAACATTTCCACGTAAATTAGATTAGTTATTTAAATGAAATTACAAAATTACGAATTATAAATTATTTTCGAAGTTGAACCTAAACTCTTTAAACTTCCAATCCGAAATATTGGGATGTTACAATCACCCCACCTTTCAAAAAGTTTCGTCCTCGAAACTTAAAAACGGAAATAAAAAATAAAAGACAATGCTAGCCATTGAAACGTTTATTAAAATTTTGATACTTCAAAACCTAGGTCCTTTTCAAAGATTCTGAAATAATTACCAAGGCACGAGTATTCATCAAGGAGTGTTGGGGTCCTCGTTGCGCATTCAAGAGCCCGACATTCCAAATCAAAGACAAGTTCAAAGCAAAAACCAATAAATATTCAAAACTAGTCGATCAGGCGTCGATGTGCATAGTACAAGTTATCAGACGTCTCCGATAACTAGCTCTAACGTCAAATCAACGCTGAAATTAATCAAAATCGTAAAACCTTCAACTTCTTTAAACCAGACTTTCCAAAAGCAACTTTTATTTCCAAGTTATTAAATGAGTAAAGTTTGCGATGATAGCAAACGTTTACTATTTACAGAAGGAAAACAATTTAGAAAGGTTACAGGAACCATACATACAATAACATAATTTACACTTAGCATCCCACATCACCAGCTATGCACTTGCACGACTAACCAAATCCTCAAAACAATTAAGATTTGCAAAAATATCAAAAGTTATAAATAACCGAGAGGGGAAACCATTCTAGAACGGTCACCGCTAGCACAGAAACAACCATACGGATTACTTTTAGCGCCAAGAAGCGCAAGCTGTTAGTTTCACGTACAACTAACAGAAGCATACAAAGGAGGGTCAAAGGGGCGAAAACAATCAGGTTCAAGGTCAAGGAGAACGGTAACTCTGCAGAATACGGAAGTACTAACCACTCAATCCACAATCGAAACATCGTTACAACGATTACACATACCTCCTTTACAGAGTGATTCAAGTAACCTCTAGACTCACAAAGAATTCCACGACCTCACTTACCACTAACCTTTCCACAGAACCGGATAGTTCTCACTAAGAAGGAACTCCAAACTCTCATTAAACTCACACTAACCTGAAATTCCCACGAATATGAGGTCAACCACATAGATTAGATTACACTAATATCCATTTATCAATGGTTAAGGATTTTTCACTCAAGGTAGACGCCTAGGCACAGATCCTAGACCAAGGTTCACGCACTTTCAAAACTCTAAACCAAAATTCCATTATAACATCAAATCTCAAAATCTAGGACACGATATTCTCTACACCGTAACTTTTCCCAATTGTAGGACCGTAAGAGAATCACCCATAACCTTCAGTTTTAAACAGCTCGATTCCATCAAACTCAATCCACAGGAGCACTTCGAAATTCTCAATTCCCAAATCTTATTACCACACAGCGAACATTCAAAAATAAGGCCTTACAAAGTAACAACTTTCAAATTCTGAAGTTTTTAACCTCACTACTAAAAGTGGACCTCCAAAAAAGGAAGGTTTCAAAGAAGCAACAGCTCTCCCTCGGACAGTTTCCATAAGACTATTACCACTCCCACCGGAAAGGTACAGTCGCCTTTTAACTTTACGGTTGACACTAAATCCATAAGTAACACTCGTACATCTAATCCTTTAACATGAAACTCTCAAGGCATCACATTATCCAATATCACCCAAATATTATTAACATAAACCCTCTCTACCAAATTCGGATAACGCAAAACCAAGGATTCCTCAAGGCATGTATCACTACTCCAAGAACAAGCCAATATCACCACTAATCTAGGTGAAAGGGAACAAGGCTCACGGGAGGGGGAGATAAAATACGAACTTCAGGAACAAACCCGATACAGATCTCGAGAGCGACACACGGAATTCGACTCGAGTAACAAACGAGATGACAAGGTAAGGAACTTTAGGTTATGCACTCCAATAAAATTGAAGCCAAGAGCAGAAGGAGAAGCAAGGAGGAAGGGAGGAGAGAAGCGATATAAAGGAACGATCACGGAAATCTCCCAAGGTTCAGGTCTCTCACTATTCTCACGAGGTTCTCACTTCTTACTTTCCAAATCAAGCAAGTCAATCATCGGTCCTCACGAAACATTTTTCAAACGATTTATATACCATTATTCCTTCAAAATTTGAACAATATCATCATTCTAGTTACCTATTCCAAAAGTTTTAGATTTCTCATCTCTGCCAGTTCCTCAAGTGACAGTTCAATAACACTCTCAGGTTACCAAACTCTTTTGCTATATCCACTTCACTTACATCACTTCCCATCGGATACAGACTCTTAAATCATCAAATCTCCAACTCTCACTTTCCAACGAATTAGTATATCCAATCCTTACACTAGTGGTACATCCTCAAAATCCTTTAAGTACATCAATAGGTAAACGCTTAGATCCATCAAGTAACCTAAGGTTAACATTTGACCGGCTCTTCCAAGTTTAAATCATAAATTCCTTCAATACTCAACTATTATTACCAATGACTCTCATTCCTCATACAATAGGTTATTCCTCAAGCGAATCACATCTTCAAGGTCGAGTAACCACTTACTTACCTCACCCATCTGTTCGACCACGTTAGCACCTTATGCGTACCCTTCCAAATTCCTCAAGTACTTTGATAGATAATCTGTAAGATCTATTATATAACTAAGGTCAAATACTTAATAAACAATTTCTTCCAAGTCTAACTCGTAAGCTCTTTCTACAAACAATTACTATTACTAAGGGTTCTTATTCCTCAACAACAAGTCCTTCCTCGAGTAAATCACGTCCTCTAAGTCAAGTGATACTAACTCACCACACTTATCCATTCATCATCAATAACATCGTAAGCCTATTCCTCCAAATTCATCTATGATCTGAAGTACCTCATCTGACTCCTTAAACAGTGCTTTTAAATCCACCAATCTTTACAGTTTAAGCGTGATTCTCAATATTAAGTTCCACCGAATACTAAGTATATAACTCAGCCTCTAAATATGCACTTTATCACTCATTTTCACTCTTCCAATTAGATAAACGACTAGACACTTGGATCTCGAAACGTGTCTCACGATACCACCTAAGTTCTCCTCAAATAGCAACATTTCCCAAAACACGGTTTACGGTTATCCCAAAACTAGTTCTTCAAAATCCAATAAAGGGAAGATTACCTACAAGGAACCTCGAGAAAGTAAGCAACCAGGTTAAGTTAAAAAGGTATGAAGATAGATTTCAGGTAAGATAGAAGAATATTCCAAAAGAAGGGATGTGCATCCGGAGTTATCAAAGAAGGTGATGCACAAAGAAATAGGAATATCTTCAAGGCTCAGAAGCATTCTCCCACTGTAGCACGAATCTTCTATCTTCGGCAGAAACTCCGATCTTGATCGCCAAATGGATAAGCTCACGGTTCGTCGATTGAAAGACATAAAAGTAAAATCAATGACAATCGACAAACATGTTAGAACCTAATAAAAGCAATCATAAAACAGACTACCACTTGTCCTTAAATCTACCCCATCTCTCATTCATTAATTGATTTATTGGTCAAGTTAAGTTGGGGGTCACATGAGTGCGTCGGGAGCGATAACGCTCTGATATCAACTGTAAAACCCCACGTCGTAGCGGAAAATAAAACATACAAATATGCCAAAATTTTCGCGGAATTTAAACTTTAACATGGTTGACTAAGTACGAGGTGAATTAACAAAACTAACATGAGGAAATAAACAAAGATAGATAAGTATATCAGTCGAAGTACAAAACCATAAGTACAAAAATACAGCCCGGGATAGAATATCCCTACAGGCACCAAAATGTATAACAAAAGCTAAGGTCCAGCTAAACGATAAAAGTGTGTGTCATCGATGATTGGATCATTGCTCGCTAGCCTCAGTAGTGTCCCCCTGTACAAGCATCATCACCAACCTACACACATACAACATGTGCGCCACAGTTAGTGGGGAGTGACTAGAGTTCTCCTAGCCACCTATTGTCAATAACACATAACATATAATCATAGATATTATCCAACATACTCCAACATAACAATATGCGAAGTAAACATCACTCATCACGTCAACATGCATCACTATGCAAAACCCTTACCAACTTCAGAAACTATTTAAGGCGAGAGCCGGTCTCCCTTCCGGTTGCCCGGTCGGGGGGTCTTTCTCCTCAAACCATTTCCGAACTCAGAATAAGAGCCGTCCAATTCCTTGGACTAACAATAATTCAAATGATAAACGATACTCTTTAGATAAACATCCAGTCAACAACATCTCACACTGTACCCCAACTCAAGCAAGCAGATGCAAACATCATTATCTAAAACTGACCCCGACTCAAGAAAAGAACTAAACACAATCAGCAATGCCCAAGCCACACCCCGACTCAGGTAGACTTGGTACACAAGGTCAACTAGCATTCATCCGTGAACCCCGACTCAGGCACGAATGGATACCGTTCATCTAATAATGGTCCAGAGGTCCCGACTCAGACATAACCATTACTTTTCGTAGTGAATTAGGATCCCGACTTAGACCTGACTTACCACGGTCAAACGAACTCACAGAAGGAAAGAGGTCCCGACTCAGACATGTCCCACCGCATCATTCTTATACGTGACGATCCAGAGGTCCCGACTCAGACATGTCCGTCACGCCACAAACACGCACGTATCAAACTAGAGGTCCCGACTCAAACATAGCTTGATACGCAACATACAACAATACATATCGTACTCTAGCGGTCCCGACCCAGACATATTCTGATATGCACTACAACCATATACTATGTCCTAGTCTTACTTACTAGATTATCGACTAACATGTGAAAGCCTACAAGCATACAAGTCACACGGAAGAAGTATCAACCAAATCGGATGAACCGATCACAAGTTAAGCCATTTTTAGTATAAAAAGGGGCTCCCAGCCGGCCACATACCGGCTGTCGGTCAGCCGTCTGACAATCGCTCCATTACCATCTTTGAAAACACAACCTAATGAGGAAAGGGTTCCCAGCCGGTCGACCGGCCGCCGGCCACCCGGCTGGGAGACCTATCTCCCTATTCCTCGTCCTTATACGCATTACACACAAGGGAGCCTCAGCCGGTGGACCGGCGGACGGCCACCCAGCTGAGCACCCCAACACTTATACTTTCTTCAAAATGAAAAAACACCTTAAGAGGGCTCTCAGCCGGTCGACCGGCTGCCGGTCGGCCTACCGGCTGGGAGTCCCTATTCGTGAAAAATACCGTTTTCGACATTCTTAATCCTTTGCAATACTTCAATCAAACTTCCTATACATGTTTCTAATCAACAACTCAACAGTCCCAACATGTTTATAGCATCAAACAAATATAAGAAACATATGAACAACATCAAATTAACGAACCCACAACAAATCCCCAAATTAACCCATCTTTCATGTATACTCCATATTGAACCCTCATATTGATTTCAACACAAATTCTTCATGAGAATCAGATTATAAATCATACCAAAGATGTTTAGCAACCTATTTCATACTTACTTTCACATAATCACATCAAAACACAGAGTATGCTAATATAACAAAATAGGCCGAGTTTCTCATTATCGTCACCTTATAACTCTTCAAATCCACGAGATTTCGAATCCCAGCTACTCCTTTGTCCGAGTTCGGCTAGAAACACAACAATCAAATATCCTTGGACCTCGAAAAACGTGACCTTAGGGTCACGGCCAGAATACAAGACGAAATTATTTTGGGTAAAAACTTACCTAGAAAGATGGAGGGCGAGAAGAGGAATCCGCAGCCGCAAAAATCGTCTCAATCGGATAAGAAACGAAGGTTTTATGAGCATTTGAAGGTTGAAGGTGGAAAAATGATAAAAATGGTGGTTTCCTTATTTTTCACAAATATGAAAAATAAAGGGAATGAGGGAGGTAGAGGATGGTGAGGTTAGGGTTTTGTGAGGAAAAAGAGAGGAAATGAGTCCATTAACAAGTTAGGCCCATAAGATAAGTTTTAAAACGGTTTAAACTAAGAACACCGACTTAAGGTCACTATAAACTTAAGACGATATAAATATTTTCGGACTATGAAATTAAATTGCTAAGACATAATTTACGTAATTTGATGAAGTCTCACTTAAAACTCTTTATTAGATTAGTTATTTAAATGAAATTACGAAATTACGAATTATAAATTATTTTCGAAGTTGAACCTAAACTCTTTAAACTTTCAAGTCCCGAAATATTGGGATGTTACAAGACCAGTTGATTACCGCCATCTGTATGACAATAACGTCAAACTTCTAGCAAGCCAATCATTATTGATAAACGTGAAGCAATTGGCTAAAATACAAAGTATACCCTGTGATCCTTTAAGAGATTTATTCGTGTTGTCGCACTAACTGTGGAGGACACTAGCTCCAACAATCTCCCACTTTTCCTTACAAGTATATGTGCGATAACCGATTTTCATATCCAATTAAATTTCTCTCACTCAATGTAAAAAAATTTGCAAATCCATATTCACAAAGGTCGTATTTTACAAGCGATCTGTATCAAGAGTGGTTTTCCCGACTAGAGAGTAACTTAACTGATAAACAAATCATTATTCGAGCATGGCCATGCATTTCAGTGACTACTCCTCGAGTGGCCCTGAGAAATATTAAAACCTGATAAGAGGTGGATATTTTCCTCAACTCGAATCTTGCAGATATAAGCGCATTATGAAATGACCCAAAAAATATCTTCTTAGCCCCAGTTACGGTCGACTAGTGAGAAAGAAATCAATGTCACCCAAAACTGCCCTTTAACTCAAGAAACAGTCGATGGTCAAAAGAATCGACTCTAGAAACACTATGGACGTCTTTTCCACGACCTGGCACCGAATGTTCAGTAACATTTAGGACTCCATTGCGCCGTCACGAAATGTCCTACGAGTTATCCTTATAATAATCTAGTATTTGTGATCGATCAGTCAACTGTTTGACTTATGGTTTATTGAACCCACCATCAATTGACGTCACAAAATAATTGCCTGAGTTATCGGCTCTTGTAGGCAATTACGGACCAAAACAACTATAA
Organism: Silene conica; assembly: GCA_029255685.2. Lineage (NCBI taxonomy): Eukaryota > Viridiplantae > Streptophyta > Magnoliopsida > Caryophyllales > Caryophyllaceae > Silene > Silene conica. The sequence goes on from CM055312.2 coordinate 65,201,496, forward strand.
TGTAATTCAGTTCACTTTGTGGTGTTCAACGTTGTCTGTACAATCTAGATGAAAAACAAAATATGAAAACAAAATCGATGGTGTTATAAATAGTATATGAAACAGATAAAATATCCAATCCATAAAAGTACTAATACAACTCAGGAACACGTTTAATTCTCAATGAAATAACGTGCCCTTCATGCTTATCATATCTTAATGGCTTAGTGAGAGGATCTGCAATATTGTCATCTGTCGCAGTCTTTTTTATCACTATCTCCTTTTGCTCAACGTAGTCTTGTATCAGGTGAGCTTTCTGCAGTACATGTCTAGATTTGTTGCTATACCTAGGCTCTTTAGCCTGGAAGATGGCACCTCTATTATCGCAATAGATGGTGATCGGGTCACTCGAACTAGGAACTACAGTTAGTCATTGTAAGAACTAACGCATCCATATAGCTTCCTTTTCAGCTTCTGAAGCGGCATAGTACTCAGACTCAGTTGTAGAATCTGCAATAACACTCTGCTTGGAGCTTTTCCAACTGACAGCAGCGCCATTAAGAGTAAAAAGGAATCCAGACTGAGATTTCGAGTCATCTCAATCTGTTTGGAAGCTAGCATCTCCGTAACCGTTTGCGCAAAGCTCAGTGCCTCCACCATAAGTCAATACCCAATCTTTAGTCCTCCATAGGTACTTAAGAATGTTTTTCACAGCCATCCAGTGTGATTCAATTGGATTGCCTTGGTACCGACTTGTCATACTCAAAGCATATGCCACGTCAGGACGTGTGCATATCATGGCATACATGATCGATCCTATAGCTGATGCATAAGGAATGCAACTCATGCGCTCGACCTCTTCTGGTGTCTTTGGTGCCTGAGTCTTACTCAAATGCACCCCCGAGACCATCGGAAGCAACCCCTTCTTGGAGTTGGTCATGCTGAATCTGTCAAGAATCTTATCTATATAAGACTCCTGACTCAGTGATAACATCTGTCGTGATCTATCTCTATAGATACGGATCCCTAAGATACACTGTGCCTCACCCAAATCTTTCATCTGAAAATGGTTCTTTAACCATACTTTAACCGAAGATAAGAGACGGATGTCATTCCAGATCAGGAGTATGTCATCGACATACAACATCAGAAAGACGATCTTGCTCCCACTTGACTTGATATATAAGTATGGTTCTTCGACCGATTGAATAAAACCATTCTTTTTTTTTTTTCATTTGGTCGAAACGATGATTCCAACTCCTAAATGGAACGCTTAAGCTTACACACTTTCTTAGGATTTTTAGGATCAGTGAAACCTTCGGGCTGTACCATGTACAAATCTTCCTCCAAATAACCGTTTAAGAAGGCGGTTTTCACATCCATTTGCCAAATTTCATAGTCATGAAATGCAGCAATCGCTAAGATAATCCGAATGGAACGCAGCATGACTACAGGTGCAAAAATCTCATCATAGTGCAACCCTTGCACTTGAGTGAAACCTTTTGCCACTAGTCATGCCTTGTAGGTGTCTGGTTATCCCTCGATGGAACGCTTTATATATCTTATAAAGCCATTTGCACCGAAGAGGTCGTACCTTATCAGGCAAATCAACCAACTCCCACACGTTATTCTCATACATGGAGTCCATCTCGGATTGCATGGCATTAAGTCATAGTTTTGAGTCGGAACAGGTCATAACACCTTTATAGGTCACAGGTTTGTTACTCTCTAAGAGAAAAATTTCAACTTCGTCAAGTTCCTCGACCATACAGATTTATCTGTCTGGAGGAATAGAGTGGTTACCCGACCTTTTAGGTTCCTCAGGAATACTAACTGCAGTAGAAGATGAAGGAACAGTTTCATCCATTGGTTGCTCAGTAGTTAGTTCTTGAACCTCCGACAGATCGAAGGTTCTATTATTTGTCTTATTCTCGAGAAACTCTTTCTCTAAGAACTTCATACTAGCCGCAACAAAAACACGGTGTTCGGTAGGTGAATAGAAGTAATGACCAAACATTCCTTTTGGATAACCAATAAAGTATGTCTTGACCGATCGCGGGCCGAGCTTATCTCCGTGTCTCCACTTGACATAAGCCTCGCAGCCCCAAATCCGAATAAAGGACAAGTTAGGGACCGTTCCTTTCCATATCTCATATGGAGTCTTGTCAACAGCTTTAGACGGACTTCAGTTAAGTATAAGAGCAGTTGACAATAGAGCAAAGCCCCATAATGAATCTGGCACAACTATGTGACTCATCATGGATCGAACCATATCTAGTAGTGTTTTCTCCGTTCAGACACACCATTTAACTGTGGTGTTCCAGGTGGAGTTAACTGTAATACTATACCACAGTCTTTAAGGTGTTGATCAAAATCATTCGAAAGATATTCGCCACCACGATCTGATCGAAGTGCTTTAATCTTTCTATCCAGTTGGTTTTCAACCTTCGCTTGGAATTCCTTGAACTTTTCAAATGATTCACTTTTATGCTTCATTAAGTAGACATATCCATATCTACTTAAATCGTCCGTGAAAGTGATGAAATATCTATAGCCATCTTTTGCGGTGATTGACATAGGTCCACATACATCTGTATGTACTAGGCCTAATAGGTCAGCAGCGCGTATTCCAACACCTTTGAAGGAAATACGAGTCATCTTGCCTATGAGACATGATTCACATGTGCCAAATGATTCGTAATCAAATGGGGATATAGCGTCATTCTGTATTAGCTTCTTTACACGTTTCTCATTTATGTGTCGCATACGACAGTGCCATAGATATGTTGGATCTTTGTCACAAACCTTTAATTTCTTATTATTCACGTGTAATATTTCAGTCGATTGATCTAAGACATATATACCATTCATGGAAACTGCTTTACCATAAGCCATTCCATTTAAAGAGAAAATACAACTATTATCCTTTATTAAGAATGAAAATCCGTCTTTATCGAGTACGGAAACTGAAATAATGTTCTTAGATAAACTGGGTACATAATAACATTTATACAGATATAACTCGAATCCGCTCGGTAGCTGGATTACATATGTTCCCATGGAAGCAACAACAACTTTTGTTCCATTCCCGACTTGCAGGTCCACATCACCCTTTGCGAGAGGTGTGATGTTTTTTTAGGCCCTGCAAATGATTACACAGATGAGAACCACAACCAGTATCAAGTACCCAAGTTCCGAAACTTGCATGGTTAATCTCAATCATATGAATATAAGATGACATATCAACAGGAACGACGCGGCCTACTTTTATGTCCTCACGGTACACTAGACAGTTCCGCCTCCAATGCCCAGTCTTGTGGCAATGGTGGCACTCAATGTCACCGTCCTTGCTCTTTGTATTGCCTTGTGAGCTGCTTGTCTCACCAGGCCCACTCTTGAATCCAGCCTTTTTAAACTTTGGAGGCTTAGCTATAGTTAGCCCGCCTTGAGCCTTTCCCTTAACTTTAACCTTGTTAGCAATAATGAGAACGTCTTGCTTCATGCTCCCACTCAATTTAAGATCCTTCTCGGTCTGTACCAGAAGGGAGTGTAGCTCATGAGGACTTTTCTTTATGTCATTCATATAATAGTTTGCCCTGAATAAGGAAAAACCATCGTGAAGTAAATGAAGCATCCGATCAATGATCACGTTCTCACTGATCTTGTAGTTTAGGGACTCCAATTTCTCGACATTCTCAATCATATTAAGAATGTGTGGGCTAAGTAGTTGACCCTTCGGGAGTTTCGCTTCAAAGAAGCGACAAGTATGCTCATAAGTAACGATCCTTGGTGCTTTTGAGAACTCGTTAGTGAGCGTGGTGAAAATATTATTTGCACCATGGGAAATGAAGCGCCTTTGCAAATTGGATTCCATTGCAAATATGAGTACGTTCTTTATCGCACATGCTTCCATAACGAAATCACTATATGCTTGTGATACATTAGCTCTAGCATTGGGGCCTGGGTTGGGTGGTAACGGCTTAGTCAAGTACTTGAGCTTACCATCGGCTATGGCTGCATTCCGTAATGCTGCCTCCCAGTCCGTAAAGTTGGACCCATCATTTTTCAGTCGCGTTGACTGATTCATGTGGTCAATGAAAGCTTTTAGCCAGGATTCACGTGCTAGTGTGGCACTAGGCATAGGAACATCGGTATGGCCTGCCATTAGTTATGCAGTATTATCGATTCGATAATGAATTCAACACTGTAAAGGAGAAATAAAATATAACAAGCATACTCATCGTTTTGTGAAAAGTCTAGTGCAAAAAATGTTTAATGCGATGACTTAAGCATTTATACAATTGATCTTCCTCAAGAACTATATAAATGATCCGAAGACTCAATTTCCGTAAATTGATAAGCCAATCTTTTGGCTAATTCTACGTTTAGAATTCTCGGTCGATAAATTTTGTAAATTCTATCTTTAGTCCACCATAACCACAATATCGTACGAGGATCATGGTGTTGAGGTAAAATAAGTCAACAACTACTACTTACCCAACGTAGAAGGGTTCATATGGAGAGTAAGGTCCTATATGCCTGGCGACGAAGAAGGGATTCATAGTAATTTGACTTATAAAAGACTAATCTGAATTTTAGGTTATAGAGAAAGATCCAATCAACTTTATTTTAAACATTTGAAGTGAACGAATATTTAGCATGCAAGAATGAATAAACTAAGGTCATGGCTTTAATGTAAAACTGGTGTGTGACATCAGTATGTCAATGTAGACTAGCATACAACTTATATGAGTCAATTTTCATGCAATATTAGGTGGTTTGGTTTAGGCGGAAAATGATGCACTAACTAACATGTGAATGAAAAACAATAAGAATGGAATAAAAAAGGAAATAAACATGTCCTAGTGTGGCCTATCCTACTAAAAAGAACAAAATACAACTTTGGAATCTATTCAACAATGAACCCTAGAAGCTTGTCTTGTCTTGATGTTCCTTCTTGATCCATGTAGCGGGAGTGAGCAATCCGATCTCCGTCTTGAGTCTTCTCAAATTACATTTAATAAATTACAAAATATAATGCTATTATATATTACATTCTAATTCCAAAAACGTAATTTAAAGAAAAATACACAAGAGGAGATTCGAGATCTCATAATTACATCACAAATTATGTTTCATTCATTACGAAAACATGATTTACTAAGGCCACACTTAGTATTACTATTTACAACTGATTGCAAAAATACGTAAATAAAACCATTCACAACATTCAACATAATAAAATAAATGAATCAACTTATAAATTATTCTTTCAGGACATAATTCTGTAATTATGTAGAGTAATTTATCCAAACCACCATTTAACAATGACTTAAATTATGTGACAATTCCATAATTACTCATATAATTTTAATCAATCATAATCCTATTCATATTATCATATAATATGAATTAATCCAACATTATTTTAAACCTTTTTAAAATAATTGGGTATCAAAACTTGTGAACTTTTTCACAACATGTATACATTATCCTTATAATGCATAACAAAAAAAAACAAGACGAAAACAGCCCGTAAAAAATCAGCCGAAATAAAAAAAAAAATAAAAGCAGGCTGCTCGAAAAAAAACAGTCTACTCGAAATTTTTTTTTTCGCGTGAACAGTACCGCCGTGAACAGTATCGCGTTTTTAAAAAAAAAATAAAAAAACGTTTGTGAAAATCATATAAAATAAATTTCGTAAACCTAACGCTCTGATACCACTTGTGGGCAAATATCTGTATATTTCCCAATACTTTATATGCAGGATTATAACGAAAGTATAATATGTAATTTATTGTCATAAATGAAATACAAGATACAAAGATTGAGAACAAGAATTAAACTTTGGTCCTTGCAAGAGATATCAAAATAGATATCCTCCTAATTGTTGCACCGAAGATGCTCCGAGAAATACTCTTTCTTGAGCTTGAAACTACAAAAATTAGCTCTAATTTTTGTGTAAGATGAAAGGTAGAGAGAGGGAGGGATCATTTAGGCGTGTAACTCTTGCTCAATCATTGAGTCGCGTGGTATCTTTTATAGGCGAAGTTGTATGGAGTAGTTTAGTCAGAATACATCTCTTCTGTTCACACTACTGGCAACCTAGCTAATAACTATAAGATAGAATTCCTCAAATCAGTATTTGAATCCTACCGAAATACCTCCCAACTAATAATTGATTTCACACGACTACAGGAAGAGGCGTGTGAAATTATCAGTCGTGCAACATCCCATTTTATCAGTATAGAAATGGTTGTTATCCTCTTTTGTGTATAATGTTTTATCTTATAAATATCGTATATTTATAATTTATTAATTAAATATAACCGTTTATATTTAACTAAATCATTTAATCTTTATTAAATAATTTAATTACATACGCTAATTAAATATAAAATTTTATATTTAATTACGAATTAACATTTTAATTCGTCTCAGCTAATATTATTTAATCAGTATTAAATAATCGTATTATCATTACATTGACTAACCGTTTAGTCGTATAGGGTATCAATATGATTACATTTTCATTTAACCATATCTCTCAGATTACATCCTTTAGGTGTGACTCTTAAGGACCAGTTGATTACCGTCATCTGTATGACAATAACGTCAAACTTCTAGCAAGCCAATCGTTATTGATAAATGTGAATCAACTGGCTAAAATACTAAGTATACCCTGTGACCCTTTAAGAGATTTGATGTGTGCATCTCATATAGACCTTTTTGGCCTTTTTAGCACACATTTGTACGCCTTTTCGTAGTATTTTGCTACCGTTTTCCCCCGAATAGTCTATTTTGGTTTGTTTTGTATTATTTGCAGGAACGAGCCGAAGCGGAGTCAAATTAGCCTTTTTGCGGTCTTTCAAGCTTGCATAGGGAAGTCGGAATGAGAATTTGCTGCCCCAAGACGCCTGAATTGGATTTCCAAGGATGGAAGGTGTTCGAGGTGATTAAAAGCAGTCGATCGAGAGGTTTATACCTCGATCGACCAGTTCTAACAACTAAGGATGCTCGATCGAGTTCACATATGCTCGATCGAGTACTCGCTGAGTCATTATGTCTCGTTTGAGGGATTCCCATTCTCGGTCGACAAAGTTTCCTTGATGAAGCTCTCGATCAAGGACATTGGGCTCCTCGATCGAGCTATTACTTGAAGATTATCCTCGATCGAGGACTTTTCTACTCGATCGAGGAGTTCGCTGACTTTTGAGCTTCCCTGTTCACGTCATCTTACGTTTAATAGTTTTTGATATAAAATGAGAAAGAGGCGTGAACAGAGGCCATCTTCTTCTGTTTAGAAAAACCCTAGTCAAAATTTCCTCTTTCAGAATATTTTCTTAGTCACTAGTTTTGTACTTTTCCTTTACTTATGGAACGGATTCTCCTTCTTCCATTCATCCTATGTTAAACAACTTCGGTATTTTGTTCTCTACTTCTCTTTCGATTCTTAATAAAGTTTCTGCTATGTCTCTATTTATGCAAGTCGTTGTTGCTATTGTTCCTCTTTTAGTCTTGTGTAACTAATCTTTGTACTAGGATTTAGGGTAGCCATGGCATAGGTTGTTTTGCTAGTTTTTGATACCCGAATTTCGGTTTGTATGTATCCGTCGCATTTTGATTTCTGTTAATTGTTTGAGTTGACGCACTCAATTGACTGTTTAGAAACCCTCTTGGCCTAGATCGGAAGATTGGTTTAGGGGTAGTTCTGCAACGATTATTAAGACTATGCTAATTAGGGCGGAAGCTAAGTTAGTATGGTTTTAGGGTGAATAGCGGACCGGAAGGACTTTTTCTGTACCCACAAACTGCAATTAGGGTGACCTAAATATGTAGACCGGACCTAGTAGCCATGGTGAACCAAAAATCATAGTGCTCCCTTTTCTTATTTTTCCTCCTCCCTTCCTTTTGTAGTTTTAGCGACAAAATTCACTAACCCCCAATTTTGGTTACTTAAGAGGAACTTGGTCAGATTATAAAATTCCTATCTCCCTGTGGATTCGATTCCCGACTATCTCTACTACATTTAGTTGAGACCGGTTAGGTTTTATTTTTGATAGGGTTGCGACAGCCGTGTCAAATTTTGGCGCCGTTGCCGGGGAGACGGTGTATTTTATAGTTTAATCTTGTTTGTCTTTTTGTCTCAAGGAATTTATTCCTTGGGGCAGTTCTTACGTTTTGTCCTAGTGTTTAGTGCTTGCAGGTATGCCCAATATCGCGAGTCATTCTGAACCTAGTGCAAACGACTTGCCCAAGAGAATTATTCTTCCTACAACTAAGGATGGGACATTCGGTATTCATCCGTCCTATTTGCAGCTTGTGGAACGGAATGTGTTTAAGGGCAACACAGATGAAGATCCGGCCAAGCATGTTGAGCTTTTTACTATTCCACTAGTCGCTGGAGTAACTCGTGATAAGGTTAAGGAATTTCTATTTCCTTTTTCCTTAGTAGACGATGCCAAGGACTGGTGGAGAGATCTTGACATGGTAGCTGCCGAGGTTGTGGATTGGAATACCTTGGCAATAGCTTTCTATAGAAGATATTTTTCTCCTCAACGAACTGCTGCGTTGAGAGGGCAAATTACAAATTTTTCTCAAGCCAAGACTGAAAATTTGAGTGAAGCATGGGCAAGATTCAAAAAGCTGGTTCGCTCAGTTCCTCATCACGGCTTCGAGCGCTGGTATTTGTGCACTCAGTTTTAGAACGGGCTACAATATGAGCATAGGGCAATCCTTGATGTTGCCGCACTAGGGAGGTTCCAAATGAATGTGGCCGACGATAAGGGTTGGCAATTAATAGAAACCATGGCCACTTACACAGCCAACTATGGGAACCATAGGAGTGAGCAACTTGTCATTCCTAATACCGTTGTTGAAGAAGTTCATGTGGATAGAGTGGAGATTAAAAATCAACTTGATCAAGTTTGTGCTACGGAAGTGGTATGTGGTAGATGTGGTGAAGAGCGTCATGATCCTATCTCTTGTATGGCTGAACCCGAGCATGTTCACGCATATCGAAGATATAAGCAAGGGGGTTCGTTTTTTCTGAGCTATATGCGAATTTAACCTCTACAAAGAACCAACCACCTGCTGATAATAGCCAAGTACTCATTACCCAAGCCGAGTACAACAATCTTAAAGCAACTATCCTTGAGCAAAAAGTTGAGCAGAAATTGAGCGCGGATGCATTCCGCGCATTGCTTGAAAAATGTGAGACCTTGTTTCCCGAGAAGGACCCGGTTCTTGCGATAAATTTGAGGAGCGGTCTCAGTTATGACCGACCAATCTATAACTCAGCCAGCGCAAGTGCCGAGGTGGAAACGGAAGAACCTGTTGATGTGTGTCTATTTTATGATGTTTTACATCTATTTTTACACGCATTTGGTCGCTCATTTAATATGTTTTAGCCTTTATTTCCCAACAATTGTCTACTTTCGTATTTCTATTCTCTTTTGCAGATTTATGCGGAAAATGGACGATTTTATGCCAAATTTATGCCCTCGGTATTTTTCATAGCCAAGGAACGAAGGAAAGTCAACTGGAAGCATTGACCAAGTGCCAAGAATTCAAACCGAGACAAATCAAAGCAATCCTACAGGAAAGTAGGTCGACCGACCTACTACTTGGATCGGCCGACCAGGCCCCTATTATGGAAAGGCCAGAATTCGCTGAAGCCCGTAAACAGGTCGACCGACCTACAAAGGAGGTCGGCCGACCTCAGCGCAGACTCAGAATATTTCCGGAAGCCCATAGAAGTGTTTAGGTCTTTAGGAATCTCTTAAATTCTGCCTATCTAAACTAATCTTATGTTTAGGGTTAATCATGCAGTTCCATTGAGTTTTATTCAGTCTCTAATTCAGTTTTATCTTTAGTTGTAATCTTTCAATAATTCTCAAATACTTTTAGTTTATTCATCAATCTTTCAACCATTCATCAATAAAGTTTGTTTCTTTTCTGCCTTAATCCTATTTCCGGTAATTCCTCTCTTAATTTCAGTTCTATTTTTATTAGTTTAGAATTATTGTATTCGATTTAAGATAGAATCCCAAAGCCTTATTAGTGATTGCATGTTTAGATTGATATTCATTATGATTTCCATGTTTATTCCTGTTTTCATTATTGTTTTAGTAATCATGAGTAGCTAATTTCATATGTTAGGATGTAGGGGATAGATATGCGTAGGTAGTATAGATTCCGAGACCGACTGTAGCAGCGCCTTGGTCGGCCGACCTGCCTAACGGGTCGGTCGACTGAGGTTGTGGTCGGCCGACTAGGCTAGCTGGTCGGTCGACCCACTCGCGTATGTATTCTGTTTCGTTTTAATTCGTAGACTATAATAACCTACAATGAGACTGAAAGGAGACCTGTAGGATGTTAGTAATGACCTACCCAAGATTGAAAGATACGGGAAGGGCATTGGTTTACACCTTAAGACGACTAGGTTACCCATGACTGAAAGGTATGTGACCTAAAATTTAGGAATCACCCTTATTGTTGACACCCAATAATTGTGAGACCTAGGAACTAATAGCATAGGCCGAAAGAAGCCATTAGGTACCATAGACCGAAAGGATATGTTACACCCCTTACGCGACTGCAATACATGTTGACCTTAGGATTTATACTATCTTAGCTATTTATTACCCAAACATCCTAGCATCTCTTTTATTATAATTTTATTCTCATCTTTATTTATTTGCTTTATTTTATATTTGTTCTAGACTTAGTAACAATCAATCAAACCCCTACTTTTGTTACCTTAAAACATTGACATTAAACAATAAACATTCCCCACCTCTCTGTGGTTCGACCCTGACTTTTGCTATCTATAGTTAAAGTTTAGGAATTATAAATTTTATCTTTGGTACCCTCAAGCACGGGCATCAAATTTTGGCGCCGTTGCCGGGAAGGTGACGCCAGTGTTTATTGTTCCTTGTTTTTTGTTTCTTTTTGTCTAAGGAACTTTTGTTCCTTAAACCTTATCACTTTTTTCTTGTAGTTTCTATCTTATGCGCAGGTCAGTTCAAGGAGAACTCCTACCACTAGACCACGAGCTTGAGAGGACTCTAAGAGAAAAGAGGAAGCAACTTTTAGAGAGTAGGGAAGGAGGTTCACCATCCTCCCTATTCCAAGAGGATATCTTTGAACAACCACCTTCACCAAAAACACCAACTTCACAATCACATTCACCTCACAATCCATCCACACCAAAAACACCATCAAATACCTATTTCCTAGTTTTTCCAAAAGAAGAGAACATGGCCGAGGAAGCTACCATCGCCAGTCACTCCATGCCTCAGGTGAAGGACCTATACAAAGGGTTCACTTTACCTGCAGGTACTGGGAAGCCATTGGAGGCCAAGCCTGCCTACATCACAATGGTTGAGAAAAACCAATTTGGAGGCTCGGCCAATGAGGATGCTGCAAAGCATATTGAAATCTTCACAGATTACATATGCTCTATTGCACCCCCAGAAGGAGTGACACATAACCAAATTAAACAAACTATGTTCATCTTCTCTCTCAGGTATTCTGCAAGGGAATGGTACAGAGATCTAGACCGCACTACTGCGGGAGTCACAGATTGGAACACCTTGGCCTTGGCATTCTACAGGAAGTACTACTCTGCGGCCAAGACCAATGCTTTAAGGGCACAGATAACAAGCTTCAAACAAGGGCCTAATGAAGACTTCAGTGAGGCTTGGGACAGGTTTAAGAGACTTGTTCGATCCATACCACATCATGGGTTCGAACAATGGTTTCTTTGCAACCAAATCTACAATGGCCTCTATGACGACAACATGGCCTACTTGGATGTTGCAGCCAACGGAAGGTTCCAAGAGAATTCTGGAGAGACTAAAGGTCTCAAGATAATAGAAGACGTTGCTGTACACCGTGCTGAACATGGGACTTCCCGTGGTAACCAAAAGAAAGCTGAGTCTAACGTAGCTGCTATTGAAGCCTTGATGGCCAAGTTAGATAAGCTGGAAAGTGGTGGGAAGTTCGATATTGGGAGTGGAAGTAAAGGAGGTATGTACCAGGTGAATGTCGTTCAAGACAGACCTTTTGTTTGTGAGAGATGTGGTGGAGAGGGGCACGTGTCAAAATTTTGTACCTCATCTAATGAGACGTGTGCCGCCTTTCAGCACTATCGTGGGAATAATTTTTATGACCCAAATAATAATAATGTCCATCCCAACATGAGGTGGACAAGCCAGAACGTTCTCAACCCACAACACCTACAACCTCAACAAAATTCCACATACATCCCTCCACATAAGCAAGGTTTCCAAATACCACCCTTCAACCCTCAACCACCTTCAAACCCACCACCCAATACAGATGCTCTCAGCCAAAACCTCATTGGGTTAGTTAAGAAGGAATCTCAAGCAAGGGAAGCAGGGATGAAGATGTTAGAGTCCCAAATTGCTCAAATCGCGAGCAAGAATGATACTAGGGCTCCGGGTCAACTTCCGACCAAGACGCACCAAAAGAAAGAGACTCTAAACATCATATCGCTGAGAAGTGGAGCTAAGGTGGGAAGTGAAAAAGCAGGCGAGAAGAATAAGGAGAAACAGCCAAAGCCGAGCAGCAGCGAGGAAGGTCGACCGACCCAGGAGCCAGGTCGACCGACCTCTGAGCAGATCCCAGAAATTCCCGCTGTACAGGAAGTCGGTCGACCGACCGAGGAGGAGGGTCGACCGACCTCCGACGCTGAACAGGGGAGCGCTTTCAGACCTGAAACGCCGGACAACTTAAGGGACTTCCTTTTCCGGGGTGATAAGACCCCTAAATTTCCGAGAAGGGCTGCAAATACCGAATCTTCAGCCCCTTCTTTTCCAGAAAGACTCATACCAACCAAGGAACAGGTATCATTTGATAAATTCAAAGACGTAATTCGATCATTAAATGTTCAAGTTCCGTTTTTAGAACTAGTTCAACAGGTTCCTTCATATCTTAAATTTATGAGACAACTTTTGTCAAGACAGCGGTCTTTAGATAAGGTTGAGTCAGTAGCCCTCACTGAAGAGTCCTCCAGCTTCCTATCACATGTCATTGCCCCTCATAAGCTGGAGGATCCTGGAAGTTTTTCTGTACCTTGCAATATAGGAACCTTCCCTGTTAAAAAGGCCCTATGCGATCTAGGAGCTAGTATTAGTGTCATGCTTCTAAGCGTGGCCTTGAAACTAGGGATGACCAACTTTGCAGTAACTAGCATGACCGTCCAAATGGCCGACCGTACATCTATGGAACCCATAGAGGTGTTGGAAAACATCCCTGTGCGTATAGACAGGTTTTTCTTCCTTGTGGACTTTGTAGTTCTGGACATCCCTGAGGATGCCCATATACCTATCATTCTAGGGAGACCATTCCTTCATACTGCGGAAGCCATTATTGATGTGGGCACTGGGACCTTGACCTTCAAAGTAGGAAAACATTCTATTATTTATGGTCTATCCTATAGGAAGAAGGATGCTATGACCCCTATTACTTACAATGCTATTGCTTCTGAAAAAAAGTATAAAGTCATCACTACTTATCCTACTTTATTACCTACACCTATACCTATTTTTACACCTCCGCCCCAGACTGGGAGCAATATGGAGGATGCTTCTATTGTGACTAATGCAGGAATTGGTTTGGGGAAACCCACAATAAAGGAGGTTACTGTGCAAAGAGGAGGACTAGGGTTCCTAAGTTACAAGGAGGATGAGGATCCGGACATTGCCGATGAGGAGGACAAGAGAAAGAGAAGAGAAGAAAAAGAGAGAAGTCCGTCGCATATGCTTTGCGACGGAGAGGAAACGTGTTTTGCCATTCAAAGAAACACGGTGGAGACTACGGCATATCGCCAAAAGCCGTGGTCTGAGATCTTCCGCATCTTTAGCGGATAGTTGTTTAAAATTTCAGCTCCTAAGACAATTTACTTTCCGTTTTGTTGAGACTTTTAATTTTGTTTGCTTTAAGTTTTAGAACTTTTTCGTTTTTTGTTGTGTAGTTAAGACATTTTGGACTTGGTTCTAGGTTCTTGCGCTTTTGTTAAGGAAGAATGACTTGGTTAATACAAGTTGTTTCCGAAGAAAAGACAACCGCTGTGCAGCAGAGGCGGTCGACCGACTAGAAACGTAGGTCGGTCGACCTGGTCCCTGCATTCCTGGAATTCCTGCAGTCTGCAGGAAGGTCGGTCGACCAGAGATATAGGTCGGTCGACCTACCCATTTGTTACAGCTTGCTCGTTTCTTCCTCGGGAATCATGCAACCATCTTGGGTACTTGGGTGGCACTACTGGCCACCAAAACCTCCCAGCTTACGCTGGTTTGGGGAGGTTTTTCTCATATGCTTAATAATCCAGTGAGTTCTTTCCAATTTCCCTTGGTTTTTATTTTCCTTGCATATTTCCTTTAATTTTCTGAAACCTTTACTTAGGCTAATGCACAATGGGGACATTGTGCAGGTTGGTTTGGGGAATGGTTTCGTGTCACATGCATTGTTCCATTGCTTTTTGTCACACGTTTATTGCATTTCTGTCTTGCATTGTTCTTTTCTTTATTTTCCTTACCTATACAAAACAAAAATCCAAAAAAATAGAAAAAAATTCAAAAATTCCAAAAAAATGCACGTTTATTTTAGCATATAGGTCGAGTCGGAATGAAAGTATTTCAAGGATGATCTCTGCTATCTTACATGTTTATGCCTTTACCTTGCCATGTCAACCTGTTTTAGTATGAGAGTCTTTTGCATATCTACGATTTTTTGTCAACTTGTATACCTTGAGACTTGACTTATACCTTGGCAACCTACTATACATTCTAAGTTTTAGAGCTTTATTTCCTGGTCTCATTTTCGAACCAGTTGTCTAGGATGTGAGTATTACTCCCCTTGGAACATGTTACATCAATATGCATAACATGAACTTGGATTGCTATATACTTGTTTTACTCTCTCGTTTTGTGAGTCTCGATACGTGCATTTGGGATCCCTTTTCTCGTATTTAACCATAAGCTTCACATAGCCAAAATTGCCTTTTTTATCCCCGAAAACTACATTCCATACTTAGCCTACCCGTCGAAGCTAGTATTTGTGGTCTTTGGTCCTTCTTTTGAGAAATCTTGGTTTATATGCTATCTTGAGCAAAAAGAGAAAAGAAAGAAAGAAAGCAAGAAAAAGAAAAAGAACAGAAAAGGAAAGAAAAGGAAAGAAAGAAAAGAAAAACGAAAAAAGTCAAAAACTTACAGAGGTCAGTCGACCGACCACACCTTCAGGTCGCTCGACCAACTGACAGCATCAGATTCAAAATTTCGTTCCAAAAAAAATCCCTTTTTCTTTTACATGTTATCACACCCGTACTTCATTCAAAAATAATTGGGAGTCCTTTCTTACTTATAATGTGAGAGTTGTGCTACAAAAGAGCACTTTCTTAATGTCAAAAAGTTGTGAAATATGTCGTTGGAAACCGGTTTTGCTAGCTTGGCTACTAACCCCACAAATCCAAAAACATCTTAACCACTTTTTACCTTTTACCTCACATATCTTTCATTGCCTCAATTGCATGTATCCGAGTCACTTGATGAGTATGTTTATACATAGTTGTAGAATTCTTGTTCATATTAGATTGCAGGCATGTTTCCATGGGTCGTAGTTAGGTGAGTGTCATTACAATATACTTCTTTCTATCTTCTACTTATACTCACCCTTTGCTTCATGAGTGTCTCGAGCGTACCGCGAGAGTCCATGGTATAAAGTCTCTATAGTCTTTATTTTTGCAAGTTTGACAACACCATAACTCGTTTGCATGATTCAATTACTTTCTCATTTTGTACTTGGCATAGGTTTTGGCTAACATGTAAATTTCGCTCTGAGATTGAAATCGTTCCATTAGTTAAGATCAGGTCTATTTCTTGCTTGAGGGCAAGCAAGGTTTGGTTTGGGGAATTTGATGTGTGTCTATTTTATGATGTTTTACATCTATTTTTACACACATTTGGTCGCTCATTTAATATGTTTAGCCTTTATTTCCCAAAAATTGTCTACTTTCGTATTTCTATGCTCTTTTGCAAATTTATGCGGAAAATGGACGATTTTATGCCAAATTTATGCCCTCGGGATTTTTCATAGCCAAGGAAAGAAGGAAAGTCAACTGGAAGCATTGACCAAGTGCCAAGAAGTCAAACAGAGAAAAATCAAAGCAATCCTACAGGAAAGTAGGTCGACCGACCTACTACTTGGGTCGGCCGACCAGGCCCCTGTTATGGAAAGTCCAGAATTAACTGAAGCCCGTAAACAGGTCGACCGACCTACAAAGGAGGTCGACCGACCTCAGCGCAGACTCAGAATATTTCCGGAAGCCCATAGAAGTGTTTAGGTCTTTAGGAATCTCTTAAATTCCGCCTATATAAACTAATCTTATGTTTAGGGTTAATCATGCAGTTCCATTGAGTTTTATTCAGTCTTTAATTCAGTTTTATCTTTAGTTGTAATCTTTCAATAATTCTCAAATACTTTTAATTTCGGTCATCAATCTTTCAAGTATTCATCAATAAAGTTTGTTCCTTTTCTGCCTTAATCCTATTCCCGGTAATTCCTCTCTTAATTTCAGTTCTATTTTTATTAGTTTAGAATTATTGTATTCGGTCTAAGATAGAATCCCAAAGCCTTATTAGTGATTGCATGTTTAGATTGATATTCATTATGATTTCCATGTTTATTCCTGTTTTCATTATTGTTTTAGTAATCATGAGTAGCTAATTTCATATGTTAGGATGTAGGGGATAGATATGCGTAGGTAGTATAGATTCCGAGACCGACTGTAGCAGCGCCTTGGTCGGCCGACCTGCCTAACGGGTTGGTCGACTGAGGTTGTGCTCGGCCGACTGGGCTAGCTGGTCGGTCGACCCACTCGCGTATGTATTCTGTTTCGTTTTAATTCGTAGACTATAATAACCTACAATGAGACTGAAAGGACACCTGTAGGATGTTAGTAATGACCTACCCAAGATTGAAAGATACGGGAAGGGCATTGCTTTACACCTTAAGACGACTAGGTTACCCAAGACTGAAAGGTATGTGACCTAGAATTTAGGAATCACCCTTATTGTTGACACCCAATAATTGTGAGACCTATGAACTAATAGCATAGGCCGAAAGGAGCTATTAGGTACCATAAACCGAAAGGATATGTTACACCCCTTACGCGACTGCAATACATGTTGACCTTAGGATTTATACTATCTTAGCTATTTATTACCCAAACATCCTAACATCTCTTTTATTATAATTTTATTCTCATCTTTATTTATTTGCTTTATTTTATATTTGTTCTAGACTTAGTAACAATCAATCAAACCCCCACTTTTGTTACCTTAAAACATTGACATTAAACAATAGACATTCCCCACCTCTCTGTGGTTCGACCCTGACTTTCGCTATCTATAGTTAAAGTTTAGGAATTATAAATTTTATCTTTGGTACCCTCAACGACGGGCATCACCTATAACAGACGAGGAGCAACTGAGAAGGGGTCGATCGAGTGAAAATTCGTCTCGATCGACCAATCTTGAAGAGCAAAGTTCTCGGCCGATTGATAATGGTGAAGAAAATCTTCGATCGACTGAATTCAGTCCTCGATCGACCGACGTAGAAGTAGAAGCTGTTCGATCGACTGAAAGACTCCTCGATCGAACAATTTGGAAGACCAGAGCTCTCGATCGAGAGCAACTGCGGTCGAAAGCTCTCGATCGAGAAATATTGAGCCTCGATCGAGAGCCAACCAGTCTGATATCGCTGTTTCAGGATCCGTCAATGATAAAATACCCTCCCTACTGTGGGGGGTACCGAGGAATAACCCAGGGAAGGAGAAAGTTGGGGACCCACTTCCAATGATTAAAGTCCCCTACCCAGGTCGGCTGCGAGACACAAAGACGGAGAGGCAATTCAACAAGTTTGTGGACATGGTACGAAGAATACAGGTAAGTATTCCTCTTGTTTAGTTAATTACCCAAGTTCCGTCTTACGCAAAATTTATGAAAGACATCATCACGCGTAAGAAGGACTTTGTAGAATTCGCTACAGTTGCTTTTATGGAAGAGTCTAGTAGCTTGATTCCGGGTAAATCCCCTCCCAAATTAAAAGACCCGGGTAGCTTCTCGATTTCTTGTGTCATAGGGGATGTGACGATAGATAGGGCGTTATGTGACCTTGGAGCTAGTGTTAGTGTCATACCCTATTCTAAGCTTAATTTGGGTCGCCTAAAAATGACCAATATTACCCTACAAATGGCTGACAGATCTGTTAGATGGCCTATAGGTATCTTGGAAGACGTGCCTGTTAAGGTGGGCGAATTTTTCATTCCACTGGACTTCATTGTTCTAGATATTGTTGAGGATACCCGTACCCAGATTATTCTAGGTAGACCATTTCTGTGTACAGCTGGGGCCATCATAGATGTTAGAGTTGGGCGTTTGACTCTAGCAGTAGGGGATGACATGATCATATTCAATTTACCCGAGACCTTGTCTAGACCTATGATAGAGGACACTTGTTATTCAGTAGATGTTATTGACGAATGTTCTTTTGAGGTTTGGTCGGTCTCCCTGACTAGGGATACGTTAGAGTCACTGATGTTATTAGCTGAGTGTGCAGATTATGCAGATCATGAGGATTGGGATTCTGTGGAAGAGTTGTTCGGCGTTGTTATTGAAGAGTCAGATGTGTCTGATGCGATCACATTGATTGACGCTGAGTTAGAGCAGGTAGAGAGCCTAGCACATCCTTTGTGCTCAGCTGAGGTAAAGGTCCCAGAGCGTAAGGCACTTCCCTCTCATCTTAAGTATGCCTTCCTTGATAATACTGAGCAGTTTCTTGTTATAGTGAATGATACACTTAATGTGATCAGCTAACTGCTTTGTTAAGTTTCCTTAAGAAGAACTGGAAAGCAATGGGTTATTCACTGGATGACATTAAGGGCATCACCCCCGATGTCTGCATGCATAGGATAGAGCTGGAGGAAGGTCACAAATCGAGCAGACAAGGTCAGCGGAAACTGAATCCCAAGATGGAAGAGGTAGTGACAGCTGAGGTCATGAAACTACTCGATGCAGGTATAATCTATTCAGTTGGCCACTCAAAATGGTTAAGTCATGTTCAGGTAGTGCCTAAAAAAGGAGGCACCACTGTTGTGACCAATGAGAAAAATGAACTAATACCTACCCGACTTGTGACCGGATGGCGGATGTGTATAGATTATAGACAGTTGAATACCGCCACTAAGAAAGATCATTTTCCCCTTCCCTTCATTGACCAGATGATAGAGAGGTTAGATTCACATGAGTTTTTCTGCTATCTGGATGGATACTCAGGGTTCTTTCAGATCCCTATTCATCCAGATGACCAGGAAAATACTACTTTTACTTGCCCTAAGGGTGTCTTTGCTTATCGTAGGATGCCTTTTGGTTTATGTAATGCCCCTGCCACCTTTCAAAGGTGTATGATGGGGATATTTTCTGAGTATATAGAGTCTATCATGGAGGTCTTCATGGACGATTTCAGTGTGTTTGGGAATGATTTTGAGCACTGTTTAGCTAACCTTGACAAAGTTTTGCAGCGTTGCATTGAGGTTAATCTGGTGCTAAACTGGGAGAATTGCCACTTTATGGTTAAGGACGGTGTAGTGCTTGGGCACTTGGTCTCAAATAGGGGTATTGAGGTAGACAGAGCAAAGGTGCAGGTGATCGAGCAATTACCCCCTCCAGTTAATGTCAAAGGGGTAAGAAGTTTTCTTGGTCATGCCGAATTTTATCGCCGGTTTATCAAGGACTTCTCTAAGATTGCTCGACCGCTTACACAATTGCTTCTGAAGGATGCTCCTTTTATTTTTACTGATGACTGTCTTTCTGCTTTTAATACTTTGAAGCAGGCTTTGGTGTCAGCACCTATCATTCAGCCTCCAGATTGGACGCTACCATTCGAGATCAAGTGCGATGCCAGTGATTACGCACTAGGAGCAGTGCTAGGACAACGGAAAAACAAGGCGTTGAGTGCAATTTATTATGCCAGCCGAACTCTGGATGAGGCTCAAGTCAGATATGCCACCACGGAGAAGGAGCTTTTGGTTGTTGTGTATGCTTTGGATAAGTTTAGATCTTATTTATTAGGTTCTAAAGTTGTCATTTTTACTGACCATGCAGCTCTGAAACATCTCCTAAACAAGAAGGAAGCCAAACCCCGTTTTCTGAGATGGGTACTCCTTTTGCATGAGTTTGATTTGGAAATAAAAGATAAGAAGGGCGCTGAAAACGTTGTAGCAGACCATCTGTCGCGTTTCACACAACAGGAGGGGGATGATTCTCTTCCCATTAACGATTCTTTTGCTGATGATTCCTTATATTCTGTTGATGTTTTTTCTGTGACTTCTATGCATTCTAAAAATGGTGTTGAACCTTGGTTTGCAGATTATGCCAACTTTAGAGTTAGTCAGAAGCTGCCACCAGGCTTGTCTTGTCAGCAGCGGAAACGATTCCTACATGATGCGCGACAATACTTCTGGGATGACCCTTATCTTTTCAAAGAGTGTGAAGATGAAATCTATAGACGATGCATTCCATAGTGGGAAACCCGTGCTATTCTGGAGGGTTGCCATTCAGCTCCGAGTGGAGGGCACCACGACCCATCGCGGACCGTGGCTAAGGTATTGCAATCCAGTTTGTATTGGCCTACTCTTTTTGCTGACACGAAGGTTTTTGTCTCTAGCTGTGATGCATGCCAAAGGACGGGAAATATTTCAAAGAGACACGAGATACCACAAAATGGCATTTTAGAGGTAGAGATTTTCGATGTATGGGGCATCGACTATCAAGACCCATTCCTGTCTAGTCAAGGTAACATGTATATCCACGTGGCTGTAGATTATGTGTCTAAATGGGTGGAAGCCATTGCCACTCCCAATTGTGATGCTAAGACCGTGATTAAGCTGTTTCGTAAGATCATCTTCCCGTGTTTCTGGGTTCCTAGAGTCGTAATTAGTGACCGAGGTATGCATTTTCGTGACCGAAATTTAGAAACCTTTTTGTCTAAATATGGGGTCAAACATCGTCGCGGTTTGGGGTATCACCCTCAAACTAATGGACAGGCCGAGGTCTCTAATAGGAAACTGAAGGAAATTCTGGGTAAGGTCGTGTCTAAATCACGGAAAGATTGGAATTCTAAATTGCAGGACACATTATGGTCATATAGGTACGCTTTTAAGACACCCATTGGTGCTTCACCGTATCGTATGGTTTACGGGAAGTCTTGTCATTTGCCCGTAGAGCTAGAGCATAAAGCTTGGTGGGCTGTCCGTCAGCTTAATTATGATGCTAATTTGTGTGGTGAGAAACGTTTGTTGCAGCTAGATGACCTTGAGGAGTTGCGCTTGAACGCTTATGTTAGCTCCCGTATCTACAAGGAGAAAACAAAGCGATGGCATGACAAGCGAATCATACCACGAGAATTTCAGATTGGATAAAAGGTGTTGCTGTTTAACTCCCGGTTACGACTGTTTCTCGGGAAGCTGAGATCACGATGGAGTGGCCCATACATGGTTACCGGTGTCAACCAATTCGGTTCTGTTGACATAGAAGGATCTGCCGGAAATCGTTTCAAAGTTAACGGTCACCAACTTAAGCATTATTATGGACCGGATAATATTGTGGGATGCGTCGAAGAGTACTTCTTTGACAAAATTGATGAGCATGGTGATTGAAGATCGTGGGTTGTGCGAGACCTCGTAAACCTGCGCTTTCCGGGAGGCAACCCGGATGTTTTAGTTGTTAATTTTTGGACAATTTTCGTTTCTTTTCGAACTATTTCCCTTTTGTTTGTTAGTTTCAGACATTTCAGAGTGTTTTAAACGTTTTGTTCATCGAACCTCTCGATCGAGCGCCTGTTTTGGTCGATCGACAGGTTCCTTTTGTGGTCCCTCCTCGATCTTTTGCTACAGGAGCTCGATCGAGGCATCTTCAACAACGGAGCAGTCGGACGAGTAATTATTCTCCTCGATCGACACCATCTTTTCTCGACCGAGCTAATTCAGGTCTCATCGACCTCCTTATCAACCTCATCTTATGATTCGGTTTGGGGAGGCCCCTTTTCGCACGCTCTTTTGTAAGTTTTTTGACTACCTTGTCCCTTTTGCATTTCGTTTTCTTTCCATTTTGTACAATGAGGGCATTGTACGGTTTGGTTTGGGGAGGTTTTGCATTCATCTTATGTCTGCATTTTAGTCTTCACGTTTAATTTTCGCTCACGTTTAATTTTCGCAATGCAATCGTTTTTCAATTCCTTGCATTTTCGGTAAAAAAAAACACAAAAACACTGAACACATTTTTGTTTTTTTCATTTTAGTCGAGTCAGATAAGAGTATTTCAATGACGATGGAGCATTCTATAGTCAGCTATATGCCTTACTGTGCCATTTCAATCTCTGTCTAGTGAGTCTTGAGCGTTATCTCGAATTTTTGTTGTGGACTCTGTGTTAGACCATTAGACTTGACTCGTAGTTTTGGCAAACTACTACACTTTCTGAGCTTTACAGCCTTAAACCGTTGACATTCATGACCAGTTGATACCTTCGGGAGAATACGAAGGGAAAGAATACAAAAGAAAAGTTGTTATATTAGGATTGTGGGTAGTACTCCCTGCATTTCATGTTTTGCATGTGTATGAGTCTTGGTTTCTTACTACCTACGCGTACCGGTTAGAGGATGGAATTACACGATCGAAGAACTTTTGCATCACCCCCCTTCCTCGTTTGCCCATTTAAACTCCACTTTTAAGCCATAATTGCCTTTTGTCCTTAACTACATCCTATATTTTGCTTACCTTTATGCCGAGCTAGGAAGTAGTGAGGGATTTTTCTATGTTGTATCAGTTTCGGCTTGAATTCTGATGTTATTGGAGTGCGTGCAAAGAAGTTTGGAGGAAGTTTGCTGAATTGTTCTCGATAGAGAGCATTTTTCACGATCGAGAAGTTTTGGGAATACAATGTGCTCGATCGATAATTTCGGAAAGAAAAGTCCTCGATCGACCGCCAGTTTTGGTCGATCGAGAATAATGATGCGGATGCTGAACAACCGAAAAGAAAAAGAAGAAAAAAAACAAAGAAAAAGAATCAAAAAGAAAGAAAAAAAAAAAAAAAGAAATTGAAAAAGTCAAATAAATCGGTTGTCAGTTGGAAAATAATTTGGGTTGTGTTATGTTTTCCTAATCAAAGAGGCACTATGCTTATGGTTTAGTCGGAAGATCGAGATGCGTGTTTATTTGGTCTGTAGGTTCAAGCTTGGCTTTAACCCTCACATACCCATACTTGTCTTGCCCCTTCTATTCCACTTGATCTCACATTCCCATATTTGCAATAGTTCGGCGTGTAATGGACATCGATGGTGGTTGTGCGTGTGTACGGTGCATGAAATCTTTATTCATACTAGTCTAGCTTGCATGATCTGTTGGTTGTAGTTTAGGCGAGAGTCTATACTTTCTTCCTCTCTTCTACACATATAATTTACCATTTGCTTAATTGAGAGAAGAGGGATTCTGGGAGAGTTCGAAATTATACGAGTCTTGCAAGGTCAAAAGTCTAACATGTTCTCCTCGATCTGTGTAAATTCGTACGCTCCTTTCTGAGATGGGCATTGGTTGAGTGTGCGCAAAAGTATTTGGCATCGGCTATAGGTAGCTTTGATATTTACTCTGCCTTTAGGTCCTTTAGTTTGCATTTAGATTGCATTTTAGTTTGCTTCAGGACAAGCAAAAGGTTGGTTTGGGGAAGTTTGATGTGTGCATTTCATATAGACCTTTTTGGCGTTTAGCACACATTTGTACGCCTTTTTCGTAGTATTTTGCTACGATTTTCCCCCGAATAGTCTACTTTGGTTTGTGTTGCATTATTTGCAGGAACGAGCCGAAGCGGAGTCAAATTAGCCTTTTTGCGGTCTTTTAAGCTTGCATAAGGAAGTCGGAATGAGAATTTGCTGCCACAAGACGCGTGAATTGGATTTCCAAGGCTGGAAGGTGTTCGAGGTGATTAAAAGCAGTCGATCGAGAGGTTTATGCCGCGATCGACTAGTTCTAACAAGGAAGGATGCTCGATCGAGTTCACTTATGCTCGACCGAGTACTCGCTGAGTCATTATGTCTCGTTCGAGGGATTCCCATTCTCGGTCGACAAAGTTGCCTTGATGAAGCTCTCGATCGAGGACATTGGGCTCCTCGATCGAGCTATTACTTGAAGATTATCCTCGATCGAGGACTTTTCTACTCAATCGAGGAGTTCGCTGATTGTTGAGCTTCCCTATTCACGTCATCTTACGTTTAATAGTTTTTGATATAAAATGAGAAAGAGGCATGAACAGAGGCCATCTTCTTCTGTTCTGAAAAACCCTAGTCACTATTTCCTCTTTCAGAATATTTTCTTAGTCACTAGTTTTGTACTTTTCCTTTACTTATGGAACAAATTCTCCTTCTTCCATTCATCCATGTTAAACAACTTCGGTATTTCGTTCTCTACTTCTCTTTCGATTCTTAATAAAGTTTCTGCTATGTCTCTATTTATGCAAGTCGTTGTTGCTATTGTTCCTGTTTTAGTCATGTGTAACTAATCTTTGTACTAGAATTTAGGGTAGCCATGTCATAGGTTGTTTTGCTAGTTTTTGATACCCGAATTTCATGTATCCGTCGCATTTTGATTTCTGTTAATTGTTTGAGTCGACGCACTCAATTGACTGTTTAGAAACCCTCTTGACCTAGATCGGAAGATTGGTTTAGGGGTAGTTCTGCGACGATTATTAGGCCTATGCTAATTAGGGCGGAAGCTAAGTTAGTATGGTTTTAGGGTGAATAGTGGACCGGAAGGACCTTTTCTATACCCACAAACTGCAATTAGGGTGACCTAAATTTGTAGACCAGACCTAGTAGCCATGGTGAACCAAAAATCCTAGTGCTCTTTTTTCTTATTTTTCCTCCTCCCTTCCTTTCGTAGTTTTAGCGACAAAATTCACTAACCCCCAATTTTGGTTACCTAAGACGGACTTGGTCAGAATATAAAATCCCTATCTCCCTGTGGATTCGATACCCGACTACCTCTACTACATTTAGTTGAGACCGGTTAGGTTTTATTTTTGATAGGGTTGCGACAACCGTGTCAAGATTTATTCGTGTTATCGCACTAACTATGGAGGACACTAGCTCCAACATAAATTCAACAAATCTCTGAGCTAAACGGGTGACAATGGCACCACACCCTAAGAGACGAACCCAAGGAGAAGCCATTTGTGCCAAAGTAGAACAAACGATGGCGGGAACACTATAGTATAAACGCTCCTTATGGCGGGGGTTGAGATAAGACACCATCAACACCACCTCATGTGAGTTAAGTTTACTCTTATCATTTCGAGAGTAGAGGAGACAGGTCAAGATTCGCAAAAAGATACGAAGGGTGACGTGTTGAACGTCATTAATCAACATAGTACCAGCGGAGGGTTCCAGAAAACCGGTAAACAGAGGAAATTAACGCGGATCCCTACTCTTGGTCACCACATCACGAAGATAGTCCTCACTATCCTCATCCAGCTCAGGTGGCCGGTGAACTCATTAAGGGTCAAAGTGTGTGGGGGGGGGGGGGGGGGGGGGGGGGGTTTAGGAGCCAGAAACTAAATATGGACCTTGGGACATCGTAGAAGGAGCTTAATAACACCAAGGTCAGGAAACCATACGACTTTTTGCAAAGTCCAAAAAGCCCAAGCAAACCAAAGATCTGAAACATATGCTGAAGGTTGGTAAAGATTCCTAATTCTTGCAAGATTGACTCGTTAACACAACGAGTCGTTTTATAGGTCGATCCATCAATGCCACAAACCTAACCCGTTGATTCAAACCAGAAAACTCCACTTAAGTGTACTCATCCACCCTCGACACCATTGAGCTTTGGATGATTCCGCACGCTCGGTGACAGGCTCACCCCTAGTTGCAACACCTCCAGCTCTCGACATCTGTAACAACTAGAAGGAAAACAATTTTTTTGGATTTTCATGAGTCTTTGTGAAAATTTCATATTTACACATCCTTAAGACAACATTTTTGACGAAAATTCAAAATCGCTTTCAAGAACTGTTAAGTAGTATCAGATTACTACTTACCAACACTCTACTAACTCCAACATTAAGCTAGATATCCAAGTTTTAAGACAACCGTATAAAAATTCAGATCTGACGATCTTTGACAAATTTTGAAGCTCAAAACGTCTTTCTAAAGCATGAAAGCACTAAGGGAGCATGTTTCTAACACCCTAATAGCATTAATTAGTAGTTTGGAAAAGGGGTGTGGGCAAAATTCATAGCATTCATTCTAACCCTAAAAACAAAATATTGTTTCAAAACACTTTACCTTGATGAAAAATTGGCAAATTGAAGTTGGAAACAAGGAATGAAGGAACTCTTGTAACAATGAATCATCAATAAAGCACTTAAAGATTTGGGGAAGAAGGTTTTTAAGGGTTTTGTGCTGAAAGAGGCGGAAATAAGTAAAGAATAAGAAGAGAGATTTTGTTTTTATAGACGATTTAAGCTTATGGAACTCGATTCATGACATATACATTATTTTTGACGAATGCGCGGAATTAAAAATTTTTTCACATGAACTAAACATCGCGAGAAGATTTGAAGTAAAAACTAAATGTGAAAATTGAAACTAAAATAATTATTTAAGTTTCGATACAACAAGTCAAACGGGGATGGTACATCCTACGAATACCAAAATAGTAAATAACCCAACTAGCTAAACAATATAGAAGTGTAGTCATGTCGATGGGCAATATCGCTCGCTAGCTCTCTATCGAATCCCAAATCAGCATCTACGTGTCATACATGAAACTCGAGGTTCTCCCAGCCTTTTTCGCATAATTTGCTACATTCAGTGGGGAGTAACTCGAGGTTCTCCCAGCCTTTTTTCGTCAGAAAACACGTAAGCAGGCATATATGAACAATATACAAGCAAACATGTTCAGAAGCAATGATAAATCATATGAAGCATATTATTCAATCAAAACATCATGTGAAAACTATATATCGAAGCTTCATGCGATGCTTAGCATTATTCAGTTCACGAGAAAACATACTACAAAAGAATAGAAATCCAATTCATAATTCAATGATTGGTTCAGCGACCAATACTCAGGGTATAACCATACACAATCAACAAGTAAAGGGTTCATGGGACAGCTTAAATAATATCCCAATACCGCACTATTAAATCATAGCACATTATCTGATTCAACAGCCAACTTAAGGCATAACCAGACACACTTTCAACAAGTAACACAGTTTCTGGTTCAACGGCCAACTTAAGGCATAACCAGACACACTATCAAAAAGTAAAGGGCTCAGATGCCAACCTAAGGCATATCCCAAGACTACACAGAAAGGTACTGACTGAGAGGACCAGCTTAGGGCATGTCGTAGCACCAAAGTGATCATATATTGGACTCAGAGACCAGCTTAAGACATGTCCTCAGTATGCAACCACCCATACGTGTCAGGCTCAGAGGACCAACTTAAGACATGTCTCCATACGGCCACATAAATACGTATTGGGCTCGGAGGACCATGCATGTCCCAACACGATAATCACACACGTACCAGACTTAGAGGACCAACTTAAGGTATGTCCCGATATGCAACACACACACGTATTAGACTCAGAGGACCAACTTAAAGCATGTCCTAATACGCACCCACAACACACACGTAGTGGACTCAGAGGCAAACTTAGGGCATACTCCATCATGCAAACAAAAACATACAACAATAACTAAATCTTCCTAAGAAGCCTACGCTACAAACTCCTATGAAACTACACAGATATAAGAATCATACGGACAAATGAAATCGATAGATATTTAATTTACACAAGTCAGATGTTCGTATCTGGCTAGGCTACCGGCTGTCGGCCGACTGGCCACCGACACCAATACTTAGCCTTAAATTTCAAAAACCGAGAAGAGGACAAACATTTAATATTATATTAACCCACATCTCAAACATATTTAAATGGCGCTTATGAACTAAGTACTAAATTATATTCTAATCAGACAGTTCAATCGAGAAAACAAATAACCACGACTTAAATAAAATTCATATTATACGACATGTATTATATACGAGAATTTGTACTTATATGAATTAAATAACGAATCAAATGTTAATTATATGGTTCATTCGTAAGAGTAAAATAAGGAATAAGATAACATTTCATATCTTATAAACATAATTTTTAGATGAAACTAATATGTATGCGGATTAAATCACGAGTCATAATTTAAATATCCGGAAGTCGATTAACGAAATAAGATTTTTATAACATACTACATAATATATAACAGTAGCACGTATGTAATTGTAATATTAGCATGTTATGAAATTAGTGTAATTGATTGAATGACGTGGGGTTTGTATACACTCTATGTCGCTTATTTTTCATAGATTCAGTTAGGAAACACTAGAAGGACGTGGTACAAACAGTAGTACACGATAACAAGAGCAGGGGCGAACAACAACGCAGGGGAGCAATGCAATTCAGCGTGTAAAACAGTAGCGATAACAACAACAATTACAGCCGATACAACAACGTATAACAACAGAACGACGCCAAACACTCACGTCTCAACAACAGAACATTTGCGTAGCAGCAATATGTAGAGTACAGCGGTATCAATAATAGTGAAGAAGAATATCACATAATAGCAGGGGTAGCACGGTATGATAACAGCAAGTATAATGCAACAACATAGATCAAAAACAAAGCAAAACCGACAGAAAATGCAGAAAAACAACAGCCATAACGTAGCAATATACAGCGTAACCAGCAGTATTTATTTTAGCAGACCATTAGCAGCGGAACAACCATCAAAACCATAAAAACGGGCAGCAATAGTAGCGATGGTAGTGTAACACCTCCATTTATTTAAGGGCCTGTTCTAGGACTCCCCAGATGTAACACCCCCATTTATTTAAGAGCCTTTAGCAAGACATTCTCAAATAAATGGAGCTGTTACCATCTCGGAATGTCCGAGGTAGTAAATAACAAAGTAAAACAATACAAAGTACTTTATATAAAACAGATAAAATTTAAACTTTGGTTATTACAGTTACTACACACCGGAAAAGAAAATATAAATGATGACTTCTCTAGATGTGATATAATTCTAAGTCGGTCCAAAGTCTGCATCTCACATTCCTGCCCCAGTTCCTAGCTCATCCGTCTCTGGCCTGTAGAATCTACTCCCCATTCCAGATCATCGTAGGTGTACACGAATACACTGTCAACCTCGCGGTTGAGTAGGATAGCACAACAATTATAATGCAACAGTTAAATGATATGCAAATGTCATGATATGCACGAGCTCAATCTCAGTCTCAATCTCATTCTCAAACTCATACCCTTGCACCAAGCCATACCGAACCTCCCGACAGACTATAATCGGTCGTCACCGAACACCAGCTCAATAGCTGATAAGACACCAGGCCTGGTCTGCAGAACCACCCTGGGCTTTATATCAGAAAAATATCTGACCATAACTTTCTCAGTAACCAATGCATATCCTATGCTCATGAATGCAACGATATAATTATTCAATTATGCTATCAGATAATGAAATGCTCATGCCATTACCAACGATCCACAATCAATCCAACCAATATTATTCTCATGTCAATCATAATCAGCATCCATAACACACAACACCACATCCATTCATACACATCATAGAGTATAAGGTCAGTGTATCCTACCTGGATAGCAATATAATCCCATCACGCAGCTAACATCCAATCAGTAGCATCACTCCATCACATACTCAACACCTAATAAAATAATATACTTAATTACTAACTAATACAATCACGCAACTAACATAATATATCAATCATTCCAATTAATTATTTCAATAATATATTACGCATAACGAGACCGTATCAGTTATTTCTTAACAACAATTCTAATTAAATAAAGAATTATATAAATTATCACCTATAAGTAAATAACGATTACTTGTTACATATATATTACAAATTATGGACATACGGATTTTATTATTAAAATCACAAAACTTCAAAATACAACAAGGTAAAATATATATGAACTAATAAATTAACTTGATTAGTCGACTTATAAAATATCCTCGCAAAACATCTTAAACAAACAAACTTAATTAATTAAATAAAATTAAACTAATTAAACTAATAATACTAATGATAATACTAATTATAATAATAATAATAATAATAATAATAGTAGTAGTATGCACACCCACGTGAACATATTAACATACCAGCCACAAAAGACCAAAACAGGCCCGACACCAAGCAACGTGAACAACAACAACATCGAAAACGCGAACAGACCCGACACCAACTTCACGACACCACCGACACTAGCTCGGTTCCTCACCACCGACACCACTGGCCCCAACCTAGAGTTCGTACTACCCACTACAACTTCCACCCTTGAGACACCATGAGAAGCCACTACAACCACAACTACAACCCTCTAAACTCGCATGACACTCTGTTCTGTGTCGAATATCACCACCCTACACACCACTATCCGCCACCTAAAGCGCCTACCCCTGACCGCACTCCCAACGACAACCCAACCTCTGAAACCATCGACCCATCTAGTGGTCCCCACCACGACAAACAACCTTAAAACTCACGTCCTCACTCCTCTATTTGTCCCTGAGTTCGCCCATGTTCAACAAAACTCCGACCACCACTGTCACCATCTAAAACCATACCCACCATCAGCAAATCATCTTGGTCGACCCATTCAGCACCACTACCCATTTCGTTTTGGTCTAGTCACATCTCTAAACGGGTTGAAATACGAGTTTAAAGACTCCTTTGCATACCCTTTGTTTTTGTGTTTCTCCGGTAACTCCATCTACCCACGGCGACCCGCGACCCGCGACCCGCGAATCCTGCACCCTATTCATCGTCCCTAACCCAGTGACCACCAGCCAACAACCCAGGTCAGTCGCATACCCACAAGGTCACATTATTTACGGTGTTTGCCGAGTCAAGTTGTAAGCGATAACGAGAATAAGCGATAAACGATAGTTAACGTACCTTATAACGACGGTTAATAATAAACGCAGGAACTTGAAGAGGCTGAGCAGAAGGCAGGAAGGAAAAGAGGAGGAAGAAGGAAAAATAAACGGCGTTGTAGAGGTGTACGAGGGATGGAGGCTGATATGTGACTTAGGAGGTCGGTGTATAGTAGTAGGGTTTAGAGAAAAGAAAATAAGAAATAGGGTTAGTTATTATGTATAAATATATTATACATATATTATTAAGTATATTAAGATATTAACAATTACTTAAATATATATATATATAAAAATAATAGGATTTAAATACAATTTGGACTTAAATAAAAATAAATAGAATTTAAGTATAGTTGGGAAATAAATGTGAAATAGGAAATATATTTAATTATATGTATATTATTAAAATTAAAGAAATACGAATGAAACGTCATTTTATGAAATAATCATCAAATATAAAAAAAAAAAAAAAAAAAAGATTATAAAAATACGAAATAATCGTAGAAATACGATTTATAAAATAATAATAGTTTTCGTAAAATACTTTATAAACATTCCATTTGAAATACTTGTATAACACGGTTTGACTGCGGTTGACCGAGGCTAAAATACGGGGTATTACAGTCTTCCCTCCTTAAAATGAACTTCGTCCCGAAGTTCGCTATAACCCATAACGATAAGGAAACACATAACAAGCATGAAACGATCACAAGTAGCACTTATACGAGTACCCAAAAAGCGAAATGTTACATTCTATCCCCCTTAAGAAACTTTGTCCCCAAAGTTTAACATTCAACAGAAGTACAAGACACTTAAAGAACCGCAACATTGATCGAAACATAACAAATTAAACAGCAGACTCCATGCATGGAAATTCTCAATCAGCCAATCACAACATATATATGTAACACCCCAAGAGTATGAGAGGAAAGTTGTCCCACATCGATAGAATGTGAGGCTTGTGATATGTTTATAACAACTTCCACCCACCACTTAGTAACAAGGCCTTGTGCTTTTGGGCTTAAGTGAGGACAAATAACGGGCCCAAAAGTGCACACCCATCTTATTGGGTTTGTGTTACGGCGGTGGTGGGTCGGGTTGTTACAAATGGTATCAGAGCGACCCTGCGACCGTGTGGTGAGCCTCTGGTCGGGAGTACCCGGGTCACACACCTAGCGGGGAGGATTCTGGCCCTGGTTGTGGTCAAGTTTGAGGCACAACGAGGACGTTGTGTTCTTTAAGTGGGGGAGTTTGTAACACCCCAAGAGTATGAGAGGAAAGTTGTCCCACATCGATAGAATGTGAGGCTTGTGATATGTTTATAACAACTTCCACCCACCACTTAGTAACAAGGCCTTGTGCTTTTGGGCTTAAGTGAGGACAAATAACGGGCCCAAAAGTGCACACCCATCTTATTGGGTTTGTGTTACGGCGGTGGTGGGTCGGGTTGTTACATATACCACTTAGCCAGGTTGTAAAACATGAAGATTTTACAATCCTATCCTCCTTAAGACATGGTTACGTCCCCGTAACCTCATTATAAAATTCCACATCCAATGCTCATGGAGATCACCGAAACAACAGTCACAAATCACCTGATACGCTAATTACTCTGTAATGGGCAACTAACATCCGGCTTTTGAAGCAACAAAACATATTTGTCCATTTCATGTTACGCAATAAAACAAGATCAAGGTAACCAACATCTATACCCTGGGAAATTTTCGACACAAAATTAACACCTTACATCGAGATAGACAATCAACTAACTCATGGTTCACACTTGCGAAATTAAAACATTTCATGCTCATACTCAAATTATGGAGGCAAAACTATTGTTTATGCTCATAGAGAAAATGGCATTAGACAAAATTTAATTAATGTAATTAAACACGGAGCAATAACATATTTTACGAGATAGACACCAAACATAGACTAGCAAGACAGTTTAGCATTTCTAGGTATAAATAAGTAAAAACCACGTAGGTACGATTCCCAAATACTCACATTACATCATTTATCACAAAACTAGTAATACTTATAACTTGCAAGATAAGAGGGTTATATCATGTGGAATAATTTGCATATTCTTGCAAAATTTCATCAACATGTAGCTATGGATTCTATCATGTTGCAAAACAATTACCATAATTATCAAACATTAGCTTTATCATGGATTATCACTTAGAAGACATTTTGAGACTTTCAAAACGATGAAGTTTTAATTAATGACAATTTACAATCACGAATCAACTGACGATTTTACAAGTTACAGATCGAAGACAAGACTAGCATCCCTACAAGTCACGTGTCAACCAATTTACTAATTCAATGTATTGTGATCAGATTCAAACATAACAATATGTAATTCACTTTGTGGCATAACCATATACATGAAGAAATTTTAAAGGTTATAATCGCAGAGAACTAGACAAGGATATACCATTAATATATGAAAGAACATCAACAAGATTCACATTGTTCAAAATACTCACACTTACTTATAACAATTAGATTGTTATATCATGCTAATGAGTTTACCAGTTAAATTCATTCTACCACGTGTCCAGACTCTTCTCTGATGAACATGATTTTAGCATTACATATGAACACCACATAATTTTTTTGCGATCATATCAATAGCAAGCAATAACGTCTGTATAACTGAAACTAACTTTATATAAAATTCACCGAAATAAACAAGGTTATATTACCATATAATAACGTTCATATTCATATCATAAGTCTATTGTACATGCTACTAATGCCAAATCAGGATATCGCAGGGTTACATCACATAATTCATATTTGATTAAACTTTTATATTTAAAACTTTAACATTTCAACAATCATACATCACGCAACAACTTCCAAAAATCATAACTAAATAACTGCTTAGCTGTTTTGTGAACTATTATCGTTTTTAGGAAATATAAGGAATTAACTAACCAGAAGAAAGAGAATCAATTGCAAAGCTTAAGTAAATTATTTATAACAAATTTTACAACTCGGTTGGTCTGAACAGAAACTTTACAGCAATTGGACAGAAAATTGGGCAACTTGTAAAACTTACAATTAAATTACGGCTCGTTAAAATTTTACGTGGCTTATCATTTTGAAAACGAGAACGAATATTCTAAACAGTGGAGTTGGAATTATGCATAAACAATAACCAGGTTTTAAACGATTTATTTTTCAAAAACATGAGTCAAAACAGAACCGCGCAGCAACAATCTGACCACTGTTGACTAAAATATTTATTTCTCACTAAATATAACTCGTATTAACAATAAATCAAAAACATTGGAAAGCTAACTCAGAAGGTTATCATACATAAAATTTTCATATTCATATATGGAACACATTTCAAATGGATGTCCGTACAAACGAGGTAACTTTCTGGAAATTTTATTACAATTTTGGTTCCAACAAAAAAAAATTGTTTCACATTATCACATTTAAACACAACCATTCCTTCTCTAAAACATGTTGACATATCATTTGAAGCATTGAAATCACATTGCACCATATTAACATGTAATTGTCGTCTAGAAAACGGAAAAATTACGAAATCGAAAATAAAATCAACTAAATAATTCAATAATCATGTATGTATAGATACTGCATTAATTGCTACCATCGTAATAATCACACAAAAAGTACGTAAATATATATCCTAGAAATCACCAAGGTGCCACTTATTAAATACTGACTCTATAACTAATCTAGTTGTGTGTAAATAGAAATTGTCAAGTAAACTTTAAGTACGACCTATGCAACACATAACTATATAACATTCATGGCTTGAGGTAACACATTCCGCATATCACTAGACATGGATTACTATAACATATAAATCTGATCATTCATATCCAAATACCAACCAATATATTACATAGTTACGATAGTCATTTAATAACCAAATATCATATGGACATTTCAAAACACCAAAATCATATGAACTTATCACCCAAATTATTGTCCAATAAATATACATCCATTCTATGAAAATTCCACATTCAATCATTCAGATCAATCGACATTTCAGTATCAATCACATTCTTCCAATACACACAATTAACCATAACTCACACTATGACTTACTTCATTCTTCTCCTGCAAAAATGTTAGTACAATATAATTAGGTCTGTTCCTTTATTTCATTACTACCCACTCTCTGCATCACTCGAGGGTTTCCAGGTTAGACTGATAGGGCCAATGGTTTGGTTTGAGGGGCCCCCTAACTCATCCCAATCCTGGGGCTCCTAACAGTTACTAACCTGGGGTTCATTTTATTAGACTCTTCCTACGTTCATTATTATTCATTTGGTTTAGGCCTGAGGATCGTTCGCTCTGATACCACTTTGTAACACCCCCATTTATTTAAGAGCCTTTAGCAAGACATTCTCAAATAAATGGAGCTGTTACCATCTCGGAATGTCCGAGGTAGTAAATAACAAAGTAAAACAATACAAAGTACTTTATATAAAACAGTTAAAATTTAAACTTTGGTTATTACAGTTACTACACACCGGAAAAGAAAATATAAATGATGACTTCTCTAGATGTGATATAATTCTAAGTCGGTCCAAAGTCTGCATCTCACATTCCTGCCCCAGTTCCTAGCTCATCCGTCTCTGGCCTGTAGAATCTACTCCCCATTCCGGATCATCGTAGGTGTACACGAATACACTGTCAACCTCGCGGTTGAGTAGGATAGCACAATAATTATAATGCAACAGTTAAATGATATGCAAATGTCATGATATGCTCGAGCTCAATCTCAGTCTCAATCTCATTCTCAAACTCATACCCTTGCACCAAGCCATACCGAACCTCCCGGCAGACTATAATCGGTCGTCACCGAACACCAGCTCAATAGCTGATAAGACACCAGGCCTGGTCTGCAGAACCAACCTGGGCTTTATATCAGAACAATATCTGACCATAACTTTCTCAGTAACCAATGCATATGCTATGCTCATGAATGCAACAATATAATTATTCAATTATGCTATCAGATAATGAAATGCTCATGCCATTACCAACGATCCACAATCAATCCAACCAATATTATTCTCATGTCAATCATAATCAGCATCCATAACACACAACACCACATCCATTCATACACATCATAGAGTATAAGGTCAGTGTATCCTACCTGGATAGCAAATATAATCCCATCACGCAGCTAACATCCAATCAGTAGCATCACTCCATCACATACTCAATACCTAATAAAATAATATACTTAATTACTAACTAATACAATCACGCAACTAACATAATATATCAATCATTCCAATTAATTATTTCAATAATATATTACGCATAACGAGACCGTATCAGTTATTTCTTAACAACAATTCTAATTAAATAAAGAATTATATAAATTATCACCTATAAGTAAATAACGATTACTTGTTACATATATATTACAAATTATGTACATACGGATTTTATTATTAAAATCACAAAACTTCAAAATACAACAAGGTAAAATATATATGAACTAATAAATTAACTTGATTAGTCGACTTATAAAATATCCTCGCAAAACATCTTAAACAAACAAACTTAATTAATTAAATAAAATTAAACTAATTAAACTAATAATACTAATGATAATACTAATTATAATAATAATAATAATAATAATAATAATAATAATAATAATAATAATAATAATAATAATAATAATAATAATAATAGTAGTATGCACACCCACGTGAACATATTAACATACTAGCCACAAAAGACTAAAACAGGCCCGACACCAAGCAACGTGAACAACAACAACAACATCGAAAACGCGAACAGACCCGACACCAACTTCACGACACCACCGACACTAGCTCGGTTCCTCACCACCGACACCACTGGCCCCAACCTAGAGTTCGTACTACCCACTACAACTTCCACCCTTGAGACACCATGAGAAGCCACTACAGCCACCACTACAACCCTCTAAACTCGCATGACACTCTGTTCTGTGTCGAATATCACCACCCTACACACCACTATCCGCCACCTAAAGCGCCTACCCCTGACCGCACTCCCAACGACAACCCAACCTCTGAAACCATCGACCCATCTAGTGGTCCCCACCACGACAAACAACCTTAAAACTCACGTCCTCACTCCTCTATTTGTCCCTGATTTCGCCCCTGTTCAAAAAAACTCCGACCACCACTGTCACCATCTAAAACCATACCCACCATCAGCAAATCATCTTGGTCGACCCATTCAGCACCACTACCCATTTCGTTTTGGTCTAGTCACATCTCTAAACGGGTTGAAATACGAGTTTAAAGACTCCTTTGCATACCCTTTGTTTTTGTGTTTCTCCGGTCACTCCATCTACCCACGGCGACCTGCGACCCGCGAGTCCTGCACCCTATTCATCGTCCCTAACCCAGTGACCACCAGCCAACAACCCAGGTCAGTCGCATACCCACAAGGTCACATTATTTACGGTGTTTGCCGAGTCAAGTTGTAAGCGATAACGAGAATAAGCGATAAACGATAGTTAACGTACCTTATAACGACGGTTAATAATAAACGCAGGAACTTGAAGAGGCCGAGCAGAAGGCAGGAAGGAAAAGAGGAGGAAGAAGGAAAAATAAACGGCGTTGTAGAGGTGTACGAGGGATGGAGGCTG
The DNA here is from genome assembly GCA_029255685.2 of Silene conica. NCBI lineage: Eukaryota > Viridiplantae > Streptophyta > Magnoliopsida > Caryophyllales > Caryophyllaceae > Silene > Silene conica. The sequence continues at coordinate 65,239,266 of CM055312.2, forward strand.
ATATGTGACTTAGGAGGTCGGTGTATAGTAGTAGGGTTTAGAGAAAAGAAAATAAGAAATAGGGTTAGTTATTATGTATAAATATATTATTAAGTATATTATTAAGTATATTAAGATATTAACAATTACTTAAATATATATATATATATATATAAATAATAGGATTTAAATACAATTTGGACTTAAATAAAAATAAATAGAATTTAAGTATAGTTGGGAAATAAATGTGAAATAGGAAATATATTTAATTATATGTATATTATTAAAATTAAAGAAATACGAATGAAACGTCATTTTATGAAATAATCATCAAATATAAAAAAAAAAAAGATTATAAAAATACGAAATAATCGTAGAAATACGATTTATAAAATAATAATAGTTTTCGTAAAATACTTTATAAACATTCCATTTGAAATACTTGTGTAACACGGTTTGACTGCGGTTGACCGAGGCTAAAATACGGGGTATTACACCAGATAAATAAGGATGTCACCATCTCGGTTTCCCGAGGCAGTAGATACAAAGGAAAGAACACAATAATTTATTATTAAATGTTAAACTCAAAAGCAAGTTCTTAAAAACTGTCTTATAAAATAAAGTACAACTCATGACAAAACGACTATCGTGATCTAGACTCTAGTCTAGTCCGGATCCAAGCTCTCCCTTCCCATAGCTCCCATAGTCTCAAGCACCTGTCAATCTGCTCCCCAATAAATTGGTTCATCACAGGTGATCACAAATACACAGGGTCAACCACGAGGTTGAGTAGAGGAAAATAAACAGTCAAGCATTACTATAAATAGAAAGTCAATCATCTCCACTCCGAATCACAAGACCCAATATTCTGATAGGTTTAACTAGTTGCTCATAAACTAATATAGTCATACTAACAAAAACCTTTTAATTAACTTTTAATTAACATATTTATAAACTCGTTTATAAGATCTTATGCATGCTACTATATGCGGAAAGAGGAGAAAATGAACCCTTACACACGGTCCAAGAATGTGCTAGGATGATCCTCCGAGTACCCAAATTAGAATACCTCCTCCGGATGCACCAAGACAACCCCTTAAAACCGAATCTTTGTTGTGCTAGACTAAGAATCGATTCTTCCTTAAACTTATTCTAATCTCACTTATTAGAATAATATTTGAATACTACTCTTAGTATAATTTTTATTATCTTATAATAAGTATTTTAGAGGACATAAAATTAAATGGCACATTGCCCCATAGCCGAAAATTTAAAGCATGCCTCTTTTTATTTAATTTTAAATGCTACTTTTAACAAAACAAAATTAAATCAAATCAAATCAAATCTGAAACTTTTGGCACCCAAGAATATTTTAATTATGAACATATCACATATGACTAACATGGGTTACATTTTCGGCCATTTTTAACAACATTTGCAAATTTTAACGATTTACGTCATATATCGTACGATTTTAACCTTTAAAATTATTTCTCAAGCATAAAATAAGATAAAATTCTCGAAAATTTTATACATGCTGGAAATAATATATATGACATCGTGTTAAATTTTTATGGCCAAATTCCAACTTAAACTATTAAAGTCGAAATTATGTCACTAATTACCCGATTTTTACATTAAAAATCTATAATATTGCAATATTTGAGATAAATTTCTGGAAAATTCAACATAAATTTTAAATATTGCATGTGACATCCTCATAAATTTTTATAGTCAAATTCATAATATAACTATTTTAACCCATTTTTATTCATCTTATTGCATTTTAACCATTAAAATTCATATCACACGATTTAAAGGTCCATAATTTACGAAAATTCATATTCATATTATAGAAAATACATGTGATATCATACTGAAAAATCTCGGCCAGAAGCTTATTTTAACTATTTTTCCCAAAATAAACATTTTTAACCATTAAAAACATATTAAAACCAAGATATTACATACCAATAATCAATATTCATGCAAAAATTATTCCAAATATTCTAAATCATATTAGAAAATAGTAGGTATCATGCTAAATTAATTTCTTGCATATCATATATCAAAACGAAAATTATCAAGTTTTATTTTGTTATCCTAATAACTCCGTAAAAACGAAAACGGAAAGCATGCAAACAACCTATTGCTCTGATACCAATTGATAGGTTTAACTAGTTGCTCATAAACTAATATAGTCATACTAATAAAAACCTTTTAATTAACTTTTAATTAACATATTTATAAACTCGTTTATAAGATCTTATGCATGCTACTATATGCGGAAAGAGGAGAAAATGAACCCTTACACACGGTCCAAGAATGTGCTAGGATGATCCTCCGAGTACCCAAATTAGAATACCTCCTCCGGATGCACCAAGACAACCCCTTAAAACCGAATCTTTGTTGTGCTAGACTAAGAATCGATTCTTCCTTAAACTTATTCTAATCTCACTTATTAGAATAATATTTGAATACTACTCTTAGTATAATTTTTATTATCTTATAATAAGTATTTTAGAGGTAGGAAATTTCTCTTCTTACTTGGTGAATTTTCGGCTAGGTTAAGAAGAGAATAGAATGAATATGATGTATTATATTTATACATCTACCCTAAGCATGCTCATATGAATTAAGACCATTTAATTAGCTTAAGCATGCAACATGGGGTGAAGGGGAGCCGGCCATAGGGAGTGTCAAAGAGGGAACAAGTTGCATTCTCAAGACACTGGGGTGGTTACTAGGTTAGTGTTCTCAAGGCATATGTCTAACATATGATTAAGAGTAATTAACACACCAATTAACCACACCACCATCACTACTTAGCCGTGCCATATAGTCCATAATATGGACTTCATTTTACAATTTGTCAAATGTACAATTGTATAAAGTGTGACATCTTATATGTCATTAAGATATAAAATACTTTAGTACATTTGAAGCATATAAATATTTATCCCATAAATATTATTCATAATTAAATAAATCATATTTATTCAATTAATAAGTAATTCGAAATTACTAATGTAAAATGATCATTTATCGTCAATACGATTTACAACCTTTGTATTAATTTCAACCCAATTCATTCTAATTACGATATCTTAAAATATCGTTTAATGTTTAACAATTGACACGTTTCAATTTTAAACATAAATCTTACATTAAGATTTAACCTCTAATTTCTCGATATACGAGTTTAAGGAATATGATCAAATCGTATCATCATACATTTGATCACTTTATCAATTAAGGGAATTGCCCTAAAGGTGTGACCTAAAGGGATCAACTGACCACCACCGTCATACGACAGTAATGTCAAACTCTAGCTAGCCAATCATTACCGATTAATGTTGGTCAGTTGACTAATAATTCGTATCATCCCTTGCGTATTCTCGTTATGAGATTTAATTACGTGATCGCACTTATTGTTGAGGACACATTTCCCAACAATCTCCCACTTGTCCTCGACAAGTGTGCGTCACCAATTCTCTTGTCCTATTACAATCTCCCACTCAATGCAAGATGTCTCTCTAAGGTCGTACCTTGCATTTGATCATATCATGAGTGGTTTCCTCGATCTGGAGAATAACTGTCTGACCGGAATTATCTACCATAGATACCTTCCGAGCGTGGCCACGCATTTCCAGTTAACTTCTCCTCGAGTGGCCCTGAGATTTGAACAACCCTGACAAGGGGTGGACAATTTCTATCGCACTACTTCCTTCAACTAGTCACAGTTAGTCACAACCCAAAACAATCCCATTTGACTCCAGTTACGAAAAGTCGTAGAGAATGGATCAAAGTTATGCCTAAGCTGTCCCATCTTGGGAGAGTAGTCTTTAGTCTAAGAATTGACTCACAAGAATACTATAGCAGCTCTCGCCACGACCCGGCTATAAAATTTCCAGAACTCTATAAGCGGTCACATTTGCCCGACAGAGTGTCTCTTACAGTCTGCCTATGTGATCGACTAGTCATCACATATGACTCTATGGCACTTGAACTTGCCATCAATCGCCTCACACTCTAGTCGCTTTGAGACGTCACCTCATATAAGCAGCTAGGGGCCATACTAAGTCAATCCAGTTCACTTATGGGGTTCAATATTGTCTTATACAACCCATTTCGATTCTGACAAAGTATCTTTCACTTTGAGTTAATCATAACTCAAATGATGTTGTCATGCAACAATAGTCAACACTATTACATTGCATTTTGATGCACAATCATCTGTTTGTATTAGTGTTTTGCGAATAACCTTTATTCATGCGAATAACGTTTATTCATAATAGCAAAACTTACAACTTTTGGTCTCCTTTATTCTCATATTATCCCGTATAATATGATTCTATTTGAGTACATATCTAGAACTCTTTCTAGATTTTGAGTTTCCTTTCCGGAGGAAAGCTCCCACTGTTATCTTATAACTTGTGACGTATTAATATACTGGAGGGATTAAAATCACTCTCTACAGTCACTTATGTACTGAAATCTATATTGTAGTTTATTTATGATTTCATCATTCTTTATAATTTTCACTCATCTTGGCTATTTGATAATGGTTTTATTCATCATTATGAACAATGTATCCAACCATTCTAATTTCTAGTGGGCGACCTTTTATTATCCATATAATAAACCTTCCCGTAAGCTCCATCATCTTATGATATAAATTATTTGATCATCTAGAATTTCAAACCTCTTATTCTTTACACCTTAAAGAATCACCCATCCTCTCTTAATGGTAGGCTTAATTCTTTTAATGAAAATCGCTCCCACTAAAATCAATATCTCTCGATATCTTAAATGAACGAAAACATTTCTCGCATGTTAAACTATTACTTGAATCATTATCACTATCACTATCCCTATAGTGATCTGTTCCTATTCAATCAATCATTACCTTCTTATCATGTCTTCGTTTCCTCGAGACGAAAATGACATGATTTTCCTACCGATGATTTCATACGGGGTTTCAAGTTTCCTCTCTATGAAAAAATGAACACAAAGAACCTTTCTTCGAGTGTCCTCCCGTAGTTTCTTCAAATCACTTAGGGCTCTTCTTAAGACTCCCAAGTAAGAATCTTCTCTAAGATCCTTCCTTTATTTACATCATTGGTTTGCGAGCGAAATATTTTCCTTCAAATCACTTAGGGCTCTTCTTAAGACTCCCAAGTAAGAATCTTCTCTAAGATCCTTCCTTTATTTACATCATTGGTTTGCGAGCGAAATATTTTCTCCCACTCTATCCTTCTAACAATAACCTTTATTCGTTTAAGGATAGCTATTTCGATTAACCAATGTATCTGAATGTTTGAAGTTTGATAGGTGTGATGAATATATTCTCATTTTCACTTAAAATGAAAATCTTATAATGAACTGATATAGTCTCATTTTGATTGAATCTATCTCATGGGGTGTAGTTCTCCATTTTAATCAACTCTTTGATTATATTATATTGATCGTATCAATAGTTTGTTGCGTGATAAAATCACTATTATTCATGTTTAAACAAGGTATGCAATTTATTTGAGAAATCAAAACATTGATTAAGAACAAAAGTAGTGACTCGGGTTGAAAACCAAGTCACCAATATCCAAAACTACAACCATTGTTTTAGGATTTTAATCCTTGTCTTACAAGAAAATAAATTGTTCCATAAATAAATGCAAAATATGAAAGAAGACGATATGAAAATAGAGCCTAGCTCTTCAAGTCTTCGATCAATTGGATGCTACCGGAGCCATCCAAGTAAGGAACCTCATGCTTCCTTCTCCTTGCCCTTATCATTATTAGGAGGCGCCCCTTTAAAACATTTAAAAAGGGTAAATATCAACACATTTGTATCACTATACATAAGTTGATAAATGACATGAATCATAACGAGAATTATTATTACCTACTGCGGTTGCCTTCCCATTTTTGAGATCACTTAAGTATTTGGGGATAATTTCGCTTCCAATGACCGATCCTCGTGCAATAATGGCACTTGTCTTGCTCTTTTGAAGACGAGGTGGAAGCGCCTTTCGAAAAGGTCTTTTCTTTGGTCGCCTTGGGCTTGAACGTTTTCTTGCCCTTACCTTTAGAGGCATTTCTTTTGAAGCTCGTTTTCCCTTTCTTTTCGATGTTTAAAACATCCTTGGTGGAACTTTCATGAAGTCCCATGTCCCTTTCGGCTTGGACTAGCATCTTATGCAACTCGTCTAACGAGGTCTCTTGGTTTCGCATATTGAAATTCACCCGGAATTGAGCATACGCCTTAACCTTATTGAGCGAGTGAAGAACTCGGTCAATGATAAGAGAGTCGGGAACATCAACATCTTGAGCTTTTAGAGTCTCCGCGAGCTCAACTAGTTTGAGCACATGAGGGCTTATCTTTTGCCCTTCCTTGAAGGTTATGTCAAAGAAGGCGGAAGCCGCCTCATATTGAATCACCCTTGGAGTTTGCGAAAACATGGTCGCAAGCTTGGTGTATATCTCATACGATGTGGTCAACTTAATCATACTCCTTTGGAGATCCGGCTCCATGGAGAAGATGAGCACATTTTTAAGAGCGGAGGACTCTTTCATGTAGGCTTCATAGGCCTCACGAGTTCCGACCGCGGAACGAGCGGTTGGAGCGGGAGGAGCGGCTTCGGATAGGTAACGACTCTTATCGTCACCTTGAGCGGCCAAAAGCAATTGTGCATCCCAATCCTTAAAATTGGAACCATGCTTATCGAGTTTGCAACGATCCATAAAGGATCGAAGCCATGATACGTTAGTGAGAGGTGGAGCGTTGGTTGCCATTTGATGATGTCGAAAATTAAACTACAATAATAAAAGGAAAAACAACATCATTTTTAAATTCATAATTTAAACTAAAAACTTTAAGTTTAGTTATATATATTTACTTAATGATCTCTTACCCAATTAAGTAAACAATCCCGAGACCCAAACCCATACTAATCCGGGCACGGTGTAGCCGATTCAACCCGTATCGGTATAATTTGGTGGATTAACTCTTTAATCGGTTCTACTCTTAGAACTCTCGGTCGACAATTTTCTTAAAATTATCTTTAGCCCGAACTTATTGCAACTACGGTTACGAATACTTTCGTTGAGATCAACCAAATTTCAAGGTGTAATCTTATTACCCCACTTACCCAACGTGACAATTTTAGTACCCCGGTGTAGCCGAGCCTACGTTCTTGTGAAGAAGGGATTCATGGGTCCGTACTCTTTGGTAAGGCTAAGTCTCAATATTTATATGTAAGAGATCTAGTCAAATTATTATCTATCTCCGTTTAAGTGAACTAAGTCGGTGAATTATCGATAAAATAAAAGACTAGGTCGACTAGGTCGAAATATGCATGATACGATGTATGACGATTTGGCTATGCATGCAAACATATAAAAAGCAAAAATAAAAGCATAAATAAACCCTAGTATGGCCTTTCCTAGAAAAGAAATAATAAAAGTACAAATTCGGAAACCAACTCCTTTGGTCCCTTGAACTTCACGCGGCACGCACTTCGAGGCAAACACCGTCTTGATCGGAACTCCTTTCCGAATGGCACCGTCTTCAAGGAACTCCGGATTTTACAAATATTACAAATTTTCTAGTCTACTTTATACATTATAAAATAGAAATAAATTACAATTGGGTGATACGAGATCACAAAATTACAACCGAATCGGTAACCCCTTACATTACGGGAAATACCGATTTAAAAACTAAGGCCATACTAAGTAAATTACATAATTCCCAAAATAAATCATGACATTCATAATATAAATATGAAATGCTTATATAAATATGAATTAACATGCAAATCCTAAGCCAAATCGTCCTATTTAAAACACTTATTTAAATAGTTATCGCAAACCTCGGTTTATGGAATCGCGTGTTTTAACGTTTAACAACACTATGCATTTAAATGAAACGGTTTTCATCCTTAAGTTAATCATCCCAACTCTTATAGGATTCAAAATTTAGTCTTACTCAAACTTTGAACATGACTTAACTTAATACATTTCAATATTGATCGGTATTACTCGGTTTTACGGGAAAAATAATATAAAATTCAAAAGAGTCATAAAAATTTCGAAAATTCAAAATTCAAATTTTGAAATATCCAGAATATTCTTAAAATTTTCAGAAAGTTAAAATATTAGTATTTTACACGGTTTTATTATTATTTCGAAAATAACACGTAAAACGAGCAATTTAAGTCGGAAAATTCAATAATTAACTTCATAAAAGCAAATTAAATACTAATAATATTTTTATACCTTCCAAAACATTTTAAGAACACAAGATGGACAGAAAATTAAATGGCACATTGCCCCATAGCCGAAAATTTAAAGCATGCCTCTTTTTATTTAATTTTAAATGCTACTTTTAACAAAACAAAATTAAATCAAATCAAATCAAATCTGAAACTTTTGGCACCCAAGAATATTTTAATTATGAACATATCACATATGACTAACATGGGTTACATTTTCGGCCATTTTTAACAATATTTGCAAATTTTAGCGATTTACGTCATATATCGTACGATTTTAACCTTTAAAATTATTTCTCAAGCATAAAATAAGATAAAATTCTCGAAAATTTTATACATGCTGGAAATAATATATATGACATCGTGTTAAATTTTTATGGCCAAATTCCAACTTAAACTATTAAAGTCGAAATTATGTCACTAATTACCCGATTTTTACATTAAAAATCTATAATATTGCAATATTTGAGATAAATTTCTGGAAAATTCAACATAAATTTTAAATATTGCATGTGACATCCTCATAAATTTTTATAGTCAAATTCATAATATAACTATTTTAACCCATTTTTATTCATCTTATTGCATTTTAACCATTAAAATTCATATCACACGATTTAAAGGTCCATAATTTACGAAAATTCATATTCATATTATAGAAAATACATGTGATATCATACTGAAAAATCTCGGCCAGAAGCTTATTTTAACTATTTTTCCCAAAATAAACATTTTTAACCATTAAAAACATATTAAAACCAAGATATTACATACCAATAATCAATATTCATGCAAAAATTATTCCATATATTCTAAATCATATTAGAAAACAGTAGGTATCATGCTAAATTAATTTCGTGCATATCATATATCAAAACGAAAATTATCAAGTTTTATTTTGTTATCCTAATAACTCCGTAAAAACGAAAACGGAAAGCATGCAAACAACCTATTGCTCTGATACCAATTGATAGGTTTAACTAGTTGCTCATAAACTAATATAGTCATACTAACAAAAACCTTTTAATTAACTTTTAATTAACATATTTATAAACTCGTTTATAAGATCTTATGCATGCTACTATATGCGGAAAGAGGAGAAAATGAACCCTTACACACGGTCCAAGAATGTGCTAGGATGATCCTCCGAGTACCCAAATTAGAATACCTCCTCCGGATGCACCAAGACAACCCCTTAAAACCGAATCTTTGTTGTGCTAGACTAAGAATCGATTCTTCCTTAAACTTATTCTAATCTCACTTATTAGAATAATATTTGAATACTACTCTTAGTATAATTTTTATTATCTTATAATAAGTATTTTAGAGGTAGGAAATTTCTCTTCTTACTTGGTGAATTTTCGGCTAGGTTAAGAAGAGAATAGAATGAATATGATGTATTATATTTATACATCTACCCTAAGCATGCTCATATGAATTAAGACCATTTAATTAGCTTAAGCATGCAACATGGGGTGAAGGGGAGCCGGCCATAGGGAGTGTCAAAGAGGGAACAAGTTGCATTCTCAAGACACTAGGGTGGTTACTAGGTTAGTGTTCTCAAGGCATATGTCTAACATATGATTAAGAGTAATTAACACACCAATTAACCACACCACCATCACTACTTAGCCGTGCCATATAGTCCATAATATGGACTTCATTTTACAATTTGTCAAATGTACAATTGTATAAAGTGTGACATCTTATATGTCATTAAGATATAAAATACTTTAGTACATTTGAAGCATATAAATATTTATCCCATAAATATTATTCATAATTAAATAAATCATATTTATTCAATTAATAAGTAATTCGAAATTACTAATGTAAAATGATCATTTATCGTCAATACGATTTACAACCTTTGTATTAATTTCAACCCAATTCATTCTAATTACGATATCTTAAAATATCGTTTAATGTTTAACAATTGACACGTTTCAATTTTAAACATAAATCTTACATTAAGATTTAACCTCTAATTTCTCGATATACGAGTTTAAGGAATATGATCAAATCGTATCATCATACATTTGATCACTTTATCAATTAAGGGAATTGCCCTAAAGGTGTGACCTAAAGGGATCAACTGACCACCACCGTCATACGACAGTAATGTCAAACTCTAGCTAGCCAATCATTACCGATTAATGTTGGTCAGTTGACTAATAATTCGTATCATCCCTTGCGTATTCTCGTTATGAGATTTAATTACGTGATCGCACTTATTGTTGAGGACACATTTCCCAACATATTCTCCACACCGTATCACAAGACCCATTATCTCCACACCAAACACAAGACCCATTAACTCCACACCAATCACAAGAACCATTAACTCCACACCAATCACAAGACCCATTATCTCCGCACCAATCACAAGACCCATTATTCATCACCTCGAATCGTATCACAGAAATATGAAATCAAATAAAGCAATATACCATTCATACGATAATAAGATGAACATTGTTAACAACAATTAATAATCAAATTACTCATCATCAGGCATACAGTATTCCACTACCTTGAATGTGTAGAAAGACAGCGGCAACAAACAAAGGCTACTAGAAGTGTTCCACACGGAAATTTCCACCTAAACATATATTATATAACGAATTAAAATCCTTCCCGGACCCCTTCTATATTACTTATACTTACCATAAATGGTAACTTTCTAAAAGCAGAAAGTTTCCCAAAGTGGAAACTTCCCAAGAAGGAAATTTCTTAAAAAGGAAACCCAATTAAATTCCCGACTCAACATTGTACTAGCACAAAACATAAAACCATCCATAACAACAAAAAGCATTAACAATAATAGTAATAATACCATCAATAATAACAATAATAATAATGATAATAATAATAGTAATAATAATAATAATAATAATAATAATAATAATAATAATAATAATAATAATAATAATAATAATAATAATAATAAAACAGCCCTCCTAAACCACGACACAACCCGCGACACAAAGCACCTCTTATCACCTCACGACCACGCTGCCCCTTGCCGACAACCACCACGCGCAACCCCCACACGACACATTCCACCACCGACACCTACCAGCACCGTCGAACCCCTCCGGCGAGACGAACTAGAGTCTCAAAAATCCCTGGTTCCTCACGCAACCCCTGCTTACACGACTGAAACCACCCTTACAGCCACCAACAGCGGTAGTGATACCACCCGCGACCACCACCACCAACACCCCCCGACATCAGACTCATAAGCCACGGTGGTACCACTGTGTCGACCTCCCCCTAGTCAACAGTGGTACCACCCCCAAAACACCCACGACAAAAAGACCGGCAACAGACCCTCTGCCAGCCTTTTCGAAACCTCATATTCCGCCATTGCTAACCACCTCTAACCACCGTGATTACCACCTCCTGCACTACCCATCCACCACCTAACTCCCTAACCCAAGACCCATAATAAATAGACACAAAACCCAACTCAAACGTATAAAAGATATGCAACTGAACTCGTGTAATAAAAATAAAACAGTAACAACGATCCCCTGACACCGCTTTAACCACCCTCCACGACGGCCTTTAACAGTTGACGACACCGAACTAATGATTTACATATGTTCATTGCGTGTCTTAGTACGAAATTATGCAAAAACAACCAAAGATTAGCCGTGTATACTCAGTTACTTATGCGATGAAAACTATAAACACAGGAAGGAATTAACAACGTTGTGGTGAACATACCAGATCTCCGGCCAATTCGAACCACCCTAGGCTAGACAACAACCACCGTGCAAGGCTCATCTCCCTTCTCTGATGTGGCGGCTAGGGTTTGATGTGAAAAGATTAGGGTTAGGGTAGGGTTTATTGTCAGGAAAAGTTGTCTATATAAGGCGGCAAGAACTCAATTGCAGCGTGAGGTCTTATTTCGTGTATGGGCTCCTTTGTTTCTCACGTAAAACGAGGCCCACACTAGCATCCCCAGTGGTCACAAGCTCGAACCCCACTAGGAACATAATTCTATTTATCATACTCGAGGCCCATGCCAACGTGCTAGAGGTCTCGAGATCAAAACCCCATAACGACATAAACTACACTACTTGCTTAATTACCTAAAACATAATAAAACCGTAAAGAAAGCTATCGACATGAAAATAAACTTAATTATCGAGGCCATATTTTCGAGGCATTACAGTCTTCCCCCCTTAAAATGAACTTCGTCCCGAAGTTCAACCACACTCAGGTGACAACCAAACCCGCACAAGCGAACTTGGAACACAAAACATTAATCAAAACAGAAATGTTACATTCCACCCCTCTTAAAGAAGAGTTACGTCCCCGTAACTTACCTCAATCAAACAGATGCGGGTAACGCTCTCTCATGGATGCCTCGGCCTCCCATGCAGCTTCCTCTAGGTTATGATTGGTCCACAGAACTTTCATCAACGACGTCTCCCCATTCCGAGTCTTCTGCACCTTCCTATCTAGGATCTCTTTTGGAGTCTCAGCGTAGCACAACTGCTCATCTACCTCAATCACCTCGTGGCGTAAGACATGAGATGGATCACTCACATAATTCCTTAACTGAGACACATGGAACACATTATGGACCTTGGATAGGGCTGGAGGTAAAGCTAGTCGGTATGCCACCTCTCCAACTCTGTCCAAAATCTCGAATGGTCCAATAAACTTCTGGCTCAGCTTGCCACGCTTCCCAAACCTCATCACACCCTTCATTGGAGATACCTTCAGTAACACCTTCTCTCCCACATCGAATGAATTGTCGCTCCTCTTTAGGTCTGCATAGCTCTTCTGTCTATCCTGGGCGGCCCGCATTTTCTGTCGGATAATCTGTACCTGTTCCACTATCTCCTGAATCATATCTGGCCCTAAAGCCACAACATCGACTCGATCATCCCAACACACTGGACTCCGACACCTCCTCCCATACAAAGCCTCAAAAGGGGCCATCCCTATACTGGCATGATAGCTGTTGTTATAGGAGAACTCTATCAATCCCAGTCGATCCTCCCAAGATCCGCCGAACTCGAGTACGCATGCCCTCAACATATCCTCAAGGGTCTGAATCGTCCTCTCAGTCTGGCCATCGGTAGCTGGATGGAAAGCCATACTCATCTTCAACTGGGTACCCAAAGCGGTCTGCAACTCCTGCCAAAATCGAGATATGAACCTCGAGTCTCGATCCGAAACAATGTCCTTGGGCACACCATGCAACTTGACCACATTCTGAACATATGACTTAGCCAACTCGGCTTTACTCCAGGTATCTTTCATGGGAATAAACTGAGCAGACTTAGTCAACCTATCCACAATCACCCAAATCATGTTGTTGCCCCTCTGAGTCCGAGGCAACCCCACAATAAAGTCCATAGAGATATTCTCCCACTTCCATTCTGGCACATCTAGTGGCTGAATTTTTCCTTGAGGTCTCTTATGCTCCCCTTTCACTCTTTGACATGTCAAACACCTCGACACAAACTCTGCAACTTCCTTCTTCATGTTCGGCCACCAGAACGTCTTCTTAAGGTCCTTGTACAACTTATCACCCCTTGGGTGAACGGAATATGGCGTAGCGTGAGCTTCAGTCAGGATCTTCTTCTTTAATTCTCCAGTATCCGGAACACACCAACGCCCACTGAACCTCAAACTACCATCGGCATGGATATGAAATTTTGTTGTAGCCTCTCCACTCCCACTCTCGATCATCTCGCGCCACTTCTGGATCTTTGTATCATTATTTAGCAGTTCTCGAATCTCCCTATACAACTCAGGCTCCACGGTCAAATCACTAAGAGCATCCCCTTTCCGGATCATGAAAATTCCCATCTCCCTTAGTTCATCATGCAACCGTACCCTCAACCTGGCACAACTCAAAGTATGAACAGACTTCCTACTTAAGGCATCTGCTATCACATTTGCCTTGCCTTCGTGGTAGACAATCTGCATATCGTAGTCGCCAATCAACTCTATCCACCTTCTCTGCCTCATGTTCAACTCTCGCTGGGTGTAGATATACTTAAAACTCTTGTGATCAGAAAACACCTTAAAAGTGGCTCCATAAAGGTAATGGCGCCACAATTTAAGTGCAAAGACCACAGCTCCCAATTCCAAATCATGAGTCGGATAATTTTCTTCATAGGTCTTCAATTGGCGAGAAGCATACGCAATTACTCTCCCATTCTGCATCAGCACACAACCCAGTCCATGCTTCGAAGCGTCAGTATAAACTTCAAAATTATCACTCCCAACAGGCAAAGCGAGGATAGGAGCTGTTGTCAGGCGTTCCTTAAGGGTCAGGAATGCCTTCTCACAACTCTCATTCCAGATGAAACGGTTCTCCTTCCTCATTAACGACGTCAAGGGCTTTGCTATCTTCGAAAAGTCCTTGACAAACCTCCGATAATAACCAGCCAATCCTAGGAAGCTTCGAATCTCACTCACATTCTTCGGACTTTGCCACTTGGTCACAGCCTCGATCTTACTAGGGTCGACAAACACCCCTTCCTTGGAAATTACATGCCCCAGAAACGCGACTTTCTCCAGCCAGAACTCACATTTGCTCAGCTTAGCATTGAGCTTATGCTCTTCCAGGGTCTGAAGTACTCTCCTCAAATGATCCTCGTGCTCTTCCGCATTCTTGGAATACACTAGGATATCATCAATGAATACCACCACGAACTTATCCAGATACGGGCTAAAGACGCGGTTCATCAAATCCATGAACACAGTTGGAGCGTTAGTCAATCCGAATGGCATAACCACAAATTCGTAGTGGCCATACCTCGTTCTGAAAGCGGTCTTAGGTATATCCTCATCTTTGATTCTCAACTGGTGATACCCGGATCTCAAGTCAATCTTAGAGAAAACCCCAGCTCCACTTAACTGGTCAAACAGGTCGTCAATTCTGGGCAAAGGATATCGGTTCTTGATGGTCACATTATTCAGCTCTCGATAGTCAACACAAAGCCTCAAACTTCCATCTTTCTTTTTCACAAATAAAACGGGTGCTCCCCAGGGTGACACACTGGGTCGGATAAATCCTTTCTTAGCTAGTTCATCCAACTACTTCTTCAATTCCTCCATCTCCTTCGGTCCCATACGGTACGGTGATTTAGATATCGGTCCCGCCCCTGGCTCTAGGTCAATGGAAAATTCCACTTCCCTCCTTGGCGGTAACCCTAGAACATCATCTCGGAATACTCCCTCAAACTCCCGCACCACAGGTATCTCGCTAGTCTTAGGAGTCTCAGCCTCACAATTCCACATCTGGCATAAGATCAGGCTATCTCCTTTCCTCAAGCTAGACTTAAGGGTATTGACGGAAATGAATTTGGCTTTAGGTTTGACTTGATATCCCTTGTAAGACACCCTCACTCCCTTAGGTCCCCTCAAAGAAATCTTCTTTTGATGACAGTCAATAAAAGCTCGATACTTCCCCAGCCAGTCCATCCCCAGAATCACCTCAAAACCTCCCAGTGGAAATTCTATGAGGTCACAATAGAAAATTGCTTTCCCGATTTTGATGGGTACACTTCTATAAACTCTATTACAAGCTATCGACTCTCCTGAAGGTATGGTCACTGTATCTGCGACCAAATCAAACCTCTCAAGTTCCAAGGCCCTAACATGCTCTCTAGACACAAAAAAAATGGGTAGCCCCGGAATCGAAAAGTACAAAAGTAGGGTTAGAGTTCACGAGAAAAGTACCGGTCACAACATGGGCATCATCTTTAGCCGCATGTTTTCCCATGGCAAAAAGTTTGCCACTGGATTTAGCTCCACTTTGACTGGCAGTTGATGTCCTAGCCTGCTGATTTCCTTCCGTTCCTGTCTTCTGGCCGCTTCCACCTCCATTGTACTGATTCTGATACGAACGGTTTTGGTAGTTGTTGTAGTTCTTCTGATAATTGCTATTGCCTCCAGATTTCGCACCCCCACCATAGCTTGACATGGGTGTACGATACCCACTGTTACCATAAGACTGAGTGCGTGATTCCTGATAACCTGTTGTCGGTGTACGATAACCTCCGGACTGGTTTCCCCCAGATGAGCGATACACCGCTTGCTTGTGTCTCGTATTTCCACAGCCAAAACAAACTATTCCAATCGAACCACTACCAGAACCTCCACTCCTATAGTTACCCCCACTCTGATTCCTCACACCCCCTGAGGCACTATTACTGAAGTACCCACTGTACTTATTGGTGCTTTGCTTCTTCGACCCTGAACTTTCATTCACCCCTTCAGCTTTTCTCTTCTCAGACTTAGTCTTCTTGTCCTCCTTAATCATATCCGAAAGCCTCTCCGCCGCCCCAGCCCTTAAGTAGATGTCTCGGACTGTGGTGGACGGAGCCGCAATAAGCCTCTTCTTGATATTTATCGCCAACCCCCTCTCAAACTTCATTGCCAGCATTGCATCATCAAAACCCATTTCTCCCACATAACTCAGCAACTGGATGAACTTCCGATAATAGGCCTCCACCGTCATATCCTCAGTCATTCGGAAGGTATCGAACTCCTCTCTCATCTTACTTTTATGGAATTCTGGTAGGAACACTTCATATAGGATCCTCTTGAACGCGATCCAGGCGACAAACTCGGTCCCATCCTCTCTAGCTGCTTCACGAATTTCTCCTTTGTTTCCGGTCCACCAGTCGTCGGCCATACCCCTAAGATAGTGGGCTGCTTGGTCAACCCTCAGTTCTTCGGGGCAATCCACCAGTTCGAATAAGTTATTGAATTCCCGGCACCATGCTCCCAGCAAATGAGGTTCCCCCTCCCTAGTGAATTGGGTAGGGTTATGCCTCGCAATGATCGTGCTCATCTTCGTGGAGTCCATGCGTTTGGCCTTTAGAGCCTCATTCTCAGCTATCAAACGATCTTACTCCTCTTGAGTGATGTTAGCGACATTATTTCTTCTCGGAGGCATCACTATAATACAAAGAAAAGAAATGAGTCCCGGCTCAAGTGCGCACTCACTTAGATTAGGGCTATATTACCTAAGCATCAGAGTTCATTAACATCTACATACTGAGTAATACTATCTATAACATGGTTAGGGATCACATAGCCGCATATCGCTAGACATGATAAAATTACTGATATGATTCAATCACCTCATGCATCCATAAAATCATACATCCTTTGTATTCATACAAACGAAATTCCTTCATACTCATACCCTTACTGGCTTATCTAGGTTATTCACATATAGGAAGAGTCCTTATAACCTTCTTTATCACATATCACCATTACTTCCATCTCTTCCTATTCTACCATTTTCTCTCATATGCACTCTGGGTTCCCGGGTAAAACTGAGAGGGCCAATGGTTCAGTGTGAGGGGCCCAGACTCATACTTTTCCTTTAGTGTGCTCCTAACAGTCCTATCCCGGGGTTCATTTCATTTAGACTCATCCTACATTCATTGGATTCATTTGGTTAGGCCTGAGGATCGTTCTCTCTGATACCACTTTGTAACACACCCATTTATTTAAGGGCCTGTTCTAGGACTCCACAGATAAATAAGGGTGTTACCATCTCGGTTTCCCGAGACAGTAGATACAAAGGAAAGAACACAGTACTTTATTATTAAATGTTAAACTCAAAAGCAAGTTCTTCAAAACTATCTTATAAAATAAAGTACAACTCATGACAAAACGACTATCGTGATCTAGACTCTAGTCTGGTCCGGATCCAAGCTCTCCCTTCCCATAGCTCCCATAGTCTCAAGCACCTGTCAATCTGCTCCCCAATAAATTGGTTCATCACAGCTGATCACGAATACACAGGGTCAACCACGAGGTTGAGTAGAGGAAAATAAACAGTCAAGCATTATTATAAATAGAAAGTCAATCATCTCCACTCCGAATCACAAGACCCAATATTCTCCACACCGTATCACAAGACCCATTATCTCCACACCAAACACAAGACCCATTAACTCCACACCAATCACAAGACCCATTAATTCCACGCCAATCACAAGACCCATTATCTCCGCACCAATCACAAGACCCATTATTCATCACCTCGAATCGTATCACATAAATATGAAATCAAATAAAGCAATATACCATTCATACGATAATAAGATGAACATTGTTAACAACAATTAATAATCACATTACTCATCATCAGGCATACGGTATTCCCCTACCTTGAATGTGTAGAAAGCCAGCGGCAACGAACAACGGCTACTAGAAGTGTTCCACGCGGAAATTTCCACCTAAACATATATTATATAACGAATTAAAATCCTTCCCGGACCCCTTCTATATTACTTATACTTACCATAAATGGTAACTTTCTAAAAGCAGAAAGTTTCCCAAAGTGGAAACTTCCCAAGAAGGAAATTTCTTAAAAAGGAAACCCAATTAAATTCCCGACTCAACATTGTACTAGCACAAAACATAAAACCATCCATAACAATAAAAGCATTAACAATAATAGTAATAATACCATCAATAATAACAAAAAAAATAATGATAATAATAATAGTAATAATAATAATAATAATAATAATAATAATAATAATAATAATAATAATAATAATAAAACAGCCCTCCTAAACCACGACACAACCCGCGACACTAAGCACCTCTTATCACCTTACGACCACCCTGCCCCTTGTCGACAACCACCACGCGCAACCCCCACACGACACACTCCACCACCGACACCTACCAGCACTGTCGAACCCCTCCGGCGAGACGAACTAGAGTCTCAAAAACCCCTGGTTCCTCACGCAACCCCTGCTTACACGACTGAAACCACCCTTACAGCCACCAACAGCGGTAGTGATACCACTAGTGACCACCACCACCAACACCCCTCGACATCAGACTCATAAGCCATGGTGGTACCATTGTGTCGACCTCCCCCTAGTCAATAGTGGTACCACCCCTAAAACACCCACGACACAAAGACCGGCAACAGACCCTCTGCCAGCCTTTTCCAATCCTCTTATTCCGCCATTGTTAACCACCTCTAACCACCGTGATTACCACCTCCTGCACTACCCATCCACCACCTAACTCCCTAACCCAAGACCCATAATAAATAGACACAAAACCCAACTCAAACGTATAAAAGATATGCAACTGAACTCGTGTAATAAAAATAAAACATTAACATCGATCCCCTGACACCGCTTTAACCACCCTCCACGACGGCCTTTAACAGTTGACGACACCCAACTAATGATTTACATATGTTCATTGCGTGTCTTAGTACGAAATTATGCAAAAACAACCAAAGATTAGCCGTGTATACTCAGTTACTTATGCGATGAAAACTATAAAAACAGGAAGGAATTAACAACGTTGTGGTGAACATACAGAATCTCCGGCCAATTCGAACCACCCTAGGCTAGACAACAACCACCGTGCAAGGCTCCTCTTCCTTCTCTGATGTGGCGGCTAGGGTTTGATGTGAAAAGATTATGGTTAGGGTAGAGTTTAGTGTCAGGAAAAGCTGTCTATATAAGGCGGCAGGAACTCAATTGCAGCGTGAGGTCTTATTTCGTGTATGGGCTCCTTTGTTTCTAACGCAAAACGAGGCCCACACTAGCATCCCCAGTGGTCACAAGCTCGAACCCCACTAGGAACATAATTCTATTTATCATACTCGAGGCCTATGCCAACGTGCTAGAGGTCTCGAGATCAAACCCCCATAACAACATAAACTACACTACTTGCTTAATTACTTAAAACATAATAAAACCATAAAGAAAGCTATCGACACGAAAATAAACTTAATTATCGAGGCCAGATTTTCGAGGTATTACAGGTAGCATGTAATAGTAACCAACAATGACAGCTACCAAGCAATAGCAATAACAGTAGTGTTAGGCGCTCTAGTAACAGCAATAACAACAATGAAGTGAGGACAACAGTAAAATCGTAGTGCAGCCCAAATTAAACACGACAGAACAGTGGCTTCCCAAAACCCATAACATCAATAATGTGGATAGCAGCAATAAAATTGTCAACGTATAATAATAGAATATCTCGTGTATGCATGTCGTAGCCCATTTTAGACTACTCTTGTATTGGGCCGTGTGCCCACTAGAAATACTATATATTGATGGTAATGAGAAATAACAAAGGAAGAGATTATTATCCTAATTGTGTTTAACATGGTATCATGATACTTAACACAATTAAAATCCTAAATTACAAAACCCTAGCCGTCGTTATGACGAACGATGAACAGTCACACACAAAAATCGATTCTTCATCCCCCTACTACCTCGATCCCCAAGATAAACTAGGGGACTCGATTATGCCAATTCGCCTTAAACCCGAAAACTACAATGAATGGTCCCATGATGTCCGTATTGCGTTGAAATCACGCCGGAAGTATGCGTTCGTAAACAACACCGTCACCGCATCACCAAAAGCCCCTTGTACGGAAGAGGATTGGGAGACAATTCACTCCATGTTAGTATCATGGTTGTCAAATACAATCGCAACTGAGGTTAATTCCCTCCTACCGAAGTTTGAGAATGCGAAACTATTGTGGGATGCGCTTCAAGAACGATGCGTCGTTGTCGACGGTTCTCGCACCCACCAGATTATTGGTAATCTCCAAAATTATCGCCAAACCGAAGGTATGTCAGTCACATTTTATTACGGTAAATTATGTCAATTATGGGATGACCTAGATAAGCACCAACCCATAATCGAGTGTAAGTGTTGTGCGACGTGTACCAGTGCGAAACAACATAGTGAACGTCGTGATTTGGAGCGATTACATGAATTTTTATTGGGCTTGCTTCTGACACCCTTCTCTTTGCTTCGTTCTGCCATTTTAGCCCAGACCCTGCCTCCGTCTGTTGCTCGTGCCTACCACATGGTCAGTCAAGAGGAGAGGGTGCGCGGGATTAGTGTCACACCCGAGCCCTCACCTGAGATTGCTAGTTTTGCCATTAACAATATTATTCGTCCCCAACATAAACGGCCCTCACAATTATCGTGTAGCGAACGTCAGAAACTCCATTGTACTCACTTTACTCGAAATGGACATGATCGTAGCATGTGCTTCGACCTTCTTGGGAATATTCCAGACTGGTATTACGAACTTAAAGGGACAAAGAGTGGGGGTGGTCGTGGTAGCGGGGGTGTGTCATCCAGCCGCGGTCGCGGGGGTGGACGTGGCAGTGGTGATTGTGCCACATATGACAGTAAAAATGGCTGAACCGAAGCATCGACAGCGGCTGCGAGTAATGTCGTACACACCCGACCAGTGGGTTCTTCTACTGATCCGTCTTTTGTGCCTTCCGCTCCTTTGGTAAATGTGTACGGTACTCCTAGCCATGATCATTCCGGTAATTGGCTTATTGATACGAGATGTTCCCATCATGTTATTGGTAATTTTTCACTTCTTACCGACGTTAAAAATATTTCGAGTCGTGTTGTGGGCTTGCCTGATGGATCGAAAATTAATGCTTCGTATGCGGGCCGTGTAGCTCTGACTTCCACCATTACATTATATTCTGTTTTATTTGTCCCACAACTGACCTGTAATTTGATCTCGGCATCTCAGTTGAGCGATACTTTAAATTGTGAATTTATAACCAATGCCTCTTCATGTCTCATTCAGGACCGGGTTACGAGGGAGGAGATTGGCAGTGGTGAGAGACTTAATGTATTATACTATCTTCAGGCTCCCGTGAAGGCCGGGCACGTTACTCATAATGTCTCTAGTTGTTTTTCTTTGTGGCAAAACAGATTAGGACATCCATCTGAGCAAATTGTTAAGCTCCTTCCTTTTATTCGTACTAAAGACTTATCTTTGTCAAAACCGTGTGAGGTTTGTCATCGAGCTAAGCACATTCGTAAAATTTTTCCTTTGAGTACCAATAAAAGAAAACATGCTTTTGAAATAATTCATTACGATTTGTGGGGACCGTATGATGTTCCGTCAACGATGGGTGCTCGTTATTTTTTGACTTTGGTTGATAATTATTCACGGGGGGTGTGGGTATATTTTCTTTCATCCAAAACGGAGGTGCCTCAAAAGTTTAAACGGCAATTCTCGACTGAGCTTAAAATTCTACGGAGTGATAACGGGATGGAGCTTCACCCTTTAAACCTTACTTTTCCGACCTCGGTATATTATTTCAATCTTCATGTGTGGGTACCCCACAACAGAACGGGCGGGTTGAGCGGAAACATCAACATATTTTGAATGTTGCTAGAGCGTTACGTTTTCAGGGTGCCTTGCCTATTAAGTTTTGGGGTGAGTGTGCTTTGGCTGCGGCTTTTGTCATTAATTTGACTCCGTCACGATTACTGAATGGGGTAACTCCCTATGAAAGACTTTATCACAAATTACCTAATTTCGAGCTACTTCGTGTACTCGGCTCCCTTTGCTTCACTTACAATCAAAAATCCAAAGGTGACAAGTTTGCAAGTAGGAGTCGGAAGTGTGTCTTTTTGTTTCTCGAGACGTTAAGTTCTATGAGGATCAATTTTCTTTCAAAAATAGTGTTGATCTTGTTGATGATTCCAATCCCATTTTACATGGCCCAGATGATGTCATTATTGATTGGGCCAATGATGGTGATGGCCCTAATGTCTATGGGTCTGATCCTATGGTAACGCCAACACCAAACCAGCCTAGCTCTCCTATTCAGCCTCCGCCCAATACCCCTGATTCGATTCCGGCACATTCCCTTGCTCCGAATCAGCCCCCTAGTCCTTCGGTACAACCTGATTTGGGAAGGGGTCAGCGTACGCGGGTCCCAAACCGTAATCTTATGATTATTATCTCGAGTTTGATAGTGAAGATAGTGGTGATGATAGTCCATCTCAAGTGTCGGGCCTACTTGCCTCTTCTCCTTCCTCAGGTACTCCTTACCCCATTGCAAATTATTTGTCTTGCACTAAATTTCTACTCCATACCGTTCCTACATTGCCGCTCTTACCACACATACGAAGCCTCAAAACTTTAACGCTGCCGTGCAACATATTGAGTGGAGGGCGGCTATGGCGGACGAAATGAGGGCCTTGATTGCTAATAAAACATGGGTACTTGAACCCTTGCCCACGAGTAAGAAGGCATTAGGAAGCAAATGGTTGTACACGATAAAGTATAAGTCTGACTCCTCCATTGAACACTTTAAAGCTTGTTTGGTTGTGTTTGGAAATCACCAAACAGAAAGGGTGGATTATGATGAGACATTTGCGCCGGTAGCAAAAATGACAATTGTCCGGACTTTTCTTGTTGTTGCGGCAGCGAAAAATTGGCACTTACACCAGATGGATGTGCATAACACTTTTCTTCTTGGCGATGTGGAAGAGGAATTTTTTATGCGGTTGCCTTCCGGGTTTGATGCTCCTAAGCCCGGTCTTGTCAATCGATTGAAAAATTCTTTGTACGGGTTAAAGCAGGAACCTCAGTGTTGGTTTGCGAAACTGGGCGCGGCACTAAAACGGTATGGTTTCACTCAAAGCTATCGTGATTATTCATTATTCACATTTGTGAAGGAGGTCGTCCGTATTAGTGTTCTAATTTATGTCGATGACTTAATTGTCTCCGACAATGAATTAAATTCCCTTATTTCCTTCAAAGCCTATTTGCATAAATGTTTTCATATGAAAGACTTGGGTGACTTGAAATACTTCCTTGGGATCGAGGTTGCGCGAAATTCGATGGTATTTTCTTGTGTCAACGGAAATACGCATTGGATATTATGAAAGAAGTTGGACTTCTTGGGTGTAAACCCGCTCCTACTCCACTCGAGCAACATCACCGTCTTGGGGAGAGTACAAGCAAGTTCTTATCTAACCCGGAGAGTTATCGCAGACTGGTCGGCCGGCTGTTGTACCTGGCCGTGACGCGACCAGAGATTTATTATGGGGTTTATATTTTGTCTCGGTACATGAGTGCCCCACGTGATGATCATTGGCATGCCGCTTTGAGAATGGTCCGTTATCTCAAAGGCATCCCGGGTCAGGGGATTTTATTGTCATCTCGTTCTACTTTGCAATTAACTGGTTGGTGTGATTCGGATCGGGCAAAGTGTTTCGAGAGTCGTCGTTCGGTGTCTGGATGGTTGGTCTACTTCGGGTCTTCTTCTGTGGCATGGAAGACAAAGAAACAACCCACCGTTTCCTTGCCTTCCGCTGAGGCCGAGTATCGTGCTCTTCGCGCCATCACTGACGAGATTAAATGGCTCAAGGGTCTTTTGAGCGACTTGGGGGTCTCTCTCTGCCCCCGTGAAAATATACAGTGATAGTAAGTCGGCGCTCCACATTGCTCAAAATCCGGTGTTCCATGAGCGTACTAAACATATCGAGATCGATTGCCACTTTGTTCGAGATGCCATTAAAGACGGTCTTATTCTTCCTTCGTATGTATCCACTACGGTCCAATTAGCTGATATCCTTACGAAAGCACTCGGTATTTCTCAGTTTCAGTCGTTAGTTGCCAAGTTGGGCATCTTTAATCCGTATGCTCCAACTTGAGAGGAGGGGGGGTAATAGATTATCTCGTGTATGTATGTCGTAGCCCATTTTAGACTACTCTTATATTGGGCCGTGTACCCACTAGAAATACTATATATTGATGGTAATGAGAAATAACAAAGCAAGAGATTATTATCCTAATTGTGTTTAACATACAACAACAACAAGGCGATAATAACAATACAACCCACAATGAGCCTAACCTCTACAATTTAACTCGAAATTTACACACAACAAACAATAAAACGATTTTTTAACATAAGTCGAGTAATCTCTAAAAGTTACCTCTTTTTCGCAAGTAAAACCTCGATAATTTGCAAAACCAAGCTCGAAATCAACCAAGGTACGACCTATACAAACAAAAACGAAACTTAAGAATGAAAACACGAAATGGATTAAAATGACAGGAATTTCGAGATGCGCAAGAGCTGGTATTTATTAACTCAAAATGACGGCGACGGAGAGACGAAGAGGACGGCGCGAAAATCGTTCGAAACTGTTGATAAACGAAGAAATGGCGGCGATTTTAGTGAATTGTTTACAAAGTTAAGAATGGAGGAAAAGATAAGATAGTGGTTGAGGTCTTGAGTATGAAAGGTTGTGAAATGCCATTTTATAGAAGAAACGGTTTCTCAATCGGAAAATTATTACAAGAAGCAGGTTTGAATCGGGTTTCATTTTTAAGTCGGAAATTGCCCAAATATCGGTAGCTCGCCATTATTACAACTCAAAATAACAATTGAATACGTAAATTGTATTTTACAAAATTACAGAATACATTTAAATTTTTTGAATGTTAAAGTTAAATCGTTACAATATAATTATGTAATTAATTGAAATATCGTTTACAAACTAAAGATGCTTTTAAAATGAAATATTCAAATTATTTAAATATAATTATGAAATTTCATGAAATATAAATTATTCTGAAATTAGAATTAAAATAAATAAAATTACGAGTCCGAAATATCGGGGTGTTACATTTTAATCGAATGCTACATCGGAAATTTCAAAACTACGCAACTTATTCCTGCAACAACTAAAAATTTGTTCAGAGCTTGAGTGTGGCTCAAACTCATCACGGTTAATGTGAAATCAAGCATCTGCATATACCAGTCATCAAAACTCTCTTACCGCAGTCGAGATAATAGCTTATCATACAACATAAATAGTAATAACATCATATCATACTACTCATTCAAGGCAATACATATACAGTATATATTTATAGCATATCATACAAAATTACAATTCATATGCACATAATCCCATCACAAATACCATTACTTTTCAGTTAAATCTGCCTAGCAACTTGCGTACTCACGTTACACCATGATAGTCTAAAATCTATACACCACATGTTACATCAATTATGCATATCAAATCATCATATATTATAAGCCATCAACTTTTACCTCCAGTTCCTGGATTATACCACCAGATGTACAATGCTATTGTACATCAGGGGTTATTTCAGTCTTTTTTTTATTTTTTTTTGAAAAAAAAGTCAATAATCCCATTCTTCTCCACTTTCTTTTTTTTATGTAACTTCTCCCCTATTTTTCTAACTCATGTTCATCCATCGTCCAGTAATTAATTTTTCTCATTAATTATTAATCTCCATCTTTCAATTTATTTAGTTATTACGTCAAGTTAATTTTTTATTTTATTATTCCATATTCTTTTTACATTAGTTTGTAATCTTATATTAATAGCTCGTATTCTTATATTAATAGCTCGTATTCGTATCTTAATAGCTCATATTTTTATATTAATATATCGTATTCTTATCTTAATAACTCGTATTTTTTTTATATTAGCTCGTATTCTTTTAATATTAGCTCTCGTATTCTTTATATATTAGCTCGTATTTTTAGGGTAATAACGTGTATTCTTTTGTGCTCGTATTTTTTAGTTTGTGATTTTCTATTGTTTTAACATTAGCTCATATTCTTATATTAATAGCTCGTATTCTTATCTTAATAGCTCGTATTCTTATATCAAATATCTCGAATTCTTATCTTAATAACTCATATTTTTTTATATTATAGCTCGTATTCTTTTAATATTAGCTCATATTCTTTTTATATTAGCTCGTATTCTTAGGTTAATAACTTGCATTCTTGTGTGCTCGTATTTTTAGTTAATATTAGCTCGTATTTTGTTTACATGTTGTTCAAAATTTGGGGAATTGTTGTGTATTACTATGTTGAATAAACTTTTTTATCCAAAATTTATACTAGCTCATATTCTTACCTTAATAACTCATATTTTTATTTTATTAGTCCATTCGTTTTACAATACATCGTATTCTTATATTAATAGCTCGTATTCTTATAATAATAACTCGTATTCTTATGTTAATAGATCGTATTCTTATGTTAATAGCTCGTATTCTTATCTTAATAACTCATATTTTTATATTAATAACTCGTATTCTTATCTTAATAACTCGTATTTTTTTTTATATTAGCTCGTATTCTTTTAATATTAGCTCGTATTTTTTTTTATAATAGCTCGTATTCTTAGGGTAATAACTTGTATTCTTTTGTGCTCGTATTTTTTTGTTCGTGATTTTCTTAAACTCGTATTTTTCTACATTAGCTCGTATTCTTATATTAATAGCTCGTATTCTTATCTTAATAGCTCGTATTTTTTTATTAATACCTCGTATTCTTATATCAATAGGTCGTATTCTTATTTTAATAACTCGTTATTTTTTATATTAGCTCGTATTCTTTTAATATTAGCTCGTATTCTTTTTATATTAGCTCGTATACTTATCGTAATAGCTCCCATTTTTATGTGTCCATATATCATCAAATTTTAATGAGTACTTAATGTGTTGTGTACCACAAATGCATGGATTGAATCTGAACAATCATAATTGATTGAACTTAAAGTTGATTCAGAGAATGATGCTTATGAAGCTTATCGTAAATATTCATTTGTTAAGTGCTTTGGTCAGAAAATTTACCCTAAATATTCATTAGGGTTATGATTGATGTAAAAGTTTACCTCAAATTAGTATTGCTTGATACGTTTTTCCTTCTTGATGTCGATGCAAATTGCTTCTCGTTTACCGAAATATTATTCGATGCATTTTTTCGCCTTGTTGAACATACCAACCGGATCAAATTTTGGTGGGAGAGAAATTTGTTGTGACTTTCGTGAAGAGAGAATTGAGAAAGTTTTTACGTTAACTGATAATTAGATAATTGTTTTGTATTGGACTCTAATAGAAAATTAGAAAATTATATATCAGGTGGGCCTGATGTACCATGCTTCTATACACCTGGGTGTAGGATCCTATTTGTGTTTTACCTCCAATCCACTTAGGGATTGATTAACTCAGTAACCAATGGCACTAAGACCGATACAAAACGCACAATCTCACCTAATTAATCTCGTTACACTTGCAACAACATTACAGTTCCATCCCACACTTAGTAATTACCTGACACCGAAATCCTCATTCAGTCCACACTACTTACTCAAACAACACATTATACAATTTTAATATACCTTCATCCACACATTAATTACACATTTTCAAGCATCACTTGTTCACAATTAATCTATATAATAACATAAAAAGCCAAACTGAGTAATATTTGACTGCCACGTGGCACCGTCTCTCGGTCTGAAAATGTCGTGTTGTTACTACCTTCATATTTCTTAGTATTCAAACCCCTATTTAATGTCATGGTGTAACTTAATTATTTTTAGTGATTAAACAAATGCGTATGAAAACAATGTGACGGTTATAGTTTCATTTTTCTCGACTCTTCATTTATCTAATTATCTAATTATGTTAGAAATGCTTTGCAACCCCCTCCTTGAATGCATTGATGACCTCTAATAAATTTTAATTAACTTACAAGAATTCTTAACATTTAAAATCTTATATATAAACTTTTTAATGTCCTATTTCTCATGACATTCCATCACAATTCTTGTAGTAGTTGTTATCTTTATCACTGTTTTTCGTTCTTATTTTCGTGTGTATTCTTAGTTTTAGGCCCTGTTTGGTAAACAACATATTGACCAATTTTTAGCATATTGAAGGGTTTTAGCATGTTTGACCGGTCAATATGCTAATTTTTGTGTTTGGTAAACGACATATTAAAACAGCATATTTGGGGTCAATATGCTATTTTACAATATGCTGCTTACCCCAGCATATTGGTTAGCATATTGTAAATTAGGAAAGTGTACTTCATTTTATAAAGAAAATTAACAATCTACTAATCATAATCTGCCAATAACCAAACACTCAAATTAATTCTGCTAATTATAATATGCTAGTCAAACCTTCTATTACAATCTGCCATTTATAATCCGCTATTGCAATCTGCTTATGCTAAAATTAATCCGCTTGTTTACCAAACAGGACCTTAATGGGTTAGCACTTGTATTAGTAGATTCGTTAATCGTTCTACACACACTACAACGATTTCTGAAACGGGCGACATCAATTGGCGACTGAAATCAGTCGCCAAATACATATTGGTGACTGAAAACAGTCGCCAAAAAGTCGTCGCAGACTTTAGTCGCCAAAAAAACTCGGGCGACTAATGTCAGTCGCCAAATTTGGCGACTGAAAGGGTAGTCGCCATAGTCACAATTTGGCGACTGAGGAGGTAGTCGCCAAATTAGCGACTGAATTGGGAGCAAGGGTTGTGTCGGTGGTGGGAAATTTGGGGGAAAAGGTCAGTCGCTAAATTGGCGACTGATTACAGTCGCCCGTGTTTTTATTCAGTCGCCAAATTGGCGACTACCCGTTGCAGTCGCCAAAAACTGTCGCCCGATTCAGTTTTTCTTGTAGTGACAATAGTTGTGTAATACGACTTTATTTTACTTGAGAATTGATGATTTATATAAGTCATTTCGCAGATGCTAATCCGATTATCACAAAGTCATTTGGACTTTTCGATGTTATGATAAGGTGTTTATAAATATAGTTTATTTAGCGGATAATGTATTGTAGAAGATTTAAACTTGGTAACATAGTGTGTTCAACATGTAATTAGACTTTCTTAGTTTTTAGTCATTCGTGTTTTGCTTAAATTATACTCCCTCCTATTCTCAATAACTGTCCCATTGTCCATTTCCGTCTATTCACCTAAATGTCCCATTGTCTATTTTTGGTAAATGTTTACACTTATTTTAATCACTTTAATTCACAACAATACCCCACCTTACCCCACAACATTACTTATTTTAATCACCTTTACTCACAATAATAATCAATAATACATTCCCTCTCTCCAATCTTCTCACCCCGCACATTACTTTATATTAAACAAATGAATTCCTTAATTCTCGTACCCAACCCGAAATGGGACAGTTATTGGGAATAAGAGGGAGTATATATTATTCTGACTAATAATTATGCGAGGTAATCTCATACTTTGACACGGTTTTATGAGGTAAAAAGTAAAGTGCATGCTTTATTGGAGAAAGTTCCACGTAATGGAGGATTTAGCTCAATGAGATATTATTTATTATTTTATTTATAGAAATTTAAACTAGAAAAATTTAATGTTACAAAGACTTACCATTTTTCCTTTGAAAAAACTTTTATTTTGCTAAACTACTCATTTGTCCTAAGCTATTTTACACGACGATTAAATGTCCAATGTTGCACCCTCTGTTCCGGTTATTTGATTACTTTTGATGTTGACACAAAGACCAAGAAAAGCGGCAGAGAGACCAGTATTAGATGATAATTGGACCCACATTGAGTATGCATGATCAAATCAAAAACATTCCTTAAATAAAATAGGTAAACAAATCGCCAAAATAAGGGGTGTATAAAATGACAATACGACTTTTGTAATACATAGTATCTAAATTAACCATAATATGAGTGCGGATCAGTGTCTTTCAAGGATCAAACGAAATCGTTTATTTCTAAATATCTGTGTTATGGATAGGTTAACTTTTTATATTGTGAAAAGGTGTTTAAGTGGTGAATCGAAAAGAACCGTACATTATTGCACGGGATACAAAACTAGTTCTATCTAATATACTCTTTATCACATTAGTTCAATTACCAACACGTGCTTAACACAACACTTCCATTCAACTCCTACACAATATAGCAACCAAACATGCACATCAATTAACACAAGCACTCTCCAAGGTTTACCCATTACGCGGTGATCAACTCATATGTGTTAGGGCCGAAATTCTGAAATGAAGGCGCCTTCTCACTTAAAACCAACCATAGGCTCCTAACACACATACACCAAGTTGTTTTTTTAGACTCTCTACGTTCATTGGATTCATTGGTTCAGATTCCAAAATCGTCACTCTGATACCACTTTGTAACACCCTCACTTACCAAGGGTTCTTAACTAAGCCTTCCCTAGTAGGTAAGGGTGCTGCCACCACAGTTGCCCGAGGTAAGTATATATTAAATGGCCCATAAAAGAACAAGTACGTTATATTAATAAATGCAAGTGTTAGAACGATACAACTAAACGACAACGTCAAAGATGACTCTATACTAACTCTCAGCTACAAGATATTACTACTGATCATCCAACATCTCCATCGATCCAACCAAACTACGCCCAGCAAAACAGTCAAGCATCAATACCTGGAATCTATTTGAGTGCTCACCTTACCGACAATGTCAAATGGTTCACCGCAGACACAGACAAGACATCAAAGATAAAACAACACAAACACCATCAAGTCAGTATAGGTTCACATCATTATATATAAGAGCAGATTATGAACACGAGCAAGAGTACTATAATCAGAATTGCAATGCCAATAGTCACCGACTACACATCGTAACGTGTAGCCCTGCCAGATTCTCATCGTAACATGTAATCTTGGTGGGGACCGCAGCCTTACCTCGCTCATTGCAAAAAGCGGTACTCAAATCCTTAATGTGCGCATACCCTTCGTGACGGGAGCCACGAAGGGCAACCAAGGGGTTGGAATCCATCTCTCGACAATGATTCCAAACAACCTCGTGACATCATAACCACGCATCACCAACACTAGCATCCACAACAACTCAACCAAGTATACCGTAGATCATCATCAATATTAACAATCAAATTCCATTGCTAGCAATCTTAACACCGTCACATATATACACGAAAACTGAACAACGACTTAGTAGGATAACCTACCTTAAACAAGTATCCGCGCATCCACACCATGAATCATCACAACGTCGCCTACGACCATCTACAATAGATTCTATCTATTACTAACTGTAAAAGTCAAGGATAAGGAAAAATCTAGAAGAAAGGTAACTTACCGGAAATAATAGGGCGTCGACGATGCCAAGATCTAAAAGGTGAACTCTTCATTCACGCCGTGACATTTGTGACGGAGCCGTCAAGGTGCGAGAGAGGGTGAAAGGGATAAGGAATATGGAGAAAAATTGTTTAAGGGTTATTAGTATCATGAAAAATGAATTGGAAAAAAGATTTAATTAAACCTCCATTAACACAAATAATCCGCCGAACCAGACCGTACTCGGTACATGGGTGCTCGACCAAGTACGTCGTACTCGATCGAGTATGATGTACTCGACCGAGTACCATGGTACTTGATAACCGCGAAATCAATCCTATGATAAATCAACACCGACCTTTGAATCTTAGGCGAGAAACAAATAAAACTTTTTCTGTTTTTGGAAGGTTTGTAGATGGTGGAAATCTAAAATTTTGTTGTATAATTTCAATCACATACTTCATTTTATTTATATAAGGGAGTATGCACCCTTTGACACTTGTTTCAAATACATTGAAGGAAATTCATGTGAATAGTACATACTTCCTCTTATTTATAAGGGAGTATGCTCCATTTGACACTTATGTCAAATACATTGAACGAAGATTATGTGAATAGGTACATACCCTTTCAATAAAATCAGAACTTTTGGCACTTTTGTGCAATGTTTGCTTTCCTTTCTTTCGTACATCCTGTTAGCCCTATAATTTGTTTAAATATGAACGTGGACTCCACACCCTTGATTCATATTATAACATTTTGAGCTTCCGTACATCTTGTTAGCTCTATAATTTGTTTAAATATGAACGTGGACTCCACACCCTTGATTCATATTATAACATTTTGAGCTTCCGTTTAATTCTACCACGATCTCCAATTATTCTTAAACGGCCGATGACACTTAAATCACTAACAGTGAACACGAGCCATAACTAGGTTCGTCCCATCTCCGTCTATGTCGACCACAACCTCATCGACGCCGTCCATGTCCGCATTCATAACCTAGCAAAACTATAATTCATCTCTCTATGACATGCATAGTTGCATACTACTATAATAGTAGTAGTGGAGCAGTGGGCTAACTTGTGAAGATGTCTTGCCGTTATTAAGTTAATCACAAATACGGTTGATTTCGAGTAATTTGAGTTGAGAACATAACCGGCCTAGCCGTGCTACGTTTGACCTCTCAAAACTGTAGGACTAACAATAGGAAACTATAATCCAACCAGACAAATCGACAAATCAAAATATGCATCTCAATAGCATTGACACAAATCAAACAAACCATTTGAATATTTTTTTGAAAAATTCAATAAGAGATTAAACAGCTGTAGTTTCATGTTCACTTGGGGGTATAAAATACACATACACATACACGTTCTCATCGTAAACTCAAAGTGCTCACAAAATGTCCTAACCCAAGACTTACCAAAATTCATTACAGAAGAAGACACGCCCACCACGTTGTCAAACACACGAGCTCTTTCCAAGCATGATTACAGAACCATATCAATTGTGCTTCTTATCTTTCTGTTGGCCTATCGGAATCTTGCTCAAAACCTGCTCCTCAAAGATAACATATAGTTTCTTGATCTCAATCATAGCCTTCTCACCATAAGCGTCCACATGATCCTCGTATTTTTCATACAGAACAGGCAAGGTGTGAAGCAGAACAAAGCCTTTTGTCAAACCCGACAAAAAAAACAGAGGGTCAGAGTCTTTAGACATGTGTATAACAGTATAGATAAGAAAATGAAGAAGTGTTTTACAGGACATTACTTATGTAGAACAAAGTTAAGAAGTTGCAGGAACTGCCTAAGATCGAGAAAAACCATAAGCCAGCAATCACCTGATCACCATATACATTTTCATGCAAGTCAGAATTATGGAGTAGCATATTCGAACCATAAATACGCTATAGAAGCAAGAAACTTTTTCAGGGGTCAACTTACAGCAAGAAACTTTTTCAGGTCCCTTCCTGAAGCAATCTCGCGAATAGAAGCAAGTCCCCGATTGATCTCGTAATTCAAAGCCGATGCGATTTCAAGGACAGGGCCCTCAGGAATGAGTACTTCAGAAAATTGTGGTGGAGACCTGTCAAGAAACCAATCGGTAAAAAAACTTTGGTAATACTCTGTAGCTCTTGAACAAGGAAAAGAATTCCTAGTCCAAAACGGATCAAGGTTGGCACTATAGAATCATTTTACGGAATTGTCAATGTGAAAGGGTAAATACAAAGAAAAAGCAAAATGAAAGACAAGCACAATAATAAACGAGGAAGGAAAGGAGAGAAAGCTGTGTGAACAGCATATGACTGCAAGATCGAAGACTTACTTGTTCATGAAAGTTGAAGCATGGGACCAGAGGAATAGCACAGAGAGAGCTAAAATGAGGAGATGGCAGATCAGAGAGAGCAAGTGGTACCCAAAAACTTCAAACAGCATCCACACAGCCGTGACTGAGCCAAGAACAACTGCAGAAATTTTCTTGTCTCTCCATAGAAGAACATCAGCAGCTGCCATGTGAAGCATCCATTAGCAGAAATTTAAAAAGCATAACCACGATACGACGTAAGACATAAGAAGGATATACGATTTGTAATTTCTCTTTAAAAAATAACATACTATACTCAACATCTGTTGAAGTAAAAGAACAAGGAATAGAGGATTCCAATGCTATATACTAATCAATGTAATCATTAGATATGTTTCCTTTTCTTGAACATTAATCAAAATCTGGGAGCGTCACAAAGTGATACTTACAATGACACAATCCTTTTCAACAAATAATCATTCAAGGATTTAACAGGCTCAAAGCAGTAGTAAGTTGTAACTTCACAAGAAGCTTTTGTTGCCCCTACATTTTATTTCATCAAAAATCATTTTATCACTCCATAGACATACTATACTTTTCCAACAAACTTATCTCTACTTCTTTGACAATTTGGCAAAAAGTAGTGATATTTTAGGCTACTATTCAAATGTCTACGTCGTCCATTGATTTACAACTCAAAAGCATCAATTATTGAAGACACTACAAATCTAATCATAGCAATTTAGATCATTTTACGAAGAACTACCTTAAGTTTTTATTTTTGTCAAACACTACCTGAAAGTACCTATTTTTGTTAAGCATTATCAAAATCACTCTTCCGGCAGAAGAGTGTAGAAACACAGGTGTTGACTTACCAATATTATAACCTCCACGTCTAATTTTGTTGTAAACTTGTAATATGTTAATGTTTAAATTCTTCTCCAAATATAGAGGACATAAAACCAGGAGAAAGGTAAAGATTGACAACCAACGATAAGACAGTATTAGGGAAAAGAAAAAGAAGTAAGGAATTAATCTGTAAAATAGAAAGAAATCTAGGTAGTTTCACGAAAAACAAAGATAAGTGAATGTCGAAAACCTGGCTTTTTTTTACGTCGGAAGTTCGGAACAGTGATTTTGGTAGTTACCGACAAAAGGAGTTAAATTTTAGGTAGGTACTTTTTCGCATCATGAAGTTTTAGGTAATGTTTGACAAATAACTCTTTCAAGAATTTGATTTCTTTTTTTTTGGTGTAAAGCCACAATGACAAATTTGATGCTAACGGGATTTGAGCATTTTTCTTTCCGTTTCATTTTTGCACAAGAAATAAGAAAATGAATTTATACCCCACAGAACACACCACCCACGTACCATTCAATTTGAGCCACACAAATCATACGAAAAAGGAAATAAGGAAGAAAACCCAAATAATAGAACAATACTCCCTCCATTCAAATCCACTCTACCACTTTCTTTTTTCACGTTTGCCAACGCGTCTTTTGTGCGGTAAATATTGTTAGCTACGTATTTTCAAAACAGGTAAGAAAATAAGGTAACGATTGTTTTATCACAGTTGTCGAGGCACGTTTTGTAACGTGAATATCTTTAGTTACACATTATTAAAAATTATAAAAATCTGATATTTTTATGGCATTCATGACGATAAATCAAACAAGATACCACATAACTATATTTTGTCTTATAGATTAACGGTAATATCAAAGATTCCCTACGACCATGAATAATGTCAAAAAACAACCGCTACCTTTTTGTCTGGATCGGAGGGAGTATAGAATAAGAGGGAGTATTTATAAAAGGCAACATTGCACTAATCCGCTAGACCGCAGCTCCATGAACTACTACCATATGATCGCCAATTCACCATTAAGATAATCTAGTCAATCTAAGATCTTTTTTACAATCCTCTACAAAGTCAAGGTCTTACTTCCAACACTTTTTTGCCTAACACCTTTCTCTTTAGTCTTTAGCATCCAAGACCTTGAATTACAATACCATCATGCAAAAAGTAAACTAAAATTTAACGTTGACTTTGAAGAAAATTCTACAATCTGCTGAATCTTGAATTTCAATAATTACACAGCAGATCTGTCATCACCACTAGTCCAAACTATACCTCTGATCGCCGAAATCGACGATAATATTTGATCTCCAAACATAAATCGGGTCAAACGAAGTCACATTCAAATCAACAAAATCTGACGAGCTACAGTCAGTCAGTCAGTCAGTCAATCAATCGATCAAGCTCGATCATCTCAGAACTAAACGAACTCATCAAATTATTTGGTAGAACATTCTAGAAACTGAAGCGATCAAAATGAAGGAGAAAAAATATTGCATCCAATTAAACGAACTCATCAAAATCAAATGTAATTAGCAAATCTGAACTAAAACGAACACCTAAAACATAGTTTGAAATAATCAACAAAAATTTAAATCATTGTAGAAACTTGAAAAAAAAATGAAGAACAAATTTGAAAACGTACGTTTACCGCCGCCGAGAACTTTGTGAACAGGTTGTTGACGGCCGAAAAGACGGTAAACCTTAGACTTGAGCAAAGAATCGGAAGATTTGTAATCATCGATATCAGAATCAGAAGATGAAGAATCGTGATGATGAATTTTCTCAGCGATCTTCTCCATGAATGATTCTCCCTTGTGGTGTTCTCCGTGATGTTCCGCCATTGCTGATACAGAATTAAACCTCAAATGTAATTGAATTGTAATTACAATCCAAGTTTTTTTGAGATTTCTTTCTCTCTCCGCAGACTTCTCTCCTTGCTATGTAAAAAATGATGACCAAATTTCGGTTGTTTGGTGCTTCTTTTATTTCGGTGCCAAACCCCAAGCTAAGGTTTTTATTTTTATTTTTTTAATACGTATCTGTTTTTGACCGATTTTTTTTGAAATAATGCTCAAAATGCTCAAAAATAAAGTAATTTTTATTTTGGTTTGTTTTAAAAATAATTGTTAAAATGGTATCTATGTAGGTTTGGAACAATAGGTCTCGTGAGAGTCTCTCGCTAATTTAGTGAGAGGCATAATAGGCAAATAAGAATTTCAGTGGGTCCTCACCTCATCATGTGAGAGGTCTATCAATAACGCTATTAAGAGACCGTCTCCGAAGTTTTTGTGTGGAAAGTTTGAACCTAGTTTTGGGCATAAACACGTGATGGCGTGTTTCAAGTCAGTATAGGAGGGAATGTATAAAAAGTATGGTGGTATAAACATGTCATACCTAGTAGCGTGTATGCCCAGGGAACTACGCTATACCTAAAGGCGTGTCTTAGCAGGGAAAAAATTCACAAAAAAAATTAAAGAAACTTTTTGGAATTGGGCAACAAGACCCGCCGTAAACAATGTCGTGTTCATGGGTTGAGATACGTCATTGCTAATGGCGTGTATGGTGAACAATATTTTTCCAGAAGCTCAACAAAGGAATTTTTGTATTGAACCTTAAACACGTCGTGGCTAGTGGGGTGTTTCTTGCCATATACACGTCATTGTTAATGGCGTTCTGTTCATCATTTT
Source organism: Silene conica (assembly GCA_029255685.2). Classification (NCBI taxonomy): domain Eukaryota; kingdom Viridiplantae; phylum Streptophyta; class Magnoliopsida; order Caryophyllales; family Caryophyllaceae; genus Silene; species Silene conica. The sequence continues at coordinate 65,277,129 of CM055312.2, forward strand.
TTTTAAAAAAAAAAACTTGATGATGAACTACTAGAAAACTACTCAAACCGCGCAGAAAATAAAATAACACAGCACACACTGCACCACATTAAATTTCAAACCGTTGTCTATTAAAAGTCAAATAGAGTTTTACAACACACCGAATTGTTTAGCACGAGGGGCTACTTAATCTACCAACTAAAAAGTCTAATCCATTGTTAACTAAACTATTACAACCAACCAAGTCATTAATTCTTCTTGCTCCCTCAAAAACGAGACCAAAACCGTTTCCCCTTTGAAGGCTTCAGGGTACCTTGTTCGGTGATGAGTTCTATGAAAGTACTAGAGCGTCTAGTGCGTCGAGTGTATTGTCTCAAAGACACACCATCTTTTAATTCCATTGGATCGAGCGACTCATTACCCCTTGGTTTTTCGGTTGGTTGGAGAAGATGATAAAAAAAAAGCCAACATGTTCAAGAGATTGAGAGGAGTAGTCCCGATTGTTAGAAATCATGAAACGAAAATGATGGGGCACCTCAAGAGGCATTTGTTGAAGCTCTTTATCGAATGTCATATGGACATCCGCAAAGTCGTGAGCCTAAAACAAAAAAATAGTATCACAGTCACATTTTATCAAAAATTAGTTAAGTATTAATAGACAAGTTTATGTAGTATACATACAAGATTTGTGTGGCTCCAAATGTTGTTTGATAAGTTATAAGAGCTAAATCTAGCAACTTCATTAACAACAATGAAAGCAAAAAAAACTGAAATATAACAAAAAAAACATGTAATTAAACAAATAAAAAGGGAAAAAAATTACCTTGTTAATATGATAGAGATGTCGCCAGAGATACGTCGGAGATACGCCGGAGAAGAGGATTGAGTGATGACTGAAATATAAGACAGACTTGAAAATTCGTTCTCGACAGATTTTCTGCAGTTTGATATGAAAGTTGAGAAATTTTGTTGTCAATAAAGATATGAAGAACACGGGGGTTTTCTGCGATAAAATAAAATAAGAGAAACACGCCATTAGGTGTGGGGGTTTCACGAGTAAAACATGCCATTAGCTATGCTGTGTCTATGCAGCCTAAGTCCAAAAAAGTTTTTGAAAATTGTTGTATTGTTATGTTTGTAGTCTGAGTAGAGACGGCTTATGTAATGACGTGTTTTAAACTCAATACACATCATACCTAATGGCGTGTTTAAACTCAGTAGGCTCCTAAACCACTATCCTACGTGGACATCATTTCGATAATTATTTTCATAACCAACCTAAACCGACAATTACTTTATTTTTTGGCATTATTTTAGAAATGAATTTTTTCCTTTTTCATTACTCTTTTATGGATTTTTCATCATTACTTTTTCTCAAAAAATAAATAAATAAATAAACTCTCCTGAATTTTTTGTCACGAAATTTCAAATCTTGTTGATCAAATAATAATCTAATTTATTAACTTTAATACCCTAGGAGATTATGTAAGGGTGTAAAAACATGTTATATTAAATTACGGGAATTAAATTAATTAATATTAATCAAAATTAGGGTTTGAAAAATCGTTGTCAATGAATTTAATTTAGACTCGTGACTCATTGACCCATGGATCGATGCACTTGAGAGTTAAGGCGCTAGTAGTTGTTAATAACTGCATTTGACAATACACTTGCATACCTTTGTACTTTTCGCTATTTTAATCTTCATTAAATCAACATACTTTTGTTGTTTAATGACGATCATGATGAGATAAGTTGGTTTTGGATGTAAAATGCTATTTTAATCATCATTAAATCAACATACTTTTGTTGTACTCGGTCAAGTACATGAGGTACTCGGTCAAGTACATCGTACTCGGTCGAGTACCCGATCTGTTTCTGATTCCGCGAGATGTTAATTAGAGATTTCAGGATCATTCTTAATCATTTCTTATTTCTATCAAACACAAAAAATGACAGTTTTCACTCTCTAAACGAAACCCTAAATCATCCCTAATTGATATCTCACAAAGGAATTCGTGTGTGTCAATCTTCCTAGTTATTTCATCTTCCATTGATTTCAAGTAAGTTTCTCTTTGTTTCAGCCACTTGGTATTTTAGGGTTTCCTAGTAACCTTGGTCAGTTTGAAATAGGATTTGTATGATGTTATAGGTGGAGAGTTTGTAGAGGAGCACATCTAGTTGTCTTTGATTCTTCGTCGTAGTTGTCTTGACATAGGATTCCTCTACTCAGCTTCCTATTATGTTAATTTATGTGACGATGCCCATTGTCGAGAGATGGTTCTAACCCCATGGTTGCCCCTTGTGGCTCCCCTAAAGAGGGGATAGGCACATTAAGGATATGGGTACGCTCGTTGCGATGAGTGGAGCTTAGATGGTAAGGTTGCGGTCCCCACTGGCGGTGAGGATTACTTGTTTGCGATGAGTAATCCGCCAGGGCTACACATTGCGATGTATAGTCTATTACTATGATATTGAAGTTGGGGATTTATGTATTGTATACTTTAGAATGCTTATTTTATGCCTGGATTGTTATGTATACAGTTGCTGACCCCATGTTGTGTATTTTGTGTGTTTTAATGATCCATTCGGGGGTGGTGAGCAGATCTTCAGCAGGTTACTTAGATTTGATGATATAAATGACGTTGGGGATCAAGCTATCACTTAGTTTTCTTTGTAGCTTCCGCAGACCAATGTATTTTTGACAGTGTAGTTTTGGATGTTTGTAATCATTTTTTTTTTTTTTTTTTGTAAGAAGATATTTCTCATATATTTCCAAAAAGGATTACATGAGGTTTTGACTTACAAAGATATAACCTCTAAAAAGGAAACACTATTAAAATCAAGAGTTAACTATTTGTATGTATAATGGACAAAATTTCCCCATGAATGATTTCCGAGCTCTTGTGTAACAATATTGTTGTGGTACTGCAATGTATATCCTGAAAGAGGGATTGAGTAGACCTTTCTCCTGTCCCAAAAGCCATGTGATTTCTTTCTTGCCATATGGTGTAAACCAGGCTACCGAGACTACAACTCAGCCATTTGTTCCTCCAATGCCTCCTTTTCCTGTCATGGATCCAACAGAGTAACTCAGAGAGTTCAAGGCTATCAGTGCCTAATCCCAACCAGTTTTTGATTCGTCTGAGAAGTGCATTTGTGAAACTGCATTGAAAGAAGAGGTGTGTGCTTGTTTCAACAGCTGTTTTGCAAAGGTAGCATCTATTCACTAACGTGATCCCTCTAGACTGAATGAGGTCAAGGGTAGAGAGCTTCTGCTGTGCAGCCATAAGGAGGCATATCATGTGCCTTGGGATCCCTGCATTGTGCTGTATAGCTTTATAGACTGGTAGGGATTGGCCTTTATCTCTGATGATATTATAGGCATGCTTCAAACCTCCCAATTTTTCAATGTATTCATCCCTGACTCGAAGAATGCCCCTAAGGCTGGCAGGTTGATGATTTTTGCTATTAAGATGCCAGACATCACAATCCCTGAGATAATATTTCTGCATCCATTCAGTCCAGATAGACCCAGTATTCCCGTCCAGATGCCAGAGCCATTTTAGTAGGCTTGCTCTATTCCATGTGGGAAGGTCAAATTCTTTTTTCATTATTAAAGTTATTTAAATTCTTTTTTCATCATGGTATCTTTGATATGCTGACCTCGTAAAACTGAGATGGTGGCACTCTCGTATGCTAGGGGTCATTGTCAAGGGCCTTTATGAATGAGGGTGTTACAAAGTGGTATCACTTCAATGATTTTGGAGCCTAAAATCAATGAACCAATTGAATTTAGGAGTGTCTAAATAAAATGAATCCGGAAAGGAATTGTGTGGGGCTACCGCTAAGGTTTTGAGACGTCTTGAAACAACAACATTGCTCACACAAGTTCGATTCGGTTACCATGGATTGTAATAGAAGTTTTGTGCTTGAATTTATGTCGTGGTATGAGATGTGAATGTTATAGTATGATAGTACGAATCATGAATGAGAAATGATGTTTTATGGAATGAATATGTTGAGGCGCATGTGTAGTTTAATGGTGGATATGATGTATATGAGTAGTGAATGATGAATGATATGAATATAGATACGTAGTATGGCTGATTTGGATGCTGATTTGGATACTGATAGAATATGCATATAGGTTGTTTATGATATGTTTAAGTCAGGATATGTGAAGGAAGATGTCTTATGTCAAGCATATGGTATGTTGTCTTTCATTTACATGTTTCTATGATAAAACTCACCTAGGATATCATACTGGTTTTAGAAGTATTGAGTTGATGTTGATCGCATTGTTGGTGTTTAATTTGTTTGAGAAGGAAAATGGTATAGTTATGTTGTCCGTTTATAGATAAGTCATCTTAAAACTATTATAAATTGAGATGTATATATGATATTGAGGTGATTATAATTGGAGGTTATAACCTCTCCTTTTACTATTCTAACGATAGGTCACACGCCCGAATCGACCAAGAAATGAGAGAGATAAGAATGTTTTACGAAACCTAGTCGATTTTGAGAACTGTGCGGGTACTCGACCGAGTACAGGCTACTCGACCGAGTACATTTTTGTACTCGACCGATTAGGCCATACTCAACCGAGTACCTCAGGTACTCGGCCAAGTACATTTTTAGGTGACATTATGTTCAACTACTAGAGTGAGGCACTCGGCCAAGTAACACGAGTACTCGATCGAGTAGTATGAGTGCCCGAACTAGTAACCCATGTTATGGTATTATGCTTACCTTTTAGCACCTTGCATGTCATATTGATTCCAAAGACGTAAATTTTGCTCTTTAATTCATGGTTTTACATATGTATTGGTTGTATTGCATGAGTTAACCGGTTTTCGAGTTGGTATAGTTTTGTGAGAGAGGCTAGTGTTCGGAGGTGTTTATGAGGAAATAGTAGTGAACATAAAGTGGTTGATGAGGTATTTATACCTTCTAGGGAGTCAGTGGTGTGTCGGAAGGTATATAGGGGTGTGTCTTTTGTGATAGGTCAGGTCGACTTTCATATTGATCTGTTTGAGTTTCCCTTCGATGGTTTTGAGATTATAGCCGGGATAGATTGGTGGGGTCGATACAAAGCTACCATTGATTGTTATCAGAAGAGAGTCACTATGAGGGGCACTACTACAAAAACGAGTTTTAGCAACGCTTTTTAATCACCTATTACAGTGCTATATAGCATCGGAAGGGTCTATACCGACGCTTTGAAATGCGCCGCATTTGCCTGTGCCGCTACGTTCTATTCAGGCGCTATTTTATTGTGTCGGTATAGCTCAAGTATAGCGTCGCCAAAATTGACGCGCTATTCTTGAAATATACCAATGCTTTCCAAGCGTCGCTAGAGAAAATCCCGATGCTTTTATAACGCCTCAATTAATTGTCGACCATTGTCTATTATACAGTATTGTTCTTCTGTTCAGGCGCTTTTTTGCGTTGCTTTTACACTACAATCAGCAATGTTACGGTGTATTTATTATAGCTGTATTTCCTATTGTACGTATTGCCTACTAAACAAACATTTCTCATCACAACAAGAACTGCACACTTTTTCAAGAAAAAAACGTATCTTAGCATTAAAAAGTTGTAATGTCAAATACATGTCCGAAGCCAATAAAAATAAATGTATCTCGAAAAAAAATATGTCAAAAATATCGAACTGCTATTAGACAAAAGTTCTCTATTTTTCGCCCACCAACAACAACAAATGACTATTTGTGACATCTTAGAAATACATATCTTCGGTGTCCGTTAAGCAATCTTTGTGATGAAGCTAGAGCTTGGCGATACATAAAGCAGCTTGAACACAGTACAATTGAGTTACTGAAAATTCAAGAGAAGCAAGAAAACACTTGTAAGTTTAAAAAGAGATAAAAAAAACACGACACCAAGAGAAGTTGATCAGATGATCAGATAATAAGAAGCGTATTTACCTAATTATTAATTATCATGGTCAAAATCACCTTCCGAACTAGAGCTCTAGAATCATCGGAGCTAGATTCACTTGACTCAAGATCACTTAAGGTAAACCCGTCAGTATTTCTCAATTTCCTTTTTATCTTGGTAATAGAGTTTCTTTGTCTTACGATACGATTATCCATTGCTTGTACTGTATTTGGTCCTTCGGTTGACGAATAAGATACATGGATGTCGTCTCATCAGTTGTAGAAATATTTAAGCCGTTGGAATAACGCAAAGTAAAAGGCTCTACTACATCTGATGGCTTAACACCTAGCCCAAGACCTCGAACCCGACCATATTTATCTTTTCCCAATACTTGTGCAACAGGGTCATCATCTAAGTTTCCTTCTAATTGTTCTCGTTGTGCAGCAATTTCCTTAATTTGACCCTGTAGATGTAATTGTACTAAAGTTACACAAAAAAAACATTACCTTTAATACTTAAAAATGAACAAAAAGCTTCAGAGTTCAGACACTCACCGTAATATTGGCTTCGTTCTTATGTTGGTGACATTCTAGATAAACTTTCGTCCTTGTTGGGGATCTCTGTAGTGATTTTTTCTAGAGAAATCACAAATAACAAGTCAAATAAAGTAAAAGCAGAAGAAACAAGATAATAATATTTGATAAAATAAAAGTGGAGTAAACAGATTGTAGACATATATAAAGAGAGTCTTCGATCTGAACAGTTGTCCTACTAGTTACAGCCATTAGCATTCCTTACCTTTTCTTAGGAGTTTTTAGAAAGCCTTGTACCACATGGAACGTGCATGATTCTATATAATTGGAAAGTTAAGGAATGCTAATGATGATCGCCCAACTCAAACCACAGTATTTACGGAAAAGAATTCAAGAAAAGAGCAAGACAAAGGAAAAGAGCTAGCCCACTTGGAGCAGGGTCAGGTGCATATAAGAAGGATTCTTTGACTGCTTTCTATCGGAAAGATGTACACAAGCTCCTCTAATACAGTAATACACATGTATAAAAACAACCAGGTATAGAATAATAAAAATTTAAACTGTGATAGTGTAAGATTCTTACTTTAGCAATGTTGTGACTTCTGGAGAATTGAAAATGATGTATCGATGTGCTTGTATTTTGTTCAATGCTGATATCTTTCCTGTAGTGGGCTTTCCTACAGGTTTTTCCGCTTGAACAAAAATCCTATTATCATGAGTAATACAAGTTGATTCCAAAGTTGAGCTGATCCTTCAAATTGTGAAGCTATAGGAAACTTTGAATCAAATCCTTCAACATAATGAGAGCAAAATGTCATACATTCAAAGGCTAAGTGAGCCTCGACAATTGATCCTTCCGGACGAGCTTTATTGAAAACATAGGATTTTAGTTTTCCCAAATACCTCTCAATAAAGTACATCCATCTGTATCTAACAGGGCCAGCAAGCTTGGCTTCAGTAGCTAGATGAACAACCAAGTGGGCCATTACGGTAAAAAAGCTGAGGAAACAAAAAAAAAATTACACAAATACATACAAATACTTAGAGAATCTATATTAGTTCTCCATTGTTACACTATGCACATTTTTCCCTATCAACAAATGAACTCTAATGCACATCCAACTCTACCAAACCAGAAATCAAAGTCACTGACTTGTAAATAGAATATATATGATGCTCTTTTATTGTTGAGATTATACACAGTGACAGACTACTAATTAAACAACTGAGGAAGCGGATAATAGTTCAATGAGCCACTTTTCTTTATTCATCATATTCCAAAGTCAGTGAATGACAAGAATCTTTTCCATTGGAAATGGAAAATCTGTATAAGGCATGTTCTTGAATTTCAGGAACTATGTCTCATTGTATAACAAGCAAAATAGTACAACACACAATTTCCAAAACTAACAGTCAATCAGACAAAACTGAGAAAATGCTAGTACCTTTAGCTTTACTTTGATATCCCAAATCAGTTGTGCTTGTTGATCCTAAGGGAAAAGAAAAAAGAACAACTAAAACATCAAATGAAGTGGATCGATTAACCTATTAAATGACGCTTAAATAATATCCTCGCAATCAACCATCTTCATCTTCTCAAATTTTCACGTTCAAATGTGAATTACACAAATACCATGTACTCCTACATAATTTAATTAAAGAATTAAGCAGGCTTCCGCCCTACAAGAATCAAGAGTTTTATTCTATAAATAGAAGCCAATAATCAACTTAAAAATCAAAATCTATAGATAGAACCCTGATAATCATAAAGGAAAACTAAAAAATTAGAGTAAAGATTAACCAACTTGTTCACTCAAAGTTAAAGGATCAATAAAAATAGAAAAACAGAAAGATGAATGCTCAAAGTTTGATACCTGATTATACGATTGGAGGTCTATTTTGATTACTCTTCAAATTTTGATGGAGATTGCTCTCTTCTTCTGCCGTCAATTCACAAGAATGAGTTTAGGGATTTTTCCCCCTTTTGTTTTCATATAGGGTTAATTTTTCATAGGTTTGGTGGTGATAATGTGTTTGGCGGTGATAATGGATTTAGTAGTGAATTTTTATGCGCGCTTTACTTTTGGGTTTTGGTGAGGCGCTTTTGTGAGGTACTTTACAATAGCGCTTCCTTTTTTGGTTTCGTATGGATATATCAACAGTTTTTGTACAAGCGCCGGGAACTAAGCGCCTCTAGATGTTATATTTGTAGTAGTCATGGTTTTACATATGTATTGGTTGTATTGCATGAGTTAACCGGTTTTCGAGTTGGTATAGTTTTGTGAGAGAGGCTAGTGTTCGGAGGTGTTTATGAGGAAATAGTAGTGAACATAAAGTGGTTGATGAGGTATTTATACCTTCTAGGGAGTCAGTGGTGTGTCGGAAGGTATATAGGGGTGTGTCTTTTGTGATAGGTCAGGTCGACTTTCATATTGATCTGTTTGAGTTTCCCTTCGATGGTTTTGAGATTATAGCCGGGATAGATTGGTGGGGTCGATACAAAGCTACCATTGATTGTTATCAGAAGAGAGTCACTATGAGGGGGTGAGCAAAGGGAGTCAGGGTGTCGTATAAGGGCTTTGTAGTTAGACTCAAGGTCAAGATCATATCAGTCTTGACATTAAAATCTTACCTGAGGAAGGGGTGCCCTTTGATTTTGTGTCATGTGAGGGATACAAGGGTTGAGGAGGTGTCCGCAGATAGTATTCTAGTAGTGGGGGAATTTTGGGATGTATTTCCAGAGGAGATTCCTTGGTTACCACCCAAGAGAGACATCGATTTCAGTGTCGAGTTGAAGCCGAGAACGGGACCTATTTCTAAAGCCCCTTACCGGATGGATCCGAGGGAGCTAAAGGAGCTGATGAAGCAACTCAATGATCTGTTAGACAAGGGGTAAATTTGACCTAGTGTATCACATTGGGGAGCACTAGTGTTGTTCATAAAGAAGAAGGATGGGAGTATGAGGCTGTGTATTGACTACCGTGAGCTGAACCATGTGACGGTGAAGAACAGTTACCCTTTGTCGAGGATAAATGATCTATTTGACCAGTTGACTGAGGCTGGCAGGGGTGTTCTCTAAGATTTATCTGAGGTCAGGATATCATCATTTGAGGATCAGGGATGGTGACATACCCAAGACTACTTTTAGGTCTAGGTATGGTCATTATGAGTATGTGGTGATACCGTTCGGGTTGACTAATTCACATGCGGTGTTCATGGATCTGATGAACCGTGTGCTTAGTCCATACCTGGACAAGTTCGTGGTTGTTTTCATTGATGACATCTTGGTCTACTCTAAGACTAAAGAGGAGTATGAGGAGCACTTGAGGGTTGTTTTGCAGACTTTGAGGGACAACCAACTTTATGCTAAGTTGTTCAAGTGTCAGTTCGGCTTGGAGAAGTAGTGTTCTTGGGGCAGGTGATCTCGAAAGAGGGTGTGGTTGTGGATCCCAACAAGCTTGAGGCAGTGTCGAACTGGGAGGCTTCTAATAATGTGGTTGAGGTGCGCAACTTTCTGGGTTTGGCAGGATATTATAGACGGTTCATGAAACACTTCTCCAAGATTACTAGACCTATAATTGCACTCTTGATGTAAGATACTAGATTTCGCTGGGCTGGGGATTGTGAGAAGGCGTTCCGAATTCTTAAGGAACATATGATTACAGCTCCTGTCTTAGTCTTGCCGGAGGGGATCAATAACTTTGAGGTGTATACTGATGCCTTGAAGAATGGGTTGGGATGTGTGCTGATGCAGAATGGGAAGGTGATTGTTTATCCGTTGAGGCAGCTTAAGCAGTACGAGGAGAACTACCATACTCACGATTTGTAGTTGGGTTGTGTAATCTTTGCGCTCAAGATTTGGAGTCATTATCTCTTATGGAGCGACTTCCAAGGTGTTCTCAGACCATAAGAGTCTGAAGTACATATTCACCTAGAGGGAGCTTAGCATGAGACAGAGGGGGTGGATGGAGTTGATCGAAGATTATGATATAGAGATCGTGTATCATGAGGGAAAGGCGAATGTGGTTCCGTATGCCTTGAGTAGGAAGAGTGTGTATTCTTTATGCACAGCGATATCCTTGATGAGATTGAGAGATGAGGTGGACCGGATGGGCATTCATGTGATCAGGAAGGGTGATGTGCGAGGAGATTTGATAGTGGAGCCGGAGTTGTATGACGAGATTAGGGAGAGCTTGTTATTAGATCCTAAGTTCTTAGAGTGGAGATCGAAGTTTGACACATGTGGACCATCGACGTTATCTCTTAGTGATGATGAGAGTCTTCTTTTCAACGGTAGGTGGTATGTTCTGGACAGTGCTGAGTTGAGGAAGAAGATTCTAACAGAGGCTCATAGTGTGCCTTATTTAGTACATTCAGGTGGGGATAAACTGTATAGAGACCTTAAGTAGACTTTCTGGTGGCCGGGTATAAAGAGGGGTGTTTTAGAGTTTTTGGCTCGATGTTTGACTTGTCAGCGAGTGAAGGGGGGAACAGCATTGACCGCAGGGTAGATTTAGTCCTTGGAGGTACCAGAGTGGAAGTGGGAGTCGATCTCGATAGATTTCATTGTGGCGTTACCTCGATCTTAGAGGGGTAACAACATGATTTGGGTGATTGTGAACAGATTAACTAAGTCAGCTCACTTTATCCCCATAAAGGACACTTGGAGCAAGGTGGAGTTAACATTAGCCTATAGGAAGAACGTGGTCAGATTACACGGGATTCCTAAGGAAATAGTGTCGGATCGGGATTCTCGTTTCATTTCGAGGTTTTGGCAGGAGTTGCGGGAGATGATGTGTACTACCCTGAAGATGAGTAAAACTTTTCATCCAGTTACAGATGGCCAGACTAAGCGAACCATTAAGACTCATGAGGACATGTTGAGAGCTTGTGTGAGGGAGTTTGGAGGTAGTTGGGAGGAGAGGCTGTATTTGATTGAGTTTTCCTACAACAACAGTTACCATGCGAGCATCGGGATGACACCATTTGAGGCTTTGTATGGGAGGAGATGTAGGAGTCTAGTTTGTTGGGATGACAGCTCCGGGGCCATAGTGTTGGGTCCTCAGTTAGTTCAGGATATGATAGATCAGGTGAGAGTGATTCGTCAGAAAATGAGGGCAGCTCAGGAACGACAGAAGAGTTATGCGAACTTACACCACAAAGACATTGAGTTTTAGGTTGGGGATAAGATGTTACTTAAGGTTTCACCTATGAGAGATTTTATAAGATTCGGGAAGAGGGGCAAGCTGAGCCAGAAGCTTATCGGCCCCTATGAGATTCTTGATCGGGTGGGAGAGGTTGCTTACCATCTAGAATTACCACAAGCGTTAGACCGTGTTCATAATGTTTTCCATGTATTCCAGCTATGGAAGTATGTTAGTGATCCATCTCACATTCTTGAGGTAGAACCTGTCGAGCTTGACGAGACCCTATCTTATGTGGAAACACCTAAGGCCATACTTGATAGGAAAGTTCGTAAGACCAGAACGGGAGAGACCAAGCTCCTTAAGATATTGTGGTAAAACCACGATATTGAAAAGGCTACCTAGGAGCCTGAGACAGCTATGAGGGAGCGCAACCCTTAGTTGTTTGATCAGGTATGTGAGGTTACGGGGACGTAACCGGTTCTTTTAGGGGGTAGGAGATGATCGCGTGCAAGACTTTGTCTTGGTCGTGGCGGGAGCTACTACCATATTCTGAATGAGTCGATTCTTTGACTAATGACTATTCCGCTGAGGTAGCACAGTTTCAGAGTAACTTTGATTTTTGTCCTAACACCTTCGTAAATGATGTTTATAAGGGCATATTTTGGGTTATGATGGGTTGTGGCTAGCCGAAGGGAATGGGCCGATTAGGAATTGTCCACCCCTTGTCAGGGTTATCCAAAATCTCAAGGCCACTCGAGGAGTAGTTAACTGCAAATGCATGGCCACGCTCGGAAGGTAAGGTAGATAAATTCCGGTCAAAGTAGTTATATCTCCAGATCGAGAAAAACCACTCTAGATATGATCCCTTGCATTGAGTGGAAAATTGTAATAGGACAAGCGAATTGGTGACGCGCACACTTGTATCGGACAAGTGGAAGATTGTTGGGATAAGTGTCCTCGACAATAGTGCGATCACATGATTTTATTAATTATTATAAAATCGTAAAATCTCATGTATATTTATATACTAAATACGGAAGGGATGATAAATTAGAAAGTCGACAGATCGTTATTTACCGGTAATGATTGGCTTTAAATAGTTTGACATTTAAAGGATGTTACCCGAACCATTGAGATTAATAATTCGTATATGATACGAGTTGATTGATGCCTTAATATGAACAAGATTAATGAGAGGTTCGTGTCTCATGATAATGTGATTATATGAGATTCGATTTCGATAAAATAAAAGTTATTTTATTCGATAAAGTTTTTATTTCGCATTTTTATCGATAAGGGTTATCGGTTAGTTGTGATCGCAATTGAGTTGTGGTTCATATTGACGAAAATGAAATGACACATTTTATACGTAAAATTGGTAATTGATACTTAAAGGTTAAATGTTATTTATATGATAACAAATTGTGTTTAAAATGTTTAAACACATATTTTTAATTGTTAATTGTCATATAACATGTGATATGTCACACATGTGACATACTACAAATGACAAATTGTAAAATGTAAAATGGAACCCATTTTATTTAATGGGTGCCGTGGTGATGGTGGTAATGTAGGATGTTGTCGGTCTTATTTTATATTGTCTATTTAGAGATAATCATTTTAAATAGACTTAGCTCTTACATGGATATGTTTTTGGTAAGACCAAAAGCAAAAGACACTCTCTTCCAAGTGGAAGGAGGCCGGCCACCATAGACAAAATAGAAAGAGTTTTTCTCTTTTAAAGTGTGTTGTTCACATTTCCTCACCACTTGAACTTGGTCATTTTTCATTTCTAAAATCTTCTCTCTAAGTGAAAATCTCTCTTGAATTTTACTAAGTTCATATTAGTAATATTACATATTAATATCCTAGAGTAGTATTTTTAGTAATATTATAACTACTTAATAATAAGATTATTGTAGTATTTTTCGTGTGCATATTGGGTGCAACTAGAGGAGGTCTTCTATACTTGAAGACTGGAAATTCATCCTTTAATATTTAAGCTCAAGCAAGGTTTTGGTAGGTGACCAAAACCGTGCCCATTATGCCATTTTATGCAATGTAAGGTTTCGAATTTTTACTTGCATGCATAAGATCTAAGTTTTATTTTATGACTAAATTAAAATCCATCATATGAGATATGATTAAATTTCTGGAAATACGATTTCCTTCACGTGACAACAAAACGATCAGGAGGAACGATTCAACTGGTGAGGTCAGGGAGACTTCTAGGGGATCAGTTATACCGATCGTGGACGAGTATTCCTCAGGTAGAGTTCGCGGATTTCAATCAGCGTAATCGTTATGTAGTATTGATGAGCCGCCATATCAAACCCACTCAGTGTGTCAACCACACCATCTTGGAGGAGTTAGAGATAACCGATGAGCTTTACCATATGTTCAAGATCCTAGAACTGTTAAGCCTCTTCTGACTTCGCAAGAAGTCTTATGATTTCCTCACCCTAGAGTTCCTTAGCTCTTACCTGCACGATGTCGCTGGGGGCGTGGTTAGCTTTCGGTTGTTGAACACCCCCATCACCCTAACTTTAGAGAAGTTTACGGAGCATCTAGGCTTATATATTGATGGTGAGGATTACCTGAGAGATGTCGTGACTACTGACTCGGAGGCCCCTAGGTACTTTATATTATTTATCGGGTACGATCGTCACAACTATGATGCCATGCTTGCTAACGACGTCCAGCAGATCACCCTTCGGATCTTTCTCCGAATCTTGACTTACCTGCTATACCCCAGAAATTAGGGCAGAGTATGGATCGGGTATTTGATCTGAAACCCTACTTTGGATCGGATATCCGATTCGAAAATCCAAAATTTTAGTATCCGTGATCTGATCCAAGATGTTCGGATATCCGAAATTTAGTATCCGAAACTATCCGGAAATTTCGGATCAGTTATCCGATATCCGAGATCCGATCAATATAAATATATATTGTCAAAACTGTAATAAAAAAGAAAAGTAGCGTAATAAAAATGAAAATGTGGGTTTGTGAATGTGGAATTGTTGATTATTGGTTTTGTTAATGAAAATAAATTAAACTTTACGCTTTTGTAGACGAGGGTTATTTACGGTTTTGTGAATGACGGCTATTGAGTGAGATGAAATTAGCTAGTGTTATTTAATATTTATGGATCAAATCTCGGATACGGAACAGATATTACAAGGATATCGGATATCCGATCCGATATTTGATATCTGATCCAATACCTTTCGAATATCGGATATCCAAATTTTTAAGCCAGATATCCATATCTGATCCGATATCCAAATATTTAGGATACGGGTATCCGAACCAAACCACTTTTCGGATCAGATATCCATTAATTCGGATCAGATACGGATCGGATGTCGAATCATTGGATTTTTTGCTCAGCCCTACCAGAAATAATGTGAGTAAATTGAACTCACATGAGGTAATGCTGATGATGTCCTATCTTAACCCCCGCCGGGAGGAGCGTGTTTACTACAATGCCCTTGCTATCGTGTGCGCCAGTTTGGCACACATGGCCGTTAACACGGTTCACCATATTGGGTGTGGTGTCATTGTAACCCGGTTAGCTCAGAGACTTGTAGACTTTCAGCTAGACGGTGACCTGCAGACTTTGCAGGACACTGTGCCAACCATCGACGATGACTACTTGGTTAAGGTCAAGTGGATTAGGAGGTTTGATGACGGAGAGTGGGCTTTTAAGGTGAGGGGCTGACTCTGGTGTAGGATCCCCAAGCCAGAGTACCTACCACCCCTTAACTATGAGTAGACCAATGTCGAGACATGTGGGCTTGATTTACATGTTAATTAGGTTCTACACCATTCCTCGGGAGACGTGGATGGAGATGTCGGACCCTTCCTTGCCAAGACATCGTGGGGGAGAGGTACATAATAGCCATTGAGGTAGGTCGGGTAGAGTAGAGCGAGAGCGAGGAGAAGGCTCCCAGAGAGCACTTGAGACTTTCGACCCGTACCCCCACCCATATCTATCTTACCCGACCGTGGAGGACCCGAGGCTTCATCCTAATGAGTTGGCAGACCGCTTATCCACCACCCTACACGTGTCGACCCAGATTCATGAGGTTGGGATGCATCTGATTCAGGCAGCTTGGTGGAGTGGGGTTGGTAGCGACGAGGGAATATTCCGTGCCTACGGTGTTGATCGCTATAGATGGCTTGGACCTTCTTACTGTGGGAAAATATTTGTATATATCCCATTACTTTATATGCAGGATTATAACGAAATTATAATTATGATTTACAGTCATAAACGAAATACGAGATACAAGAATTGGGAACAAAAATTAACCTGTGGTCCTTGCAAGAGGCCTAAGATCAGATATCAAAATAGATATCCTTCTAATTATTGCACCCAAGATGCTCCGAGAAATACCCTTTCTTGAGCTAAAAACTGCAAAAATTACAGCTAATTTTGTGTAAGATGAAAACTAGAGAGAGGAGGGAGTATCGTTATGCGTGTAACTCGTGAGTTTTGTGTGCCGTGTATCTGTTATATATATATATATATGTATATATATATATATGTATATACATATGTATATATATATACATATATATATATATATATATGTATATATATATATATGTATATATATATATATGTATATATATATATATATATATATATATATATATATGTATATATATATATATATAGGGTCGGGATCCGGTGAGAACCACCCTTATAATGAGAACCGTGAGAACCCTTACTAAATCTCCACTATATCTCGATTCGAATGTTTTGTTGGATCATTTACCGTTAGTTTAACTTATTCAAATACACACTTTAGTATCAATAAACAAAATTTTTTGATTTAATTAACAAAATATATACTTAGTGTACGAAAATACAATTAGGCGTACTAAAACGACTATAAATGCACGAAAGCAACCACTACGTGCATGAAATTTTTTACATGCATGAAAATGATTACTAGGTGCATGAAATAAGAGGATGTACGTGCATTAAAACGAGTTCTAGGTGCATGAAAAATGATAGATGCATAAAAATCGGTAGTAGGTGCATGAAAATTAATAAAACGTATCTCACCTTGATTTCCGTCACTAGTATATATTTTCTAGACCAAGAAATATGTTCTCTAGCCTTAAAATTCTATGCCGAATCCAAATATGTCATTAATTTTTTTTTAAAAAGTCCGTAAGGTAGAGTTCTCATGGTTCTCATTATATTGGTGGTTCTCATATGATCTCAATTCTATATATATATATGTACATATATATGTATATATATATATATACATATATATGTATATATACATATATACATATATATATATATATATATATAGCCGAGTGGTAGTTGATAAGAGGTAATATATCTCCTGCTAACTACCTTGCTATTAACCATAAGATAGGATTCCCCAAATCGATATTTGGGTCTACCTATAACACTTCACAACAACTGAATAACTACTCTAGTTGAGCCGTGCTCAACAGACCAAACCGAATATTATTCTACTCGGTCCAACCAATTTTATCAGTATAGGATCGGTTTTTATCCTCTCTTGTGTATAATGTTTATCTTATAAATATCGTATATTTATAATTTATTAATTAAATATAACTGTTTATATTTAGCTAAATTATTCAATCTTTATTAAATAATTTCATTACACACACTAATTAAATATAACATTTACATTTAATTACGAATTAACATTTTAATTCGTCTCAGCTAGTATTATTTAATCAGTATTAAATAATCGTATCGTCATTACATTGACTAACCGTTTAGTCGTATAAGATATCAATATGATTTCATTTTTATCTAATCATATCTCTCAGATTACAACCTTAAGGTGTGACTCTTAGGTACTAGTTGATCACCGTCATCTGTATGACAATAACGTCAAACTTCTAGCAAGCCAACCGTTATTGATAAACGTTAAGCAACTGATTATAATACAAAGTATACCCTGTAAACCTTTAAGAGATTTATACATGATATCACACTAACTATAGAGGACACTGGCTCCAACAATCTCTCACTTGTTCGTACAAGTATATGTGCGATAACCGATTCTCAATATCCATAAATTCCTCCCACTCAATGTAAAACAATATGCAAATCTGTATTCAAAAAGGTCGTATTTTACAAGCGATCAAGATCAAGAGTGGTTTTCCCGACTAGAGAGTAACTCAAATGATAACGAATCATTATTCGAGCATGGCCATGCATTTCAGTTACAACTCCTCGAGTGGCCCTGAGAAATAACAAAACCTGATAAAGATTGGATATTTTCCAAAACTCGAATCTTGCAGATAGAAGTGCAGTATGAAATGATCCAAAAAAAATCTGCGTAGCCCAAGTTACGGTCGACTAGTGAGAAAATAATCAAAGTCACCCAAAACTGTCATTTATCTCAAGAAACAGTCGATGGTCAAAGAATCGACTCTAGGAACACCATGGACGCCCTATCCACGACTTGATACCGAATGTTCTGAACCATTTAGGACTCCATTGCGTTTTCACGAAATGTCCTACGAGTTATCGTTATAATCTTGTATCTGTGATCGATCAATCAACAGTTTTACTTATGGCTCGTTGAACCCATCATCAATCGACGTCACAAAATAATTGCCCGAGTTATCAGCTCATGTGGGCTATTACGGACCATAATAAATATATATAATGTAATTCAGTTCACTTTGTGGTGTTCAATGTTTGTCGTACAAATCCACAAGAAAAACAAAATATGAAAACAAAAACGATGATGTTATAAATAGTATATGAAAGAGATACAATTATCCAATCCATCAAAAGTACTACTACAACTTAGGGACACGTTTAATTCCCATAGATATAACGTGCCCTTCATGCTTTTCATATTTTAACGGTTTAGTGAGAGGATCCGCGATGTTGTCATCCGTAGCGATCTTCTCAACCACGATCTTCTTTTGCTCCACGTAATACCGGATCATGTGAGCCTTCCGCAGTACATGTCTAGATTTGTTGCTAGACTTAGGCTCCTTAGCCTGGAAGATGACACCTATATTATCGCAATAGATAGTGATAGGGTAATTCGAACTAGGCACTACTATTAGTCCTTGTAAGAACTGACGCATCCATATAGCTTCCTTTGCAGCTTCCGAAGCGGCATAGTACTCATACTCAGTTGTAGAATCTGTTATAACACTTTGCTTGGAACTTTTCCAGCTGAATGTCGCGCCATTAAGAGTAAAAACGAATCCAGACTGAGATTTCGAGTCATCTCGATCTGTTTGGAAGCTGGCATCTGTGTAACCGTGCGCATAGCTCAGTGCACCTCTATAAGTCAATACCCAATCTTTAGTTCTCCGTAGGTACTTAAGAATGTTTTTAACAGCCATCCAGTGTGATTCACCTGGATTGCCTTGGTACCGACTAGTCATACTCAATGCATATGCCACGTCTGGACGTGTGCATGTCATGACATACATGATCGATCCTACAGCTGAAGTATAAGGAATGCGACTCATGCGCTCGACTTCTTCCGATGTCTTTGGTGCCTGAGACTTGCTCAAATGCACCCCTGAGATCATTGGAAGTAACCCCTTTTTGGAGTTAGTCATGCTGAATCTTTCAAGAATCTTATCTATATAAGACTCCTGACTAAGTGATAGTATCCATCGTGATCTATCTCTATAGATACGGATTCTCAGTATGTACTGTGCCTCACCCATATCTTTCATCTGGAAATGGTTCTTTAACCATAATTTAACCGAAGATAGGAGAGGAATGTCATTCCCAATCAAGAGTATGTCATCGACATATAATACCAGGAAGGCAATCTTGCTCCTACTCGACTTGATATATAAGTACGGTTCCTCGACTGATCGAATGAAACCATTCTCTTTTATCACATGGTCGAAACGATGATTCGAACTCCGAGATGCTTGCTTAAGTCCATAAATGGAACGCTTAAGTTTGCACACTTTCTTAGGATTCTTATGATCAGTGAAACCTTTGGGTTGTACCATGTACAAGTCCTCCTCAAAATAACCGTTTAAGAAGGCGGTTTTCACATCCATTTGCCAAACTTCATTGTCATGAAAAGCGGCAATCACTAAGATAATCCGAATGTAACGCAGCATAAATACAGGTGCAAAAATTTCATCATAGTGAAACCCTTGCACTTGAGTGAAACCATTTGCCACTAGTCGTGTCTTATAGGTATCTGGTTGTCCTTCTACAGAATGCTTTATCTTATAAAGCCATTTGCACTGAAGAGGTCGGACCTTATCAGGTAAGTCGACCAGATCCCATACGTTATTTTCATACATGGAGTCCATCTCGTATTGCATGGCTTCAAGCCATAGCTTAGAGTCGGAACAGGTCATGGCACCTTTATAGGTTGCGGGTTTGTTTCTCTCAAAGAGTAAAATGTCAACTCCATCATTCTCCTCGATCATACCAATGTATCTATCAGGAGGAATTGAATGTCTACCCGACCTCCTAGGTTCCTCAGGAATATTAACCGCTACCCAGTTGAAGGAACAGATTCCTCCATAGGTTTTTCGGTTGTTGGTTCTTGAATCTCCGACAGTTCGAAGGTTTTATTACTTGTCTTGTTCTCGAGAAACTCTTTCTCTAATAACTTCGCACTAGCCGCAACAAAAACTCGATGTTCGGTTGGCGTATAGAAGTAATGACCAAACATTCCTTTTGGATAACCAATAAAGTATGTCTTTGATGGGTTTTAGTTACTCATAAACTAAATATATAGTCATACTAATAAAATACTTTAATTAACATTTTAATTAACTTATTTATGTGATCTTATGCATGCTTAATTTATGCGGAAATGGGAGAGACTTCGAGTCCTTACACTCGTTCCAAATGCTAGCAAGGATGATCCTCCAATGTTCAACAAGAACACCTCCTTTGTGATGCACCAAGACAACCCCTTAACCAACCGAGATCTTGAACAAGCTAGCACAAAATCGGTTTTTCCTTAATATTATCTCTAATCTCTTAATTAGAAATACAATACTAATATTAACAACTTATTATTATTAGTATTATTATTATCTCACAATAATAATATTTGAGGTTTTACTTATTTTCTTACACTTAGAAAATTTCACAAGCATTAGGAATGAATTGAATTTTTGAGCATCTAACACATTTAAAGAGTGATGCTTGGGTTGAGGTGAGGCCGGGCATGGGAAGACACAAGGGAGACAAGTTCTCTAACCCATGCAACTTAGGGTGGCCTAGATAGTGTTTCCAAGACACATGCCTTTAAACATGATGATTAAGGTGTATTTAACACACAATAATCATCCTCACCTACACCCACTTAGCCGCCCATTTTATCATAAAATGGATTCCATTTTACAACATTGTCAATTGTATAATTTGTATAAAAATGTGACATCTTATATGTCACAAGGTAATACAATATAATTATTTTATCTTAATATATATAAATATTTATCGTATAAATATTACAATTAAATAAATCATATTTATTAATTGACATGTAATTCGAAATTACAATTGTAAAATGATTTATTTATAATTATCGTCAATACGATTTACAACCTTTGTATTAATTATAACCCGATTCATTCTAATTACGATATAATAAAATATCGTTCAATGTTTAATAATTGACACGTTTCAATTTTAAACATAAATCTTACAATAAGATTTAACCTCTGATTTCTCGATATACGAGTTTAAGGAATATGATCAAATCGTATCAATATACATTTGATCATTTTATTAATTAAGGGAGTTGTCCTAAAGGTGTGACCTAAAGGGATCAACTGACCACCACCGTCATACGACAGTAATGTCAAACTCTAGCTAGCCAATCATTACCGATTAATGTTGGTCAGTTGACTAATATAAATCGTATCATCCCTTGCGAATTCTCGTCATGAGATTTAATTATGTGATCGCACTATTGTTGAGGACACATTTCCCAACAATCTCCCACTTGTCCTCGACAAGTGTGCGTCACCAATTCTCTTGTCATATTACAATCTCCCACTCAATGCAAGGTGTCTCTCTGAGGTCGTACTTGCATTCGATCATATCATGAGTGGTTTCCTCGATCTGGAGAATAACTGTTTGACCGGAATTATCTACCATAGATACCTTCCGAGCGTGGCCACGCTTTTCCAGTTAACTTCTCCTCGAGTGGCCTTGAGATTTGAACAACCCTGACAAGGGGTGGACAATTTCTATCGCACTATTTCCTTTGACTAGTCACAGTCAGTCACAGCCTGAAGCAATCCCATTTGACTCCAGTTACGAAAAGTCATAGAGAATGGATCAAGGTTATGCCTAAACTGTACCATCTTGGGAGAGTAGTCTTTAGTCTAAGAATTGACTCACAAGAATACTATAGCAGCTCTCGCCACGACCCAGCTATTATAAAATTTCCAGAACTCTATAACCGGTCACTTTGCCCGACAGAGTGTCTCTTGCAGTTTGCTTATGTGATCGAGTAGTCATGACATATGACTCTATGGCACTTGAACTTGCCATCAGTCGCCTCACATTCTAGTCGCTTTGAGACGTCACCTCATGTAAGCGGCTAGGGGCTATACTAAGTCAATCCAGTTCACTTATGGGGTTCAATATTGTCTCTCACAACCCATTTGGATGTCGACAAAGTTTCCTTTCCTGAGGAAAGCTCCCACTGTTATCTTATAACTCGTGACGTATTGATATACTAGAGGGATTAAAGAATCAATCGGAATTATCTAGTCACTTATGTGCTGAAATCTATATTGTAGTTATTAATGATTTCATCATTCTTATAATTTTCAATCATCTTGGCAATATGATCATGGTTTTATTCATCAATATGAATCATATCTAACCATTTTGATTTCTAATGGGCGACCTTTTATTATCAATATAATAAAACTTCCGGTAAAGCTCCATCATCGTATGATATAAGGTATTTGATCATCTAGAATTGAAAACTTCTTATTCTTTGCACCTTAAAGAATCACCCATCCTCTCTAAATGGTAGGCTTAATTCTTTTAATGAACATCGCTCCCACTAAAATCAGTATTACTCGATCACTTAAATGAACTTTTCATTTCTTGCATGTAAATCTTTTATTTATCTCTTGAATCATTATCATCATCACTATCTCTATAGTGATTTATTTTTATTCAATCAATCATCACCCTCTTTTCATGTCTTCGTTTCCTCGAGACGAATATGACATGATAATTTCCTTATAACTACATTGAGAGAATTGAGATGATTTCTTCTCTTTTATCTTATAAACTTAGAAAAATTATTTATTAAGGAACCGGTCTAACCCCTTGTATAGATAGATGATTTCTCCTCTATTATCTTATAATCTTTAAAAAATCATTATCTCAAAGAGCCGATATTCCTTCCGAATTCATATGGGGTTTCTTACTGAAACAATGAACATAAAGAACCTTTCTTCGAGTGTCCTCCCGTAGTTTCTTCAGTGTCCTCTCGTAGTTTCTTCAATTCATTTAGGGCTCTTCTTAAGACTCCCATGTAGGAATCTTCTCTAAGATCCTTTATTTTCATCATTGGTTTGCGAGCGAAATATTTTCTCCCACTCTATCCTTCTAACAATAACCTTTATTCGTATAAGGATAGCTATTTCGATTAACCAATGCATATGAATGTTTGAAGTTTTATAGGTGTGATGAATACATTCTCATTTTCCCTTAAAATGAAAATCTTATAATGAACTGATATTGTCTCATTCTGATTGAAAGTATCTCATGGGGTGTAGTTCTCCGTTTTAATCAACACTTTGATTACATTATATTGATCGTATCAATGTTTTATTGCGTGATAAAATCACCATTATTCATGTTTTAACAAGGTATGCAATTTATTTGAGAAATCAAGACATTGATTAAGAACAAAAGTAGTGACTTGGGTTGAAAACCAAGTCACCAATCCAAAATTACAACCATTGTTTTAGGATTTTAATCCTTGTCTTACAAGAAAATAAATTGTTCCATAAAATGCAAAATATGAAAGAAGACGATATGAAAATTA
The DNA here is from genome assembly GCA_029255685.2 of Silene conica. Taxonomy (NCBI): domain Eukaryota; kingdom Viridiplantae; phylum Streptophyta; class Magnoliopsida; order Caryophyllales; family Caryophyllaceae; genus Silene; species Silene conica. Next base: position 65,300,745 of record CM055312.2, read on the forward strand.
GAGCCTAGCTCTTCAAGTCTTCGATCAATTAGATGCTACCGTAGCCATCCAAGTAAGGAACCTCATGCTTCCTTCTCCTTGCCCTTATCTTTATAAGATGCCCCTTTAAAACAATTTAAAAGGGGTGATAGTCAACAACTTGTATCGCCATACAAAAGTTAACAAAATAACATGAAAGTAAACGAGAATTATAACCTACTGTAAGAACATTTCCATTTTTGAGATCGGTCAAGTATTTGGGGCAATTCTGTTTCCTAAGATTTATCCTTGTGAAATAAAGGCACTTGTCTTCAACCTTTGAAGATGAGGTGGAAACGCCTTTCGAAAAGGTCTTTTCTTTGGTCGCTTTGGGCTTGAACGTTTTCTTGCCCTTGCCTTTAAAGGCATTCCTTTTGAAGCACATTTTCCCTTTCTTTTCGATGTTTAAGACATCCTTGGTGGAACTTTCATGAAGTCCCATGTCCCTTTCGGCTTGGACGAGCATCTTATGCAACTCATCCAACGTGGTCTCTTGGTTTCGCATATTAAAATTCACCGGAATTGAGCATACGCTTTAACCTTGTTGAGCGAGTGAAGAACTCGGTCAATTATGAGAGAGTTGGGAACATCAACGTCTTGCGTTTTTAAAGTCTCCGCGAGCTCAACGAGTTTGAGCACATGAGGGCTTATCTTTTGCCCTTCCTTCAACGTAATGTCGAAGAAGGCGGAAGCCGCCTCATATTGAATCACCCTTGGAGTTTGCGAAAACATGGTCGCAAGCTTGGTGTATATCTCATACGATGTGGTCAACTTGATCATACTCCTTTGGAGATCCGGCTCCATGGAGAAGATGAGCACATTTTTAAGAGCGGAGGACTCTTTCATGTAGGCTTCATAGGCCTCACGAGTTCCGACCGCGGAACGAGCGGTTGGAGTGGGAGGAGCGGCTTCGGATAGGTAACGACTCTTATCGTCACCTTGAGCGGCCAAGAGTAATTGCGCATCCCAATCTTTAAAATTGGAACCATGCTTATCGAGTTTGCAACGATCCATAAAGGATCGAAGCCATGATACGTTAGTGAGAGGTGGAGCGTTGGTTGCCATTGATGATGTTGAAAATTAAACTACAATAAAATGAAGGAAATAAAACAACATCATTTTAGAATTCATAATTTAAACTAAAAACTTAAACAAGTTAATTAGTTATTTACTTAATGATCTCTTACCCAATTAAGTAAACAATCCCGAGACCCAAACCCATACTAATCCGGGCACGGTGTAGCCGATTCAACCCGTATCGGTATAATTTGGTGGATTAACCCTTTAATCGGTTCTACCTTAGAACTCTCGGTCGACAATTTTCTAAAAATCGTCTTTAGCCCGAACTTATTGCAACTACGGTTACGAATACTTTCGTTGAGATCAACCAAATTTCAAGGTGTAATCTTATTACCCCACTTACCCAACGTGACAATTTTAGTACCCCGGTATAGCCGAGCCTACGTACTTGTGAAGAAGGGATTCATGGGTCCGTACTTTTTGGTAAGGCTAAGTCTCAATATTTATATGTAAGAGATCTAGTCAAATTATTATCTATCTCCGTTTAAGTGAACTAAGTCGGTGAATTATCGATAAAATAAATGACTAGGTCGACTACTTCGAAAATGCATGAGACGATATATGACGATTTGGCTATGCATGCAAACATATAAAAGCAAATAATAAAAGCATAAAATAAACCCTAGTATGGCCTTTCCTAGAAAAGAAATAATAAAAGTACAAATTCGGAAACCAACTCCTTTGGTCCCTTGAACTTCACGCGGCACGCACTTCGAGGTAAACACCGTCTTGTCGGAACTCCTTTCCGAATGGCACCGTCTTCAAGGAACTCCGGATTTTACAAAAATTACAACTTTTCTAGTCTACTTTATACATTATAAAATAGAAATAAATTACAATTGGGTGATACGAGATCACAAAATTACAACCCAATCGGTAACCCCTTACATTACGGGAAATACCGATTAAAAAACTAAGGTCATACTAAGTAAATTACATAATTCCCAAAATTACGTAAATAAAATCATGACATTCATAATTAAAATATGCAATGCTTATGAATATATGAACTATCATGCAAATCCTAAGCCAAATCGTCCTATTTAAATAAATAGTTATAGTATACCTCGGTTTATGGAATCGCGTGTTTTAACGTTTTAACAACACTATGCATAATATGAATCGGTATTCATCTTTAAGTTAATCATCCCAACTCATATAGGTTTCAAAATTTAGTCTTACTCAAACTTTGAACATGACTTAACTTAACATATTTTAATATTGTTCGGTATTACTCGGTTTTACGGGAAAAATAATATAAAAATCCAAAAGAGTCATAAAAATTTCGAAAAATTCAAAATTAAAATTTTGAAAATTCCATAATGTTCTTAAAATTTCAGAACTTTAAAAATATATGTATTTACACGGTTTTAACATTATTTCGAAAATAATACGTAAAACGAGCATTTTAAGTCGGAAAATTCAATAATTAACTCCATAAATGCAAATAAAATACTAATAATATTTTTACACTTTCCAAAACACCTTAAGAACATAAAATGGACAGAAAATTAAATGGAACACTGCCCAATGAGCCGAAATTTTAAATGCATGACTCTTTTTATTTAATTTTAAATGCAACTTTTAACAAATTAAAATTAAATTAAAACTGAACTTTTGGCTCCCAAGAATATTTTTGTGATGAACATATCATATATGACTATTATGGGTTAAATTTTTCGGCCATTTTAACAACTATTGCAAATTTTAACGATTTTCTTCATATATCGTACGATTTTAACCTTTAAAATTATTTCTCAAGCATAAAATAAGATAAAAATCTCGAAATTTTTTATACATGCTGGAAATAATATATATGACATCGTGTTAAATTTTTATGGCCAAATTCCAACTTAAACTATTAAAGTCGAAATAATGTCACTAATTACCCGATTTTTACATTAAAAATCTATAATATTGCAATATTTGAGATAAATTTCTGAAAAATTCCACATATATTTTAAATATTGCATGTGACATACTCATAAATGTTTATAGTCAAATTCGTAATATAACTATTTTAACCCATTTTTATTCATCTTATTGCATTTTAACATTTAAAATTCATATCACATGTTTTATAAGTCCATAATTTACGAAAATTCATATTCATAACATAGGATATACATGTGAAAACATAATGAAAAATCTCGGCCAAAGGATGATTTTAACTATTTTTCCCAAAATAAACGATTTTTAACCATTAAAACTTAATAAAACTGAAAAATAAAATACCAATGAACAATATTCATGCAAAATATATTCCAAATATTCTAAAACATTTTATAAAACAGTAGGTATTCATGCTCAAATTATTTCGTGCATATCTTATATTAAACGAAAAACCAAATTTTATTTTGTTATCACTACAACTCCGTAAAAACGTAAACGGAAAGCATGCAAACAACCTAGTTGCTCTGATACCAATTGATGGGTTTTAGTTACTCATAAACTAAATATATAGTCATACTAATAAAATACTTTAATTAACATTTTAATTAACTTATTTATGTGATCTTATGCATGCTTAATTTATGCGGAAATGGGAGAGATTTCGAGTCCTTACACTCAGTCCAAATGCTAGCAAGGATGATCCTCCAATGTTCAACAAGAACACCTCCTTTGTGATGCACCAAGACAACCCCTTAACCAACCGAGATCTTGAACAAGCTAGCACAAAATCGGTTTTTCCTTAATATTATCTCTAATCTCTTAATTAGAAATACAATACTAATATTAACAACTTATTATTATTATATCACAATAATAATATTTGAGGTTTTATTTATTTTCTTACACTTAGAAAATTTCACAAGCATTAGGAATGAATTGAATTTGTGAGCATCTAACACATTTAAAGAGTGATGCTTGGGTTGAGGTCAGGCCGGGCATGGGAAGACACAAGGGAGACAAGTTCTCTAGCCCATGCAACTTAGGGTGGCCTAGATAGTGTTTCCAAGACACATGCCTTTAAACATGATGATTAAGGTGTATTTAACACACAATAATCATCCTCACCTACACCCACTTAGCCGCCCATTTTATCATAAAATGGATTCCATTTTACAACATTGTCAATTGTATAATTTGTATAAAAACTTGACATCTTATATGTCACAAGGTAATACAATATAATTATTTTATCTTAATATATATAAATATATATCGTATAAATATTATAATTAAATAAATCATATTTATTAATTGACAAGTAATTCAAAATTACAATTGTAAAATGATTATTTATAATTATCGTCAATACGATTTACAACCTTTGTATTAATTATAACCCGATTCATTCTAATTACGATATAATAAAATATCGTTCAATGTTTAATAATTGACACGTTTCAATTTTAAACATAAATCTTACAATAAGATTTAACCTCTGATTTCTCGATATACGAGTTTAAGGAATATGATCAAATCGTATCAATATACATTTGATCATTTTATTAATTAAGGGAGTTGTCCTAAAGGTGTGACCTAAAGGGATCAACTGACCACCACCGTCATACGACAGTAATGTCAAACTCTCGCCAATCATTACCGATTAATGTTGGTCAGTTGACTAATGTAAATCGTATCATCCCTTGCGCATTCTCGTCATGAGATTTAATTATGTGATCGCACTATTGTTGAGGACACATTTCCCAACAGTCTTGACCGATCGCAGGCCGAGCTTATCCTCGTGTCTCCACTTGACATAAGCCTGGCAGCCCCAAACCCGAATAAAGGACATGTTAGAGACCGTTCCCTTCCATATCTCATATAGAGTCTTGTCAACAGCTTTAGACGGACTTCGGTTAAGTATAAGAGCAGCTGACAAAAGAGCAAAACCCCATAATGAGTCAGGAACTACCGTGTGACTCATCATGGATCGAACCATATCAAGTAATGTTCGATTTGTCCGTTCGGACACACCATTTAATTGTGGTGTTCCAGGTGGAGTTAACTGTGATACGATACCACAGTCTTTTAGGTGTTGATCAAACTCAAGTGAAAGATATTCGCCACCATGATCTGATCGAAGTGCTTTAATCTTTCTGTCCGGTTGGTTCTCAACCTTATTCTGGAATTCCTTGAACTTTTCAAAGGACTCACTTTTATGCTTCATAAGGTAGACACATCCGTAACTACTGAAGTCATCCGTGAAAGTGATAAAATATCTATAGCCATCTTTAGCGGTGATTGACATAGGTCCACATACATCTGTATGTATGAGTCCTAATAGGTCAGCAACGCGCGCTCCAGCACCTTTGAAGGAGATTCGAGTCATTTGCCGATAAGACATGATTCACATGTGCCAAATGATTCGTAATCAAATGGGGATATAGCTCCATTTTAATGAGCTTCTTTACACTTTTCTCATTTATGTGTCCCAAACGGCAATGTCATAGATAAGTTTGATCTTTGTCACCAACCTTTAATTTCTTATTATTCACGTGTAATACTTCTGAAGTTTGATCTAAGATATAAATGTCATTCATTGAAACTGCAGGTTTGCCATAAATCATTTCATTCAATGAGAAAATACAACTATTATCTTTTATTGAAAATGAAAAGCCGTCTTTATCGAGTACGGAAACAGAAATAATATTCTTAGATAAACTGGGTACATAATAACAGTTATACAGATATAACTCGAATCCACTCGGCAATTGGATTACATATGTTCTCATCGAGGTTGCAGCAACTTTTGCTCCATTCCCGACTCGCAGGTCCACATCCCCCTTTGGGAGAGGTGTGATGTTTCTTAGGCCCTGCATATGATTACACAAATGAGAACCACAACCAGTATCAAGTACCCAAGTTCCGAAACTTGCATGGTTAATCTCAATCATATGAATATAAGATGACATACCAACAGGAGTGACGCGGCCTGCTTTTATGTCTTCACGTTAGACAGGACAGTTTCTCCTCCAATGCGCAGTCTTGTAGCAATGGTGGCATTCAATGTCACTATCTTTGCTCTTTGTCTTGCCTAGTGAGCTACGTGTATCATCAGGCCCACTCTTGATGTTTCCTGGCCTTTTAAACTTAAGAGGTTTTCCTACTGTTAGGGCTCCTTGAGCTTTGCCCTTACCTTTCCCTTTGTTGGAAATCATGAGAACATCTTGCTTCATGCTCTCACTCAATTTAAAATCCTTCTCGGTTTGTACGAGAAGGGAGTGTAGCTTATGAGGATTTTTCCTCATATCATTCATATAATAGTTCACCCTGAATAAGGAAAAACCATCGTGAAGTGAATGAAGCATTCGATCAATGATTATGTTCTCACTGATTTTGCAATTCAGGGACTCCAATTTCTCGACATTCTCAATCATATTAAGAATGTGTGGGCTAACTGGTTGGCCCTTCTGGAGTTTCGCATCAAAGAAGCGACAGGTATGCTCATAAGTAACGATCCTCGGTGCTTTGGAGAACTCGTTAGTGAGCGTGGTGAAAATTTTATTTGCACCATGGGTTATCAAGAGCCTTTGCAAATTTGTTTCCATTACAAAGATGAGTACGTTATTTATCGCACCCGCTTCCATAACGAAATCACTATAGGCTAGTGATACGTTAGCTCTAGCATTGGGGCCTAGGTTGGGTGGTAACGGCTCAGTCAAGTACTTGAGCTTACCATCAGCTACAGCTGCATTCCGTAATGCCGCCTCCCAGTCCGCAAAGTTGGACCCATCATTTTTCAGTCCCGTGGACAGATTCATGTGGTCCATGAAAGCTTTTAACCAGGATTCACGTGCTAGTGTGGCACTAGGCATTGGGACATCAGCATGGCCAGCCATTTCTTATAAACAGTAATATCAAATGTGAAATGATTTCTACACTGAAAAAGGAGAAGAAAAGTATGATAAGCAATCATCGATATTTTAATTTAAGTCTAATGATAAAACTGTTTAATACTAAGACTTTAACATTCATACAATTGATCTTCCTCAAGAATTATATAAATGATCCCAAGAATCAATCTTTAGTCCACCATAACCACAAGATCGTACAAAGATCATGATGTCGGGGTAAAATAAGTCAACAACTACTACTTACCCAACGTAGAAGGGGTCATATGGAGAGTAAGGTCTTATATGGCTGGCGACGTAGAAGGGATTCATAGTAATTTGAATTATAAAAGACTAATCTCAATCTTAGGTTATAGAGGAAGATCTCATCAACTTTATCTTACTCATTTTAAGTGAACGAATATCTTGCATGCGAGAATGAATAAACTAAGGTGATGGCTTTAATGTAAAACAGGCGCGTGACATCAGTATGTCAATGTAGACTAGCATACAACTTATATGAGTCAATTTTCATGCAATATTAGGTGGTTTGGTTTAGGCGGAATATGATGCAAAACATATTAAGTGAAAACAATAAGAACGGAATAAAAAAAAACAAGTTATAGTGTGGCCTATCCTACCAAAACAAAACAAAAATACAACTTTGGAATCCATTCAGTAATGGACCCTAGAAGCTTGTCTTAGTGTTCCATCTTGGTACATGTAGACATGTAGTGGGGTTGAGCAATCCAGTCTCCGTCTCTTTCTTCAAATTACATTTAATGAAAAATTACATAATAGACCTATTATTACATTCTAATTCCCAAAACGTAAAATAAAGAAAAGGATATTCGAGATCCCATAATTACATCACCAACCATGTTTCCATCATTATGAAAACATGATCATCTAAGGCCACACTAAGTAAAATTACAACCGTTTGCAAAATACGAAAATTAAACCATTCATTCATTCAACAATAATATATAAAAGGTGCATCAACTAATTAAATTAAACTTTCAAGACATAATTCCATAATTATGTAGAGTAATTTATCCAAACCACTTTATACTAATGATTTAAATTGTGTGATAATTCCGTAATTAAACACATAATATTAATCAAACAAAACGTATTCATATTATCGTATAATATGAATTAATCTAACATTATTTTAAACCGTTTTAAAATAATTAGGTATCAAAACTAGTGAACTTTTTCACAAAAATTACACATTATCTTTATAATGTATAAATAAATAAAAAGAGGAAAAACAGCCCAAAAAAAAAAGTAAAACTGTCGAGAATGAAAAGAAGGGAACGAAAAAAACCCAGCAAAAGCGCTGAAAAACGGATTTCCGACGCTTTTTAAAACGCCGAAACTCAACACAAAAGTGTTGTACAGATTTCCGACGCTTAGAAAACTTAAAAACGCTGCTAATAAAACGCCAGAAACAACAAAACGACGCCAATAAAGCGGCATAACATGAAAGCGGCGGAAACAGGAAGAACGGCGCTAAATTAGCGCTGTAACAACATGTTTTAGGCGCAAAACTTGTTTTTATTTCTTTTTTAGAACTAATGAACTTTGAACAAATAATATCATGTTGCTCAAACATATAAGATCGATAACATTCAATATCTAATCCTTATTAAATATTGATATAAACTTAATAATTCAAATTAACCTTTTAAGACGAATATCTAGATTATCATGTAATCGATTATTTAGCAAATTGTATTGTTCAAAAACATTCAAGAGTATTCCCTTTTACGTTCTAATTTAATCCTTATTAAATTAAAACATCTACAAATTTATTATATTGTTATCTCAACTGATTAAAACAACAACAACAACAATAAATCAAAAGGAAAACAAAAAAAAAAAAACTCGGCTAAAAAAAATCTCGGCTGTTTTAATTTTTTTTCCTTCACAAAACGTTTCTGAAAATCATACAAAATTAATTTCGTAAACCTAAAGCTCTGATACCACTTGTGGGAAAATATCTGTATATATCCCAATACTTTATATACAGCCATGCAGGATTATAACGAAATTATAATTATGATTTACAGTCATAAACGAAATACGAGATACAAGGATTGGGAACAAGAATTAACCTTTGGTCCTTGCAAGAGGCCTAAGATCAGATATCAAAATAGATATCCTCCTAATTGTTGCACCAAAGATGCTCCGAGAAATACCCTTTCTTGAGCTAGAAACTTCAAAAATTACTGCTAATTTTGTGTAAGATGAAAACTAGAGAGAGGATGGAGTATCGTTATGCGTGTAACTCGTGAGTTTTGTGTGTCGTGTATCTGTTATATATAACTCGTGAGTTAGTAAAAGATATACTACCTTGCTATTAACCATAAGATAGGATTCTCCAAATGGGTGTTTAGGTCTACCTATAACACTTCACAACGACTGAATAATTGTTGGAGCTTGTGTCCTCCACATGTAGTGTGATAACGTCATTGCACATACCCTTGTACGGACAAGAAGGCGGTTTTAACATCCATCTGCCAGATTTCATAGTCATGAAATGCGGCTATCGCTAAGATAATCCGAATGGAACGTAGCATGACTACGGGTGCAAAAATCTCATCGTAGTGCAAGCCTGGCACTTGGGTAAAAACTTTAGCAACTAGGCGTACCTTTGCAGGTAGGTCCACAAGATCCCCACACGTTGTTCTCATACATGGAGTCCATCTCGGATCGCATGGCTTCTAGCCATAGCTTTGAGTCAGAACTAGTCATGGCACCTTTATAGGTTGTGGGTTCATTACCCTCTAGGAGTAAGATGTCATCTATGTCATGTTCCTCGACCATACCAATGTATCTGTCCGGAGGAATAGAGACTCTTCCCGACCTCCTAGGTTCCTCAAGAATATCTACCGCAGCCGAGGTTGAAGGAACTGTTTCCTCCAATGGTTGCTCGGTAGTTGGTTCTTGAATCTCCGATAGATCGAAGGTTCTATTACTCGACTTGTTCTCGAGAAATTCGTTCTCTAAGAACGTCGCACTAGCCGCAACAACAACACGTTGTTCGGTTGGCGAGTAGAAGTAATGACCAAAAGTTCCTTTTGGATAGCCTATAAAGTATGTCTTGACCGATCGCGGGCCGAGCTTGTCCTCGTGTCTCCACTTGACATAAGCCTCGCAGCCCCAAACCCGAATAAAGGACAAGTTAGGGACCGTTCCCTTCCATAACTCGTATGGAGTCTTGTCAACAGCTTTAGACGGACTTCGGTTATGTATTAGAGCGGCTGACAAAAGAGCATAGCCCCACGATGAATCAGGCACGACGGTGTGACTCATCATGGATCGAACCATATCAAGTAGAGTTCGATTTCTCCGTTCGGACACACCATTTAATTGTGGTGTTCCAGGTGGAGTCAACTGTAGAACAATGCCACAATCTTTAAGGTGTTGATCAAACTCATGAGAAACATACTCGCCACCACGATCAGATCGTAGTGCTTTAATCTTTCTTCCCAGTTGGTTCTGTACCCGAATCTGGTATTCTTTGAACTTGTCAAAGGATTCACTTTTATGTTTCATTAAGTAGACATAGGCCATATCTACTCAAATCATCCGTGAAAGTGATGAAATACCTATAGCCTTCTCGTGTGTTGATCGACATAGGGCCACATACATCCGTATGTATGAGTCCTAATAAGTCGGCAGCGCGTATTCCAACACCTTTGAAGGAAATACGAGTCATCTTACCAATGAGACATGATTAACATGTGCCATATGATTCGAAATCAAAGGCCGAGATAGCTCCATTCTGTATGAGCTGTTTTACGCATTTCTCATTTATATGTCCCATACGGCAGTGCCATAGGTAAGTTTGATCTTTGTCACCAACCTTTAACCTCTTGTTATTCACGTGTAATATTTCGGTGGTTTGATCTAAAACATAAATTACATTCATGGAAACTGCCTTGCCATATATATATCATATCGTGTAATGAGAAAATACAGCTATTATTCTCTATTACAAATGAAAAACCGAGTTTGTCAAGTGCAGAAACAGAAATAATGTTTTTGGATAAACTAGGAACATAATAACAGTTATACAAAGATAACTCGAATCCACTTGGAAGCTGGATAACGTATGTTCCCCTCGAGACTGCAGCAACTCGTGCTCCATTCCCGACACGCTGGTCAACCTCACCCTTTATGAGGGGCTCTTGGTTTCGAAGGCCCTGCACATGATTACACAGATGAGAACCACAACCAGTATCTAGTACCCAAGTTTCGTAACTTGCATGGTTAATCTCAATCATGTGAATAAAAGAAGAAGAAGACATACCAACAGGAATAACGCTGCCTGCCTTAATGTCCTCACGATACACGGGGCACGTGCGCCTCCAATGCCCAGTCTTGTGGCAATGGTGGCATTCCATGCTAGTATCCTTGCTCTTTGTTTTACCCTGTGAGTTGCTCGACTCACCGGGCCCACTCTTAGCAAATCGTGACTTCTTGAACTTAGGCTTACCTACCGCTAGGTCGCCTTGAGGTTTCGTTTTCCCTTTACCTTTGCCTTTACTGGAGATCATGAGAACATCCTTCTTCACTCTCCCACTTAATTTCAGATCCTTCTCGGTCTGTACGAGAAGGGAGTGGAGCTCATGAGGAGTCTTCTTCATGTCGTTCATGTAATAGTTGGCCCTAAAGAGGGCGAACCCATCCTGAAGCGAATGAAGCATTGGATCAACGATTATGTTCTCACTGATCTTGCAGTTCAAGGCCTTCAGTTTCTCGATATTCTCAATCATGTTGAGAATATATGGGCTAATAGCTTGGCCCTTCTGGAGTTTCGCTTCAAAGAAGCGACAGATATGCTCATAGGAAACGATTCTCGGAGCTTTCGAGAATTCGTTAGAGAGCGTGGTGAAAATCTTGTTTGCACCATGGGAGATGAAGCGTCTTTGCAAATTGGATTCCATTGCATAGATCAGTACGTTTTTTATCGCACCCGCTTCCATGACGAAGTCGCTATGAGCGCGAACTTCGTTAGCTCTAGCTCCAGTTCCTGGGTGTGCCGGAATAGGCTCAGTCAAGTACTTGAGCTTTCCGTCAGCAATGGCAGCATTCCGTAATGCTGCCTCCCAGTCAGAGAAGTTTGACCCATCATTCCTCAGTCTAGTAGACTGATTCATGGAGTCCATGAAGGCTTTAAGCCAGGATTCTCGTTCTAGCTTGGCACTTGGCATTGGGTCTTCACCAGCCATTTGTTATTAAGCAGTTTTAATTTGATCGTGTTCTACACTGAAAACAAGATAAAGCAAAACCATATAAGCAACTCATCGTTGTGATTTAAGTCTATTTTAAATTGAATTTAAACTCGTAGACTCATGCATTTATATAATTGATCTCCCTCAAGAATTATATAAACGATCCCAAGACTCAATTTCCGTAAATTGATAACCCAACTGTTTGGCTAGTTCTACCGTTAGAACTTCTGGTCGATAGATTTCCGTAAATCTCATCTTATAGTCCATCATAGTCACTAGATAGTATCGAGTGACCACGATGTTGAGATAAAATAAATCATCTGTTCCCACTTACCCGACGTAGAAGGGGTCATAGTATGCCTACCGACGAAGAAGGGATTCATGGGAGTCTGATTTATAAAGACTAGTCTCAATTTTTGGTTATACGAGGAAGACCCCATCAACTTGTATTTATTCATTTTAAGTGAACTAAAATCTAGCATAATCGTGAATGAATGAAATAAAGTGATGGCTGATGCATGCCATTTCTATAGTCTTTTAGACTTCTTTTGCATGCATTTTTTTGCTCTTTTGCTAAACACCTTACTACTTTTAGCCCCGAATTGCCTACTTTGAGCCTTCTTGTATTAATTGCAGGAATATACTCGGAAATATGTATTCGGAGCCAAAGATTGTCCTCAAGATTGCATTTAGAAGATCAGGAGAAGTGACCCACCCTTTGTATCAAGTCAAGGAAGCACGTTTTTGAAGCCAACGTCCAAGTCAAGACCTAATCCAGCCGATCGACCATTTCCAGTCGACAAGTAAGTCGATCGACCGCTCATCCAGTCGATGGACCACTTTTGGTCGATAGGAAAGTCGATCGACCATATGCTTAGTCGATCGACCGGTTTCTTTCTTCCGAAGCCCAAATTTAACCTAGGCCCATTAGGTCGTCGAAGGGGGAATCAGAACATTTCGTTTTTAAGCAGCTTTTGGAGTTTTCTTTAGGACTACTTTTACTTTAATCTTTTATCCTTTTTCCTACTTTTCCTCAGAGAAACTTTTAGTCAGTTGTTTTCATTTTATTTCACCTTCAAGCTTGTAAGATCTAATCTTCCGGAATTCAGTACTCAACACTTTTGGATCATTGGTAATTTTATTTCTTTGCTCTTACTTTCTTTTGTCTTTATTCATCTCTACTTATCTCGCGATCATGATTTTCTCTTTAGTCATTTCTTTCATTTCAATTGTTAATCCCTTTATGCATAGCTAATCCTCTAGACTAGGATATAGGTGATCCAATGATGATGTGACGATGTTCGTTTAGGTTTAGACTAGTTCGTAATTGTATGTCTCTGTTGTTAATTGTAGCATTTAATAGCGATTAGTCAATTAATGCGCATGATTGATTAGTTGATTTGGTAAAACCCCGACCTAAGATCGAAAGCCTGGTGAGGGTTAGACCTGCTACAAACATTAGAGTGCCCTAGTAAGTTGCCAGAGCCCGCTAGAAGCATTTTAGGGCGAATAGCGATCCGAGAGGACCTTTTCACTACCCCTTAGACCGTTAATTGCGACTGATCTGCGACCTAAACCCCAATCGTTATACTTTCATTGGTGAACCGACTATCCTAGTTTCCTCTCCTTTATATTTTTATACTCTTTTCTTTACGCTTTTCTTTTCTCACTTTCCTTTACTACTTTTTAGTTAGTCAAACAAACAAAACCCCCAATTTTGGTTACCTTGACGGACTTTAGTTTAGCATTTAGAATTCATATATGTCTCCGTGTGGATACGATCCCGACTTCCTTACTACATTAGTTAGGCCAGTTGGTTATCTTTGATAGGGTTGCGACAGCCGTGTCAAATTTTGGCGCCGTTGCCGGGGAATGGAACGGTCACTGGGATACGAGAAACAGCGGTTCCCTTGTCGGAAACTGGATCAGCAAGCCTTGTGGCATCAGAAACGATCCTTTCAGCATTAGGAGCGGTCGATCGACTTTCTGCAGGAGGGGATCTGGTCGATCGACCAGAAGGTTGGTCGATCGACTTTTGGATCAACTGATTTTGGTCGATCGACTTTGCATTCGACCTGTTTTGGTCGATCGACTGTCGTCCTCCGTCTTTATCAGCATCTTCGTGCGTGTTATTTTCTTATTCGTTCTCGGACTCGGCAACATCCTCTACTAACACTTCTAGTCCATCATCAGTTGGCATTTGAGGGCCCTCATAAGATGATCCACTTCGCAAGTGGATCGCATTAACCGAATCGCGTGGCTTATCGGGTTGCGAAGGTAAGGAACCGGGTTGCCTTGTTGATTGGTTAGATGCCAATTGGGCAACTTGAGTTTCAAGCATCTTGATAGATGCTTCCATTCCCGAGCAGATTACGGAACACAAAAATGGAGCAACAGTTTGGTAAGTTCATGGAGGTCGTCAAGAATTTACAGGTAATTGTTCCTTTCACTGAGTTAATCACCCAGGTACCCTCTTATGCGAAGTTTATGAAAGACATACTGACTCGTAAGAGAAGCTTCAACGAGGTGGAGACTATTGCTTTTACTGAAGAGTGTAGTGCACTCCTACAAAGCAAATCTCCACCAAAGTTGAAGGACCCGGGTAGTTTTTCGATTCCTGTTACTATAGGTACCCTTGTTATAGACAAAGCTTTATGCGATTTGGGGGCAAGTGTTTCTGTTATGCCCTATTCGGTCTGTGAAAAGTTGAACATGGGTAGTCTCAAAGTCACGAGTGTGACTCTTCAAATGGCTGATAGATCAGTAAAGAGACCTCTAGGTGTTTTAGAGGATATCCCTGTTAGGATAGGTAGATTCTTTATACCTGTCGATTTCATTGTCCTTGATATGGCTGAGGACACCCAAATCCCAATAATTTTGGGTAGACCCTTCCTACACACTGCAGGAGCCATTATTGATGTCAAACAGGGACGTTTGACTCTTGAGGTAGGGGATGATAGAGTGACCTTTAATCTAGCTAACACACTAGCTAAACCTATGATTGAAGACACTTGATATGCCATCGACATTATCGATGAATCCATGTTTGATTTTTGGTCGGGTTCCCTAATTGGGGACCCGTTAGAAGTTCTAATGGTTCTTGATAGTTTTGCAGAAGATGCGCAGGTTGACTTTACCATGATGAAGAGGGCATTAAAAGGAAGACAATACACCCTCGAGAAAGGTGAGATAGTTGATGCGATAATGGAAACCTCTTATACTGCAGAGGTAACAAAACCAGAACTCAAACCCCTCCCTTCCCATCTCAGGTATGTTTTCCTTGATGATCTTGAACTATATCCTGTCATAGTTAGTTCTAAACTTGATGCTGGCCAACTCGCTGACTTGTTGGTTGTTTTGAAAAAAAATAAGAAAGCTATGGGATACAGTTTAGATGACTTGACAGGTATTAGTCCTGATTTCTGCATGCATCGAATCAACCTGGAAGAAGGTCACAAACCTCGTGCGCAAGGTTTACGCCGGCTAAATCAGAATATGCAGGATGTGGTAAGGAAAGAGGTGATGAAACTTCTAGATGCAGGTATAATCTATTCTATTTCTGACTCTAATTGGGTAAGCCCAGTTCACGTAGTTCCTAAGAAAGGAGGGACTACTGTGATTAGGAATGATAAGAATGAATTAATACCTACTAGGACTGTGACTAGGTGGCGGATGTGTATTGACTATAGGCAGTTGAATACCGCTACTAAGAAAGACCATTTCCCTCTCCCTTTCATTGACCAGATGTTAGAGAGATTGGCATCACACAAGTTTTTCTGTTATTTGGATGGGTATTCGGGATTCTTTCAGATTCCCATTCACCCTGATGACCAAGAAAAGACGACTTTCACTTGTCCCTTTGGTGTTTATGCATATCGCAGGATGCCATTTGGTCTCTGTAATGCCCCAGCCACCTTTCAAAGGTGCATGATGGGAATTTTTTCCAAGTATATCGAGTCAATTATGGAAGTCTTTATGGATGACTTCAGTGTGTATGGGTCTGATTTTTCTTCTTGCTTATCTCACCTTGATAAAATCTTGCAGAGATGCATTGAGGTTAACTTGGTTTTGAACTGGGAGAAATGTCATTTCATTGTGAACGAGGGTGTCGTTCTTGGTCATTTGGTTTCTGATAAGGGTATACAGGTAGACAAAGCAAAAGTGCAGGTGATAGAGCAATTACCTCCTCCCATTAACGTCAAGGGGGTTAGAAGTTTCCTTGGTCATGCCGGATTTTATCGCCGGTTTATCAAGGACTTTTCTAAAATTGCTAAACCGCTTACACGGTTGCTGATTAAAGATGTGTCTTTTGATTTTTCTGACGAGTGCCTTATTGCTTTCAACAGGTTAAAGGAAGCTTTGATCACCGCGCCCATAATCCAAGCACCGGATTGGGAGCTTCCTTTTGAGATAATGTGTGACGCGAGTGATTACACGGTTGGCGCAGTGCTAGGCCAAAGGAAAGGAAAGCTCTGAGTGCAATCTACTATGCAAGTAGGACATTGGATGAGACGCAGGTCAAGTATGGTACCACAGAAAAAGAGATGTTAGCCGTGGTATATGCATTAGAGAAGTTCAGGTCATATTTGCTGGGATCAAAAGTGATCATTTTCACTGATCACACAGCCCTGAAACAACTCTTGGTGAAGAAGGATGCCAAACTGCGGCTGTTGAGTTGGGTACTCCTGATTCAGGAATTTGATTCGGAGATTCGGGACAAGAAAGGTTCTGAAAACCTTGTTGCTGACCATTTGTCTCGATTGGAGTTACAAAATGAGGGAGACACTCTTCCTATTAATGATTTCTTTCCTGACGAGAGTTTGCTTGCTTTATCTATTTCTGAGATTCCTTGGTATGCTGACTTTGCCAACTTTATTGTAGGTAATCTTCTACCTCCGGATTTGAGTTTTCAACAGAGAAAGCGATTCCTCCACGATGTGAAGCGTTATTTTTGGGATGACCCCTTTATTTTCAAAGAATGTGCTGATGGACTGTACAGGAGATGCATCCCACAATGGGAAACAAAAGCTATTTTGGAGGCTTGTCATTCCTCCTCTTATGGCGGCCACCACGGTCCATCCGGACCGTGGCTAAGGTACTTCAATCTGGTTTCTTTTGGCTACCATGTTTTATGATGCTAAAGTGTTTGTTTCCTCTTGTGATGCTTGTCAACGCACTGGTAACATTTCCAGGAGGCACGAGATGCCTCAGGTTGGCATCTTGGAAGTTGAGGTTTTTGATGTTTGGGGAATTGATTTTCAGGGTCCTTTCCCGTCATCTAAGGGAAACAGGTATATCCTCGTAGCTGTCGATTACGTGTCAAAATGGGTAGAGGCCGTTGCTTCGGTCTCTTGTGATGCTAAGACTGTTGTGTCATTGTTTAAAAAGATCATATTCCCACGATTTGGTGTGCCACGTATTGTCATAAGTGATCGTGGCATGCACTTTAGGGATAACAAGTTGTCAACCCTTTTCACAAAGCATGGTGTTTCACATCGTCGAGGTGTGGGATATCATCCCCAAACTAGCGGGCAGGTTGAGGTCTCCAATAGGGAGATCAAGGAGATCCTAGCCAAGGTAGTGTCTAAGTCAAGAAAGGATTGGAGTATGAAGTTGGATGATACCCTCTGGGCCTATCGTACCGCTTTCAAAACTCCAATAGGCACATCACCATATCGACTAGTCTATGGTAAATCGTGTCATCTACCTGTGGAGTTGGAATTCAAGGCTTGGTGGGCAGTGAAAGAGCTCAACTTTGATCCTAAGTTGAGCGGTGAAAAGAGACTTTTGCAGCTTGATGAGCTGAAGGAATTTAGGCTTAATGCCTATGACAGTGCATGAGTCTACAAAGAAAAGACAAAGAGGTGGCATGACAAGAAAATCCTCATTCGTGATTTCAAAGTGGGAGAAAAGTGGAAGTTGAGAATACCGCAGGGGAAAAATTTAAGGCCAACGGACATCAAGTTAAGCACTATCGAGATCAAGGTGAAGTGATTGGAGTGGTCGAGGTGTTGTACCTTGAACCACTTGACGTTGCCGAGCTTTGAAGGAAGTTAGAGGTCGTGCGGGACCCTTATAAATCAGCGCTTTCCGGGAGGCAACCCGGCTTGTAATTTGAAGTTTTGTTTAGTTTCGAACTTTTTAGACTCAGACATTTGTTGTTTTTAAGAATTTTTTGTGGTAGTTGTAGAGTTCTAGGTGTTTTTGTTGAAGATTTGCAGGTGTTTTAAGCAACGGAAATAGTTCTAAGCAATTTTTGCCGTTGGTAAAGTGATTCGGGAAAACAGACGGACAAAAAAAATCGAAGAAAAGATGTCACGATGGTCGATCGACCATTTTCAGTCGACCCATAAGTCGATCGACCAAATATGGTCGATATTAAAGTCGATCGACCGTTCTGGAAGTTGCACGTATCTCGCTTAGCCGATCGACCAAACTTGGTCGATAAATAAGTCGATCGACTCATTTTGGTCGACCCATAAGTCGATCGACCGGGGTTTCGCGTGAGGTTCCTTTCTTTTCTTTCTTTTTCAGATTGCTAATTACCTCCTTCTTCAAACACCCCCTTTCCCTTCTAACATAAACCCTAACACTCTCTCTCACACCTTTCTTTCCTTTTTTTCCTCTTTCAATCTACTCTATTTAGATTACCTTTGCTAGTTTTTGGGTTTTTAATCTCAAAAATTTCAGATCTAGTCTTGTAAGGGCATATTGTTGAGGTATTTTTTTCCTTTTCCCTTGTTTCCTCCCTTTTAGTTTTCCGTTTTTTTTTCTTTTTTCTTGATTTTTGTTCCTTTTCATCTAGTATCTTGTTTATCCTTTTGATTTTCGTCTTTCTGATTTTCGTTTTTTTTTTCAGATTTTATTTTTCGTCTTAGTTTTTTTTTTTTCGTTGTTTATGTTTTTTTTTTTCAGTTCTGTGCTCTTGTTTTTCGTTTTTCAGTTTTTTTTTTATATTTATTTTCATTTAGTATGTTTGTATGTTGCTGCTAGTTACGATTTTCTTCTGATTATGTTCATGGTTACTCTTCATTGTTAGTATCTCTAAGTTTTTACTCACAAAAATTAAGGGTTTCAATTGAAAAATCAAAAACCCTAATTTATATGATTGATTTGGGGATATTAATGAACATATTGTCGATTCAACTAACTTTGGGTTTACTTTCTGCTATTCAATCTCCTAGT
The DNA here is from genome assembly GCA_029255685.2 of Silene conica. NCBI lineage: Eukaryota > Viridiplantae > Streptophyta > Magnoliopsida > Caryophyllales > Caryophyllaceae > Silene > Silene conica. The sequence goes on from CM055312.2 coordinate 65,320,054, forward strand.
GCAGATTTGACATGGAAGGCAACAAGCGAAGAAGGGAATCGCGACGGAGCAGAAGCCATGACAAAGGGAGCAGCAGTTCACATTCCCAAGGGAGTTTTCGGAATGCTATGGTGACACGGGGACCAGTGGATAGCCTACCAGGCTATCCCGAGGTACAATTTTACGTTCCTGCGCAGAGAACTCGTTTTGAGAACCTCTTAGGAACTACTATTACCCCCACTCGTTTTCTGCATCGACCTAGCCTTGAGGCCATAGGATGTTTTGAGACCGTAGCTGAGATCCTTAACGGGACTGGAATGGGTGGGTTGACTAGGATGTACGAATATACTTACCCCGTGCTTACCTTGGAATTTTTTAGCTCCTTTGTTTTTAGAGCTAGTGTTTTTGAGAGCAACCCGGGCAGCCCTAGTGTATCATTTCGACTCATGAACCAAACCTTTGTTTGGCCCTTGAGCACTTTTGGGGCGCACCTTGGTCTAGTTAGTGAGGGTTACACTTCACCGCCTAGGGCATTGTACGGCCCTTTTTGGGCAGCCATCTCAGAGGGCCCGAGCACCGACTCCAAACGTCGTGGTGCATCCGTGCATCTTCCTCCCCTAAGGTATGTACTCCGTCTTATGGTTAACACGATCTTTGGAAGAAAAGAGTCTAATAATATAAACACTTGTGAACTTTCTCTTCTAGCCGGTTACCTAAACTTTGATCGTCGCCTTCCGTTTGTACTTAATGTGGCCTACCTCACGGCCAACCATTTTCACCAGCTTGGACTTGGACATTTAGCCACTTTGACCTGTGGCGGGCTAGTGACACATATTGCCCGCCAGCTTTTTTCCGACTGCCCTAGAGGCCACGTACCCTTAGGACATGAGTTACCTTTGGGCTCTAGTACTAACACTTACATGGACATTCCATACATGGAATCCATCAGATGGCTCTCACATGACCGAGTTTGGAAAATTTCTGGTCGACCTACAGTGTCCTTGCCTTGTACCTATTTACCACAGGTCACTCCCTTGACTACCGTGACAGGCCGTACACGACCTCCACCACCCTCCTATCTCATTGACACCTCTGGCGCTGGCCCTAGGCGTCGTCCTTCACCTAGGCACCCTCCTTCACCTCCACCTTCGACTTGGGAGGCCGGTGCGAGTTCGGGGGGCCGACGTCCTTCACCTCAGGCCCCTTCTACCTCTCACGTACAGACTGAGGAGCCTCGTTTTGACCCTCATGAGCATCGATATGGGTATGCCTCTTTAGATGTCCCTTCTTTTTCCTCTGCTCCTGTTTACCCGGCTAACTACACTGGCCCACCATCTTTTATGAACCCCACTACCTATGATCGGGGGTTCGCGATAGTATGATCACTGGTTTGTGCAGGGCAGTAGCGCGGATAGAGTTGCATCAGTCCTTGACGCAATTCCCAATTTATGAGCGGTACGCTAGGGAGGGATGGTTGCCACCAGCTGGGTGGCCACACCCCTACTTTTACCAGTACCCGCAGGGAGGTTATGCTGCAGCAGAGGAGGAGGAGGACACAGATGACGTGGCACGGTACAGAGAGGAGAGGGCCCAGGCGTCCCGCACTCATGCACGCCATAGTGTAGACCCCGATTATGAGGAGGAGGAGGAGGAGGACTAGTTGCTAGTCGGTTTGGGGAGGTCTTGATACAGGTTGTGGTTTTCCATTTCTCCTTCACTTTTATTGTTTTTGCATTTAGTAGTTCGCTTTTCCCGTCCCCCTAACTGCTGCTGTTGTGATGCTGTTGAGTACAATGAGGACGTTGTACGAGTTTGGTTTGGGAAGGGTATGTGTTTCATTGCATTTCTTCACATGGTTCCTTGCATTTAGTTTATTTTTTGTTGCATATATAAAAAAAAATCATGTTTGTTTTTGCATACTAGATCGAGTCAGTTGGAGTTTCTCAGTGCTTTTAGACCGTTGGATTGCTCAAACTAGGTTTTTGTTTCATTTCTTATAGCACGTCCTTTGGCATTTCTCTCGAATCTCATTTCAAAGCATGTTTGATTATGCACTAGACTTGATTTACTGGCAACCTACAAAAACTTTCTAAGGATTTAGAGCTTTTAACCGGTGACATTCATGACCGGTTCATCTAGGAAAGTGAGTAGTTACTCCTTATAAGACACGTAACATCAAATTGCATAAACATGAGTTCAGTCTTCTTTATACATGTATGCTTTCGGGTTTGAGGTTTGTTGGTACATGTGGCAGAGGTTCCCTTTTATTCTTTTTTACCCATAAGCTTCACAAAGCCAAATTTGCCTATTTTTGTCCCATATAGCTACAATACATAATTTTACCCACCCTAGCCGAGCTAGTAATGGTAGCATTTTGGGAATGTATCATTTTGCATTTTGGTTATTTCTCGTCGAAAGAAGGAATGGTGAAAAAGAAAAAGAAAAAGGATGTTAAAAAAAAAAAAAAAAAAAAAAAAAAAAAAAAAAAAATCAGAAAAAAAGCAATTCAGGAAATCGGAATGAAGAAAAAAAGAAAAATTGTGAAAAGTTCGTTTGACAATTTCCACTCCCATGTTTAACTTGTATCTTATGGGGAGTTAATAAATTTGTGGTTTTGTGAGTTGGGTGCATCCATTTTGCACAACGTTTGTATTGATAATTTTGAGTACGAAGTTTGGGATGATACTCATTGTTTGGTTCGTATTGTTGCTAGCTTGGCTACTAACTCCTCTCTACCAAACTCATTTTAGCCCCTTCTTACCCATTGCCTCACTTTACCCATATGAAAACCCTGGGCATGTATCATGGTCATCAGTTTGGTTGGAATGCATATGTACGGTTGTAGAGACTCTATTCATGTTAGATTGCATGCGTGTTCTTATAGGTCGCAGTTAGGCGAGTGATCTTAATTCTTTCTATCTTGCACTATATAATGCCTTGTGTTTACAGGAGTGGTTGAGCGACCCGTGAGAGTCCAGTCTTGATAAGTCTAAATAAGTCTAAAGTCCAACTGTTTGAGAAACATGCATAGATTCGTTTGCCATAGCATTTGTCGATTTGAGAAGATCCCTTGCTTAGTTTTTGGTGTCCACGGTTTACTTGTTCATGTTTGACTCCTAGTCTTTGTTTTTACACTTTTTGCTTGGGGACAAGCAAAGGTTCAGTTTGGGGAGGTTTGTTGCATGTCATTTCTATAGTCTTTTAGACTTCTTTTGCATGCATTTTTTTGCTCTTTTGCTAAACACCTTACTACTTTTAGCCCCGAATTGCCTACTTTGAGCCTTCTTGTATTAATTGCAGGAATATACTCGGAAGTATGTATTCGGAGCCGAAGATTGTCCTCAAGATTGCATTTAGAAGGTCAGGAGAAGTGAACCACCCTTTGTATCAAGTCAAGGAAGCACGTTTTTGAAGTCAACGTCCAAGTCAAGACCTGATCCAGCCGATCGACCATTTCCAGTCGACAGGTAAGTCGATCGACCGCTCATCCAGTCGATCGACCACTTTTGGTCGATAGGAAAGTCGATCGACCATGTGCTTAGTCGATCGACCGGTTTCTTTCTTCTGAAGCCCAAATTTAACCTAGGCCCATTAGGTCGTCGAAGGGGGAATCAGAACATTTCGTTTTTAAGCAGCTTTTGGAGTTTTCTTTAGGACTACTTTTACTTTAATCTTTTATCCTTTTTCCTACTTTTCCTCAGAGAAACTTTTAGTCAGTTGTTTTCATTTTATTTCACCTTCAAGCTTGTAAGATCTAATCTTCCGGAATTCAGTACTCAACACTTTTGGATCATTGGTAATTTTATTTCTTTGCTCTTACTTTCTTTTGTCTTTATTCATCTCTACTTATCTCGCGATCATGATTTTCTCTTTAGTCATTTCTTTCATTTCAATTGTTAATCCCTTTATGCATAGCTAATCCTCTAGACTAGGATATAGGTGATCCAATGATGATGTGACGATGTTCGTTTAGGTTTAGACTAGTTCGTAATTGTATGTCTCTATTGTTAATTGTAGCATTTAATAGCGATGAGTCAATTAATGCGCATGATTGATTAGTTGATTTGGTAAAACCCCGACCTAAGATCGAAAGCCTGGTGAGGGTTAGACCTGCTACAAACATTAGAGTGCCCTAGTAAGTTGCGAGAGCCCGTTAGAAGCATTTTAGGGCGAATAGCGATCCGAGAGAACCTTTTCACTACCCCTTAGACCGATAATTGCGACTGATCTGCGACCTAAACCCCAATCGTTACACTTTCATTGGTGAACCGACTATCCTAGTTTCCTCTCCTTTATATTTTTATACTCTTTTCTTTACGCTTTTCTTTTCTCACTTTCCTTCACTACTTTTTAGTTAGTCAAACAACAAACAAAACCCCCAATTTTGGTTACCTTGACGGACTTTAGTTTAGCATTTAGAATTCATATCTGTCTCCCTGTGGATACGATCCCGACTTCCTTACTACATTAGTTATGCCAGTTGGTTATCTTTGATAGGGTTGCGACAGCCGTGTCAATGGCTTTGCATGTGACACGTGACATTTGTATGTATCCGAAAACTAACGCGTAATCTCTACATGAGTCAGTTTTCAGGCATGTTATAGGTTGTTTGGTTTTAGGCGGAATATGATGCAAGCTATTATCGAAGAAAGCATAAAAGAAATGCAATAAACGTAAATAAAAGTCCTAGTGTGGCATATCCTACCAAAATAAACATAAAACAACTTTGGAATCCACCGTTGGACCCTAGAAGCTTGTCTTGATGTTCCATCTTGGTCTTTGCAGCGGGAGTGAGCATCCGTTCTCCGTCTTTGGTCTTCACAAAATTACTAATTTAAATTACAAATATAAACCTATTTACATTCTAATTTAAATACAAAAGTAATTACATGGCAAAAACCAAAACGGAGATTCAAGATCTCAAAATTACAAACAAGACCGTGTTCCATCATTACAGTAACACAATCTTCTAAGGCCACACTAAGTTACAACCGTTTGCAAAAATTAAATACGTTATTAAAAGCATTCATAAGCATTCAACAAGACGATAAATAAAATGCATCAACTAAAAACAAATTCATTCATGACATAATACCGTTATTATGTTTAATAAATTTTACCAAACCACCTTACGAGATTAAAATTATGTGATTATACCGTTTTAATCACATTAATCTTAATGATTATTATAATCCATTATTTTAAACCGTTTCAAAATAATATGTATCTTACGAGTGTGAACCGTTTCACAAAAGTTAATATACTATTTCCGTATATAGTATATTACTATGGGCCAAGAGAAAACAAAATAAAATTTATTTTCGAAAAATCTGCCAGAACAGGGTTTGCTCGATCGAGTCACTAGAGTACTCGATCGAGTAACCTTGACAGACTGGGTTTTACTCGATCGAGTAAAACAAGTACTCGATCGAACCCAAAAGTTTCCAGAAAACCAAAATTTTCAGAAAAATTAAAATACCCTGAAAACTGTTCAATCGAGTTAAAGCGAGGTCGATCGAGGAACAGTGTCACTCGATCGAGCACAGCAAGTCTCGATCGAGTGACGGGTTATCGAGGCAGACTACGAACGAGTAGTAATTCGCTCGTTCGTGGAATCCAAAAAATACTCGATCGAGCGAATGAACGATCGATCGAGCGAATGAACGATCGATCGAGTGACTGGAGGTTTGAAAAACCGCTCGATCGAGCCCAAAAAGTGCTCGATCGAGTGACTTGCTGTTTTAAAACCGCTCGATCGAGCCAAAAACTGCTCGATCGAGTGACTGGTAGCAGAAGAAGACCACGAACGAGTAGAAATACGCTCGTTCGTGGAATCCTACAAACTGCTACGTTTTAAAAACAAAAAAAAATTGTATCTATCCTTGATTTCAGACGTGTAAATCAACAATAAACACCAACAACTGATTTATATATTGTTAAGAATATCGATTAATCAACAATATACAAATTAAAATCGAAAAACATGATCGAATTATCACAAAGTTGGCACACGGCCGAGACATCTTACGAGATGCAAATTTTCAGTTTTAAAACATCTTATGAAAAACACAATTGTAAAATTTTCGTGGCCTTGGCTCTGATACCACTTGTGGGGAATAAACATGTATTCACCCCTAAAATTGCAGGATTATAACGAAAATTACATATGTGAATTATGGTCATAAGATGAAAAACATGAATTAGAATACAACCTTACGTCCTTTGCGCGAATGGCCTAAGAACAGGAATTAAAAGAAATTCCCTCCTATAACTTGCACCCAAGACTTTGTCTGAGACGATGCCGCGTGTGCTAGAAATGCTCTTCAATTGCCTTGCAATATGGGGAGAGGTTTTGTGAGGTTTTAGATGTGAGATCTAGGTTTTTGGGAGAAAGCTGTTCTCAAAAACCCTAGTTTTTCTTGTAAACGTGAGATTACCAGTAAGAATGAGTAACCTGACAAAATGAGAGTCCCTCCTCTTTTGTAATGCTCAATTCGGCCGAAATTAGGTCAAGGTGAGAGTGGACTTTCACTCTTACCTTATTCTAATATGTGATTCGACCCTAATGCTAAAATATAATTCGCGGGATTTAATTATAAATCGTATACACCTTATCAGATATTAATGTAGTCGATACATTAATAATAGTCTGATAAAAATACGATATTGTATAATTAGCTAAATTAATATAACTGTTTATATTAATACACGAATTCAATATTTAATTAAATATAACCGTTTATATTTAATTTACGAATTAATCATGTAATCCGTATTAGCTAATATTATTTAATCCGTATTAAATAATTATCTCAACATCTCAGTGACTAATTTAATAGTCAATACCTCTGACTAACTGTTTAGTCAAATCCGGTATAAATGTGACTGTACTTTCATATCTTCACATCTCTCAAACGTGTCCTATAGGTGTGACGTATAGGGACCACATGATCATCGCCATCCGTATGACAATAACGTCAAACTTATCTAGCAAGCCAATTGTTATCGATAAACGTGGATCAACTGATAATAATACAGAAGTTTGCCCTTGTGACCCTTTAAGAGATTTAATAAGTCATTGTACTAACTGTCAAGGACACCAGCCCCAACAATAATTACTCCAGTTGAGCCGTGCTCAACAGACCAAACCGAATAGTATTCTACTCGGTCCAACCAATTTTATCAGTATCAGATCGGTTTTTATCCTCCCTTGTGTATAATGTTTATCTTATAAATATCGTATATTTATAATTTACTAATTAAATATAACCGTTTATATTTAACTAAATTATTCAATCTTTATTAAATAATTTCATTACACACACTAATTAAATATAACATTTACATTTAATTACGAATTAACATTTTAATTCGTCTCAGCTAGTATTATTTAATCAGTATTAAATAATCGTATCATCATTACATTGACTAACTGTTTAGTCGTATAAGGTATCAATATGATTACATTTTCATCTAATCATATCTCTCAGATTACATCCTTTAGGTGTGACTCTTAGGGACCAGTTGATCACCGCCATCTGTATGCCAATAACGTCAAACTTCTAGCAAGCCAACTGTTATCGATAAACGTTAATCAACTGATTATAATACAAAGTATACCTTGTGAACCTTTAAGATATTTATACATGTTATCACACTAACTGTGGAGGACACTGGCTCCAACACTTACTACTCAGATGGTTGGTTGGCAGGGCCGTGAGGAGCTAACTACGGTAGTCAGCTGGACGGCCAGGGCAGATGAAACTATAGCGAAGTGCATGGGTGTGGGGGGAGCAACTACTACTTCCAGAGCAACATGAGAACATGACGGACAGATGGATGATAATGATGTTGAGGGAGATGTTTGAGCCCGCTTATTTGATATTACATGTTTTATGTTTGGGACTTAGTATTTGTTGTTTTTGGATTTATTTTAATTGTTGGTATTCAAACTTGTTTTCTTTGAACAGCTCTTTAGAACGGTTGGTAGCAAGACTTGCTTTGGGTTGATGTATGGGAGATCTTAAGGCCGGAGAGTTACTTTTGATGTTTAAAGTATGTCGTATACAATCTGATAGACTCTATGCATGTGTTTTACAGCGGAATTCGACCAAGTTAAAGCCACTTGGCCGAGTAGAGATAACTCGACCGAGTAGCATTAACTCGGCCAAGTAAGGGAAACTCGGCCGAGTAGATCCAAATCGGCCGAGTAGCCTCGATTCGACTGAGTTACGTGATAACCTGTGTATATATATATAGATATTATGTGTGTATAAGTGCGTATGTGTGGATTTGCTGTAATACTAGGTTACAGTTTCAGCCAATGAACTTCGAAGGCAAAGTTCTTTTAAGAGAGATATATATATTATCGCATTATATAAATCATGTGCTCATGTGTGTCACGTAGATAATGTTCTGTTTGAGGTGTTTGAGTATACTAAGATGTTTTGATGCAACTACTTAACATTATTGTTATAGGAACTGTTATAATAAGCCTTGATGGTGTTGTATGTTTTGAATGTGTGTAGTGTTATAAGAAGGAAGTCTTGATTGTGTTGTATGCATGTATAAACGCACATTGGTACCTGAATCGAACTTGGGAATGGAAAGTAAATATTGTTGTGTGTAAAATGTACAAGATGATAAATGGGTGTGATTGTGGAATGTAACGATTGTCTTGTAGAGAGGAGCTTGAGAAAATAAAGAGCAACCGAAGAGTGCTTGCGACCTAGGAGACCTTAGGACTTGGGAAAGGAGGATAAAGTGTTGATAAAAACCAAACGAACCTATATGAGTCGTGACTTAAGAGGGATAGTAAGTAGCGTAAGGAACCATCTTTTCGTATAGGAGTAGCAAACTTCGAAGAAGTTTTTTTTAAGGGGGTTGGATTGTAACACCCGGTTTTAAAGACCTAATGTCATACCTTAGAACGTTGACCTCCTAGCTAGATATCGGGTAGGGAGAGAAGAACTGAGTATGGCTTTCCCTAAGGGGGAAGTCGGCGTAGAACTAGGAACTCGACCGAGTGGGGCTAACTCAGTCGAGTTAAGCCAATACGGTCGTGTCAGGCAAACTCGGTCGAGTCAGCTCGGTACTCAGCCGAGTGCGGTTGTTCCAGCGGGTTTAATTTCAGCGTCGGGATTTAAATAAAAACTCGTTTTCTAGAAATTTGTTTAGTCGTCTCTCATAACCCTAACACAACTATCTCCCCCCTCCCCCTCCCCATTTCCCTCTCATCCCTAATGACCATGGAGGCTAGTTAATCGACATATACGGAGCGATCAGAATTGAGAATTAGCGTCACCCACTCTATATAGCGTTCCGGTAAGTTACCTATTTCCTTTAGTCCGATATTACAGTTATCTCTCTAGTAGTAATGGGTAGAAACTGTTATAGGAGAGCAACGATGCTGTCTTAGAGATGCGTGAGGGAGATCCTTGGACGCGTCCGTCAGGTAGGTTATCCTACTCAGTCCAGTCTTCGATTGTGTATTTGTACTGTGTATCTATTTCGATTGTGTTGCTGTATTTTCTTTGTATGATGCTGATGACGGTACAGGTGGTGACGAGATGTTGGTGATGGTATTGACAGTATTGAGATGTGGAACTAATGTTTGGGACCATTACGGGAAATGACTCTCAATCTTATGATCGCCTTTCGTGGGACCCGCCACAGAGGGGATGTGCACATTAAGGATCTTGGTACCCCTTGCCACGAGCAAGTAGGGGGGTTATACGCTGAGATAATGGTGGTGGTGTAGGTTTTGTATTGTGACGGTACTACATGTTATTATTGATTCTTATGACATATGACTAATGATGTTGGTATGATCTGTATTGTAATAGTCTCTATCTTGCATTGTTTTTTACTTGGATTCTGTCTTGTACGCGTACTGACTTGGTGATCTTTTGTGTGTGTTGTCTTCACTATTTGTACCTACGGTGATCCATTGACTTATGATAAATGGTGAGCAGTTGGATAGTTTCAGGTGTTGGTGTTTGCTTGCTTGTTTGCTTGCTTATGTTGTCGTGAGATGGGTCGAGCCGGCAAAAGATCTATATCATATTTATCACCGGATATTACTATCTAAGTCACGCACTTGTTTTGTAGAATGGATAATAGTTATAGCTACTCAGTAATTGTAATAACATAATAATTGTTCTGTAATGGTCTATGTGATATTTACTTTCCTCGGGAAACTGAGATGGTAATATTCCTGGTAACTAAGGAAGGTCTAGTTAAGGCTCCTCGGAAATTGGGGGTGTTACACAAGGTCCAAGTAATTTTAATTGGATAATTTTCACATATTAAAAACCTTCAAAATGCGGATGCGTTTTCAATCTGAACCCAATTTATTCATTACCACAAACGTTGTTAGCTACCGAAAATGTCTTAGTCTGGTGGTTAAGACGGAGGTATTGTGGACAATCGGTCGCTTCGTTAAACCAACAAACAAAAAAACGTTGTTAGCTCAACCAACTATGAGGTATATAACTCGACTCTGGTACAACTATATCCTTCAAATAGTGCAAATCATGTTGGTTTCTTATCATATCAAAAATACGAGTAACACGATCAATCAAACGAAAGATCCCCTTAAAAGTTACATGAAGATAGTGATACAAGGACGAGTCGTATTATCATATATCATGTTTTGAGATCCTTGGTTATACAAGACGAACGTGTCTTTGGTTTCTATTAGAATTGTTGTTAATTATACCTATCTTTTATAAGCGTCATTTAACTTCCTATTATTGAACTATTTTTTCATTGAAAAAAAATGAAATACGGGTAATACGATGGTAACAAAAGACTAATTTAAATACTTATTGAGGCTTAATGTCCTTTAATGGTCTCGACCAAATAAATCGGTCATCTGAATTACGTTATTTTGGATCGAGTTGTTTTGGGTCATTTATCGATCGGGTTACTCGAGGTCAAGTTGAGTGAGGATTTTGCTTAAAACAAGTTATTTCGGGTCTATTGGTCATTTTAGGTCATTTTGGGTCGGTCACTTTCGGATTAATCAGATCAATTTTGAATCTTACTTTTCAGGTCAATCTTATCAAATCGAGTCAGTTTTGATAAGTCTAATAAATAGGTCGTTTATGTCGGTTACACAATTATACGATGGCTATGTGAGTATTAACACGTGGTATTTTAGGGTGAAATTTTAATTGCCTTGTTTGGTAAAAATTAGCTTAAAATTTGAAAAGGTACTTGAAAATTATGACCTGAAAAGATACATGATTTCTATTACAATTAAAGTTGTGAGTTTTCTTATTTTCAAAATAATTGAAGGGCAAAAATGCCAAGTAAAATAAAAATAGGTACCTGAACTCTAAAAAGTTATTCGCAGTTTTTTTTATTTCGGGTAACTTATTTGGACAAAACAAATGAACACTATCAAATGAATAAGCTACTTAAAATTTTTGAAAAAAAAAAAAACTAATTTCGCCAAAATAGCTATCCGAAAGGCATGTCAAAGAGATCCTTAATGCTCAAAGGATGTGGCTTTGACCCAACCTATTTGCCATTTGCCGCATCGCCTAGCATAGTAGCGCTTACGTAGTAAAACGACTAAAATTACAACTTTTTTATCCGAGTTATAAAACACTATTAAGTTTTTGACCTCTTTTGTATATCTATATATAATTATATATTAGCAAATAAAAATAAAAAAATTGATAAAAATTAGTTAGGCCAAACATGATAAAAGTGAAAAAGATAGATTTTTAAAAAGTTTGGTCAAGCCGGATCAATTTTATCAAGAAATAGTTTTCTGAAAAATCTTTCTTTTTTTGGAGTAAGATAGGATTCAGGAATGACAAACAAGCTAGTAAGATTAGACTAAATCACAATTTTCTTATCCCAATTATGAAAATAGGGATTCGATTCTCATCTTGATTTGAACCCAAAAAAAAAACGTAATCCTCCAAATTTGCACAAAAATTACGTCCATACTTTGTATATTCAACTATTCAAGGACAATAAATTGAGCTTTATAAACCCTATAATCTACCCTAAAAAAATTAACAAAAACACCCTAAAAAAACTACGTAAAAAACTCAACAAATCAATCTATCAACGGACTGCTTGATCAAATCGATACCAATAGTACAATTCATACGAACATTAGCAGATCGAATAATCTTATTCTTAAACAAATGAACTTTACCCTTGAAATTACCATAACCTACTAATTCCAATCTTCCTGAATTCAAATCATTATTAAGTTTCATAACATCATCGTCTCGCAACCCTGTAAAATTACTCTTAATAGAACTCATGTTGATCTCCAATTGAACCTCTTTCGTACCTCTCGACTCGATCCGTCTGTCTCGAAACATCAATTCGGACGTACCAAGTACACTATCATTCCCATATATCATACTCATAATATCATTCGTCTTGTAATCAAAATCCAAGTGCCCAAAATTGCGATTTTTCATCGAGATTTTCATGATGGCAGTAAGGTCTAAAGAAGGGAAATTGTCATACTTAAGAGACTTGATCTCGATAGAATTGATTATAAGAGTAGGGTTTTTAACTAGGATTACAACCCATGAAAAAACCAATAAAATTGCAAATAATAACACAAAAATTGTAAAACAGTAAACAAAACATTTGCTGCTTTTTTGTTGTTTTGGTGGGTTGTATATGGGAATCATCATGGCTGATGAATCTTGGTTATAATGTTTAGAATAGTTTTTCGCCATTATTCTTGTGTAAAGCTGTGCTACACGGATGTATAGTAATTTTTTTTAAGAAGGAAGTTTTGATTATGGAAGAGTTAATGAGGGTTTAAGATATTGTAACAGAAGTATTTATATGGAAATAAAGAAGGGTATGTTATATGTTTATGGGCCATGTCCATGTTAATTGTTACAAAAAGTCTATCTTGGGACGTGCATATCCGTCACAAGCTTGTGACGAGTCAAATACTATTCAGGTTGGTATATTAAACAAAATAGTTTGTTATTTCTTCCGTGCTTTAATTTTTATCTTATCTTTTATTTGACCAATCGCGAGTTTATGACGAATATTGTGTGACATAAATACTCGTCCGTGTAATTGTTATGTTAGTTAAAGTTGGAAAGTGGACAACCCAAAAGAACATCTTTTTTGCGCGTTTTTCCGTTTCTTCTCCCTTAAGTTCTTTTTTCGACTCTTTTATGTATGACTAAGAAAACAAAGTGAGTCCTCTTGCATGAAATTGGTTTTATAACAACTTTTGATCGCACTTTGAATACAATAAGGCTATCCTTTCCTATTCTTTTTCTTTTTAATTAAACAATTACAGTGAATTTAATGGAAAATTACGTACATAACCATTAGTCACATATGACTAAAAGCTTTCTCTCTTAATAAAACTAATATTAGAATCAATTAAAAGTTTAAATTGATGATTAAAACATAATTATTGGTTTATACGCTAGTAAGATTTAAATTCGCGGTTGAGATAATCTTTTGATATAATATCCTAGTCTAAAGAGCTTAAGGTCATAAATTCATATTTTGAAACTCTCTAAGGCCTTATTCTTTTCGGCTGAAATGAGCTGAATTGAATTAATTAGATTAGAGCATAATTGAACCAAATTGAGTGGAATTGAGGTGAAGTGAATTTAGTTGAATTAAAAGTTAATTTTGTGAAGAGCTTAACTGGGCAAATTAATTAAACGTAAATAAAACTTAACGAAATACAGCCAAACAAGATTGAAAGGAGATAAAATTAAGCCGGATCTCGTACATTGAAATTTTAGCACATTATATGGATGAGAAATCGAAAGTAAGTCTAATGAGATGAAATAAAACATGAATGGGAATAAAGGTAAAGTAAGGTATATAGTTATTAAAAATAGGTACGAAATTAAATCTTCAGTCACGATAAACAATAAAAAGATCACCAAAAAATACATAAACGGGTATAAAAAATGAACTCTTAATAATTTAGTAAGAAAACGTCTCTCCACCATTTAGTAAAAAACCATCTCTTTCAAATTTTTGTGTACGAGTAAACATGTTCATTATTCAGTTTCAAACTCAAAGGCATTTGAGTAAGGGGGTGCATTATGATATAAGGACTAAGGGTGCAAATCACTAGACAATCAACTTAAATTTTCGATTGAAATAATCTCGACTAGTTATGGATACACAATTTCTCATTGAAGACGGACATTATTCGTCACAAGCTGAAGACGGATAGTGCCCTCTTATAATGTGCAAGTGGCAATATCCACGTGTGATCCATTTTCATCCCCCTTGCTTTATTGTGAGAGAAAAGTATTCATCTTCAACTTGTGACGTATAGTATCCGTCATAAGCAAGACACTTCATTATGGATATCACTGGATTTACGCATTTGTTGGTTGCTAAACTTGCTACACATACAAATTAAAGAACTATCAAACATTTGAAGATTGTGGATCACAGAGTCAATGGGCCTAAAACCAAAATATTATGGATTTCGTTTGCTGGAATGGAAAAAACTAAATACTTGTACAAAACAATGTCACAGACATATACATGATCCTCGTACACCAATTGAGTACTCAAATCTACCCAAAAATGGTGCTCTATGACATTTTGCAGGTATATTATTTCAAATGAAAAAAAAGGAAATGAAATAATAAAAAAGATACAGAAATGCACAAAAAAAATCCCTGAAACTTCAATTAGATAGCGTAAGCTTTTTCAAAAGATTCCTTCTCGTAATTCCGATAACTAAAAGTTTTATGCTTACTTACGTAAGATTGTCTTTTAACATAATTGTAAAGTATGAAACCCACTTTACTTGGAAATTAAAGCGAGTGGTTTTACAATAAGTTACTCCGTAGTATAATACCGTCTCATAAGAGAAAACTGTCTACTTACACATTTACACCTTAATGCATCGCGGCTATACAATCATCGTAGGCAGTTTTACACTGGTTCAGTCGCAGCAGCAGCAGCAAATTCCACTAAATCACTTCAATTATTTACATGGACATCCCTCTGCTACTCTGCTTCCCTCATTCTCCATTTCATCGTACAATGCTAACCAGCACATATAGTTGCTAGTTTGTGCGCAGTATATTTCTATAGCTACAATCTCTCCAAAAAATATATTATTATCTTCCCTATAATTTCGTTCCTATTCAAAACTGTACATTTCGCTCCCTTTCAATTGTTAACTCGTTATTGTGCCCCTTTCATGTTCTTTCATATCTACTCCATATACTTGTAACAATATATAATGTATTTGTTGATGAAGGTGAAGATAAAATGGCCTTCTTCCATGGGGACGAGACTCGAGAAGTGGATGGACTTACCACAAGATACTTCTTAGAAATGCTCCTTGTGGAATTCAAATTTTGTCGTGCCTCTTTGATTATACTCATCGCAGAGCACTTTCAGTTCTTTAGCCAAGACCGGGGCACCACAGTAAAACACACCTGCTCCCAACAGCAGTATTAAGATCAGCAACATTATCGTAGAGTATAGTTTCTCTTATTTTCGACTATTGATTTCGTTAGAGATGAGTAATTGGTGGTATTTCAGTTGACTGATGTAACGAGCTTAAGCTTGTAGTACAACATTACTTTCCTTCAAGGATAGTGTGAAAATGTGGTCTTTACATACACTTCAAGGCTTCAAGTTCATAGAATTCATTTCCCATCTACGATGAAAGTGAGTTTATATTGTATCACTGATTCACTGGTGTCACAAAATTTCCACCACCATGCCCTCAAATAATTTTATATCAACAAAATACTAGGATTCTAAAAACTAGTGCCCGTATAATAATTAGTGGTTATGGTGACATTGAACTCAATACCACCAAATAACGCCATATCATTTTCCATAATCGTCCAAGTTAGGGCTTACCTATCCTTGCATTTGCATGCTTGGAACCTATTTTAGATAGAACCTTTTTCCAGTTTGGCTTTGCAAAATGAGTACGGACCTGCCAGAAAAATTACAGTAGAAATTAATTAATTCAAGTGTAACGATGACTTTCAAAGACGGGTATTTTGCCATTGATTATAATCCTAGTACACATGTATCCTAACATTTGCATGCTTGGAATCTATTGACTTCCAAATAACTTTAAAAACCAGGACCCAAAATTTTTAAGCATCAATATCAAACTGGACTAGAGAGGAGAACCTAAATAGGTGTCTATACCTTGGTCCCAGAAACAATGTCCACACCATTCTTGGCATGGTTGAGTGCTGCAACCATTGTTATGAGTGCGGATCGTGCATCGCCTTCCTCGTATACACTAGTCAAGTAGTTGTGCATCTCAATTACACCCTAATTCAAATGACAGACTTATGAGACGACCAGGAAGATAATTCAGTATTCTATTCGAAACAAAGTAGGTCAATTTTGCTTTACCCTCTGATCAAGTTCAGCAACTTCATTCATCACCCCTTTGAACCAATCAAAAGAGCCTTGTTCCCTAGTAACCCAGTAGAAATAGGCGTTTGTGGTCCTCAAGGTCTTCTTTTGTTTAGGTGAACCAATGTTGAGGTCTGGTACCGGATAAAGATCAACAGCCTTCTCCTGAACAGAGACATAACAGAAAAAATGCATGTGAAATTATCCGTTTGACAACGAAACATTACGGGAGTCTCAGACTCCTAGAATGAGAGAGCGCTAAATACTCATTGAATACGATGTTAAATATTAGATATGATTGAATGAGTATTTAGGACAGTCTGACAAG
Source organism: Silene conica (assembly GCA_029255685.2). Taxonomy (NCBI): domain Eukaryota; kingdom Viridiplantae; phylum Streptophyta; class Magnoliopsida; order Caryophyllales; family Caryophyllaceae; genus Silene; species Silene conica. The sequence goes on from CM055312.2 coordinate 65,336,744, forward strand.
AAATCTGTCTCACATAAGACTTGCAGTACTAGCTTAAGAAAACTCCCATATGAAAATTGTCTCATATGATGATCGGAATTGTGAATGATATAGTATGCATAAATACAACTATGCAATAAGGACTGGAGTATAGATTATATTACTCACTTCCTCTTCCTCCTTTTTTATAATATTGTTGATCAGATCTTTCAGAATACTAATGAATGGCGTGGCACCAATACCAAGACCAACAAGAAGAAGAACATCATAATTACGGTAATCTTGTGCTGGAGCACCATATGGCCCATCTATCAGTAACTTCGGCAAACTGAAAGAGAATTGGTTATCATGTTAATAAGCTACCAGAGCAACCAAATTAAAGCTGAAAGACGGCAAAACCAACAATACCCTAGCGCTGCTATGTTCCCTACAGATCGCAGGGTAAGGAAGATTGTGTAGACACTCTTACCTCTGAGTTAACAATAAATATAGGATTGTTCACGGATGACCTGTACTAGAATTCTATAAATTGTGATAAATCATCAAACAACTGCTGTTTACAGAAGAAAAGAAACGCAGCTCATTCAGCAAGCCTAAAAGCTGTAAGATACAGGAAAAAAGAATGACCTTTTGCTTGTTGTTTCATCAGCTCTCAGCAGCCCACTCCTACCAGGTACGGGAGTCTCACAAGCCTCTGAAAATACTCTCTGCAGCTCCTGTGTCCAATCACCAAGTTTACGGACGTGGATGCTGAGAAAGTCATCTCCAGGAGAAGATGTAATTGAAAATGGGTGCCTGGGAAAGAGCAGTAGTTAATGAATATTCAGAGGACCATATCTAAAGCAGATTTCAAGTGCATTCCGCGATAGCCATATCGCTGCCAATCAGTGGTATGTGCCATATGTTAGAAGTGAGGAAACATCATACTCCAACAATAGCGAGTCTTGTGTGAGAAGGTCGTGTGAGACCAAACCAAATACTTTCTGCAAATCTCATTTAATTATATGATTAAGAGGTTGGTCTCACACGTGAGACCGTTATCGATACATTTCTGTGTTGCGACAGTATCAATCATGTTATTATTTGATAAATAAATCTCCTTAATAAGAATAACAGGTGTTATCAACGTATATCAACCAGGGTGAAGGTGGACAGTACTATGTCCATAGTGTAGATACTAAGGCTTTGTTTGGCAAGGCTGATAAATATATTGACTGCTACGAAGGATATGTTAATATGATCCTATATAGCTACATTACAAACAAGTTCGCATCTACCAGCTATTAATGATTTCATGAACAGCTAAGTCCCGAAAAATTAATTCTGTTGCATACTAAAAATCACTCAGCATATCAATCATGCACCAAATAAATCATAACATATAATTTTTAAGAGTCAAACTATCACAGCTAGAATGTAGGAGTCAAAATGAAACACGAATCACCCGTTGAAGAAATTTTGGACAATAAGCTTAAATTATACTGCTCATAACGTTTAACAAAGGTGAATGATAAATTACCATTCAAAGGGAGAAACAGCTGGGCACTGAACAAACATGTATTGTCCACTCTTATAACGAAACTGAGGGGGCTTCGACATTTGAAGAGTGAGGACGCTTCCTGGATATATAGCCGCCTAATTTAATGGAAACAAATTATCTGTGAGGAAACTTCCTAGATATATAAAGGGCTGCCAGGTGCACGAAGGCATCCTCACAAGGCGAGGGTCTGGGGAAGGGTCCCACCATAAGGTGTAACAGGGGCAAGCCTTTGCTTGCCATTTTGGCAAGAGGCTGCTCCAAGGACTTGGACCTGTGACCTCTCGGTCACACAGCAACACCTTAACCGGTGAGCTAAGGCTCCCCTTAGACTAACTGGTGAGGAAACTTCCTGGATATATAACCACACAAATTGAGACAGCACTTAGGCTAACCTTCAGTAGACGGACACTGTATAAGCCAGATCGAAAGAGTCTCAAGGTCCTTTCCCCGGCATATAGAAGCACTGGAACGGCAAGATACATCCACATCTGCAATCATGGGTAAAAAATGCCAGTGAATATATTAGCAACTAAGCAGCTATAAAATGAAAAGATTAATGTGGCAGTAGAAAGATTACCGTCTTTTTGTACCACTGGTGGACAAGATACAGTTTTATCCCATGGATGAATAGACAAATGTAGACAATGACGAAAAGATGGTGGGAATACCAGAAGGCATTGAACCCTGTGAGTCTATCAAAAGGCTTAGGCAGCTTGACGAGGCCACGTCTAAAATTATGAGTAGCCAGAGTGAAAGCAATTGCCATCAAAATAACCATTATGATCCCTGTTACACCTTCCCACCCACGAACAAGGTCCCCATATGTAGGTTTATGACCATGATGGCTAAAGTCACTCAGGTACAGCCAGAAGTCTGCTGTGGATGACCGCTCTAGCCTCACAAAGTCGCAAGTTAGATGGAGACCAACATGGAGGATGATACCGAGGATAATGGCCCCAGCAACAGTCTGCAATTTATTCCAAATTCATTAATATGGCCACACCAAGAATTCTGAGAACGGGAAAGTTGTTGCCTAGAAACAAGTGTTTACTTATTGAAAACTACTAGAAAGATGGCTGCCTATCAAAAAAAGATAAATAATTATAAGAGAAGAAATGACTAATAAATCCTGGTTACTGGAGATACCAAATAGCTGTAACTCTGCAAGTATGCTGAAGTTTTAAGTCATAGATGAACCATCTCAACCAAAACCTTAAGGTTATGGTTGAGGCCCAACTATTATTAATATTCCTATTACGCTCCCTCACTCGTATACCCATTGGGCTTGAAGAGTGGTTAGTTTGCACAGGCCCCCCATACCGTGTGCTGGGTTTCCACTTCGTGAGTTTTCGAGGGGTTTTGAGGTTGCCAAGATTCGAACCCGTGACCTTCGGTCACACTGGCTTTGATACCATGATAGATGAAATATCTCAACCAAAACCTTAAGGTTATGGTTGAGGCCCAACTATTATTAATATTCCTATTATTAAGAACTAATAAATAAAAATGGTTTCTCTAGTTCATCATGTCAATATACATCACATGTTTTTAGAGGTTGAGTATCTCAGGTGTGAAAGGTTAGCTCAAATAAGAGAGTTGTGAACTTTGAATTAATAATGTCAGAAATATAGAACAAGGTTCTGGAGCTCAAGCATATTTCAGTTGTGAAATGTTAAAGTGACCGTGAACAAAAAGACTCTTAGAATATGCTGAACGAACGTATAGATTAACCTCTTAAGCTTGTTTGTAATGTCAGCTTATTTCTTGTCTTCCTTCACAACACACTAACTTAATTTCCAATACTCCCTACCTTCAGATCCAAACATGGTCTCCAAGACGCTACTCAGACCCTGTTTTTCTCCATCAATATGATACTATTTTTTTTGTTAGTAGTATCTATTTATAAAAGATTTTCCACAACAAATGTAAAAGCATAAAGTGTTATATTCAACCTTTTGTTATTTTTTAAACAATTTATTATTCAAAGTCACAAACTTTGATCTTCAAAAAACAAATGTGATATTTGAATTTGAATAGAGGAAGTAGTATTTAAAAGGGCTTCTAGCCTATGCTAATACGGAGTAAACTGAACAATGACAAATAGATTAAACAAAAATGCAAAGAACATGTCCTGTTTGTTGCTACAAATAATTTCATATGATTAAGCCGATACTACAGTAATTGCTGTCATTTCTTGTACGGAATTATTGAATTACCCATTCATATGCATTATTGTGAATGGAGTTTGGTACCTACTCCAATAATTTCAGTTAAACTAACTAACTAAATATAAGTAAAATAAGAAAAATAAGAAGTTTTTAACAAAAAGAGTTTCCCATCACACCAGTCAATCATTTGCTATTTTTGCACTTATCAGCTTTATATACGTGGTGGGCTACCCATGCCCATTACTTTGAGCGACGTGCGAAAATGGCCATTTGGCTTCCCCGTTACCCATTAACCAAATACCACAGAACTTTCATTGCACATGCAATGCTTGACTTTGAATCCAACTTGATAATAGAAACTGACAATTATTAAATTCGGTCATAGTTCAAGAATACGGATTTATTCTTATTTATTTTTATTAAAATAATATTCTCAATGTTATTCTAATTTCTCAATTTGGTTCCTACGTTTCCTTAGTTATTATAGCCACATATACCACGTTGATGTATGGTTCAACTGGGTAGAATGCCTAAGATTAGCCAAAGCACGTGTCTAATATGTAAATAAATAAATAAATAAATAAACAAACAAATAAAAGGCTATTTTAGGGATATTTTGACCAAGTTACTAGATATTGGAATTTGGATAACCTAAAAGTTCCCTTATTCCATAATTCCATAGATAAGGAGTGGGACCAAAAATATGATGAACCCATATAACGAAAACAAAACAATTTGTTACTTTAGGCATTTTATTTTGTTCAATCTACTGCACATGGATAGTACTTGACCCGTCGTAAGCTAGCGACGAATATATTTGTCACAAACGAGAATTTGTGTATAATGTAATCTTTAGGAGTCGTTTGGTTCGGCATGGGAATATAAAATTCCCGGGAAGATAAAATTCATGTGAACTTAAAAATCACGTGAATTAGGTAAATGTTGTTTGGTTGAATGTAGGAACTTCAATTCATGCGGGAACTTCCAATTACCTAGAGGGGGCTAGGTAAGCGACTTCCTACATAATGTAGGAATTAGAACTTCCATAGGAAGTTCTAATTTCCATGAATTGGGCAACCAAACAAGACTCAATTTTCCCACTTCCCATGATTTTCCAATTCCCGTGATTTTAAAAGGCAACCAAACACCCCTTAGTTTCGGATTATAATGGAATAAAGAAACATAAGTAAGTTCATTAAAAAAAAACATAAGTAAGCAGTTCTTCTAATGTAAAAGTTTAGTTATTTAATGCAGTTCCCGCAGCAATTTTGACGTTTGTCATATAAAAAAGTCTTCTTGTCTTGCTAACACAAGGGTAAGGTTACGTACTTCAAACTACTTTTATCCCATAATTTAAGGAAGTTATTGAGACGATCCCCGTATAATGTAACATATATAACAAGTTAACAAGCACAGGGAAAATAACAAGTTAACAAGCACAGGGAAAAGAGAATGGAGTTGGTTTTTACCTTATGAAAGTTGATATTATCGTCAAAAGGCACGGTGTAAGCCAGTCGAGTAGACCTAAGCCAAGTTATGGTATTCCTACAAACAGGAAACAGTATCAAAGCCATGTTGAACTTCAAGGTTTCAGCCGCGCCCTTAGCCGTGGTAAGGCAGTAACCCATGACATGAAAAGCGCTTTTTCTTCTGTATTGAATGCTTTTCCATATAAATAGAGTTATCATGATCAAAATCCAGAGAGTTAAAACCCATATCCTCTTCCAATTATCCTGTAGGAAATACAACATGTTCGTCCTTATCCTTTGTATTGGTGTCCGATATCTCAGTCCTTGTAAATTTTGGCTCAAGGCTTGGCTTGTATGACTGAGTGCCTGACTGTAGCTCAAGTACGTGTCCTTTTGCAGCAGAAGTGTCTCCAATTGCCATAACTGTGAGCATTATTTTGTCAAGCAATCAGTCTCCAATTGCTTCTCATTAACATTTAATTGCGTACTTATATAAATAAGTATGGGCTTAAGCCGAACTCGAGCCACTATGATCGCCATCATTTTTATCTCTGCAGTATTAACCATTAGTAGCATACTTATATAAATAAATACTCCATATGAAATTATCCCGAAATACACGTATAATGCCCAATAAAAAGCCGGTATGATCACCATCTTTTTTAAAATCTCCGCACTTCTTTTACCATAGTTGGTTAGCGTATTAAGTTGGCCATGCGCATCCTACTATCCTAGTGCGGTATAGCAAAGATTTAATCGAATCCATGTCACATGCATGATGGGTATACCAACTAAACTAATGGATTTGCACGTGGCAAAGATATGCACCACTGTATTTGGGAAGCTACTGGCTACTGCTACTACTTTAGTCAACGCTATAAAATAACCACGAATGCATATAGCATTCACACCACTCCACAAATGTTATGACTTCGCTAGTAAAGTCAAGATCCACCAAGGCAAAGTGCCAACGTCCCTCCACAGATGTGTCGTGCCATAACCTTTTGTGGTATTATGAGTAGAGATAGTCAAGGATTGGTTCATGGTGAGCCGGGTCAGCCGGTCAGGTAAACTTCCTCGAGTAGGATCGATACATTGGCTAAACATATATTTCTAACCCTTCAGCTGGCACACCACATAGTAGCAGGCCTGATTAAACTGGGAGTAATCTTATGTTTACATGATGAACAAAACCATCATAAAATGATAGTAGCTAGATGAACACTGGACGAAGAGTTTTTGTACTCCTTACAAGTTACAATCTTAATGGTACGGAGTAGTAAATTTCTTGCAACTTCAAGAAATGTAAACCCACTGCGTAAAGAGGATTAAAGAGCCTACTCATGACTGTTAAGACCGTCTAACACTATGAGGTAAAAATGCTATTTTATTGACAGCAGTAAATGAATGATTAATGAAGAAAATGTCTTTATAATTTGTGAAGGCAACTCATGCACACCTACAACTCTACAAGTCTATGGCCACTGCAGTAATGTACAATTTATCTTGGTCAAAGTCTCAACTGTCAACAATGACTTAAGCACTTAACAGCAAGAAGTCACTCAAATCGTAAATTTATTTTACTAGCTTTCATCCTTTAATGTTCTCTTCTAGGTAATACAACTAGTTGACATGGAGTGGAAATGTGGGTTCCCACTTCAATAGTGATTTGTTTGGCCAGAAATTCAGCACACTGCCCTTTGCTTTCAAGCAAGGAAAATAGCATATGAGGCCTTGTAGCACACTTGTAATGACAAAAGATTAAAGTAAGAATGTAAAGTTGAGAATGACAGAAGAATACCTCGATATATCCAAGCCTTTCTGGATCCAGTTCTTCCATGATTAAAGCAGCGTATTCCTCTGCTTGTTCTTTTAATCTTGATAATTTGTTAGCTGAAGCACTTAACATTATGATCTGCACATCATTTCAAATATTTCAAACACACATTAAAACTTTTCCTATAATGTTTAGTGAGATTTTAAGGGATAACATATCATATCCATAACAACAAATGATGAATTTCAGACTCTAAACAGTATGATTACATAACTTCTGGCGGGTTTTTAACAATTGACTTACTGCATTTCAGCCTACACAGCAAATTTACCCAAACACACTCGAGAGTCCAAATTGACAAGTTGGTCTTTTCCAAAATTGTTGTACGGTACAATGGTCGATAATGCGGAGTAGCATGTATACCTCAATATGAAGTATGAGATATAGTTGTGTTTATTAGGAATATTAATAATAGTTGGGCTTCAACCATCACCTTAAGGTTTTGGTTGAGATGGTTCATCTATGATGGTATCAGAGCCAGTGTGACCGAAGGTCACGGGTTCGAATCCTGACAACCTCAAAACCCCTCAAAAACCACGAAGTGGAAACCAGCACACGGTATGGGTGGGCCTGTGCCAAATTAACCACTCTTCAAGCCCAATGGGCATTTGAGTGAGGGAGCGTATTAGGAATATTAATAATAGTTGGGCTTCAACCATCACCTTAAGGTTTTGGTTGAGATGGTTCATCTATGAACCAAAAACGTGGGTTGGGTTGTCTATAACGTTGCAATGAATTCTTCGAGTTAAAAACACAATGAGGTTGCATGCATTTAGCAATGGATTCTAGCCCTCAGCTCGATGAAATTAATCTTGCATAAAAATAGCCAACCACAATACGTATAGCAATTTTATATTGAGACTTTGTGGTGGTTTGAAATTGTGAATGAATATCATGCCAGCCAGTTTAACAACTCCAACAGATTCTTATTTTCCTTTGCCAAGAAAACCCCAAAATATCTAATGAGAGAAAAAAATTCACACGTCTCATATAAATTTGTATTAAGAAATAGTAGATGAGAATGCGGAAGTGAAAGTTGACTCATGCTCAGATGCTCTAGACATAAGTTTTGCATAATTGTGTCCTCTTTTAGGTTTGTCACAATTTACAAGTAACAATACAATTCCCTCTCATTCTAAAGGACAAATGGGTAATTTTCAAATTACATAAAACCATAATAATTACATGAATTCTTATTTAAGATGAACACTATTTATCTAAAACTTAAAACGGATTAAATACATATTCAAATCACATGGCAAATTGCTAAAAAATGCCAAATTTTTTATCTTTACTACCTACATATATTAGTCTTTAACATTTTAATCCATCTTAAATAATAATACATGTCCTAAACAAAACTTAGACCCAACTAAATTAGTTCTGTATGTTGTTTTCCCTACCGACAAAAATGATTACAGACAAATGAAGTCACCTGAGGAGGTGACAAAGTGTGCCTTATCGGCTTATCTTTTAACAATCATCACAATAACAACTACGTTAATTAAATCTAAGAGGTGTGCATCAGTGCATGGAGAATCTCCATGTTATGATGAAGAACATGGGTAGCGTAAGACATGAGCAAAGCTTTCACATTTCAATAACTCTTTTTTTAAAAGAAAATCTTTGGTTTATATGTCATAATAATTGGAGTTGTTGGATTAATCCGTAGAAGTTCCGCACATCATCAGCCAACGCATTTGGCCTAACCCAATGTATTACGAGTATTCTAATTTATTAAGAAAATTTGACACCGGCCTGCTTGACTACCTTTTGTTTTTTCAGAACAATAATCAAATTACATCATACAGAAAAGCATGCAACAATAGAACTTTTTAAGGTGATTTGAAAGTAAGACTTCTTACAATAGGATATGTACACAATTTCAATCATTTTTATATATTTGTTTAATATATGTGAGATATTTTATTTTAAATGTATAAAATTGATTAATATAGAGAAAGTATTTATTTTAACATTATTAAATTAATTGTAAATATGTATTTATCAAAAAAAAAAGGTGTAAAAGCATCCACGAAACTTTACTCGGGTCAAACCTCATAGTTTAATTCTAAAGTAGAACTTAAATACTTAATAATTTTACCTCTTTGACTTCTTCTTCAGTCAACCGACCATCGTCATTTTTATCCACCCTTCAAAATACAAGAAAAGGTAAACAGTCATAAAGTAATAAGGAAACCTAAGACTCATTGCATCGCATGTAATGCAAGTGGTTAAAAAATACTCCTAGTGTTCAAACTTTAGAAGTCAAGTTTTGGGATATTATATCAAAACGTTCTCAATTTTGACTTACAGGAACCTTAATTAAATACGAAATATATAGTTGTGCAAAGTAATTAAGTCTAGATCGAAAGTTTCCTATAAAAAAGTTTGGATCAAAAGTAAAGAAGAAAGTCATCTCTAACTTAACCAACCTAGAAGATTTGAGTTAAAACGGTATCATAATCATCTAGAGTCAAACCAAATCACAAAAGTCCAAAATTCACTAGAAAAGATTTGTTTGTCAAATGACATATAAGAACGATATATTTCAGATATTCAGCGACTAAATCTTAAGAGTAATAACACTCTATGGGTAATTTTGCAAAATCCTCTTTATTAGTCAAATGAGACCCAAACTAAATGACATGACAAAAATACATTTCAAATTAACCGAGTCCCGATATAACCAAATTGGGTGGTAGATGCAAAATGATCGACCTGAACTAAAAAATCGATACATTTATCACGTCTAATTTGCTATTCAAGAGTGAATTGTTCACTTAGCTTTACTTTACTTATCAGCTACATACCCCTCCAATAACGACTGCAACACCTTGTAATATGCATGGGTTAAAAATTTGCATTCATTCTATGGGATTTCCCTTTTTTATTACCCTTTTTCAAACAAAACCACTCCATACTTGGCTTAGCTAGACTATTATGCTTGGAGGCCATTCTTATTTATTCCAACTCTAAGGCTTTGTTTGGATTGAGAGAATTGGAGGGAAAGAAAGGGGAGAAAAAGGAAATGATTTATTTTCCTTTGTAACTGGATATAATTTATGGAGGGAAGGAAAAACGAGGGGAAGAAAATGAGGGGATTTAATTTCACTCATTTAGGACAAACTAAATATCTTTCCATGGGAGACAAGATTTGGAAGAAAACTCTAATTGAACACTCATTTAATTATCAAAAACATATTTTCTTGAATAATCTCCCTCCATTAGTCTATCTCCCTCATTCCTTCCCTTCCATTTCCATCTCATCAATTTTGTTATTCAAACAACCTTGATTCGTTTTCCCTCCCCTCCCTTCCCTTCCCCTTCCCCTTCCCCTTCCCCTCCCCCTCCCCCTCCCCCTCCCCCTCCCTTTCCCTCCTAAAATTGTATCCAAACACATCCTAAAAGTGAGCATCTCCAATGATTCAAATTTCACGAGTAAGCTAGTAAGTGAACCATTGGAGCTTTGCCTCATGTGACCCGCAATAATTCCAAGCCCACAAGAAGAAGAACAAGACAATAGAAAAATCACAAATTCTCATTAACATAGACACTATCCGTCACAAGTTGAAGATGAATAGTGTCCCTTTCACATAATGCAAGTAACAATATCCATTAAATGCTCTATTTCCTTCCACTTGAATGTCCACTTATTTTATTGTGAGAGTAAGTATCCATCTTCAATTTGTGACGAATTTTATCCGTCTAAGCAAGACTCTTTGTAGAAAAATAAGTGTTCAACACTAAATTACTGTAAATTTGATTTTATGGAATTAAATGAATAAATAAATAGTGAACTTTTCTGTTCAACCAAGGAAATGGTATGACTGACGACTAAACAATTGTAGTTGTTTGTAATTTGAAATTGTTGTAGCTTAAAAAATGAAACGCAAAGTCCAAGATATTAGCAAAGCTTAGTTATGGAGTTGTTCTAACCTATTTCATTTATACCGTACTTCGCAAATATTGCAAAGAAGCTCTTAAAAACAACCATTATACATGCTCAGCTCTAATATTTTATAACATCATTTAATTATTAGTACTATATATAAGTATACAACACTCTCAAAATTCGCTTATTTATGATTTTTTTATTGCCTCCATTAATATCCAAATTACACATATTCTATTTTAATTCATTCATAACTACATTTTTCCTGATAAAGCCAAAAAAAAATTATTAAAGTATTTTTATGAACATCATCAATTACACAAAATATCATCCAATGATGCACCATTAAACAATAACAAAACATTAACCTTAACCAAAAAAACAACATACACACTTCTCATTGTACTTTCAATAATTTTTAAATAAACACTTAAAATTTGTGCATAAAGCATAAATACAAATTTGAATGGAGTAACTATCAACATATTGATATTGTTACGAAATAAACAAAAGTAGAAACCATGCACACAAATCCATCATAAAAGAGAATGAGTTTAATAAATTGATGAGACAAACAACATATTGTTGAGGAAATGATAAAATCTTGTCTTATTTATTTACATTTTATATAAGATAATATTTAACTCGTTTTACTCGCAAACGGATATAGCGTTTTAATGGACACCTAACTCAATGATGAGCAAGCATAGAGCAATTGAGCAACTTGTTTGCATAGAAATTACTCAATTAGTCAGATTAACATAAACGAAGATTGAGACTTCCAAAGTTAATAGGAACCTCAGAGGAAGTGGGGCAATCATTGGCAAATTTTTAGAAAATCAGTAATCATCAATTGAAGAGCCATGATTAAACGCAACTAACTAAATCAATCAAGCCAGTTAGCCAACCAACCAAATACAAAAATAAGAAAATGATGGATTAGCGAAAATAATTACTCCACTTACATATCGAAGAACAGCTGTAGCCTTGAATCGAAACTCTGGTCTGTAATTTGTGACCAATATTCGTATAATTCATCCTTGCCAATCTTCTCTACCTTCAATCTTCTCCTCCTGCTCAACGCATCGAACATTTCCAGCGCAAATTCCTTGGAATCTTTCATTCCTAAATTCATCAACATCAATTCAAATTGAAGCGGATTAGTCAATTGAACTCCCAAAAAATGAACAATTAAATGACGAAACAAGAATCATTGATGAAGAAACACAATTCAAATGCAGTGCGGTAATTCAATCGAACAAATTAAACACACATTTTCAACGCAAGTTCCTAACTTAATCAACATCAATTCAAATTAAAAGCACGAATCAATTCGAAACACAATTCAAATGGATCGCAGTAATTCAATTGAACAGATTAAACAAACATTTCCAGCACTGTTCCTAACATAATTAACATCAATTTAAATTAAAAACACCAATCAATTCGATGAAGAAACTCAATTCAAAAGCATTGCAGTAATTCCACTAAACAAACCTAACGAACATCTCCAGCGCAATTTTCTATCTTAATCAACATCAATTGAATTAAACTGCGCAAAACGAACAATCAAATGAAGAAACAAGAATCAAATTGATGAAAAATCATAATTGAAGTCCATTGCAGCAATTCAATTGAACAAACTAACGATCATTTCCAGCTTTCGTAACTTAATCATCAATTAAATGACTAACGAAGAATAAACTTGATGAAGAAACACAATTCAAATGCATTGCAGGAAATTATCAGTTAAACAAATTAGACTTCAACACAAAACGAATCAAATCGACGAAATTCTGGAGAAAATATACGGAAAACAAACCAATGCATTGCGCGAAATCAGTCCGAAAGAGATATCCGTCTTTAGCAAGTTTCTCGAAGTTACTCTCAACTTCATTCCAGGAAACGTTTCCTTTACTATTACTACTTATAAACCTAAGTCCCTTGAGAGCACGATGAGCTCCAGACCGAGTTCGATTGAGTTGAGCGAGTTGCTTCCGCCGAGCTCGCGCAGCAATCGCCGAGTCAACTCCAGTATCAAAGCGATTCATCGAAGGCGAGTTCGCCATCACTTTGGCGACCATACCGTTATTCCACGAGAAACGTTTCGTAAGCTTCTGAGAAAACGACTGTTTCGCCTTACTGATTTCCGCCTTGAGCTCCTGGGAGAACTGTCTGAACCTGTTAAACGACGTCGTTCGATGCATCATTGACGGCGACCTTGACGTCGACGCTGATGTCGGACCTTCCAAAGTTATCGATACTGGCGACATCTCTACGCCTGCGCCGTAGTGCGGCGGCGTCGCGATTGTTCCTTTCGCCGGCTCAACGCTTCGGAGAATGATCGTTTCGTCATCTTCAATGTCGAGTGTGACCTCAACGAACTCTTCTCCAGCTGACGACGGCGGCGTGGAGTATCCCGAAGTAGTAACTTCACTTCCCGGCGACGAACCACCGCTTGCTGCTGCCGCTGCCGTCGAAATCGGCGGCAGCGGCGGTGACATTCGTAAATTCTCCGACGCCCAGCGGCGTAATTCACGTCTCGGAAATCCTCGCATTGTGTGAATTAAGCAGATGAACTAATGCAAGGAATTAAGCATAAATAAATAAATAATGGTGGAGTTGGAGGAGAGAGTAAAATAATGGAGTGTGAATGAAACGAGGCGTAGAAAGGGGAAATAGATGCAAAACGCGGCGTTTGAGGAGTAAGTGGGAGGGAAAAAAAGAAAAGGAAAAAGAAAAGAGAGTGAGAAAGTCAGTTATCTTGTTCGACTTGTTTATAGTTGAGTTTATCTCTCTATCGTTTTTGTAGAATGGAAATTATGGAAGGATGATGGAGGTAACGCGGTTGAGACTTGAAAGCCATGAAGGTTAGATAATATGAGGTTCAGTCGTGTCGCAGTGACGTGGACAATACCATTATTAATACGGAGTAATTTTTTTGGTAAACGGAGGGAAAATATTTGCACAATTCTAATCGAACACGGATATTATTCGTAACAAGCGAAAGACGGATAGTACTCTTCTCGTATAATGTGCAAGTTGCACTATTTATATATTATATGATGTTTTTCTTAATTGTATGTTCACTTGTATTTTTATGAGAGTAAAGTATCTCCGTCTTCATCTTGGGACGGATATTATTTATCACAAACAAGATTCTTTAAAATATTTATATATGTTAAATTCTTTAATGGAGAAAATAAATTACTCGTATATTGGAATTTTCTTTATTTTAGTTCATGAGGTCCTATTTTTTCCACTAAAAAATAGCTAAATTGAATTTAATAAAATTTAACTGAAATGAATGGAATTTATGAGATGTTTGATCTAGATTGTTAAAAATGAGTTTTTGTTTTTAAAGTTTAATTGTTAAAAGTTGTTTTTAAAAATCAAAAACACCAAATTGTTGCTTCTATTTTTATGGCAAAAAAAGTAATATTTGAGTTTTGATAAATTGTTTTTAACTTTCAAGTAGATATTTTTTTTTTTTTTTTTTGGTAACTAGAGGTTTAATCCTCTCGGGCCCATGCATTCCCGCACCACCACATGGACCATGTAAGCCATCCCTTCGGGGGCTGCAGTGGTCAAATGGTCATCGCCCCAGCTGGTAATCGAACTTGAGACCTCTCAACTCCTGCATTTCTGCAAGCTTTAAGGTTTAACTCAGTTACCACTGGACTAACACCACTTGGTTTAAGTAGATAAGTTTGGTCAAAAAGTGTTTTTAAGTCCAAAAACACTTGGAAAATTTAGGTCAAACACGCTATTAATTGAATGAAGTAGAACTTAAGTGAATTAAAATAAAGTAAAGTTAAGTCTAAGATAACAAAGTCAACGAATAGGTCGTAACTTGGTAAGTTGTTTGTATCTTGCATAGCCGGTCCATAAGACGAAACATGTGGACAATTGAGTTATAAAATTTACAAAAGTTTGGATAACTTTTTCGTACCAATTTTGTTATATACAGAAATCTATGTGCATTATAAGCTTAATTAAAACATTGATCGAGTTTCAACTACTAGCTTAACTTTTGATAGTAAATCAAATTGAAATGAAAAAGTAGAAGTTGAAAAACTCAGTATCATTTATTGGACGACTTCTTAAAACTCACCAACGTTTGTGAATAATTTTTTTTATGTATAGCAAGGTCAACCCTTTTGTTTACTTTATTTTATTTAGTGTAAAAGGTCAAAGTAAGATATAAAGGCATAGGAAGTGATTTAAAAGTGTAAATGATGGTAATCCAAATAGATTTCATACTAGAACAGGTTTGGAAGGCAAATTAAGGAGCACATTGGGAAATGATGGCAGAAAATGGAAGCACTGAAAATATCAGGCCAACTAGAAATTAAAGAATTTCCAGAACACAATGCGTGGCAAGATTTGTGACATCAAAAGTATTAGATTCCTATTAAACTTACCAAATTGTTCCTTTTTTTTCTTTTGTGACGAGGGAACCTGCAGCCGCTATTTAGGCATGGACTCGGGTCAATAATGCTCCACAAAATTTTGCTCTTGAGGAGGCTTGAACCCGGGTCTCCTGAAAATTTCACCCAGGTTTTAACCACTAGACTCCACTCTTGCAGGCAAATTGTTCCATTTTATTTCAGACGAACTTCTATTTCTGATTGATGGATGGATCACTAATACATAGTAGGTGGGCTTCTAGAACTTTATTTGCATTGGGCCCACTGTGATGGTTCTCAAGTCATCGGCCCACCAACTCTCTTTCGTTTTCTATTTTGCTTTGTCAACGCCTTCCGCTTTTCCTCCTGCCTGCATAAGGGTATGATTAGTGTTATTGTTAAGAATGTTACTCCTTACTTTAAACAGTTCAATTGAACTTTGACGCAAGATTTAATGAATTGAATTTAAAATATAAAATGTTGTGTGAGTAAGAAGATTGGAGAGAGGGAAACTATTATTGATTATTGTTGTGGGTAGAATGATTAAAATAAGTAGTGTTGTGAAGTAAGGAGATGTATTGTTGTGAAGTAAAATGATTAAAATAAATATAAAAGTTAACCAAAAATGGACAATGAGACATTATTGTGACTAGGCGGAAATAAAAATTGGGACCTTTATTTAGAATACGAGAGAATATATTAATTTTCTACTAATTTTTATTACTCCCTCCTATTCTCTGTTTTCTTCCCTATATCCATAAACGGATTATTCAGGTTTTCTTCCCTTTTCCTATTTTGGTAACTTTTAATTATATTTTATTCATTCCTCTCTCCATCACCCAACCCCACCCAACTTTTTTACCCCTATTTTATTCATTTCATCAATGTTTGGCCCCACAATTCATTATTTAACTCATAATTATTCATCCCTCTCTTATATTCCAAACCCCACCCAACTCTTTCTTCATTAAAATAACACTTTTCCTTGAGTATCGTGCCCCCTCCAAATGGGAAGAAAACCCAGAATAGGAGGGAGTATTTTTTAACCGTTTATATTTGTTTAAAACTTACCTCAGACTTTATATATTATTAATCAGACCTATCTCAAACTCTATTTTTTTCACTTTACTAGAGAAAATGTGGAGTTTAAAGAAAAAGAACAAAAATAATATAACACGTGTGTTTCTTTCATTGGATGTCTTCTTTTGATAGTGGGGTCAAAATTCATGTAAAGTCTTAAGTTGAATATTGACTTAAGACTTCACCCTAAACTTTGACATTTTGTCAAAGTTAGGGTAGATTATCGGTAGTCCTGAGGGAGTTTTGAATCAAGATTTACTAAATTCTTATATCAAGACTAAATTCTTTTGTAAATGCGTCTTAGGGTGACAATGAGGCGAGATAACCGGCAAGAAGCTTGACTCGATAATTTAGTGAGTCAAATTGAATTAACGTAAATAAGTCTGCTCGAAGAACTCGTGAGCAGTTCAAACTTGTATGATAAAAGAATATCTTGCTCTTATTAATAAAAGTGTTTATCATGGTTGTATCTTTATATAATAACTAGTCTTATACCCGTGCAAACTGCACGGGTTAGTTATTTTAAAAAGATTTATTAAGAAGTAAGATATATATAAAATACTTTTTATAATAATTAATTAATTATCTTCTTTTAAAGTTAGTTATTTTAAAAAATAAAGTTCTAAAATGAAATAATAAAATCTCTCTATATTTTAATGAATTTTAAATTAATAATCTAAAAATTGAGTTATAAAATCGTATTTAAATTTTTAGAAATTATATCAAACAGAATTATTTGGATGAAAATAAAACAAAATTAATAAAACTGAATCGGCTAGAACAATTGCAGAGGGTAAATATTAAACTTGTTATTCATTTAGTCAAACTTGTGCAAGGTTAAAATGAAAATTTTGATCTGCGCACGTTTTAAATGAAAATTTAGACACAGTTTTTCATGTAATACCCAATTGTTAATTAGTGACACGGAATCTAGTGAAGATTATGACCCAATGCATTTTTAAAACGAAAATTTTGTCTCATGCACTTTTGAAATGAAATTTTGGTCCGTACATTTTTAAAACGAAAATTTAGACCCATGTATTTTTGAAATGAAATTTTGACCAGTGCATGGTCTAAATTGTGCATTTTTAAAACGAACATTTAGACCCGATACTTTTGAAATAAAATTTTGACCTGTCCATTTCTAAAACGAAAATTTAGTTCCGTGCACTTTTGTAGTGAATTTTTTACCCGTGCATTTTAAAACGAAAATTTAGATCCATGCACGTTTGAGATCAAATTTTGACCCGTGCATTTTTAAAACGAAAATTTAGTCTCATGTACTTTTGAAATGAAATTTTGACCCCTGCATTTCTAAAGTAAAAATTTTGACCCATGCGCTTTAGAAATTGTATAATAGTCAAACCGTGATATTATACTATAAATATATAGCAATTAAAAAGTAAACAATAATGTAACAGTGTGTTGATTTTAAGTGTTAAATCTCAGTATATACAATATGAATGTGATATAATTATTTTAAATAAATATGATATATACTACTAAAAATCTTAAACAATAATGTTCTCTTAGACTAACTTTAAGCAAAATCGCAATGTTTTTATTAGATATGTATCTCGACTATCCCTTTACTATAAAATGAGTAGAAAATAAAGGCTTTTTATTGGTTGTTGATTTTAGAGTTGAAAAACTAACCTTTTTTTTGTAGGTCCCCCATGTTCCATCACTCATTATTTTTTTATTTTTTTTTATAATGTTTTGTAAATACTTAAATTATGATTCCAAATTTAATAACACAAACTATACAACATCATACATTATACATTTGTTATTATTAATACAATACAATATAAACTTTTAAAAATTACAAATTAAATAATTACAAATACCAATTGACTATAATAAAAAAAATTCACTGAAAAAGTTAAAATTTTTTCTATGATATTACCAATATAATATAAAAAAATTACAACCTGGATATTATAAAATATTACGGAGTACATTATTTGATCGAACCGGGTTATTTCAGGTTTGAGTTATTTTTGAGTTAATAATTATTAAGTTATTTTATTTTATTTTATTCAAATCGTCTTTTAAAAAATCTCAAATGCCGAAATCATTTTAAACATATTTTTCCCAAATAAAAAAATTACTCAAAAACAACAATAATTACAGGAAAATTCGTAATCAATAATATTTTAATAAAAAGGTAATATAATCACCAATATTTTTTAGCACGGATTTAAAAGTCACCCGTGCATTATTTGCACGAGATTAAAACTAGTTCTCTATAAAGATCTATATAATATAGTCAGTTATAGGCAAACTTGAGAAAGAAATGCCTTGATCTTAAGAACCAATCGAAACTCGCCTGAAAATAACTCGTTCTTGAACCCAACTCGAAAATGACTCCATCTAGTAATAACCCTCGTATTTAGGGAAAGACGTCCGACCCGTTATAATATAATTTAATAAGATTATTTATTCAAACTTTGTATTCAATTAATTACAATCCACTACATAATGAAGTACTCCCTCCTATTCCATATTTTCTTCCCTATTTCCTAAAACGGATTATTCAGGTTTTCTTCCCCTTTCCTATTTTGGAAACTTTTATTCTTATTTTATTCATTTCTCTCTCCTATTATCAAACCTCACTCAACCTTTTTACTCCTATTTTATTCTTTTTTAATGTTTTTGGCCCCACAATTTCTTATTTAATTCCTAATTATTCATCCCTCTCTCCTATCACCAAACCCCACCCAATTTTTTACACTTATTTTATTCTTCACCTTAATATTTGTGCCAAATACAAAAGGGAAGAAAATATGGAATAGGAGGGAGTATGTATTATGTATTGACTTTTGAAATTTTAAGATAAAATATATTTATATTTATTTTAGAACATACTAATTAATAAACATATTTTATTTTGACAACCTAATGATTTATATTGATTAATAACTTATTTAAATGTTTCAGTATTACTCATAAAATATCGAGTTATTAAAATAAAAAAATTTTAAAAAAAAGTACTCCCTCCGATTTCTTGTGTTGTTCCCTTTTCATTTTGACACAAGAAATAAGGGAATTAATCTGGATCACACAATTCATATGACCCCACATGAAATTAATTTTGGACCACACAATATTGTCCAAAGGAGGAAAGAGGGGACATCATTATTATTAGACCAAAATGGAAAGAGGAACAACACAGAAAATCGGAAGGAGTATAATCTAATGATTAGTTTGGGCTATTCTTGTAGTAGACCAGTCCTATGCTATAAGACAATTCTATAAGAGATCAAGTTGTTGCATATAAAATAACATACTCAAACATGACCTAATGACTTGGGCTCATCCGTGAAAAGATCGAAATTAATAAGCAAGTCGTTTGAACAAATCCATCAGTAATGAACTTAAGAATAATTCCATAAATAACAGCTCAACCAAATTCACCATATATATTGTTCATATAAATTCATTGCAACACACTCCCATTCCCATCCATACACCAATCCTAGCTCAACTAACTCTCTCCGGCCTCTCCTCCTAATTTCATATTTTCACTCTCTCAACTTTCATACTTAGATCTCACACTACATCCTGCTTTTTCATCTTCAAATTGATACGTTTATATAAAATAAAATAAAACCGATGTTTTTGTCATCAAAAACATTATAATTCACATGGTTCTTTTAATAATATATCTATTAGTTTCGACTCTAGTCATCAGGACTAAATACTAATTTGCATGCAGTGTTTTTTATTTACATATTTTATTGTTGATCGATTAATTTAGAAGTATTTTAAGTAAATTATTTTCTATTTTTTCGAGTTTCAATTTTTTCTAATCCGTAAATGTTTTTTATTAATATCGCCTTTTATATTATTTTGAGATGTCATCGGGAGTAATACATAATTTGTTTTCATGGAAAAAAAATTTCATATTTTTCTCATCTAGTTGATTTTTATTATTTTAACGAAGTTTTTTTTTATAGTTTCAATTTTTGTATCATATATATCGTAATCAATATCAGTCGCATATTCGGCTTTCAACTTGATTGTCGATTCTTTAGAGCATAAAATATAGATTCTCTCCATAAAAGCACAAAAAAAGAAGGTAGAGAACATGAGAAACAATGTGGGGGCACACTTAAAAAAAATAAAAAATATTGTACTTTCAACCACAGTGCGACACCTAAGCACTGTGGTTGTTGCTTTTATATATAAGATATCAAATGTTTTCATTGATTTGTCCAATATATAGTGTCTTGTTGAGCTTGAGCTCGGTTCGAGTTAGACTACGTTTATCAGTAGTTCCTGTGGCCCGACTTAGACTTAGTTCCTGCACTAAAATATTAATATAATTCTTTAACTTACTTACGTTACCCAACCTAGTTCCTGATTTTGTTAGTTTATCAAGACCTCCCTTAACCTACTAACTTCACTTTTTTTTTTTATTATATTCATACATCATAATTGTGTTTTGATAGCTGTTATAAATATAGTTACGATTAATATAAATTAAATTATATAAAGAACAAAATTCGAAAATGATAAATGTTACTAATTGTAAATACACAAATTCTCATTTGTGACGGGTAGTATCCGTCGCAAGTTTGTGGGGTCAAATAAAATTCATTTGGAAATATAAGGACAAACCTTTGCCATTACCTATGTACCTTTACTTTTGCTTTATCTACCCATGTAGTGTTATTCGACCCGTCACAACTCACAAGCTTATGACGGATAACCTGTCACAAAAGAGACTTATTGTTGTAAATATATATATCAAGATACAACTGAGAACAACGAAAATAAGACTTTAAGTAAATTAAAATGAACTCAAAAATATATCATACATGGTCTCTATTTGTAGAACACAAAAAGTTATGAATAGTGATGCACTTTTTATTTATTTAGAATATATGAAAATAAAATTATTTCCATTTTAAGATAAAATAAAAAGGACCAAAAAAAATTAAAACTCAACCACTCTCCTTATTTCCACGTGGCTGATTTCAAATGGCTATGTATTTGACTTTTGTAGGTTGTATTTTGGTTTTGTCGTGGGGTTTTGGTGTTCCAAAAACGGTTCAAATAATTCCTATATGGAACATGTGGAACGCCAAATGCAAAATGTGGACTGTTATTTAGTTTTAGTTTTCCTTTATTTTATTTTTATTTTTTCGTCCTTATTCAAGACCTAGCCTATCTTAGCTCAACCTATAAACGTAGTCTTAGAGATCGCGAGCATGACAATAAGCTCAATTTGCTTGAGTTGGAGCTTATTCTCGCCCTTTTACATGTAAGGTCTATTTTCACAAGTAAAATGGGATTTTTTTATTCTCCTTAATTGCAATCACACAAACTGGACAAATTCAACAGAGCAACTTTGCTCATTCAACTTCAAACTTGGTCGTTTGCTATGTATATGAACCCTATTGAGTATAGTATTCACGAGGAGTATGACGACGCAGACCTAATGGTCTTGTTATGCACTTGAATGTAGATTAGTGAAGATATCTACGAGCGTTAATAAGGTGCGCTTATATATGATATAAACATTTTGATGTGGCAAGTATGAGATTGTCAAATTTCCAGTTTGTAAGCCTATTTTGGGCGTGATAAAGATATATTATCACATTACAAATTTCTTATTTAAGATAATGATAAATTATCTAAGTTAAATGGTTTATGGCTTTTGTCAATATATTTAAGTTTTCGGTTTAATGCATAAATCCAAAACTCAAAGTTACCATGGAATAGAAGTAAACACAAAACTGGCAAAAGTCAGAATTCAATCCAGCATTGTTAAGAAAAGATTATCTTAAAAACTGGAAAACGCTCAAGCATCCTTCAGAAGACACTAAAAAATACGTATGAATACGTATTAATAAGAGGGTAAAAATATTAAAAGGTTTAAATAAACCGTCTATCCACACTTGCACGATTTCCTGGAAACTAGGGACGCGTGCAGAGGCTAATGCAAGATTTTTGCTTTGGGATGGCACAATTTTTTTCCGTAATTAGTAGAAAAATATTCATCCCACAAAAACTCTCTCATATATATTTTTGTTTAGAATATTTGAATTTGATATATACTATGCATTTACCAAAACAATTGTATGAATAAAGATGTCACTAGGGTTGTGAATGTCTTGGAAAACGAAAAAAGAAAGAGAAGTTTGGTGAAATAAAACAAGTTTTTCTAAAAAATTCCTCTTATGAGATTTGAACCTCCAACCTCACAAAATTTCTGACA
This sequence comes from Silene conica, assembly GCA_029255685.2. Taxonomy (NCBI): domain Eukaryota; kingdom Viridiplantae; phylum Streptophyta; class Magnoliopsida; order Caryophyllales; family Caryophyllaceae; genus Silene; species Silene conica. The sequence continues at coordinate 65,359,350 of CM055312.2, forward strand.
TAGAGTCACTTTTAACCACTAAGGCCTCGTTTGGTTGCCATACGGGAATTAATTTCCCATGATTTTGCAAAACACGTGAATTGACCAATTCATGTGAATTGCCTAAAATTCGTTTGGTTGACATCCTGGAACTGAATTGACACAGGAATTTCCAATTACCTAGGGGGCCCTAGGTAATCAAATTCCTCCATAATGGAGGAAGTGGGAATTCCTAGGAAAAAGAAAATCCCATGATTTGGAGTAACCAAACATCTCCATTTTTTCTAAATCATGGGATTTCCCAATTCACCCAATTTTATAGGGGCAACCAAACGAGTCCTAAGTCTAACACATTTGTGTAATATATGTTCAGAAATTATTCTTATTTTCATGTTGCGGGATGACACTTGCCTACCCTATCCACCCCCAGATCCGCCAATGAACGCGTGGAAACTAATGTGACTTAATAGGGGTCATGATTGAACTCGGTATTCTAACCAGCGCCGCCTAAAGATCGTCATTATTACGCCTTAGGGAATACAGAAGGTTATTTTTTTTGGAAACGAAAAATGGATTAAAAAGACTCCTCAAACAAAGAAAATCGAAATTTCAAAAAAAACATATTAGAACAAAAAGAAAAGTCTTAATATAAAGCATCTCCTAACAGTTGGTGCGCCCACAGCGTTATGTCCCGCTGAAGAGGGTAAAGTCGAACTGGACAAACGAAGATTTACTCAAGAGTTCCTAGAACAAAAGATGCATTTTCTCAAGGCATCAGATAGAGTTCAATCCATGACGAATGGGGAAGACCTATATGAGGGCATAAACGATGTGAAGGCTATAAAAGAGATCTTCTTTAGATTACCAAAAGAATCTCGCATTCCATGATAAGAAGAAAGTCCATGGGTACATTGGAGATAAGAAGAAATTCTAGAACGTTCCATAGACGAAACTGCACCTTGGAGAATCAAGGTTACTCGGAAACGAAAAATAATAACCGAGTATTGCAGATGTCTGAATTACGGGGATGTAGAAGAAAGAGAAATCTTTCATAGGGAATTCTGAGATCCGCCGCTAGAAGGGGATAGTGAGTATAACCCCATGAAAATTAGCAGTTCAAAATAAAGAAGAAGATGACGAAGTACAACAGTCAGGTTCTGAAGAAGAGAAAGCGGTAAACAATGAAGATTCCCTAGAAATCTAGTGATGAATCGCCAGAATCGGCACAAAGAATGTTTAATAAATGCATCTTGGGAAGTTGAAAGAGCAGTTATTGCGTTTTCCAGAAGAAAATAATTCAATGGATCGTGCTCATTGGCCAGTATACAAAAAGACATCGTGTTAAACGGTGTGTAGAGGGATGATTGGAATAATTTAATTCTTATATATGGCCCGTTATGCTTCAAAGAAAGTTTCATCGAAGGGAATTAAAGAAAGATGAAAGTCTTTTCAGACAAAAGTCTAGAAGAAGAATTGAGGGCGTTTCTTGATGTACAACTAAGCCAAGAGAGTCAAGAATATTTAAACCCTATATTCTGGATAGAAGCAGACGAGATGTTGATGGTATTACACATTTTTCCACATATTGGGTGGAAAGGAATGATGGTGCGTAAAGGAGTTTGCAAGGCATGGTGTCAATGGATTGAAGGATGGGATTTCTGGCATGAGAAATACTGGAAGCAAGCGGATGATGTCGTCACTAAACGTTCAGTGCTCTGAGATTCAAGAGACCTCCCATCTCTAAGTGTTGGGGGTATTTGTTAGCATTGAAAAATAACAACCCTTAACATTAAGGGCTAAAGGGCCTATGAAAAAAAAGATTGTTAATTGGGCCCGCATAAAACCAGACGCGTCAAGAAGAGGGCACGCCTAAGAAGGTTTTCAGAGGTCATCAAATAAGAAGTAATGCCCAAGCGGAATCAAGGAGTACAAAAACCTAGCGCTCCATGAAGACAAGCTGGAGTGGTTATTTAACCGCTCCCCACTATTCCACTAAGTTGGCGGTTATGGAATGGAATATCTATAAAAGAGGCTCCCTCCCACCGAGCAAAGGACAACTCAACATCAAATCAAACAATCAAACAATATAGTTCTACCTTAGTACCTTAGAATAGTCTAGCTAGTTTAGGAGTAGCAAGGCGGTGCCCATCCGATCATTATTGAGTTATTTCGCCAAAAATCGCTTAGTTTGTAATTTAACTTTCTTCAACCACAAGAATTATTTCTGAGGACTTTGCTTTTGTGTTGTCCTTGATGGTATTTCATGGTATATTAGTATCATTTGAAATTGATGTGTTTAATACTTGGTTATTCGAATCATTTAACCCGAGAGTCTTAAATTACTCGAAATATTTTAACACTAACTAGATTGCATATCTACAACCGTGATTCGAAACCTTATGATAAAGGATATTTCACAAAGTATATATAAAAGAGTATTTACGACCTCCATGGTACCTAGATGTCCTAGCTTATTTCCAGACAAATCGCAAGCAATTGGTTGATTGAAAGTTAGATTCATCGGAGGCATGCAGCAGCCAATTTATGCATTTATAGTATATTTGAAATTGAAACGAGAAATTCGTTTAGATATTGTTGGAGCATGCGACACACATGACCGAATAATAATTATATTACTTTTTTTTGTGATTGATTTAGATATGAGAACTGCTTCAGTAGTGACAGGCAAAGCCAAGGTTGTATGAATTTGGTTAATACAGCCAGCCTGCATAAAGACAACAATTGTTTAGACCTTAGATTGTAATGTTAATGGTCTATTCCACAATTCAAAGTGGTTAAGCACGAATTAAGACGTCATCTACTCATTTTACTGATTGAAAATCATGGTTTTCAACATGAGTTGTTAGAAACTCATTATCTTACATTTGGTGTTTTTGGTGACTATCTAAACAACTTGACGACGATAATCCCACGGTTTAAATAAATGGATCCACTAGATTTTGTGACTGCAAATATATCGAAATAATCTTAATTTTTTGTAGTACATAGTTTGTGGTAAATACTTTTGAGTTAATCTAAACTAATTTGAACTAAGTTTTGTGTATTTTACCTAAAAATAAAAACACAAATTCTCATTTGCGACGGGTATATCCAGTTTGCGACGGGTACTATTTTATCTCACAAAATATCCACTTTTTTTCTCTCTCATGTGGTCCCATTTCTCCACTAACTCATTTTATATCAATTTTATCTCACAAAATATCCGTCATAAATGATGACCCGTCACAAGCAAAACTTACTAAAATAAAAATTCCTAGTCTGATCGGGGCCGACTATTTGGGTGTGCAGGCCGTGCGGTCCATAGGGCACATGATTTTTGGGGGCCCAATAAAGTTAAATTAAGAATATATATTAAATAGTGAAGTTAATAGTCATGAAATGTAGACTAATATAATGGTTTAGCTTGTGATATTTTGGGTTTTATGTTCATGTATTTCAGGTTCGATTCTCAATAATTACACATTTTTATAATTTGTTTTTTTCCAAAACTACTTTTACCGGACTAAATTATGACTATATTTCATAATTTATTGGTTTCATTCATTAAAATTGTTTGTTTTTTTTATTGACTTTTGTATAAAAAAATATTAATAGAACTTTTACGTTATACTTGTATAATAATATGAAAGAAATAAACTATAAACACTTCCGTATATTAAAAAACTAAACCTTATAACAAAATAACATTTAAATTTATGCAGATATTAACGTAAAGAGCGGTAACAGGGCTAATTTTCGAAATTCCGCACAGGGCTCCTGAACTCTCGGAGATGGCCCCGAGTCTGATAATTAAGATTCATATTTTTTTTTCCAGATAGGGCAACTTGTGACGTAATACAGTAATAGTATCATCACAAATGAGAATTTGTGTTTTTCTTTATCCGTTGTTCCGCAATAAGATTTACACTTTTCCTTGTTTTGTTATTGGACAACAATATGCGGTTATTGTGCTTTATAGCCTCGCGTACTTCTGAACTTGTATTTTCATCGTACATTTTTTACAAATACTACCTCTTTAGCTCATTTAACTGTCGAAAAAAAGAAACAAAAAATTGTGCCCAATGTGTTGCCAGTAAGAGAATCATACATCTGATTTATTACCACCAATTTTATAATTTTTGAACATTTATAATAATGTTTTTGAGTTTTGTTTTAAAAATTATGAGTATTGCTATAAAGTTTTTTAGTTCAGTTATTAAAACATTAAAATCAAAAACTTACAATAAAACTAAAACACATTACACATAAATTTAGTTATATTATAGTTTAACAGAAACAGAAATTGAAAATCTAACTTATAAATTGTAATAAGCTTAGAAAAAATAGATATATGCCAAATAATTAATGTTTGACGTAATAAACTCAAAAAAATACTCATATGCTCAAACAACTAGTCTCATTGAAGACGAGTATTATCCGTCATATGCTGAAAACGGATAATACCCCTCTCACAATATCACAAATGGGAAGGCAAGTGGGGTGCTCCATTTAAGTTCCACTTGATGACTACCTCAAATTATCCGTCTTCAACTTGTGACAGATAGTGTCCGTCTTCAATGAAAATTTGTGATGCTAAAAAACAAATAAAGTTTAGGGTAATAAGCTAAAAAAATACTCATATGCTCAAAAACAAATAAAGTTTAAGATAATAAACTCAAAAACTATTCATATGCTCAAAAACTAATAAAAGTTTGAGGTAATACATCGATTTATGTTCCTGTTTTCTCATGTGTTGCCATTATCTTGGGGGTTGCGAAAGGTCGTCGGCGTTTTGCGAAAAATCGTCGGCGTTTTCTATAAAAAAAGACATTGCATGCCCTTTTCTCTTTATCTCTCTACCTTCTTTTCTCTGAAACTCTCACAACAAAAACAACATAAAATCCAAAAAAACGGTTTCAACATCGATCAACAACATCAAACAACGACAACGATTCAATGTCAAACGACGACAACAATTCATCGGTAAGTAATTAAAATCTTAATTTTTTTTTTCAATTAATTTTTGTTGAATTACATGTTTTAGCCCTTTAGTAGAAATTAGGTTGAATTAGACGTAGAAGCCATAGAATTAGACTACGTAAAATCAATCGTATTTTTGCAATGGACTTGAAAAATGGTCGTCCTTGCTTGGAAAGGACGGCCAAACCAGCCGTCCAAGCATGGTATGGACGTGCATAGTACACGTCCAAACCATGCATGGACGTGTACTATTCACGTCCAAGCATGGTATGGATGTGCACTATTCACGTCCAGACCATGCATGGACGTTAATCCTGGCCGTCCATGCATGGTCTGGACGTGAATAGTGCACGTCCATACCATGCCTGGACGTGAATAGTACACGTCCATGCATGGTTTGGATGTGTACTATTTACGTACACACCATGCTTGGACGGCCAGTTTTCAAGACCTTTACTTTCCGTTATTTTTACTCAGTTTTTAACAAAAATTAAGTGTTTTTTAATATTTTTTAATATAATCCTTACCAATTTTGCGTATTAACAGGATTCGTTTGAGAAATTTGGTGGAAATGGGGTTGATTACAACCGATTATTTGAGACGGATATATCTTTTGAAAGTCGGGATGAGGCGTTTGACTGGGCTCAAAAAGTAGCTATGGGTAATGGTTTTGCCTTAGTGAAGGCAACAAATGGGGCGAAAAATCGCAAACAACCGGAGTTGCTCGGGTCGTACTTCCGTTGTTCAAGGTACGGCCGAACCAAAAAGAAGATCGATCCTGAGAAACCGGGGAATTCTACCAAGAGAGGGTCGGCTAAGTGCGGATGTTTGTTTAGGATTCGAGCGGTGCAGAAGTACGCTCATTTGGATGATGGGAAGCCGACGATTGCTTGGTACGTTATTACTTCGACTAAATTTGGTTTTCACAACCACGAAGTAGCGACCTATAAAGATGGGGATAGACATTTTCCCGGCTTGGATGCCGAAGAGAAAGAATTTGTGAGGCAACAAGTCCGGGCTAATATTTCGCCGAGGGATATCAAGAACGCTCTTCATCAAAGGACCCCGGAAAAACCCCAACCAAGTAGCACCCAAATTTATAGCGAGTCGAACAAGGTTCGGCGTGAGATGAGAGAAAGTAGGAATCCCGCTCAACAACTGTTGGTTGTAGCAGTTGCTGCCAAATATGTGGAGTGGCACGAATCAGACCCCGATACGAAAGAGTTGACTCATGTGTTTATGTGTCATCCGGAAGCCGTCAAACTATTCCGTGCTTACCCATATGTGGCTCTTATCGACGCCACCTACTCGACCAATGTTTTGAAGATTGCACTTATTGAGATAGTTGGCGTGACACCAGTCGGATCCTCCTTCTTAATTGCCACCGTTCTCCTTCCGTCTGAAAATGATACATCTTATGGGTGGATGTTGCGGAGATTAGAGGAGCTGCTTCTGGGGGCGTCACTTATGCCTACTCTTGTCACTGACCGAGAGTTGTGCTTGATCCGGGCTATTGAGGACCTCTATCCAGAAACTTCTCACATTTTGTTTCGTTGGCATGTGAACAAAGCCATTGAGACCAGAGTAAAAAATTCAAGAAAGATGATGATGTACAAAGACATGATATTGCATAGTAAAGAAACGGGTTGGTACCGGGTCATCAATGCAAGCACACAAGGTGAGTTTGGGAGAGCATGGGAAGCCTTTTCTGAAACTTGGGTAGATTTGGCTGATTATGTGCAGAGAACATGGGCGCATTACAAGAAGAAGTTCGTTGTTTTCTATACGAACGAATACTTTCATCTCGGTAACACGGCCACTTCCCGGGTAGAGTCGTGTCATGCCCTCCTGAAAGCTTGGTTGAAGAGTCAAAACTTGAACCTCGACACTATGTGGACTCGTATTCACTCCATGCTTGAAGCTCAACACTCCAAGATTCGACATGAGTTACAGACGTCGTTGACCAACTCTGTAAGTGCTGGACCGTTTTTTTCCTTATTGCGAAATCATGTGTCTATCAAAGCCATTAGGTTACTGGAAGATGAGTTTAGGAGAGGGATTGAGCTGGGGAACGGGCTTGAACAGAATTGTGGATGTGCGATACAGACTACTCACGGGTTACCTTGTGCCTGCATTATGATTCTGATGCAAAGAAAAGGTAGGAGGCTCCACGTTGAGGATGTGCACTTGTTTTGGAGGACTTTGGTGTACGACAGTCTCGAATATAGGCCGAAGACCGATGATGATGAGTTTGATGCTCTTATAGAGCAGGCTAGAGGGGTCGATCCGGCGAAGAGACGGGTAATCATTGAGAAACTTCGAGATGGTCTCCACCCGGCAGATGAAGATATTCGTCCACCTGAGGTTCGAGAAAACCCTAAGGGGAGACCGAGGGGTTCCACTACTCGGAACAAGTCCGCTTTTGAGCATGCTGCCCGTAGATGTGCCAAGTTTTATTCCAGCCCTTCGACGACACCTTCTGTCAGTACGGTGTCTGATTTCGGAGATGGACCTGTTGGTGCACCATTGGAGGTCGGTTACACAACGGGACCTTTGTGTTCTTGGGCAAAAAAATATGCAGTCCCCCAAGACTTATGGGCACACTTTGATGGTTGGGCTGATGTTGTTGCTGATGGTCATTGTGGTTATAGGGTGCTATCTAGAGCTGATCATCTCCGGGCCAACCCGTCCAGCCCGGCCCGTCCAGCCCGCTATTGAAGTGGGCTTGGACTCGTAAAAAATCTAAAAAAATGGGTAACAGACAAGTTTATGTAGGCCCGCTATTTTAACGGACGGGTACGGACTAAATAAATATGTCCATGGGAAGCCCGCTAAGCCCGCTAATACTATTATTCTTACTTTTTATTTCCGGTGCTCAAATAAAAAGGTAATAAACTAATAAATAAATTAGTAACGTTAAAAAAGGAAGTCAAAACCCCTTCAAATTCCTACCTATTTCCTACGTCTAAGTCTCTAATGCTCCTAACTTTCTAGATTCCTTCCTATATCCCCGTACCAAGTAACTACTTACTAGTAACTACATATAATACTCCTCATTATTATCTAAATCTTACTATTACCAAGTTTACATTTCGGGTTTTCGGCCTACTTAAAGTTTTTGTAACAGATTTTTTACGTATTATATTAGGTTTATTTATGAACTTCTATTTCGGTTTTAAATTCCATAAGCCCGCGGGCAAGCCCGCCAATTAGTAATGGGCGGATATGGGCAGTGGCAATAGGCCCGCTATAGCGGGTACGGACACAAAAATTAAGCCCGTCGGACACATTTTTATAGGTTAGGCCCGGCCCGCGTCCGGCCCTAGCCCGCAAACGATCAGCTCTAGTGCTATCGCATGCCACCCGGGGTCGAGAATAGGACCACTTGGTCATGAGAGCGTGGTGTCTTAGAGAGCTTCAGGGAAACGATGTGTACAGGACAGTGTTTGATGAGTCTCCTCGCACGCCTCCGCTTTTGAGCAGATGGGATCATACCTTGAGGGCTATCGAGTTTACGGGTAGCGGGGGTTGCGGTGAACATCATTGGATGTCTTCCGAGTATTTGACTGTCTTTGCGTCGTTGTTTAACTGGACTATCTGTTGTATCGGGCAGTACGTCCACAAAGGAGTCAGGAATTGGAATTGTTATACATTCTTACCGCTGAGGGCCACGGGTCACGTGTCGAGGCCGTACGGTGTCATGTGGATCGTACACTACCATGACCATTGGATGAGATTGCACTACAGTGGCCTACTGAGCGAAGCACCCATGCCACCGATCGATCTTTGTTGGGCGTGGGTAAGAGAAGATGCAGTTGCACATTATGCCGATTTGTACACGTCGAACATCGAAAGATGGCATACTTTGATGGGAACAACACCTCGAACTCGGCGCCGAAGACAGCCTCCCCCGGGTTAAGATTTATTTGTATTCTTTAGGTCGTATTCTTTAGGTTGTGATATATTTGTATTATTTAGGTTGAGATTTATTTGTATTCTTTAGGTTGTAATATTTAAATGTAACTGTTGTGATTTCAAATTTCAAAATGTTACCGTTTTTCGAATGATTTTCATGTTCATTATAATCGCGATTTCATTGTGAAACAAATTACAAAGATAAAAGTTATCAAATTAAAAACGTTCAAACAAACAAAGCGATTTCATTGTTAACTAATACATCCCATCCTTCAGACCTCATTGGCCTAAAACGAAAAATACGGAGGGATAACCCCGGTTATCTTTAAAAAAATCTTCTCAAACTCCCACCAACCACGCATCTCAGGAGAACCGCTAACGTCGGGGTGATTCTCTTCAAACATTCTAATGACGTCCATAATCTTGCAATACACATGCATTGCCTGTTGAGATAAGACCGGGGGTTGAAGACGTATCATGTTTCTCGCTTCAGCAAGGCGGCGAGTGTCAGGACGTCGAGGGTACGAACTTGCAGCTTCGTTAACTAACCGGACTGCGTCACGCCTCTTGATCCAGTAGTCGCGTTGATGTTCAAGAGATACTTTCACCATCGGGTTTTCCGCTGCAGGGCTTGCGAGATCTGTCTCAGCTTCTGCAATCCGTTGTGAAAGCCAAGTTTCATCGTTCAACGGCATGTTTGCCATTCCTGAAAACAAAAAAATTAAAAGAATTAAAATTGAAAACATACGGTTAGAACGTAAAAAAAAAACCTAAACCATAAACCCTAAACCCTAAACTCTAAACCCTAACCATAAACCCTAAACCCTAAGCCCTTAACCCTAAACGTAACCCACCACCCAACTCCCACGTCCCTACCCATAACCACCACCCAAGTCCCACGTCCCTACCCATACCCACCACCCCATTCCCACGTCCCTAGCCATACCCACCACCCCATTCTCACGTCCCTACCCATACCCACCACCCCATTCCCACGTCCCTACCCATACCCACCACCCCATTCCCGCGTCCCTACCCACCCAGGCCACCCCATTCCCACGTCCCTACCCTACCCAGCCACCCTTTCCCCACGTCCCTACCAAGCCCAGCCGTGCCCCTCCCACGTCCCTACCCAGACCCACCGTGCCATGTTACGTCCAAACCTACGTGTTTTCGATTACTAGCCCGTTCTAATCTTACAATAACAAAACCAACAATAACAACACTAACAACAACAACAAAAACAACAATACCAACAACAACAAGAACAACAACAAATTATGAATCAAATTTGAAAAAAATAACAAAACCATTAACAAATAACATTAAAGCTAACAAATCTAATCTAATTAACATAAACAATGACAACAATAACATAATACAACCATAATTAAGACTAACAAATTAATTAAAAAAAAAAAAAAAAACGCTTACGGTGGCCGTGGGTGGTCGTACGGTGGCCGTGGGTGGTGGGGGTGTGGTCTTGGTGCCGCGGGTGGTGGCCGTGCGGTGGTGGTGCGTGGTTGTGGGTGGGTGAGGGCTTTGGGTGAGTGTTTGAATTTAGAGAGGTTTTGTTGTTGAGGAAGGGTAGGTTTGGTAATTATTATGAATTACGTCGACGATTTTTCGCAAAACGTCGACGACCTTTCGCGATTAGGTTCTTTTTAGATGGAGCCTTTTGAACCATTTCTATTTGCGGCGTTTCACCTGTTGTAATTTGTTGGTTTAAATTCTCTCCATTTATTTTCTCTCTATTTTCTGTCACAAACATTACTTTATTATATATTTCAATCACTTTTATTTACCTTTTTATTTCTAAATAAATCTACAACCACCCGATTGATCCCAAATTTAATCAAGATCATTAAGAGGTAATGAACCTTCATTTCTTTTTGAGAAATGTAAAGGATCCTTACTCATAATTTCTTATGCTAGAGTGCTTGCTTGCCATTCTTTTAGTAGTGAGCCAAGACACCACGGTATAATTAATTACAAGGTAAAAGCCAATTAGTTACAGATATTTCAGTAGCAAATCACTTAATTTCGGTATATAATTTCAAATAGACAAAAATTTTTTGACAGAATATGGTATTGTAGCTAATAGCCTTGTCGCTAAATTTGCTACGAAATTAGCTACTAATTTTAGCTACCAAATGTGAAATAGCTACTTTTGCGCCAATAATCGAGACAAAAGTAGAAATAGCTACATTAATTAGAGACCACAAATTGTATCATAACTAAACTAGTGACTAGCATTCCAATTTTGTTATGTTTTCTTTGTTTCCAATTTAGCTACCAACGTGTTAATATCTAAATTAACTAGGTCCTAATAAGTGAGGGCCTTATATACCACAACACCCTAACTAGGCCCTATACTCAATGTGCGACATGGCACATAGAACCGCTGCTCACCGAACAATCATATATGTCCATGCACCACTAGGTCGAGATAGCAATGATAGGGTCTGGTAGAATTTACATTGTATCCATATCCGACCCATAGTCACAGGGTCCAAAATTTCCAATCCCATATCCAAATCTATGGATCTGGGTCTTAAATAGGTCCAATCTTTTTCAAAAAAAAATCGTTAATTTCTTCATATGCTAAATGTACTTTCACTATTAAAATTACATAAAACACAATAGAATATTTAATAAAATTATAGATATAACATATTTCATATTTATCATGACAAAAGTAATACGTTATCGCGTAAGTTATTATTTGTACGATGAAAAAGTTATTTGTTGTTTCTCGAATATTTAAATTAGGATGTAAATTCATTAATGACTATGAAATAAGAAAACTAACACAAGAGAGCTGGATAAAAGGTAACAGCAGGAATTCTATAAATGTTAATTATTCTTATATATCTAAAAATTTAAAAATAAAATAAAAAATATGGATATGGATCTCAGCGACAAAATCCATATCCATTATCCACTTCAATTTCCAGAACCATATCATACTCATATTGAACTCATGACCTACAAGTTTGTTACTAATCATTGAGGCACTTAAAGATTAATGACTATTTGAGTAATAAATATTTACTTAAAGTCATTGTTACGTATGTGAGTTATAAGGTATTCTTGTAATAGTAGTTATAATAATAATATAGACTATAATAATAATTCAAACTATATTTCACATTGGCATACATTTTATATGAAATATTAAAAAAACATGATAATAAAATTAACTTTAACTACCAACATATTTTCGTAACTGAAAACTTAAAATTAGGTACTAAACTTGCTACTCATTTTGTTTTGTCTTTATAACTTTAGCTAACAACGTATTCCCGTAACAGAAAACTTAAATTAGATACTAAATTTGTTAATCACTTTGTTTTGTCTCTATAACTTTAGCTACCAACGTGTTTCCGTAGTTGAAAATTTAAATTAGATAAAGTTTACTAGTCACTTTGTTTTATCTTTATAATAACTAGCTCGTAGATACTGATAAATTTACGTATTTAAAAAATTAAATTAGATATTAAATTCGCTACCTACTCTAATAGTCTCTACAATAGAGACAAAATGAGCTACTATTTTATATTTAGTTTCAAAATTAGTCGCTAAGTTATATATTTAACAACTGTGTTTTAGTCAGTTTCTAAACTAGCTAAATCATCACTCTCTTCTGGTGATTGAAGATTGATATTACATACTCTTTCCGATTTCTTGTGTTGTTACCTTTTGATTTTAACACAAGAAATAAGGGAATTCATTTGGACCACACAATACACATGACCCCACATGAAATTGATTTTGGACAACAAAAAGTTGTCCAAAAGAGGAAAGAGGGAACATCAATGTTATTAGACCAAAACGGAAAGGGGAACATCAATGTTATTAGACCAAAACGGAAAGGGGAACATCATAGGAAATCGGAGGTAGTATTCTTTTTGTTTCAGTTACTTATTTACCTTCTATATTCCTTATAAGAAGTATTTTAAGGAAAGATAAATAAATAATTAGCACAAAAACAGTAATATGAAATTGAAATCGGTTTTTGGTGACTTTGATCATATAAGTATATTTGTTACTAGACCTGGTAAAATAAAATCGAACCGAAAAATTGATCGAAAACATTTGAATTGATATTTGATCGAACACCCGATAGGAATAAATTAAATGGTACCCTATATCCGATTCCATCTGAACCCAACCGAAACTAAATCGAATACCATAATAACTCATTAAAACCCGAACATTAATATATCTGAATCGATCGACCCGAATGAAAAATGTATATTTTCGAATAAATACAGTCAGATTTAGGTGTTTTTTCATTGATTATATATTTATTAATAGTCTTACATTCCAAATGAAAATTATAAGGTTCATTTAAGTCATTTTTTTAACTCCCTATTTAAGAAAATTATGACTCGAAACTCAACTGAACTGAAATAAACCCGACCCGACGACCCGTACCGTACTAGAGTCGAAATAGTATCAACCGACTAAAGTTGCTAACTATATAAACCCGATCGAAATCGAATTAAAATCGAAATTAAGTTTAACCCAAATTAAATCGAGCCGATTTAACTCAATTCGAAACTGAATCAAATGACCCGTTTAGAGGTAGGTCTATTTGTTACTTGTTTTGTAAGAAATTGAAAAAGAAGATTCAATTTAGCTGGCTTAACAAACTGATGTTCACCCTTTGACTCCTTGAAAGAATTTAAAAAATTGAGAAAGATATAGTCATTAAGTTAGAAATATTGTTAAGCTAAAATTTGAAAGTAGAAATTACAGCGTTGAAGAACAACGCAGGAGCATATTGTAGAAAGCTACTGATGCAACTTTTTAAACCTCAAAAATCATACAACTGGCCGGGTATTTTATTTGCCTAATAACTCCCCCATATATTTAATCTACGTCATTTTTTTTGGGTGCAAATTAATCTACGTCATTGATTACGTGCTTATCTACCCTTAACCTCTAATTAGTAATTACTACTCTCACTTTGTATTATTATAGACACAAATTCTTATTTGTGACGGCAATATCCGTCACAAGCTTGCGACGGATACCGTTTTCTCTCACAAAATATCCACTTTTTTTCTCTCTGACATTATTCATGTAGTATCTCTTTCTCCACTAACTCATTTTGTATCAATTTTATCTCACAAAATAGTGACCCGTCACAAGCAAGACTTACTATATTATAGATTATTGTGTTTTTTGTATATAACCCCCTTATATGTACGAGTTTTTACAAATAACCCCTTTTATGTTTGTTTTTACAAATTACCGCCTTAAATATCATATACTAGTTTTTTTGCCCGTGCGTTGCACGGATACTAAAGTAATGTGTGATAAATTTCACGATAAAATGGGATCAGTTAGTCTTGCTTGTGACGGGTCGGGTGGAGAGACGGATAATGACACTCACAAAACGAATAGGGGGACAAGGTGGGGCACCCCCATGTGTTTTCCTCTCTCCTCTAAATGGGTATTTTGTGAGACAAAATGGTATCCGTCTTCTCCTTGTGACGGATACCCTTTGTCTACAATGAGAATTTGTGAAATGGGATATGGTACATAGTTTATATGTAAGATTTTATATATATGCCACATGACCAACAAATAATTCCCATCAACATAATATTGACATGAAAATAAATGAATGTTTAATTAATAAATATATTTTGTTAGGAAAAAAAATCAAGATAAAGTTTATACAAATGATACTCCGAAAAACATTAATATCTACTTTACATAATCAACTCAATGATGTAAGAAATCTCCTTAATTCTTTGGAATAACAAACCATAACTAATCATTGTTCGATCAAATGGCAGCTACGCAAAAACATTCAGAGGTTGTTACATTGTTATATCTCCCGGTCAAACTATAAACGTACTCTTGAATGTGAATGAAGCTACAACGCCCATGGCTACGACTGCTTATGACCACCCCCACCCCCCATCCCCCAAAGAAACAATCATTAGATAACACTACAACCACCATAATCATTCATTATGCCGGAAATCGACATCTGATTTACTCTCCGATAAAATGATCTATTCTTCCTATATTTAATGATACTGTTCATACCAGTGCATGCAGTAATTGAGATATACCTTTTGCAAACTCAACATGATTTTATCCCCAATCAATTTCGCGCATAATATCAACTCAACCAACCACCCCAATCTTGCCCCATTTTCTCGTTTGAAACAAAATATTTCTCGCAAAACCCTATTCTTATTCCTTATTCACACATAATCTAAAACAACCTCATCCCTTGAAAGATCCTTCTTCAAAACTTATCTCAAATTTATTCAACCAAGTGAAAAACTAAACCTCTGCCTCTAAAAAATCCATCATCTAATGAAAACTAACCCTTACTCTTGACAATGTTCTTAGTATTAAGATTTATTTTGGATCGATGGTGTCGAAAATTAAGCATATTCATATGATTTGTAAAGGTTTCTTGCCATTGTTCATGATACCTATTTATTTTATGCAAGTAATATTTTATTGATAAATAACCTTAATTCTTGATCACTATCATTAACAAACTTAACACCCTCCACCAATGTACACTCCCCCCCCCACCCCCCCCCCCCCCACCCCACACACACACTAAATACACTCCACCAATGAACAATCCTCCCCCCCCCCCCCCCACACACACTAAATATACCCTCAAAATAGAACATCGAGGACACCTTATTAGTTTTTAGTACTTGAAACAACCTTCAATCAACTACCACTACCTTGCTACATGTTTTACGTCAATCCTAAATCGCATTCAGCTCCATAAAACACCAATCCCTTACACCGATTGGATCCTCGTCACCCTTATCGAAGACAATTCATTGCTCTTTCAACAAAGAAAAGTTTAAGAAACAATCTTCCTTATTTCTCCCCCTCTCTCCGTTCCTAGTCTTTTCCCTTCCCTGTTTTCTCATTCCCTCTCACTGCCTCATTTTTGATACTCAAACAAAGTGTTCGAGTACTATGTTGGTAAATCAAATAATTTTTAATATTATATATAGACACGAAGTTTTCTATTTATTTCATTTTGCATAAATATATCATACTTTCCCCATCTTACTTTTATTATCTTTTTTACTTTAAATTTTATCTTATAATTATGGTTCTCTTTAAAAATCTAGTAAGGAAAAAAATTTAACCAACCAACTCGTCGCAATTATCCACGTTCCCACTCGAAACGACCCTTAACCCACTACTAAAACCATTAGGTTCACAAATAAAACGGTCTAAAATTCAAAGTTTTCACCAATCCTGCTTCCATCCCCTCTACACCTACAATGAAATTAACTACCACCAAATTTGATGCAGTTAGCCTTATTACTATCTCAAGCAACCATCTAACTCATTATTGACACCCTTCTCTTAGCCCCGATAAACCTAAAATATCCAAGTTACCTTTCTTTCGCGAAGCACCCACACTTAACCCCCAAAAGTCATTTCTCTTTTTGAAAAGTTCATCCACCTAACAAAAAACTAACCTCTACTTTCAAAACCTCTTTTTTTACATCCCATAAAGGTGAAATTGAACATGACAACAAAATTCAGAAACTTAGGTTTAGTTTGATAACGACAGATTGAACATTTTTTTAGCATTTTGAGAGTTTTTACACTATTTAAATAACAAATGTGTTATTTTGAGTGTTAATTGTCGACATATTGATATAGTAGATGGACTGAGGTGTAATTTCCTATTTTACATTATGACCCTTTAATTTGTACAGTATATTAAAAAAAAAAAAAAATTGAGTTTTTTTAACTCTAAGTTATAGATCAAACTCTATCTTTATCGTAATTATAACTAATATTCTTAGTTAAATATATAAATCTAAGTAAGTTCAAATATGTTGGGTAAAAATCACAAATTATACGAAGTAGTATATTCAATTTTTCTTTTTTTAATAGGACATAATTGTCATAAACTATAATTAGAATATTAATGCAGTAGATAAGTAGAGAATAGTTGCTAAGTGCGTGACTCCCTTCGAGTTTTAATTTTTTTCAATTATTTTTATGTTTTTGCCTAAGGGTGTTTATAGCATCAAATTATGTATGAATAATATGTTTCATCCTTCCCAATCTATATCTCTCCCTAAATTATAATATAATGTGCTCAATTTACAAAAAGAAAATAAAATGGTATAGCATAACAATAATTAGTTTGGTCCATATAATTGAATAGTACCGTTTTTTATGCAAGTAAATTTGTCATATTAGTTTGGTCTATATTCTTCAATAGTACCGTTTTATGTGTTTTTTGTGACTTTTATTTTAATGTTGATTGTTGCTTAAAGTGACTCTCTAACCTTATACATATTTTTATGATAAGTGTATTTTATCTTTAACCCTCATCTGAATTATTTTATCACTCTTAGCACCATTTTTACTTTAAATTGTAAAACAATTGCACAGTAAAGTTTTTAAGACACTTACTCATTTGTCATAATATGATATATCATTTCACAAATTAGCATCAACTTTTTTTACCTTTTTAATACGCCTTAAAAAATAGATATCAAACTTTATAGTTATCAATAATTTTGTAAATATCGTATTTAAGTTTGGATTAAAATACTTTAATATACTTTATAAAATAAAAAATGGATGTAAATAATATAATAATAAATTATCGATAGAAGTTGAAGTGTGTAGGGAGGGAATTAACACTAAAATTAGTAGGAGAAATATATGTCTTTTACAAAGTAAACCGGGTATTATGCATATTTGAACATGATGGCATTAGAAATAACAAAAGATGTAGGGGCGCATTTTAGCATTTATTTTGCTCTTTAAATGAGTAAATTTCATGTAGTACGTATTATGTATGCACATTTGTCACAAACCAACTCGGTTAAGGGCCTTTTGGCCTTTCTAACGCCTCTATTTTTTAATCGGACATTATTACAATTTTTTTATATTGTTAATCTTTAACACACATTTTATGTTGTGAGTTATCATATTTAACACTTAATATAAAAATGGATATTATAAGTATATCAAAGGTTTTTTTTTTCTAATTTAATAATAATTGAACAAATATTAATGGATAATTTCCTAATATAAATAAATCGTAGATAATTAATTTATTTCCTATTTCTAATAGGAAAATTGTATTCCTAGTTCTAATAAGGAAATTTTAAATAATTTATTATTTTCTATTTCTAATAGGAAAATTGTAATTAATTAATTTTTTATAATAGCGTTTTGTAAAAGTTGGAGACTACCACGCTCTTAGAAAAAAGCCTCCTTTTATTATATATATTGATTACTAAAATTAACCCCCAATATTAGTTACGCTAACGATTTTTATAAAATACGAACTACGTACGATATTACTGTTAGGTTTTTATACCTACTTAGTCATACTAATTTATATTATCTTATAATAAGGAACTTATGCATGCTTAACTAAGTGAATATGTCGAGATTAAGGAGGAAGAATGAGCTCCCTTACATTGATATTCTCGGCAATTTTAGGGCACAAGTGAAGTCACCTACTTCACTTGTTCTTGAGCTTATCACACGGATGATCCTCCTTGAACCCTCAAAGAGATGATCTCCAAAAGATGAACACCAAGACACACTACTCTCAATATTTGTATGTTATTATGTTAGAATGAACACATAAAATCTCTAGGTTGAGAAGGAGGCACACGGTTAGGGTTAGAAAAATAAGGAAATTATTTTCTTTTCTTTTGTTCTCTCTAAAACCAAACCCTAGTGTGTAGTATGAATGAATTAAGTTGTTGAACCAAGGAACAAAACCTCTTTTGTTCTCCCCTTTGGTTCGGCCGAGAGACATGGGTAAGAATGCCCAATGGATTTGCTCTAAATCCTTTCAAATGTTTCTCATGCCTATTTGCACATTAAATGACATGTCTCACACATGTTCCTAACAATGTATGTAATGTTGTAAGTTTGTATGTGTGTGACATATCACACGGTCCATACAAACAAAACGGACCCAATACAAATTAGTTAGGACAACTTAGCTTACGTAATCCATGGTTTAACTTTTAAACTCTTTATCGTAAATTATAAGTAATTCAAATAACTACTTATATTTATTTAATTGCAATTTTATTACTACAACAATTGTAGTTAATTAATTCATTCAAGTGATATCATGTTTCATAAACATATAAATAATAGTGACGACATTTCGATCACTAAAACAATTTATAATCTTATTATAAATTTTCTCCTTATATTAATCATAATCTAGAAATGATCTAACTCGCATCATATACAGTTATTTCATTTATTATTGAGAGAGTTGTCCTAAAGGTGTGACCTAAAGGAATCAACTGGTCACCACCGTCATTACGACAGTAATGTCAAACTCTAGCAAGCCAATCATTACCGATTAATGTTGACCAGTTGACTTATGATAAAGAATCATCCCATGAATATTCTTTTATATAGATTTGTCAATTAATTATATTATTGACGTGATCACATTATTGTCGAGGACACTTACTCCAACAATTACAACTTAAAGTTATTTAATATACCTAAATTACCCTTTCCCAATCATAACATTAGGCAACAAACAAAGCCATTCACGGTCAAACCCCCCAAATCATCATGAACCCTAAATTAAAAAATTCCCAATCAAGTTTATTATTACTCCATATCTATTGTACAAGTTTTCTGGGCAAGTTGTAGACATGAGCAATTCCTATCCATTCATAAAATAACTAGAAACAAAGCATTCACATTTGATAACCAAACACTCTTCAATTTGAGTTAAAACACCTAGAAACAAAGCAAAAGAAAAGGTTAACATTCGATACAGCTAAATTTGTATTAAATACATTGTGCTTTATTAATCATGCTTCTTCATAGCTCTCCCTTTTTGCAAACCTTTGCAAAAAATATCACCATTCAATCTTTCAGCCTTCCTATGTATTAGGACCTTAGATGCGAATAACACACAATTCCAATTCCTATCATATTCTATTTCTAACACTATGTGATCTGCTGTGGGAAGTTGTCGACAATCAGTGATCAAAGGACAAAGATGATGAAAGATTGCATGTTCTGAGTTTTTATTTGGGTGGTTATAGACAATGGAATTCTCCAACTCACAATTGCAAATTCAGAGGGGTATTCTCACCGGTGTTACGGTGGAGTTGACAATTTACTCGAAACTCGTAACGCATGATCAAACAGAGGGTATTCAAAGACACTGCTTTCATCAGTTTCATATCTTCTTCATTGCTGCTGCTACAAAATAATCCCTTGGAAAAGGAACATTTAACAACTCCCCAGAAGCTAATTTTCAATACTTACCTTATTAAAACTCATTAAATTGCCAGATGTGTAAACTCATAATTACAAAAATACAGTAAAGATTTAAACTTTATAATAATGTAAGTTGAAAAAAATAGCAATTCACGCACAATTATAGACTGGTTTGGAGAATTTGTGTTGTTTTATGTGGTTTATTAATTGATTTGGGGATTTGAAATTAGGGTTCATAATGTTTTGATTTGGGCAAGGGTAATTTAGGTATATTAGATAACTTTAAGTTGTAATATCGTACGTAGTTCGTATTTTATAAAAATCGTTAATGTAACTAACATTGGGGGTTAATTTTAGAAATACATAATATTTAAGGCGTTAATTTGTAAAAACAAACATAAAAGGGGGTTATTTGTAAAAAATCGTACATTTAAGGAGGGTTATATACAAAAAACACTAGATTATTATAGATTCTCTTTGAATAAATCGAACACCCTCCGTCTCAACGAATTCTTTACGTTTATTTTTCACATTTGTCGGGGTGCATATTACACTATCAATATCTTTATTTTGTATTTATAAAAATTATAAAAACTTGATATTCTTAATCTATTCACAAAGACTTTATACCAATACTCATAAGTTTTGAACTTAATGTTTTAATAAGTCAACTCAAAAACTTTATACCAATACTCATAATTTTAAAATAAAACTCAAAAATATTATTATAAATACTCAAAAAGTATAAACTTGGTGGTATTGCATCGGATATATATTCCTCATACTAGTATACGTTTATACTCCATCCTATCCAAACTAAAAATAACGATTATTTTATCATATTTCTTGAGACATATTGTATAAGGTAAATATCCTTAGTTATACATTATTAAAAATTATAAAACTTTCATATACTTATAGCATTATGATAAATCAAATGAGATCTCAGATGAATATATTTTATCTTATCTCTATACTATAAAAGAATTAAAATTTAAAGAGATTTGATTGGTTCTTAATTTATTAAAATGAAAAATTTAATTTTCTTTTTCTTTTAGGTAGGGACTTCCACCTTCTCCTATTAATTAGGTATGTCTAAATTTAATAAAAACTATACAACAAATTGTATTTAATTCATTATTATTATATTTTAATTTAATTCAAAGTCGGTGCAATTATATAATTTAATTTTAACTCATATATCTTTTTTATTTAATTGCCGATAAAATTAAAATTATGTTATAAGCTCAGTATACCATAGTTGTAAAATCGACCCGTATATTTTTTTTGCACGGGAATAAAACTAGTAGATTAAAAATAGTGTCAAAAAACAAATATTACAAATAGTAGGAAGTATATAATATAAATTAAATTCGACACAAATATTAAGGAAGGGTGAGAACAAGCATTTAACAAATACAGAATATGTATTTATTTAATAAAAGCAAGTCTCCGTCATTTTAGTGAGAATCATTTTTCACTCTCTTATTTCGGGGTTTTTATTTATTTGCGGGTTTAGTCTTGTTGATAATATACTCACCAGTAGTTTGTTGATGGTTTATAGCTTGTTCTTTCAAATGGTCACAAGTGATTTGTTAACGAATTTTGAAAGCAGCTGGTGGTAGAATTTTTTCAAAATGAATCAAATGAAGGACTTTAAGAAGATAGCTATAATAGGAAGAATGAATTGTCAGATTATGTTTTGATATTCTTAATTTATAAGAAAATTATTATTTTTGGTTTTTATTATATTGATTTTCGATTATACCTATCATTTGTATGTATTGTAGGGTGTTTAATTACTGAATTATTATTTTCTTTTAAAGCAAGAAAATAATACAGAGTAATATTAGACCACAAAACTCTCATTTACACATACAAACATGCAAGATAAATATCCTATAAATAGATTGATTTATGCACTTAAAAATAAAATTGTTGACTTGAACATGGGTAATACATTGTAAAATAACATTGAATAATACTTACAACTAGGGGTGTTAACGAGTCGAGCCGAACCTGAGCTGGGCCTTGTTCGGCTTGTGCTCGATTACCAAAATTCGAGCTCGAGCTCGAGCCGATCTTACCCGAGCTTGAAAAAAATGTGTTCGTTACAAAGCTTGCGAGCTCTAACACGAGCTCGAGCCTATATAAAATTGTATGTTTTTTTTATTTTTTACTTCCGATATTTTCAATAACAAGGTTTGAAGATTATATGTAAAAATATTTAGCAAATCAATAAGATATTTGATATATATGATACAAAGATATAATAATGATAAAATATTTCTATAAAATATGAGTATATTTTTATAAAATATGATTCATATCTTATGTAATCTCAAATGTTCGAGCCGCTCGCGAGCTTTACGAGTCGAACCAGCCTTTGCTCGGCTTGACTCGTTAAGTTCTCGAGCCGAGCCCGAGCTCGAGTCGAGCTCACACGAGCCGAGCTTTGACCGCGCCGATCTCGAGTTGCTCGCGAGCTATCTCATCTCATTAACAACCCTACTTACAACAATGTTATTTAAGTATTTGTATATATAGTATGAACTATGAAGTACTCTCTTTGTCCCGATCATATGTTTACACTTCTCCTATTTAAAATAAAAAAAGTGTATCATATCATTATGACGGAGAATATATCAGTAAGTCTTGCTTGCGACGGGTCACCATTTGTAACGGATATTTTGTGAGATAAAATGGATAGAAAATGAGTTAGTGGAGAAAGGGGACCACATGAACAGTGTTGAAGAAAGAAAAAAAATGGGTATTTTGTGAGAGGAAACGGTATCCGTCACAAGCTTGCGACGGATAGTGCAGTTGCTAATAAGAATTTGTGAGAATATATAGTTCGAGCTTTCAAAATTTGACATGTCCAAAATTATTCAAACATCACCGTCGTAGCGATTGGTAAGAAATGAATTTCAAAATATATAAATTTACACGAGGACTATAGTAAAAACATCGTACATAGTCGTGAATAGTGACCAATTCAACTTATCTCCTAATCAGCTTTTGCGACTTCCGATCATATTCATAAAAAAGGTAGGAAAATTGTGTTCACTAACTTTTGAACTTCTTGTTTGTAATGTAAGTTATTCGCCATCAGCTAAAAACAAATAGTACACCTCTCACAATAAGATAAGTGAGAGGGTAAATGGATAGAAAAGTAGAGCACCCACAAAGTGTGTTACTTCTCCAATCGCGAAGCTACGCCTGGGCAAGGCGGCCCATGGCCCGGGTAGCTTGTAAGGTTTAAGTAATAAATGGGTAGAACAATTGACAGAAAAACTAAGTTGTTGCAGTGATTTGTATAGACGGGAAGTTTGCAACTGCAATGTACCACCCTATGAAGTCGCGTGTTCGAGGATTTAGCAAAAATTCATAATATACAATGAGTCGATGAATGAATATACATCGACAAAATACAAATCGACCCCGTTCCTATTTAGTTCTAACTTCGTCTTGCATATTGTGAGGAAGGGTAATCTTCGTTTTCCGCTTAACAAATAGTACCCGTTTTCAATGTAATTTTGTGAAGATTTATGTGGGATCTTAAAATACCATATCATACATGCAACATGGGTTACCACTATACTTGTATTTGTCGCAAATACTTTGAGTATTAAGTGATAGTAGTGTCGGAGCACTAAATAAAGTAAGTGGAGTATCACACTTTATAAATTTAAGATGTTTTATTATTGTTGAATATTGACGCAATGAGGACGCATGAGTTTGTACCACGCTTTGTAGTGCCAGATTTAGGGGATTAGTCGAGGCTCGTCATCTCTACTGAACAATTTTTTTTTTGGCAGGACTCTACTGAACATTGAACATTGAACATTGAACATTAAACATTAAACATTGAAAATTGAAAATTTAAAACTTAAAATTATTAAAGTTCCATTTATTTTTAGTGCGATTTTTTCGTCCTTTTAAATGCCCTGACGAGAAATCTGATTTCGTCACTGAACGATTCACCTTGTTTGAAACGAGAAGCTTAATTAAATGGTGTAGAGAGTACGTTCATACACATTACATTTAGTAAAGGAAACACAAAGCGCATTGTGTGTTACATATGATTGAAAATGATGAAATCCACTACAACAAAGTCATAATGGGAATTAATGTGAACACCAAGACGATATAGTGATGTATTTTTATAGATGGCTAAGTTGGAGACGTATGGCATGTGATGTGTCGCCTATAAATCTATAATATATTCTCCCTATTAATTAGGTGGATTTGATATTGTGGTTGTTCATCCTATTTCTTAATTAAGAAAGTTAGGGATTTGATTAATGTCCATGAAAATGAAGTAAATTTGTTAGGGCGACCATTTATTTTTTCCGTAAGAGTACTAACGACGAGAGAATTATAAACTGTTTATCGACGATGAGTCGTTTATCGACGATGAGTCGATGACCATCACAATTTACACCAAAATAAAATAAAATAAAACACTATCTTCGCATTCTGCAGTATGCTAGTAATGCTACTACCCCCAACGGCCCCATGCGCGCATAACAACTCCACATGCTTGTTTTAGGGGATACAAAATTCAAGGTTATTGTTACAAGGTAATTTTAGTTTTCAAAGAATATAAATGGTAATCCTTAATTTTATTGATACACATTGTCGTAACTCTTAATTTTTGTTAATTTTTGTCATTAAATATGTGACGTGTCTAATTAAATTCTGAGATATTCTACCAGATAATCTTATGTTTTTAAAATTCTACAAAATAACTCTAATATTTTTTTTACGAAAGAAAAATTCTTAAAAATAATTTCTTAGTTCCTGAGTTTATCATTTTTTGAATGTTTTTCACTCGATTACTCCCAAACATGTCACTCTCAATATCATCTTCTCTTTAAGATATCACCATTACAAATCTCTATAAATTGGATTTATTAGTTAACAAATAAATTCACTATTGAGCCCAATGTTTGGAAATGAATCTTCACTCCTCCCTTCTATACCCAACTTTATTGTTGCATTTTGTTGAATAATTAAAGTAAGACATTATTGTATTTACAACACTTTCAGTTTTAAGGTACTCCGTATTTGTTTATGTTTTAAAAACAAAAGTTTTTTAATTAAAGTAATCTTATAAATCAAATTTGTGATAGATTATTATAATGTTCTCTATAGAGTACTTTCACATTGATATTTAAAATATCATATTGATAATTTTTTAATGTCGAACAAAATTCTTATTGAATTTTCTTTCAAAACTCGATTAATTGAAAGGTACTGAGGATAGATTTGACAATTTGTGTGTAATGAGAGAAATTTTGAATATAAAATTTGATTGAGGGATTATATTTTTACATGTGTGGTTTGTTAAAAAAGTAAGATTATTTTTTAAAAATTTTAAAAATATAAGGTTATTTTGTAGAAAAACTTACAATTTAATTGACCATGTCACAATTTAATGGATAAAATTGACGGATTACAAGTTAGGGTCACGGCAAAATGTATTAATAAAGTTGAGGGCTACCATGTGTGTTCTCTGAGAAGCTAGGTTGTATCAAAACGGACACGGACACGACACGGACACATGACACGGCATGTCATGAAATTCAGGACACAGGACACGTTAATTGAATTTAATAAAATATATACATTTTATAGTTATAAATGTTCGATTTTATTTTTGTAAAAATATTTAATATTAGTTTTAAATAAATGAAGGTAAACTTGCCCTCGATAATAACTAATTTTTATTTCACATCCGAACTAATTAATCTCTTTCGATAGCGTATTTCTCGTCTGAAGAACATTCTTCACCCCAAATGATAACCAAATACCGTGGACACGTGATGGACGACACGACTCAAATACCATGGACACGCGTCGGACACGTGCCCAAATAAATGTAAAAAGTTAGACACGACTTTATAAGTGTCTGACACGTTTCGGCGTGTGTCCGTGGAGTGTCGGTGTCAGACACGATACGACTCATTACGAAAAGTGCACGTGCTACATAGCTGAGAAGTAGGGTAGGTACAATTTTAGAAAAAAAACATAAAATTACTGTGTAGGAAAACCCAAAAATTTAATTAGCCTAGGCCGTAGGGTATACCCGAGTTATTTATTTAAAAGTATCTTTTTTATCATTAGTTACTTTTTTTTTATTTACTTTTTTTCGTATGGAAACATTTTTGTATTGATTGATAAATGACCATCTCCTCTTATCTCCTCGTAATCTTTATGCTAAAAATAAGTGAAGTGGACAAAAGACTTATTAGTGTATTACTAATACTTGTTAGCATATTAGATCAACTAAGCTAATTTTTAGTAGAGATAATCAATAGTGGAATAATTATGTATAATTTTGTATACTTATAGATATATAATTTAAATACACACAAATAGATTATTTATTTATTATTTTAGATGAACTTTTTTAGGTATTATAGATCCCATGTAGGGGGGGGTAAGTGATCTGAGCCGACTCTTAGAGCCCTCAGAATCAGCTCGGTCAAAACTCGGCTTGAAATTAACTAATTCCGAGCCGATTCCGAGCTTAGTAGAGCTCGAAATCGAAAGTTCGGTTAATCTCGTTTTATCAATTATTTTTAGTTATTTTGTCATTTTGTAATTTTTTTGTTCCTAATAAAATGTCATTTTAACATTTATAATCATATGTTTCTTATATATGATAAGTATTTTATATTTGCATTTGTATTGAAATATATTTATTTTTATTTTGACTTACAAGTTTAAGAAAGTAAAGAAAAAAATTATTTAACCGAGCTCTGAGCCTAATATGAGCTGATTCAGAGCTTTGATTTTTTATGCTCGGGCCGATTTCGAGCTCAAGCTCAAGCTTCTGAGCCAATTCCAAGCCCACCCGTACTCGAACTCAAATCGGCTCGGGATCACCCTAATCCATGTAAATAGCATGACATCACTCTATGGCAATGTAAAAATATTTGTTCGTTATAGGCTATAGTGATCCGATTATGGATAGGCCATCAAATCGTCTTTTCATTCAAAGATCGCAAGGGCAAATTATATTAGCTATTTATTTATTTATTATCTCTTGGCTAGTATTTTGTTTAACTGGGGTTCGATGGATGTTACGACCTTGGATTAATAAAAGGTTATCAAAGAACGAAGCAACACAAAAGGAAGCAAGGGCTCGAGGAGGTACGACCCATGAACCAAGGCTGCTCGGTCACGGCCTGATCACGGCCCGGCCATGGCTCGGCCACGGTAGATTTGTTGCTCGGGCATCAAGAATGATGGCTTGGCCATCTTGGAGTCCTAATAGGTTTTGGAGCAAATTTAATTATTATGTTATTTTTATTAAGTTGTTATTTTAATTAGTTTGTTATAATTAGTTATTAGTTTGTTAGGTAGTTACTAGTTTGTTACAAAGTTGTTAGAAGTTAGTTATTACCTAGTTAATTAGTTATCCTAGGGTTGTTAGGATTAATTATTTAATTCTTTAATAACCTAAGATATAGTTTAGATTTAATAAGGATTATATTAATCCATTAGATTAGGTTTAGGACTTCTATTCTCATTAGGGTTTCGAGAATAAGGAGGTGGGTGGGATTGCTTTTGAATATGTGTCATACCTATAAATAGGGCACATTGTTCTTCTTGTTATTCAATTAAGTTAATTATCAAATCAAATAAAAATCACAAGTTTTCTTTTAAGGTATTTTAAAGAAATCTCAAGGACTCATCGAGTGTTGATCCGAACCGTTAATATTTGTCGCGTTTCAAGTATTAGCAAGATTTACGAATTATAGGTCTAGGGAGTAAATCACCATTGGGTGTCCTATAGGTCTAGGGCAAACTAATATCCTTCTACCTTGGGGATACACCTCAAGACCGTCACAACTACAAAACTACCATCACCACCATAACCACCGACGGCCACCACCAACGACATCACCACCACCGTTCACCATCCATTCGTTCATCATTATTTCAAGATTCATCCAGGATTGTTCTTTATTTGTCCTATTTCGTTATTTCATTCAAGATTGTTTTCAAGATTTACAAGAAGGCTTCCGCGGACGAGTTCTTTGATCAAGAATTCGTATCATAAGTGGTATCAGAGCTTCGGCTCTTGATTTCTTTATCCACAAGACGATCCATGAAGGGAGGTAATATGGAGGGCGCAAAATTCGAAGGGGAGTCCGAAGGTAGAGTTCCGTTACAATTGCCAAGAAACCTAATGCTACGTAACTTACAAATTCAACCCGAACAAATCTCCAACGATCAAAGAAGTCAAATTTTTTACACCAAGTGTCAAGTTCAAGATAAGTGGTGTAGCGTAATCATTGACGGGGTAGTTGTGCAAACGTTGCTTCCGAAGAGATGGTATCCAAACTTAACCTAATTACCACCACACACCCAAAACCCTATTTACTACATTGGTTGGATGACGGGAGTGTTATAAGGGTGACGAGGCAAGTGAGGGTAGGGATTGCGATGGGATCATACAAAGACGAGGTTTTGTGTGATGTTACACCTATGGATGCGTGCCATCTATTATTAGGTCGTCCATGGCAATTTGATAGAGATGTGGTGCATCGAGGCAAGGCAAACGTGTACGAGTTGAGGAAGGAAGGCAAGAATATCATACTAAAACCTATGACACCCCAAGCCGTACTAGAGATGACCACAAAGAAGCAAGAGGAGGCTAAGAGCACGTCTTTTGTGGGCGAGAGGGAGGTAAAGCCTGCCATAGAGGAAGGAGGGACGTTGTACGCCCTAGTGGCCGCCGATGGAGGAGAGAAGCGTGAGGGTGAGATCGGGTCACCATTGGTGAAGGAGTTGTTGGAGGAATTCAAGGATGATTTTCCCGAAGATCTACCCCCAGGATTACCACCTTTACGAGGATTTGAACATCAAATTGACCTAGTTCCGGAGGCTGCCCTACCTAATAAAGTCGCGTATAGGAGCAATCCGGAGGAGACAAAGGAGTTGCAAGAACAAATTGATGAACTAATGGACAAGGGTAAACGAATCATACTTAAACCCATGAGTCCAAAAGATGTACGGTTGATGAGAGCCAATTCGGGGAAGAATGTTCAACTAACCACTTCGGTCTTTGCTATAGCCAGGGAGGACGAGGAGGTAGAGGAGGTGTTAGGGGCTGATTCAACCGTGGAGGAAGATAAGAAGGAAGTGGTTAGCACGGTGGTGCTAAGGGGTAGCCTAGGGGAGCGTGAACCAAGAGTAGCCACGTTGAGTTTTGGGCGGTTATGCGGGGTGATGCGTGGGGTTTTGCAAACCGAGAAACGTGGGCTAGGGTTGGTAACAGGCGAGGGAGAAGGCTATAGGGGATTAGTTCTAAATCCAATTCGTTTACTTGTGACGGATGATACTAAGAGGCGCAACCATGAGATGTATAATTCGGGTTTAAACTCACAACCAAATTTTCTAAGAATGGGTAGCATGGTCCAAGTTCATTATGGTTTGAGGATCAATCATCAAGAATTGAGGTCAATTCTCTTCAAAGGAGGAGGGGATGATCCGATTATGGATAGGGCATCGAATCGTCTTTTCATTCAAAGATCGCAAGGGCAAATTATATTAGCTATTTATTTATTTATTATCTCTTGGCTAGTATTTTGTTTAATTGGGGTTCGATGGATGTTACGACCTTGGATTAATAAAAGGTTATCAAAGAACGAAGCAACACAAAAGGAAGCAAGGGCTCGAGGAGGTACGACCCATGAACCAAGGCTGCTCGGTCACGGCCTGATCACAGCCCGGCCATGGCTCGGCCACGGTAGATTTATTGCTCGGGCATCAAGAATGATGGCTCGGCCATCTTGGAGTCCTAATAGGTTTTGGAGCAAATTTAATTATTATGTTACTTTTTATTAAGTTGTTATTTTAATTAGTTTGTTATAATTAGTTATTAGTTTGTTAGGTAGTTACTAGTTTGTTACAAAGTTGTTAGAAGTTAGTTATTACCTAGTTAATTAGTTATCCTAGGGTTGTTAGGATTAATTATTTAATTCTTTAATAACTAGTTATCCCAGGGTTGTTAGGATTAATTATTTAATTCTTTAATAACCTAAGATATAGTTTAGATTTAATAAGGATTATATTAATCCATTAGATTAGGTTTAGGACTTCTATTCTCATTAGGGTTTCGAGAATACGGGGTGGGTGGGATTGCTTTTGAATATGTGTCATACCTATAAATAGGGCACATTGTTCTTCTTGTTATTCAATTAATTTAATTATCAAATCAAATAAAAATCACAAATTTTCTTTTTAAGGTATGCTTTTGAGTAAATCACGATACACCTCAAGACCGTCACAACTACAAAAACTACCACCACCGACGGCCACCACCAACGACATCACCACCACCGTTCACCATCCATTCGTTCATCATTATTTCAAGATTCATTCAGGAATTTTCTTTATTTGTCCTATTTCGTTATTTCATTCAAGATTGTTTTCAAGATTTACAAGAAGGATTCCGCGGACGAGTTCTTTGATCAAGAATTCGTATCATATAGCCTATAGTGCAAGAAAAAGTTAAGCTTGAGACGCTTGGTACATTTCAGATTTCCAGGGGAAGATATCATATTCGATACTGAATTTAGGTTACGAGTATTATTACTCGATACTCAAATGATCGAAGGACTGTTTCAAGGCATGTCATTCGTTCCTCAACAGCACCCCTATACAAGCCTCGCTGTGAATTGTCGAAATGAAATTCTAAGCATAAAAGACATATAAATCTAAGTAATTTTCTAGCCACTCTCCTTTCGCATAATGGGCCAATTTTCTTTTTAAGAGTCAATTCATGGAATAGTTGTTTGTGAAAAGAGGGAACTGAAATTTGAATTGCCTGATGGAATGAACTGTACAAGGCGAGGAATATCCCCGGAGAAAGGTATACCTCTACATCTGTCTTACAACGTTACAACACTTAAAATTGGGTCTCACCTAGAGAAGGAGAACCACAGAACGAATCCCGAGATTCACATAACATACACAATATTTACCGGTACAACCTAACATCTCCTGCACCCCGTTATGTTTCCTTTTCAGTATCAATGCAACTCCACGATATATCTTCATAACATATACGCACATACCAGATAGAGAATGCTCCTACTGTAGTAGGGGATACGCTTGGTCAACATAAAACAAAAATATAGGAGCTTCTTCTACTAAACTTGTCATATTCATATCAGCTAGCTTCTCGTCCTATTCCAATCCGCTGGTGTGACTTTCCTTATTTTTTGTGGGTTCTGACTACTCCTATCCAAAACTCTTGGAGGTGGAGGAACCCTAAACGATGATTTTACAAAGCTGAAATCCCGAGAAAGCGAACTAGGAGATGACCTGTTTGATGACTTCGATCTAGGAGCTGACACCGAACTTAGTCCTATCACTGCTTGGACGTGACTATAATCTTCCCTCCGATCAACCAGAGAGATTTTGGGTTTCTTAGAAGAGGATCCATACTCGACACTTTTAATTACATGATCAAGAACTGTTTCCGACTTTGGCGCCAGAAACCCTTCCTCGGGTATTTCATCCAATCTGGACTTGCGAGCTTTAACGGCTTTCTGAGATGCTTGTTTTGACCATTTCAGTATTCCACTGGACTTATGTTTTGTGGAAGGGCTTGCCATGTCACAAAGGGTCCGAGCAGCTGCCAGTACTTTGGGAGAATTGAGAGCTGTCATCAAGTACAAAGCAGACAAGAGATTATGCTTGTAAACAACTCAAGGAGTACAAATAGGAGAACGATAGCACTCAAACTGTGCGGCAAACTGGCTTCTAACAAAATACTCACTGGACTAAGTAAAATACCATTCATTTATGAACTCAAATTCTCATACGCATAAGTTGAACACGAGATTGACTCATCTATCGAGGCAGTTATGCATTACTGCTTTTTGTCATTTTCTTGTGGTTAATGGATAATCATATATGAGTAGGGTTTTTAGTTAAAAAAAAAGTTGGTCTCAAATTATATTAATATGAGACCGACTGTCATGGGAATAACTAACTGCATTGTGAAATGCGGAGTTCTCCAAACTATAAACATGATGTCCATCTTTCAAATAGAAGGAGGAAAAAGAAACTGGGGTCACTCACCAAGGGGTGGCTGAGAATTTCCTGGATATGGAGCTGGAGATACATCCTGCAGACTAGTAATTATCGTTGAAGACTTTCCAACTTCAGGAAGACTATATTTTAGCTGTCCTGTTGGAACAAGACTATCATCATAAGTGAGTGATTCCAAGCCCACAAAACCTTTGGTGCTCCCTCCAATGAAACTGGCGGTACTGCTAATTTTAACCCATCTACCAGAACAAGTGCTTTTATTAGAAGTTTTCTGGGCATCATTATTAGATTTATAGTGGCCATTAAAATTCTGGGACCAAGGAAATGGTGGGAAGTTTAATCGATGAGATAATTGTTTGCTTGAACGTGAATCGGGGAGCTTCATGGATGCAGCTGATTTAACTGCATCCTGCAACAAGGATTCCAAGTCTTTTGGTGGAGGCAGCACCAACCTCTCCAGGACTTCTCTAGGCTGATATAAAGGACTGTCAAATAAATCAGCGGAAACTTCAGCCTTTACACAGCAGTCCAGACTCTGGGGGAAAAAACAAAAGAAAGTTATTCACACAGGTGAAATGGTAATTTGTATTGCAGTCTATGTTGCTCAAAATCGTTTAGAAATATCCAACAAGCCGGCCGATACATGTCCAAGTGTCAAACTCAGCTATGCGTCTAAAATATCCAATTGGCTTAAAATGAATTGTCCAAGTATGATATAGCATGTCTAAGTGTGAGTGTCGAACATGCACGAGTATGCAAGAAAGCATTACGAGTAAGAGTAACATGCAATAGTCTTAGGTGCATTTTGTCTCTCATAAACATTTACAATGTTAGTTGACACAATTTCACTAGCGGTCACGGAAAACAGCATAAAAATGAATGTCCAAGTATCATATTTTGTCCAAGTGTGTCAGACACGAGCACACGAGAAAACATGAAGAGTAAAGAGTAACATGGATCACAATAGCCTTAGGTGCATTTTTGTCTCTCATAAACATTTACAATGTTAGTTGACATGATTTTCACTAGCAGTCACGGGAAACAGCTCTAATGTTTTCCACACAAAGGGTAAGGTAAGATTGCAAACTCCAACCCCTTACCCCACTCTAATTACAAATGTTTGCAATTTTGAAGCATTGTAGTAATGTTATTGTTGTACTATAAAGGGTAAACTGATAACTTATACCAACTGATAGTATAATACCGTTTTTAAAATCTATACCTAAGATAACTCTCTTTTAAAACTTATACCTATAATCTCAAAAAATGACGTAAAATGACAATTTTGTCCGTACTAATTAAGCTCACTCTTTTTCAACCATTAAACCCCATAATCAACACATCCTCCGTATTCATCACTAGGAATCACCAGCACTCCCCTCCCCTCCCCTACCAACAGTGCCAGCGCCACCGCCCAACGGGTGTCCTCTCATCGACAACCAATCCTAACTCCATCCCCAACCCGTCAAACACCCATAATCGAGAAAAATCAATCCATTAACGTCGTCATAATCACTCTCGATTGCTGCTGGCCTCTGCCACATCTCCCCAACAATTACACAAAAACAAAAAATATCACCTAAAAAATAGTTCAAATATAAGCTAAAATTTCCATATTCTTTAATAATTTCATCTAATCTCTTCTAAATATCCCAAAGATGGGCCTTTTTAATTCACAATCACAATTGAAGTAACAATTAAAGAAACCCAGAAAATGGTTGTTTCTCAAGAAGAGGGCGAAAATGGTCCCTGAAAATGAAGGGTAAATTCTCAAAAGCCCCAAAAATGAGAATGGTGAGAATGATGAAAATGAGCCGAAAACTGGGTTGGTTGAGAATAGCACTTCTTATAGTGATGGTGTTGGTGTGAAAAAAAGTGGTTTTTCGTTGTGGTGATGGTAGTGAGGTTATGTGGTAGATTTGGGATTAATGAGTTAATGTGATGGGAAATGGTGTAATCCCTTAGTTTAATAAGGGTAAAGCAGTCAACTTATGTCTATTTTTGAGAATTTGGTATTAAGTTTGAAAGAAAAAACAGCTGAAAGCATTTTACGTGTCATTGTTGGAGATTGATTCTAAATTTTTTGTTTAGTTGGCCATTCAAACAAGAGGCAAATTTCATGGGAGTTCCTAATGGAATTTAAAGTTCCCTATAGTCAGTTAACAGTTTTGGCCACTTCCTATATCGTGAAAATTCATAGGAATTTCAACCATCAAACGTGAACCAACCCAGGATTAAGAAAAAACATTACTCTCCTCAATCACGGCCATTCCCCCCACAAACAGAAAGGACACAAATTTCTATCACAGAAACTCACTCTCATATATCAATTACTTATTTGTGGTAATCACTAAGAGAAGCTCCTCTAGATACAGCGAGGATACTGAATTTTTTTACATACCCTTCTCGTGCAAGGAAAAATGTATTTTGAGGTAAAATGTGCTTGAGGTGCTACTATTATCATCTTAAAATCTCTTTTTTTCCAAGAAGCTGATGTTATCTTTGTTATCTTTGTTATCCTTACTAAAAAAAGACTTAAAAAGACAAACCTTGTTACATTTAGATAATCCATCTGTAGTATTCCCATCACCATCAGACACATTTTCCACACTATTGCTAGAAGGTGATGAAGAAGAGGGGATTTTCTTAATAGCTTGAATATCCAATTCCTCGGTTTGTTTGTCCTGTTGCAGTCCTTGCGGGCGAATGAGGGAAAAAACTTTCCTTACTGAATCAAGAACATTGTTATTCAAACTAGGTGTTCTGGTTCGCTCATCTTTGCCTATAGTAGGACACTGATAGGTTCCATCCAGGAGTTCATCTAAGGAGATGTCCACCATAAGTTTTGTAACATCATGTACATCAGGCTTCAAACCGTACATTCCTGCGAACAAATATTTAGAGCATCAAACTTAATTATCCATCCCTTCATATATGAGACCACTGGAAAACTGAAGACATAAATGTAGTAGAATCTTCCAGATGTAGTAGGATATCGGTCCCCCTTAAACCCTGAAACTTGACTTGTGGTAAATGAGAGCTCATATTTCTCTTGTAAAACTTGCAATAGAATTAACACACAACATTCAAGTTCAAGACATCAGAAACTGAGACTACAAAGTTATGTTGACCCAGTAACAGCAACCATGATAAAAGGTCATTAATGACTCTATGAAGTGTGAGTTATAGGAAGATCCAATGCCCCAATCACAGAAAATGTATCTATCAATCTTATGAAAACAAAAAGATAACAGTTCCGTACCAAAAGCATAGTTCCCTCCTGCTGCTGGGCTGAAACTGGACATTCCAGCTTTTGGCGAAAAGGAGTCAAATTTTGCTTTCATTGGAAGTTTTGCATTCCTTCTATCAGCTCGTTTTCCATTTATATTATTCCTTTGTTTCACTGCCTGAGTTTTATCTACACAAGCATAAAGCAAGTATGAATCAGCCATGATACTTGGAAAGTTTTTTCTAAAGACAGTCATTAAATCCACAAGGGAAATGACTGGATAAGAAAGGCAATAATGAATAGAGCATGGTAGTCATCATCAAGACAAGCAGATCATTTAGAAAGCTGGATGGCACTGCCAAACTTGCACTTCTAAAGCTCATATGCTACAAGCATGGAGTATTTATAATCGCATTTCATTGAAACGAATCCAAAAACACAACCAAGTTCCCTCTTAATACAGGAAATTGCAACCAATATAGGGGAACTGGGAAGACATCACAAATATATCTATAACACGCTTAAAAGTTAAAAGTCATGAGGAATTTTAATATTTTACAATGCTAAATAACAAAGCAAACAGATTGTTTTGCATCATTTTGTAGACATAACCATGGCCGATAAGGGAGAACTGGAGACAAACTTCAGGAATACACACAATAGAAGGTTTCATGTCTTTCACTGTTCCAATTTCAAACGGGCTTTATTAAATGGGCTAAGGGATCAATCAGAGGCTTGTTTGAGTATTAATAATCGGAAACCAGTCCTCCATCGATAAAGGCACTAAAAATAATACAAGCTTGCTTGGGAATCTATAGCAACAAGTCAACAACACATAAACCACTATTACATGAGAACTGAATAATAGAAAGGCCAGCAGAAGCACATACAGAATGTTATCATGCACATCCACCAATATAGCAGTGAACACTTGATATTCCATGATTTGAAATTTTTTGGATCAAACATCCTCAATCGTCATTAATACACTTTGGGCTTCTTACTCTAAAATCCCAAAAAGATTTGGACAATGTCACCAACACTCCCAAGAGCGCCAACCACCAACTCTATCGTTGCTGACCCCTCGAGAACTCCGTAAAGAGACAATTTTGATTGTGAAGTGGTTATAAAAATGGACCTTCATCAAAGAGCAAAGGAAACGGCTATTTTTGCTTCCCCTATGGGATATGCAAAAGTGAAAAGGTTGAAAGGAAAAGAGGATTTGTTCTATCCAAAACCATCTTCAAGAACTTAAAGATGCATAATAATAAATCTTCTCTTAGAAATATTTGGACGCAGGAAAAATATGGCCATAAGACAAAGAGCAAGTATGCATAGGCAATGGAAATTAACAGTATAAATAAAAACAGCATCCACCCAAAGAACTTTGCATCATGATCTTCTGACCGGAAGAAAATAAGGAACTATTTGTGGGGCTTTCACCACTATTAGCCCAAAAAAACAGATAAATCATAAAAAGCCATATATAATTCTACCTGTATTTGAGTTATTCACAAAATTTGTCCCAGGAATATCCACTTCCATCTTTGCATCATCATTTTCAGCTAGAGGCAATATATTATCTGTTGGAAACATTCTCGGCTTTTTAAATGATCCACTACCATTTTTTGGAACCTTTCCAACCCTTCTCTGAGCATGATTCCCTTCCGGCCCCTTAATCAATGCAACAGAACCATTTGCCATCCCATGATCCAAACCCCGGGATGCATCTTCTGTAATGGACCTAGATACTAAATAATTACTCCTATGTAATCCGGTATCTTGTCTCTTCGTCCATGACAGTGACCCTGATGCGATGCAAGTACCTGCACATTTTACAAATACAGGTCAAATTTGCTTTCTTACATTCAAAAACACCCAAAAAAGAACACTATACAGTAATACTAACTAT
Source organism: Silene conica (assembly GCA_029255685.2). Lineage (NCBI taxonomy): Eukaryota > Viridiplantae > Streptophyta > Magnoliopsida > Caryophyllales > Caryophyllaceae > Silene > Silene conica. Next base: position 65,396,702 of record CM055312.2, read on the forward strand.
ACTACTCAATAGGAAAAGGGTACTAATTGGACAGTGAACATTATACCGAAATAATACTCAGATTACCAAATCATCCACAATTCGAGAACATCAAAACTCATCAGACCAAACCATGCACTTGCCTTGACGTATTTAACCAAAACTATTTCTCCTTCCAATTAGCTCACAACCAGTCACCACAATATTACCTAGAAGTCTAGAACCTCAAGGGCTCTCCCAAATTGCATGATAAGGGAGTCCAGCCTAACCAATTATATTATTTCCCTTCTTAATCTAAATGTAAAACTTCCATCTTTCACCGCCATTAACAAAACTAGCTTAATAATATACAAATTAAACTCATCATTCTCAGTTTTTTTAAATTTTTTATTTTTTAATGAACGGAATGCTTAAATGAACTCATCTTAATCTCACATAAACCACAATACACTTCAAAAAATACTCTTTTCTTTTATAAAACAAAAAAAAAAGACAAATTCAAACGATAAAAATACACAATAATAAACAAACCACACGTTCATAGCTCAATTAAATAAAAAAACATATATGGAAATGTAATTACCTCTATTACCGACAAATGAGCTAAAGTCATCAACTTTAGCTCCAGAAAACCCTAAAACAGCGTCGGATTGACGAACATCAGCATCATCATCACAAACCCTAGCTCCGACAACCACCACCTGAGACCCCATCAAGAAATCATCCAAAAAAAACCGGGAAAAAACCCTAGAAAATCATCGGAAACTATAGATCGGACAAATTAACACATAATCGAATAAATTTAGAACCCTAGAAGAGAGAATTAAAGCATAAAATGGGGGAAAAATTGAAATGAGGTGGAAAAAGGAGGCGTCTAGGGTAAGTAAAAAGGGGGGAATAGAAAGAGGAGTATTTATAGTTTTCGGGAAAAGGGCAATGAGTTTAGTGTTTGTGGAATATTCCGGTGATGTTAGACTGAAATGACAGTTTTGTCCTTGATAAAGTGGATAGTAGATGAGGGTGTATTTGGGAATGGAAGGTTTCGTAAGGGTAAAATGGGGAATTTGTGGGTTAAGAAAGTGAGTAGTGTTGGTCAAATGAGGATGTCATTTGTGTTTGAGTAGTGTTAGTCAAATTAGTGGATAGATTAGTGTGGAAGTTTACGTTTTTGTCCTTCATGTTTAAGTTAGGGTGAGAGTGGGAATAAGATGGGAGTGCATTTTTTATTTCAATTTAATCTTTTCTTCCTCCGTTTCAGACAATAATTTATTTTTAAATTTTTTTGGATAGTTTAATTAGTTGTTCTTGTTTACTCGATTTTGTGTGTGTTTATTTTTACTCTCTACTTTGTACTCCCTCCGTCCCGATTAATTGTTATCTATTACTTTTGAAACAAAGATTAAGAAAAGAGGTATGAATGAATTTGGACCACACAAATTATATGACCCCACATGTAATGAAATATGATCCACAAAAAGTTGCAAAAAATGGAAATAGATAACAATTCAATGATACACCCTAAAATGGAAATAGATAATTATTGACCGGTACGGAGGGAGTACTTTGTTTTTCATGTATAAAGCATATGTAAATATTTTATTGAGAGAGGAAAAATAGTAAATTATATAAATGAGACAAAATCCTCGACATAAATAGGGTTATATCGCTCTCGAAAATAAACTTAGTGATACTACTACAAAAATATTTTCAGAATATTATGGCATTAGAATAATACTCTCACAAAGAAGAGGTGGAGGACATTTTTTCTTTAGGACTATAATCTTATCTATATAATTCCTGAATCATTTCTCAAGCTCTGGTTAAGCCACATCATCAACCAAGGCTTTAATTTTTTTTTTTAAATACTTCACTCAGGTGGGTCCCGCATAATACATGATGAATTTCCTACAACATAACCGCCAATATTCTACATATCCTAAATAAATGCCTAATATCATACATTCAAAAATATTACGAACAATGTTATCTATATTAATACATAAACATTTAATGAATTCTGGCAAAGCCACATCATTAATCCATCATTTTATTTATTTTTTTTTAATTCAATTATTGTTGGACCTATATTGTTGTTTACTGAATTAATTATCGAATAAATGTTTGCGTTTCATTAGTTGTGTTAAAAAATAATTTATACGTAAACGATTATATTTATAACGTCTAACTTATATATTATATAATAAAATATATTGTTGATGTGGATTTATACATAATTATTAAATAATGAGTTATGACTAACAATCAATATTACAATAAATAATACATAATTATAATAAATACTAACCAAAATTGCAGTAATCGATAGAAAAATGTAACAAAATACAGAAAATGATAAGAACATGATCGAAATTTCAAGTACAATTTTCATGACAGTATTAAATTAAAATAGCAATAAGAACAAATTAAAATAACAATAACGTAAAAAAAAAAAAATACTTACAATGTCAATGATATTACAAAAATCTTAATCAATTATAGCATTTAGCCTAAAATTTCATCATCAAAAATATATTCGGATTATTAATAGAACTATTTAAAATAACAATATTATTAAAACGACCCCGTGCATTTTTGCACGGGGCTAAAACTAGTTTTCCTAAAAACAAAACCCCCCTCCATAAATTATAAGTATATTTTAATAAGTTAGGCAAATTACATAATCTAAATTCCAAGCTCTTGTGAAATATTACTATGTGGTTCCATAGTTTAGAATATTGTAGTTATTATATTTAGAAAACTCTACCCTCGTCATGTATATATATCCAAGTTAGTCTTCTTTGTGACAGACATATTCGTCATTAAGTTACGACAGGTCAAATACTATCCACATGGTAAAATACGACAAAACAAAGTGATATTTCCTAGACATTTTACTTTTGTCTTATATTTCTCATGTAAGCTTACGACGGATATACTCGTTTGAGAATTTGTGGTATATCTCCTCATAATAGAATACAATATAGTTTTGTCTCGTTTACTTTCTCTCTAACTTCTCTCTACATAGTCAATAATTGACTTATCTCATTATTTTTATAATCGCATTATTACGCTATAACCACGATTGTTATTATTGTTGCGATGACAATTACTTTGGATATATAGTGTTATATCATATATTGAGGAGAAACTCCATCGTAATTATTTATTTGAAATAAAGATCCAAGAATTATTATGAAATGATATATCCAGATTGTGAGTTCCGATTAAAGTAAATAATTGAAGTTATTAAGAATTTCTACTAATTGAAGATATCAAGTTATCAACAAATATGGACTATATTTCAACGATCAAGAAGTTATGTCAAAGCATAGACTATTTCAAGATTTATCAAGTTATATAATCATCAGGGAAAGTAGACACGCGTTGTACTATTTTTTTTATCTATGGTTTTTGTTCCACTGGGTTTTTCATGGAGTGATTTTAACGAGGTTGCTTGTTATACGTGTTTGAAGGATATTTGTACTCTTTCCCTTTTTAGTATTTTCCCACGGGGTTTTCTAGTATGATTCTTAACACGTCATGTTTTCAGTATTGGACAATAAAGGGGAGTATTGTGAAATATTATTATGTGGTTGTCCATAGTTTAGAATATTCTACAGTTATAGTGTAGGAAACTTTACCCTCATTGTGGTTATATATATCCCCTCACAATGGATAAGATATAGTTTTTTTTTATAAGATATAGTTTTGTCTCATTTACTTTCTCTCTACAATTCTCTCTTCCCTCTATTTCACAACTTTTTTTTGGCAGCTAGAAATAAAGGTTATACAATTGACATTTGACTCATTTGGTCGAATGTACTTTTATTACTAATACGATAAGCTAAGATATAAAAGTAACAAATCGGTTAAAACACATGTGTTTTTATTACTAATACGATAAGCTAAGATATAAAAGTTACGACTCACTGAGCCTGAAAACTACCATTTCATCCTCAACTTTCTTGGGGACGAACAAAGCTTGTCAAACGACATAAACACTCTTCACTCTTGAAAAACCATGGAAATCAGTGAGCCCTTTGATCAGAGCTTATGCCACATGGACGTAGAAAGAAAAGGTGAAACAAAGACCATGGAAATATGTGTCCCATGGAGAAAAACTCCTACACTTTGGAACTCACTTAGAACGGGCAAATAGTTCGTAGTCCAGAAAGGAGAGCAAGGAAAAGTCTGACATTAAAGCAACCTACTTGAACAACCTCCTGACCAACCCAATTTCAGAAAGTCAGGTATAGATGGACAAAACACAAACCCATGTAAAGTTACGATCGTCATTATTATTCGGAGAATACACGATACATACAAATAAACCATTAATTATAAACGGCGAACACCACATCCGACCCAACCAACTACACTATCAAAACCCCGACTCCACCTTCCACCACGCATCCACCTAAAAAGACAGAATTCCCACAAGTCATGACCTCACCACAACCAACGAAAAAAACGGACTCAACTCATTATCCGAGAGTCGCTCCATGGATACCACAAACAAATATCTAATCAGACATCATACTCAAAATTCCATATGACCCCCCTCCCCCGGAAGATCGGCGTACATGTAACAGACCACAACAAGAGGAAGACACATACCGACACATAAAACCAGGAATTGGGATCGATTAGTAGAGGAGGGGGCAAAGGGAAAGGGAAACATCAATCGTCCCAAAACCACAACCACATACAAAAATACCACACCAAGATGAACTATAATCATCAAAAATCGAGACCGTCAATCCCCACAGAAAACAAGATCTTATTAGGGATGAGGAAAGAGGCAAGCGAGAAGGAAACACTCCTGGGTTGCATGCATAACTTTCAATGATAGGACATGGGAACGGAGGAACGGAACGAGCTCAGATCAACAATACAAGCAATGACCATCTGCACAATTTAGACGAAGCTAAGATCCAACAAGAAAAACGGGTGAGATCAAGCCTGAAAAGGCGACGAACAAGGCCGACGCGTAAGTAATTGTCGGAGATAGGTCAAGAGGAGGACCCATCTCCGACGATAAGGTTTGAGGAGTTACGGGGTGGGAGCGCGTGGAAAGGAGAGGCGACGACTACAAAAGGTTAATAGTTTTTGGGTGTTTTTTATTTAGAGATGGGTCATAATTTTTTTAGAGACAATGTAATTTTCCATACCCTGTTTCACAACATAAACTTGATTTTTTGAATTTATCACTTGTTTGTCTAGTAAGTGGATGGTACATCCGATGTATTACCTCCAATTTTATAGTTTTTGAGCATTCTAGCAAAGTTTTTGAGTTTTGTTTTAGAAATTATGAGTTTTTCTATAAAAACTTTGATTTTATTTATTTAAACATTAAACTCTAAAAAATCACAATAAAAATCAAAAATATTACATATAAGTTTAGTTGAAATTTGAGTTATAACGAAAAAAAACTAAAATCTAACTTATTAACTTTAATATGCTCATAAAAATACACATTTACTCAAAAACAAATAAAGTTTGAGGTAATTAGCTCAAAAAATACATATATGCTCAAAAACTAAAAAATTAGAGGTACTACGTCCGATATATATTTCTTTTTTCTCTTGTTTGTCCGCTCTTCTTATCCCCCAATTCATTATTATTATTATTATTATTATTATTATTATTATTATTGTTGTTGTTGTTGTTATCATCTGTTACGTTCCATTTCTACCAAGTGGTCCACTTTTCAATCGAGATGATTATTCCATCAAGGTTGAGCTACTAACAATGGTGCCATGGGGAATCACTAACATAGTCATCCTTGCCCAGATCACATGCTTTTTCTATTAGTTGCATTTGGGCGAGAATTGTAAGTTAAAATTGTATAGATACTCAATTTGGTTCATCAAACATGACACGACACAATTATCTTTCAAAATATTTGAAGAAACAAATAGCTCAAGTGTCACTTGCTCACTTCTAAAATTTAACACAAATTATACAGCGTAACATAATACTTCAATCTTATTGTGATCCCAAATTAACTATTGACTAGAGTATTTAGGATTGTTTAATTTACCAAAGTGGTACAAATTACTAGGGCTAAGCATAGGTCCAGATCGGACCGAACCGGACCGAACCCGAAACCGAATTCTACTAAGTTGGGGACCGAAGACCGGACTTATAAGGAACCGGTCCTGGACCGGATCGGACCGGTAAAAATCGGACCAACCCGAGACCGGACCATTTGGACCGATATCCCATTTGATCAAATTTTCTTATTTAACTAACAATAAAAGTCTTGAATAAAAACGCATACTCTAATTTGTACTACTTTCCACATCACGCAGAAGAACGCATAAGTAATAACTAGCCAAAATAACACATTAAACAACTTTAGAATTCAGAAGTCAAGAGTTCAATAATCACAATTTTGACTCAATTCGGTACTATCGGTCTGGTCCGAAAATTTTCGGTTTTGGACCGGACCGGACCGAAACCCGAACAACATAAATTGTTGGACCTAGGACCGGACCGAAACTCAATCGGTCCGGGTTTGGTCGGGACCGAACTGTCCAATTCGGTCCATTTTTTCCGGTCTGGACCGAGTTTTTCTCACCCCTACAAACTACGAAATAAAATGAATTATAATAGAACTAGGTTATAACCCGTGAACTTCACAGGTCTGCTTTTATTAATTTAAATTAATATTGTGAATAATTAAAAGATAAAGAAATCAATTATTTTAAAACTTTAATAATATGAAATTAATATTGTTAATAATTAAAAGATAAAGAAATTAATTATTTTAGAATTTCAAAATATGAAAATAATATAAAGATAAAGAAATTGATTATTTTAGTATTTTAATAATATGAAATTAATATTGTTAATAATATTAATCTAAAATATAAATACTATTAGTTTAAAAATTACGTAGCGTTATTTTAAAAATCGTGTAAGATTACTTGCTCTGAATAATGTTTTTGGTTTTTAAATCTTTACTTTGTATCGGGGAAGACTCCATTACTCTGGACTAACCCATCAAAATATTATTTTTAGTAAACTGATAATAAAAATATAAAATAGCCCAAATTAGGCAATTTGAATTGTAAAGTTTATTTTAGGAAAAATTATGAATTACCATCTAATATGTTTCATTTTTTACAAATTAGCACCTAATATATTTAACTTTACAAATTACCACCTAACTTTCTTATTTATCCACACCAATCTCACTTATTTTATCTAATTATCGACTCGATTTCATTTTAACGACTTCCGATCAATTTTTATGACCAAAGTACCCTAACTAATTATTAGACATCCACCTTGACTTCTTAATTCACCCTTCCTTCTATCAATTCACAATTAACAAATATTCAATCCCTAATCCTAGAAATCAATTTAGGGGTTTCTTAAATTTTATCCTCCTTCAGCACTATCCATCTTAAATGTAAAACGGGTATATCTCTTAAGACAATTATTTGACCCGTCTTAAGCATATTTGACCCGTCTTAAACTTAAGACGAGTCGACCGAATAACTTAGACCAAAGCATATTAGACCAAAAACATTTGACCTGTATTAAAGACACAAAAACATAGACCAAAGCATCGTATAGTATACTGATAATTGAATGTCAGGAAAGAAATATACCTTCTACTTCATCTAGTTGCACCTTTCTTACTTGTTTGTTAATCGTGAACTTGTTAATCGTAAACTCGATAGAATGTTTTTTACACAAACATTCAATCCCCTAAATTGATTTCTAGGGTTAGGGATTGAATATTTGTTAACTGTGAATTGATAGAAGGAAGGGTGAATTAAGAACTAATAATTAGTAAGGGTATGTTAGTCATAAAAATTGATCGATCGCTAAAATGAGATGAAGTCGATAATTAGGGAAAACCGTCTCAGGTATGTAAAATAAGTGAGATTGGTGTGGACAAATAAGAAAGTTAGGTGATTATTTGCAAAGTTGAATATATTAGGTGGTAATTTGTAAAAAAATGGAACATATTAGGTGGTAATTCATATTTTTTCCTTTATTTTATAAAAATGATCATCTATCCCGCTCTTATTATCGTTACCAATTTTAAGTGCTCCTCCTTCCTTTTTCCACCCTCCCTCTTCTCTCCCTCTCAACTTATTGTTGTTGTTGTTGAGAATATTACGGTATATTGTATTATACCGTAATCGAAATAATATAGATACGATTAAGATCTCGAGTGTGCTATAACTATCATGACAATGTAATCATTCGAGGCACGAACGATTATCAATGAAATATCCATATGATTTTCGCTCTCTCAATTTCTAACATTTCAACAAAGTTAGAAAATTGGTGGGCCATAGTGTATTGATGAGGTGGATTCACCAAAATCCTTTAAATATTTTTGTTTTAATAAAGAAAATATTGTATAAATACGAATTTGGTTCATCAAACATGGTAACTGAGTATTGAGTATTATCTCTCTAAATATCTAATCTGAAGAAACTAAAACCTCGGGTGTGAGTTGCTCATTTCTAAAACTTAACAAAAATTGTACTGTATAACACATTACTCCAATCTTTCAATATCTAATTTATTAATATGTATTCTTAGGACACACGTTAGAAAAATCGTTTAACTAATAAAGTTGTTTTAAATGAAATGAATTATCATCTCCCTTAGATATCAACTACAATAAGTATACCGGTTTACAAATATTCCTCCGTTCTGATTAATATCCTCACATTAAAATACTAACTGTAATGTTTGATAAATGAATACTCCATCCGTCTCGATCAATTGTTATCTACTGCTTTTTACACAAAGATTAAGAAAATAATTATGAATGTATTTGGACCATACAAATCACATGAGCAAAAGGTTGCCAAATATGAAAATAAATAACAATTCAATGATACACCCGAACTGGAAATTGATAACTTTACAAAAGAGGTATTCCAATTATAAGGCTCTATCATTTGCAAGTGAAACTGTCTAAACTGAACTTATCACAAACTGAAATAAAAGTTAATTTGTAAAGAAAAGAGTTGAACTGAATGAACCTGAACTAAATAGAGTTGCGCTGAACTAAAATTAGCTGAAATTAAGGACTTGTTTAGTTGACATAAGGAAATTAAAATCCCCGAAAACTTCAATTTCACATGAATTTCCAATTCATGTGAATTCCCAAAAAGTGTTTGGTTTGAATGTGGAAGTTAATTCATGTGAAAAATTTCAATGATCTAGGGGGTTTGGTGAGTGACTTTCCACATAATGAAGGAACTAGATTTATGTGTGAAGTTCTACTTTTCATGATCTTGACAACCAAACAACATTATGATTTTACACTTACTAGGAAGTTTAAAATCCCATGATTTTAATGAACAACCAAACATGCCCCAAGTTCAAAAGAACAGGACCTAAAACACAACAAGATTGACCCGTATTATCTTCGGACAGATACAATATCCGTCTTAAGAGAGACTTGTTGAAATGCATATACATATGAAAAAAAAAAAATCAATGATGACAAAATTCAAAGCTGAGATTGCTACATTACACCACTGTACTGGCCAATCTTAGCAATTGAATGCAAATAAGTTCTTGATCTTGACGCTATAATATACGAATTTGGATCCGATAATATACGTACAACTTTCCATTAAAAAAGTATACTCCGTATAATTTACAACCTACTGACAGTCTGCAACCTTGAGAGGACAGTGATGTATCACAACAAAATCCGACAAACAAGTCAGTTGGGTCGGGATATGAGACAATTTAGCCCGCGGCACGGATACTTCAGTTACATTTGCAGTTGGGTTGGTTGAGTCATTTTGAAAATGGGTGTATTGTTATTTCAAGACCACAGATCCTGGGTTTGATGACTTTGATTTGATCAGGTCAATTTGGGTTTTAAGTTATTTTCAGTTGTCTGATCAGAGCAAAGCCGCTAAGGCGCCGACAAAGTAGCGTTTGTTGAATCCTCTCCTGTGTACACACCCTCGGGAAAATGGGCGACAGAGGACAGGTAGTCATTCGGGTCAAACACAGTATCTTGTTACATGAGAAAGGTGTCTATCTCGTGACCATGCCTCATGAGTCGTACCTTGCGATTTCCAACCCACTCTAACCGGTAGGAGAGGTCGAGACTATACAACAAAAGATTCAAGCTGTCCAAGTTGCTGGAGTGTAAGTGACTCTGCGAAGAAAATAAAGATGAATGAAATTTGAGAATTAGAAGCTAGAGCTAGTTTTAGGCTATGGTAATTCGACTCATATTAAGATGCACATCAAAACTGTGTTCGACACAAGGCCTCCTGATGTAGGTATGACACTTGGACATTCAGTTACTCCCTCATTTTTTAATGACACCGTCTAATTTTCTTTTTTCGGCAATTTCTTTGATTTCTTCGACTTTCTCTTTTTTGGAATTATACTTCTTTCTCATGTAAATGGTCCGCTTACTTTATCCCTTCTCTACTTTTGTATCGTTTATCATTTTTCTTAAGTAATGTGCCACTTTAGAAATGGAATAAATCAAAGAAAATAAGGGGCATAACCAAAAACATGCAGATTCGTTTCATAAAAAATCAAGTCCAACACTGACTACTTGTAATCACGTCATAACATATATAGGTATAAAAGAAGTGGCATATCAAAGAACCAACAATAGCCTCCTAAGTCCTAACTCGTACAGAGACTAGTGATAACTGTAAAGCCAACGAGGAAAACAAAATACTTGCGTTCTTAGTGTAAACTGTAAAGTTACGAGGGCAGTTTAGATGAAGTTACGAGGGCATTTGTTACGAGGGCAGTTTTAATGAAGACATGTTGAGAATAGAATACTGAAAACAAATACCTGTGAGGTTGCCTGTCTACTATTTCCAGCAATGTTGGCCATTATACTTCCTCTGGAGGAATTAGGTGAGAAGCCTTCCCACGGTGGAACAAAAATAAGTTTGGTGCATCGGACAGGAGCTAAATTGCGGCTCAGCTTTTCCCACCATGCGGTTCCCAAAGACCACCATCTTATTATTAAACCATGCTCAGAAAAAGCAACCAGCCCCTGTGAGTTAAGACAAACAGAAATATAGCAGTGAAAACGGAGAAGATGCAAAAGGAAGATTCTTCAAAATTTTGACATCTTAGATTCTAAAATGTAAATTCTAAAACATGATACAAATAGCTAGTTAACTCAAAAACAACGAAAGTAGTGCAAAACTATAGGCTAGTTCTGTCATTTTTCAGTGAAAATAATCCCGTTGAGTCCGGATACGAGCCAGGTAAGACCAGATTGGAAGTAAAGCTCTCCCTCCCGACTTTACCAATAATAAATTCCCGAGATCTATAACACAAAAAATTTGGTTCAACTACATCAATTCCACACTTTTGCAGATCTAAGAGCTCAAAGCGGCCAAATTCTCTTGTGCAGATGCAAGAGAAAGCAAAAACATGTATTGGCCAATTTTGGCAGTTAACTTGGGGACTCAAGGTTAAAACAGAATAACATCAATATGGTCGAAAAACACTAAGAAAAGTAAATTGATTATGACGAGGCCGATATGTAGCATTCATAATTATGTTAATGGTAAAGCATGCGCAACCAACTTGTCTAGCTCATGTTAATTGATTATGACGAGGCCCATATGTACAGAGTGGGTGGAAGTGATTGATAAATGTAAGTTACATTTTTCAAATGTCTTAATATATGATCTGCACGGGTACACTGCTGCAAATGGTATGAAACCTGCCTGCCATTAAGGCAAGGCAACTAATGCTGCGAAAAATGAAATAAGCAGTGATTCAGTCAAGAAGCCGAGTCCTATGAATTTACTGTCAATCACATGAGACAATATGGATGACAAGGATTAAATTGTCTGTATGTTAGCTTCAACTCTTCCAACTATCATCAGGCATTCAGGTCTCGTTCGCCTCCACAGCCCCCATTAATAAATTCAGAAAAAAACAAGCGTAGAGCATTTAAAGCACGGATCCATTGGAAGAAAGAACAATTGCGATACTAGGAAGAGTATAGGAACCACACCTCTTCATCTGGTGAGAAGCTCAACGCAGAAATTGCAGTAACGGCTGTTTCTGAAGGTCCAGAAAGCAAAGTTGGCAGTCCAGGAGGCCCACTTGCATCAAGGACCTTGATTTTTGTGACACTGCAACCAAATGGAAAATATTGATCATGTCCAGTAGCTAATTTGAGCACGACAGGTATCAAATGTATAAATCAATGGGCACAATCTTTCATTAAAGTCCAGATGTACTCGTTAATGAAGGAAAAACATAGTAATAAAATGATGATAAAGTAAAATGGTTAACTGGATGGCTGTTGACTTGGGAAGGATATAAAGTTGACTACTAAGTCCATTTCAATTTTCATTCAAGTCTAAACATTGACTAGCTGAGACTCCTGAGAATCAATTAGTTAATACCACCATCAGCAACAACATTATCCCAATGTCTGAAGGCTCTCACAAATGACGGGATATGGGCTGGATAGTCTCAACCTTACCTCTATGTTAGCAGCATAGTGAGGTTGTCTGTGGATGACCCATAATGAAAATTGTGTCGAGAACTGCAATTTACTTATCTGAAAAATGAGAAATCAATCAAACGCCATTCGCTTCTTTTGGTGTGTCAGGCAGTTTGACATGGAAGGGATTCAGAAACAGAGAGGCAAAGAGCACTTGTGATTTTAACTAGTTGTCTTGAAAAGAATGGAAGCTAGTTTAGTGCGACATTTTAAATGATTTCATCATCGAATAGTGAGTTCATGAGTTAATGAAAGATCACTGCAAATTAAAAGACATCTTGAAGCACAGCACTGATGTCAGGTCATAAGCCATGTGCAAGAAAGCATGCAGAATTGCAGATTGAAGAGGTAATGAATTGTCGTAACAGCAAGTAAGATCCCAGTTGGCCAGAGTGACAAAGCATTGGACAAGTAACTTATGACACAATGAGATAAGTTGTAGCTACAGTCAACATGTTAGTTGACCCTTCTAGATTGACGTAGTCAATCCTAAAGAAGACGGAGTAGGTGGATATATTTACAGTTGATTGTTCACATGAAACAGTAGTTTGAAAATATACAAAGAATACAGTCAAAGTAAAACGATAAGTTGTACTCCTTCCATGCAATTGTTTTCTTCCAACTTCTCTAATATATGTCAGGAGTATTTTATTGAAGTGGGAAGAAAACAATTACATGGAGGGAGTAGTACGTAAAAATCATTGCATCTGCCGACTGAAATTTATCTTTACAAATTTTGCACTTAGTCCATAAACATTTGCCTATTTTTGGGAGATATGTCGACATTTCATGATTAACGAGAAGATAAACATCTCCGAAGTCCACATAAAAACAACAGGCAAGGTGGTGAATACCTTTGCATATCATAGACATGGATACTTGCACTGTTAACCTCCGAAATTGCATCCCCAACAGCCAGTTGTGTTGAAGTATCATTTAATGCAATCATTGGATAAACACGCACAACTTCTCTCAAAGTAGCCATTGAACTCTGAAGGCAGGTCCTCCGCATCACTGAATTAGCTGGATCAATTGTTTGTAAGATGAAGTTGACGACCTGCACATCTGTCTGAATGTCAGAGCCAATATATAAATAAGGACATGGAGACAACAACCTCCATCAACAACTACCAGTTATCAGAGAAAAATCTTCATTCTAATATTTTGATAGTAACACAGGTGGCAAGTTCCTTGATGATCAATGCATATACTAAGATATAAGTGAATTATGCAAAGCATATACTCTAAGTTCATTCAGAGCTACTACATTTTCCTTTCTAGGACATTCAAACCATTTCACTAAAACAACTTCTGGATTAATTTTGACGGTAGAAAGACATATATGACAACTCAAAAAAACTGTGGGTTATATCAGCTGTTCATACACTTGATTTTACTCACATTTATATCCACTTAGACATATATACCCTTCCCACTTGCTCCTTTCTCAAAACATGAATGATAAAGAAATGTGATCAATCCAAATGAATTGAGAGAGAGTAGCTTTTAGTTCACTGAAATTTGCTGCTCATCTTTCATAAATTTGAAAAGCATACATTGTGGTTATTTAATGATTTCTTTCAAGAAGAATTTTGAAGCCACACACTAACAGAGCAAAAGCAAGTTCCATATTGTTTCTTTTGTTACCCAATATGGCTATAGCAATATTGCACGCAGACAATTAGCCTGATATCCAAGTGTGAGTCAGGTTCACTTTTACCCTGGAAACCACGGGGAAAGGCATAACAAACCTTGTTTAAAAACTGAGCTAAGTTTCTGGGAGAGCCACGCATGAGCCTTATTATTGTCTTCAGTGAAACAAGATGAACTGATGAATCGGATGCAGTTGACCAAATAAGCCCTTCGATAACACTCAGAAACCCCGGTATATCACCCATCGCCAAGCTTGGAAGTAGAACAGTAACCAGAGTTTCTCGAAGTTTAGATCCACCACTTACGCATTCTATTTGGAAGAAAATGTCCTCGATGAGACGATGAATTTCAGCACCTAGGCAGGCTTTCCATGTACTATCCATGCCTTCTGCCAGGAGTTCAGCAGCTGCAGAACTATATTTCTCATTCATAGCCATAACTAACTTGATCAAAGGATGGACAACTGACATGGCAAGGGTTGCTTTTACGAGGCTCGGATACCAAATGGCCAGGGCAGCTGCCACAATAATATGTGATGCCATTGCATCTTGGCTTGTTCCACCAACACAGGAGATCCAGTCATGTAGCTCATATGAATTCATCCAGTTGATTATGGCAGAAACCCCATCTTGCGAACAGTTAACCTGTATTCCTGTCTTATTTGCAAGCTCCAGATTATCTCCACTTACTTGATTCACAGCGTTTACCATATTTGTTTGGTCAGCTGTCCTCAGACAAAATAAGGGTGGAGGGATAGCTCTTGACGCAGCACAGTGAAATAAAGACCGAGCAGCCATCCGAACATGCTCATCCTCATCTTGCCAGAAGCTCACCAATAGCTGCAGTTATATATAAATCAGTGTTATCAACCTATATTGAATACTAGCTGGACAAGGAGGCAGATATGCAAGGTGAAAGATCAGTTAAAGTGTGGATATGTTAATGGAACCTGGTGAAAAAATAAGGGGATTTGCCGCTGCAGGTTATCAGTGGCTGCTTGGAAGTTGGAACTCATAGTAAGGTTAACTGGCACCCTGTAATTTGGAGTAGGATGAATAAGCCTAAGCATGCGTTTATAGGCTGGTTATTTGCTTTGCAAAGACTGCTAACTAAGGAGAGGCTGATGCACTTTGGGATAACTGTCATGTGATGTGTGATTGTGCTGTACTCAGGCTGAAACCCAAACACATATTTTGAGTGCTCTTTCAGTAAGCTTCGTTTGGAGTTAGTGGAGGAATGACAGGGGATGAAGATTGCAGGACATAACAGTTTAGAATGGTGTACTAGACTTAAACTGAAGTCCGTGATGCAGAAACAGATTATCATTACTGCTATAATGGCACTTATATACCAGATATGGATGGCGTGAAACAAATGCAGGGTGGAGCAGGTGATTCCTCGTCCCAAGGTGATGATCCGATTATGAATTCGTATCAGGTGATTCTAATGCTGGTCCAACAGGATGTCAAAGGCAGAATTCATCACAAAGTTTGGAATCAGCATAGGGCAGATATAAATTGGTGTAGGAGCCTAGGAGGATTGGTTGTAACTGAGGCCATGATGGGTATTGTGAATGTATGCATTGTAAGTCTGGCTGATTGTAAAAGGTCTAAGTGACAGTATTGTGGTGATGTACTTGAATGATTTATTTTTAATACAATTTACATTTCACCAAAAAAATAAATATATAAATCGATGTTAGGGTCTAAAAATTGTAAAAAGAAAAAAATAATTGCGATTTTTTGAGAGAGTGAGGTTTGTTCTGACCAAGATAAAATATATAGTATAAGTTAATGTAGTGAATTATATAATCAAGAATAAAGAAGACAATTGCTTAGTGAAAGGATAATATAGTTTTGACAGCTGCCTTTAACACGAAATAAAATGAATTCGAAAATAAGAAACCTGAGCTCTCGTGAATTCATGTTCACAAAAACATGTTATTTTGCTGAAATTGCTAACACCATTACTGTAGTACACTCTGAAGGATCATACTTGATTGTTGCTATCACTTGCTAGCATCATAAATCATAATCCGCTAAAGAACACTATCCAATTATATTAGGTAAGAATAATTGGCCAGAAGAGGTCTCTCAAAATCCCAATTTCAGAAGAAACATTTATGTGGCAATATTCAAGGAAATATATGAAGATGAGGACAGGAAAGGTACAGTGAATTAATAGAACGGCAATGTTGTAAAAATTGAAAGAGTGATCATAAAGCTGAAAAAGAATCGACAAACAAAACTTGCGATCTTAAACCAAAAGCTACAATTACCTGCAACGATGGAGGCTTCATAGCTGGAAATTTCTCTGCAAAGTGACGTGTGTAGAATGCTGATAAGGCACTGCAAGAACGGAGCAGATAAAAAGGTAAAAAAAGTTGAGAACAGGCAAAAAGAAATGGTTGAAAAGATGCCAAAATCAGAAAGTTCAACATCCATTACTACAACGCTAATGCCAGTTTGATTTGCACAATTACCTGCTGTTGTCTACTCTTACTAGACTGAACAGTGCACCTTGTTTTCGACTTAAGTTTATTGCGTGGCAAGAAAAAATCATACAACAGTAATTTGTGTCGGAAATTTCAGTTGAAAAACGTAATAATTGTGTATAGCTATTGCCTTGAATGCTAGCACTGAAAAAAAATACACGCTCAACATCAACCCGATCCAGGAGCCTGAGGTACTAAGAGTCACTTACAATAGTAAACAATGTTTACCATGTTTTCCCTCACAATCTGCTCTCCTAGATTATGTGGAGTTCATACTCAAGAACTCTTAATCACAATATGGTGACCATCTAAGAAGGGATTAATATATCGCAGTTAGTGCTGTAATAGGCTGGACTTTTTTAAAAAGCAGAAACATTTTATCGCGGAGAAGGTTTTGTCCTACAGTTTTTTTAGTATTGGCCTTCTACCTTGACTGGATACTTATCCAGCCAATGAGTCGTTACAGCATAGTGGCACAGTAATTAGCCACGAGGAATCCAATAACATGCAGTTCCAATGCAACTGCGAAATATGTTACCTCTGTCACCTAAAAAGAACTGTGATCTACAATCAACAACGTTAGTTGTTTCTCAATGACCCATAATGAACATTGCGTCGAGAATTACATCAAAAGACTATTATTTCACACTAAAAGAAATGCAACCATTTCAATGAGTCATTTTGCTTATTCCATCATAATTGGCAATCAAATCATAGAGTATATAGATCCATCAGAAATGGACATGAGTCTATGATAAGGGTGGTTTGGGTCGTGTCGTAGAAATGGTCAAGGCATCCAAATCTAGACAATGCTAGCCTAGGCCTAGCTAGCAGACTCACCGTATTGTGATGTGCCGTGCTGAAAGTGTAGTATGGGATGTCTCTCATACCGGCCCAGTGGCTTCTACAGCCGCCCACAGCCGATAGTTAGGATGTCATTCATTCCCCATTGTACACAAAAATATTAATCATTTGCGATAAAAAATTAAATACTGAAGTTTTTGTATTATGCTCAACTTGTTTCACAAATCAATTAATCAAACAATTACTATGATAATGTGTAAATAATTTTGTATGTATAAAATATATAATTATCGGAGGTTTCAAAATTGAGTAAATAAGGTTGTGAAAATAAGAGAATGGAATGTTACTGTTGAATAAAAGATGAAGGGTCAAGTAGAAATTTATTTTTATTTTACAAATACTCATGTAAGGAGGTTTTACATAATTTTTTTTGTTGGCTGGCCTGCTGGGCTTCATGAATAAAAAATGGAAGGGAGTCTACACTCTACAAGACTACAATGTGTGTATAAAAAATTGTACAAGAAACACAGCGGTTACCTGCTGGATCCTGAGCAAGAGTTGCACAAGCTAACCATACACTGGGCTAAGGACACCATTATTAAAGATCTCAAGGCACAGAACTCTGACGATGATTTCCAAAGCTGACAAGTTTATCAATGGGCTCAGAATATATTCAGACAAATGAGGAATAATTGGCACAAAATATGACAAATACCAGATTACCTGAAGGGTTGATCTAAAAGCAGGGAAGGCCAATGTAATAGAACCTCTATCCCCCTCTAGACCAGGAGCAAACATCAGATTTTCGTATCTCTTTACATTCATCTCCATCATCAGCAGGTTGTCAAGTTCACAGTCCACTCCCCACAAATGCAAAAGCGATAAACTAAATCGCAACAAGCATAACTTAAATGAGTTAACACACAGATCATTCTTGATTGTTTCGCGTAAGGTGCCTTGCTCAGCTGAACAATTGGCCACAGTTTTTGAGCTGGGACTCGACACCTTTTGTGAGTCATTTGCAGGACCAAGCGACTGGTCACCACCACCGCCAACAGATAATAGAGACGAAAGGTCAAAACTCAAAATTGTAATTCCAGAATTCGGACAATAGCATCTAATAGGAACCTTATCATGGTTTCCTGGAGTTAGTTTTACACATTTGTCCCCCCTACTGAGAGAATGGTTGCCATGATCTAATCCATTTACTTCATTAAATGAATTTGCCTGGCTGCTTTTCAGCTTGGAAGGTAAAGAGCTTCCATCTTCGGTCAAAGGGTGGTCAAACGAAGTATTTGACGTATTATAAGCACATCCTGAGATGTTACTGATGTTCATACCCTTGCAGAAGTTGCTGAACATTGAGTGAGCAGCTGTGCCACGCAGAACTCGCTCCCTAGAGCCAGCCTTGATGTCCCAAATGTATAACACGTCTTTTGCACTCGATGCTACTGAACTATTCTGAGATAGGCACGCCAAATAACCTCTCACACTATCCCATATGACTTGTCCAGGATAACTTGGATGTCCAGGAAATATTCTTTCAGCCCGCAAAGTACTAAGAGAAACAAGAGCAACACAAGAGTCCTCCCCAACTGAGAGAAAGCAATCATCCCAAGGATGATCACTTTGAAAGGGTGGTAAGACAATTTGGCGAACAGCGGCCACATGATGGTGCATGACCATAATAGGAATGCCAGTATCAAGATCCCAAACACGAAGAGTGCAATCCATGCTCCCAGACAACAAAACTTTCCTGTAAGACTGGTCATTAGTGGTAACTACCATTTGGTGCGCAGCCAAACATAAAACTGCACCTGTGTGTCCGGAAAGCAATTGCTTTGAGCCTACAGAGTTCATGTCAGGATTTAGAGTCACACCATCATCTGGTTTCTGGGTCATCATGTTGAACTGGACCAACTCTATGTCACCATTATGATATCCATACACAAGTGCATAAGGATAATTAACATTCTGCGATATGACCATCGATGAAGAAACAATATGCTCTTTCTTAACAGAAATACTCTTCAAATCATCTTTATATAGAGTAATATTTTCTTCCTGGCCTGGGGCACAATTATTTGATGTTAGAGCACCCTCTATGGCAGTAGCTTTTTCACAAAAAATGAGCTCAGAGGCCTCAGATTCGAAGACAACATTTGATTCATAAATCCCATTGATCAGAAAGTCACTTTCTCCAAGCAGCTTACAAGTGTTGGCAATGTTCTCACGGCCATCAAGCTGCTGATGCAATGACCAAATAGTGAAGCGAGGTCTCCATAGTAAGGGTTCCTCGCAGTTCAAGCAAAGTGACTCAACCCGAAGAAAAAAGCAACCCAATTGAACAAAATTTGTAGATATTTTTACGTCAAAGGGGCATTCACAGGCAGGCATCTGACAGATAACCTCATACTTAAAAGTGTTGTGCACAAATGATATCTTATACACGATAGCAAATCCTTTTTCATCCCATAAAACAAAATCTATGTCAAAGCTACTCTGTATTTTCCCAGGTTGAGAACCACAAGAAATGTCAGAAGAGATGAACATTCCCCCAACAATACGTGACAAGGTACCATCAATATTTTCAAAAGGAATCACGCCAATAACAGTGCTGCTTGGAAGTAGCATGATGACACATTGGGTTTCATATACGAGCCCTAAAATCAGCCCGCACGAGGTGACATATACAACCAATCCTCCTTCACAAGATCTCTTATCTAAAGTTGCTATGTTCATACGAGAAGATTCAGAATGTAGCTTAGTCCCACCCTCCTTGTCCAAATTTGAGTCTTGAACAAGCGAAATCAACTGAATATTACCATATGAATCAACAATAAGAGCAGAACTCTTCTCTTTGTCATAAACAGGATCAATTATGGTCATGTATTTTAATGGGCCAATCGACAAATGCCCATGAAAAACTGTTTGGACAATGGTGAGGGTATAGGAATCAACAATGACAATAGTGCACTTGGTGGCTTTTTTGCAAAAAGTTTCCTGATCCCCAATAACCTCATTCCCTTCCGCATAATCCACATATTCGTGGTCAGAAGCATGTAACCCGTCACTTAAACAAGAAGCAACACATAGGTATCTTCTATTTGAAGGTAACATCTGAACCATGGATGGACTACCAGCCCATGGAGGCAATTTCCTTCGGCGCCTACAATGCCCACTTCCTCTACTCCAGAGACACAATACACCATCACTGCATGCACTTACTAATGCAGCCTGATCATTAGTGGAACTATCAACTCCTATATCTTTTTCATGATCCAGATTTTCATCTGATGGGGTCAAAAGAGGATAGCAAAGACAAAGATCCACTACTGGGGCAGCATGGCTACATAGTATAGCAACAGGTATAATTTTCTGCATCAGAATGCAAATTACAGACATAAGCTACATTGAAACGCTGATTAATAATTATCAGCTCAATACAAGTCACTTTGACACTTCATTTTAAATCGAAAAGTTAAAACATTGCACAAAATAACAATATCCGACACCGTGATGTGTCCGACCGACTCGGATTAACATAGCGAAAAACCACAAATCCACAATAGTTTAATACAAAAAAGACACTTCGATCAACAAAAGCGTTTCGAATGTCTGAACATGTACATTAAATTTGAACAAAACACTCTTTCTCTGACCAAGTTTGCCCCCTTCATATATTATAGGGGCTTGTTCCGAGAAATAACTAAGGGGGTGTTTGGTTGGCTATATTGGAATGGAATGGATTTGATCCATTCAATTGTTTGGTTGAGGTAATTTAGAATGGAGTTAGACACCTGATGGGCTAACTCCACCCAACCCCTTGAAATCTCATACCTATCCTTTCCCTATGGATTCAAACTCCATTCCCCTCCTCTACAAGCATGTATGGATTTGGAACCTCATACCCCTATACTATCAAACTCCATTTCATTCGTCTTATTGAACCAAACGACAAGCCCAATAAGAAGAGTATGCAACGTAAGTTCCACAGCCCAATAAGAGGAGTGTGGGATCCCAAAGACAATTATGCAAATGACAAGCCTCAGACTCATGTAGCGTGGTCAGCCTACCTTCCGGTACAATAAGAGTTAAGCACAAACTGATCTTCAGTGTGTGTGCGTGTGCGCGCTCAGTCACAATAAGACAGGTGGCAAAGTTGTATAAATAACCTATAACTCATCACTAATGACAGAACTACTTCTCACTCTAAAAAAAGTAATCTGTATTGTCTTAAGAAAACTCCCTTTATTGAATTCTCAATATAAATCTTACAAGCCTCTGGGGTTGGTTCAGAACACATCCCCGATGGTAGGTGTGCCGTAGTAGCCAGAGCAGGAGTTTGATTGCAGCATATGGGGATAGAGGATGATTTCAAACTACATCCTTGAGTTCAGCTTACAGTGAACTTAAATCAGGCATCCTAAATTCATAACCACTAGTATCTCTCATAGTATGCTACTACAATGCACAATTTTACAACATTCTAGCATAACCCTATCGAAAACCATAAATTTCCACACTTCTTAAATCAGTAACCAAATTGCACGCTTTCAAACTTTAATACTCCCTTCCACGACCATTTGTTCACCTATTCCATATTTGGAATTCTATTTTGGGAATGCATTTGATGTGCAATTTGATCCTACAAACCCATCTTTCGACGACGGAGGGAGTACTTGTTTTGACGAAAATAAGTAGGGATCATAAACTCTTGAATAAGTCAAAATCGATAAAAAATAAAACTAACAAGCAAATCAAAAAGCATAATGATGAAATGTTAATTAAAAAGGAAGGCAAAGTTGAGAAAGAGACCGGTGAAGAAGGGTCGTCTGCGGAATAATGCCACCAGTAGATGGAGCCATCGGCAGCGCCGGTGTAGATTGAGGGAGGATTATCTGCGACAACTACTGCAGTGATGCGATGAGACGGCGAAGTTTCCGGCCATATGCCGATCACGGTTCGACACCTCATCACATCAGATCATAAGAATCACTTTCGCAACAACTATTACTGCCGGTTTTCAATTTCAAAACCCATACGTTGTCTTCACTTGTACTTCGGTTCGATTCCTCGGTGGGTGTAGATTCTAATTTTTAAATAGCGTTGGTATTTGCTCACAAAGAGTAGTAGAGTACCTCAATTTTCCATTTAAATCGAGATATAGTATTTGATTAAAAAGCTATTAAAACAATTAACTTTACTGTGACAAAAAAATTTAGTTTATTTCTATGTGACAACATCACAAACACAACAAATAGTACGAGTACTATTTTAACCGAATCGCAAAAGGTCGTCGACGTTTTGCGAAAAATGTAATTCATTAAAAAGACCTAACCTACCCTTCCTCAACAACAAAACCTCTAAAATTCAAACACTCACCCAAAGCCCTCACCCACCCACAACCACGCACCACCACCGCACGACCACCACCCGCGGCACCAAGACCACACCCCCACCCCACGACCACCGTACGACCACCCCATGGCCACCGTACGACCACCGCGAAAGGTTAGCAATTTTTCTTTTTTGTTTTAATTAATTTGTTAGTCTTAATTATGGTTGTATTATGTTATTGTTGTCATTGTTTATGTTAATTAGATTAAATTTGTTAGTTTTAATGTTATTTGTTAATGTTTTTGTTATTTTTTTCAAATTTGATTCATAATTTGTTTTTGTTATTGTTTGTTGTTGTTCTTGTTGTTGTTGTTTTTGTTGTTTTTGTTGTTGTTGTTGTTGTTGTTATTGTTGTTGTTGTTGTAAGATTAGAACGGGCTAGAAATCGAAAACACGTTTTAGGTGTGGGTTGGACGTAGGGATGGCAACGTGCCGGATCTGGATAGGGTCCAATAGGATCCAGATCCAGATCCGTTTTTGGCAATAGGATCCAGATCCAACCCGGATCCGACGGGTCCAAAAAGGTCAGATCCAGATCCGGACCCTGCGGATCCGGGTAGGATCCGGGTTCTACGCGGGTCCATGGAAAAAACAAAAAAAAAGAAAAAAACATATATTGTCAACATTAATCCGACTCAGCTCTTAAATTCAATGTGATAAATTGCACTTCTTTTGTTTCTGTTGGTGGTGTTTGGCTTCCTGCATATAACAAAATCGTGCTTGTTTTTTTTTCTTTTGAATGTTCTCCAAAGTACATATCAACGCATTCCGAAGACGCTCCATAAAGACGAGCTCGGTTTCTTCGAAATAAAGACAAGACGCTTCGGGTGTGGGAAATAGTGACCTGAAAAACCCTTAACAGTACCTATGCTCTCAATATTCTTATTGTGACACTGCGCTTCGCATCCGTTTGTCTTTGTACTGTAGTACTTGAAATTGCTTAGCCTCATATTGTTGGTTGATGTATTTCGAAGATGAATTTAAAGAAAGATTACTTGGGAATTTGGGATACCCTATATAAATTCATCACATTGATTTTAGGGTTTGAGAATTGGGAGGAATTAGAGACAAAGTGAGAGACAGTAGGAAAATTAGAAATAAAATATGAGCCCGGTCCAACTCCAGCGGAAACTTGAAATTATGTTTTTTTTTTTAAATATTAAAAACGGGTCTTAGGGTCGGATTCAGGTCTTGTGAAAAAGATCCAGATCCAGATCCGTTTTTAAACTCGTGGATCCAGATCCGATCCAGATCCGACGGGTCCAAATTTTAAGGATCCAGATCCGGTCCAGCAGGGTCGGGTCCAACGGATCTGGACCGGATCCAGGATCCGTTGCCATCCCTAGTTGGACGTGGGAGGGGCACGGCTAGGGTTGGTTTGGACGTGGGGGGGCACGACTAGGGTTGGTTTGGACGTGGGAGGGGCACGGCGGGTCTGGGTAAGGACGTGGGAGGGGCACGACTGGGCTGGGAAGGGACGTGGGAATGGGGTAGCTAGGGTGGGTAGGGACATGGGAAAGGGGTGGCTTGGGTGGGTAGGGACGTGGGAATGGGGTGGCGTGGGTGGGTAGGGACGTGGGAATGGGGTGGTGGGAATGGGTTTTTTTACGTTTAGGGTTTAGGGTTTTTTTTATGTTTTAACCGTATATTTGCAATTTTAATAGTTTAAATTTTTTTGTTTTCAGGAATGGCAACCATGCCGTTAAACGATGAAACTTGGCTTTCACAACGGATTGCAGAAGCTGACACAGATCTCGCAAGCCTTGCAGCGGAAAACCCGATGGTGAAAGCATCTCTTGAACATCAACGCAACTACTGGATCAAGAGGCGTGACGCAGTCCGGTTAGTGAACGAAGCTGCAAGTTCGTACCCTCGACGTCCTGACACTCGCCGCCTTGCTGAAGCGAGAAACATGATACGTCTTGAGCCCCCAGTCTTATCTCAACAGGCAATGCATGTGTATTGCAAGATTATGGACGTCATTAGAATGTATGAAAATAATCACCCAGACGTTAGCGGTGCTCCAGAGATGCGTGGTTGGTGGGAGTTTGAAAAGACTTTTTTACGGATAACCGGGGTTATCCCTGTGTATTTTTCGTTTTGGGCCAATGAGGTCTGAACGACGGGATGCATTAGTTAACTTTTATGACTGTTATGCAACTTTGTTTCAAAATTAGTTAACTTTTATCTTTGTAATTTGTTAAATTTTTAGTAGTGATTAAGATTTGTTTGACAATGAAATCGCTCTGTTATTTTGAACGTTTGTAATTTGTTAACTTTTATCTTTGTAATTTGTTTCACAATGAAATCGCGATTACAATGAATATGAAAACAATTCGAAATTGTAACGGTAACATTTTGAAATTTGAAATCACAACGGTTACATTTCAATATTACAACCTAAACAATACAAATAAAGCTCGAAGTACAAATTCAAACCGCGGGAGGCTGTCTTCGGCGCCTAGTTCGAGGTGTTGTTCCCATTAAAGTATGCCATCTTTCGATGTTCGACGTGTACAAATCGGCGTAATGTGCTACTGTAGGTTCTCTTGTCCACTCCCAACAAAGATCGATCGGTGGCATGGGTGCTTCGCTCAGTGGGCCACTGTAGTGCAATCTCATCCAATGGCTATGAATCTATGATAGTTTACGATCCACAATACACCGTACAGCCTCGACTCGTGACCCGTGGCCCTCAGCGGTAAAAATGTATAACAATTCCATTGCCTGACTCCTTTGCCCGCCCACTGCCCGATACAACAGATAGTTCAGTTAAATAACGACACAAAGGCGGTCAAATATTCGGAAGACATCCAATGAAATTCACCGCAACCCCCGCTCTCGGTAAACTCGATAGCCCTCAATGTATGATCCCATTTGCTCAAAAGCGGAGGCGTACGAGGACACTCATCAAACACTGTCTTGTACACATTGTTTCCCTGAATCTCTCTAAGACACCACACACTCATGACCAAGTGGTCCTCCTGCCGACCCCGGGCGGCATGCGATATCACCCTATAATCACAATGACCATCAGCAACCACATCAGCCCAACCATCAAAGTGCGCCCATAACTCTTGGGGACCCAATATTTTTTGGCCCAAGTACACAAAGGTCCCGTTATGTAACCGACCTCCAATGGTGCACCAATAGGTCCATCTCCGAAATCAGACACCGTACTGACCGAAGGTGTCGTCGAAGGGCTAGAAAATATCTTGGCACTCCTTCGGGCAGCATGCTCAAAAGCGGACTTGTTCCGAGTAGTGGAACCCCTCGGTCTCCCCTTGGGGTTTTCTCGAACCTCATCAGGTGGACGAATATCTTCATCTGCCGGGTGGAGACCATCTCGAAGTTTCTCAATGATTACACGTTGCTTCGCTGGATCGCTACCTCTAGCCTGCTCTATAATAGCCTCAAACTCATCATCATCGGTCTTCGGCCTATGTTCGGGACTGTCGTACACCAAAGTCCTTCAAAACAAGTGCACGTCCTCAACGTGGACCCTCCTACCGTTTCTTTGCATCAGAATCATAATGCAAGCACAAGGCAACCCGTGAGTAACCTGTATCGCACATCCACAATGCTCTTCAAGCCCGTTCCCCAGCTCCATCCCTCTCTTAATCTCAACTTCCATTATCCTTATGGCTTTGATAGACACATGTTTTCGCAATAAGGAGAAAAACGGTCCAGCACTTACAGACTTGGTCAACGATGTCTGTAACTCATGTCGAATCTTGGAGTGTTGAGCTTCAAGCATGGAGTGAATACGAGTCCACATAGTGTCGAGGTTCAAGTTTTGACTCTTCAACCAAGCTTTCAGGAGGGAATGACACGACTCTACCCGGGAAGTGGCCGTGTTACCGAGGTGAAAGTATTTGTTCGTATAGAAAACAACGAACTTCTTCTTGTAATGCGCCAATGTTCTCATCACATAATCAGCCAAATCTACCCAAGTTTCAGAAAAGGCTTCCCATGCTCTCCCAAACTCAGCTTGTGTGGTTGCATTGATCACGCGGTACTAACCCGTTTCTTTACTATGCATTATCATGTCTTTGTACATCATCATCTTTCTGCAATTTTGTGTTCTGGTCTCCAAGGCTTTGTTCACATGCCAACGACACAAAATGTGAGAAGTTTTCGGATAGAGAGACTCAATAGCCCGGATCAAGCCTAACTCTCGGTCAGTGACAAGAGTAGGCATAGGTGACGACCCCACAAGTAGCTCCTCTAATCTCCGCAACATCCACCCACAAGATGTATCATTTTCAGACGGAAGGAGAACAGTGGCAATTAAGAAGGAGGATCCGACCGGTGTCACGCCAACTATCTCAATAAGTTCAATCTTCAAAACATTGGTCGAGTAGGTAGCGTCGATAAGAGCCACATATGGGTAAGCACGGAATAGTTTGACGGATTCCGGATGACACATAAACACATGAGTTAACTCCTTCGTATCGGGGTCTTATTCGTGCCACTCCACATATTTGGCAGCAACTGCTACAGCCAATAGTTGTTGAGCGGGATTCCTACTTCCTCTCATCTCACGCCGAACCTTGTTCGACTCGCTATAAATTTGGGCGCTACTTGGTTGGGGTTTTTCCGGGGTCTTTTGATGAAGAACGTTCTTGATATCCCTCGGCGGAATCGACGCCCGGACTTGTTGCCTCACAAATTCTTTCTCTTCGGCATCCAAGCCGGCAAAATGTCTATCCCCATCCTTATAGGTCGCTACTTCGTGGTTGTGAAAACCCGCGTTAGTCGAAGTAATAATGTACCAAGCAATCGTCGGCTTCCCATCATTCAAATGGGCGTACTCCTGCACCGCTCGAATCCTAAACAAACATCCGCACTTAGCCGACCCTCTCTTACTAGAATTCTCCGGTTTCTCAGGATCGATCTTCTTTCTGGTTCGGTCGTACCTTGAACAACGGAAATACGACCCGAGCAACTCCGGTTGTTTGTGATTTTTCGCCCCATTTGTTGCCTTCACTAAGGCAAAACCATTTTCGATAGCTATTCTTTGAGCCCAGTCAAACGCCTCATCCCGACTATCAAAAGATGTTTCCGTCTCAAATAATCGATTGTAATTAACCTCATTTCCACCAAACTCTTCAAACGACTCCTGTTAATACGCAAAATTGGTAAGGATTATATTAAAAACCACTTAATTTATGTTAAAAACTAAGTAAAATAACGGAAAGAAAAGGACTTGAAAACTGGCCGTCCATGCATGGTATGGACGTGAATAGTACACGTCCAAACCATGCATGGATGTGTACTATTCACGTCCATACATGGTGAGGACGTGCACTATTCACGTCCAAACCATGCATGGACGGCCATGATTAACGTCCAGGCATGGTTTGGACGTGAATAGTGCACTTCCTCACCATGTATGGACGTGAATAGTACACGTCCATGCATGGTTTGGACGTGTACTATTCACGTCCATACCATGCTTGGACGGCTAGTTTTGCCGTCCTTTCCACGCGAGGGCGGGCAATTTTCAAGTCTATTGCAAAATTTCGATTGAGTTTAATTTGTCTATTCTATGGCTTCTACGATTAATTCAACCTAATTTCAACTAAAGGAATTAAACATGTAATTCAACAAAAATTAATTGAAAAAAAAATATTAAGATTTTAGTTACTTACCGATGAATCGTTGTCGTCGTTTGACATTGAATCGTTGTCGTTGTTTGATGTTGAAACCGTTTTTTTGGATTTTATGTTGTTTTTGTTGTTTTTGTTTCAGAGAAAAGAAGGTAGAGAGAGAGAGAGAGAAAAGGGCAAGTTATGTCTTTTTTTATAGAAAACGTCGACGATTTTTCGCAAAACGCCGACGACCTTTCGCAACCCCCTATTTTAATTAGGTTATTTTTGTAAATAACCCCTTTTAAGTTTTAAGTACCAAAGTTTACAAATAACCCCTTATATGTTCACTTTTACAAATAACTGTCTTAAGTCCAACTTAACTCAGATATTCACCCCCTAATCAATATTAGGATAACGATTTTTATTAAACTCGATTCAGTTACGACTTTACGACTAAAATTTAACTAAATTCCTAAACTAACCTCACCTATTACATAACCTCGCCTTTGTTTTAATTTACCACCAACATAAAATCCCAAATTAATTGTTCTTTCTTCATCACTATTCCCGCATTCCTCTCCCAAATCCGACTTCCTCAATCTACTTTTTGGAATGATATAATATTACAACAATAAATTGTGTCGCCTCCGTTTTTATAGTGGTTTGTGACGTCAATAAAAACGTCTTTTCTCCGATGGCCCAATATTGACATAATTTAAGCTTGGTGACGACTGACGAGATTCATAGCTAATTTAGACATAGAAAATTTTGGCTTATCAATCTTCAAGATGGTTTTGTATATAAATCACAGAGGGCGTGCATGAAAGCTTTAATTGAACTTATAATACCAGTTGCCGACCTTAAATACCTATGCGAGAAGGAATTTTTTTGGTCGCATCTGAATGCATTTACGATGGATTAGAATGAGCGAAAACACTAATTAGGGGTATTTTGGGTATTTTGCTTAAATCGTTGTTTGGACTTCTGGACCGAGAAGGTCAATGAGTTTCCAACTTCATGTGTGATATGTTAGTATAACAAGAAAGATTGACTTTGTAGAGAAAGGAGGGAATAGTGATGGAGATGAACAATTGGTCTGGGTAATTTATGTGGATTTAAAATTAAAACAAAAGTAGGGATGAGTAATAGGTGAGGGTAGTTTAGGTATTTAGTAGAGTTCAAGTCATAAAGTCGTAAAAATATCAGGTTTAATAAAAATCGTCAACCTAATATTATTTAGGCGGTGAATATCTGAATTAAATTGGATTTAAGGCGATTATTTGTAAAAGATAACATATAAGAGGGTTATTTGTAAATTTTGGTACATAAAATAGGGTTTTACAAAAACCACTTTTAATAATATATATATATATATATATATATATATATATATATATATATATATATATATATATATATATATATATATATATATATATATAATTAAAGCAGGCTTTTTTCGAGCGACGTGGTAGTATTCAAGTATTACAAAACACTAAATAATTTATTTATAATTGTTCTATTATAATTTGAAAATAAGAAAATAATAAATTATTTACAATTTTTCAATTAAAATTAAAAAATTAGCAAATAGTTGATTAAATAATTTTTTTTTATAATTTTCCTATTAGAATCAGAAAATAATAAAATAACAAACTAATTACAATTTTTCTATTAGAATTAGAAAATGGTTGATTATTTACAAATTTCATATTACATTTAGTACAATATTGGAGTATTATTTAAGATTTGTATACTTACTATATACGGTTATTAACTTTATTCAATATTTTTATTAAATAAGAAAATGAGAAATGAGTTAGAAAATAATTGCTTATTTACAGATTTCCTATTAGATTTAGAACATTATTCTTTAATATTTATATACTTACTATTTAAGGTTATTAACTTTATTAAACCTTTACCTCAATTTGTCATCGTCTTAACATTAAAATGGGTCAAAAATAGTCCCACTTGGAGATATAAGATAAATTTGTTAGTTTTCTGTATGCGTTATGTTTTTTTATCTTTTCCATATTACTTGAACCTTCTTAAATATAAAATGAATATCCCGTCTTAATTAAAAATTTGTGGAACTAATAAATGAAAGTATGTATACAACATTATACACTTTCGTACTTAACAATGCGAAAGAAATGAGATAATTTCTTTAATTAAGTAACCACGAAAATAAAACAAATGTCAAATATACTATACTTTAGGAGTATAAATATTAAAGACCACAATGATGATTTAGATAGATCTAGTGGAATAATTGTTTGGATTGCATTTATTTTAAATGAGTATTGAAAGATATTTCATAAAAAAACAAAATATTTGTTCCTACATATTTTCACTTTATCTTTATAGATGAGATATTGTTTTATAGAGTGACATATTTTTTACGAGGGTGGGGGTAGATAAGTTTTGAGAGAGGAGTTGAGTGTCTTAAGGGGTTGGGTTAGGCTTTGACGTTTAAGAGTGTAATTTGAGTAGTACAATAAAATCTCGAAAGGCTGGGGTAGTTCAGGGATACAACTGATGATTGTGATGATCAAGTTGGTTATTTGGGTTCTCAAATTTCGATCTAACGAGTATAAATATTAATAATAAAGAACACAATGATGATATAGGTGGATCGGGTGAAATAATTGTGTGGATGAAATGAAATGTAGATGGGTATCATTATATCATCATTATCATTATATCATCATTATCATTATATCATCATTATTCATTATCATTATATATATTAAAGAATCTTGTAAAACCGCTGAGGTGGCGCAATGTGGTTTTAGAATTAGTCTAATGTAGCTCTCTCATTCAACCTTAGAATTTTAATTTTTTTTTCAGCCAATAACGTGAACAATAATAGCCATGTCACCTTCCATTAACCGATGTTTACATTGTTTCCATTTTCTGCAATATATCGAATATAATTATCTTAATTTTGTTTCTTTAATTAATTTACATACATCTTTTTTTTTACAGGAAATTCATATATTTTAAATTTCTCAAATCTGAATTTTATAGTTTTCTTTTTTAACTATGGCTTAATAGTTCCATTTTTATATCACCTCACAATTATTACTCCTATTAACATTATCATATTTTATCTTATTATATATTATCAACAATTTTTTCAAATGTCCTTATGTATATATATATTAATTTTTTTCGTTTTTATTTTAAGTATACATGTTCAATAAATAAAATTTCTGGTTATATATATATAATAAATATAATTTGACGTCTTCTTTTAAAATAAAAGTACAACGTCCCTTGATTTTTCACGCGTGTTACACTAAAAAATAAAATACTGAAAACAACCTTCATTATGAATGAGAGACCTTCATTATGCCAGGACTGTGTTGGTTGTAAGAACGTATATTAATGCCCGTCATTTTACAGAATTTGAAATATCAACACTGATATTAACTCACCATTATTTTTTCAATAAGTTTAACAACTTTAAGACACTTAAAAAATATTAAACGATCCTAATAAAACGAAAACTTGAAGGTGTACTTATAAACAATTTTGATTATATAATAATTATAATTTGTCGTCTTCTTTTAAAAAAGTATACAATCCCGTGATTTTTCACGGGTGTTATACTAGTTAGACGTTATTTGATAAACAACAAAGTAATGAAAAATTAAAAGAATTTCCGAAACGAAGACGTCGTAAGAAGATCAAAGTTATTGATAGTCATAGTTATAAGATTATAGTTCATAGTTTGTATTCTATTGACCCCATACATATTTTCAACTTTTTTTTACAGATGACATTGTCTTATATGATGTGAGTTGATTTTACATTGGATGTGTTGTTTTATTGAGAGGTGGGATTACATAGGTCTTGAGGATAGAAGTGTCGTGGGGTTAGGGTTACTCTCTGACTTTTTGTAATACCCAGTATTTTAGCCTCGGTCAACGACAGTCAAACCATGTTTTATACACGTATTTCAAACAGAATGTTTATAAATTATTTTACGTCAATTATTATTATTTTATAAATTGTATCTCTACGATTATTTCGTATTTCATAATCATTTTATTTTGACGATTATTTCATAAAACGGCATTTCATTCGTATTTCTTTAATTTTATTATATAGTTATAATTAAATATATTTCCTATTTTATATTTATTTCATCATATTTGTTTTATTATTTAAGTCGTCATTATATTTTAAATCCTAATTTTTATATATTCTTACATAAGTATTGATAATTTTATAATTAATTTAATAAATATTTACTACTACAATAATTTAATTAGTATAACCATTTATATGTCGTTTTGATTTCAAGTTACGAATCGGGAATGGAGTATATGTCCTTGGGAACCGTGTAATCAAACCCTAATTTTAACCCACTAATCTATATGACCCATCTATGTAAACCCTAGCCCACACCCTAAAACCTTATATCGACTTTAACACTACATTACATCGACACTAACCTCACTAAACCCTAATGTTAAATCTACCTTGCCTCCATCGACATAATACAATCTGAACCCTACTCACCCTCAAGCTCCGTCTGCCTCCACACCCCTCATACACCTAATGATCCTTAGCCTGTCGTGGGTTAGAAGAGAGCAAAAGAAGGAAAGAAAACGCAAGAACGTCCTTTACAGACCATCGTTCCAACCGTGACTGTAAGTTGTGTACCTCGTTTCTTTCGTTTTTCAGACCATCGTTTTAGTGTGTTATGTTTATGAGTAAGCTTTGCATTACGTACAACATATCTATCATCTTCAGATCACCATAAGACCATCGTAACCGTCGCAATAATCGATGAAAGTGTCAACAGAAACAATGCTATTCATACTCTGTTCTGCGTGTTCATCTCTTTTCGTTTTCACTGCTTGCTCCTGTTTTGATTTAATTAATGCGTGGGTTATTGAGTTATGGTAGTGGTATAATAATTATAAGGTGATGTTGGTGGTGGTCGAGTGGTGTATGGTGGCCGTAGGGGTCTGTTTTGTCAGCGTATCAGAGGGTAGGAACAGGGAGGCCGTGTTTGTTTCAGCAGTTTTGGGGAGGTGTTTTCAAGGGGGATGAGTGGCGTCGAAGCCTGGTACCTTCCACCAGGGTGTCGTGGGTAGTGTATAGTGTCGAGGTTGGTGATAGGCAGAGGTTAGGGAGGTGTTAGTTGGTGGCTGGAGACGCGTGTACAGGGTAGGGAAGACACAGGTACACGGGTTTTGTTCAGGTCACTGTTGCAGGTAGAGGGTTTGCCTTTGGTTTCGAAGGCTAGTGTGGGTGAGTCAGGTGCCGAGGTAAGCGTCTTTTAATACGTCATGGTGTAGTGGTCACAACCACCGTGGGTGAATGGTGGTTGTGGTTCTATAGGGTGGTTAGAAGAGGTGTCAAAACAGGTTGGTCAGGGGGGGCAGTAGCCCGTGGTCTTGCGTGTATAGGGTGTTGAGGGCCCTGATGTGGCGTCTGTGGGGATTGTCTAGGGCGGTAATAGCGTGTTTGAGGTAGCTGGTACTACAAGGAGTGGGTATAGGATTGTCGTGGGTACCATGGTGGCCTGAATGGTGGTCGTTTTGTCGAGAAAACAAGTGCAGGCTGTTGGGTCGCGGACGAAGGGCTGTTTGCGCGTGTTTGAGTGGGGCTGTTTTGTTTTCTTTCCTTTGGGTTGACATACGTGGGGTTGCTAATGTTACTACTATTGTTATTAATATTAATACTAGTGGGCTGTTTTGTTAGTATGTTATTAGTACTAGTACATATTATCATTATCATCATCATTATATTATGATATAATTATTATTTTTGTTATGTTATAATTAATGATATTATTATTATTATTATTATTAGTATATATTTGCTCATGTTGTTAATTATTCAATTTGTTAAGTAAATTTTATACAAGGATGTGACGGTTATCAATAGTCGATTATATTTCTATGTTCGTTATTTAATTGGAAGTTATGAAAGCGATAAGGACGAGTTGTGCAAGTTAATTGAAGTAGTTATATTGAATACGGTCTCGTTATGCGATGTATATTGTTTAAATAATTAAATTGAATGAGCGGTATGTTGTATTAGTTTGCATATTGTATTAGTTAGTGATTACGAATATTATATTTGATAGGTGACGTTCTGCGATGGCATAGTTCGGTTTACTTGCTGGCTTGTTGTTGGTTACATTTCTATCCAGGTAGGATACACTTACCTTATACTCTATGATGTGTTATGAATGGGTGTTAAATTGTGTGCTATGGATGCTGAGCATGATTGCTATATTAATGATATTGCTTGGATTGGGTGTTGATTAGTAGTAGTGGCATGAGCATTGCATTATTTAATAGCATGATTGATTAAGAGTATTGTTGCATTCATGAGCATGGCATATGCATTGGTTACTGAGAAAGATGTGAATCAGATGTTGTTCTGATATAAAGCCCAGGGTGGTTCTGCAGACCAGGCCTGGTGTCTTATCAGCTATTGAGCTGGTGTTCGGTGACGACCGATTATAGTCTGCCGGGAGGTTCGGTATGGCTTGGTGCACGGGTATGAGTTTGAGATTGAGATTGAGATTGAGCTCGAGCATGTCATGACATTTGCATATCATTTAACTGTTGCATTATAATTATTGTGTTACCCTACTCAACCGCGAGGTTGACAGTGTATTCGTGTACACCTACGATGATCCGGAATGGGGAGTAGATTCTACAGGTCAGAGACAGATAAGCTAGGAGCTGGGGCAGGAATGTGAGATGCATACATTGGACCGACTTAGGACTATATCACTTTTAGAGGAGTCATCAATTGTATTTTGTTTTTCCACTACGTAATATCTTTAATAACCAAACTTTAATTTTTATCAGTTTTTATAAAGTACTTTGGTTGTTTTACTTTGTTATTCACTACCTCGGATACTCCGAGATGGTAACAGCTTCATTTATTTGAGAATGTCTTGCTAAAGACTCTTAAATAAATGGGGGTGTGACAAAGTGGTATCAGAGCGAACGATCCTCAGGCCTAAACTAAAATGAAAATAATGAACATAGGAGTGTCTAAATAAAATGAACCCCAGGTTAGTAACTGTTAAGAGCCCCAGAATTGGGATGAGTTAGGGGCCCCCTCAAACCAAGCCACTGGCCCTTTCAGCCTAACCTGGTAACCGTGAGTGATGCAGAGAGTGGGTAGTAACAAAATAAAAGATCAGACCTTGCCTATATCGTACTAACAGTTTTGCAGGAGCGGAATGAGGTAAGTTATTACGTGAAATATGGTTGGTGATCTGTATTATGAATCATGACAATGATATTGAATGTTGGGTGATATGGTTTCAGGTACTGAGAACATGAGTTTTGGAAATGAGTTTGAAATATATGCTTGACTTGCTTGGTGATGTGCATTAGAAGAATACGACAGATTTTGAGATGTTAATTGATCTGAATGATTGCATTGAAATTTTAGAGAATGGATGTATATTTATTGAACCATGATTTTGAGTGATATTATTATGCGATTTTGGTGTTTAGAAATTTTATATGATATCTGGTTATTAAATGACTATCGTAACTATGTAATATATTGTCTTGAATTTGAATATGAATGATCGGATTTAAATGTTATAATAATCTATGTCTAATGATATGCAGAATGTGTTGCTCCAAGCCATGAATGTCATATAGCTATGTGTTACATTGGTAAAGTTTTAAATATAAAAATTTAAATCAAATATGAATTATGCTATGTAATCATGTAATATTCTGATATGACATAGTAGCATGAATAGTAGACATATTATATGCATATGAACTTTGTTATATAATAATATAACCTTAATTATTATTGGTGAGTTTCATACAAAGTTAGTTTCTTTTGTATTGACGCTATTGGTTACGCCACAAGGTGAATTACATATTGTTGTGTTTAAGTCTGATCACAATATATATATATATTGAATTAGTAATTTCGTTTACACGTGAATTGTGAGAATGCTAGTCTTGTTTTCGATCTATAACTTGTAAAATCGTTAGTTGAATCGTGTTTATAAATTATTATTAATTACAACTTCATTGTTTTGAAAGTTTCGAAATATTTCGAATTGATAATCCATGATAAAGCTGATGTTTGATAATTATGGTAATTGTTGTTTTGCAACAGGAGAAATGTGTAGCTACATGTTAATAACTTTTTGCCTAAATATGAAATTGTTGATATAAGCCTCTTATTCTGAACGTTATATCCATTAATGGATTTAGGATTGATGTAATGTGAGTAGATGATTAATGCACCTATGTGGTTTTAACTTATTTGTACCTAGAAATGTTAAGCTGACCCGCTAGTCTATGATTGGTGTATATCTTGTCAAATAAGCCGATGCTCCATGTTTAATTATATAGGTTAAATTTTGCCTTATGTCTTTCCTACAATATGATTTCGTTTCTAAGATATGATTACGAGCATGAAATGTTTTGATTTGCCAATTTTGAACTATGAGTTAGCTGATTGTCTACATTCGTGTAAATACATGAAGTTTGTGTTAAAATTTAAGGGTATATAGGTACTAGTAGTTACCTTGATTTTGTTTTACTGCGTAACATGAAATTGACAAATATGATGGTTATTTCAAAAGTAGGGTGCTAGTGGTAATTACCTTATCATATGATTTGTGACTGATGTTTTGGTGATCTTCTTGAGCATTGAATGTGAAATTTGTAATGAGGTTACGGGGACGTAACCATGTTTTAAGAAGGATAGGATTGTAAAATCTTGATACTTTATGATATGGCTAGTTGATAATGATAATTAGTATGTCGTGATTGTTTGAACATATATATATATTTGATAATCCTGTTTACTTCTGCTATGCATTATACCGTGATTCGTGAAATATCTTTTAACTTAGTTAGGCGTTAAACTTTGAGGACAAAGTTTTCTTAACGAGGGTAGAATGTAACATTTCGTGCTTTAAAGTCTATATAAGTGCTACTTGTGATTGTTTCCTGCTTGTTAAATGTTTCCTTACCGTTATGGGGAAGCGAACTTCGGGACGAAGTTCATTTTAAGGAGGGAAGACTGTAATACCCAGTATTTTAGCCTCGGTCAACGACAGTCAAACCATGTTTTATACACGTATTTCAAACAGAATGTTTATAAATTATTTTACGTCAATTATTATTATTTTATAAATTGTATCTCTACGATTATTTCGTATTTCATAATCATTTTATTTTGACGATTATTTCATAAAACGGCATTTCATTCGTATTTCTTTAATTTTATTATATAGTTATAATTAAATATATTTCCTATTTTATATTTATTCATCATATTTGTTTTATTATTTAAGTCGTCATTATATTTTAAATCCTAATTTTTATATATTCTTACATAAGTATTGATAATTTTATAATTAATTTAATAAATATTTACTACTACAATAATTTAATTAGTATAACCATTTATATGTCGTTTTGATTTCAAGTTACGAATCGGGAATGGAGTATATGTCCTTGGGAACCGTGTAATCAAACCCTAATTTTAACCCACTAATCTATATGACCCATCTATGTAAACCCTAGCCCACACCCTAAAACCTTATATCGACTTTAACACTACATTACATCGACACTAACCTCACTAAACCCTAATGTTAAATCTACCTTGCCTCCATCGACATAATACAATCTGAACCCTACTCACCCTCAAGCTCCGTCTGTCTCCACACCCCTCATACACCTAATGATCCTTAGCCTGTCGTGGGTTAGAAGAGAGCAAAAGAAGGAAAGAAAACGCAAGAACGTCCTTTACAGACCATCGTTCCAACCGTGACTGTAAGTTGTGTACCTCGTTTCTTTCGTTTTTCAGACCATCGTTTTAGTGTGTTATGTTTATGAGTAAGCTTTGCATTACGTACAACATATCTATCATCTTCAGATCACCATAAGACCATCGTAACCGTCGCAATAATCGATGAAAGTGTCAACAGAAACAATGCTATTCATACTCTGTTCTGCGTGTTCATCTCTTTTCGTTTTCACTGCTTGCTCCTGTTTTGATTTAATTAATGCGTGGGTTATTGAGTTATGGTAGTGGTATAATAATTATAAGGTGATGTTGGTGGTGGTCGAGTGGTGTATGGTGGCCGTAGGGGTCTGTTTTGTCAGCGTATCAGAGGGTAGGAACAGGGAGGCCGTGTTTGTTTCAGCAGTTTTGGGGAGGTGTTTTCAAGGGGGATGAGTGGCGTCGAAGCCTGGTACCTTCCACCAGGGTGTCGTGGCTAGTGTATAGTGTCGAGGTTGGTGATAGGCAGAAGTTAGGGAGGTGTTAGTTGGTGGCTGGAGACGCGTGTACAGGGTAGCGAAGACACAGGTACACGGGTTTTGTTCAGGTCACTGTTGCAGGTAGAGGGTTTGCCTTTGGTTTCGAAGGCTAGTGTGGGTGAGTCAGGTGCCGAGGTAAGCGTCTTTTGATACGTCATGGTGTAGTGGTCACAACCACCGTGGGTGAATGGTGGTTGTGGTTCTATAGGGTGGTTAGAAGAGGTGTCAAAACAGGTTGGTCAGGGGGGGCAGTAGCCCGTGGTCTTGTGTGTATAGGGTGTTGAGGGCCCTGATGTGGCGTCTGTGGGGATTGTTTAGGGCAGTAATAGCGTGTTTGAGGTAGCTGGTACTACAAGGAGTGGGTATAGGATTGTCGTGGGTACCATGGTGGCCTGAATGGTGGTCGTTTTGTCGAGAAAACAAGTGCAGGCTGTTGGGTCGCGGACGAAGGGCTGTTTGCGCGTGTTTGAGTGGGGCTGTTTTGTTTTCTTTCCTTTGGGTTGACATACGTGGGGTTGCTAATGTTACTACTATTGTTATTAATATTAATACTAGTGGGCTGTTTTGTTAGTATGTTATTAGTACTAGTACATATTATCATTATCATCATCATTATATTATGATATAATTATTATTTTTGTTATGTTATAATTAATGATATTATTATTATTATTATTAGTATATATTTGCTCATGTTGTTAATTATTCAATTTGTTAAGTAAATTTTATACAAGGATGTGACGGTTATCAATAGTCGATTATATTTCTATGTTCGTTATTTAATTGGAAGTTATGAAAGCGATAAGGACGAGTTGTGCAAGTTAATTGAAGTAGTTATATTGAATACGGTCTCGTTATGCGATGTATATTGTTTAAATAATTAAATTGAATGAGCGGTATGTTGTATTAGTTTGCATATTGTATTAGTTAGTGATTACGAATATTATATTTGATAGGTGACGTTCTGCGATGGCATAGTTCGGTTTACTTGCTGGCTTGTTGTTGGTTACATTTCTATCCAGGTAGGATACACTTACCTTATACTCTATGATGTGTTATGAATGGGTGTTAAATTGTGTGCTATGGATGCTGAGCATGATTGCTATATTAATGATATTGCTTGGATTGGGTGTTGATTAGTAGTAGTGGCATGAGCATTGCATTATTTAATAGCATGATTGATTAAGAGTATTGTTGCATTCATGAGCATGGCATATGCATTGGTTACTGAGAAAGATGTGAATCAGATGTTGTTCTGATATAAAGCCCAGGGTGGTTCTGCAGACCAGGCCTGGTGTCTTATCAGCTATTGAGCTGGTGTTCGGTGACGACCGATTATAGTCTGCCGGGAGGTTCGGTATGGCTTGGTGCACGGGTATGAGTTTGAGATTGAGATTGAGATTGAGCTCGAGCATGTCATGACATTTGCATATCATTTAACTGTTGCATTATAATTATTGTGTTACCCTACTCAACCGCGAGGTTGACAGTGTATTCGTGTACACCTACGATGATCCGGAATGGGGAGTAGATTCTACAGGTCAGAGACAGATAAGCTAGGAGCTGGGGCAGGAATGTGAGATGCATACATTGGACCGACTTAGGACTATATCACTTTTAGAGGAGTCATCAATTGTATTTTGTTTTTCCACTACGTAATATCTGTAATAACCAAACTTTAATTTTTATCAGTTTTTATAAAGTACTTTGGTTGTTTTACTTTGTTATTCACTACCTCGGATACTCCGAGATGGTAACAGCTTCATTTATTTGAGAATGTCTTGCTAAAGGCTCTTAAATAAATGTCTTGCATATCATTTAACTGTTGCATTATAATTATTGTGTTACCCTACTCAACCGCGAGGTTGACAGTGTATTCGTGTACACCTACGATGATCCGGAATGGGGAGTAGATTCTACAGGTCAGAGACAGATAAGCTAGGAGCTAGGGCAGGAATGTGAGATGCATACATTGGACCGACTTAGGACTATATCACTTTTAGAGGAGTCATCAATTGTATTTTGTTTTTCCACTACGTAATATCTGTAATAACCAAACTTTAATTTTTATCAGTTTTTATAAAGTACTTTGGTTGTTTTACTTTGTTATTCACTACCTCGGATACTCCGAGATGGTAACAGCTTCATTTATTTGAGAATGTCTTGCTAAAGGCTCTTAAATAAATGGGGGTGTGACACTTTTAATAGTGTGTATGTGTAACGCAATCAAATGTCGATAAGCTGGAATTAAGCTAGAATTGTTTAAGCATACAGTTAGTTGTTTTAAGTTGGTTAGTTGGGTTAGAAGATATGACGAATGCCTAAATGGTGTGAAAAATGGTAGTAAGACAATGATTATAAAATTTGAGAAAATAATTATAATAATTTCATTCAAGATTTTATAATGTGGAAAAGACAGAAGCACATATGCTCTAAAAATAGGTTACCAATCTCTTAAATATCATGTATATATATACTCCATTTTGATTGTCTTATATGATAGGGGTTGATTTTACAACGGACGTGTCTATTTTTTTAGAGGCGGGGTTATATAGGTTTTGAGGTAGGAGGTAAGTGTTTTTAGGATAGGGTTACTTCCAGACATTTAAGAGTGTGATTTGAGTAGTACACGTAAATATTGGTACGATGACGTTGTTCAGTGATGCATACGGTCGATTCTGATGGTCAAGTTGGTTAGTTGGGTGAAAAGGGTACGATGAATGCCTGAATGGTGGAGAATATGAGGGGTATGTAGTAAGAAAAATGAGGAAGTAGATATAGTTTATTTCAAGGTTTTATTACCTGTAATGTCATAAGCATATATGTAATGAAAATAGGTTAAAAATCTCTAAAACATCGTGTTTGTAAACTCAATTCTGTTTTTCTTTGTGAAACACAAAAATACATAATCAAATGTTAATAAATGTCATGTGAATAAATTATTATTAACTTTTAACTAGGCTATTTTTTTTGTCTTGGTCATTGATAAAAAAACATCAAGATTTAAATTTTATACCCAACTCCAATATAACATCTCGGGTGTTGCATCCTTCTTTCATTCTTTGCCACTTCTATCCTAACTCATTTGTTAACTAAACAAACAGTTGTGTGTCTTTGTTTTCCCCGTCATTCTCATTCAAACAAGATCGGTTTTGAAGGTAAAAGTTAAGTTTCTGATAGATAGATGAACTTTCCAAAGGGAGAGCTAACTTTGAGGGATAAGTCTGGGTGCAGTGTTTTGTGAAGGAGGGGTGCCTTGAATATTTTATTTGTGTATTGGAAACTAGGAGAAGGGTGTTGATGATGAATTGGATGATTGTTTGAGGTAGGAATAAAGATGAATCCTTCACATTGATTGGGTCGTTAATTTTATGATAGGTTAGTAGGTTTGACTTTGGAGTGTGGACCGTTTCATGTGTTGTTCGAAGGGTAAGAGTAATGTTTAAAGGGTTCTTCCGTGTGGTACTGAAGATGATTGTGACGAGTTGGGTGATTATGTAACATCCCGTATTTTCGTAAATCGTATTTTAATAAAATTAAAGCGATTTTCGGGAAGTTAATATATTCTATTTAAATTCGTAAAACTTAGATTTAAAATAAATCGTATAAGTTCCATTTTGAGATTGTATGATCTTAAGATGTTGGAAATTCGCTTGGCATCTCGTTTACAAAGATTTCCGAACATTTCAATTAAAACCCGTCCCATTTAAGTTGTAATAAAAGAAAAGGTGATGGAAGCTTCTACGTAACTTCCTCACAATCCTCTTCCTTCTTCTCCAAGGTGAGGAAATCAGATTCTCCATTCCAACATTTCAAGCTCACAAAAATTAACTTTGTGAACTCGTTTCAACTCCAATCGAGGTAAGGTTTTCGTCATTGCACTCCTTGCACTCTCCCCGTCATTTCCATCTCTTTAATTTTGAGAATCGTGCAAGTTGATTTTCGGGCTGTTTTCCCCAAATTTCGAAAATGATGATAGAAATCCGTGCTTGTTGTTTTAGGTGGTGATATAGAGGATCCGGACATCGACTCTTACATTGTGGAGGAGGAATAATCAGAGGAGTAGCGCGCTTATTAAGGTGACCTTGATGAGGAGACTCGACTTTTCTGTTAAATTAACTTGACATGAGTTTTTGTGAATGT
Source organism: Silene conica (assembly GCA_029255685.2). Lineage (NCBI taxonomy): Eukaryota > Viridiplantae > Streptophyta > Magnoliopsida > Caryophyllales > Caryophyllaceae > Silene > Silene conica. Next base: position 65,439,569 of record CM055312.2, read on the forward strand.
TTATTGTGATTTGATGATGTTTATAACATAGATTTGTTATTGGTAGTTGTTATGTTGATATTCACATGTTAATATTGAAAGAGTATGTATAATCTGAAATTGGGTATATGTTTAATGAGATTGTGTTGTGTTACCCTTTAATTGTGGAATTAGTGAAGTAAGAATGATGGTTATCGCTTGTTTATGTTTACATTGCATTTTAGAATTTATATGGGTGTAAATTGTTAAGATTATGAAGGTTGTTCATGAATATTGAGTATCCGTCACAATTTCTGAGTTGTGCTTCTTTGGGTGTCTTAATGGTTGTTCAAATTCATGAGTTTGTGCTTGTAATCAAGTGAATGTCCTTAGTAATTGATATGTGAGAATCATACTTGGGTTTTTTTGGGAATTATGTGCTGCTAGTGTAGTATAATCGTGCTCAAAATCGTTGCTTAGAAGTGCTAGACGAAGTATAGAAAGAATTGTCGAATTGTAGGAAGTCGTGCAGGAAACTAGAGGTGCGTAGGCTTGCACAGGCTGCGCCCACCTGTGCAGGCTGCGCCCATGCCTTGCGTAGGCTGCGCTCGTGGCCGCTGTAGGTGTCGTTTGTTATTTATTCTCGGGCTGTTTTGGGTAATTGTTATCCATTTGTTTTAGCATGTTTCAAGTGATGTTCTATATATAAATATTTAGTTTGAAATGTATATTTTATCTAAGTGAGGCTTAGTAAAGTGAATATTCACTTATCTTAAGTAATTGATTATAAAGCTTGTCGGACTAAGCTAACTACTATATAATATTTGCCTAGGCTTGTTAGGCACGAGTCTTCGTTTGTTGATGAACTTAATTTAAAGGGGTTATTTCTCATATGCTTGTGTTTGTATAATGTGTTGAGGTATGTATAAATGCGTATTAGGATATGTGTTAAGCTCATCTGGACCTAGTACGTGTTGTGTGTCAGGATATGTGTTAAGCTAACCTCAGGACCTGACCCGTGTGCGTTTGTCGCATGATGGGATATGTGTTAAGCTAACCTCTGGACCCATTATGTGTTTTGTATGTCGCGTATCGGGATATGTGTTAAGCTTATCTCTGGACCTGGTATGTGTATGGATATGGCGTGTCAGTATATGTGTTAAGCTCACCTCTGGATCTGATACGTGATTGGTTTTCGTATGATTGGGATATGTGTTAAGCTCACCTATGGACCCTCTGTGTGCGATAACTGTATGTTGGGATATGTGTTAAGCTCACCTCTGGACTCGACATTTGTGTGTATTGGGATATGCGTTAACCTCACCTCTGGACCCAATACTTGTGTGGGGTAATGGGATATGTGTTAAGCTCACCTCTGGACCCATTGCTTATGTATGTATGTTGGGATATGTGTTAGGCTCACCTCTGGACCCGACATTTGAATGTAGTGGGATATGTGTTAAGTTCACCTCTGGACCCACTACTGAGTTGTGTATTGGGATATGTGTTAAACTCACCTCTGGACCCTTTACTTATATTGCTTATCGAGATATATGTTCAGCTCACCTCTGGACCCGGTAAGTATGGTGGTAGGATATGTTTCAAGTTAACCTCTGGACCCATTACTTGTGTAGTATTTGGTTATGCGTTAAGATAATGTCGCCTCTGAACCTTTTACTTGTTGAATGATATGTTTGGTTATGTCTTTAGAGTTGACCGTTGAACCATTCATAGGAAGTGAACATGTATGCATGCTTATGAGAATGTTATATGTGAGTATTGAATGATTAAGTAGAACGTTAAGTGAACTCATGTTGGTTTATTCATGAGTAGCGTACTTCTCATATTATGATTTATGTTGGAGCATGATTGATTGATATTATGTGATTACATGTTATATGTTTATGACAATAAGTGGCTGGGAGAACCTCTAGTCATTCCCCACTGACTGTGGCGTACATGTTTCATGTATGTAGGTTGGTGCAACTTGTACAAGGGGAACATGTTGAGGCTAGCGAGCGATGATCCTTCATCGAATGACATTTACCATTATCGTAAAGCTAGACCTTCTTTTGACATTACAGTTTTGTGCCTGTAGGGATATTCTATCTCGGGCTTGGTTTTGTATTTAATACGTATTACTTATCTAAGTTTTATTTCTTCCGCATTTCAGTTCGTATTACACCTCGCATGTTAATTTAATTATGTTAAAAGTTTTAGTTCAGCGCAAAATTTTATGCATTTGTATGTTTTACTCTCTGCTGCCGCGACGGGGTTTTACAGATTAGATGTATCCGTGATTTAATACGATGGACCCATGATAGGTGTATGGATGATGGTAGCATTAATAACATTAATGAATATAAACGAGGTAATTTTATTAACAAAATATCACACTAATAGAACAATCTACTACTATTTTTATATCACGAAAAAAAGTATTATGAGTTATTTTTGATTTACATGGTGACAAGTTTTATGAATATCACAAATATTTTAGTATCTGTGCAACGCACGGGCAAAAATACTATTTAATACTGATGTTGTCATGATCACGATCCTACTTTGGACTGATCGTCGCTCTCGGGATCAAATTGTGGGATCGAATTGTAAGATCGTACGATTCTACAAATATTGCCAAATTAAGTTATTTTAGGCCATATATCTTGAGATTATGTCAATATTATTCAAAATAACACCACAAAAAATACTTGAAATTTAATGGTTATCATATAAAAATCAACTAGTTGTAGCCCGTGTAAAAATGCACGAGTTGTTTTTAAACTTTAATAATAATAATATTTTAAATAATACTTTGACTTAATATTCTTAAGCAATTTTTGAAGATGTCTAATAAATACACGCGTGATTGAATATTTGTAATTCAACAACTTAACTATATATAACTATTGAAAAGTAGAATTCGCATACAAGTTATTAATCGTTACAAACTATATAAGTAATCTTAAAAATTTACATATTGAATAAAATACTTCTTGTAAAGAATTTTAGATGTTGTATTAGACAAAAGCATGTTACTATCGACAAAAATCACACTCTACAAGCCTCGCTTGCTTGTAATTTTGAAAATCGATACGTCAAATTATCCTTGATTTAGAACTGGTCTTGGAAGAAAGAGGTTCATCTGAGATAAAGTTGTTTGTGTTTTGCGAGTAATCACTTTATTATATCAAAATTTACGAATTGTTGGTCATTTTTTTGTCAATTAGTCAATACTTTTATTGTTTACTAGTGTGTAACTCGTGCATAAATGAACGGGTGTAATAGGAGTTTATGTATAAAGGGTTATTCACACATGAGATATGTAAATAATGTAAATTAATTATAAGTTCTTTGTAAAAATAGTTAGATGAATACATAAGTAAATAATTAGATGTGACAAATGTAAATAACATTATGAAATTAGTAAATTCATAAATACACTTGTTTACATACACCGAAATAGAATATAGTGCATGCTTACAACAAATAAATACTACTCCAAATACTCAAATATCTCATGGTAAATAACATTGGAAGTTAAATTACATGTGTCAGATTCATTGTTCCAAATAAGTATTTTCAAGCCTTTTTTACTGGCCACCCTCGAGATAGCAACATATAGTTGGCCATGACTAAAAACTGGTCTAAGAAGATAAAGACCAACGTGGGATAATGATTGTCCTCGACTTTTGTTGATTGTCATGGCAAAACATACAGTTATTAGAAACAGTCTTCTCTCAAACCTAACTGGAAATTTTGTTGAATCAGAAGGACTTAACGTGATCCGAGCAATATGAACTCGATCTCCCTTATTGCCGCCAGTTAAGATAGTTGCCCTAATAACTCGAACACCCAAGTTCGTTACGACCAATCTTGTGCCATTACATAATCCTACCTTCTCGTTGATCAATGTTTCTTAGTAACATTATTATTGCCCCAACCTTCAATTTCAACTCATGATTCAGGAGACCTGAACATTTAATTGAGTTTAGAAAATATGTAGAATAAACTTCAAGTATATTTGAATTGCTCTCCTCTTTGCTTAGTTCATCTGAGCTGTAATAATTTTTTTATGAGTGGGAATAAGGGACAACAAATAATCATTGATAGTCTCCACAATCTCATGAGTTGGCGCAAGAATTGCTCTTTCTTGAAGATAATCTGAATTCCGATGTTCAGTAACAAAAGATGGATAATTGTTATGAACAATAGCAGCAATTGGATCATCGACGTCCTTAATAAGGATATCATCAGGGAGTTCTATATCAACTTGCCCGCCATTCTGTTCTTCTACTATACCATCTTCAACCTTCAAAATCCACTCAGAAAATTCTCGGATTTCATTAGCATTAGAATTTGAGCTTCCAAATTAAAGACACATGTTTTTCGTTAATTTTAGTACCGTGCATTAAAATAATATATAAATAATGAGGAAAAAAAATTTGAAAAACAAAATTTGTAGTCAACTCATAAGCAGATGAAAATAGAATTACCTTGCAATAAGACCAAATATCAGATGAACACAAAGAAACAAACACAATATCTGCCCTGCTACCTTTAGGAACAACTGGTAAGCATTGTCGAAAATAACCACCGAATACGATGACTTTTCCCCCGAACGGCTGGTCATAGTCTACATTATTTGAGAATCGCATGATGTTCCATAAGCTTATGTCAAGAGCTTCAAAACATTACTTATGAGTCATTGGAGCTTCATTCCAAATTATCAATTTTGTTCGTATTAACAATTCTGCAAAATCTGTTCCTGGTTTAATTCTAGAACATGTAGAATTCTCAACAACATTGATTGGAATGCCAAATCTAGAATGTGTTGTCGTCCCGCGGGGTAACAATATTGCAGCAATACCACTCGATGCAATCGGAAGAACAATTTTTCCATTACTACGTAATGCAACGCAGAAAGTTCTCCAGATAAATGTCTTCACAGTCCCTCCATAACCATAAACAACGAAAACACCTCCTTTACCAATTTGAACATCGTCCATGATGTCATTGTATACACTACGTTGCTCATTTGTGATCGTGGATATGAGTTGCTTATGCTCTTCATGCAATAATTTTTTGTCATATGATAGTTCATCTATAAGCAATGTATTAACATGATTTACCCTAGACAGAGAATCAGGAAACGACATACCATCAAACCTCCGTAACGTTGACCCATTCCGTTGCAAAGATGATTCGATCTCATACAAAGCATAATTATGCAACTCCGCATCAGTTAGGCTTAAATCTGCGACTAAAATTTTATTTATTATTAAGATAATTCAATTAAAAGGACATACAAATATTTGTTTATAAGTAAAGGGATAAGAACGTAATCAACGTAAATATATAAGTAGGTGAGAAATGACCTGGTCTATTTGAGTTGCGACGTTGACGATGTAGGTTATCATCTGAAAGTAGATGCCATGTTTTTTCCCATACGAATTCTGGTCTTGACATAGTATCCATTAGTAACAAAGTTACAAAAAACCTTCTAAGATATACATCGGAACCCCGAAGATTTGCTTCCTCAATAACATGTATATATTCTTTTGTTGGAGTAAGTGTTCTCCACAATAGTGCGATCACATCAATGGTAAATATCATTGATAAATCTCAAATAAGAATACTCATGGGATGATTCTTCATCGTATAGTCAACTGATCAACATTAATCAGTCATGATTGGTTTGCTAGAGTTTGACATTACTGTCGTATGACGGTGGTGATCAGTTGATCCCTTTAGGTCACACCTATAGGACAACTCTCTTAATGATAAAAGAAATGACTGTATATGGATACAAGTCAGTTTATTCCTAGTTTATTAAATGGATAAGGAGGATATTCATAATAAGATTATAAATAATAAAGTTTTAGTAAATGAAATGTCATTACTAAAAATTTAAATGTTTATGAAACAACATTATTAGAATGAATTGATTTTGCACTACAAATGTTGTAGTATTATTTTGATACGGGAAATTATTAATTGGATGTTAGTAATTACGAATTACTACTAATTTTATGAATTAATGTTTAATTAGTTAAACTTGAAATTTCATAAAATATATAAGTTGTTCATTGTAATTCTTACATGACCAATTTAAAAAAAATAAAATGTATGTCCATTTAAGAAGTGGACCGTGTGATAATGTCACACTCTCATACATTTTACATATTGATATTTTTATGAGATAAAATGTTATCATAAAATCTAATTAATTTAAGTTAGTGGAGAACATTGTTTATTTAGAGGTGCCCATGCATTAGGCACCCTAACCCAACCGGCCACCCTACCCTTGAGAAGAACAAAAGAGTTTTTCTCTTCTCAAGGAATTCATTCATTCAAATCTTAGGGTTTTTGTGGAGAAAGCAAATTGGTCATCCTTTGCTCTCCCAAAAACCGTGTACTCCTCTTTGTACTAGAAAATCAAATCAATATTTTACTAAGTGTGTAGTCTAGGTAGCACCAAAACGGACACGGACACGGACACGGACACGACACGGACACGGGACACGGCATGCCATGAAATTTAGGACACGGGACACGGCATTTAAATTTAATAAAATATACATTTTATAGTTATAAAATTTTAATTTTATTTTTGTAAAGTATTTGATATTAATTTTAAATAAGTGAATGTAAAACTTACCCTTGATAATACATTTATTTTCATTCCTCATCCGAATCAATATTCTAATTGATCTCTTTCGATAATGCATTTCTCATCTCAAGAACATCATTCACCGCAAATGATAACCAAATATCATGGACACGCGACGGACACGGCTCAAATACCATGGACACGCGTCAGACACGTGCCCAAATAAATGTAGAAAGTTAGACACGGCTATTTAGGTGTTGGACACGTTTCGGCGTGTGTCCGTGGAGTGTCAGTGTCGGACACGGTGTCGGACACGACACAGCTCACTAGGAGAAATGTCCGTGCTACCTAGTGTGTAGTAGTAATATTAGATTAAAATAACTAGGTTATTTGTGATTGATTTCTAGCAAAATAATCTCAAATCTTAAGTGAGTGTGTCTTGGTGCATCTCTATTAGAGGTCTTCTATTATGTAGGCTCTTTGGAGGATCAAACCATCTTAATAAGCTCAACAACTAGAAGGAGTTTTTACTAGTGCCCTAAATACCGAATCCTCAATGTAAGATTGAGAAAGTTTCTCCTTTAATCTCGTTTTTATTTGTTATGCATGCATAAGATTCACATAGATTATATGATAATAAAATTAGTAATGACTAATAAGAGGTTATGAACCAAACAATTGGTATCAGAGCAATCAGTTGTTTGCATGCATAATCGGTTTTGTTTTTCCGAGTTAAAGTAACTTATATAAAACTAAAAAAATTTGATTTATGAGATTAGTCACTCGATTTTTTTTGCACGTTTAATATTCTGGTCCTCAATTAACTTTAGGTTATTTTGATAATTTATGGGATTTTATTGTTCATTCATATGATTTTTAGTCATTTTTATGCATTTTAAGGGTTAAAATTGTCAAAAATTGGACTAAAAATAGCAAGAAAAAGTTTCTGACCTTGAATTTTTTACATGACATCACATGAATATTTTACTTATAGTATGTAAAATTTAGTACAAATTTGAGTTGTATTGCATGATTTACGAATTTTATATGATAAATAGCGTAAATAGAGGTATTATTGGTTAAAATAGTTAAATTTCTCGAAATGGGTTCGAATTTTTTGACCATGATTTTTGAAATTATGAGTATTAATGGAATATTTCAGAATGTTTAAAAATGTTAAATTCAAATTTTGAAAATTATTGTAATTTAATTTGGATATATTACATAAAAGTTATGTATTTTAAGGCCAAAAATGAACAATTCGTTTAATCACAAGTTAATTATAGTCAAAATTAGTAACGAATAATTTTGAGTCCTAAAATGTGTTAGGATAATGAGCTTGAACATAAATTTTATTTATGTTTAATTTTAGCATTTTAAGAGTTAAATTGCGCATTGCCGTAAAACCGGATTATGTTAATCTAATAAAATTGTAATTAGGGCGATTTGACATTAAAATGAACATGTTAGATCATATTATGATGCTGTGTTTTATATTATGAATGTCATATTTTATATTGTATAATTTTGAATTATGTAATTTGTCTTAGTATGGCCTTATTTAATCAGTAATTCCCGTAATGTAAGGGGTTATTGATTCGGATGTAATTAATCATGATCTCGTATCATTCTTTTGTAATTTCCTTTTATAATGTATAATGTATAAATAGAAAAATTGTAATTATTGTAATTCCGGAGTTTCTCGATGGCCGTGCAGCCTTGGATGGAGTTCCGATCAAGACGGTGTTCTTCGAGAGGCGTGCCATGAGTCCTAGGGACCAAAGGAGTTGGTTTCCGAATTGTAATTTTACATTGAATTTTTATATTTTAGGAAAGGTCATACTAGGAATTTATTTATTTTGCTTTGCATTTGTTTAATATGTTGCATGCATTGCCAAATCGCCATAAACATAACATTCATATCGAGTTTCGAGTCATCCTCTGTGTCAATCCATATATCGATAATTCACCGACTTAGTTCACTTAAAGGAGATGGATAATAAATTGACAAGATCTCTTACGTATTCAAATATTGAGACTTAGCCTTACCAAAAAGTAAAGAACCCATGAATCCCTTCTTCATAAGGAAGTGGGCTCGGCTACACCGGGGTGCTAAACTTGTTACGTTGGGTAAGTGGGGTAATATGATTACGCTCTCGAAATTTGGTCGATCTCAACGAAGGTATTCGTAACCGTAGTTGCAATAAGTTCGGGCTAAATATAAGAATTAATGTAATTTTATCGACCGGGAGTTCTAATGTAGAATCGATTAAAGTTTAATCCACCGAATTATATTAACGAGGGATGAATCGGCTACACCGTGCCCGAGTTGATATGGATTTGGGTCTCGGTATTATTTACTTAATTGGGTAAGAGATCATTAAGTAGATGCTTTAGTTGTTTAAAATGTTTAGCAAGTATATGATATAAAATGATAAACGTAATTGATTTGCTTCATTTCCGTTTTGTAGTTACTAAAACCGCAATGGACTCATTCAACCCTATCACACCTATCACTATTGATTCTTGTCACAATGTTTTTGACGAAATTTGCACCCAAAACAACCTTGATGATACTACTAGAGAAATACATTTCGGAACGGGTCCGGATAACAATGTGAACTTCGTCACTTCCTTCCCACCTCCTAAAGGACCATTCTTGACACGGCTTATATTGATGAGTTAAACAAAGAAATGGATGCTTTATATTTGAAAGAAAGAGCATATGATAAAGCTAGTGGCAGTTCTAGCAAGAACGGTCTTGCAAAGAAAAGAAAGAAGGGAAAAAAGTTACAAAAGGGTCGATGCCACTATTGTAGGGTCATGGGCCATTGGAGGAGGAATTGTCCAAAATATTTACGGCATATTCAAGAGGGTCTTGTTATACCGTTAGGTAATTCTCCATCTGAAATTTTTGTTATTGACATAAATTATGCTTGCAACTCAACATGGGTATTAGATACTGGTTGTGGTTCTCACCTTTGTAATCGTTTATAGGGTATAAGAGAAGTGGAGACGCTCGACAAGGGTGATGTGGATCTCAGACTTGGAAATGGAGCTCAGGTAGCGGCCACTTCAAAGGGGACTTACACCCTCGCCTTATCAAGTGGATATGAGCTACATTTGAATAATTGTTATTATGTACCGTCACTTTCTAAAAATATTATTTCCGTTGCAATGTTAGACATTGAAGGATATAGTTTTTCCATTAAAAGCAATTGTTGTGTTATTTCTAAAAATGGCATAGTCATTGGCTATGCATCATTGATTAATAGAATATATGTTTTGGAAACTTCGAACTCATCCCGCGATGTCTATAACATTCAATCGAAAAGGATAAAATCAAGTGACCCAAATGAATCTTATATTTGGCATTTTCGACTTGGTCACATAAACGAAAATCGCATTAAAAGATTAGTAAAGACTATTGTAATTAAACCATTCAATTATGAATCGTATGGTGTATGCGAGGCTTGTCTCCAAGGTAAAATGACTCGTAATCCCTTTAGTGGTAAAGGGACACGAGCTAGTGAATTGTTAGGGCTTATACATACCGATGTGTGTGGTCCATTGACTATCACCGCTAGGGGTAATTATGATTACTTCATTACTTTCACAGATGATTTAAGTATATATGAGTATATTTACTTAATGAAACACAGGAGTGAAGATTTTAAGAAATTTAAAGAATTTCAAAATGAGGTAGCTAGAAAACCAACTCGACAGGAAGATTAAAGCACTACGATCGGATCGTGGTGGCAAATATTTAAGTAACGAATTTGATTCGCACTTAAATTGTGGCATTTTGTCACAACTTACCTCTCTAGGGACACCACAAATCACTGGTGTGGCAGAAAGGATGAATCGAACCTTATTAGATATGGTCCGATCTATGATGAGCCAAACTAACTTACTTGATTCATTTTGGGGATTTGCAATCCTCACCGCCATCAAATCGTTGAACAATAGTCCAACGAAAGCGACCGAAAATGCTCCATATGAAATGTGGAAAGAAAAGGTTCCTAATTTATCCTATATGAAGATATGGGGATGTGAGGCTTATGTCAAGGTAAAGACCGATGGCAAACTAGCTCCGCGATCCGAAAAATGCATTTTTGTTGGTTATCCAACCACCTCACGTGGCTACTACTTCTACAAACCTCAAGAAAACAAAGTATTTGTGTTTTCAGAGGTTGTCTTTCTAGAAAATGAGTTTATTTCTCGAAGACAGAGTGGGAGAAATTTTGAACTTGATGAAATTTATGAAGTTCAAGAGCCACATACTGAAACAAAGACGAACGAAGATGTTCCTTCCTTGTCTGCTTTGGTACCTATCCCACCCAGGAGGTCGGGTAGGGTCCCACATCAACCTGATCGGTATGTTGGACTAATTGAGGAAGATGGTAGCCTTGATGTATTACTTTTAGAAAGTGATGAGCTTACCACTTACAAAGCTGCAATCTCTAGTCCCGACTCCGCCAAATGGCAAGAAGCCATGATATCCGAGATGGATTCTATGCATGAAAACCAAGTATGGGACTTGGTAGACTTGACTGAAGAGATGATACCTCTTCAGTGCAAGTGGATCTTCAAAGTCAAGAATGGCATAGAAGGGCATGACGATGTCTATAAAGCTAGGCTAGTAGCAAAAGGGTTTACCCAAATTCAAGGTCTTCATTATGATGAAATCTTTGCTCCAGTAGCCATGCTTAGATCCACTAGGATTATGTTAGCGATTGCCGCATTTCATAATTATGAAGTGTGACAAATGGATGTCAAAATCGCCTTTTTAAATGGGCATTTAAAGGAGGATGTGTATATGATACAACCTGAGGGTTTTGTAGATCCTAAAACTCCTAAAAAGGTATGCAAACTTAAGAGATCCATTTATGGTCTTAAGCAAGCATCCAGGAGTTGGAATCATCGGTTTAATGAAGTCATAAAAGAGAATGGTTTTACTCGAAGTGTCGAGGAACCATGTCTATATATGAAATTCACTGGGAGCAATGTTGTATTCCTAATTTTGTATGTAGATGACATACTACTCATTGGATTTGACATACCAATGTTATCCTCTGTGAAAGGATGGTTGGGAAACCATTTTCAGATGAAGGATTTAGGAAATGCACAACACAACGCATATTAGGTATCCGGATCTATAGAGATAGATCCAAGAGGATATTGACACTAAGTCAAGAATCTTATATCGATAAGATTCTACGACGATTCAGCATGGGAAATTCCAAGAGATGATTTATTCCAATGAGAAGTGGGATAATCTTGAGAAAGTCTCAATCTCCCACAGAACCTAAAGATGTTGAACTCATGAAAGAGATCCCTTATGCTTCCGCTATTGGATCTATCATGTATGCCATGATATGCACTCGTCCATATGTCTCATATGCTTTGAGCATGACTAGTAGATATCAAGCAAATCCAGGTGAGAGTCACTGGATTGCAGTTAAGAATATCTTTAAGTACTTAAGAAGAACTAAAGATTCATTCTTGGTGTTTGGAGGGGAAGAAGAATTGTGTGTAAAGGGTTACACATATGCAAGCTTCCAAACAGATATAGATGATTTAAAATCCCAGGCTGGATTTGTCTTTATCATGAATGGTGGTGCCATTAGTTGGAGAAGCTTCAAAGAATCAGTCATTGCAGATTCTACTACGGAAGCTGAGTACGTTGCAGCGTCAGAAGCTGCAAATGAGGCATTATGGATTAGGCAATTCATCGAGGGACTAAGAGTAGTGCCCAATGCCGAAGATCCTATCACCCTTTTCTGTGATAACAGTGGTGCTGTTTTCCAAGCTAAAGAACCGAAGTCTAGTAATAGATCTAGACATGTACTCAAAAAATTTCATGTAATTAGAGATTTTCTTAATAGGAAGGAAATAGTGATTTGTAAGGTTGGGACGGATGATAATGTTGTCGATACCTTAACCAAACCTTTGTCACAAGTTAAGCATGATTCTCATGCTATGTCCATGGTTCTTAGGCGTATGCCCAATATGTACTAGATTATATGATATGAAATAAAATTGTTTTGGTTGTTCATATGTGATAATCACATTTATCTTTTGAGTTTTAATTCAATTTAAAACTTGTTATTCATACTTTGTTAATTTCAAACAAGTTGTATGACAATAAATTGAACCCTGTTAAGTGAACTGGATTAACTTAGTATTGTCACTGGTCACTTATATGAGGTGACGTCTCGAAGTGACTGGATTGTGATGCGATTGTTGGTGAGTTCAAATACCATAGAGTCATAAGGGATGACTAGTCGATCACATAGACAGATTATAAGGTACACATTTGTCGGGCAATGACCGCTTATAGAGTTCTTTGCAATTCATTTTGAGCCTGGTTGTGGCGAGAGCTACTATATGTATTCTTGTGAGTCGATTCTTAAACTAGAGACTGTTCGCCCAAGGTGGCATAGTTTCAGAGTGACTTTGATTTATGCTCTACGATCTTCCGTAAAAGGGGTCAAATATGCATCTTTTGGGTCATAATGGACTGTGTTAGTCGAAGGGAATAGTAGGATAGGAATTGTCCAACCCCTTGTCAGGGTTATTTTAAATCTCAGGGCCACTCGAGGAGCAGTTAACTGAAAATGTGTGGCCATGCTCGGAAGGTATCTATGGTAGATAATTCCGGTCAAGCAGTTACTCCCCATATCGAGGAAACCACTTATGATATGATCACGTGCAAGTACGACCTGCAAGACACCTTGCATTGAGTGGGAGATGATGTAATATGACAAGAGAATCGGTGAGGACAAGTGGGAGATTTTTGGAGTAAGTGTCCTCCACAATAGTGCGATCACATCAATGGTAAATATCATTTATAAATCTCAAATAAGAATACTCATGGGATGATTCTTCATTATATAGCCAACTCAACATTAATCGGTAATGATTGACTTGCTAGAGTTTGACATTACTGTCGTATGACGGTGGTGATCAATTATCCCTTTAGGTCACACCTATAGGACAACTCTCTTAATAGGAAAGGAAGTGATTGTATAATGATACGAGTCAGTTCGATCCTAGTTTATGAAATGTATAAGGAGGATATTTATAATAAGATTATAAATAATAAAGTTTTAGTAAATGAAATGTCATTACTAAAAATTTAAATGTTTATGAAACAACATTATTAGAATGAATTGATTTTGCACTACAAATGTTGTAGTATTATTTTGATACGGGAAATTATTAATTGGATGTTAATAATTACGAATTACTACTAATTTTATGAATTAATGTTTAATTAGTTAAACTTGAAATTACATAAAATAAATAAGTTGTTCATTGTAATTGTTACATGACAAATTTGAAAAAAATAAAATGTATGTCCATTTAAGAAGTGGACCGTGTGATAATGTCACACTCTCATACATTTTACATATTGACATTTTTATGAGATAAACTGTTATCATAAAATCTAATTAATATTATTTTAAGTTAGTGGGGAACATTGTTTATTTAGAGGTGCCCATGCATTGGGCACCCTAACCCAACTGGCCACCCCACCCTTGAGAAGAACAAAAGAATTTTTCTCTTCTCAAGGAATTCATTCATTCATTCAAATCTTAGGGTTTTTGTAGAGAAAGAAAATTGCTCATCCTTTGCTCTCCAAAAACCGTGTACTCCCTCCTTGTACTAGAAAATCAAATCAATATTTTACTAAGTGTGTAGTAGTAATATTAGATTAAAATAACTAGGTTATTTGTGATTGATTTCTAGCAAAATAATCTCAAATCTTAAGTGAGTGTGTCTTGGTGTATCTCTATTGGAGTCTTCTATTTTGGAGGCTTTTTGGAGGATCAAACCATCTTAATAAGCTCAAGAACTAGTAAAGAAGGAGTCTTTACTAGTGCCCTAAATACTGAAATCTTCAAGGTAAGATTGGGAAAGTTTCTCCTTTAATATCGTTTTTATTTGTTATGCATGCATAAGATTCACATAGATTATATGATAATAAAATTAGTAATGACTAATAAGAGGTTATGAACCAAACGTATTTATCATCACCAAGAAACCCTAAGGCATAACGCGCTTCCCTGTAAGTAGGGTATACAACATGATCAACTGTTCTAATATCCTCGTAGCATGTAGGGCCCTTAACAAAGTTCAACATTATATGCATGAAATAAAACTCTCCATAATTAGGAGTAACACGCTGCAACCTGCCAATTGAAAATCCACGTTCTCTTAAGCTTCACTTGCGAAGGTCTTTCTTCCATACAAACTTAGTAGGGAATTGACTAAATGTTAGTTCTTTTGCTTCTTCTTCGCGTTTTTTACACTTCTTCTAGTCTAAAAATTTAGACATACCAATTGTTGGACTGTCTAAAACTTCATCAAGAGGATCATCATCGTTAAAAACAAAACTTTGTTGATCCGGCAAGTGAAATTACAATCGTTGAACAACAGGTACGCGAAAATGGATATTAAAAGAAAATATCCTCAATACAGATCACTCACGTGCGGAGATATACCTATAGTCATAAAACCTTCGTATTTCATCTGTTTGCTCAGGATTTCCATCGTTGCGTCGCCTGTGAGAGGATTACATCGTGACTCGATCAACTCCTTTGTTTATGTACTTGAACAAATACTTATTAGACCTCGATTGATTGCACCATTCAACATTGATATGAGCTCGGTACTTTAACAATAAATGTGCATTATATGGGACGACGAAACCATTATCAATAATTTCCCCATTTTTCTCAAGCAAAACACCTTCTTTTCTTCTTCTATAAATAGGATACCCATCACCATCCACTGTTGTCCTCTCGTTAGGTTTGTTTGGAAAATGTCGAGCACTTTATTACCAATCATACACGAAGAGTTTGGAAATCCTTCGCCACATGGACCATGATGTAAGAATTATTATTAATTCTCTAATATGTGGACCTAGTTACTGATGTCGGTCGCTTTAATTAGAAACGGTTAAATATAATATTTCGGGTTTTTGATAGGAGTAATAGAATAAGTGGATTACGGTTAATGTTTACAGGCCATTAACATATTAAGCCCACTTATTATCTATTTAAGCCCCTCCTGCCACCTATATAATAAAGTTACACATGTTTGTAGTTTTAACCTATTAATTCATTAAGTGAAACACACGGAAAGAGAATTAAGAAATAAGGAAGGCAGGAGAAGGCAAAGCTTTAGGCTTTCATCTTCTGATTGCTCTCAAGGAACCTCCTCACCAAATCTAATGGCTGCTTCATGTATGTATCTATCATTAATTATAGCAGCAATCAAGATCCTCTAATTTTAGTCAACACATGAATCATAAAATCCGCTACAGCACTATATAACTCAGGGTGTTCATTTGTATCACTTATTTTCAGACTAATAACTTTGTCGATATCTGAAGCTTCTAGAAACTTGTCATCTCGATGCAAGAACAATAAAATGTGAGCATGAGGTATCCACGTTTTTGAAACTCAATGATTTACACCGCCGCGGGATAATTTACAATAAACAATGTTTTACTCTCTTCGTCCCAGTGAGATGCTTACACTTACTTTATTTCCCCCTCAAAAAATAAAGTGTAAACATCTCATTAAGACGGAGGGAGTATAAAGAAAGTACGATAAAAAGAGCATATATTTAAAAGATTCTAAAATAAATAGAATAGTTTGAAATGTTAACTCCAATTGTGTAGGAAATATCGTATATTTCATAATGAGATTAATCATATTAATGCCATAAGGAAGGATTATATCAAAATTAACTTTAACATGAATGCTATAAAAGTAAATAAATCGATATAATAAGGTAAGAGATAACCTTGAGTCCTTTGCTTTTGGCCTAAGAACAACCTTGTATAATACTCCCTCCATTTTTATCCAAGTGATACATAAGGTTTTTGTACACTATTCACAAATCAACCTTCAATCTCAATTTTCTCTCAATACGTAAGAAAAAACATATTCATGTGGGATCTTGTTTAATTCGTCTTTACGAGTACATTGAAAATATATAAATTTTATAATTTTTACAAATACGTAGCTAAAGATATTAAGCACGTAAAACGTGCGTTGGCAAACGTGCAAAAAGAAATGTATCACTTGGATAAAAATGGAGGGAGTAGATTTCAAGGCAGAAATCCTCCTACCAATTGCACCCAAGATGATCCAAGGATATGCCTTGCTCAAATTTTGTATAAGCTAGACAAAAACCGAACGCACCTCCTTTCCCTTATATTTCACACGAAATTCCCCTCCTCATTAGGGTTAATGTCAAGTCTTTATATAAGGAGGAAATAATATTGTGAGAATCCAAACAACTATAGGGCTCTTATTTGGCACGAGTCCACATGTTCCAAACAACAACTACCATAACCGAATTTCCCATAAGTTAATAAAACTACTTATATTAATTATTGGAAGATATTATTTTGGAAGTTGTTATATTTATATATTAATAATATATGGACCTAAATTTCGGTGCACTTGGAAAACTGATTTTCCGAGACTTATCCAATATTATAATTTAACATATATAAAAATGGCACGAGAATATAATTAATTATTTTATAATCACATTATTTTAATATCGTATATTAAAAATTATATTACTAATAAATATAACATTTATATTTATTTAGAATTAACATTTTAATTCATTTCTCCTAATAATTATTTAATCGTATTAAATAATTAATCGTATTATTTCTATGACTAATATTTAGTCAATTTACGCCTCTATGTAATATATCAGTATTTTATCACATTTCTTGGAACCATCATATAAGTGCGACCGATAGGGACCAACTAATCACCGTCATCAGTATGACAGTAACGTCAAACTTCTAGCAAAGCCAACCGTTACTGATTTACGTTAATTAGTTGATAAATATACAAAGTATCCCTTTGTGATCCTGTAAGAGGTTTAGATTGTAGTCGCACTAACTATGGATGACACATGCTCCAACAAATTACTCATCCAAATATGTGTCGATCTTTCAAGTCAGTCATCAACTCTTGAAGTTTAATTTGAAAAACTCGACAACAAATATCCGGTCTATCCTCGACCCTAACTCCTTTCTTAGAAACGAATCTTGTTATTTCCGGCCATATTGGGTTACAGGTAAAGGTGATGAATAAATCCGGATAACCATTCCATTTACAAATATCCATTGTATCTCGATTAGTTTTCTCTCATGTATCTATCAGCTCCTACATAGCTTGAAGGTATAATGATACGACTCCCAACAGAAGATGGGCCAATATTTCCTTCATTATTACAGCATTAACAAGATTATTATATGTTTCTGCGCGCAACAACTTGTGATTATGTCGAAGGAATGACAATCTATATATGATACTCAACCATCATATAAGTATCAACTAAAAATTGTTGAAACAATCTTCGAGTCAACATAATTGTCGAATATTCACGAGATAATGAACGGTCTTAAATGCGAAATGCAAGCCAGTCTCGCTTTGTCAATTGATTTCGTGGCTTTTTTCTTTTACTCACATTGAGAGAATTTTCCCTGTGTAGTATACCTAATCTAAAACCGTCTTCACCTGAAGGAAATAATAGAGGATATTGTAACTACAAATAGAAAGGATGAAGCTCAGATATTCGTTGTAGTGTGTGCCACAATGTTTTTGAACAATAATATCTCTTTGCTCAATTATTGGCTCAATATCTCCTTCAATAAGTACAACAACCTCTGAAGTAGTTGGAAGATTGTACGTTCTACCGTCTGTACACCTTCGAGAGATCAACCTAATACTCACTTCTCCATCTATATCAGTGGACAATCTATCTCTAGCCATCCTAAATATTTTTGCCAAAGTGTTTTTCTCATCTATCATTCCTTGAAGTGAACGTATGAGATCATCGTTAAATCGATTCGAAGCACCGCCATTGCTAAGTTTAATTCAAATATAAGATTATTTTATAAACAATTGTGATAAAAACATATAACATTACAATTACGTAAGAAAAACGTAGCTTAAGGCATTCTTACGATTTTGAATCTCTTCCTCAGTATCGTAAATGTATAATTGACCAAATTTAGGACGGGTTTGACCTTCGGGAAACAGACTTCCAATACGATGAACATTTTGACCGTCCATTCTAAATCTATAAGGACACCGACCTCGATTAACTGAATTATCAATTTTTCCACCCATCGATGTGAAAGCAAACATCGCGTTATATGCGCGAATATTATCAATAAAATTCTTGCTTAAAGGATAACAATTGCAAATTATATCATCGAGCAATTGAGGCGATTTCTTTAAGAAAGGGAGCTCAACTTTTCTATCGCCGCAACACAGTGTGAAGGTTGGATGCAAGGAATTTCTGTTTTTTCGCATTCTTTCACCATACCATATTTGTGCACCACAATGTTTACACTCATAAGTTAGATCACCAATATCCCAATAATGTTCATGCACTAAGAAAATAAAATTATTAAAAATATGAAGTTAAAATTGAAGTTTAAATAATTGTTGTAAGTTAGTTCAATATTTTGAAATAACATAAATATATAAAATTAAACCTAGAATATTTGGTTCAGAAACTCCATTACGTTCAGAAATATTGATTTTATCTTCAATGTTTGTGGAATGTATTGTCTCCAAAATAGAAGGTGATATATTTTCTTGGTTGTTCTTATTGAAGACAGCTATTCTGGTACTACTACATGAAAGTATGGACATTTTATTAATTCACTCTTAAATTCTTTAATATTATATATAAATAACAATAAATTGTAGTACACATCTTTGAATGAATATATGAACGAACTTTCTATTATGACATTTGGTTGATTAATAATTGATGCAGATAAATTATTAGCTTCATTTATTGTTGATCTGCCTATTGTGGTCCTGCATATAGGGATGTCAATGGATTCTGGATCCGGTCCAGATTCGTAAGACCCGACCCTGATAGACCGGATCTGGATCCTATTTTTTCAGACCCGTTGGATCCGGGTCGGATCTGGATCCACTACTTTTAAAACGGATCTGGACCTGGATCCTCCTACGCAGACCCTAAAGGATCCAGATCCGTCCATGGACCCGTTTTCATAGTAAAAACATGAAATTTTATGTCTTAGTTATTTTGTTTCTTGATTTGTATTTAGATTACTTGGTCATAATAATTACTACTTGTAATATTTGGTTGAAAATAATTGTCACGCTACTAACTACTTCTCCTTTTTATTGTATTTCGAAAAATGGATATCAATAACGTTATGACTCATGAGTATTTTTTTTTTTTTATAATGTGAGGGCTAGAAACTTGGACCCGTAACGGACCCGGATCCGGATCTGGAGCTCACATATTTGGACCCGTTGGATCTGGATCGGATATGGATCCAGGGTATACAATGCGGATCTGGATCTGGACCCTACTGGACCCGGTCCAGATCCGGCCCAAAGTCGTCCCTACCTGCATAGACTAATTACACATAATACAATTACACATCAATTTATATATAAACAATAGTAATATATTAAGTAATAGATCTATACCATTAGTTATATCACTAAAAGGAGAGATGATATTACGACCAAAATCATTTGATAGGTGACTGCTCAAATTTCTCGTTAGTTGACATCCGTTACCTACAGACATAATATACATATAAATATATTTAAATCCGTTGTAAATAAATATATAATCGTATACCAACTGAAAATAAATCTTACACATACGCGCCAAATAAGAGTAAGATATACCAAATACATATATGACCCGAATTATTATTATTGTTATTATTTGATGGGTATATACCTTGAATTTGTTAGTCACTGCTTCGAACGACCAAATAATGGATATCGTATCTGATAATAAAAATATCGAAAAAAATGGCCCAAAATAATGGAGTAATTGATGATGAGATATATGGATATGTATATGGCCCAAAATAACGAAAATAATGGATACCGTATTGATAATAAAAATCTCGAAAAAATGGCCCAAAATAATGAACTAACTGATAAGCCCATTTTAAGACATCTCCTTAAACCCTATTTTCAACATCTCATCCCTCGTATATAACCTAATTTCTAGACATTTCCTAACCCTAATTCAGTTATATTTAGACCGCCTCCCTCATTTCTCTCTCACTTTCTCCCTCTAACACTCCCCCGTGTTCTCTCTAACAAGGCCGATGCTGAACATTTTGTGGCCCTAGTCAACTCACACGAACAAATTAGGAAGCAAATCATACTTCAACATAGTTTCTACTCTCTAAAAAATATTGTTTAATTAATTTATGTGGCATTGTCTAATAGTACAATTCAAAATACAAAAAAAATAACAATTCAATTTTTTTTTAATGTTAAAGATGATGTTATTTTATTTAATTTCAAATTAGGTTAATAAAATATAAGTAAATGACTAAATGATGAGCTTATGAATTCCCAAAGAATATAGAAGTGGTAAAAAAGGCATGTATGGAGAATCGAACATGTAACCATCTATTAATTGGTTAGATGCATAACCACTAAGTCACATCCCTTATTTTGATATATACATGTAATAAATTTTATTTGACAAAATCACAAATTCTAGTTTCACTTTAATGGGCCTCTTCTAGACTTGGACCCTTGACATTTGACTCAGCAAACACCCATTAGGGCCGGCCCTGCTCTCTAACATAATCACTGGTCTCTTTTCTTCCTTGTTTTCTCCGTCAACTTCCCGCCTCTCTCTAACAGACTCTCTTCCTTTCATGCATTACTCAGATCTAAACTATTCCTCTTCCATTAAACATTACTGAACCTTCATCTTAGAATATTGCTCGGTTTATTTCCTAAACTCACTTTATACAGGTCCATACTTGAGGTAAATGCTTTTCCAACAACTCTTCCTTCCATTCCGATCTATACTTGAGGTAATTGATGAAGGTTCAAAAACTTCATTTTTTCCATCAAAATCTTAGAACATTTGTACTACACTCTAGTCCGTCTCTATTGTTTGCTTTTAAACTAACTCGTTGTTTTTAACAATTCTCTCAACGGTTCTTGCACATGAAGACCTAAAAAGATACGGGATACAACTTTTACTAACACCCTTTTATCTATTGTGTCTGTGCGCTTGTGTCGTTTATTTGATCTGGTATTCTTCTCAACTATCCTTCCTTTTTCAACAACATTGATACTCCGTATATCGGTTTAATTCATTGATCATGTTAATAATTTATTTGGTTTTAGGTAATGAATGTAATGATTAGATGTATTTGATTATCATGATTAGATCGATTGATTTGTGTTGTTGATTGCGTAGATGAGTACCTATGGAGTAAACTGAATTGATTTTGTTTTTTCTGATTGGTGAAAAAAAAAAGAAATGTTTGAACTATAATTTGATTCTCAATATGATGATATAGATAACTTTGTATGTAAAACCCCTCGCGAAAGCGTAAAAGTAAACATACAAAATATGCCAAAAATGCAGCGGAATTAAAACTTTTGAAGAGATAACTAAAACATGCGAGGTGTCTTAACAATATAAAACATGCGGAAGAAAGAAACATAAATAAGTATATAAGTGCGATACAAAAGCAGCCCGGGATAGCATATCCCTACAGGCACAAAATACTGAAACGTAAGTCTAAGGTCTAGCTAACGAATAGGTAAAAGTCAACGATGAAGGATCATCGCTCGCTAGCCTCAACGTAACCCCTTGCAAAACAGCCTCATGTACCTACACACATACAACATGTGCGCCACAATCAGTGGGGAGTGACTAGAGTGCTCCTAGCCACCTATTGTCAATGACACATAACACATAAGCATACAATATACTCCATCATATATAAAACATGTGAAGCATACAAATCTCAATATCTCAATCTCAAGTCAACATGCAAATGCTTATGCAAGGCTCTCAACCAACTTCGGAAACTATTTGGAAGGAGAGCCGGTTTCCCTTCCGGTTGCCCGGCCGGGGGGTCTTTCAATCCAAACCATTTACGAAACCGGACTAAGAGTCGTCCAATGCCTTGGACGAACAATACTAAGATAACCAAGTATCATACAATCACAATCACAACTAAAGCATACTCCACATCCAACTATATCAACAAGAGATAGGTCACCTAGCGACTCGACTCTAACAACTATAGGCCAACCAAGTGACTCTACAAACAAGAGATAGGTCATCCAAGTGACTCTACTAGACTACTATGAGCAGGCCGACAATCAACTCATCTATATACTACGACATCCCCAATCTCAGACTATACAACCCCCTGGTAGGACGACATCAAAAGACTGTCCTAGTCTAAACCTGGCCAGACTCTCGGAGCGCAAACGGATCACGATCCCCGATTCGACAAGTGCACAAGGCACCCCCAAGACCCGAACTAGCTAGGAACGAGATATGCCCGAAGGCGGGCAGACAATCTAAGACCTGACCGTGAGGACCAAGCCACTACGGCCAACCAGCTACACAATGCAATCAGGTGAGAACTCGAGTACTATAGCAGCGCACAACAGGTTTACATAAATCACAAATGTCATCTCTAAGATGTACAACAACTCAAATTCGAATGACAATCATTTCTTAAATAACTCATCATTAAACACCCATGTAACACTTAGCCAACTTCGGGAACTAATTTGAGGCGAGAGCCGGTCTCCCTTCCGGTTGCCCGGCCGGGGGGTCTTTCATCCTCAAATCCATTACCGAACCCGACATAAGTGCCGCCCAATTTCTTGGGACTTCAAACAGCATACGAAACATACGGAAAAAGAATCAATCAAATCCGACATGCGAAACATAAGTTATGAGCAAAACAATTCGATCAGGGGCTCTCAGCCGGTCAGCCACAGGCTGCCGGTTGGCCGGCTGAGAGTCCCAATCCCTCATGCTCAAAACCAACAAAAATAACCAAGAGGTACTCCCAGCCGGTCGGCCGGCTGCCGGTCCACCGGCTGGGAACCCTTTTCCCAATTTCTTACGAAAACAATAACAACAAAAAGGTCTCCCAGCCGGTCGGCCGGCCGCCGGTCCACCGGCTGGGGACCCTTTTCCCCAAATTTTGCAAAACAACATCGACAAACAACAAATACCAAATGGGGCTCTCAGTCGGTCCACCGGCCGCCGGCCTCAGACCGGCTGGGAGTCCTCTGCCCAGAAAATACACAATTCGACATTTAAGAACTCAATCAAACTTCATGGGATCGCTTCTATACTTCGTATACACTACTAAAATTACAAATTTACAGCATATACCAACACTCAAGATGCATCATAAAATCATTATCATAGATTACTCATAATCCCTCATATCAACAATTGAAAACATCCATTATTTCCACATAAACAACATACCCATTATCAATACTAAACAAATCATGTGAAGAACGTATAATCATCAAACCCTAACATGATACTAACTAATTTACAGCATCACAACCACAATCCACATAACCTAAACATGTTTCTAGTAACTAAACATACTAAAAATCATGTAAAGTGCTAATATTAGACAAAAGCCGAGTTTCTCATTATCGTCACCTTAAAGAGCGGGTTAAGCTCCGAATTCTTCTTCAATAACGAAGCTATCACCCTCCGGGTCCTCTAATCCAACTCTTACAACAAAAGAAACGGGTTTTAGAAGCTTAAAACGGGATTTACCCAAAACAGTGTCTTTTTCGAGTTTGATAAAATTGAAATTGAAAGAGATAGAAAGCTTTCAAATCTCGCAAGGATTCCGAAAATGTAAGACTTACCGCGATTCGAGTTCGGGAAGGGGTTGAAATGTTGATTTTAAGCTCTTAAGAATGAAGAACAATGGTGGAAATGAAGAAGCAGTGGAAATGAAGATGGATGTCGATGGAATAGGGTTTTGGTGGGGTTTATATTGTCCTTTCCATATTTTGAGTCGGGTTACTTGTTTTGTGAAACGGGTTCAAGTCGGGGTTTGATTTTGCCAAGTTAACATCTTAAGAACTAAAACATTCTTAAGACGGATCTTAACGGAAAAACTTAAAACAAATTTACGATTTATTATTAAAATATTATTAAATTCCATAAACTACTTTTAAATTATTAAAATCACTTTTATAAAAATACGGGATGTTACATTGTAAGTCACTAATTTGTTTTCACTTCCAAATCTAGACTTTATTCAATATGAGAAGTCTCTCGATAGTTGCTTAAGATTGTTAAGAATACTAATTCCATAAAGGATAAGTCAGACTCAAATGTTTAACATAGTCATACGTCTACTTCTCTGATAGTTGTTATTCTACTTTTCTGATAGTTGTTAGTCAAAGTTGCTAGTCATATGTACTCCTAGTTTGTAGTTGTGTTAGCTTATTTCTAGGATATAGTTGTTGTACCTTTAATATATAAACATCTACTCCTGTCCTTTGTGATTAATTCAATAAGACATATTTTTGTCTCATTCTTTACAAAGATTAGGTCTTTGGTTGACAAACTTCATCTTTTCTTCTTGTAGATCTATAATTTAATTGTCAATATGATAATATAAATGATTTTAGGTAATGAATGTAATGATTAGATGTATTTGATTATCATGATTAGATCGATTGATTTGTGTTGTTGATTGAGTAGATGAGTACAGTACCTATGGAGTAAAATGGATTGGGTTTTTTTCTGATTGGTGAAAAAGAAGAAGAAATGTTTGAACTATAATTTAATTCTCAATATGATGATATAAATGAGTTTATAAGTCACTAATTTGTTTTCACTTCCAAATCTAGACTTTATTCAATATGAGAAGTCTCTCGATAATTGCTTAAGATTGTTAAGAATACTAATTCCGTCAAGGATAAGTCAGACTCAAATGTTCAACAGAGTCATACGTCTACTCCTCTGATAGTTGTTATTCTACTTTTCTGATAGTTGTTAGTCAAAGTTGCTAGTCATATGTACTCCTAGTTTGTAGTCGTCGTTAGCTTATTTCTAGGATATAGTTGTTGTACCTTTAGAAGTCGTTTGGTTCGCCATGGGAATATAAAATGTCCGGGAAGATCAAATGCATATGAACTTGAAAATCACGTGAATTGTTTAAATGTTGTTTGGTTGAATGCGGGAAGTTCGATTCATGTGGGAATTCCCACTTACCTAGGGGGGCCTAGATAAGTGACTTCCTACATTATGTAGGAATTGGAGTTTACATAGGAAGTTACACTTCCTATGAATTAGGCAATCAAACGACACTCCATTTAGCAACTTTCCAGGATTTTCGAATTCCCATAATTTTAAGAGGCAACCAAACAACCCCTTAGTATATAAACATCTACTCTTGTACTCTGTGATTAATTCAGTAAGACATATATTCGTCTCATTCTTTACAAAGATTAGGTCTTTGGTTGAAAAACTTCATCTGTTTTGCTTGTAGATCTATAATTTAATTGTCAATATGATAATATAAAAGATTTTGTAAGTCACTAATTTGTTTACACTTCCAGATCTAGACTTTATTCAATTATTTTGTACGCATAACCGACCTTTAATGCATTGTTGGTGTCTTTGTTTATTTGTTGTGCTCTACCAAAAAGTGTAGATCTAGCAAGTTTGGATATCATTGATTTTTATATTAAATTTTGCCGATATTTTTTACTCACAGTAGTCTCAAATAAATTCGAAGATAATTATTTTCTTCTGAAATATTTGTCGATCATCTTATCATTTTTTTAATTGATACAGAGAGAAGCTGCGGATATGATTGCCTCAATGGTTTTAATAACCTCTTCTTTTAGAGGTGATCTATTTTTTTTTATTATACCTCTTCTTTTAGAGGTGATCTATTTTTTTTTTATTATACATCAATTATAACATGCTTCAATAACCTATTTGTATTGTCTTCTGCATGATGTTTTTTGTGATACACTTAATATGTTGTATTGTTTATTCTGCAATTACCATAAGCTTAAACAGATAAGTACTCTAATGGTATAAGTTAATTCTATTAGTTGATGAAAAAATATATTGTATCCTTTAAATTGTAAATATTCGGTAAAATGAAAGATATTTATAAAAAGTAAGATATTGAAAAATTAAAAGTATAATTTCTGTGTTCAGAAACGTACTCATACATAAGAATTTTATATTCTTGTAGTAAGTATAATGGATGATCTTAAATTCTCGAAGTTAAAACAATTAGGAAAATGATGTGAACGTAGCAGAAACTAATTGTTATTGTACATACTTATATGTTCTATTAAAAGGCAGATTGATAGCGAAAAAAAACTCATTTACTTATGCGCTTTTGTTTAAAAATTGATTAGTTTGATTTAGTTTGTATTGACATCTTTTTTTCATTGGGTTTTAACTAATTTGAAAACCGAATGGTGATAATTTGAAATCTTAATAAAACCTATTTTTTCTGTCTTCTGCAGGATGTTTTTTGTGTACACTTAATATGTTGGACTGTTTATTCTGCAATCGCCATAAGTTTACACAGATAAGTACTCTAACGGTATAAGTCAATTCTGTTAGTTGATGAAAGAAATCCGTGGTGCAATTTTCTAATTCAATTATTAATTTTATTGAATGTTGTGTATAATTTGGTCTAATTTTTTTTGTATTGTTGACAGTTGCTATCCTGAAATCAAGTTAAGAGAAATCTTCTAAAACAGAATTGGGCTCCAATCATTCGAAGATATAACAGATAAGTAACGATACTTTCTTGTATAACTTATTATATTTATGGACACAGAATATGCAGCAAAGTAAAGGTGATGAATAAACAAAAAAAACTATATTACATACCCGTCTCGTTTCTAGACTTTCTCCTCCTTTTATTTTTCTCTGAACTTGACGAATTCCGCCTTTCCGTACTTCAATTATCTTCCTTCATACAGTAATTAAACAATATTGATATGTTAGATGATGATAAACTTACAAATTAATCAATATTGTTTATTCGATAAGAACATTAAAATGAAATTTACATATGAACAGAATATGCTAAGAAAAACTTACTTGTGGAAAGAGCCAACTTTAATTGTACTTAAAACTCAGTCTGATATTTATATAAATATAATTGTATGAATAAAGTTCACCTTTTATGTTTGTTGAATTTTTGAGTTTTTAATGTAAATAGTATATAATAGTTGCAAATTATCTGAAGCATTTCTTCTAAATTGTAATGTTGAGAGTGAGAATAATATTTTGGCATTTTTGTGTAACCACTAACCTTTATAAATGTTAGTTGGTTGATTTCACAGTATTTCATTATTCTCCTTTGACTTTTTTTGTCAGTAAATGTTTTTAAGAATAGGCGTTTGTTGTTTTCCAATCCGGTTAGTTATTGTTTAACACAAATGAGAATTTGTGTTGTTTAATGGTCGTAAACGTTTAAATGTAATTAAGCTTAAATAACGTATTCATGTATATTGTTTAGCCCAAAAATCGCCATTACGCTGTTGGGCCCATAAGCAATCTCAGAAGTAGCAGTCCCCCAAAGAGGCCGACATTTCATCCAGAAAAGGAGTCGTTGGAGAATGGGAAAGGGTCAAAACCCTAAGAGGGTATTCCCCTAGAATCCCTCCTATATTCTAGGAGCTGACCCGGACCAGTATCAGGACCAGCTGACCAGGAGTCCAAAGCTTATAAAAAGGAGAATTAGGGCATTTGTGACTCATTCACTTTACGTTGTAATTTTTCCGCTTACGTACGCAAACAATTGTACTCATCTCAAAACAGCGATCTATCTCGAAAATAGTGATAAACTTGGTGGGATTCCGTTCCCCCCGCGGTTGTTTCCCTCATAGGGTTTTTCCGCGTCACCAAAATCTCTTGTGTCATTCTTTTGTTTCTCCCGTTCTTTATATTTGTTTTCTACGTATGTTCATATATTGGTTGACACTTTAACCCATATCACAATCAATTGACCCGGTAGAAATTTTACCAAAACAATTTGGCGCCCACCGTGGGGCATAGTGCGCATTCCAATATCTAAAACCGTTATCTCATCACAACAAACATGTCTGGGACCAAAGCTAACCCTTCCAGTTCCCAGATCATGCCAGCCCAGTCCAGTGGGACCAACCCTACTGTGTCCATTGGTCTCACAGGACCACCCTCCGTCGTGAGTCAGACCACAACCTCGAGGGTTGTGGCCCCATCCAGCAAACCTCCTCAGATTCCCAGATCACCCCATGTGTCTGCTTCCCCAAGGCAGAGCAGAGAGAGCAGCCCCAGCAGGAGTGGAGAAGCCCGGATATCTGGAGTAGGCCCGCAGCCGCAGGTTCCAGGCCCAGATCCGATGCAGATGGTGGTCCAGGGAATGAGTGTTATGCAGGAAGCCATAGAGGGCCTGAAGAAGGACAATCTGAACCTGAGAGAGCAGATCGCCGCAGTCGCACGCCCAGAGCAGCCGTTCAGAATGTTACAGCCAGGGCCTGGACAGACCTTCAATCCCTTCGGGAGAGGAGGGCTGAACAAGCCAATTCCCCAGGAGATCGTCACCAGGCTGGATCTAGGTGTTATCACTCTGAGCAGCAGCCCAGAGATACTGGATCTGGACTCATCTGCATTCAGAGCACCGCAGTCCAGCCCAGCGCAGCCTGTAGGTAATCCTACACCTTATTTTCCCCCTAGGACTAATCCTTTGACTTTTTCAGGTACACCTCCGCATCCTACACTCGGTTGGGCGCCAGAGATCCCTGTAAGGCCAGAACCAACGAGCCAGTCCAACGCTAAAGGATGGGTAGGAGGAGCACCGGTGCAGTCAGCAGCAGGTTGGCATCCAAGACAAGGTTTCAATCCATCCGTAACAGCCAACCAGCCAGCCGTAGGCCCTTGGAGAGGAGCCCCTCCAGGCTTCTTCCCTCCGCCTGTCAACCCGACCTCAGGTCTTTGGGGAGGAGCCCCTCCAAGCTTCCTCCCCCCTCCAGTCAATCCGATCCCTGGAGTTGGCAGTCTCTCAGACCAGCGCTACCAGGAGCTGAAAGACATGATTACCAAGATACCTGGTATGCCAAGGCCCATGGAGAAAGCTTCCCAGGACAGTTATGCAGATTCGCCCTTCATTGACAATATTGCCCTGATCAATGTGCCCAAGGGGTTTGTGCCACCAACCATGACACTATACGATGGTACAGCCGACCCCCTGGACCACATCACTCAATATAAGTATAAAATGATGGTGGTAACCGCAACCGGAGCACTTAAGGAGGCCTGCATATGCAAGGGATTTGGATCAGCCCTGTCCGGAGCAGCCCTACACTGGTTCGTGGGATTGCCCAATCGCAGCATCTCTTCCTTTGCAGAGCTGGTTAATGCTTTCAATCAGCAGTTTGCTAGCAGCATGAAACCAGAAAAGCAGACCAGTGACCTATACATAATTGTTCAAGGATTCGAGGAAACAACTCGAGATTACCTCACCAGATTAAACAAAGAAAAAGTTGCAATTCCACATTGTGATGTACCCACTGCCATCGAAGCCTTCCGCATAGGGTTACATCATGATTCAGACCTGTACAAGCAGTTAACAATGCATCCGTGCACTGCCTTTGCTGATGTACAGGCCTAGGCAGTTGCAGCAATGAGACTGGAAGAAGACGCTGCCTCCATAAAAAGTACCTATGACACGGAACCTGTGTCTAGGAAAGCACCAGTAGAGAAAAGGGGCGAAAGATCAAAGCCCTACAGCAAGCCAGTGAGCAAAGTATTAGAGAGCACCGATGGTAAAAACGATGCAGATCCACCTCCGAAGGTCAGTGAGTATGGATTTACCACCGGGATGACTGGCTTGTTGAAGGCCTTGAAAGAACTCAAGGAAGTCAGATGGCCAAAGAAGAAAGAGGAGCGACCCAATGACCGCCGGGATGCCAGCAAAAGATACGAATTTCATGATGACATAGGTCATACCACGGACGAATGTTATACCCTCAGGAAGGAGGTTCGATTCCAGTATGACCGAGGCAACTTGGATCATCTGCTCCCAGAGAAGTCCACCAGAGTCAACGCAGCCAGCCAGGTGCAGCCCTCACCAGCTCCTTCCTGCAACAGAATTGTCAATGTCATCACCGGAGGATCAGAGCTGTGTAGGCTCACCTATTCTGCAGCCAAAAGACGTGTGACAGCAGCTAAGGAAGACAAGCCAGAATCATCATGCAGAATAGCACGGCAGGACCTCCCAGCAGTGACTTTTGACGAAACAGATGCAGAAGCGGTACCAGAGCAGCACCATGATGCCCTGATTATCACATTGAACATCGGCAATTATGAGGTCAGGAAAGTCATGGTAGACACAGGCAGCTCCGTCAACCTACTAATGTTTGATGCACTAAAGAGCATGGGATTTGACGAGAAGGACCTGACAAAGAAAGCCATTCCTCTGGTCGGATTCAGTGGAGAAACAGCGCATACCCTGGGGGAAATCACCATCCCCACCTACGCCGGAGGGCTGAATAAACAGGTAAGGTACTTAGTTATTGATGGTCCATCTACTTATAATGTTATTCTTGGCAGGCCCTGGATCCACGAAATGCGAGCAATCCCGTCAACGTATCACCAGTGCCTAAAATTTCCTACACCGTGGGGAGTCCAGGAGATACGGGGAGACCAGGAGGAGGCCAAGGATTGCTACAAAGTAGCTCTCAAAAGGACCACCAGACCACCAGCTGCCAGAGCATAACAACTACAGCAACCGCACATCCAGGAGGAATACATCGAACCCCAGCAGGCAGAAATCGATGAGGTCCGCCTGGATGAGCAGTACCCAGAGAGGACCGTGTTCGTAGGCTCTGAGTGCGCTGGAGATCTGCGCCGGCAACTCCTCCAACTGCTCAGAAAGAATGCAGACTGCTTTGCCTGGTCCCACAAAGACATGATTGGCATAGACCCAGAGATCATAACACACAAGCTTAGCATAGATCCAGGATTCAGGCCAGTGCAGCAGAGACGCAAGAAATTCGCAGCAGAAAGGCACCAGATCATAAACCAGGAGGTGGACAACCTTCTGGAAGCAGGGAAAATCAGGGAGGTCAAGAATCCAGAGTGGCTATCCAATGTAGTGGTGGTACCAAAGAAGAACGACAAGTGGAGGGTCTGCGTGGATTTCACAAACCTGAACAAGGCCTGTCCGAAGGACCCGTTTCCCTTGCCACATATAGATGTTATGGTGGACGCCACTGCAGGCCATGAAATGTTGACTTTCCTAGATGATTGGAGCGGGTACAACCAGATCAAGATGGACCCAGCAGACCAGGAAAAAAACAGCATTCAAGTCCGAAAGAGGCATTTACTGCTATAATGTCATGCCCTTCGGTCTTAAGAATGCTAGCTCTACATACCAACGGCTCGTCAATATGATGTTCAAAGACCAGATAGGACGAAATATAGAAGTATACATAGACGATATGGTGGTCAAATCCAAGCAATCGGCGGACCACACCCAGCATCTAGAGGAAACATTCAACACCCTCCGGAAGTACAAGATGAAGCTAAATCCAGCTAAGTGTACCTTCGGAGTTTCCAGTGGGAAATTTCTAGGGTATATGGTAACACAAATGGGGATAGAAGCCAGCACAGAACAGATCAAAGCAGTTCTGCAGCTGGAATCACACTCGAAGCCAAAAGATGTGCAACGTCTGACGGGAAGAGTAGCAGCCCTGAGCAGGTTCATCTCCAGATCCTCAGACCGGTGCAGACTATTTATGATATTCTTAGAAAAAGCCAGAAGTTTGATTGGACACCAGAACACGAAAAGGCATTCCAGGAACTAAAGCAGTACCTGAGCAGCCCACCCCTGCTATCCAAACCAGAGCACGGGGAAATACTGCTCTTGTACCTCTCCGTGACCGAAGCAGCAGTAAGCGCAGTTCGGTCCGACAGCACGAGAGAGCTCAGCATCCGGTATACTACGTCAGCAAGTCATTACTGCCAGCGGAAACAAGGTATACCTCACTTGAGAAACTAGTACTGGCATTGGTCACAACATCCTATAAGCTGCGCCCATACTTTGAGTCTGATACCATCTCAATGGTTACTAACCACCCCCTTAAAACGGTCATGTGAAAGCCATAACTATCAGGACGAATGGCTAAGTGGTCTGTGCACCTCAGTGGATATGATCTCTAGTTTGAACCTCGCACGGCCATAAAGTCACAAGCCCTCGCAGACTTTGTCTCCGACTTCAGCCCAGCACTCCAGACCCAAGCAGAGCAGGAAATCTTGCACCTACACCAGGGTGCCAAGCCAGGCACCTGGGAGTTACGAGTAGATGGAGCTTCAAACGCTAGAGGGTCCGGAGTTGGGTTGATCCTCCAATCACCGGAAGGAGACTTAATCACTCAAGCAGTCCGATGTGAGTTCAAGACCACCAACAATGTGGCTGAGTATGAAGCCCTAGTCCTGGGGTTGCAACTAGCCCTGGACATGGGAGTCAACCATGTTAATGTGTACAGTGATTCACAATTAATTGTAAATCATGTCAATGGAGCATACGAAGCAAGGGACGCCACAATGGCGGCCTACTTGTGTGTAGCAAAGGAATTAATCAGCAGATTCATAGAATTCTGCATCCAACAGGTACCCAGAGAGCAGAATGCAGAAACAGATGCACTGGCAACCCTGGGATCAACCTTCAAACCAGCCGACGTAGCCATCATTCCCATTACCCATGTCCTCAAACCATCCATTCCTGGACCAGATTCGGACCAGGAGGAGCTACCTATCTGCAGCAGCAACCCAGACCAAGGGTCAGAGCAGGATTGGCGAAAGCCGTACCTGGACTGGTTGCAGCATGATATCCAGCCCAGCAGTAAAAAAGAGGCACGCAGTTTCAGAATGAAGGCTTCTAGGTTCTTGCTGATTGATGGCACCCTGTTCCGGAAATCATTAGCAGGACCATATCTGCGCTGCTTGGACCAGACCGAGGCACAAACAGTCTTGCATGACCTCCACAGCGGAGACTGTGGAAATCATGCAGGGGGAAGAAGCCTGTCCAATGGAGCCTTCAGAATAGGGTACTTCTAGCCCACAATGCGCAAGGATGCAAAAGAGTACGCAAGAAAGTGTGACGCCTGCCCACGCATCTGTCAATCACCAACCAGCAGAACCCCTGCACCCGGTCATATCCCCATGACCTTTTATGAAGTGGGGGATGGACATTGTGGGACCCCTCCCCAGAGCACCAGGAAACAAGCTGTACATGCTGGCCATGACAGACTACTTCTCTAAATGGATTGAAGTAGAATCATTCACCCAGACCACCGAAGTACAGGACATCTATTTTATTAAGCGTAATATATTCACCAGATTTGGCATACCATCAGAAATAATATGTGACAATGGTTCCCAATTCATTGGAAATAAAACTGAGGCTTTCTACGCTGGGTGGAATGTATTACTCCAGAAATCTACCCCCAGAAACCCCCAGTCCAATGGACAAGCTGAGTCCAGTAATAAGATCATCATTGAAAACATGAAAAAGAAACTACAAGAAATGGGAGGGAAATGGGCAGAGGAGCTCCCTCTGGTCCTGTGGGCTGACAGAACTACTCCAAAAGTAGCAACAGGTCAGACCCCCTTCAGCCTTGTCTTCGGAGCAGAAGCTGTAATTCCTTCTGAATTTAAAATTCCAACCCACAGATACGAGTGTATAACTGAGGACCAGAACCAAGTAGAAATGACAAGTAGCCTGGACACCGTTGATGAACTCAGGACCAGTGCCTACGTCAGAATGGCCTCATACAAGCAGATGGTGGCTCGGAGCTACAACAAAAATGTCAGGATCAGAACCCTGCAAGTAGGAGATCTGGTCCTGAGAAAGGTGTTCCAGAACACCAAAAACCGACAAGCTGGAAAGGTTGCTTACAACTGGGAGGGCCCATACCAAGTTGAAAGCATAGTTGGTAATGGGGCCTACAGACTAATGACAATGGAAGGGGAAATGATACCCAAATCATGGAATATACTTCACTTAAAAAAGTATATCATCTAGAGGTGCCTCCACCATACCAGAGCAGTTCCCTTAGACCTCAGGTTCTACTCTGTATAAAGTATACTCTGGTTCAAATTAAAAATTTTGTCTTGCTTTTATATTTTTATAACTTAAGTTTGATAATCTAGGTCTTATAATTCAAAGCCTTGGTATATTTAAAATCAACTATCGAGTCTTTTTGAAAATAAAGGAAAAAGTTTTGTCACTTGTTTTCTGGACCAGAAAATGCCTATCCTAGTAGATTGACCTAAAGAGGAAATCTGCACTGATCGCAGGAGAACCTAAGTTAAGCTTGGCACCCCAGTATAGGGTTGGGTATATAAAACATCAGGCCAGCACACCAAAGCAGCGATGGCCAAAACACAAACGAAACATGCATGTACAAAAGAAAACGCCAGAAAACGGCAGAAAACCAACAGTAAATAAAGCCCCATACAACGGGGGAACATACGATTCAAAAAGAGAACTGCCCAAGACAGCCCAGTAGCAGAATTGTTTTTGTTGGTCCACCCGGACCAACAGCGAAAATTACAACTGATTAAGCCCACGCAGGGGCATCAAAAAGTTCAAGACAAAAATTTTTTTACGCCCATATCAGGGCCCAGCAACACAAGTTTTAAAAGAACCTACTCATCAGGAGTAGGTTTAGCAGCAGCAGCATCAACGTTGGTGGGGCCAGATGTCACCTCCTCTCCAGCATCTTGGGACCCCACCACGCCTTCTTCTTCATCATCATAAGAGATCAGGTCCATATTCAGCCTCTCGGGAAAGTCAGTAGCAAAGGTCTCCTCCAGAGCAGCTAAGTTCGAGGTGGTATGACTACCCTCCTGGAACTTCTTGATGCATTTAATCCGGGTGTCAGCAGCAGTATAAGCAACAACTTCGATTAACGCTCTCTGCAGACCAGTCTTCTTCTGTTCCAGAGCCTCCACCTTCAGCACCAGATCAGCCTCTGAAATCAAGGCCCTCTCCAGCTTAGAGTGAGACGCGGCTAACTGGTTCTGGAAGGTCTCCTCCTGGGCCTTGAGCATCTCCTGACCCACAGCCACGTCCCGGCGAGAACGTTCAACAGCCTGCCGCAGATTTTCCCTCAGAGCCTCCTCCAAGCTCAACTTCTCTGATATCTCCCGCTCCTTCTTCGCCAGGGCCACCTGCATCCTCTCCACTTCCCGCCTCCTCCTCAGGGCCTCAGACTGAGCCGCCTTCATACAGTGAAGTAATGAATAAAGGGGTTCACCTTGCCTACTCCTACCACTGGTTCCTTTGAGCTCCACCCGAACTACATCATTCTGGTGGAGCGGAATCAATTTTCTGGTCTACCCGACGAGGATCCGTTGAGGCATGTTGAGACATTCACAGATTACTGATGTTCCATACATATACCTGCCGGGGTGACTCAGGATGAGGTGAAGGCAATGATGTTCCTTTATTCATTGAAAGATGCCGCGAGAGATTGGTACCATTATCTTGATAGGGTAGCTGAGAAGGTTACGGATTGGGCTTCCTTGGCATTGGCTTTCTATAAAAAATACTTCCCTCTTGCGAAGGCCAAAGACTTGAGAAGCCAAATCACTAACTTTCAACAAGGTCCGGATGAAGAATTTTGTGAAGCATGGGGTCGGTTCAAGAAATTGGTCCGTTCTATTCCTCACTATGGTTTTCCTCAATGGTACTTATGTAACCAATTTTACAACGCTCTCTACGATGATTATAAGGTGATTCTTGATGCGGCCGCCAATGGAAGATTTCAAAATAATACCAACCATATGAAGGGTTGGAACACCGTTGAAGACATGACGGTGCATAAGGCCGAATTTGGGAGTTCACGTGGGAATTCGCGTAAGTTGAGTGTGGAGATAGATAGGGTTATAGCTCTTGAGACAACCGTTGAAGCCCGTTTTGAAAAGCTTGAGGCAGCCCAGCTAAAGCAAGAAAGTGCGAACCTAGTTACTACGGTTGACAATA
Organism: Silene conica; assembly: GCA_029255685.2. Taxonomy (NCBI): domain Eukaryota; kingdom Viridiplantae; phylum Streptophyta; class Magnoliopsida; order Caryophyllales; family Caryophyllaceae; genus Silene; species Silene conica. The sequence continues at coordinate 65,476,039 of CM055312.2, forward strand.
CGGGTGAGACTGCGGAGTTGAGAGAGCTTGTTCATGCTCTAATGAAACAAATGATGGAAATGGAAAAGGCTCAAGTGGCTTCTTTGAAGACTTTTGAAGACCAATTAACAATCTTAGCTGCTAATCAGATTGCTAGCTCTCCGGTCGGTTGTGAGAGTTCCATAGAGACATTAAATGCTATAAATCTTAGAAGTGGTCGTGCTTATGAGGGACCAACCCCAAAGGATGATTCTACTGAAGTTCGGGACGAAGAAATTGATCCCGTACACAGGTCAGGAGGTCGACCGACTGCCACATCAGGTCGATCGACCGAGACACCTGACGTGAGATCAGTTTCGGCCAAACAGAAAGAATTCGATAATACAGCGTCTGGTCGACCGAACACTGCACCAGGTCGACCGACCAGATTACCTGAGCAGATTGCAATTTCGAATCCTGAATCGTTGGACCCTTCCCTCATTCAAGACCTCACTGAGATTTTACAGCTGAAAAAGCCAAAGGTTGCCGATCCTACGGCTAGTGTTACCGTTCCGTATCCCGAACGATTGAAGAATTCCAAAGAGGATCGGAAATTCGGTAAGTTCTTGGAGATGGTGAAGAATCTTGAGATAACCACCCCTTTCACTGACTTAATTACCCAGGTACCTTCTTATGCTAAATTTATGAAAGATATTTTAAGTCGTCAGAGGAAATTTCAGGACGAAGGTGCTATTGCTTTTGTGGAGGAGTGTTATGTTCTTTCAAAAAATAATATAGCACCTAAGTTGAAAGACTCAGGTAGTTTTTCCATCCCTTGTACTATAGGTAATCATGTTATAGGGAAAGCCCTTTGTGATCTAGGGGCTAGTGTCAGTGTTATGCCTTATTCTGTTTGTGAAAGACTTAACATAGGTAGACTTAAAGTCACCAATATTACCTTACAGATGGCTGATAGATCAACCCAAAGACCATTAGGGGTCTTAGAGGATGTCCCAGTTAGAGTGGGCAAGTTCTTTATTCCTGTTGATTTCGTTGTTTTAGACATTGCGGAGGATAGTCAAATACCTATTATTTTAGGTAGACCCTTTTTACACACAACTGGGGCTGTAATAGATGTCAAACGCGGGATTATTACTTTAGAGGTTGGAGATGACACTATCGAGTTTAGCCTTGCCCATAAGGCAACTACTCTTACTGATGATACTTGTTGCTCCATTGATATTATTAACAGGAATGTTATCCGTAACTGGAGGGAATCCTTGACCAAGGATCCCTTAGATGATTTGATAGTTTTGGATAAGTATGCAGGTAATCCAGCTGAGAATGCTGAAGAGCTGGATGTGGTGGAAGCAGAGATAGAGGAATATGAGCTGACTGAGGAAGAGGATGAGAAGCTCATAAGCTTGGCTAATGCTAATCTGGTAAACATGTGCTATTCCATTAGTACTGATTATGTTCAGGCCGTGGAGGTAAAGGTACCAGAGCGTAAGCCACTTCCTCCTAATCTTAAGTATGTTTTCCTAGATGATACTGAGCAGTATCCTGCAATTGTTAGTTCTAAGCTTGATCCTAACCAACTTTATACCTTAATGACTGTTCTCAAAAAGAATAGGAAAGCTTTAGGTTATTCTTTGGATGACATTAAGGACATCAGTACTGATGTTTGCATGCATAGGATAGAGTTAGAGGAAGGGCATAAGCCCTATAGACAGGGTCAACGTAAGTTGAATCCTAAGATGCAGGAGGTAGTTATGGCTGAAGTAATGAAACTTCTTGATGCAGGTATTATTTATTCAGTTGGCAACTCCAAGTGGGTTAGCCCAGTTCTGGTGGTTCCTAAGAAAGGAGGGACCACGGTGGTTAAAAATGAGAAAAATGAATTAATACCTACTAGAGTAGTAACTGGGTGGCCGATGTGCATTGATTATAGACAGTTAAATGCCGCCACCAAGAAGGACCATTTCCCCCTTCCTTTTGTTGACCAAATGACTGAAAGACTTGCTTCTAATAAATTCTTCTGTTTTCTAGATGGTTACTCAGGTTTTTTCCAGATTCCCATCCATCCTGATGATCAGAGTAAGACTACTTTTACATGCCCACAAGGTGTTTTTGCATACCGCAGAATGCCTTTTGGGTTATGTAATGCTCCTGCCACCTTTCAAAGGTGTATGATGGGTATCTTTTCTGATTTCATAGAAAACATTATGGAGGTATTTATGGATGATTTTTCTGTTTATGGTAATGCGTTTGATCAATGCTTAGCTAACCTTGATAAAGTCTTGCAGTGTTATATCGATGTAAACCTTGTCTTAAACTGGGAAAAGTGTCAGTTTATGGTCACTGAGGGGGTAGTGTTAGGGCATCTTATATCTGATAAGGGTATACATGTAGATAAAGAAAAAGTGCAAGTGATTGAGCAATTACCCCCTCCTGTTAATGTTAAGGGGGTGAGAAGCTTCTTAGGACATGCAGGTTTTTACCGGCGTTTCATTAAGGATTTTTCTAAGATTGCTAAACCACTTACACAATTGCTCCTTAAGGATGCTGTCTTTGATTTTACTGATGAGTGCCTTTCAGCTTTTAACAGGTTGAAGGAAGCTTCGGTCTCAGCACCAATCATCCAGCCACCAGATTGGGATCTCCCATTTGAGATCATGTGCGATGCCAGTGACTATGCTTTGGGTGCTGTGCTTGGCCAAAGGAAGAACAAGGCTCTTAATGCTATTTACTATGCGAGCCGTACCCTAGATGAGACTCAAGTCAACTACTTCACCACTGAGAAGGAGATGCTAGCTGTGATCTTTGCCTTAGAGAAATTTAGGTCCTATTTGGTAGGTAATAAGGTAATTGTTTACACTGACCATGCAGCTTTGAAAGGTCTCTTCCAGAAGAAAGATTCAAAGCCGAGGCTTTTGAGGTGGATACTCCTTCTACAAGAGTTTGACATTGAGATTAGGGACAAGAAAGGCGCGGAAAATGTGGTAGCTGACCACCTATCTCGTCTTCAGTTGACTGATGGGGAAGATTCTTTACCTATTGATGATTCATTTGCTGATGAGAGTTTATTTGTCGTTAATAGTTCAGGTTCTTATTCCCCTCCTTGGTATGCTGATTTTGCTAATTTTGCTGTCACAGGTAAAATTCCTCCAGAGTTGTCATGGCAACAAAAGAAGAGATTTATGTTTGATGCAAAGCAGTATTTTTGGGATGACCCTTACGTTTTTAAGGAATGCGGAAATGGACTTATCCGGAGATGCGTCCCCCAGTGGGAGGTGAAGGACATTCTGGAAGCATGCCACTCTTCTGCATATGGTGGTCACCACGACCCATCTAGGACCGTGGCCAAGGTATTACAGTCTGTTTTTTTTTGGCCTACTTTGCATGCTGACTGTAGGAATTTTGTAGGTAGCTGTGATGCTTGTCAAAGATCTGGGAATGTCTCAAAAAGACATGAGATGCCGCAGGTTGGTATTTTAGAGGTAGAGATTTTTGATGTTTGGGGCATTGATTATCAAGGACCTTTCCCCAGTATTCAAGGTAACAGGTATATTCTTGTAGCAGTTGATTATGTTTCTAAATGGGTAGAAGCTATTGCTACTCCCCATTGTGATGCGAAAGCTGTTATTAAACTGTTTAAGAAAATCATATTTCCTCGTTTTGGTGTCCCTAGGGTTGTCATTAGTGATGGAGGTATGCATTTTAAAGAGAAACAATTAGGTGCCTTGCTAAATAAATTCGGTGTCCAACATCGTAGGGGTCTAGCATATCACCCTCAGACTAGTAGTCAAGTTGAGATCTCCAATAGAGAACTCAAGGAGACCCTAGCCAAAGTTGTTTCTAAATCTAGGAAAGATTGGAGTCTAAAGCTTGATGATGTTTTATGGGTCTATAGAATTGCGTTCAAAACCCCAATCGGAATGTCATCATTCCGGTTGATTTGTGGTAAAACTTGTCATTTACCAGTTGAGTTAGAACGCAAGTCTTGGTGGGCTATTTGTGATCTTAATTTAGACCATAACCTTTCCCGTGAGAAACGTTTATCGCAGCTCAACGAGCTACAGGAATTCAGGTTGCTAGCCTATGATAATGCCAGGATTTACAAAGAGAAAACCAAGCGCTGGCATGACAAGAGAATCATTAGGCGTGATTTCCAGATAGGTGATAAGGTGTTGCTTTTTAATGATCATATTCGTCTTTTTCCTGGTAAGCTGAAATCCAGGTGGAGCGGACCTTACACTATCACAGCTATCTCAAAGTTTGGGTCAATTGAGTTAGAAACCTCATCCGGTGAGAGGTTTAAATTTTAATGGCCAATATGTGAAGCACTTCCGTGGAGAGAAGAAATTTATTGGTAAGGTTGAAGTTTCCTACTTTGATCCTTTTTCGGATGCTTCATGATAGGTAAAAAGGTCGTGCGGGACCTCTTAAACCAGCGCTAACCAGGAGGCAACCCGTGTTGTAGCTTAATTTTTTTTTTCTGTATTTTTGGTACACGTTTTCTGTCATGTTTTTACATTTTTTGATGGAATTTTGAGCTTTTGCAGGAAAAATAGGCCGAACTGTCAGGTACGTAGGTCGACCGACCTACTAGTGAGGTCGACCGACCTTCTGATAGCAATAAATAACTTCTGACAGAGCAGGTACGCAGGAGGGAGGTCGACCGACCTCTACATCAGGTCGACCGACCTCGAGGCAGACTACCGGGTTTAGAGTAAGGTTTTTAAGTTTAATTTTGTTTGAAAACAACTCTTTTTCCTCACACTTTTGAACACCCCTCCTCTCTCTTAAAAACCCTAACTGCCTCCTCCTTCATCCTTCACTCATTTTTCTTGTTTTCTCTCATTTTCCCATCAAAGGTAGGTGTTCTTTAGCTTTTCCTTTCTTTCTTTTCGTTCTATAGTCTCTTATTTCCGTTTTAGGTAGTTTCTTGTTTATATTTTTCAGTTTGTTTTTGTTCTTAGAGTTTATTCTTCTTATGTTTTTTATTTTTCCTTTTGATTGTCCTTCTTCATTAGCTTTCCTAGTTTCAGATCTATGTTCTTGTGTGGTTTTTGTGCTATTAGGGTTAGTTTGAATTTCCCCCTACATTTTCTATGCTTAAATTCAGTCGAAATTCGAACCGTGCATTCATACTGTGATAACCGTCGGTCGACCGACTCGGAATGGAGGTCGGCTGACCAAACTGCGTTTTTCAGAAACTCGATTTTTCGTTTGGTCGGTCGGTCGACTTGGGTAGTAGGTCGGTCGACCTTGGTACTGTTACAGGAAGTCTGATAATACTGGCAGATGGTCGGTCGACCTCTAGATGAGGTCGATCGACCTCGTTACTGTTACAGGAATTTTAATTTCGCAACTTTAATTTGCTCTTCTATTTTGATAAATAAATGTTCTAATGTTGTAAGGAGCTTAAGTATTGAGAACAATTATTGTAATTTTGCAGATTCATCATGTCTAGCCGAGGACAAGGAGGAAAAAGATCTCGCACTTCCGGAGCAAGCACTTCAAGAGGCCGAGCAAGTGGGTCCGGGGGATTGACAGCGCTTGACACGGATAGTCTACCAAACTATCCGCAAGTCATCTTTCATACTCCGGCGCAAAAAGCCCGATTCCTCCATCTTTCGACCTATTGCCTTGTGGTGGTCACCTGATTCTTATGCGTGCCGGCATTGCAGGCCTTGGGTTGCTATGACGATGTGGTGGCCTTGCTCAACGGGACGATGTGGTGGCCTTGCTCAACGGGACGGGTTTTTCGGGACTCGTCACGATGGATGAGTTCACTTATCCTCTTCTTACTCTTGAGTTCTTTTCCTCTTTTATTTTTAATGTTCAAGCTTATGACCCCGGCTATAATAATAAGTGCATATCTTTTCGGTTGTTTAATGTTACATATTCTTTAACTTTAAGTGAATTTGCTGAGTACTTAGGTTTGTCTTTATGGGTCGTACGGGTGACTCTTTTGAGTCGTACACTGTCATGTGGTCTTGCCTTTCTGATTCCAGCGATAGGAGGAAGAAGAGCATTACCGTTCACTTACCCGCTCCCCGTTATTATTTGCGTCTTTTGGCCAACACTGTTTTCGGCCGTAAGGAGTCTTTAAATGTTAAAAACATTGAGCTCTCTATTTTATCTGGCTATCTTAATGTCAGACGTTCGGGTCAGCAGTTTTATAACACTGCTTATTTGGTCGCCTCTCACTTTGTGGCGGTGGGCGAGGGAAATTCTTTGGCTACTATTGTTTGTGGTGGGCTAGTCACTCGTTTGGCTCGCTCACTTGTTCTTCAGTTCCCCTGCTTTGAGGATGCGCTTCACCCTCTCTCCCGGTACACGGACATGACTTATGTCAAGTCCGTGCATTGGGTGGATAGGAAGGATTATTGGAAGGTTGATAACTACCTCAGTGATCGCATCCCCATCACCATGGCTCCCCCATGTTACCCCTTGATGATTTTCAGGGGGAGCCTAGACCACTCCTTCCATCCTACCGCCTCCCACTTATGGGAGGCACCTTTAGAGGCCATAGGGTCCCCGCCCCCGGTGCCCACTTTGCTGCACCTGGGACGGGGTACCCCACTGATTTTACTGCTCCTCCTAATGTTGGTATTCCTCCCGTTGTTGATAGCAGATCTCTCCCGCACATGATGGCGGACCTTTGCATTCAGTTCAACCAGAAACAGTTGAACGATTGTCTCTACCAGTACCCGGGCTACTCGGAGTTGCTACTCAGGGTAGGCTCCCCACCGGCCCATGGACTCACCCCATCTGGTACACATCTCAGGCGGGCGGTCAAGGGTACGGAGAAGCTTCGGGATCTGCCTCAGGAACAGGCATAGGTTCCGGCGAAGAGGAGGAAGAGGAAGAGGAGCAAAGTGGGTCGGAATATGACCCGGAGGACTAGAGACGTGCCCAAACCTCCCCTCTTCGATGTTCGGTTTGGGGAGGTTCTTCGTCTTGTAAGTCATCTATTGTTGTCTCTTTCTGTCCCATTTCGCCTCTTTCTGCTTCCCTTTGGCCTCTTTCTGCCCCCCTTTAGCCTCTTTCTGCAGGCTTTAGTCTTTTTCCTTTTCCATCTTTTATTTATTTTTGCCTATCCCCATCCCTATGCTGTGGATTTATGCTGATGAGCACAATGGGGGCATTGTGCGTTTTGGTTTGGGGAGGGTATTTGCATACTTCTGTTGAGTCTGCATTTGTTTAGGTGTCTTTTGTCTTTTTCCTTTTGTTGTGTTTGTATCTGTATTTCATCTTTTTCTGTCGCACGTTTATTGCATTTCCGTTACTTTTTCTCCTTTCAGTTTGCATACATACCAAAAATTCAAAAATATGCACGTTTTCTTTAGCATATAGGTCGAGTCGGAACGGATGGATACTATGATAATTATGCCTCACATGTCGCCTAATGTCTTGCCTTGCATTTTCAAAAAAAATTCAAGCTAGTCTTTTGCATAGTCTACGAGTTTTTGTTGATTTTGTGCTAATTATTAGACTTGACTCTCTTCTTGACAAGCTACTACATTTTCTAAGGTTTAGAGCTTAATAAATCGGTTACATTCATGACCGATTTCATGTAGGATTGAGAGTAGTTTCTCCTCTTGAGGCATGTCACATCAATTTGCATAAGCATGAATTTTGTCTACTTAATACCTATATGCATTCCGGTTTGTGGTTTGTTGACACATGTGGTAGAGGTTTCCTTTTCTTATTTTACCCATAACCCTCACATAGCCAAAATGCCTTTTATCCCATATACTACATCCTTAAAATTGCCTACTCTAGCCGAGCTAGTAACATGGTATATTGGGACTGTTTTGAGCATCCTTTGGTTTTGTGCATCATTGAAGATTTTTTATTTTGTGGGAATGATGAAAAAGAGAAGAGAAAAGAAAAAGAAAAGAGAAAAATCTATGAGTTCAGAAAAAGGAAAAAGGAAAAGAAAGAAAGAAAATAAAGAACTCAATGAAAAAAAAAAGAATGAAAAAAAAAATCGGAACTACCTATTTTCAGGGGTGGTCGGCCGACTGCCATACAAGGTCGGTCGACCACGACCACTGAACAGGGATGTTATTCTAAGAAAAGAAAGAAAAAAGAGAAGAGGAGTTGTGAAAATTCGCTCACAATTTTGAGCATTAGGCTTGTTTTATGAAGGAAATTAGAAGTGATTCTATAGTGTGGTTTGATGGTTGTTAGCTCGGTTTAACCCCTCTTTCCATAAATTGTTTTGACCTTTCTTACCTTTAGCCTCACAATCCCAAATCACCTTGGCATGTGTCATGGTCATTTAGTGTTGGAATGCATATGTACGGTTGTAGAGACTTTGTTCATGTTAGATTGCAGGCATGTTCTTATGGGTCGTAGATAGGTGAGAGTCTTTACTTTTATTTATCTTCTTATCTTTCACATTTATATTTAACCCTTTGCTTCATGAGTGTCTCGAGCGTACCGCGAGAGTCCATTTAGAATGAGTCTTGCAAGGTTGAAAGTTTAGCATTTTATCCCAACATGTTTAATTCGTTTGCATTTGGCAATAAGCTTGATTTTCTTTGGAAACCGCATTAAATTGGTTAGGCATGGCGTTGTGTTTGGTTTTGAGCTAGAAATCCGTTCCAAGTAGAAGTTTTTCTTTTCTTTTGAGTCTTAGTGCTTGCTTGAGGACAAACAAGGTTTGGTTTGGGGAGTTTGATACGTGCCTATACTATGCATTTTATTTATACTTTCGGCACGTATTTCTATGCATTTTCGTAAATTTTAGTTGCTATTGCTCCCGAAACGGTTTACTTTGGCATTTCTATGTTTTCAATGTAGGAATACGCAGAAGTGAGCAAAACCGAACTTTAACCGTCCTCCGGAAGCTATTTTGAGTGTTTACGCGAAGCAAGGATCCGGACTCCTAGCCAAGTGGTGCGTATAAGCAAATTCAAGACTGGAATGTACAGGAATCGGTCGACCGACCTACCCAACAGGTCGACCGACCAATGCGCAGTTTCAGAAATACCAGATTACAGCACTCGAGGTCGATCGACCTACTTAAGAGGTCGACCGACCTGGCGACGGGTTCCGTGATTTTATTTCGGTTTTTATTCCTTTAATATTGTAATTAGGAGACTATTTAAGGACGCCTAAGCTTCATAATTAGGTTAAGTAGTCCACATTAGCAAAAACTCCATAGTTAGAGAGAAGAATTCCCAAGTTTTCATCTTTGTTCTTGATTTCCAATTAGTTTTGTAAGTTTGATCCAATTTAATCTTTCCTTGTTAATTAACTTTATTTTTCTTCTTATTATTGTTATTCAATTTATATTTTCATCCTTTGAATCTTCATCTTCAATCATGTTAATTTTCTTATTGTTCTTGAATGTTTTTAGTTCTAGTTTTATGATTAAGATTATGCATAGCTAATTCTTGTGATTAGGAATTAGGGGAACCATGGCCAAGATTAGATATTGATGGTTTTATGATTAATCTACCAATCCCCATTGTTGTTGGTGAACTAATTCCTTAAGATTGAAAGATTGTTAGGATTAGTTTAACAATAACTTTGGGATTGCCCTATGAACGAAAGTTTAGTGCTTTTCTAGGAACCCTAAGACCGTAAGGATTGGGTAGAATATTGACCTAAAGGTTTATTCTTTGTTCCTTGGGATTGTGTTATTTGGTTATTTTACCCTTTATTGACTTGTTCTAGCCATGGGGAAACGAAGATCCTAATCTCCTTTTTACCATTGTTTTAGCATCTTTGTCTATTTTACTATCTTAGTTGTTAGTCCAATCATCAATCAAAACCCCCCTTTTTTGGTTACTTTCAATAGACTTTAAATTCACAAACATCATTAACCTTGTCTCTCTGTGGTTAGACCCTTGACTTATCCTATCTAGTTTAAGCTGAGGTTTTATAAATCTTATCTTTGGCACCCCTCAACGACGGGTGTCAAATTTTGATGTGTGTCTATTTTATGATGTTTTACATCTATTTTTACACGCATTTTGTCGCTCATTTACTATGTTTTAGCCTTTATTTCCCAACAATTGTCTACTTTCGTATTTTTATGCTCTTTTACAGATTTATGCGGAAAAGAGATGATTTTATGCCAAATTTATGCCCTAGGGATTTTTCATAGCCAAGGAACGAATGAAAGTCAACTCGAAGCGTTAACCAAGTACCAAGAAGTCAAACCAAAGACAAATCAAGACAGACCTACAGGAAAACAGGTCGACCGACCTACTACATGGGTCGGCCGACCAGGCGACTGTTATGGAAAGTCAAGAAATCCCAGAAGCCCGTCAAGCGGTCGACCGACCTCAGCGTAGACCCAGATTTTCCGCAAAGCCCATTCAAGTGATTAGGTCATTAGGAAACTCTTGTTTTCCACCTATTTAAGCTAATTACGTGATTAGGGTTTGACAATCGGGTTTTATTCAGTTTTTAATCAAGTTATCTATCATAGAATTACAATATAGTTTTAGTTCTAATCTTTCAATAATCATCAAACACTTTTCTTTAGTTTTATTCATTGTTCATCATCAATCTTTCCACAACAATCAATAAAGTTCGTTCTTTTCTGCCTTAATCCTTGTTTCCGGTAATTCCTTTCTTAATTTGTTTTAATATTGTTCTTGTCTTAGAATTATTAGTATCCGGTTTAAGTTAGAATCCCAAAGCCTTTATTATTATTGCATGTTTAGATTGATGTTTATTATAATGTTTATTCCTGTTTTCATTATTGTTTCAATAGTCATGAGTAGTTAATTTCATATGTTAGGATGTGGGGAGTAAATATGCATATAGGTAGTATGAATTCTCGAATCAGCAAGTTGCAGGCAGGAGGTCGGCCGACCGGGGTAGCAGGTCGGTCGACCGACTCGCGTTTGAATTCTGTTTCGCTTTAATTCGTAATCTATAATAACCTACAATGAGACCAAAGGGAGACTTGTAGGATATTAGTAATGACTTACCCAAGATTGAAAGATACGGGAAGGGCATTGGTTTACGCTTTAAGACGGCTAGGTTACTCAAGACTGAAAGGTATGTGACCTAAAATTTAGGAATCACCCTTATTGTTGACACCCAATAATTGTGAGACCTAGGAACTTATAGCATAGACCGAAAAGAGCTATTAGGTAGCATAGACCTAAAGGATATGTTACACCCCTTACGCGACCGCAATACATGTTGACTTAGGATTTATACTATCATAGCTATTTATTACCCAAACATCCTAGCATCTCTTTTATTATAGTTTATTCTCATCTTTATTTACTTGTTTTATTTTTATATTTGTTTCTAGACTTAGTAACAATCAATCAAACCCCCACTTTTGTTACCCTAAAACATTGACATCAAACAATAAACATTCCCCACCTCTCTGTGGTTCGACCCTGACTTTCGCTATCTATAGTCAAAGCTAGGAAATTATAAATCTTATCTTTGGTGCCCTCAACGACGGGCATCAAATTTTGGCGCCGTTGCCGGGGAGGTGACGTCAGTGTTTATTGTTTCTTGTTTTTGTTTCTTTTGTTTAAGGAACTTTTGTTCCTTAAACCTTCTCACTTTTTTCTTGTAGTTTCCATCTTATGCGCAGGTCAGTTCAAGGAGAACTCCTACCACTAGACCACGAGCTTGAGAGGACTCTAAGAGAAAAGAGGAAGCAGCTTTTAGAGAGTAGGGAAGGAGGTTCTCCATCTTCCCTATTCCAAGAAGACATCTTTGAACAACAATCATCACCATCAACACCACAAAACAACCCACCTTCACCAAAAACACCAACTTCACAACCAAATTCACCTCATAATCCATCTACACCAAAAACACCATCAAATACCTATTTCCAAGTTTTTGAAGTAAAGGAAGAGAAGATGGCTGAAGAAGCAAGTATTGCAAGTCACTCTATGCCACAGGCAAAGGATCTCTATAAGGGATTCACTTTACCCACTACTACAGAAAGCCTTAAGGACATCGGACTTTTATGGTCAAGGACATCGGATTAGCAACCGATGTAGAGTTCCCTGATGTCCATTATGGGTATCAAGGACATCGGTTGTGCAACCGATGTCCATTTGCTAATGCACATCGGATGTTTAAAACGTCTGATGTCCATCATCCTTATGCACATCATACTTTAGCTCACATCTGATGTCCATATGGTATTGCACAACGGAGGTTTAATAAGTCTGATGTCCATCATTCTTATGCACATCATTCTTTAGCTTCACATCTGATGTCCATGTGTTATTGCACATCGGAGGTTTAATAAGTCTGATGTCCTTCATATTTATATGCATATCATTCTTTAGCTGTAATCTGATGTCCATTTATGTTCTTTTTTTTAAAAAAAAAAGCTGGTACTGATGGTAATTTGTACCACCATTATACATTATTCAGATGCCAGCCAGACTGCCATACCATCAACCAAACAAACACAAATTCAAAGCGAAGCACGACAAAGTCGTTTGTCTTTTATTAAACAAGTTCAAAGCAAATCACGACAAAGGTCAGTCGTCTTTCATATACATTATCCAAATTCATCAACTAACCAAACATATAGGGTTATGCGTCATTTTAGACGACATCTAAAATAGTCTAGAGATCACAAGTTCAACAACTAACCAAACATCGACTTAGTTTACAAAATTAAAGTACTATGTTACTAGCTAGAAAGACTATGCACTTAGAAAATAGTCCGCCCACAAGTCCCTGACCTCGTCGATTTCTTCTTGGGAATATGGCAGTCGATGTTTGAAAACCTGTAAATAATACACAAAATTCTAGCTTTAATAATAATACGGAAAAATAACTTCAACCGAGATTCGAGAGAGTTCATAGACAGTGAATGATCCAACCCACAATTTAGAATGATGCAGAAGCAAAGAACAATTAATATGGAAGCAAAGTAATGACGTAATACAGACAAGTAGACAAAACATGAGATGCATAAACAAGTTGTGGAAACTATATGACTTCTTAGCACGACACGAGTACTTGGGTTAGACGGTTCTGCTATTCTTTTAAGGATGTACAATTAACGTTTCAGAGAAAAATTGTTTGAGAAAATTGAAAGTGTATCACTATAGTTCAAAAATCTACACATCAACTTTCAAAACTATAATGAAACATACTTTTTCGACTGTGACATCTTCGGGTAATCCAGTCACGTAAACATGGGTGTTGACTTTCAGCTCAAACTAACTGTCTGGTGGCTTGTTTGCTTCCTGCAAAAGTATGTTACGGACAGAATGAGGATTAACTTGAGACTAATGAGCTATTGTAAATAGACCCACACGAAAGGTCAAAAACAAAATGTAAACAACCCTCCAAGTTGAGACTAATGAGCTATTGTAAATAGACCCACACGTATACATAACAGTCTCGAAAGACAATGAGGAAAATGTACAAGAAAACCCATTGAAGAACTGACGACATAGAGTGCATATCTTATTGAAATATTATCTAAAAAGTGTGACCACTAATAATACTCAACCATAGTACATAGTTTAGTTAATTAATTAAAAGTAGGCCAAAGTAGGTATGATTGTATGAAGAATAGATGATGAAATAAAACCTACCCCATATAGAAGCACCAAACACAAATATTGAAGAAGTTACTAGTTGAAATTTGGAGCCGTCCGTAATTGAAGCTAAAGGTTTACTTTGAAAGTTAAGTTGAATTGTCTATAAAATAGAAATACTATATATTAGTCAAAAGAAGATGTCTCTGCTTGACTTACATGCTATTAAGCCTGCTTTGCTACTTTTGCAACCATCTGGGTCCGAGCACACATTATCTGCACCAACATAAACAAATGTTATATGACAAATTGACAATTAACAACAGATGTAAGTATGCAGACTGCTATATAAGTATATGACTATATATAGGGTAGAAAATGTCCGTTACAATTATTTATTCCCTCCTCTTCAATAGAATTGCAACATTCATTGAATGTACCTGAGTAGTAGTATACTAATAAAATGCTCCAATTTCAGAGAACGTGAGGGAGGAGCAAATGGGCATTAACATTCAAGTTTCTTTGTAAAGGCCGTAAGTATTGCAGGGTAAATGTACGTATCGGATTTATGCAACGCTTCCCCAAGACACGAGTTAAAATGCGTTTATCCTTGGATTAACATAACACAACACAACAGTAAACACAACTTTTAGTTATGCCTTTGTTTTCGAATATCCATGTTGAATCGTGTTTTGAATTGAATTGAACTGAATTGACGGACTGATACTTGACAATATAAGAAACATAGCGCAGATTCAGCTATAACCTCCATCGATCATGGATACTATGTCATAATTAACTCTACCAATTGATTGTAGAGTGTCAGATGACGACATTAAAGTTAAATAAATGTAAATGATTAGCTAAGAGTACTTACTGTCAGCACAGAAGCCATTAACAACATCCCAATGAAGCCCATCCTTACAAAAACACCTGCTAATCCCGTTACTATTAACATCCGCGCTACAAGTAGAATTCCCTTGATCAACGTTGCAATCAGCTTGACTCCTACAAACAGGTTCCTGCGGAAGCAACCACTGGATCATCACCCCAGGCTGCCCCCACTTCCCAACCGGTAACCCCGGGTTCAAGTTTCTCCACTGGTATTCACTTGCACCAAGACCTTCGGAGGTGAGGTTTTCTCATTCATGAAAAAAAGGCTTGTCCTGCCAGAGAAGTCCCGTATGTGCAGCTGTGCACATTGAAATAATCACAAAAACATAGTATACTTCTTAATCAGCAAAGTTTCAAAAAACTCGTTAACATAGTAAGCATCGCTGCTACCAAATAAAAATCAATCAACCTAATACTAATTCTTGTGTAAGACGGTACCATCTTACCCAAATAGCACAGGGTATGCAGGTAGGAATCAAAGTCTTTCATCGCGAGTGTTTGACCAGAGTTTATTTTTACGATGATGATGATGACGAGATCTTAAAATTTCAAATCTGAGACTTCTGGTCAAGAGAGAATGCATACAAGGCTTATGAATTTATGGCTTTGCTACAATGCTACCCATGAGAGGTGTATCTGCAAACTTCCAGGATGTACTGATTATGCTTTCGGAAGCCCTAGCGCCAACGATCTCAGAGATGGGCACGGCATCAGAAATTTCTTCCAAGTCATCCTTACAAAGCTTCACTTTCAAGGCACCCAGGTTCGACTCCAAATTCTTCTTCTGGGTTGTCCCTGCATCGAGTATGGACGTTAAATTTCTTCCTAACCACAAGCAAGTAACAACGGAAATAATAGGACTCACCGGGAATAGGTACTACATCATCCCCTTGATGCAGAATCCATGACAGAGCCAACTGAGCAGGCGTGCCCATCTCTGAGCCAACTGAGCAGGCGTGCCCATCTCTGAGATCGAAGAAAGAAGTGCTATGGGTAGACTAATCTCTAATCAAAATCAGCCTAATACCAAAACCCCCAAATCGAAATAAAGAGAAACCCTAATTTCGTTAATAGAAGCTGAATTTAACAAATTAAATAAGAAAAAGAAGTAGGAATACTTACTTCAAGACGGAGAATCCACAATAATGCAAATAGAACAAGGAGAAGAACGAATATTTAACAGAAACTCGAATTTATGCAAACGCTAATATGTAAGTCACTCAAAAACTGAATTGTAGGGATGAAAAATTAGAGGACGAGTTTGTTTAATTTGAATAATTAAGTGAAGGAGATGTGTTTATAAGGGGATTTGCAGGTTTAAATGGTGAAATTTTGAAGGAATTATGAAAATGTTGAAAAAATTGTGAAAGGAAAGGAGAGAAAGAGTGAAAAGAAGAATGAAAGACGACACTGACGAGGGTTTTATGTTTTGCGCGTTTTTTTTACAACAACAATTAACATCGGCTTACTTAAATAACTGATGTCCTTGATCAATTAATGTACATGGGTTGTCATTTAGTCTGATGTGCATTAAAATCAATACTTATGGACATCGGTTTGAAATAGAAACCGATGTCCTTTGTTTTATAAGGACATCAGATTTTTGTAATCAACTGATGTGCAAATTAATTACATCAGATTTTTCCAAAATCTGATGTCCATTAACCGATGTCCTTAAGGGTTTCTGTAGTAGTGCAGGTACGAGGAAGCCATTTGAGGCTAAGCCTTCCTACATCTCCATGGTAGAGAGGAACCAGTTTGGAGGCTCAGCCAATGAAGATGCAGCTAGGCACATTGAAATCTTCACGTATTACATATGCTCCATAGCACCCCCAGATGGAGTGACGCAGGATCAAATTAAAGAAAGCATGTTCATCTTTTCCCTCCGAGACTCAGCAAGGGAATGGTATAGAGATTTAGACCGCACTGCTGCGGGAGTTACAGATTGGAACACATTGGCCTTAGCTTTCTATCGGAAATACTACTCTGCAGCTAAGACCAATGCCTTGAGAGCGCAAATAACCAGTTTCAAGCAAGGGCCTAATGAAGATTTTAGTGAGGCTTGGGATAGGTTCAAGAGACTTGTTCGATCCATACCCCATCATGGATTTGAACAATGGTTTCTTTGTAACCAGTTCTATAACGGTCTCTATGATGACAATAGAGCCTACTTGGACGCTGCGGCTAATGGAAGGTTCCAAGATAATTTTGGGGAGACCAAGGATCTCAAAATCATTGAAGATGTTGCTGTGCACAGAGCCGAACACGGGACTTTCCGTGGGAATCAAAGGAAGGCCGAATCTAATGTTGCAGCAATATAGGCCTTGATGGCTAAGTTAGAAAAAATGGAGAGCGGTGGAAAATTTGAGATGGGAAGTGGAAGTAAGGGTGGTATGTACCAGATAAATGTCGTTCAAGACGGACCCTTCGGTTGTGAGAGATGTGGTGGAGAGGGGCATGTGTCAAAGTTTTGTACTTCATCTAACGAGACATGTGGGGCCTTTCAACATTACCGTGGGAACAACTTTTATGATCCTAATAATAATAATGTCCACCCCCACATAAGGTGGACAAGCCAGAATGTTCTCAATCCACAACAGCAACAACCACAACAAAACTCCACTTATATTCCTCAACACAAGCAAAACTACCAAAAACCCCCTTTTGTCCCTCAACAACCTTCTAACCCACCACCGAATACGGATGGTCTCATCCGGAATCTCATTGGGTTAGTTCAAAAGGAGTCGCAGGCACGGGAGGCGGGTATGAAGATGTTAGAGTCCCAAATTGCTCTAATCGCGAGCAAGAATGATACTAGAGCTCCGGGTCAACTTCCGACCAAGACGGACTAAAAGAAGGAGACTCTAAACAACATATCATTAAGGAGTGGAGCTAAAGTAGGAAGTGAGAAGGTCAGTGGAGCAGAAAAAGAGAATCAGCCGAAGAGGAGCAACAACGAAGTCGGTCGACCGACCCAGGAGCCAGGTCGACCGACCACGACGCAGATTCCAGAAGTTGCTGGAACACAGGAAACAGATCGACCGACTGAGGGAGAAGGTCGGCCGACCTCCAACACTGAGCAGAAGGACGCCTTCAGGCCTGAAATGCCAGATAACCTAAGGGATTTCCTATTCAGGGGTGACAAGACCCCCAAGTTCTTGAGGAGGGCTGCCAATACTGAAAGTTCCGCCCCTCCTTATCCGGAGAGACTCGTACCAACCAAGGAACATGTATCATTTGATAAGTTTAAAGATGTTATTCGTTCATTAAATGTTCAAGTACCGTTTTTAGAACTAGTTCAACAAGTTCCTTCATATCTTAAATTCAAGAGACAACTTTTATCACGAAAGCGGTCTCTAGATAAAGTTGAGTCGGTAGCCCTTACCGAAGAGTCCTCCAGTTTTCTATCCCATGTTATTGCCCCTCATAAGCTAGAGGATCCTGGGAGTTTTTCTGTACCTTGCAACATAGGGACCTTTCCTGTCAAAAAGGCCTTATGTGACCTAGGGGCTAGCATTAGTGTCATGCCCTTGAGTGTAGCCTTAAAGCTAGGAATGACCAACTTTGCAGTAACTAGTATGACTGTCCAAATGGCCGAACGTACATCTATGGAACCTATAGGGGTGTTAGAAAACATCCCTGTGCGCATTGACAGGTTTTTCTTCCCAGTAGACTTTGTAGTTTTGGACATCCCTGAGGATGCCCATATACCTATTATACTAGGGAGACCATTCCTTCACACTGCGGGAGCCATCATTGACGTGGGTAGTGGGACATTGACCTTTAAGGTAAGGAAACATTCTATAATCTATGGCATATCTTATAGGAAGAAAGATGTTATGACTCCTATTACTTGTAATGTTATTGCTTCTGAAAAGAAGTATAAGGTCATCACTACTTCCCCTACTTTGTTACCCACTCCTATACATGTTTTTACACCTCCGCCCCAGATTGGTAGCAATATGGAGGATGCTTCTATTGTGACTAATGCAGGAATTGGTTTGGGGAAACCCATAATAAAGGACGTCATAGTGCAAAGAGGAGGACTAGGGATCCTTAGCTATAAGAAGGATGAGGATCCAGACATTGCTGATGAGGAGGACAAAGAGAGAAGAAGAAAAGAAAAAGAGAAGAGTCCGTCGCATATGCTTTGCGACGGAGAAGAGACGTGTTTTGTCATTCAAACAAACACGGTAGAGACTACGGCATATCGCCAAAAGCCGTGGTCTGCGATTTTCCGCATCTTTAGCGGATAGTTGTTTCAGTTTTAAGCTCCTAAGACAATTTACTTTCTGTTTTGTTGAGACTTTTTAATTTTGTTTGCTTTAAGATTTTAGAACTATTTTGTTTTTGTTTGCGTAGTTAAGACATCTAGACTTGGTTCTGGGATTCTGAGCATATGTTGGGCGCATGTTTAAATGATTTGCCAGGTTTGAGGGAGAATGACTTGGTTGTTACAAGTTATTTCCGAAGAAAAAGAAGGCCGCTGTGCGGCAGGGACGGTCGACCGACCTGTAACACCAGTCGGTCGACCTGACCCCTTCAGTTCTGGAATTCCTGCAGTCCGCAGGAAGGTCGGTCGACCGGTAACACCAGTCGGTCGACTTACCCACCTGTTACAGCATGCTCATATTTTCCTAGGGAATTATGCAACCATCACAGGTACTTGGAGTGGCACTACTGGCCACCAAAACCTCCCAGCTTACGCTGGTTTGGGGAGGTTTTCTCATGCCCTTGAAAATCCAGTGAGTTCTTTCCATTTTCCTTGGTTGCTGTTTTCCTTGCATTGTTCCTTTAATTTTCTGAAACCTTTGCTTAGGCTAATGCACAATGGGGACATTGTACGGGTTGGTTTGGGGAATGGTTTCGTGTCACATGCATTGTTCCATTACATTTTGTCACACATTTATTGCATTTATGTCTTGCATTGTTCTTTTCTTTATTTTCCTTACCTATACAAAAGAAAAAAATACAAAAAAATAGAAAAATTCAAAAATTCCAAAAAATGCACGTTTATTTTAGCATATAGGTCGAGTCGGAACGAAAGTATTTCAAGGATGATTTTGCTATCTTACATGTTTACGCCTTTACCTTGCCTTGTCAACTTGTTTTAGTATGAGAGTCTTTTGCATATCTACGAGTTTTTGTTAAATTTGTCATCTTGAGACTTGACTTATACCTTGGCAACCTACTATACATTCTGAGTTTTTAGAGCTTATTTCCTGGTTTCATTTTTAAACCAGTAGTCTAGGATGTGAGTAGTACTCCCCTTGGAACATGTTACATCAATATGCATAAACATGAACTTGAATTACTATATACTTGTTTTACTATCTCGTTTTGTGAGTCTTGGTACGTGTATTTGGGATCCCTTTTCTCTTATTTACCCACAAGCCTTATATAGCCAAAATTGCCTTTTTATTCCCCCAAAACTACATCCCATACTTAGCCTACCCTTCCAAGCTAGTACTTGTGGCCTTTGGTTTATTTTTGAGGCATCGTGGTTTGTATGCTATCTTGAGCAAAAAGGAAAAAGAAAGAAAGAAAGCAAGAAAAGAAAAAGAACAGAAAAATTTCAGAAAAGAAATAAAGAAGAAGAAAAACGAAAACGAAAAAATCAAAATATACAGTGGAGTCAGTCGACCGACCACCTTCATAGGTCGGCCGACCAACTGACAGCATCAGATTCATAATTTCGTTCCAAAAATCTATTTCTTTTACATGTTATCACTCCCGTACTTCATTCAAGATATTTGGGAGTCCTTTCTTATATATAATGTGAGAGTTGTGCTACAAAAAAAGCACTTTCTTAATATCAAAAGTTGTGAAATATGTTATTGGGAACCGGTTTTACTAGCTTGGCTACTAACCCCACAAATCCAAAAACATCTTAACCACTTTTACCTTTCACCTCACATATCTTTCATTACCTCAATTGCATGTATCCGAGTCATTTAATGGGTTTGTTATACATAGTTGTAGAATTCTTGTTCATGTTAGATTGCAGGCATGTTTTCATGGGTCGCAGTTAGGTGAGTGTCATAACAATATACTTCTTTCTATCTTTTACATATACTCACCCTTTGCTTCATGAGTGTCTCGGGCGTACCGCGAGAGTCCATGGTATAAAGTCTCTATAGTCTCTAGTTTTGCAAAGTTTGACAACACCATAACTCGTTTGCATGATTTGAATACTATCTCATTTTATACTCGTTATTGGTTTAGGCTAACGTGTAAATTTCGCTCTGAGATTGAAATCGTTCTATTAGTTAAGATCGAGTCTACTTCTTGCTTGAGGGCAAACAAGGTTTGGTTTGGGGAATTTGATGCGTGTCTATTTTATGATGTTTTACATCTATTTTTACACGCATTTTGTCGCTCATTTACTATGTTTTAGCCTTTATTTCCCAACAATTGTCTACTTTCGTATTTTTATGCTCTTTTGCAGATTTATGCGGAAAAGGGACGATTTTATGCCAAATTTATGCCCTCGGGATTTTTCATAGCCAAGGAACGAAGGAAAGTCAACTCGGAGCGTTAACCAAGTACCAAGAAGTCAAACCAAAGACAAATCAAGACAGACCTACAGGAAAACAGGTCGACCGACCTACTACATGGGTCGGCCGACCAGGCGACTGTTATGGAAAGTCCAGAAATCCCTGAAGCCCGTCAAGCGGTCGACCGACCTACTATATAGGTCGACCGACCTCAGCGCAGACCCATATTTTCCGCAAAGCCCATTCAAGTGATTAGGTCATTAGGAAACTCTTGTTTTCCACCTATTTAAGCTAATGGCGTGATTAGGGTTTGGCAATCGGGTTTTATTCAGTTTTTAATCAAGTTATCTATCATAGAATTACTATCTAGTTTTAGTTCTAATCTTTCAATAATCATCAAACACTTTTCTTTAGTTTTATTCATTGTTCATCATCAATCTTTCCACAACAATCAATAAAGTTCGTTCTTTTCTGCCTTAATCCTTGTTTCCGGTAATTTCTTTCTTAATTTGTTTTAATATTGTTCTTGTCTTAGAATTATTAGTATCCGATTTAAGTTAGAATCCCAAAGCCTTTATTATTATTGCATGTTTAGATTGATGTTTATTATAATGTTTATTCATGTTTTCATTATTGTTTCAATAGTCATGAGTAGCTAATTTCATATGTTAGGATGTAGGGAGTAAATATGCATAGGTAGTATGAGTTCTCGAATCAGCATGTTGCAGGCAGGAGGTCGGCCGACCGGGGTAGCTGGTCGGTCGACCGACTCACGTTTGAATTCTGTTTCGCTTTAATTCGTAATCTATAATAACCTACAATGAGACCAAAGGGAGACTTGTAGGATATTAGTAATGACTTACCCAAGATTGAAAGATACGGGAAGGGCATTGGTTTACGCTTTAAGACGGCTAGGTTACTCAAGACTGAAAGGCATGTGACCTAGAATTTAGGAATCACCCTTATTGTTGACACCCAATAATTGTGAGACATAGGAACTAATAGCATAGGCCGAAAGGATCTATTAGGTAGCATAGACCTAAAGGATATGTTACACCCCTTACGCGACCGCAATACATGTTGACTTAGGATTTATACTATCATAGCTATTTATTACCCAAACATCCTAGCATCTCTTTTATTATAGTTTATTCTCATCTTTATTTACTTGTTTTATTTTTATATTTGTTTCTAGACTTAGTAACAATCAATCAAACCCCCACTTTTGTTACCCTAAAACATTGACATCAAACAATAAACATTCCCCACCTCTCTGTGGTTCGACCCTGACTTTCGCTATCTATAGTCAAAGCTAGGAAATTATAAATCTTATCTTTGGTGCCCTCAACGACGGGCATCAGAAGTTCTGACGTTTGACACAAAGCAACAGCTCCAGGACCTGGAAATTCAGACCAGGTAAAAAAAAAAAAAACAAAAAAAAAAGAGAAAAAAGAAAAAGAGAAAAAAGAGAAAGAGAAAAAGAAAGACTACCTCAAAGGAAACCTCCCTGTATGTTTGATTAGATCTTTGAAAGGACGGGGTTCCATAATAGAGGCAGAGGCAGGAAAGAGCAGTGAGTCCAAGGCAGGCCAGAGGTTAGTTTTGGGCCCACCAAAACCCCCTGGGAGTTCCAAACGCAGAGCAGGAGAAGACGAACCTTCCCAGAGGATGGCCGAGGCAGACACTCAGGTATAACCTTAAAACCAGGGGTAGGAATTTCGATAAGGATTTTCAAAGGAGAAGGATCAACAAAAGAAGTCGCAGGAGTAGACTCCTGGACCGAATCACCAGCATCTACTTCAATAGGAGCAGCCTTGGACCCAGCTCCATCAAGGCCCTCCTCAACAGTATCCACCTTCTTCTTTTTCGAGGACCCCGTGTCCCCAGGAGTGAACCTCTTCCTCCGCAGCTGCATCACCCTGCTCACGTCAATTCTGGGCTTGCCTAAAATAAGCATCAAACATCAGAGCAGTCAAAGTAGACAAAAGAAAAGAAAAACACCAGATAACCAAAACAGAAGCACCGTACCCTCCTTCTTCACCGCCAGAACAGCAGAATCCCGGACCAGCTTAGAGAATGTCCTCTCTTCAGCAGGAAGGTCCAGGAGCTTGGCCTTTGAAGCAGAAGTATCCTTGGACTCAGGGAACCTGGCCAGGCTGTTCCCTGAGGAAGCAAACGAAACATCAGAAAAAACAAACAGTAGAAGAAAACCAAACCAGAGAAATAGCCCAGGGCAGAAACCATACCTTCCACGGGCTGCCATTCAGAAAAGATGTAGTCCGGAGAGTAAGGAAGGGTGTCAATCTTGACGAAAATGAAACGAGTAAACCACTTACTGTCGTCAGGAGTGGTAGAAAAGACAATAGCATAAGGCGTGCCATCAAGACCACGAATAGTGCACTGAGAGTGGCCCAAGGAGCGTGGGTTGAACCACTGACCCAAGTCAGCCGCCCCATGTTTAGCCCTCGCTTGCGGTTCAGAGCGCAGATACTAAGCAAGATTCGCCATGCATGGGGGGTGACTTGGCACATGGCTAGTTTAGTTAACTTCAAAAAATCGATGATAAGATCAGGAAATGGGAACCTCAAACCCAAGCGGAAGGGGTACTCATAGAAACAAGTCCACCCCTCCCTCGCAAAATCGGCTTTCTCACCAGCAAGGGGGAAGTGGTAAACCACCCCATCCGGAAAACCGAACCTCACCTTGATAAGGGAGCCGTGAGATTCATTCAAGGCAGAATCGCAGAGGTGTCTGGGAGCCAGGAGTTTCTGCGAAGGGAAGGGACCAGAGTAGTCCCCCGGCCCAGAGGAAGACCCAGACGAGCCTGCAGTAGCAGGAGCAGCAGAGGGAGTAGCGGAAGACGAGCCAGGAGCAGACATGGTAAAACCCGAAAGTGGTAAAAAAAATTTTAAGCAGTAAAGAAGGTAAAGAAAGCAAGAAAGCAATGGAGGTAAGAAAGAAAGTTCGTGAGAAAAAAGGAGTAAAAGTGCAAAGAGGGACGGTAAAAGGGTATATATAGAAAAAAATAGGCGGTTAAAAGTGAAAGGTAAATTCTGAATTCAAAAGTTAAAAGTAAATGCTAGTGGGAAGTTGGAATAGTTGAGGGGACATACCATTAATAGGTGGTTGAGAAGACAGCCTAGTGGGTAGCCACGTAAGCAGCGTCAGAAATCCCTAACTACCCAGAATGAAATTCCAGCCCAATTGAAGCCAAGTCAGGCTGAAATTTGGGGGAAACTGTTTAGCCCAAAAATCGCCATTACGCTGTTGGACCCATAAGCAATCTCAGAAGTAGCAGTCCACCAAAGAGACCGATATTTCATCCAGAAAAGGAGTCGTTGGAGAATGGGAAAGGGTCAAAACCCTAAGAGGGTATTCCCCTAGAATCCCTCCTATATTCTAGGAGCTGACCCGGACCAATACCAGGACCAGCTGACCAGGAGTCCAAAGCTTATAAAAAGGAGAACTAGGGCATTTGTGACTCATTCACTTTACGTTGTAATTTTTCCGCTTACGTACGCAAACAATTGTACTCATCTCAAAACAGCGATCTACCTCGAAAATAGTGATAAACTTGGTGGGATTCCGTTCCCCCCGCGGTTGTTTCCCTCATAGGGTTTTTCCGCGTCACCATAACCTCTTGTGTCATTCTTTTGTTTCTCCCGTTCTTTATATTTGTTTTCTACGTATGTTCATATATTGGTTGACACTTTAACCCATATCACAATCAATTGACCCGGTAGAAATTTTACCAAAACATATATCATGTTATCAAAATAATAGTATTCCCTAAATATTTCAGTGATCATGTATATCAAATTAAAATATTAGGACTATATGCACGTTGATCGGTAGCGAATAATTTAGTGATCATGTTTATCAAATTAGAATATTATTCACTGAAAAAATTATATTATTTGCTACACTTTCGATTATATAGTTCAATTAGTTTGAGCATACATCTAATAATTTTTCCTTCTTTTATGAAGGTTAATAAACAGACAGTGAATGTGGTTCGCGTGTAAAATGTAGATCCAGGGGCGAACCCAGAAATTTAAATATGGGGTAGCGAGAAAATATACATCATAATTGTAAAAAAAATCATACCACGAGGTAATAAATATACGTCACAAATACTAAATTACAAACTTAACGCGAAAAAATTAATCTAGTCGCAACCTACGAGTTCTCATATTTTGAAAATTGTTTAGGAGTTCTTCGCTAATAACCTTACAAAATAAATCTCTCTCTATAAAAGTAACTAAATTATCATTTAACAAACCATCTCCCATGCTATTGCGAACTTTATTCTTTATATATGTCGTTGCCAAAAAAGCTCTTTCTATACTTGCTGTCGCCACAGGAAGAATCAATACAAGTTTCAGAAGCAAATACACCTTCATGTGTACCAAATGGTTCTTTGTCTCAACAAGCTTCATGGAAAGATCGTTTTGACTCTCTAAATTCCAAAATCTATCATCATTTAAACATATTCAACAAAGTTTCGAAGTTCATATTCAAAGTGTAGCAAATCAACACTTGTAAACTCACATGGATAGAAGGTAGCAAGTTGAAGGAAATGATGAATATTAAACGATGAAAATTGATCTCTAGGGTTGAAGGATGACATACAAATGAGTAAATCTTCGCTTCTCTCGCTAAATCGATCATCAATTTTAAAATGAGTAAGATTATCTAGTTCTTTCTTTCCACGTCTGTGTCTCCTCGGACCACATGCATATCACTCATGATAGGAATACAAATTTCATTCTTTTGACAAAAATACGTCACCTTTTCCAAGTGAGCAGTCCACCCATCTTCTCTAATCTTTTGTAAATTTTTTTGTGTCACACCAACAAGAGATACAACATTCACGATATCTTGATCTTTCTTTTGTAAAGCTTTGTTCAATGCATTAGTAATCCCAAAAATAGTAATCATCAATTGTCCAATAAAAACATATTCAAATGTTCGCATAGCAAATGCAAGACTCTCCACCTTTACTAGCTCATTTCCATCACAAGACTCACCGATCTCATCAAGAACTTCAAGAATGACATGAAATTAATCAAACACGTGCAAAATGGTTTTAAAGTGAGATCCCTAACGAGTATCATCGGGCCTACTTAAACCTTTCTCTTGATTTAAGCCAGGTCCATATACAAGTTCACCTATCTGTAATGCTTTTAAAACATTTTCAGCTTGTTTTTTCGCAGAATATCTTTACGTTTACAGGAACTTCCAATCACATTAAGTAAAATGCCGAGTGAATCAAGAATGACACTACAGTAAACATTTTTCTTAGTCACCGCAACAAGAGCTAGCTGAAGTTGATGAGCAAAACAATGAACATAATAAGCAAAAGGAGTCTGCTCCATGATTAAGGTTTTAAGACCATTGATTGAACCTCTCATATTACTAGCACCATCATAACCTTAACCTCTAACACTAGAAAGAGTGTTTGCATCCAACAACTTTTCAATTGCAGATTTAAGTGTTAAAGAAGTAGTATCACCAACATGTACAACACCCAAAAATCTTTCTTTCACCTCCCCTGTTTTATCAACATACCGCAAACAAAGAGTCGTTTGTTGTTTATCAGATATATCAGCTGACTCATCGGCAAGAATACCAAAAAACCAACCATCCAATTCTTCTAAAACCTTTTTGGTGGTCTCATTTACAAAGACATTCACAATTTGTTTTTGGATTCTAGATGAGGTGAGAGTACAATTTTCAAGTACTTTTTTTATCAAAAAGAGTTCTAGCCACATTACTGTCACGCTTTGCAAATACCTTCCTAAGCTCTAGAAAATTACCTTCGTTTAAGGATTCATCATTTTCATCATGACCACGAGATGCCAGCCCTTGTAACGTAATAAATCGTAATGCATCCAATCGAATACGATAATCATTTTTAGCTTCTTTGGAATAATTTTCAAAGCAACATGTAATTGAAAATTTCTGTTTATTAAAAACATCAAAATTCCTCATGGCATTATTATGTGCACTCATATGGTTACCGATATGCTTAGCGAATGCATCACTGTTACTCCAAGTCCTACACCCCAAGTTCACAAAAGCCTCACTACCCGATACACAATCACTCTTGAATAAATAACAAATAAAAAAAATGATGCATCCTTTTCTATATTGTACTCCAACCAAGGCTTAAACTTATCAAACCACGCAACAACAAAGTTATGTTTTGTCTTTGGAAATTTGTGATCACGAGGTTGACATAGTCCTCTTCGAACATAATCTCTTCTTATTATATCACGGTCATTTATGTGGAAATCTGTTAACTTTCTCCTCAACCCAGGATCGTGTGGAAGAGAAATTGTTGGAGGAAGTGTCCTCGACAATAGTGTGTTGACATAATTAAAACTCATTTGAATGAAACACAATTGGGAGTGTTACTCTTTTAAAGTCAACTGATCAACATTTACCGATAATGATTGGCTGTCTAGAGTTTGACATTATCGTCATATGATGGTGGTGATCAGTTGATCCCTTAAGGTCATATCTTTAGGGAATTCCGTCTCAATGGAATAATTAATTAATATTGTATTGGATACAAATTAATTAATAACTGGAAATTTTGGAAATAATTTTATATGACGAATATTTTACAATGGGATTATAATAATAATAAAAGTCAAAGTAATAAAATCATTTTATTACTCGGTTTTATTTATTCGTTTGGGAAACGATTAAATTGAGAATGAACACGGTTAATCATAAAATTACAAAGAGTTGTAATTGAAATTATGATATTACATTTTATACAATAATAATTTCGAAAAGTTGGAATATTTTTTTAAATGTAATAAATTTGTAAATTATGAATTTTAATAGTTAAAATTGCACAATTAACAAATTGGGTCATGTGTTTTGAGACATGTGTGACATGTTACAATTTAACACAATTGACAAAGATAAAATGGGTCCATTTTAGACCCATTTTCAGCCGTGTATGAGTGTAGTGTGTGGGTTGAGTGTGTGCTAAGTGATTGTGTGTGTAAGTGTATGTGTAAGGGTGTAAGAATATGTAAGGCATATTGCTCCCTTTTTGTAAGAGCATAAGAGGCATGCATTGGCCATCTTTGGCTCATGATGGCCGGCCTATTGCCCTCTCAAGAGAGCAATTGTTGCTCTATTTAAGCAACACTTAGACACCACATAATAAAGAGGTTTTTGTGGATACTTGCAATCACATACATACTACAACCTCCTTCATACTCATGGTACTTAGAAATAGTTTTTCTAAGTAAGAAATTATTTCCTATACTAATAATATTAAGGGTAATATTAATTGTATTTCTAGTATACTAATACTAATTTTCTAGTAACAAAATTGGTGTTAGTTTGAGATCGGGTCCTTGATACGTACCTTTAGGAGACGATTTTTGTTAGATCGTTACAAGAGGTTTTCGGTTATTTGAAGACTCACATAATAGGTGATTATTGAGTATAAACCTTCTAAAACCAATGTAAGGACAATTACTTCTTATGATATCATCATGCATGCATAAGATCTTATTAAGTTTTATGACCTAAACTTAATTAAACATAACTCACATTAGATTTGAGTATAAAATCAGGAACTTAGTTTCCTTCAATTGGTATCAGAGCATTACGGTTGTTGCATGCATGATCGGATTCATGTTTTATGTTAAAATCGGTTTAACATACACATTTCGGAAATTTCGAAATTATTGTGTTTATTATGATAAATCACAAAATAATTTTGCATGTTAAAGTTTCTGTTTCTAAATTGGTTTTAGGACATAAAAATAATTTTATGGATTTTTATTGTTCATTTTTATATTTATTTGTATTTTTTTGTAGTTTAAATCGGTTTTAAACAACAATTAATGGGAAAAATAGCTAAAAATAGTTTCTGGCCGAGATTTTTTGATATGTTCTCACATGCATATTTAATATATTGTATATGATTTTTCGTAAGAAATGGAGTTAATATGCATGGATTATGAATTTTATGAGATAAATAGTCATAATATGAGCAAAAATTGGGTATATATGGTTATATTTCGAATTTAACCTTAAAATTTTTATGAGAAGTCACATGCAATATATAAAGTGCCTGTATGAATTTTCGAAATTATTGGACTTATTTTGCATGATTAATGATTTTTATAGTAAAAATCGTATTAATAGTGACTTAAATTCGACTTTAATAGTTATAGTTGGAATTTTGCCATAAAACCTTTACACAATGTCACATGCAATATTTACAGTATGTATGTAAGTTTTTGGAATTTATTCTCAAGTGATGCATGATTTATGATTTTAATGGTTAAAATCGGAGAAATAGTGACTTATTGTGTTAAAAATAGTTAATCTTAATATTATAGCATGAAATTTTACCCATAGATGTCTTATATGATAGAAACATCAGATCTAAAAGTTGGATATCAAAAAGTTTCTGTTTTTATGATTATTAATTTTTAATGAGTTAATTAGTTAATAATCGTAATTTATGAGTCGTAAAAATAAAATTTCGAGTATGGTCTGCAATTTTTGGTCATTTTCAGATTCTAATATATATTAGGATGACTAAAAATTTATAGCAATTTATTGCAAGTTTTTATAATTTAAATCGGATTTTTAACCATAAAAACGGCCTTTATACGATTTATTTAAGAAATAAACCGTAAATATTTGCAAAAGACCATTTTATTAATTTCTGAATTTTCAGAAAATTTCCAGAATGTTTAGAATTTTTGAACTATAAATTTCGAATTTTATTGACTCATTTGGCCGTATTTTGTTTATTTTTCCCGAAAATACAAGTAATTTATGAACAATAATGCAAAATCAAGTTAGATCATGATCAAATATTAGTAGAGACTAAACATTGATTCCTAAAGTAAGTTAGGATGATTAACTTGGACATAAATGAGATTTATGTAATTTTGGATGATTTTAATAGTTAAAATCGCGCATATCCGTAAAAACCGTAAACAAATATGAGATATTTGCTCCCATAAGGCGATTTGGCATTAAAATTGAGCATGTGCATACATATTTTATTTATTGCTATTTATCTAATATGATTGTCATATTTTGAATGTTATTTATATAATTTGGAATTATGTAAATTTTCTTAGTATGGCCTTAGTTTTAATCAATATTACCCGTAATGAAAGGGAATATTGATTCGGTTGTAATTTATGTGATCTCGTATCACGGGTTTGTAATTTGAATTTTTATGTTTTACAATAGAATAGTTGTATTATTTTATTGTAATTCCGGACATCCAAAAGACGGTGCCATACGGAAAGGAGTTCCGACAAGACGGTGTTTTTGGATGGCGTGCCAATGAAGTTCAAGGGACCAAGGAGTTGGTTTCCGAATTTGTAATAGTTAATTAGTTTTTACTATTACTAGGAAGGCCATACTAGGATTTTATTGCTTTGTTGCTTTTATTTTTGCATTATTAATATATTTGCATGCATAGCCAAATCGCCATAACCATGCATATTAGTTTAGATCGTTAAAAACGACCGTGTCAATTATAATTATCGAGTTCACCAATTTAATTCGCTTAAAGGAGATAGATAATAAATTGACAAGACCTCTATATTAAACAAAACAATTGAGGATTAGCCTTACCAAATAGTAGAACCCATGAGCTTCTATTTCGTGGGGTGGTGCTAGTCCAGTGGGCAGTACGAACCTCATTACGTAGGATAAGTGGGGCAATGGGGTGGATTCAGTCCAGTGGGCGGATCGCATCCCGATGCATTTGAAATTTGGTTTGTACTCAACGGAAGTGTAGAGGACCAGTCGTCAATGTGTTCCGGGCTAAGATGAATAAATTATGATTTGTCATCAACCAAGAGTTCTATGGTAGAACCGTTTAACCCACCAAACCATATCTTTGGGTCGGAGTTCCAGTGGTTCACGATTTCGGGGGTATGGGTTTGGGTCTTGGAATCATTTATAAAATTGGATAGAGGTCATTTTATAGATGCAATAACTTGTCAATCTCATTTACAAGTTTTCAAAACGATAAATGTTAATTTTTCCTTCATCTCTTGTAGTAATTGAAAAACGGATGCTTTCAATAATCTCATTCCTATCACCATTGATTACTGGCAAAATTAAAATACTGTGAAGATGATCCGACTAGAGAATTGCGCTTTACGATCGACAACAATGGAAAACTTTGTCTAGTAACCACTTCTGCTCCGCCTAAACCAATCGTGATGACTGATCATGACTATGATAATCTTATCTCTCAAATGAACTCAATGTCTTTAGAGACAAAAGGGGATGAGGAGATGAGTGGGAGCACAAATGGAACACCTCTTTCCATTAAGAATGGAAGGAAGTTCAAAAGGATAAAGAGAGGAAAGCGACCCATGAAGGGAGTAGCTAGTAGGACTACTACAACCAAAAAGAGGGGTGCTAAACCTTCAGAAATTTGTCACCATTGTTTTGAGTTTGGCCATTGGAGGCGTAACTGCCCCACATATTTGGAGGACATCAAAGATGGAATAATCACTCCAAAGAGTAAGACTCTATGTGAAATATATGTAATTGACATTAATTTCACCTCCTCTATAACATGGGTATTAGATACTGGTTGTGGATCTCACCTTTGTAATCATTTACAGGGGCTAAGAAATGTGGAGAAGCTAGACAAAAGTGACGTGGATCTCAGACTTGGAAATGGGGCTAAGGTAGCCGCTTCTTCAAAGGGAACCTACATATTACATTTAGCTAATGGTTATGAGTTGTATTTGAAGGATTGTTATTATGTACCTTCTTTATCTAAAAACATCATTTCGGTTGCCATGTTAGACATGGAAGGTTTTTCATTCATGATCAAGAATAATTTTTGTGAAATACATCGAAATGGCTTGGTAGTAGGCCAAGCAAATTCCGTAAATGGGATTTATGTACTCAACAACTCAAAATCTATTGATGTCCATAACGTGCAAACAAAAAGACTAAAATCAAGTGATCCAAATGAATCGTTCATTTGGCATTGCCGTCTAGGTCACATAAATGAAAATCGCATTAAGAGATTAGTATCGACTAATATCATCAAACCATTCGATTACATATCATATGGAGTATGCGAATCATGTCTTCTTGGTAAGATGACTCGATCACCTTTTAGTGGAAAAGGAGAGAGAGCAAGTGACTTGTTAGGACTAATACATACCGATGTGTGTGGTCCAATGACAATCACCGCAAGAGGAAATTATGACTACTTTATTACTTTTACTGACGATTTAAGTAGATATGGGTATATCTACTTAATCAAATACAAAAGTGAAGAATTTGAAAAGTTCAAAGAATTTCAAAATGAAGTAGAGAACCAAACCAATAGAAAGATCAAAGCACTTCGATCAGATCGTGGTGGCGAATATCTAAGCAATGAATTTGATTCTCATTTAAAAGATTGTGGCATAGTATCACAACTTACTCCACCAGGAACACCACAACTCAATGGTGTTTCTGAAAGGAGAAATCAAACCTTATTAGACATGGTTCGATCAATGATGAGTCTTACAGATCTCCCTGATTCATTTTGGGGATTTGCACTAAACCGCAATACACTCCTTAAACAGGAGTCCGACTAAAGCTGCAAATAAAACTCCATATGAGATATGGAAAGGGAAGGTCCCGAATTTGTCATTCATTAAGATATGGGGTTGCAAGGCTTATGTTAAGAACAAGTCTTCCGATAAACTTGCACCCAAATCTGAAAAATGCACATTTGTAGGATATCCACTCAATACTCGTGCATACTAATTCTATAATTCTCAAGAAAACAAACTGTTTGTGTCTCGAGAAGCTGTCTTCTTAGAAAGTGACTTCATTTCTAAAAGACAAGTGGGAGAAAATTTGAACTTGAAGAAATTCAAGATCAAGAGCCACAAACAGAAGTAGAGATAACGCAAGAAAACATTCCTTCGTCATCAAATGCTGTAGTTCATGCTCCATTACCTAGGAGGTCTGGGAGGGTGAGTCACCAACCTGAAAGATATATTGGTGTCATTGAGATAGGAGATGCTTTAGACGTTTTTCTAATGGAAAATGATGAACCATCCACCTATAAAGGAGCTATATCTAGTCCAAAGTCAGCTTTTTGGCTTGAAGCCATGAAATCCGAAATTAAATCTATGGAAGATAATCAAGTTTGGAACTTGGTTGATTTGCCTAAGAACGTTAAACCGCTTCAGTGCAAATGGATCTTCAAAATCAAGAATGGCATAGAGGGACATGATGATGTCTACAAAGCTAGGCTTGTAGCAAAAGGTTTCACTCAAATTCATGGTCTACACTATGATGAAACTTTTGCTCCTGTTGCTATGTTGAGATCAATTCGGATTATGTTAGCAATTGCCGCATTTCACGATTATGAAATATGGCAAATGGATGTTAAAACCGCCTTCCTAAATGGGCATTTAGAGGAGGAGGTGTACATGGTACAACCTGAAGGTTTTAAGGATCCTAAAAATCCTAACAAAGTATGCAAGCTAAATAGGTCCATTTATGGGCATAAGCAAGCATCAAGAAGCTGGAATCATCGATTCAATCATGTGATAAAAGAGAATGGGTTCACTTGAAGTGTCGAAGAACCTTGTTTATACATGAAGTTCAGTGGGAGCAAAGTTGTGTTCTTAATCTTGTATGTAGACGACATACTCCTTATTGGTAACGATGTTACCATGTTGACTTCAGTCAAGGAATGGTTAGGAAAGCATTTCCAAATGAAAGATTTGGGAAATGCACAACGCATACTGGGTATAAGGATCTTTAGAGAAAGATCCAAGAGAATATTGGCACTAAGCCAAGAATCTTATGTGGATAAGATACTTCGTCGTTTCAACATGGAAAATTCTAAGAGAGGACTAGTTCCTATGGGGAGTGGGATTTCCTTGAGCAAAACTCAATCACCCACTCCTGATCAAACAGAACATGTTGAACGAATGAAGGACATACCTTATGCTTCAGCTGTTGGGTCAATCATGTATGCCATGACTTGTACCCGTCCAGATGTGTCATATGCTTTAAGCATGACGAGTAGATACCAAGCCAATCCATGTGAAAAACACTGGATAGCCGTTAAGAATATCCTTAAGTACTTGAGAAGAACTAAGGATCTGTTCTTAGTATTTGGAGGAGAAGGTGAGTTTAGTGTAAAAGGTTACACCGACTCAAGCTTTCAAACAGATGCGGATGATATGAAATCCCAGGCTGGCTTTATCTATATGATCAATGGTGGTGCGGTAAGCTGGAGAAGGTTCAAGGAGCCAGTTGTTGCAGATTCTACTACAGAGGCTGAGTATATTGCAGCATCAGAGGCTGCAAAGGAAGCTGTGTGGATTAGGCAGTTCTTGGAAGGACTAAGAGTAGTCCCTATAGCCAAAGATCCAATCACAATTCTTTGTGATAACAATGGGGCTATCTTTCAAGCAAAGGAGCCTAAGTCTAGCAATAAGTCCAAACATGTACTCAGAAAATTTCATGTAATTAGAGACTTTATTGAAAGGAAGGAAGTTGCGGTTTGTAAGGTTGGGACAGAGGATAATATTGTTGATCCTTTAACCAAGCCTTTATCGCAGGCTAAGCATGACCGACATGTAGCATCCATGGGTCTTAAACGCATGCCAGATATGTACTAGATTATGAGGATGAAATAAAGTGTTATTTTTCGAGCTGTTCATAATTCATTTATCGTAATAGAGTTTAAGTACTCAAAACTAAGGTCATAAAATTCAAATGGGATGGTAAGACCATATTGAACCCCATTAAAGTGAATTGAATTATCATGACCTCGCTCCTAGTTGCTTAAGTGAGGTGACATCTCAATGCAACCGGATGTGTGATGCGATTGATGGCGAGTTCAATTGCCATAGAGTCATACGGGATGACTAATCGATCACCTAGGCATAGACATGTTAAGAAACATTTGCCGGGCTAATGACCGCTGATAGAGCTCTGGCGTACTCTTATTAAAAGACTGCCTGGTCGTGGCGGGAGCATCTATCGTGTTTCACATGAGTCAGTTCTTGGACTAATGACTGTTCTCAGAGGTGGCACACTTTTCAGATTAACTTTGAATTGTCCACCCCTTGTCAGGGTTGAGAAATATCTCTAGGCCACTCGAGGAGAATAATAACTAGAAATGCGTGGCCACGCTCGGAAAGTATCTATGGTAGATAATTCCGGTCAGTAGTTATAAACTCCAGATCGAGATAAACCACTCTAGATTTTAATCAATTGCCGGCACGACCTGAGAGGACGCCATGCATTGAGTGGGAGATAGTAATAGGGCAAGAGAATTGGTGACACACACTTGTCTCGGACAAGTGGGAGATTGTTGGAGGAAGTGTCCTCGACAATAGTGTGTTGACATAATTAAAACTCATTTAAATGAAACACAATTGGGAGTGTTACTCTTTTAAAGTCAACTGATCAACATTTACCGATAATGATTGGCTGTCTAGAGTTTGACATTATCGTCATATGATGGTGGTGATCAGTTGATCCCTTAAGGTCATATCTTTAGGGAATTCCGTCTCAATGGAATAATTAATTAATATTGTATTGGATACAAATTAATTAATAACTGGAAATTTTGGAAATAATTTTATATGACGAATATTTTACAATGGGATTATAATAATAATAAAAGTCAAAGTAATAAAATCATTTTATTACTCGGTTTTATTTATTCGTTTGGGAAACGATTAAATTGAGAATGAACACGGTTAATCATAAAATTACAAAGAGTTGTAATTGAAATTATGATATTACATTTTATACAATAATAATTTCGAAAAGTTGGAATATTTTTTTAAATGTAATAAATTTGTAAATTATGAATTTTAATAGTTAAAATTGCACAATTAACAAATTGGGTCATGTGTTATGAGACATATGTGACATGTTATAATTTAACACAATTGACAAAGATAAAATGGGTCCATTTTAGACCCATTTTCAGCCGTGTATGAGTGTAGTGTGTGGGTTGAGTGTGTGCTAAGTGATTGTGTGTGTAAGTGTATGTGTAAGGGTGTAAGAATATGTAAGGCATATTGCTCCCTTTTTGTAAGAGCATAAGAGGCATGCATTGGCCATCTTTGGCTCATGATGGCCGGCCTATTGCCCTCTCAAGAGAGCAATTGTTGCTCTATTTAAGCAACACTTAGACACCACATAATAAAGAGGTTTTTGTGGATACTTGCAATCACATACATACTACAACCTCCTTCATACTCATGGTACTTAGAAATAGTTTTTCTAAGTAAGAAATTATTTCCTATACTAATAATATTAAGGGTAATATTAATTGTATTTCTAGTATACTAATACTAATTTTCTAGTAACAAAATTGGTGTTAGTTTGAGATCGGGTCCTTGATACGTACCTTTAGGAGACGATTTTTGTTAGATCGTTACAAGAGGTTTTCGGTTATTTGAAGACTCACATAATAGGTGATTATTGAGTATAAACCTTCTAAAACCAATGTAAGGACAATTACTTCTTATGATATCATCATGCATGCATAAGATCTTATTAAGTTTTATGACCTAAACTTAATTAAACATAACTCACATTAGATTTGAGTATAAAATCAGGAACTTAGTTTCCTTCAATTGGTATCAGAGCATTACGGTTGTTGCATGCATGATCGGATTCATGTTTTATGTTAAAATCGGTTTAACATACACATTTCGAAAATTTCGAAATTATTGTGTTTATTATGATAAATCACAAAATAATTTTGCATGTTAAAGTTTCTGTTTCTAAAATGGTTTTAGGACATAAAAATAATTTTATGGATTTTTATTGTTCATTTTTATATTTATTTGTATTTTCTTGTAGTTTAAATCGGTTTTAAACAACAATTAATGGGAAAAATAGCTAAAAATAGTTTCTGGCCAAGATTTTTTGATAAGTTCTCACATGCATATTTAATACTCCCTCCGTCCCGATCAATTGTTATCTATTGCTTTTGACACAAAGATTAAGAAAAGAAGTGTAAATGAATTTGGACCACACAAATTATATGGCCCCACATGTAATCAAATGTCATCCACAAAAAGTTGCCAAAAATGGAAATAGATAACAATTCAATGATACACCCAAAAATGGAAATAGATAACAAATGACCGGGACGGAGGGAGTATATTGTATATGATTTTTCCTAAGAAATGGAGTTAATATGCATGGATTATGAATTTTATGAGATAAATAGTCATAATATGAGCAAAAATGGGTATATATGGTTATATTTCGAATTTAACCTTAAAAATTTTATGAGAAGTCACATGCAATATATAAAGTGCCTTTATGAATTTTCGAAATTATTGGACTTATTTTGCATGATTAATGATTTTTATAGTAAAAATCGTATTAATAGTGACTTAAATTCGACTTTAATAGTTATAGTTGGAATTTTGCCATAAAAACTTTACACAATGTCACATGCAATATTTACAGTATGTATGTAAGTTTTTGGAATTTATTCTCAAGTGATGCATGATTTATGATTTTAATGGTTAAAATCGGAGAAATAGTGACTTATTGTGTTAAAAATAGTTAATCTTAATATTATGGCATGAAAGTTTACCCATAGATGTCTTATATGATAGGAACATCAGATCTAAAAGTTGGATATCAAAAAGTTTCTGTTTTTATGATTATTAATTTTTAATGAGTTAATTAGTTAATAATCGTAATTTATGAGTCGTAAAAATAAAATTTCGAGTATGGTCTGCAATTTTTGGTCATTTTCAGGTTCTAATATATATTTTAGGATGACCAAAAATTTATAGCAATTTATTGCAAGTTTTTATAATTTAAATCGGATTTTTAACCATAAAAACGGTCTTTATACGATTTATTTAAGAAATAAACCGTAAATATTTGCAAAAGACCATTTTATTAATTTCTGAATTTTTAGAAAATTTCCAGAAAGTTAGAATTTTTGAATTTTAAATTTCGAATTTTATTGACTCATTTGGCCGTATTTTGTTTATTTTTCCCGAAAATACAAGTAATTTATGAACAATAATGCAAAATCAAGTTAGATCATGATCAAATATTGGTAGAGACTAAACATTGATTCCTAAAGTAAGTTAGGATGATTAACTTGGACATAAATGAGATTTATGTAATTTTGGATGATTTTAATAGTTAAAATCGCGCATATCCGTAAAAACCGTAAACAAATATGAGATATTTGCTCCCATAAGGCGATTTGGCATTAAAATTGAGCATGTGCATACATATTTTATTTATTGCTATTTATCTAATATGATTGTCATATTTTGAATGTTATTTATATAATTTGGAATTATGTAAATTTTCTTAGTATGGCCTTAGTTTTAATCAATATTACCCGTAATGAAAGGGAATATTGATTCGGTTGTAATTTATGTGATCTCGTATCACGGGTTTGTAATTTGAATTTTTCAGTTTTACAATAGAATAGTTGTATTATTTTATTGTAATTCCGGACATCCAAAAGACGGTGCCATACGGAAAGGAGTTCCGACAAGACGGTGTTTTTGGATGGCGTGCCAATGAAGTTCAAGGGACCAAGGAGTTGGTTTCCGAATTTGTAATAGTTAATTAGTTTTTACTATTACTAGGAAGGCCATACTAGGATTTTATTGCTTTGTTGCTTTTATTTTTGCATTATTAATATATTTGCATGCATAGCCAAATCGCCATAACCATGCATATTAGTTTAGATCGTTAAAAACGACCGTGTCAATTATAATTATCGAGTTCACCAATTTAATTCGCTTAAAGGAGATAGATAATAAATTGACAAGACCTCTATATTAAACAAAACAATTGAAGATTAGCCTTACCAAATAGTAGAACCCATGAGCTTCTATTTCGTGGGGTGGTGCTAGTCCAGTGGGCAGTACGAACCTCATTACGTAGGATAAGTGGGGCAATGGGGTGGATTCAGTCCAGTGGGCGGATCACATCCCGATGCATTTGAAATTTGGTTTGTACTCAACGGAAGTGTAGAGGACCAGTGGTCAATGTGTTCCGGGCTAAGATGAATAAATTATGATTTGTCATCAACCAAGAGTTCTATGGTAGAACCGTTTAACCCACCAAACCATATCTTTGGGTCGGAGTTCCAGTGGTTCACGATTTCGAGGGTATGGGTTTGGGTCTTGGAATCATTTATAAAATTGGATAGAGGTCATTTTATAGATGCAATAACTTGTCAATCTCATTTACAAGTTTTCAAAACGATAAATGTTAATTTTTCCTTCATCTCTTGTAGTAATTGAAAAATGGATGCTTTCAATAATCTCATTCCTATCACCATTGATAACTGGCAAAAATACTGTGAAGATGATCCGACTAGAGAATTGCGCTTTACGATCGACAACAATGGAAAACTTTGTCTAGTAACCACTTCTGCTCCGCCTAAACCAATCGTGATGACTGATCATGACTATGATAATCTTATCTCTCAAATGAACTCAATGTCTTTAGAGACAAAAGGGGATGAGGAGATGAGTGGGAGCACAAATGGAACACCTCTTTCCATTAAGAATGGAAGGAAGTTCAAAAGGATAAAGAGAGGAAAGCGACCCATGAAGGGAGTAGCTAGTGGGACTACTACAACCAAAAAGAGGGGTGCTAAACCTTCAGAAATTTGTCACCATTGTTTTGAGTTTGGCCATTGGAGGCGTAACTGCCCCACATATTTGGAGGACATCAAAGATGGAATAATCACTCCAAAGAGTAAGACTCTATGTGAAATATATGTAATTGACATTAATTTCACCTCCTCTATAACATGGGTATTAGATACTGGTTGTGGATCTCACCTTTGTAATCATTTACAGGGGCTAAGAAATGTGGAGAAGCTAGACAAAAGTGACGTGGATCTCAGACTTGGAAATGGGGCTAAGGTAGCCGCTTCTTCAAAGGGAACCTACGTATTACATTTAGCTAATGGTTATGAGTTGTATTTGAAGGATTGTTATTATGTACCTTCTTTATCTAAAAACATCATTTCGGTTGCCATGTTAGACATGGAAGGTTTTTCATTCATGATCAAGAATAATTTTTGTGAAATACATCGAAATGGCTTGGTAGTAGGCCAAGCAAATTCCGTAAATGGGATTTATGTACTCAACAACTCAAAATCTATTGATGTCCATAACGTGCAAACAAAAAGACTAAAATCAAGTGATCCAAATGAATCGTTCATTTGGCATTGCCGTCTAGGTCACATAAATGAAAATCGCATTAAGAGATTAGTATCGACTAATATCATCAAACCATTCGATTACATATCATATGGAGTATGCGAATCATGTCTTCTTGGTAAGATGACTCGATCACCTTTTAGTGGAAAAGGAGAGAGAGCAAGTGACTTGTTAGGACTAATACATACCGATGTGTGTGGTCCAATGACAATCACCGCAAGAGGAAATTATGACTACTTTATTACTTTTACTGACGATTTAAGTAGATATGGGTATATCTACTTAATCAAATACAAAAGTGAAGCATTTGAAAAGTTCAAAGAATTTCAAAATGAAGTAGAGAACCAAACCAATAGAAAGATCAAAGCACTTCGATCAGATCGTGGTGGCGAATATCTAAGCAATGAATTTGATTCTCATTTAAAAGATTGTGGCATAGTATCACAACTTACTCCACCAGGAACACCACAACTCAATGGTGTTTCTGAAAGGAGAAATCGAACCTTATTAGACATGGTTCGATCAATGATGAGTCTTACAGATCTCCCTGATTCATTTTGGGGATTTGCACTCCAAACCGCAATACACTCCTTAAACAGGAGTCCGACTAAAGCTGCAAATAAAACTCCATATGAGATATGGAAAGGGAAGGTCCCGAATTTGTCATTCATTAAGATATGGGGTTGCAAGGCTTATGTTAAGAACAAGTCTTCCGATAAACTTGCACCCAAATCTGAAAAATGCACATTTGTAGGATATCCACTCAATACTCGTGCATACTAATTCTATAATTCTCAAGAAAACAAACTGTTTGTGTCTCGAGAAGCTGTCTTCTTAGAAAGTGACTTCATTTCTAAAAGACAAGTGGGAGAAAATTTGAACTTGAAGAAATTCAAGATCAAGAGCCACAAACAGAAGTAGAGATAACGCAAGAAAACATTCCTTCGTCATCAAATGCTGTAGTTCATGCTCCATTACCTAGGAGGTCTGGGAGGGTGAGTCACCAACCTGAAAGATATATTGGTGTCATTGAGATAGGAGATGCTTTAGACGTTTTTCTAATGGAAAATGATGAACCATCCACCTATAAAGGAGCTATATCTAGTCCAAAGTCAGCTTTTTGGCTTGAAGCCATGAAATCCGAAATTAAATCTATGGAAGATAATCAAGTTTGGAACTTGGTTGATTTGCCTAAGAACGTTAAACCGCTTCAGTGCAAATGGATCTTCAAAATCAAGAATGGCATAGAGGGACATGATGATGTCTACAAAGCTAGGCTTGTAGCAAAAGGTTTCACTCAAATTCATGGTCTACACTATGATGAAACTTTTGCTCCTGTTGCTATGTTGAGATCAATTCGGATTATGTTAGCAATTGCCGCATTTCACGATTATGAAATATGGCAAATGGATGTTAAAACCGCCTTCCTAAATGGGCATT
Source organism: Silene conica (assembly GCA_029255685.2). Taxonomy (NCBI): domain Eukaryota; kingdom Viridiplantae; phylum Streptophyta; class Magnoliopsida; order Caryophyllales; family Caryophyllaceae; genus Silene; species Silene conica. Next base: position 65,517,586 of record CM055312.2, read on the forward strand.
TAGAGGAGGAGGTGTACATGGTACAACCTGAAGGTTTTAAGGATCCTAAAAATCCTAACAAAGTATGCAAGCTAAATAGGTCCATTTATGGGCTTAAGCAAGCATCAAGAAGTTGGAATCATCGATTCAATCATGTGATAAAAGAGAATGGGTTCACTCGAAGTGTCGAAGAACCTTGTTTATACATGAAGTTCAGTGGGAGCAAAGTTGTGTTCTTAATCTTGTATGTAGACGACATACTCCTTATTGGTAACGATGTTACCATGTTGACTTCAGTCAAGGAATGGTTAGGAAAGCATTTCCAAATGAAAGATTTGGGAAATGCACAACGCATACTGGGTATAAGGATCTTTAGAGAAAGATCCAAGAGAATATTGGCACTAAGCCAAGAATCTTATGTGGATAAGATACTTCGTCGTTTCAACATGGAAAATTCTAAGAGAGGACTAGTTCCTATGGGGAGTGGGATTTCCTTGAGCAAAACTCAATCACCCACTCCTGATCAAACAGAACATGTTGAACGAATGAAGGACATACCCTATGCTTCAGCTGTTGGGTCAATCATGTATGCCATGACTTGTACCCGTCCAGATGTGTCATATGCTTTAAGCATGACGAGTAGATACCAAGCCAATCCATGTGAAAAACACTGGATAGCCGTTAAGAATATCCTTAAGTACTTGAGAAGAACTAAGGATCTGTTCTTAGTATTTGGAGGAGAAGGTGAGTTTAGTGTAAAAGGTTACACCGACTCAAGCTTTCAAACAGATGCGGATGATATGAAATCCCAGGCTGGCTTTATCTATATGATCAATGGTGGTGCGGTAAGCTGGAGAAGGTTCAAGGAGCCAGTTGTTGCAGATTCTACTACAGAGGCTGAGTATATTGCAGCATCAGAGGCTGCAAAGGAAGCTGTGTGGATTAGGCAGTTCTTGGAAGGACTAAGAGTAGTCCCTATAGCCAAAGATCCAATCACAATTCTTTGTGATAACAGTGGGGCTATCTTTCAAGCAAAGGAGCCTAAGTCTAGCAATAAGTCCAAACATGTACTCAGAAAATTTCATGTAATTAGAGACTTTATTGAAAGGAAGGAAGTTGCGGTTTGTAAGGTTGGGACAGAGGATAATATTGCTGATCCTTTAACCAAGCCTTTATCGCAGGCTAAGCATGACCGACATGTAGCATCCATGGGTCTTAAACGCATGCCAGATATGTACTAGATTATGAGGATGAAATAAAGTGTTATTTTTCGAGCTGTTCATAATTCATTTATCGTAATAGAGTTTAAGTACTCAAAACTAAGGTCATAAAATTCAAATGGGATGGTAAGACCATATTGAACCCCATTAAAGTGAATTGAATTATCATGACCTCGCCCCTAGTTGCTTAAGTGAGGTGACATCTCAATGCAACCGGATGTGTGATGCGATTGATGGCGAGTTCAATTGCCATAGAGTCATACGGGATGACTAATCGATCACCTAGGCATAGACATGTTAAGAAACATTTGCCGGGCTAATGACCGCTGATAGAGCTCTGGCGTACTCTTATTAAAAGACTGCCTGGTCGTGGCGGGAGCATCTATCGTGTTTCACATGAGTCAGTTCTTGGACTAATGACTGTTCTCAGAGGTGGCACACTTTTCAGATTAACTTTGATTTATGTCCTAACACCTTCGTAACTGGGGCTTATAAGGACATATTTTGGGTTATGATGGGCTGTGGCCAGCCGGAAGGAATGAGTCAATTAGGAATTGTCCACCCCTTGTCAGGGTTGAGAAATATCTCTAGGCCACTCGAGGAGAATAATAACTAGAAATGCGTGGCCACGCTCGGAAAGTATCTATGGTAGATAATTCCGGTCAGTAGTTATAAACTCCAGATCGAGATAAACCACTCTAGATTTTAATCAATTGCCGGCACGACCTGAGAGGACGCCATGCATTGAGTGGGAGATAGTAATAGGGCAAGAGAATTGGTGACACACACTTGTCTCGGACAAGTGGGAGATTGTTGGAGGAAGTGTCCTCGACAATAGTGTGTTGACATAATTAAAACTCATTTAAATGAAACACAATTGGGAGTGTTACTCTTTTAAAGTCAACTGATCAACATTTACCGATAATGATTGGCTGTCTAGAGTTTGACATTATCGTCATATGATGGTGGTGATCAGTTGATCCCTTAAGGTCATATCTTTAGGGAATTCCGTCTCAATGGAATAATTAATTAATATTGTATTGGATACAAATTAATTAATAACTGGAAATTTTGGAAATAATTTTATATGACGAATATTTTACAATGGGATTATAATAATAATAAAAGTCAAAGTAATAAAATCATTTTATTACTCGGTTTTATTTATTCGTTTGGGAAACGATTAAATTGAGAATGAACACGGTTAATCATAAAATTACAAAGAGTTGTAATTGAAATTATGATATTACATTTTATACAATAATAATTTCGAAAAGTTGGAATATTTTTTTAAATGTAATAAATTTGTAAATTATGAATTTTAATAGTTAAAATTGCACAATTAACAAATTGGGTCATGTGTTATGAGACATATGTGACATGTTACAATTTAACACAATTGACAAAGATAAAATGGGTCCATTTTAGACCCATTTTCAGCCGTGTATGAGTGTAGTGTGTGGGTTGAGTGTTTTCTAAGTGATTGTGTGTGTAAGTGTATGTGTAAGGGTGTAAGAATATGTAAGGCATATTGCTCCCTTTTTGTAAGAGCATAAGAGGCATGCATTGGCCATCTTTGGCTCATGATGGCCGGCCTATTGCCCTCTCAAGAGAGCAATTGTTGCTCTATTTAAGCAACACTTAGACACCACATAATAAAGAGGTTTTTGTGGATACTTGCAATCACATACATACTACAACCTCCTTCATACTCATGGTACTTAGAAATAGTTTTTCTAAGTAAGAAATTATTTCCTATACTAATAATATTAAGGGTAATATTAATTGTATTTCTAGTATACTAATACTAATTTTCTAGTAACAAAATTGGTGTTAGTTTGAGATCGGGTCCTTGATACGTACCTTTAGGAGACGATTTTTGTTAGATCGTTACAAGAGGTTTTCGGTTATTTGAAGACTCACATAATAGGTGATTATTGAGTATAAACCTTCTAAAACCAATGTAAGGACAATTACTTCTTATGATATCATCATGCATGCATAAGATCTTATTAAGTTTTATGACCTAAACTTAATTAAACATAACTCACATTAGATTTGAGTATAAAATCAGGAACTTAGTTTCCTTCAGAAATAACGTCAAAATCGGTCAACCTATCTAAAATTGGCTCTTTAGAAAGATTTAAACTAGTACCCATTTCGGTTTCGCCATCGTAGGGCTCTTCAACTTCAGTTCCACATTCGTCGAAGGGACTTGAACTCGGATAATTTTGTGCTTCATAATTATGATGTCTTTTCAGAAAAATTAGTAATAGGTCTCGTTTTAGTTCTCTTCATTCTGAAAAATTAATCATAAACTATTTAAATAACCAATTACTAAGATAAGAGCATCATATAATAATGAATATGTTAATGTTATATAATTATGTGTGTCCAAACTTTATTAAAAAAACCATTAATTTAGTGGCGTCTCCAGACCCCAAGACCCCAACTCCACCTATCAATTCCCACAACCATTACCAATTTCCCATTGTGTATTTGTTACACACTTACACCTCTTCAATCTTCACCAAGATCCACTATCTCCTTTATTCAGCTTTTCCTTTCTCTCCCTTTTTCATACTTAATTCACCATTAATTCACCAAAATACTTCCCAAATTACCGAATAAAAATTAATCATCTATCATAATTCAAAAATTGAATTTAATTATCATCCAACTATCCAAGTATTCAATCTATGGAATATAAGAAATTATCACATATTCACAAATCAAATTCATCGATATCAAATTATCAATCAATAATTTTATTACTACTACTCAAATCACAAAAATATTAACTTAAAAGAGTTCATGATTACCTTATAATAAGGGAATAAACTCAAGCTCGAAATCTCGAATGCTCGATTGACCGTCCTTAATGGCAGAATACGAGTTTTAATGGCGACTATCGATTTGACGGCAGGATTCGGGAAAGATGAAGAAGAAACGACAATGGCGGCAAGTACTCAAATAACAGTTTTTTTTCTTAGAACAACACAGTATATTACGTTTTATAGAATTTTTAATTTGTAATTTATTTTCTATATGGTTGAGTTTATTTAGGAGGTTGAGTTTATTTAGGAAACCCCTATTTGTTTGGATATTAACTTCCTTTTATTAATAAATTATTGTATAACTATAACATATATTATATTTTATTGGGTAGCAAAAATTAATTTTCTCAAACAATTTTTTTTTTGAATGGGGTAGCAAGTGCTACCCCCTGGCCCCTGCTACCACGTAGTTTCGCCAATGTGTACTTCATCTGCAAGTCTATTAGATAAGTTTCTTATCCCGTTTATCTCTCTGTTTATTAAATGTTTATATGAATACAATGTATTGTCTTTTTGATCGAATTTTGTTGAAAATAATGCGGGTAACTTCATAGTTTTATAGAACATGCAAATATCCATACTATAAAGTTGCATATTTCTTTTACAGTAGTGGTTTAGAAGTTCTATTTTACTATTGTTTTACTATATAAGTGTTGTGTTGTTCTGTTTTGTTCCCTCTTCATATGGGCTACGATGTGTTTGTTTTTTTTTTGTAATTGTAAGATTCAAGATAACTTTCACTTAAAATAAACTTACTTTGAAATCTTGTGTCTTAAACATGTGCTAGGAAATTATATGAGTCATCAAATGTATAACATTAATTGGATAGCTTACTATTACAGAAATAAAAACTACCATTGTTTAAATTAGAAAGAGTATTTTGTCAGATAACACCTAACATTTACACTGTCTTTAGAAATAGTACATAAAGTTATTTGTTTTGCCCAACACCACCTAGCATTTTTTGTTTTTTGTCTATTAACACCAAAATCAGTTTTCCGTCAAAAAAAGTAAATATTCTGTCTTCACTAACGGTAAAATTGATTTGACGCTTATTTCTTTTCCCCTGATACATTTCATCACCCTCTTCATCATCATTTTCTAAATCCAATTTCCCCTTTTGCTAATTTCCCTTCAATTAAACTTAATTTCCCTCCAATTAAATCCTTATGTAACCTCCTCCTTAGTTATTTAATTCCTCAATTTTCAAATTAAAACTCCAAATTGGGCATACTTTGTCCAGTTTTCTCCTTTTTTCCCCCACCATCCTTTCAACCCAATGTCTTCTTCAAGCTCATCTTCAAACTCAACAAAGCGGGTGAGATGCAATTGTGGCATTCCAGTAGCTGAGAAAACATCATGGATACATCAAAATTCGGGTAGGAGATTCATGGCCTGCAAGTTTTACAATGTAGAGACGGGTTTGCGTGGATGTTTTTTTAAGTGAATTGGCTCGTTGAATGAAAATAAGTTCCTTAAGAATAAGATTCATTGTCAACTAATTTAACAACGCATCAGTTAGTGGAAAAGAAAGAATGAAAAAATAAGGTTAAATCAATTTTACCGTTGTTAAAATGTGACTCGTTTGTCTTGTTAGTAGGTCGGAGTTTTATTATGGTGAGCAATAAACTAAGAATAGAGCGGAGGTCATGTGGAACATTTAGTCTTCTTCTTCGCGTACACTTGCTGACTTTTGGAAAGTGTGGTTTTTTGGAAAGTTTGTTTCCAAATTGTTACACGCACCAAATTCTTACTTTAGTTAATTAGTTTATTATTTTTGGTAAGTTTGTTTTAGGAATTAGTTTCCTAATTGTATTAGTCTTTGTCAGAGTAGTTTAATATATAAACACTACCATGTCTTAGTTATTCTTTTAAAGAGAGATTTGTGAGGCAAACACATTAAAAGTTTTAAGAGGCAGATCTAGAAAAACTCTGTGCTCATCTTTTGTAAATTGTAGTTCTCTTGATGACATAGTGAAATATTTTCCCTCGTCCTGGTGGATGTAGCTATCGCATTGACAGTGAACCACGTAAATCTTGTGTGTCTTTTATTTTTTGCATCTACTACATATCGCTTCTGTACAACAATTAGCACTAGAGCTTTGAGTTTTTTGGATCCAGGGAGGAGAAGATGGAAAGTGACACTATAAGGATTGAGAAGTTCGATGGGAGGAATAGTTTTGCATTATGGCAATTGAAGATGAGGGCTTTGCTAAAGGAGTGGTGCATCTAGAAAACCATTGACGTCGGGTTTCTCCACGAAGGTGACTAAGACTGAAGCTTCGGCTGCGGGTGCTCAACCTAGGGACTGAGACGGAAGATCCTGTCTTGTTAACAATGGAGGATATGGCTCATTCATCGATCTTGTTAAGTTTGTCAGACGATGTCCTAACTGAGGTAGTCGACGAGTCGACTACAGTGGGGTTACGGCTGAAATTTGAGAGTTTGTACATGACAAAGTCGCTCACCAATAAGTTATTGTTGAAACAACATCTATTCTCTTTCAAGATGCAAGTAGGTATGTCACTTCATGATCATCTGGACAAATATAATACTATATTACTAGATCTGCGTAATATAGATGTTAAGATTGAGGATGAAGATGCTGCTTTAATTCTGCTGTTTATTTACCTGTGTCGTATGAGAACTTTGTGGATTCTTTTGTTCTTGGTAAAGAAGCATTGACCCTAGAGGAAGTGAAGTCAGCACTTTGCACTAGGGAGTTGCGATAAAAGGCAACTGTTGACTTAGGAGATGGATTAGGGGCAGGTTTAGTTGTTAATGCTAAAAAGGATGGAGCTCGGAGGAAAAAGGCTAAGGCTAAGAGTCTGGACACCAATACTGCTAGTAGTTATGTTATCTGTTTTCTATGTAAAGAACCCGGGCATACAAGACCTAGTTGTCCTAAGTTGAAAGCTAAGTCTAATGCGGCTGTAGTCCAAAGTAAGAACGTTGGAGTACGATTCTGAGGCGGATTATGCACTTGCAGTTGATTGTGTTTGTCCCTATAGATCGTTGGATTCTAGATTTTGGGTGTTCTTATCACATGTGTCCACACAAACATTGGTTTAGTACTTATGAGTCCTTTAATGGGGGTCACGTTGTTGTTGGTAACAATGCTACTTGTGAGGTAGTGGGTATTGGGTCGATTAATGTGAAGACTGCTGAGGGTAAGAAGTGTACTTTGACTAATGTGAGACATGTTCCAGCCTTGGGGAAAAATCTTATGTCACTTGGTTCCTTAAGTGATTTACGATATGAGTTTCGGGGTGAAGGGAATATTTTGTTCGTCACGAAGGGTTCTCGTTTGGTGCTGAAAGGTGTCAAACAAAATACCTTGTATGTATTTCTAGGTGAAACACTGATTAGTTCTGCAGTTTGTGCATCGGTAAATCACGGAGAGATGACTAAGCTTTGGCATAAGAGGTTTGGTCATATGGGCGAGAGAGGGATGCAACTATTGTCCAACAGATCTTCTTAATGGTGTTAAGGTGAGGAACCTTGAGTTTTGTGAACATTGTGTGTTTGGTAAAAAGCACAGATCTAAATTTAGCAAGGGTGTTCATACAACAAAAGAAGTACTTGATTATATCCATTCATATTGTTGGGGGTCTGCTCGAGTTGAAGGTTTTGGAGGTTATTATTATTTTGTTACATTTATTGATGACTATTCCGGATATACATGGCTTAGGTTACTGAAGCATAAGAGTGAGGCTTTCAAAGTCTTTGTGCAATGGAAGACTTTGGTGGAAAATCAGAAAGGTACGAAGATTAAGAAGCTACGAACGAACAATGGGTTGGAATTTTGTTCAGGAGAATTCGATGAGTTCTGTAGGAATGAGGGTATAGGAAGACATCATACCATCAGGGGTACACCACATCAGAACGTTGTAGCAGAACGAATGAACTCGACATTGTTAGAGAGAGTTCGATGCATGCTCTCTAATGCAAGTCTTGCTAGAAGGTACTGGAGTGAAGCTTTTCTTACAGCTTGTTACTTGATCAATCGTGGGCCTCATAAGGGAATAGACTGCAATATTCCTTATGAGTTATGGAGCGGCAATGTACCGAATTATTCTACACTGAGAGTCTTTGGATGTGTAGCTTATTATCATATAAAAGAGAATAAGTTGGATCCGAGGGCAAGAAAGAGGTGTTTTCTAGGATATGGAGATGGGGTTAAGGGGTTCAAGATTTGGTCCCTGTCAGAGGGTCGTGTTATTATTAGCAGGGATGTTACCTTTGATGAGAATTTCATGTTTATTTCTAAGGAGGTGCCCGAGGGTGTTGAAAAGGATAATAGTGCCAAGAAAGGGGTGGAGTTTGTGGTGGCTCCTGCCACTTTATCTATGTTACCACGGCTTGTGATCGAGGAGGATGTCGAACCTGTTACTACTTCTAGTACCGTGACTACTCATACTCCAATTAATGTGGAAAGTCATCAGGGTGAGTCTTCTAGTCAACCAACTGATCTTACTGACTTCCCTAAACATGTAAGTAAGAAGACTAGTAGGTTTATCGAGGAGCTTGAGAGTCACAAAGTTCGCGACAATAATTGCTATGTTGAGGAGATGGTTGGCTATGCATTATAGGTAGCTGATGATATTGAGTCTAAAGAATCATCATCTTATAAAGAAGCAATTGTTAGTAGTGAGTAGTGCAATGGCTTGCTACTATGGGTGAAGAAATGAAGTCTTTTCACAAGAATAATACTTGGGAACTTGTGCCACCACCAAAAGGGAGAAAATTTATAAGGTGTAAATGGGTGTTCAAAAAAAAGGAAGGAACTTCAAAGCCTGAGACAGTTAGATACAAAGCTAAACTTGTTGCTAAGGGGTTTAGTCAGATAGAGGGAGTTGATTATGTGGAGATTTTTCTCTCCTGATGTGAGACACACTTCTATTCGTGTGTTACTAAATATAGTGGCACATTATGATTATGAGCTTGAGCAACTTGATGTCAGGACTGCCTTTCTGCACAGTGAGTTGGAGGAAGATATTCTAATGAAGCAGCCAGGGGGTTTCGAAATTCCAGGGAAAGAGCATCTTGCCTGTCATTTAAAGAAGTCCTTGTATAGGCTTAAGCAATCTCCAAGGCAGTGGTACAAGAGGTTTGACACTTTTATAGTAGAGCAGGGTTATGAGAGAAACCCATATGATTGTTGTGTTTATCATAACAAGCTAGAAGATGGGTCTTTGATTTTTTTACTTTTATATGTCGATGACATGCTTGTTGCTGCTAAGAAAATGTCAGATGTTGATAATTTGAAGAAGCTACTCAGTTCTGAGTTTGATATGAAGGATTTGGGGGTCCGCAAAGAAGATATTAGGGATGGAGATTTACAGGGATCGTTCTAAAAGAAAGCTTTTCTTATCTCAGAAAAGCTACATTGAGAAGATATTTGGTCGTTTTGGTATGACTAATGCTAAACCTTTATATACTCTTTATGTTGTCGGTAAGCTAATTATATCTTTTGCACCTGAAACTGAAGCTGAGAAGTCTTTTATGTCAATGGTTCCCTATGCTAGTGCAGTTGGCAGTTTAATGTATGTTATGGTTTGCACTAGGTCGGATATTGCACATGCTGTTAGTGTTGTTAGCAGGTTTATGGCTCGACCTGGCAAAGAACACTGGTTAGCGGTAAAGAGAAATTTACGCTACATGAGAGGAACGGAAGATGTTGGTCTTGTTTACGGGAATGATGATGAGTGTTTGGTTGTTGGATATTCTGATTCCGATTATGCTGAAGATATAGATAACAGGAGGTCCGTAACCGGGTATGTTTTTACACTTGGTGGTTCTGTTGTTAGTTGGAAATCAACATTACAATCTTATGTGACTTTGTCAACCACGGAGGCAGAGTATATGCTTTGGCAGCAGCTGCTAAGGAGGCTATATGGTTAAAGGGGCTCGTAAGTAAGCTTGGTCTACATCAAGAGATTGCTTCGTTATATTGTGATAGCTTAAGTGTTATTTGTTTGTCGAAGGATCAAGTACACCATGATAGAACAAAACATATAGATGTTAGATATCATTTTCTGAGGAACGAGAAACGAATTAAGGTGAAGAAAGTGGGAACAACTGATAATCCTGCAGATTGTTTTACTAAGTCGGTTCCATTCAGCAAGTTCAAACATTGCTTGGACTTGTTGAATATAGACAGTTATGTCTAGACCTTTCGGGGTGCAGAGCTCGACGTGGAGCCTTGAGCGGCCCGGTCCAAGGCTAAATGGACGCAGGTAGACCTGTCAAACAGGTCGAACGGGCGGGTTGCGGGTTGGGTAGATACGGGTTCGGGTAAAATACGGGTCGGGTGTATTTTGGGTCGGGTAGAATACGGGTCATGTCTATACGGGTTCCGGGTCGAGTTCGGGTAAAAATACGGGTTAATCAACATCTTTTCCTTGCATTTTTTAAAACTTCTTTTATATCGTAATTCCCACCCTTTATACGTTTTCTATCCTCTTGCTCGTCTTAGTCAACTTAATTGTCACCATTTTTGCCCTCACCACCAATATCACCATCGTTATCATCATCATCATCACCCTTACTAACTCGCTAAGTACGATAGTGAGACTCAAATAAGATAACTATGATGAGGTGATGAGGTAGAAGTGTTAACGCGAAGTGCGGTACAGTTCGACGTAATACGGTGAAAGTGACGGTATGACACATATTTTGAGGTGATGATGTGGCATGTGGTCCTAGGCAATTATGTGGAAGGAGGTGTAAGTGACCGTGTGGCACACATTTCAATGTAATGATGTGACATGTGGTCCGTCGAAATAATGAAGTGACAGTGGTAACGTGTAATGTAACTTGACATACTACACTAAAAGTGACGACGTGACACACACTTCGATGTGATGACGTGGCATGTGGTTCGAGGTGATGAGTTGGCGCTGCTGACGTGGAATGCAATTCGACGTACTACGGTGAAAGTGACGATGTGACACACACTTTGAGGTGATGACGTGACATGTTGTTTGAGGTGATGACGTGGCATGTTGTTTGAGGTGATGACGTGACATACCGCATATATGTACATATTTCTCCTCAAAAATTTATAAGTCATCAATAGTTACATGACATTGTATATTTTAAAAATGATATATTGTCTTGACCCAACGGTCAACCCGCTGCGGGTCGGGTTTTGACCCGCTATTTACGGGTCAAAACGGGTTCGGGTATCTTTCGGGTTCGGGTTGAAAAAACCAGGTCATTTACGGGTCGGGTTACGGTCGGTTTTCGGGTCGGGTCAGGTTTTGACAGGGCTAGACGCAGGCCTTTGTCCAGGGCTAATTGAATGGCAGACCCAGTCCAGGGTATATTGGATGGTTATAGACTTAAGGTGGAGTTTATGGTGTTCTAGTGTACGCGCTTATTGCTGGAACATGGCAGATACAAGGTTACTTGTGAGTGACTTGTATATTTGTGTAACATCCCAAGAGTATGAGAGGACAGTTGTCCCACATGGGAAAAATAAGAGATTGTGTAGAGATTTGTTTCACATCGGTAGAATGTGAGACTTGTGATATGTTTATAATAGCTTCCACCCACTACTTAGTAACAAGGCCTTGTGCTTTTGAGCTTAACTGAGGACAAATAATGGGCTCAAAAAGTGTGCACCCATCTTATTGGGTTTGTGTTACCACAGTGGTGGGTCGGGTTGTTACAAATGGTATCAGAGCGACCCTGCGACCGTGTGGTGAGCCTGTGGTCGGGAGTACCCGGGTCACCCACCTAGTGGGGGAGGATTCTGGGCTTGGCTACGGTCAAGTTTGAGGCACAACGAGTACGTTGTGTTCTTTAAGTGGGTTGGTTTCTAACACCCCAAGAGTATGAGAGGATTGTTGTCCCACATGGGAAAAATATGAGATTGTATAGAGATTTGTCCCACATCAGTAGAATGTGAGGCTTGTGATATGTGTATAATAGCTTCCACTCACTACTTAGTAACAAGGCCTTGTGCTTTTGGGCTTAAATAAGGACAAATAATGGGCTCAAAAAGTGTGCACCCATCTTATTGGGTTTGTGTTACGACAGTTGTGGGTCGGGTAGTTACAATTTGGATGAGTGGTTTGGAAGTTGTTTGCTAAATACGACTGTCCGAGTCAAGGTAGAGAATTGTTAAAATGTGACCCGTTTGTCGCGTTAGTATGTCGGAGTTTTATTACGGTGAGCAATAAACTAAGAATAGAGCGGAGGTCATGTGGAACATCTAGTCTTCTACTTCACGTACACTTGCTGACTTTTGGAAAGTGTGTTTTTTTGGAAAGTTTGTTTCCAAATTGTTACACGTACCAAATTCTTACTTTATTTAATTAGTTTATTGTTTTTGGTAAGTTTGTTTTAGGAATTAGTTTCCTAATTGTATTAGTCTTTGTCAGGGTAGTTTAATATATAAACACTACCCTATCTTAGCTATTCTTTTAAGGAGAGATTTGTGAGGCAAACACATTGAAAGTTTTAAGAGGTAGATCTAGAAAAACTTTTTGCTCATCTTTTGTAATTTGTTATTCTCCCGACATAGTGAAATATTTTCCCTCGCCCTGGTGGATGTAGCTATCGCATTGATAGTGAACCACATATATCTTGTGTGTGTTTTATTTTTTGCATCTACTCCATATCGCTTCCACACAACAACCGTTAGTCAAGATGGAATCTCGACTTTTTTTGACGGAAAATCGACTTTGGTGTTATTAGACAAAAAACAAAAAAGTAGGTGTTGTTGGGCAAAAAAATAACTTTAGGTACTATTTCTACAGACAGTGTAAATGTTAGGTGTTAGCTGACAAAAAACTCAATTAGAAATTACATAAAAAAAAGACAGAGAAAGTTGTTGAAAATGTCCCTAAGGTAGCATATAATTAACTAATCATAATCTTGATTTTTCTATTTCTTTCTTTGTTTCTTGATGGTGCTTGTGGAATTCCAACATCTTTCTTTACTTGCTTTGATTTTACACTTTGTTTGTGGATACCCCATCCAAAACACATGATTTCCCACTACCTTCAAACTCATCAAAATCTGCAATTTCTAAAAGTTTGCGCTTGGGAAGAGTTCTGACTTCTGATAATATTTCCGAACAATAGATTTCATAATACTCTGAGTTATTCATCTATATTCATGCAATAATTAATATTCATTTGTTATGAAAATTATATTTTTTATTTGAAAAGAGAAGTGAAAAACTGTGTCAAACCTTGGCACCATAATATTCTCCTTTCTACCAAACAATAATGTCTTCATCATCTGATATAACAGCTGATGTGTATTAGCTGAATTTCTTTTTATTACTTCTTGATTTTTCAATTTTGCATACACATTGCTTTCCTATAAGCACTTATAATTCTTTGGGCATACAATTCCTCATTTCAGCCTATATATATCATAACCGTACATTTTAATGTTAATGTTGAAGTAATAAAATGGATTAATTGATAAGAATACTCTGAACTATGGGTGTCCTGCTCAAAATACTCCAAACTCTATTTTAACTACCAATATAACCAACTAATGTTCTCAATCGCTTTTATTATAATATATGACCTGCTAACTGCTAAATAAGTGAAGAAATTTATAACCCTTCTTTAACCCATCTTTCTCTTTCTACTTCTCTGTTAATCTATTCACCCAATCATACCATTAAAACACGCTACAATAAGTTAACAAAACAACAAATTCTATTCAAAGCAAATGAGGGCATTAGTTGGTTATATTGGTAGTTAAAATAAAGTTTAGAGTATTTTGAGCAGTTCACTCATAGTTCAGAGTATTTTTATCCATTAATCCTAATAAAATTGGCAAATAATGAATTGATTACATTTTTTTTCAGAAAGACATTATGCCGCCATTGTATCTATGTATGCTTCTAGCTGAGTTTCAAACAACAACATTTTAGCACTGCTCTCCTCTTCATTTACAAGATGCTTGTTGGTATGCTCATCATTTTTTATATGACATATTATCTGAAATCTATAGTAAAATAAATTGCTTAGTACATTTTGACATTTATTTTATTTGCAAAACCTCAAATTTGAATAGGAGATTTTGTGGCGTGAATAAAACTAGGTATAGGATAAGTCATTGGTTCATGATGTTGATTGCAATTTTTGTTTCAGCATCGCCATAGTTTATCATGCCTTGGTGCTGCTTTCCCGTGACATAAGTTGCAAGTATAGTAAAACCATTTGAAGCTTGATTCTAACTTTGTTATTTTTGCGAGTAGGCTAAAAACATCAACCTGTATAAATATATGAGATAATAAGATTGTTTTATTTTGATTATGACATGACTACTTTATACTCCCTCCATCTTTTTTCCATTTGATACATTTACTTTTGTACACTATTCACAAGTGAATCTTCAATTCCAATTTTCTCCCAATACATAAGAAAAATATATATTCATGTGGGGTCTTATTTAATTCGTCTTTACGAGTACATTCAAAATATATAGTTTTTTATAATTTTAACAAATACGTAGTTAAAAATATTAAGCACATAAAACGTGCATTGACAAACGTGAAAAAATAAATGTATTAAGTGGAAAGAAATGGAGGGAGTATAAAACAATTCTGGAAAATTAGCACCTCTTTATTCATGTTCAACTCCTTGATTGTTGTAAAGATGAGTCTAGGACGTACATAAATTTCTTGATTTTTTGTGTTAGCTCTACTTGCAGCATATGTTTTCTTGAATTATAATACCTCCGAAATATCGGGATTGACATGAATACGGGTTGCGTCAAATGATGTTTTAATTCGTATCGTTCCTAAAATATAATAAACAATAAATTTAGTATTAATGAGAGTACATACATTTAACATTTATGTCACTGTGTCATTCATGGGCGGAGCCAGCCTTTTGGCTATATGGGCTATAGCCCTATAAGAGTGTAGGAAAAAATAAAAGTTGTTAATATAAACATATTATTATAGTAGCACATTTGGTTGTGGGAATTGCCATAAGTGTTTTGTTTATCTGAATGTCATGTGTTCGAGTCCTACATTTAGCAATTTTTATTTTTTGATCAAACAGAAAGTGTGTTATATCATCACTTACGTATTTCATGTTGATAAAAATTTAAATCAATATTCCTTTCATATTTTCATATATGACGTCTTTCTTTTTCGAGATAAATATAAATTTGACTTTGATTTTACAGAAATATATAAGTCGGTAAATTATATAATTATGTAAAGCATTAATTCTTATTTCAGACCGCACAATCCGTCTGAAATAATAGAACGGGTCAAACTCAGTCGTATTAGCTAAAACAAATCAGATGAGAATGAAAAAGGGTGGACCATGCAGTTGTCACTTTATACAATTTCATTTAATGTGAGTTAATCTATGTCTATTATTTTAATTAACCTATCATACATCCATTTAATGCTACACTTCTTCCTTCTTCTTCTTTCACGCACAACTCACAAATCACAACAATCACAAAGTTCCTCATTTTCAGTTGCAACAATCTTATTTTAAATTCTTCATATTTGTTTGATGAGTTTATTTTACAAAACCGAAAACTATAAAAATAAAATGGTCGACACCCACACAATGGCATCGTATTGTCCGGTAATGATTAACACCTTAGAAAATAAAGTTCATGATGTTCATCAAGCGGACTTTGATGATGTGATTCATGTCTGTAGCAAAGATGGACTCTGTGTTGTTAATATACATGAACTCGTAGCT
This sequence comes from Silene conica, assembly GCA_029255685.2. Taxonomy (NCBI): domain Eukaryota; kingdom Viridiplantae; phylum Streptophyta; class Magnoliopsida; order Caryophyllales; family Caryophyllaceae; genus Silene; species Silene conica. Next base: position 65,533,327 of record CM055312.2, read on the forward strand.
AAAGCAGAAATTGCCCTGCTTTTCATAATGCTAAATCTGAAATTTTAAACATGTTGATATTACTTTGTTTACACTATCAGCTAATCTTGAAGCATTAATATTGTTTTTTCCATTTAATAGCTGCATTTAATCTCTTTTTTTAAGTCACTAATCTATAAAACCTTATTAAAAGGCTAAGCTAAAATGCCATGTAAAAGCCACGTCAGCAATAAATAAAAGCCACATAGGATTACCAAAAAGCCACCTTGTACTCGCCAAAATCCACGTCAACAATCATCCATGTCAACAATCAACAATTAGAATACGACTCTATAAAATCTTATTAAAAGGCTAACTAAAGTAATGTGACATGACAAGTTTAATGTGACATGTATTATTAATTTATTATATGACATTGATTTAATTCATTTATCTATAAATATATAAATAAAATAAAGGCAAACCAAAAGTATTTTATTTTACCATTAGAATACTAGCAAATAACATCATTATTTCTTATTTAAAAATGTAAAAAAAAAGAATAAAAATGAAACATTAAATGCAAATTGTATTACAAACATTAAACTTTGACCTTTTAAATTTCTAGATAAAATAAACGACAATTAAAAACAAAATCAAAGTTCATATAAATTTTAAATTTTGACGTTTATTTTTATAATATTCTAAGCAGCAAATAAATAGAACATTATTCAAACTTTACACCATTTATAAAATAATATATAATTTGTAAATATTAAGTACATATAATAACATACTTAACAATAAACAATGACTTTTTATTTCTTAAAACTAAAATAGGTTAAACACCAAATAAAAATTTACATCACTCTAATTTTGGCTCACAAAATTTACATCATTCTAACAAACTATGTATCATCTTTTAGTTTCGTAATATCATTATTATAATTTCCTAAACAACTTTTATGCAAGGTGTATTTTGTTAAAATAGAAAAATAAAAATTAAAACAAACCTTTTATATTTCATTCCTCTTTACTTTATATTAATGTCTATATTAAATTTGTTATGATGAAAGGAATGGTCAAAGGTCACAAAACCATGCTAAATATTTATGTATATTATATTAAATTTGATAATAATAATAATACAAAGACGTTCAAAAGTCGTAAGCTGCATCCTCAATTAGTTATAAATATTTGTGGAAGGCAACATTTGTGAGCCAAAATTCGAGCCAAAATTTTACCTCCATCACAAAGAGAATTGTATGTGCAATAATCTTTCTTGTCATTGTATTAAGGTAAAGTAAGTGTATTAAAGTTTTATTTATTTATTTATTTTTAAGTTTCATTGGCTATGAAGAACTCATTTAACTTCACAAATATGTTATTTTTTTCATTTAGGACTATCAAGATTTGTGAAGTTGTGATATTCAAATATAATATTTACATATTTATGATTCAACTCTTTATTTCTTTCATTATTATTTAAAGGAAAACTTGAATTAATAACGATAAGGTTAATTAATATTCCATAAATCAAATTCCACTATTTTGTTTGTTATTAATCACTCAATGATTTTTTTTTGTAGGAATGGTTCATTGGAGAAAGAGATATTTAAGAAGAAAAGGAATATCAGAATTGTTTGAACAAATACTCACTTTATTCCATTCAATACTATAAACTAACTACAATAACAATATTAATAACATGAATGTGAATTACCGATTGGTTTTACATAAATTAGTATTTCGGAAACTTTCAATTGTATGTTTTATTTTAGTATGTTTTGTTTTTTATTTAACGTTTTTCTTTTGAAAAATAACTCTCATAAAATGAAATTGGACTTGTGAGATATCAATCTTATTAACAAGTTAAACAAAATAAATTATATTGATATTGATAATGGTTAACTGTTCATTATTACATAACACTTATGCGTACATGTGATATTATTCAATATATATGTCTTATAGCACGTAATGAGATTACAATGAAATTGTAGTAGACTACTATTTAACTCAATTTATCATTTTTGCAAAAATTTAAAATCTTAGATTTTTTGAGAAATTGATATAAATGATATATTAAGATTAACATTTATTAAACTTCATAACTATGTTTTTTCCAAAATAAAAATATGATATATGAGAACTAAAAAATTGATAAGATAAAAAGCTTTACAATTTTATATGATTTAAAGTCCTTATATTAGAGGATTTATCATTCTAAAAAAAAAGAGAAAGATAAATAATTCAACAGTCTGCATTAATTTGCCCATTCGCTTTCACTTACTAACTTCATTTACCTATATAACAAATGGACGTTCAAACTTTTTCATAAAAAATTTAGTATACAATTTATCTATACAAAATTATAAAATTTTATTAAAAGGCTACCTAAAATAACTAATTAATTTGACTTGGCAATTAAATATGACATGGCAAATTAAATGTGACATGTCAAATGTGATTTTTTTTAAACTAAATAAATAAATTATAATAATAAAACAAACCTTTAGATTCTATTTTTTCATTGTACTGTATTTCTTTCTATTTTAAATTTCATAATAATGAAAAAAAGATGCTCAAAAGTCATGAACTTAATCCATATTTATGCCTATATTAAACTTGATAATAATGAAAAAATGATGCTCAAAATTCATGAACTTTGATCCATATTTATGCATATATTAAATTTGACAATAATGAAAAAATGATACTTAAAAGTCATAAAATGCACCTTTAATTGTTTATATATCTGAAATGGAATGCAAAATTTACAAGCCAAATTTGTTCTCATCTCTATCGCCAGTAGACATAAAATCTTATTAAAAGGTTACCTAAAACATCTAATTAATGTGAGGTGACAAATTAAATATGACATGGCAAATTAAATGTGATATGACAAATGTGAAAAAAAAAATTATAATAATAAAACAAACATTTAGATTCCATTTTTTCATTGTTCTATATTTTTTTTTGCAGAAAAGCAAAGGATGTTTATATCATTAAATAGGATTGGAAAGTACAAAGACCCCAAACTAACTACAAAGGAAGCCATAGAAGTCCCCTTGCTAAAAAAACCCCAGTGGGGAAAAAACTAGATAGACAAAACTATCTAAACCAGAAAAACATTGCAAAGCAATGTGAAAAAACTGGTAGAAGCGAAAACAAAAACAAACACTAAAGAGCCACGCCTCAATCATCATGCTCTAGGCCCCAAAAGGAACAGCTATAAATGCTCCAATACCTTGGCTTCTGAAAGACCAAAAGAATTATAAAACATTCTAAGGTCAACATTTTTCCTGATGATACAGACTAGATCAGTAGGATTCTTCTGAGTCCCCCGGAAAATTCGATCATTCCGCTCCTTCTAGATCCAATAAAAAGTACTCAAAAGAGCACACCGTCTTCGTTTCTTGATCCAACTTTTGCCACGATTATGAGAACGGAACCAAATCAGAATATCATCTAAATCCGTAGCATAAGTAGTAAAAGAGTACACCTGCTGAATGGCTGCCCAAATCTCAGATGATATAGGACAGGCAAAGAACAAATGAGAATAATTTTCCTCAGCGCTCTGACACAAACTGCACCTGTTGACCCAATGGAACCCTCTCTTATGGAATTGATCCACGGTTGCCAAAGATCTCTGAACAGCTAAATGAGCAATAAACCTATGCTTTGGGTAAGTAATGGAATCATGAATAGTATTCTGCCAAAGAACTTCTTTGGGGTTATGATGCCGAAGTAAATCATAGACTTGGCTAGGCTCATAAGTTTCCATCCCAGGCAAAACGCTAATTGCCCCGGCCAGACCCATTTTGTGCACTAAGTCATCTTTTACAACAAGGACATTATTCCAAGACCATGTAGTAACAGAAGTAGAAGCAGCATTCCAGATATCCTGAGTATGAAGGAGATAAGCCTGGACCCATTTGAGCCATATGGATTGTTCTATATTATTTATGTCTATTTTAAATTTCATAATAATGAAAAAAAGATGCCCAAAAGTCATGAACTTAATACATGTTTATGTCTATAACTAACTTGCTAATAATGAAAAAATGATGCTCAAAATTCATGAACTTTGATCCATATTTATGCATAAACTAAATTTGATAATAATGAAAAAAGATACTTAAAAGTCATAAAATGCACCTCCAATTGTTTATATATATTTGAAATGGAAGACAAAATTTACAAGCCAATTTTTTTCCAATCTCTATGGCCAGTAGACATAAAATCTTATTAAAAGGCTACGTAAAATATCTAATTAATGTGACGTGGCAAATTAATTATGACATGGCAAATGTGAAAAAAATAAAAAAATAAACTAACTAAATAAATATAATAATAAAACAAACCTTTAAATTCCATTTTTTCATTGTTCTATAGTTATGTCTATTTTAAATTTCATAATAATGAAAAAAAGATGCTCAAAAGTCATGAACTTAATCCATATTTATGCCTATATTAAACTTGATAATAATGAAAAAATAATGCTCAAAATTCATGAACCTTAATTCATATTTATGCATATATTAAATTTGACAATAATGGAAAAAGATACTTAAAACTCATAAAATGCAACTTCAATTTTTTATATATTTGAAATGGAAGACAAAATCTACAACCCAAAATTTTTCCCATCTCTATCGTCAATAGACATAAAATCTTATTAAAATGTTTCCTAAAACATTTAATTAATCTGACGTGTCAAATTACATATGAAATGACAAATGTGAAATAACTTAAAAAAGCTAAATAAATAAATTATAATAACAAAACAACCCTTTAGATTCCATTTTTTCATTGTTCTATAGTTATGTCTATTTTAAATTTTATAGTAATGAAAAAAAGATGTTCAAAAATCATGAATTTAATTCATATTTATGCCTATATTAAACTTGATAATAATGAAAAAATGATGCTCAAAATTCATGAACCTTGATCCATATTTATGCATATATTAAATTTGACAATAATGAAAAAATGCTTAAAAGTCATAAAATGCACCTTCAATTGTTTATATATTCGAAATGGAAGGCAAAATTTACAAGCCAAATTTTTCTTATCTCTATCGTCAGTAGACAAATGTGCTAGTAATATTTCCTACCTTCTATTCTCATCAAGCTAAGTGCATTAAGATTTTAAATTAGTAACTAATTTTAATGGAAGTTTCACTGGATTATGAATCGTTCATCACATTTTCACTTTCACGTATGTGTTTGTTTTGTTCTCATTTAGGAGTATCAAGATTATTTGTGGTTTTGAGCTACTCAACGGTAAATTATTTACACCTCTACGATTTGATTCTTATTTCTCTTTCTTTCATTATTTATAGGGGAAAGTTTAAGTTCATAGTCAAAATATGGGTTATTTAATAGGAATACCCCAAACTATGGTGATGCTTCTCAAAATACTCCATACTTCATTTTAACTACGAATACACCAAACTTTTACGGTCTTCTCTTTTATTAAAACAGATGGAAGGGTTACCTACTAAACCGGTTATTTTTTATCCTACTACCCTTCTCTTTCTCGTACTATTCTCATCTACTTTATGTAAACTCATTAATCTTCTTCTTCAAAACACCAAATCTCCATTGATACTTTTCAAAACACCATTAATCATCACTAAAGCATCATTCATTTTATGGAGACCAAAAATTTCCCATACCCATTTTCCTATCATCAAAATTTCCCAATAATTTTGAAAAAAGGAATGTGCAAAATGAAGGAAGCATTCCAGCATAGTCAATCACTCTTTAGTCATCCCATTACAATTCATCAAAAGAACTCAACTTATTAACATCCAAAATCATCCGTAACAATTCCTCTAAATACCATTTTTCATACCCCTTAAAACTTATCAACAACACACTGAAGTTTCAACACTCTGAACTTCCCACACTCCAAACTAATACCCTCTTCTTATTATCAAAAGTGAAAATGCCATTAAAGTTGAAACCCCTCTTTGTAATCTTGTTCAATTTTATAATTTTATTATTGTGAATTGCTGCGATTTCCTCGTTAATCCTCGAAACTCCAAGCAACTAGTGGAAAAAGGTGTCGATTATAAATTAGCACAAATTTTTGAACCAATATCATTTTCGAGATGCCCAGATGGTGTAGTTTGATGTGGGTTTCGTATTTAATGTGGTCTTGGAAATTTATGGGTTTTACAAAGATGAAAAAATTGTTTAATAATGATGCCGAGTAGGATGAGATCGACGATCAGGAAACAAGACTTCCACAGATTGAGAACGGAGGAAAACGAATTAATCAAATATAACTAAAGGGGGAAATGGAGGAAAATTAAATAAAAGATAAAGTTAATGGGAATGAAATTGGATGAGGGAGAAGAGAGGGGAAAACTTGCTGGTAAATGGAGGGAGATTGAGGAAGAAGATGAATAGAATTATCATAAAAATAAGAAGTGGGACATGTTAATTGTGTTAACCGGCTATTTCAAGTAAAAAAATAGGCAATTCTAGTAGAGGAAGACGGGAATAAGAGTTCGGTATATTAGTAGTTAAACTAAAGTTTATAGTATTTTGAGAAGTATCACAATAGTTTGGAGTATTCTCATTAAATAATCCGTCAAAATATTGCATAAAACAAATTTCAATATGTTGTTGGTTATTCCACACTAATTACTATGTTACTATTTTTATAGGTATGAATTCAGTGTAGAAAGAAGACTATAGGGAGAAATGAAATACTATGATTACTAAAACAACTATATATTCCATACTAACTAAAGATTGACGACAACAACGTGAATGACTGATAGTTTTTGACCAGTTAGTATATATTTTGAAATATATGGCCGAAGGTGAAAACTTTAAGATGATGACATAAAACATTTTTGTTTAATACTCCCTCCTATTCCATATTTTCTTCCCTATTTCCTAAAACGGATTATTCAGGTTTTCTTTCGCTTTCCTATCTTGGAAACTATTATTCTTATTTTATTCATTTCTCTTTCCAATTACCCAACCCCACCCAACTTTTTTACTACTACTTTATTCTTTTTTTAATGTTTTTGGCCCACAATTTCTTATTTAATTCCTAATTATTTATCACTCTCCTATCACCAAACTCAACCCAATTTTTTTACATTTATTTTATTTCTCACCTTAAGTTTTGTGCCCAACACAAAGGGGAACAAAATATGGAATAGGGGGAGTATTGTTTAACCGACGAACTATTCAGCCTAATGATGATACAATAGTTGTCCAAGTTGCTCCTTAAAAATTCTTGGTTCCGTAATTTATTATTGTATTCGCTACAATATTATGGTCTTGTGAAATTTTAGTTTTGACATAAGATTCATAATGTGTGTTTTATGTTATTTTCATAATAGATGAAATTTTAATATCTAATTTGCGAGGGTGCTTCATCACTGGAGATCCTTGCTTGACCATAATATTGTTTTGTGTAATGTAATTATATGAATACCTATATAACTAATTTATCTTAGCTTACACTGAGTTATTTTAGTTTTGGTAGGGATATATATAACAGTTTAAATCATGGTAAATTGTGTAAGAAAGATTAATTGACTTTATACAATTCTTTAAACACGAAAACCGTAAGTTGATTGATTGTAGTATGTTATAGTATTAAATCACTAAAATATGACACTAGAAACACAATCCTTTAAACACGAAAACCGTAAGTTGATTGATTGTAGTATGTTATAGTATTAAATCACTAAAATATGACACTAGAAACAAAATATCCCGTGAATTTCACGGGTCATAAAACTAGTTGTAGCTTATATGTCTGTTTTTCATAATGCTAAATCTGAAATTTTGAACATGTTGCCACTTATGTTTACTTTGTTTACACCTTCAATTAATTTGGAAGCATTAATATTATTTTTTCCATTTAATTGTTGCATTTAATCACTTTTTTGAAGAAGATATCGTCATTTGTAGCTTATATGTCTGCTTTTCATAATGCTGAAATTTTAAACATGTTGCCACTTATGGTTATTTTGTTTACACTTTCAGCTAATCTTGAAGCATTAATATTGTTTTTTCCATTCAATTGTTGTATTTAATCCTTTTTTTTAAGAAGAAATCACCATTTGTAGCTTATATGTCTGTTTTTCATAATGTTGAATCTGAAATTTTAAACATGTTGCTACTTACGGTTACTTTGTTTACACTTTCAGCTAAATGTCACCATTGTTAGCTTTTATGTGACCATTGAGTTTCACAAAACATATTAGTTTAATCTTTGTTTCGTAAAACATGTTACCATTTGTATCTTTTATGTGACCATTGTTTTTTTGTACTCAGTCATTGATGCATCTGTATCTTTATTGTGTGTTGTGGCTGATAAATAAAACTTCAACTATTTCAGCACATATAAGCTACAAATGGTGACATCTTCTTCAAAAAGGGATTAAATACAATAATTAAATGGCCTGGATAAAACAATATTAATGCTCTAAGATTAACTGAAAGTGTAAATAAAGTAACCATAAGTTGCAACATGTTTAAAATTTCAAATTGCTTCTATATCCTCAGTTTCACATTCATCACCATCAACCTCAATGACAACGCCCTTTCTTTTGTCCAAAATTGACATCAGACCGCATCTTTTTCCCACATAAGATTTCTTTGTCGTCATGAGTCATGATATTATCTGCTACAAGGCGAAATGAATAATATCAATATGAATACAACAATTAAATTGATTATATGGATATCCCAAAAAAAATCAACCGAAAATCTTAAAAACTCAAAAAAAAACCCAGAAATTTTAAATGTTACATGGATTTCAAAATCCTAAGAACCCATAATTTTTTTTCCCAAAAACGTAATATGTGACGATAAATCCATAAAAATGTTATATGGTTTTCGAAAAACCCACACAAACTAAAACCCACCAAAAAACATATAAACAACCATATTTTTTTCTCAATTACAACACATAAATGAACATGTTACATGGGTATGCGACCAAAAAAACCCACAAATACCCATAAATATGCACAATTTTGTGCTGGAAAACCCAGAAAATTGTAAACCCAGATTATGATCCCAAACCGAATTAATTACTCTTCCGGCATCTCCCTCAAGATCAGTTTCATTCCCCTTTGTTTCTCCAGTTTTCCGTTTCGATGGAGTTCTTATAGTCATTCTTTTTCTCGCCATTAACGTATTAATAATATGCAAGATTTGAAGAGATTTTTTGGAGAGACTGATGAGAAATATTGGGGTATTTTCAGTGATTTTAATGGAGTTTTTGATTTTCAAATGACGGAAGGAGAGAAAAAGAGAGATTAGAGAAGAAGAGAGATGAGGGATGAGAGATGACAGAAGGAAGGAAATGACGGACGCAAAGCGTGCTTTCCTATTGTCAGTGATAATAGACAAATTGTACAATGATTGCACTTTGCATTAATCTCCCAACTGCCAAAGCATTTCCAATTACTCGCCCATACTCTCAATATGATATCAAAATAACCCGTCTTATTAATAAGACGGATATGCTTGGTTTGAAGTAAGACTAGTTGTATATAAAGAAATTCGGTTACAACAAGCAATCTTACAAAAGTATATAATTTTTTTATTTTACATGGTACCTTCAATTTTTCGACTGTCTACCCCCTACACATTTTAAAACATACTTGGTACCCTTAATTGTTGTCATTATCACTAAGTGTAATCCTAAACTTTATTTTTCATCAATTAAACTCATTTTTAAGTGTTAAGTGATGACTTGAACGTGTAAGCAAGTTTGCCATTTATTATCTCATGACATAAGAGCTCTATTAGGCTCAATATCTATCTCGATCCTAATATTTCTAGATATATATGGGCTAAAAAAAATTTACGGAAAAATTATTGATCCTTTGCCAAATATCACGTCAAAAGATGGATATTGATTTTGATAGAGTCCTTATGTCATGGAATGATAAATGACATGCTTGGTTACGCGCCCAAGTAATCATTTAATGCCTAGTACTGAGTTTAATTGACGGAAATTAAAGTTTAAGAGTACATTTAGTGATAATAACAATGATTAGGGGTACCTTGTATGTTTTAAAAAGTGTAGGGCTACGATGTAGAAAGTCGAAAAATTGAGGGGTATCATGTAGAATATCCCTTTTTTTTATGAAAGAGATGAGGATTTTTTCGCAATTTCAAAATATTTAGTAATTAAAATATTTTTAATTTGGGAAATGTGTTAAATTGTTTTTTGTAAAAGTACTACTATTAATTATATTAATTTTTTGTAGCATATATTAATGGATGGTTCAACCTAACAAGAGATTCTTGTCAATCGGGAAGTACTTCTATTCAAATAAATAAATATTGTACTCGTAGACGGAATTGAATACATTATCATTTTGACCAGTAATATAGCTCGAATACCGCTTCCACAAAATTTTGTACCAAAAAAAATGTGTTTGTATGTTAGTTAAATTCAGTCTTATATAGTCTCGAAGCCTGGCTGCGCCCCTGGTTTCATTGCTTAATGTGAAAACAGAATCTTGTACTATTACTTACCCTTCCATTCTGTTCGAATAACACATTGCAATGCTAGTATTGGTCTTTCTTTTGCACTGTTATAAACTTTATTAACCTGAATAATTTGTTTGACATAATCTCCAAAGATATAGAATGACAATCTGTTATTGCTGCATTAAATCACCAATTATAGAAAATGTAAATAATGTATTTTTTTAATATAATAACTACTACAATACATTTAATATTATACTTACTGTTTGTCAGTTAGGTCAACAAGAGTTCTTCATGTCCTTGTTCAAATATTGCTATTAGTTGTAACATCTCAAATTCCCCAATTACATCTGCATATTTATAAATTTTCACCATTTTTCATCTTAAGATTCATATATATGACAATTTAAAAGTTAGAACAAAATATATAGGTATTACCTAGGTATATATTTGGCTTAAGATGCTTATCGATTATATCGAGAAAGCTAGTAAAGCTAAATCCAAACTTTTGTATCTGTGGATCTGTTATCAAAATAGCATATTTGGAATATTCAAAACTTATTCTCCATAACTTTTTGGTAGCTGTCATATAGCCAACATTCTCTGAAACTGTAAATTTTGCCAACTTGTAAATGCATCCTTCTATCATTATATCCATAAACATGTACATCAATGATTATTTGATACTTGCTTGAATCAGATGACCCTATAAAAAGAATACATATATCAATATATGAAAAAACGACGGAAAAACTAAGTCAGAAAAAAGTCAATGGACATACATGTACATTAATCAATATCATTTCAGTAGCGTATATATCTTCCTTGTTCATGTGATTAACATTTTTTCCATAAGCAAACAACTCTAACTTTCAGCTCCACATTGCAAATATTTTGTGAATGTCTTGATATTTTCGCTGGGGTAATTTTGTGTGTCATTTTCCTGTTTTAAAATAGATGTAGAAAAGTTTTGTGTGTTATGTTTTTCAATAAGTTTATTTATACTTTCTTTAAAGTTAAATAGTGGGTGGTTTTATTTTTTCTAACTATGATGTTAGTAGTGGGTAGTGGATTCTAGTGGCGGATGTGAGAGTGATATTATGTAGGTTAATGCATATTGTAAGACAGCAAGTGCTAATTATTTGACCAATACAATTAAAGATAAGTTTCTAATCACAACTATATATTCTCCTTTTATATTAAAAATACATGTTAAATCTATCAAGTCATCAGTGAATAAATTAAAGAAATTTGCCGGTCTTTGTGGTGGAAGCTAATATCGCAACAAACAATGGGTTTGTTTTTCCATTTTCCAGCAATATATTAAATCACCTAGATGCTAAAGTTTATGATATCTAAACTTGTATTTGACTTAAAAAATGGTATATTTTCTGTCGTGCCAGATTTTTCGTAATGTCATTACGAATTAATTATTAGACAATTACTAATTTTTAAAGGAGATAACTTTTACGAATAAAAACATTTCATAAATAGTTTGACGACATATGTGTGACATATTTTAAAGTAAACAACTAAAAAAAAGTAATTATGAAAGCAAACATTGCATGATTATAGTTGTCCTGAAAATTTTCTATTCATATTTCATACAAATGTCTTTAGTTGTTTGACGGTCAAGCATATTTTACTTAATGCAAAAACAATGGAACATAAAATTTGGAATAATTGTTCGTATTGTAATGACATAATCATACATATGGTATATCAACAATCACAATGAGGTAGAATGTAAAGAATTGGTAAAAAATAGATATTTCTGTTTTCAAAGTGTCGGGTTATTATAACATATTGAACTTGTATTAATAAACTTGTATGTGACTTCAAAGTGGTATATTTTTTGTCATGTCAGTATTACTCTTATCAATACATTTCTATTCTAAAAGTGTGTTCCTGGCTGAATTAGACACTCTACACATTGAAATTAGTAATTCTTGGCTTTAAATACCTGTATTTGTATATTTATCACTTTCATTATCAGTACATTACTATTATATTAAAACATTAGTCTCATAGATTGCATTCTTTCAAGTTTTGCAGCAGTATATTAAAACACCTAGATGCTAAAGGTTATGATCTATGAACTTGTATGTGGCTTTAAAATGTTATATTTTCTGTCATGCCAGAATTTTCATAATGTCATTACGAATTAATTATTAGACAATTACTAATTGTAAAAGGAGGTAGCTTTTTCTAATAAAAACATTTCATAAATAGTTTGAAATAAGTGTGACATAACTGAAAGTAAACTACTGAAAAAAAGTAAACAACTTAGAAAAAGTAACTATGACATAGTTTTTAAACAAAAGCAAATACTAAGTATTCAACAATGAAGTAGAAAATCTAATAGTAAGTAGATCGATAAATTCAAGTGCGATTGTCAACATTAGTTCTCTTAGTCATTCACAATTTTCACTTTCACCGGAATTTTGCTGCTGGATGCATTTTCTTCGCATGATATATTTCCGATGCATGCAATTGTCTCACAATCAATTATCTCTTTCTCTTTGCGCTTACTCGGTGTCATGTTCTCTTGTTTCTTTACATCCTGTTGAAATCAATTATATTTAAGTTATGTATGATTAAAAAACTTTATATCATAATACAAATTAAACTTCAACAAATTCTGTTATTGCTCTTGTTAATGTATTGTACATTGGCATCTTTCTATTTTGCCTTCTATCAAGCAATTGATTCCTCTTCATCTGTTATTGATAGATTTGTGTAACAATTTGATTTTTGCTCAATATTATATCTCCTTGAAACCTCTAACTTTCACACCCATTACTTTCCAATCAGCATATCTAGTTCTTCTGGTATATCATCCTTATTTCCAGCTTGTTTAGAAAAATAAATTAATTAATAAGGATATACTTAATGTTATGGTACAATTATAAGCTAATGTCATTTATTGCCCTTTTCAGGTCTGATGTACACTGGGCAACAGTTTTGTTGATATGGCCTTCTAGTTGTACCTCAATCAGTAACAACTTGGCAATATTCCCCTCATCTCCTTCTACCTGGTTGCTATTATTTTCCTCATCTGAAATGTGGTACCTAACTTGAAACCTATGGTAAAGTGAAGAGGTTATTATTCTTATCTATTACATAGATCATATAGTTTAATATGATTGAAATTATACAACACCTAGGAATTGCATCTAACATTGCTTCACGAATTGCATCCGACATTGCTTCACGATGCCCTTTACAATAATCTTTGGTACATCTCAATAAGATGTCCTCGTCTATAGCTTATTTGCCACGACAAAATTTGCATAAATAATAATACCATTTGAAATTTGCATCTAATTCAGTAATAGTAGCAAGTGTATTATATACTCCAGCCTAGACATGAAAAGTAATTATTATTAGTGATGAATAGTCCACTTATTCAATCAATAAGTAAAACTAAGAACCTTATCAATGTTGTTACCTTGCCAATGTAGTTGAGTTTTGAAATTGTCTTAAAAATCAGCCTTGGAAGAATGGTAGGTTCCTCATTAATTACATTTGTGATCACTGAGCTATCAGAGTTTGATCCACTTGTCTTGAAAAGTTCTTGTCATGCAGTAAATTGTGGTATATCGGGGTTCGCGTAAATCCATGTTGCCTCAAATGAACTTGTGATACGAACTTCTCCTGAAATATTTTAAAATCACTCGGAATATTTAACGTTGTTCTATGAAATATAAATGCAATAAATATGTAATTATTAAATTATCCTTCCATTCTGCTCGAGCAACACATTGTTTTGCTAGTATTGGCCTTTCATTTGCGTCAGCATAAATGATCTTGACAATCTGTTTCACATAATCTCCAAACACATATATGGGCAGCTTATTGTTTGTGCAATGTAAATGTTCCAACATAAGTTAATTTAGTAATCCCAGTATTACTGTCAGGTACGTACTCGGTGTCGATTAGATCAATATGAGCCCATTCATTTTCTTTCTCCGACACGACAATTGGGTGTGAATACTCAAATACTCCACACACATCTGTCAATATCTTTTGTAACAATAATTAGTTTTATAAATAAGAAAAATAGTTGTAGGTATCAACATAATTCTCGAAGTATTTGCCTAAGTAGGAATCAAGCTTGACATTTTCATGGAATATGTCCGCAAAGCTTGAAAATTGAAATCCGTATTTGGGTATGTTTGCATCATTTGTCTCAATAGCAAAAGTAGTGTACTCAAACCAAATCCTCAATGAATTTTTGGTGGCAGTCACATGCCCGACATTATCCGAGATTGTGAACTTGCCGAGGCTATATGTACGCCCTCCAATGACTTTGCTTTGAATTTGTACAACAATGACTTGGTGATACTTGCATGGATGATGTGACCCTGCAATTATTTTCGAAAAAATAAAAGAAATATATAAGTCTGATATGCAGGAATCATTTATAGATGCAATTCAATGATTTGTGAAATGAGAATTGTAATATACGCAGTGATGATATGAGGGTATTGTTGGGAATGCGTGTTGAACATATTGAAAATGGAAGGTTGTAACTCGTTCCCCTATTAATAGGTAAGGATCATTTCCTCTATTAATGGATGCGGAGCCTTTACATGCTTTGTTTTCAAATTTTAAATGCACAAATTAAAGATAGCTAACTTGAAACTATTTGTCGAGGCAACTGTTAAATAGGTAACCTCAATTGGTTAAGAGCCTTTAATATTTGCTTCCTAAAAGTCGTGTAACTTGATGATGAATGCTAATTGCATCCTGAAAGTTACCTTAAAATTTTTTTCCGAATGTGGTAAGTTGTTTGATGGTCAAGCATATTTTAATTAATGCAAAAACAATGGAACATCAAATTTGGGATAATTGTTCATATTATAATACAAATGGTGAAAAATATTGGTTAAACATATCAGCAATCATATTGACATAGAATGTAAATAATTGGTAAGAAAAAAGATGACTTACTTCTGCATCGACTAATATCATTTCGATTCAAAAATTTTGACCCTTAATTCTGTAATTCTCTCGTTTCCATAAACAAACAACATGAACACTTAATTCAACATTACGAACATTTTTTGCTAACTTTGAAATTTTTGTTCCAGTAATTTGTTGAGCAATTGCGAAATTTTGTTAGTTATCAAGATTGAGTAATTTGGCAAAGATTCGATTCCGTTATTGGAACAATTGGCAATGAGGCAATAATTTATTTTATAAGAAATTCGGAGATACAGTTGAGATGGTTCAATCGTTGATGCAAACGTAGGAAGTGCATATAGTGGCAAAGCAGTTGAAAATACAGTGGGATACAGGCTGATGATATAATGTTTAAAATGTATTTCTACTGTATTGTAAATGTACTATATAAATATACTGTATTTCTACGGTTGATTAATCTAGAGTTGACACGTATGCGTATGAGCGTATTCCATCGGTTAGTGGTTGTTCCTTTAATATAATAAATGAAAATGATAAATGATATATTAATGAAAGTTTATCAATACAAAATTGTGATTCTGGGAAAGACATGGAAAGAGGTAAGTATTTCTTCTTATTACTTTTTGGTGCAGAGAAAACAAAAGGATACAAGTATATATAAATTACAAAGGACAACACACAACCTTCCAAATTACCTCTATTATGACACCTATTATGACACCTAATAAAAGCTATCACTTAACAATAGAAAACGCCTAACTATTCCTATCCATGGTATTAAAAATATGTACTTAATAATAATTACATTATTCTAATACTCCCCCTTAAGTTGGCGACCGTGGTAAACCAAGTCCCAACTTAAATTGCAAATGGTCAAACGACTCGCCTCCTAAAGCCTTCGTAAATAAATCCGCAATTTGTTCCTTGCTACGAATATGGGACACATGAATTGTTTTCGAAACAAGATGTTGACGTACAAAATGACAGTCCACTTCAATATGTTTTGTTCGATCATGAAAAACCGGGTTGTTAGCAATGTGAATTGCCGACTGATTATCACAAAATACCTGCATCGGTTTCGCATGAAAAACACCAAGAGATGCAAGAAAAGACTTGACCCAAATTAACTCACTTGTCAAGGCACGCAAGGAGCGATACTCGGCCTCCGCTGTGGACAACGCCACTGTGGCTTGTTTTTTAACTTTCCACGAAATTGGAGAGCCACCAAGAGAAACATAATAACCAGTTAAAGATCTACGTGTCAAAGGACAACTCGCATAATCCGAGTCACAATAACCAACTAAACTCAACTGGGCATTTCTTCTCAATGTAATCCCTTTACTCAGATTTCTTTTAATGTAACGAACGACCCTCAAGGCTGCTTCCCAATGCTCTTTTCTCGGTTCATTCACAAATTGCGACAGGATGTGCACCGCATAGACTAGGTCGGGTCGCGTGATTGTCAAATATACTAACCGTCCAACAAGACGTCGATATTTCAAGACGTCTTTCAAAACGTATCCCTTGGCTAAAGCCAAGCTGTGTCTCGGCTGGATGGGAGTGTAGGCAGGCCGTGCGCCTTTCATTCCTGTCTCCTCAATAATACCAACTGCATATTTTCTTTGATTAAGAAAAAGCCCATCTCGAGTATGCTCAACCTCTATTCCCAAGAAATATTGAAGCCGACCCAAGTCCTTTATACCAAAACTCTTGTCTAAAAAAGATTTGAATTTTTTACAAGCTTCCTTGTCATTACTAACAACAATCATGTCATCCACATAAATCAATACACCAATGAAAATGCCATGTTTGTTGTAAGTAAAAAGTGAATAATCAGCTAGTGACTGCACAAAACCGTATCCTTTCAAGGAGATGGATAGTTTGGAAAACCAGTTTCGTGAAGCTTGCTTTAAACCATAGATTGACTTAGTTAATTTGCATACCTTGCCTCTCACATTTTTTTCAAAACCTTGCGGTATTCTCATATATACTTCCTCATCAAGATCTCCGTGCAAAAAAGCGTTATTTACATCCAACTGCTCTATGAACCATCCTTTTGTTACCGCAACAGCCAACAAACACCGTACACTCGTCATTTTCGCCACCGGTGCATAGGTCTCATGATAATCCACGCCTTCAACTTGGGTGAATCCTTGAGCTACTAATCTTGCCTTATATCGCTCCACTGTACCATCGGCCTTGTGCTTGATTTTATATACCCATTTGCAACCAATCGGTTTCTTACCGGGTGGTAAATTGACCAATTTCCATGTTCCATTCTTCTCTAAAGTTTCAACCTCCTTCTTCATTGCTTCTATCCACAATTTATCTTTGATAGCCTCCTGATAATTCTTTGGTTCACAAGCCTTATCAACTCTAGTTATAAAAGTTTTGTGAGATTCGGAAAAACAATTAGTAATAACATAATCATCTAAACAGTAACGTGTACCTGACTTCGAGAAGGTATCTTGGCCAAGGTGAGCTTTTGGCGTCGGGGTAATTATTCTTGTTGATTTACAACAGTAATCCTTCTTCCATGCGGGCTCAAATTTTTCTCGACAGCCACGCCCTAGTTGCAACTCCTCACTGCCCAAATTTCTGATATTTTCCTCACTGTTTAGAACAGCGCCAAGCCCTGTACTGTCACAATGCGAAGACGCAGCAGGTCCCGTACTGTCAAAATGTGAAGACGCAACAGGTCCTGTACCTTCAGAACTTTGTTTTGTTTCAACACTAATACTACTGTCACCATTGCTTTTGGCATGATTTTTATCACTTATCTCAATGTCTACCTCTCTTGCCACATCACTCTTGTTCCTTTCTTGGACTAACAATTGGTCCTCTGTCCCATTCTCAACAAAAAAACCAGTAGGGTCGTGCATAGGGTCTGTCTGTTTTCCATCAAAAACAGACACGGGTTCATCCGTGGGTGAAGCAAAAGGATAAACGTTCTCTTAAAAAACAACATCTCGCGAGACGAAAATCCGATTCTCTTTCAAATCATACACCTTCCATCCTTTTTTACTGTGAGGGTACCCTATAAAAATACACCGTTTCCCCCGCTCTCCAAATTTATCTTTGGGTCTCTCTTTGTTGTGAGCATAACAAAGACAACCTAATATTTTCAAATTAGCCAAGCTAGGTTTCTTACGGTATAAAATTTCATAAGGTGTTTTTCCGTCAAGTAAAGGAGTGGGTGTTCGATTAATAAGATATGCAGCTGTCATTATACATTCTCCCCAAAACAAAGAGGTAACTCACCTTGAAAACGCAACGCTCTAGCTTTTTCTAAAATGTGACGATGTTTTCTCTCGACCCTACCATTTTGTTGGGGTGTATCTATATTACTAGTTCGAAAAATGATCCCATTTTCTTCATAATAAGCTCTCATATTTTCTGACAATAACTCCGTTCCATTATCACTTTGAATGACCTTTACGATTCGGTCAAATTGAGTTTTAACCATTTGACAAAAAATCCGCAAATAACCCCCTGCTTCCCCTTTGTCTTTCATCAAATATATCCAAACCGCTCGACTATGGTCATCAACGATGGTCAAAAAATAATGAGCACGGGTTAAACTAGCAACTCGATAGGGCCCCCAAATATCACAATGTATGAGACCGAACAAAACATCACACTTTTTATTATTAAGTTGAAATGGATTACGTGTTTGTTTAGCTCTACAACATGAGTCACAAACGGTGTCCAAAGTCCAATTCAAATTATGACCAACAAGACTAGAAAAACGAGAGAAAATACTTTTCGAAGGGTGTCCCAATCTCATGTGCCACAGCTTACAATCTTTCGACACAACCACCTTACTTGCCACTTCATGTTCCCTCACTTGTAAATAATATACCCCTTTCCTATGCTCACCTCGTCCAATCTCCGTCCTCATAGTCGGGTCCTGCATTAGACAATATTTAGAATGAAAAGTTACTACACAATCATTTTCACAAATCAATTTTTTAACTGAAATTAAGTTGCAAGTAAGTGACGGCACATATAAAACATCCTTAAGTATAAAGTCAATGTGCACTTTAAACTCTCCATGTATTTGAGCATCAACTATACGACCATCAGGGAGACTCACTGTAGACGGCTTACAAACCCATTCATTTAACAAAAGATCACGCTTTCCTGTCATATGGTGCGATGCACCACTGTCAATTAACCATTCTATAATTGATTCTGTACCTTGCAATTTTTCATTACCATTTGGGCTATCACTCAAGAGTGAACGAAGCTTCTCTATTTCTTCGGGCGTAAATGATGTAGCCTTCGAAGTGCTCGCATCTCCTGACGTCCCTACAGCGTGGGCTTGCTCTCTGTATCCGCGCCCCCTGCCACGTCCTCGGTTCACACCGCCTCTGGTAGCACGCCCTGGCCTGCCTCGTCCTCTCTCGCGTGCCCGAACTTCCTCAAAACCGTGTTTGCTATAGCAATTATCCTCTGTGTGGTAATATTTACCACAATAATTACACTGTGGTGGTGAAACGTTTTCTTCTACCTCACTGTTGTAAATTCCTCTACCGCGACCTCCATTGTTCCGCACAGTCATAGCGGACTCCTGACTTTCCTCTTTGACTTTGGTCATGGAATGGTGTCTCTCTTCTCGCATAACCGTCGCATAAATACGAGTCAGTGGAGCAATTGGTTCCTCCATCAGAAAACTCGATCTCAAATTTCCGTACACTCTCGAGTCCAATCCCATAAGGAATTGATGGACCTTTTCCTCTTCTCGTTCCTTCACAATCGACGCGGCGGCTCCACATGTACATTATGTGATTTTACTATACTTTCCCAATTCATCCCAAATTGTTTTTAATTTGGTATAATACTGTGTCACAGAATCACGGCCCTGTTTACACTCGTTAAGTTCTCCTTTCAATTGGTGAACTCTAGGTGCGTTTCCCGACGAATACCTCTCCTTCAACTCGTCCCATATCTCCTTGATTGGCTGTGAAAAAGTTATACTCGGGTGTAATTCCGGGTCTATGACATTTCGCAACCAAGCCCTGAGCATAGCGTTGCACTGCCTCCATGCCACCAATTCAACGTTACCTTCATCATCTTTTCCATCCGGTTCACTGATTCTTCCTTCAATAAAACCCAATTTATTTTTCGCATCGAGACCGTTCCTCACTGCCTCGACCCACATATCGTAATTATCACCATTAAAAATTATCTGAGTCACATTCATACTTGGATTGTCGGAAGGATGTAAATACAAAGGTGACGACATGGCAATGGTCTTTAGACCACTCTGTCCTCGCCCCTTGTCCTTTTCGTTTTCTCCTGTCATACGGAATGTATGAATTTTGATTTGATGAAAAATAATGTGTGAAGAATAATATGTGAGTTGTTGATGTGATTTTACTTGGATCGAGCTTTAAAGCTCTGATACCATATAAAATTGTGATTCTGGGAAAGACATGGAAAGAGGTAAGTATTTCTTCTTATTACTTTTTGGTGCAGAGAAAACAAAAGGATACAAGTATATATAAATTACAAAGGACAACACACAACCTTCCAAATTACCTCTATTATGACACCTATTATGACACCTAATAAAAGCTATCACTTAACAATAGAAAACGCCTAACTATTCCTATCCATGGTATTAAAAATATGTACTTAATAATAATTACATTATTCTAATAAACCGCACCAAAATCGATCCCCTCTCATTAATTTTATTTTACTTATACATCTAATCATCTTTTTTACAAATCCCGTGTCTCTATAAATTTTATTTTAGATAAATTATTTTCCGTTATTAAAATTTGTATCTTTAGTTAGTTAAATGTTCTTGTCTTTTAATTTTGTTCAAATTCTTATTTCATTTTACATCCATCATAGTTGCAGATTAATTGTCTGTTATGTTATCTACTACCATTGTGATTCATTCTGTAACTACGCTAAAAGACTATTTTTAGTGAGATGTTTTTTCATCATATACCTTAATTAAATGACTTTCTTTGTACTTTTTTAGTCGATCAATTGTCATTATTTGAAAATTATGCAATAATATATTTCAGAAAAATTTATAACAATTTTTTTTTTTTTGCATTTTTAAAGCTAATTTGTATTATTGTATTCTTTTTTAGAATTTTTTTTATCTTATTAGTATTATAGTTAATGCGATTTATTTCTTTTCGTACTTTATTTTTATTGTTATTGTAATTTATTATTGTAGTTAAAACTTGGACTGACTTTTGAACAGTTGATTTAATGTATTAGTAAAAAATCTAGGCTGAATTATTTTACTTTTTAAATTGTTCATTATTCATTGTTATTCACTAATATTTACGTATAGAAAATGTAAACGTAAACATTTACATCAATAAAATAGAATTAAAATGCTACCCTAAAATGACTAATAAATATCTCGTAGACAAAGCCACACAGGATGCAAAATTGCCACATAATTGTCTTATTTTATTGATTTAATTCAAATTTATTAAATTAATTGAATTTATGTAACCCTTGTATAAATTTACATCAAAACTCTAAAATAAGTCAAAATTGATAAAAAAATAAAACTATCAAACACATAAAAAAGCATAATGATCAAATGTTAATTAAAAAGAAAGGTAAAGTTGAGAAAGATACCGGTGAAGAAAAGAGTCGTCGGCGGAATAATGCCACTAGTAGATGGAGTCATTGGCGGCGGCGAGGTAGATAGAAGGAGGATTATTTGTGATAACTACGACAGTTATACGATGAGACGGCGGAGTTTTCGGCCATAGTCCGACCACTGTTCGACACTTCATCGCATCAGATCATAAGAATCAGATTATTGACGTTCACAACAACTATTACTACGGTTTTCAATTTCTAAACCAATATGTTGTGTTTACATCTACTTCGATCAGTTCGATTCCCTCGGTTGATAAAGTTACTGTAAGATTAACTTTATGATTTCTATAATGAAATCAGTCCCAAGAAACAATATAGACTTGAATTAATTCAACCCTTGAATACAATTAAGACGGATAAAGAACTAACCTTGGTCCATGTCTTACAGACGCAATCAATAAACAAGAAGTATAAAGAATTGATTCTCCTCCTTAACCCTTCCTTGATGTTTCTTAATGATGGAGAAGAAACTGTCTTTCACTCTTTTGTTTCAACGTAGTTTCTGTGTTTTGTCAGGATAATGATTGTTTTGATTATCTTGTTTTCATAGTATATATATAATAATATACTACGTATCTTTTCGTATAAACGAAACTCGATCGTACCTTTTCGTGAAAGACAGGATATATTAGGGTAAGGTAAGAGGGAATAATAATTCCCGGACTTTAATTACATTTAATCGAGACCGATCCATCACGGTATCGTCTTTTATATTAAAGTCTCGTAATATTTAATATGAGTTTAACTTAGATTTAAACCCGACACAAATAGGCCATTCGAATATTATTAAATATTCTAACATTCTCCCACTTGGCCTTTGTGTTAACTTGATGGTTCAATAACTATAATAATGTGCACTTTAATGTTAAATTCGTTAACTTTTATATCCTTAATCGAATTAGAACTAATTGGATCATGGCGGTCACACATCATTTATATCGACATGATTCCTTCCATGTATCACAAATCAATTCCAAATCTAAGTTATCTTTCATTTTGAGAAGAACATTAATTCTCACAATTAGTTACATTACATGTAATCAAATAACTGTGATGTATACTTATACTATAATGATTAACATGTCTATTATATAACAGAAACAATACTATAAGTGAATTCTAGATGTCACATATATAACAAGCATACTTCTTTATAATAACAAGGCCTTTGATACAACACCCATGCGTTCTACATGGCCAATGAACGCCTTGGGTGGTAATCCCTTAGTTAAAGGATCAGCTACCATCTTATCCGTCCTTATATGCTCAAAAGACACTCTTTGCTTCTGTACCTCCTCCTTGACCGATAAGAATTTTAATTCCATGTGCTTAGCACCCTTGGAGTATTTATCGTTTTTAGAGAAGAAGACGGCTGCAGAATTATCACAATAAGTTCTCAGCGGCTTGGCTATACTATCGACGATCCCAAGTCCCGAGATAAAGTTTCGCAACCACAATGCATGAATAGTGGCCTCAAAGCATGCCACAAATTCGGCTTCCATAGTAGAAGTAGCAATGACAGACTGCTTCCCACTTTTCCATGATACTGCTCCTCCAGCTAAAAGGAACAAGTAGCCGAATGTTGATTTTCTACTATCAACACATCCGGCATAATCTGAATCTGAATAACCAATCACCTCAAGATGATCGGATCTCCTATAAGTAAGCATGAGCTCCTTAGTGCCTTGTAAGTACCTAAGGACTTTCTTTGCAGCCTTCCAGTGGTCCATCCCGGGATTACTTTGATACCGACCCAGCATTCCAACAGCAAAGCTAATATCGGGTCGAGTACATGTCTGAACATAGTTCAAACTCCCAACCACCGATGCATAAGGAATTTTCTCCATTTCTTTTCGTTCCAATTCATTACGGGGACATTGCATTTTACTAAATTTGTCCCCTTTCTGTATAGGAACTATTCCTGCAGAGCATTCATTCATTCTATATCTCTCTAAAACTTTGTCAATGTAAGCTTTCTGAGACAACCCTAACAATCCTTGTGATCTATCACGGAAAATTTCAATTCCGATCACATAGGATGCCTCACCCATATCTTTCATTTCAAAGTTCTTAGACAGATATTTCTTTACATCATGCAACATGCCTAGATCATTCGCAGCAAGTAAAATATCGTCAACATATAAGACTAAAATAACAAATCTACTCCCACTGATCTTAATGTAGATACACCGATCAACAGTAATCTCTACAAACCCATATGACGTGATGGTATCATTAAACTTTAAATACCATTGTCTGGAAGCTTGTTTTAGTCCATATATTGACTTTCTCAGCCTACACACTTTATCTTCATTACCCGGGGATGAAAATCCCTCAGGTTGGTCCATATATACTTCTTCCTCAAGCTCACCGTTTAGAAAGGCGGTCTTTACATCCATTTGATGAAGCTCTAAATCATAATGAGCTACCAAAGCCAAAACAATTCTTAAAGAATCTTTCTTTGACACCGGAGAGAAAGTTTCTTTATAGTCAATGCCATCCTTCTGATTGAAACCTTTGGCAACAAGTCGATCCTTATATCTTTCAATGTTACCTTTAGAGTCTCTTTTGGTCTTATAGACCCATTTCGACCCAACGGCCTTAGAACCCTCAGGTAACACTACTAAGTCCCATACTTTGTTATCATCCATAGATTTCATCTCTTCCTTCATGGCAATTAACCAATTTTCAGAATTATCACTTTTCATGGCCTTATGGAATGAGACAGGATCCTCACTAATGCTCAAGTCACATTCAATTTTATATGTCTCGTAGTCATCTGGGATGGCAGATCTTCTTTCTCTTATAGATCGCCTTAATTGTTCTTCTGGAACATTGACTACCCTTCTTCTCCTTACAGGTTGCCTTGACTGTTCACGTGACATATTATTATTATTTTCCCCTTCAATTGTGACTTGATCATCATTGTTATTGTCATTTTGTGGGTCTTGCACCTCATTTTCTTGTTGTTCCATTATGTCATTTGATTGTAACGGCATAATTGGTACAACAATTTCACGTGCAATTTCAGGAGAAGAAACTTCAACCTGAATTTCTTTAATGTCCACCTTTTGTGGTTCAATGCTCCCACTAGTTTGACCATTCTCAATGAATCTAGCATTTCCAGTCTCTACTATTCTCGTACTGTGATTAGGACAGTAAAATATATACCCCTTTGACTTTTCAGGATAGCCAATGAAATAACCACTGACTGTCCTAGGATCTAGCTTCTTTTCATTTGGGTTATACAACCTTACTTCAGCTGGGCAACCCCAAACTCGAAGATGTCTTAAACTAGGTTTCCTTCCCGTCCATAGTTCATAAGGAGTCTTAGGAACTGCTTTACTAGGAACACGGTTTAAGACATAGGTTGTTGTCTTTAATGCATAAATCCATAGTGAAGGAGGTAAAGAACAATTACTTAACATGCTCCTAACCATTTCCATTAAAGTACGGTTCCGCCTTTCAGCAACACCGTTCTGCTGAGGTGTACCGGGCATTGTATATTGTGCACAAATACCCCTACTTTCAAGTAGCTTTGCAAATGGACCAGGACATTGTCCATTTTCAGTAAACCTTCCATAAAATTCACCACCTCTATCAGACCTCACAATTTTTACTTTCTTTTCTAGTTGTCTTTCCACCTCATTTATGAATATCTCAAGGACATCCACAGAATGAGCCTTTTCATGCAACAAATAAGTAAAACCATACCGCGAGAAATCATCTATAAAAGTGATAAAGTACTTTTCACCACTCCAAGATGGAGCGTCAAAAGGTCCACAAATATCGGTGTGTATAATTTCTAAAAGCTGAGAGCTCCTTGTAGCTGATTTCTTAATTGTATGTTTAGTCTGCTTTCCTTTAATGCAGTCTACACACACATCTAAGTCACTAAAATCCAATTGAGGTAAAATTTCATCTTTTACCAACCTCGTTAACCTTTCTTTGGATATGTGACCTAGCCTTTGATGCCACAAGTAAGCTGATTGTTCATTCGATGCACTACGTTTAATACCTTGACTCTCAACAATAAATAGGGAATCATAAAATTTAACATCAAGATTGAACCTATAAAGTGAATCAATCAAAGTACCACTACCATAAAAGTATTCATTACGGTACATAGAAAATACACCATGTCCAAACTTGCAATTAAAACCTAAATTATCCAATTTACTTAATGATACAAGATTTCTAGCACAATCGGGTACATAGAGACAATCTGTAAGATCTATATGACAACCAGTGTCTAAGATTAATCTGTAAGTCCCAATGCCCTCAATTCGTGCCTTCTTCCTGTTTCCCATGGATACAAACTGTTCAGCTCCTCTTATGGGCTGGATCATACGATATCCCTGTTTAATATGAGAAATATGAGTAGTTGCACCAGAATCTAACCACCAAGTATTATTAGGTACTTCTATAAGATTTGATTCAAAGCAAACAAAACTATAATGTTTACCTTTCTTTTCGAACCATGCCTTCCTTTTAGGACAATCCTTCTTAAAGTGTCCAGGTTTCTTGCAAAAGTGACACTTCTTTTCTTTCTGGATCGCACTTTCAGGTCCTTTAAAGAAAGACTTTCCCTTCTTACCATTCTTATCCTTCTTACTCGGTTTAGCCTTACTGCTGCTGGCACCATCATGACTCAGGAAATGAACTGCTTGATCTTTCATCTTCTTTAATCTCCCCTCCTCCTGTATAAGCATGGCTTTTAACTCTTGATAGTTCCATTTATCTTTAATGGTGTTATAATTCACCTGAAACTGGCCAAACTCATAAGGTAGAGAGTTAATGATGAATTGTACCAAGAAAGTATCACTTACATCCATCCCTAAAGTCTTCAACTTTGCTGCCAGATTAGACATGTGTGTCACATGATCATGAATCGGTTGAGACCAGTCAAACCTTTTAGTTGTCAGCTCACTCATTAAACTACCAACAATTGACTTGTCAGCCAAATCCGACTGTGAACACTCCTTTACTTTGAGCATGAATTCCCTTGCTTTCTCTGTTTTAGGCATGGAGGGCTTAATGTTGTCAGCCATTGTCATCCTCATAAGGTTTAAACCCAACCTATTAGATTTCTCCCAAGCCTGATAACGACACTTTTCGGCTTCGGAGCTATCATCTGTTATGGTCATCGGTTCCTCATCTGTCAGGATGGCAATGTCCAATGACATTATACCCAGAGTGTACTGGATCTTTAATGCCCACTCATCATAATTAAGCCCATTGAACTTTACAAAAGAGTTAGCAGATGCAAACATATTTGGAGATGCTGCAAACATTTATACATGTTTATCCATTAGTGCTTTGAAAAAAAAAATATCATACAGATTCAAATAATATTAAATAAAACTTTCATACAAGTATTTAAATGACCTTTGGGCAACACTTAAACACAAGTAACCATCATTGATGTTAATATATATATACTTTAACAATTAATTATAACATACATGAAATCTAATAAGAATGCTATCTTTGGATATACATGCTACTAGACCCAATTTATGAATAATTAATCCTTTTATATCATCAACTATATTTAATGACCCACCTTTGGGTGATCTCCCAAAATATAGATAACAAAAAAATAATTGATCAATCGAACTATAATGTCATTTAAACATCTCTTTAATCATGATCAATTTATAACTTTCATTTTTAAATGTATATATGTAATATAACAAGGCCACTTTGGTGACTAACATGTGATATACAAAATAAACATTTAAACTTAATGGTAAATATATCACTAAACTTTTACCGATGAACCAGAAAATCATTGTTCATGCATTATAGAATTTATTCATTAAATGTAATGCATGAATACTTTGCCAATAAAGGCTGTAAAAAGAAACAATTAATTTGCTCTTAAGTGAAAAAATTTACCATAACGCTAATCTGCCAACACACAGCAACAAAAAATTAAAAAGGACGTGAATCTGTTTTTGCAAATTTCTACTGCCCCTTTTACGAACGTGAGTCATGACAACAAACAAATAATAATTAATGCTTAACCATGATAAGTACACCCATAATCAAAGTAATGACAAACTCTTCTTTATAGAATTAAAGAGCAGAATCACTATAAGAATACTTACAGGAAAACATATCCTTGCAACTTTAAACCAAGTAAGTACATGATCATATTACTAAGCAAACGAAAACAAATTTTGTAGAATAAATACAAAACATAGATTTGTACTACGTATTAATTAACACAGTAAAGTGTTGGAAATCATGAACTCTATCCATGCAACTTTCTTCGTTGTTTACTGTGAGAAGGAGCATGAGGACCACAAGTTTGGAAACTATGTGGTTGTTGGAGTTGGTTAAGATTGCTAGAGGTTGTTGAGTTAGTTACAATGATGATGTCACTCGTTAGATATTTTCAGTACATGTAGATATTTTGTATTGTACATATAAATACTCATCTTGTAAATATGTGTTAATTAATTCCATTCAATATAACAAACTTTATTTACTCTGTTTGTTAACTAACTAAACTCCTAAACTCACACAGTTAGTTATAGGGCTGAGCAAAACCGGATATCCGATCCAGTTTTGACATTCGGATCGGATATCCGAATTTGAAATTCTCATTTTTCGTGATCCACATCCGATCCGAATATTTCGGATATCCAATAATCTGGAATCCAAAAATTCGGATATCCAGATTTCGGAAACCGGATTTGATCCAGATTTAAAAGTGGAGAAAGTTCCACAAAAGCTACTGGGCTATTGGCCAATGTATTGTTACAAACTAGAAGTAAAGACAATTTTAGTCCATTTCACATTTTGCAACCTACTTTAAAAGGGGTTTTCGACGACATAAATTACAAGTCTTGAATCTCGATCGCATAAATTATTAAATTACAAGCCTCGATCGCATGAATTATTAAATTATAAGCCCCGATCGCATGAATTATTAAATTACAAGTCTTTATTACAAATTTCAAAATATGTTTAAAATCCGCATAAACTAAACATGAAGTTTCAAATCATTTTTGTATAAATTTTTAAAATTCGGATCAGATTCGGATATCCAGTTTTATGAAAATCTTGATCCACATCCGGTCCAGTTTATTCGGAAAAAACCGGATCGGAGATCCATTTTAAACGGTATCCATATATTCGGAATTTTTTTTCCGGAATTCGGATCGGATTCGGATAAAAATTCGTATCGGATTTTTTTGGCTCAGCCCTAGTTAGTTAGCTTCATCTTCTTCCTCAAACCTCCACCATTAATGGAGTCAATCAATCTTAACATCATGTTTTCACATGGTATCAGAGCAGGTTAAGCCTGGCTCTTGATTAATCACTTTCGTTTCCGCAAAATTCATTCAAATCATCTTTTTCCCAAATCAAAAGAAAACCCTAAAAATCAACCTCCGATTTTTTTTCTGATTTCTCTTCTGGTAATCAATCACGATGCCTGAAAACACTACTGATAATAGCGTCAACAACGCAATCTACAAAAATTCGTATGACGATCCTCTTTTCTTATCCAATAATGAATGTCCTACTATGAAACTTTCAAACACGGAATTCAATGGAAAGAATTTTAACAATTGGAGTAGATGTGTGATGTTAGCACTCGGTGCGAAGAATAAAGACGGATTTCTTGACGGTTCTACTGCGATGCCGGAATCAACATCTCCGAGACATCGGATGTGGATGCGTTGTGATTACATGATTCGTTGCTAGATTCTGAGTTCATTAAGCACAGAATTGAAGGAAGCCTTTATTTCCTGTAAATCCGCAAAACAGCTATGGGGAGATATTGTTGAAAGCTATGGCTAATCCAATGCGCCACTCTTGTATCAATTGAAGAAAGAACTGAGGAACATTGTGCAAGATCAGAGCTCAGTTGCTGAGTACTACAATAAACTAAAGAGGCGTTGGGATGAAATAGAAGAAATGAAAGGTTTCCCTAACTGTAAGTGTGGAATTCTTGATAAATGTTCTTGTCAAATCTTGAAGAAAATTGTTGATTCAACATCAAAAGAGAAGGTTATGATGTTTTTGATGGGATTAGGAGATTCATATGATAATCTGAGGCAAAATGTATTAGCCATGGATCCTTTACCCACAATCAACAAGGTTTACTCATTTGTACAACAAATTGAGTCACAAAAGACAATTTCTACCTCTAATTTGTCTGCACAAGATGTGAGTGCACTTGCAGTCAATAAAAACACCACTGATAAGGGGGCCTGGAATGTCTGGAAGCGTAATCCTACTGAGAATGGGAATGCAGAGGCAAAGAGGTCAAAAGATACTCGCTGGTGTAGTCACTGCAAGAAGAGTGGACATCTTGTTGAGAATTGCTGGCATCTAAATGAAGACCAGAGAATCAGCTATTTTAACAGACGTAATGGTAATGGAGGTCAAAGGTATAAGAAGCAGCGACCTTATAATAGTCAATATACAGCTAACAATGTCCAACAGGAAGAAGAAACTCCCTTTGATGATGATCATGGAGGGATGGGACATACTGTGGGCAATCAACACAATCAGAAGCATTTTGAGCAAGGGCCTATGTCCAAGGGGCACCAGCAGGTTGATACAGATCTTGTCAATGCTGTGTGTGAAAGGGTTTTAACTGCAATGCAAGCACGAATGAATGGAACCATAGACTATTCATCTGCCTCTGCCAATTATGCAGGTATAATCATGGCCTCAAATGCTTTTATTCATTCTCAAACCATTACAAAACATGTTGAATGGATTCTAGATTCAGGTGCTTCTGATCATATGTCCTCGTTACTGCATTTGTTCACAAACCTCAGAAGTCTGTCTAAACCTGTGTTAGTTGGTTTACCAGATGGATCAACAAAGTCAGTAAAACAAATTGGTGATATCACCATTACTTTTGAGATTATACTTCATGATGTTTTGTTCATACCTGATTTCAGACACAACTTGCTGTCCGTAGGGCAACTGGCATCTAAAAATAAGCTGTTGGTATATTTTGACACTGTCAAATGTGTCATACAGGACCTTGAGCATAACATCTTAGCTATTGGACAGAAAGATGGAGGTCTCTACAAGTTCAAGCATTTGACATCTTTTGTCAATAAGATAGATCAATGTTCTGTAGTTAATAAGGAGTCTAAACAGGTCCAGAACCTTTGTTGTCTTTGTTCAGCTAATAATAGATGTAAGGCTCACAGTGATGTTGATTTGATGCACACTCGCTTGGGGCATACTTCAGTTGTAAAGTTACAACATGTTCCAGGAATAAAGAAATCTGATTTGCACTCTTACACTTGTGAAGTTTGTGTTATGGCTAATATGCACAGATTATCTTTTGATAGAGATATTTCTAGAGCTAACAATCTTTTTGACTTAGTGCATATAGATCTTTGGGGTCCTTATAGGATAGCATCCATTACTAATGCACATTACTTTCTTACCATTGTTGAAGACAAGTCTAGAGTAACTTGGACCTTTCTTTTAAGGGACAAGACCCAAGTTGCTATCACAGTTGAAAATTTTTTTAACCAAGTGAGTACTCAATATGGGAAAAGTATTAAGATGGTGAGAAGTGATAATGGAACAGAAATTGTTCAAGATGCCTGTGTCTTACTGTTTAACAGAAAAGGTGTCATACATCAGAAAAGTGCACCTGGTGTCCCTCAACAAAATGGTAGAGTTGAGAGAAAACACCGCCATTTAGTAGAAACTGCCAGGGCCATGATGATACATGCTAATCTTCCTAGGCGTTTTTGGGGTGAGTCTATTCTGGCAGCAACTTATATCATTAATAGACTCCCTACTCCTTTACTATCTTGGAAAACCCCACATGAAGTTTTACTGGGACATGAGCCATCCTATACTGATTTGAGGACTATAGGATGCCTCTGTTTTGCTCTTATTCCTGCCAGATATAGAGATAAGTTTCAAGCCAAAGGTAAAAGATGTGTTTTTCTTGGCTATCCCCATGGACAAAAAGCTTACAAGCTATTGGATTTAGAGACACAAAAACTCATTATTAGTCGAGATGTAGTGTTTCATGAGCATGTTTTTCCATATAGAACTCAAACACTACAAGTAAATGCTGAGTCTGTACCAGCCACATCTCTATTTCCTGATTTTCCACCTGACACTGATGATTTCTCTTTTGAAGATACATCAGCCACTTTACAAATTAATAGTATGCCACATAATACACTACCAGAAAATAATACATCAAACAATAATGAACCTCATAATAATGCTGGTACTAATGCCACTACTGCAACTATTCCTGATACTAGTACTCTTCCTGATACTGGTAATACTACTGCAACTATCCCTGCCAGACAGTCTGCTAGAGCCAGACAAGTTCCTAACAGATTTAAGGACTTTGATTGTCCTACCTTAAAATCTCAGTCCCATTCTGCTCAACAGACTTCCTTTTCTCTACTTGACAAAAGCACTTATCCAGAGCCATTGCTGAAGTCTCTGAACAATGTCATAGCAGTTACTGAGCCCAGTACATACAAGCAGGCCTGTCTTGATCCTCAATGGGTGCAGGCTATGGATAAAGAACTTGATGCCTTAGAAACAAATGGCACTTGGGAATTGACTACCCTTCCAATAGGTCATAAACCAATTGGTTACAAGTGGGTATATAAAGTCAAATTTCATCCAAATGGCACGGTTGAAAGATATAAAGCCAGATTAGTGGCCAAGGGCTTCAATCAAGTTGAAGGCAAAGACTACAAAAGTACCTTTTCTCCTGTGGCTAAGTTTTCTACTGTAAGGATGTTATTGGCTGTTGCTTCTCTTAAGCATTGGCCCATTTTTCAACTTGACATAAATAATGCCTTCCTTCATGGGTTTCTAGATGAAGATGTTTACATGACACCTCCTGAGGGCTACTTCAAGGCATCTAAGGGACAAGTTTGCTATCTTAAGAGGTCTCTTTATGGCCTCAAGCAAGATTCTCGACAGTGGAACTTGGAACTTACCGAGCTATTACTTACTTTGGGTTTTGTACAGTCCAAGCATGATTACTCCCTGTTCATTAGAGAACATCAAGGTCTTATTTCAGTAATTCTAGTATATGTGGATGATTTACTGTTGTCTGGGACTAATGTGCAGTACTTACAACTAGTCAAGGGTAGACTGGATGCTGCCTTCACAATTAAGGACTTAGGGTCCATAAGATACTTCCTTGGTTTGGAGATCACAAGGAATACTGAGGGAATTCTACTTAATCAGAAGAAGTATGTTGTGAGTTGGAAAGTCTTTAGGAAATCTCTCTCTAAAAAACCTAAAAATAACTTCCAAAAAAAGTAACCGTCCTAGGGCTCTCCTAGGGTTTTCTAGGGCTTCTCCTAGGGTTTTGGTCGTGAGTTTTCTTACGTTTTTCCTTGTTCTCGAGGTTGATCTCCTAGTTTTCTAGGGTTGGTCGTGCACTGTTGTTTTGTTTGTGTGTGTGTTTTTGTGCAGGTGCTAATGGCAAGCGGATCGAGAGGCCATCACCGGGAAGGGAAGGAGCCTATGGGGGTGGACGATGACGTTGTTTGGGATACTAATGATGTCGGGGAGGAAGGGGCGGCGGCATGTATGCTCGTGGGGAAGTTATGGGCCTCTAGAACCATTAATGTTAAAGCGGCTATTGAGACCATGATACGACTTTGGAATCCAGTTTATGCGACGGTGGGCAACGTGGTGGATGCAAAAGAAAAAACGTTCATTTTTCGTTTCGGGGATGTCAAAGATAAGGCTAAGGTTTTGGAGGGACAGCCATGGCATTTCGACAGATTTCTTTGGTGTTTCAACGAACCGAACCCGGAAGGTAAACTTACTGATGTTTCATTATCATATTTTCCCGTATGGGCCCGCATCTATGACCTACCTATTGCAGGGCGT
The DNA here is from genome assembly GCA_029255685.2 of Silene conica. Classification (NCBI taxonomy): domain Eukaryota; kingdom Viridiplantae; phylum Streptophyta; class Magnoliopsida; order Caryophyllales; family Caryophyllaceae; genus Silene; species Silene conica. Next base: position 65,567,226 of record CM055312.2, read on the forward strand.
ACAAATGAGGCTAATGCAAGGAGGCTAGGGGACAGATTGGGTTGCTTTGTGAGTGCTGATTTTGGCCCTAATGCGACGCTCGATAGGGCTATTCGAATTAGGGTTATGTATGATATTCACCAGCCCCTTAAAGCTGTTATACCTATTCGGATGCAATCAGGCAGAACAGTGGAGTTCCCGGTTAAATATGAACGCTTACCTCTATATTGCTATGGGTGTGGTCGGATTGGACACGGGGAAAAGGATTGTGAGGATGGACCGTATGAAGAGGAGGAGTTGAAGGTGGGGGATTGGCTTCGAGCCTCCCCATGGAAGGTTACGAAAACGGTAAGTGAGGGGTCTGGGAGAGTGGCGAGAAGCCTGGGTTCGACATTGGAGCGTGAGGTGCGGGAGGAGGAGGAGATGGAGATGAGGGAGATGATACAAAACTTACAAACGATCTCACTTGCTTTAAAAGGTAGGAAAGGCGGGGGAAGTGGGAAGGCGAGGAAGGAGGGAGCTCATACAGTAGAGGAGGGGGGGAGGGATATTACGAATGGTCATGAGGGAGGGAAGGGGTTTTCGACTGAGTATGGGCATAGGGGGGATGGTGAGGAGCTGGCTGTGAGGGTCATGGAGGAGGCGTCTTTTACAGCTGTTGTGGAGTCTCCTAGCCCAACTGTTGAGCCCACCCCAACAGGGACGGCAGTGGAGGCTGAGGTGGGGGTGTTGGGGAGTTGTACTTTGGTTTGTGAGGGGGTTAGCAAGTCAGTGTCATGGAAGCGGTTGGCTAGAAAGGATGTAATGCGGGAGCAGGGAGTGGAAGGGCAGCCCTTTATGGGTAAGCGTGTTAGAGAAGTGAAGTGGGAGGCTGGAAGTAATAAAAAGTTGTGGCTCACTGACGGGGGCGTCTATATACCTGAGGCGGAGGTTGACCAAGATCAACCCCGCCGGGGTCAATGAATATTATAAGTATAAACTGTCGGGGCTTGGGCAACCCCGATGCGGTTTCTGCGCTTCGTATTATGGTACGGAGAGAAGCCCCGGCCATTCTGTTTCTTTGCGAAACGAAGCTTTGTGGCCGTGAGATGAGGAAGGTTAGGGAGAGCTGGGATGATTATGTTGGTCTTGAAGTGGATAGTGCAGGCCGGTCGGGGGGTCTGGCAATTCTATGGAGGAAGGAGGTGGATTGTACGTTATTATCCATGTCGCTTCACCATATTGATATGCTTGTTCGGGAGGGAGCAGGGGAATGGCGCTTGACTGGGTTCTATGGTTGGCCGGTTGTGTCGGATAGACATCTATCCTGGGATTTGCTTAAGCTTCTTCATACCCAAAATAATTTACCGTGGATTTGTATAGGGGACTTCAATGAGATCTTATTCTCAACGGAAATGAAGGGGGGGAGTAGAGCGCAGTGGCAGATGTCTAATTTTCATGAGGCTATCGAGGTGTGTGGACTTCGGGATGTTCCTTACGAGGGGAATATTTTCTCGTGGGATAATGGCCAAAGCGGGGAAGCTAATCGTCAATGTAGGCTTGATCGGGCTTTGTGTTGCTCGCAATGGGTGGAACTGTTTCCTTTCGCGAAGTTGCGTTATTTGGAGCGTGAGTGGTCGGACCATGCTCCGATAAAACTCGTGCTGAACTACCGAGAGGCTGCTAGGAAACCGCAGAAGGCGTTCAGGTTCGAACACATTTGGGTGGGGGAGGATGAGTGTAGGGGGGCCATTGAGAGGGGGGGTCGAGAAGGGGGGAGCCTCGCTGCAGAGAGTTTTGACGGAGTGCGCACATGAGTTACGGGAGTGGCGGGGGAATTCGATTTCTATTATTAACCGTGATATGGGACGAAAACAGAAGGCTCTAGAAAGGTTAAATAAGAGTGAGAGAACGGATGACAATGTTCGATACCGAAAGAAGGTTGTTGCGGAGATTGGAGAACTTCGTAAGAAGGAGGAGCAATACTGGCGGCAGAGATCGAGGGCGTTATGGCTGCGGGAAGGGGATCGAAATACGAAATTTTTCCATGCTAGAGCAGGGGAGAGGCGAAGAAAGAACTTTATTGCTAAAATTATTGAGGAAGATGGGTCTGTTATTGAGACCGAGGAGGGCATCTCTCACGCGGCCGTGAGGTATTTCCAGACTCTGTTCTCTTCGTCACAACCCGCGTCATTTGCAGTGGCCGATTGTGTGGGCCAACGAGTTACTGAGGGAATGAACATGGGGTTGTCTCAGTCTTATACGGAGGAGGAGGTTATAACCGCGCTGCAGCAAATGAACCCGCTAAAGGCTCCCGGGCCTGATGGAATGAATGGGCTTTTTTATAAAAATTATTGGGATGTAGTTGGGCCAATTGTTACCGAGACTGTTTTGAGTATTCTCCGTGGACATCGTTCGCCAGAGTTTAATACTACAAATATTGTGTTAATACCAAAAAAGAAAGCAACGGATAAGCTCAGTGATTTTCGTCCGATAAGCCTCTGCAACGTGGTTTACAAATTGGTTTCTAAAGTGCTTGCTAACCGGTTAAAAGTCTTCCTTAATGAGATCGTCTCGGAAAATCAAAGCGCGTTTACCCCTGGCCGAGCAATTACGGACAATGTGCTCATCGCTTTTGAAATTTTCCATTTCATGAAAAATTCGACTAAGGAGAAGGGGTCTATGGCGATAAAGCTTGATATGGCGAAGGCTTATGATCGGATTGAGTGGGGTTTTCTTCGACGTGTTCTTCATGTTATGGGTTTTGATAGCGGCTGGATAGCGAGGGTGATGGAGTGTGTGACTACGGTATCATTTTCGGTGCTTATCAATGGAAGGCCATCACGGGGTTTTCGACCGTCTAGGGGTCTACGTCAAGGCGATCCTTTGTCTCCATATTTGTTTATTTTATGCGCGGAAGTGCTATCGGGTATATGATGAGGCAAGCGGTTGAAACCCAATCTCTCCATGGTATCCGCATTGCTACAAGGGCCCCGACAATTTCGCATCTGCTTTTTGCTGACGATAGTATATTTTTCGCGAAAGCTACTGTTGAGGAGGCGGAGGTGATTAATAATATTCTTAGGATAGGAGGTATGAGGAGGCGTCCGGGCAGCTTGTGAGCTTGGGAAAGACAACTGTTTCTTTCAGTAAAGGAGTTCCGGTACAACTTCGGGATAACTTGGCTTCTCGGCTGGGAATTTCGGCAGTCGAGGAACAGGAGAGGTACCTGGGCCTGCCTACTGTTGTGGGGAGGTCGAAGAAGGGTCTGACAAACTTAATAAGGGATAAGATGAGTAAGCGACTAAACGGGTGGTGGGGAAAGTTTTTGTCTAGGGCGGGTAAAGAAGTGCTCATAAAGGCCGTGGCCAATTCACTTCCTACCTATGTGATGAGTGTATTTAAAATTCCCGTGAATTTCTGTGACGAGCTTAGGTCGTTGATATCTCGTTTTTGGTGGGGTCATGAGGAAGGGAAGAGGGGCATACATTGGGTGGCATGGAAGCGGATGTGTAGGCCAAAGAGCAAGGCAGGTTTCGGGTTTCGGGACTTACATAAATTCAATCTTGCTCTTCTAGGGAAACAAGTCTGGAGGTTGCTTACGGAACCGGATTGCTTGTGGGCTCGACTTATGAAGGGGCGGTACTACCTCGAGAAGGATTTTATGGCTGCCTGTTACGGATATAACCCAAGTTATACTTGGCGAGGGATTCTTGACGCAAAACGAGCTATTATAGATGGGTTCCGAAAATGTATTGGGAATGGCGAAGACACGCTGCTTTGGTGCGATCCTTGGCTTCCAAATACGAGGTCGGGTCGGATTTTATCCCCGTGTTCCCCTGGGCGCGAGCGTATGCGGGTTTGCGATATTATGAACGGGAGTAGCTGGAATGATGAGTTGGTTGAGGCTCTGTTTCAGCCAATTGATGCGACCCGAATTACGAATATACCTTTGCATTCCACAAGCTCTCTCGATGAATGGTATTGGTATGAGGAGAAGGATGGGGTGTATACTGTCAAGTCGGCGTATCGTTCCTTGATGGCTGCCGGTGAATGGGAGGCGGAGGGGGAAGTGTCGAGTTGGGAGAAGGAGCAATGGATCTGGAATAGGCTCTGGTCCGCCCCGGTTTGGCCTCGCGTAAAGCTTTTCTATTGGCAACTGTGTAATGACGCATTAGCAACCGGAACCAACATCGCCAATCGAGTTCGAGGTAATGCGTCTTTCTGTCCTTTATGTGATGCGTTTTTTGAGTCTAGTTTGCATTTATTTAAAAATTGTAGCTTTGCCAAATGTGTCTGGATGGGCCTGGATATGCTGGAGGAGGATGACGATTGCAGAGGTGGGATTCGGGATTGGGTTGAACGGATGTGGAGGGAGCTGGACAAGCGAAACCAAATTAAATTTATGGTGGGATGCTGGGCAATCTGGGAACACCGAAGCAAGGTGATTTTTGAGCAGTGGCGAGTGGACTCGGGGCTGGTTGTGCGGCGGATAAGAGATGTCATTGAGGAATCTGATGCGTGTATGGGGGAGGGAGATGTGGGGTGCGGTAGTAGACACAGGGGAGTCGGAGAGCGCGCCAGGGAGGCGTGGGAGGGCCCTCCAAGGGGGTTTGTGAAAGTTAATGTTGATGCCGGAGTGCACGAGCAGCTTGGGACGACCTGGGGTGGTGTATGCCGAGGGGAGCAGGGCGAGGTGTTGTGGGGGATCTCGGGGGGAAGGGATGCCATTTGGGATCCTTGGGTTGCGGAAGCAGTGGCTTTGTTGGAGGGAGCTAAGGAGGCACGGAGACGAGGTCACGAGCATATAGTGTTCGAAAGTGATTGCCTATATCTTATCAACGCTCTCAACCGGAAGGCTTGCGGGAGGAGTGTGTTTTTTCGTTTTATTCAAGATATTTTTAGCATTTGTAATTTTTTTACTTCAGTAGTTTGGTCGTTTACGGGAAGGGCGAACAATACTGTGGCTCATGCCCTTGCCCATGTTTTCCCTCGGGTTGTTGGTAGTGTTTGTTGGACCGACTCGTTACCCTCGGGTGCGAACATTGCGGTTGATCTTGATTTAGCTTTAATGAAGTAAGGCTTTGCCTTTACCATCAAAAAAAAAGAAGAAGTATGTTGTTGATCTCTTGAAGGATGCAGGCATGGTTAACTGTAAACCAGCCCTTTTTCCCCTTCCTAAAGGACTGAAGCTGACTTTAGAGCAGGGCCCTCTCCTTGCTGATCCAGAAGCATACAGAAGGATAGTTGGCAAGTTACTATATCTCAATCTTACAAGGCCAGATTTGTCATATGCTACTCAACATCTGAGCCAGTTTCTCAGCACTCCCAGGGAACCTCATTTACAGGCTGCTGGCCATGTGCTAAGGTACTTGCAAGGGACTCCTGATGCAGCTTTATTCTATCCATCCAGTGGTAATCTCAGTCTCAGAGGCTTTTGTGATGCTGATTGGGGAGCATGCCAGACTTCCTGCAGATCACTCACTGGCCAATGCGTTTTTCTTGGAGATGCTCTCATCTCATGGAAAACGAAGAAACAGAAAACTGTTTCTAAGTCCTCAGCAGAGTCAGAATATCGTGCCATGTCTTACACAGCTGGTGAACTTACTTGGCTCTATGGATTATTAACTGACTTCAAGATTAAAGTTCCTTTACCTATCACACTGTTTTGCGATAACATGGCTGCTCAGCACATTGCTGCCAATCCAGTATTCCACGAGCGCACCAAACACTTAAACATTGATTGTCACTATGTGAGGGAGAAGGTGCAAGAAGGATTTCTGACCACTGCTTATCTCAGATCAAACCTTCAGCTGGCAGACCTATTGACTAAGCCTCTAGGACATTCACAACATATGTTCTTAGCCTCCAAGTTAGGCTTGTTATTCTTACAGGGCAATTCTAACTTGAGGGGGGGATGTGAGAAGGAGCATGAGGACCACAAGTTTGGAAACTATGTGGTTGTTGGAGTTGGTTAAGATTGCTAGACGTTGTTGAGTTAGTTACAATGATGATGTCACTCGTTAGATATTTTCAGTACATGTAGATATTTTGTATTGTACATATAAATACTCATCTTGTAAATATGTGTTAATTAATTCCATTCAATATAACAAACTTTATTTACTCTGTTTGTTAACTAACTAAACTCCTAAACTCACACAGTTAGTTAGCTTCATCTTCTTCCTCAAACCTCCACCATTAATGGAGTCAATCAATCTTAACATCATGTTTTCACATTTACAGAGAGTAAAGCGTGGAAATCATATTGTCAACGACAAAGCAAAACGAAAAACGGAAGCAAAATACAATTCGAATCGCATAATTGTTATGGGTAAATTAATCAAATCTATAATTGCTCTGATACCAAATGTAAGATTAACTTTATGATTTCTATAATGAAATCAGTCCCAAGAAACAATATAGACTTGAATTAATTCAACCCTTGAATACAATTAAGACGGATAAAGAACTAACCTTGGTCCATGTCTTACAGACGCAATCAATAAACAAGAAGTATAAAGAATTGATTCTCCTCCTTAACCCTTCCTTGATGTTTCTTAATGATGGAGAAGAAACTGTCTTTCACTCTTTTGTTTCAACGTAGTTTCTGTGTTTTGTCAGGATAATGATTGTTTTGATTATCTTGTTTTCATAGTATATATATAATAATATACTACGTATCTTTTCGTATAAACGAAACTCGATCGTACCTTTTCGTGAAAGACAGGATATATTAGGGTAAGGTAAGAGGGAATAATAATTCCCGGACTTTAATTACATTTAATCGAGACCGATCCATCACGGTATCGTCTTTTATATTAAAGTCTCGTAATATTTAATATGAGTTTAACTTAGATTTAAGCCCGACACAAATAGGTCATTCGAATATTATTAAATATTCTAACAGTTACCTGTTTTTCGTGAATATTGATGTCGATTCTAACTTTTAACTAGTGTTATATTCGACTCACACGAAGTACCTCAATTTTCAATAAATCTATATATATAATTCGATTAAAAGCTACTTAAAAAAACATTAATTTTATTCTAGGTGGCAAATTTAATTCTTTAAACATCACATACTTGAGAAATATTATTTTTAATAATTGCTACCAATGTTGTCAAGATGGAGATCTTGTTTTGAATCGATTAAGGCTCTCAGTATCAAATGATGGGATCGAATTGAACTTTGTTAAACTTACTATTGCTAAATTAAGTTACTTTAGGCTATATCTCTTGATATTATGTCAATATTATTCAAAATAACACCGAAAAAATACTTGAAATTCAATGGTGACCATATAAAAATCAATTAGTCGTACTTAAGATCAACTATATCTGTCTTATTAATAAAACGGGTCATTTTGATAACGAATTGTAAATATGGGCTGAATAAAAGAAATGGGTCGGCGCTTGCATTTATTCTTTTATATACTTTGCCAAATCATATACTCCCTCCTACCCACAAATATTGTCCCATTGTGAAAAAAGTACCAAATTTATGAGATATTAGTTGTATAATATTTTGGTTGGGTAGGGGTATGTAGATTGGAGAGAGTGTTATGTTATTGGGTAATGAGTGTGTGGGTGGGTAATAAATGGAATTTGGTAAGGGTAGAATGGTAAAAAAACAAGTAAAAAAGTTACTAAATATGGAAAATGGGACACTTTGCTGAATAAACGGAAATGGACAATGAGACATTATTTGTGGGTAGGAGGATCGAGGAAGTAATAAAATTTTGTAATTAACTTGATTTTTCATAGTTAAAACATTTTCACAAAATATACTCCCCATCTATATATAAAATCCAAAGTATCCGCTTCATTTGAGTACGATTATTTGTTGCTATGAATAACCTACACAACTTATAAAGTCCATGTCTGGACTCTCCAAGTACTCCAATCCTGCAAAAAAGTTATCTTCAAACATCCCATTTTGTTGATAAACACCTTCTCCTCCTACAAACCCCGGTCTTCTATCAGCATCGTTGTTCCATTGAGCTGCAACCACTTTCTCGTTTGCGATTTGTGGCAGTGCCATGGTGGCCATGTCTAGGGTCTCGGTGGTTATAAGGTCTTCATTAGAAGCACGTAATCGTTTAGAACTACGGCCAGCTTGAGATGGACGTCGAATAGGGTAATCATGATTATGGTCGTTAATGTAGCTGATCACGAATTTTCCTTCTTCAGTTTGGCTTTGCTCCACTTGCTTTCTTGCCATACACCGTCCACTCGAGTTACTGCATCTATAGTAGCTCCTGTTTGAGTCATACATGCAAATGTTAACGTTATTACTAATCTATACAACATCAACCGCGTGCCGTTTAAGGAGGTTTTAGAAGATTCTTAGAACCGGAGCCCAAAAAAACAGAGGGCTCCAATAACTAATTTCATTTTTTTTTTTTAAACAGCAACATGTTAAGTTTTAGGTTATTACTTACAAATCTCTCCCATATATAATTGGAAAATATTCACTAATATGGTGGTTTTTTATTTTGTAAAAAACAAGGCAAGGAAAAAGTAATATTGGTCCTGTTATATTATTGTGGATTGCTTATAATATGGGTCCTCTTTTTTTTTTTTTTCCAACGAGGGAACATGCGGTCGCTATGGTGCGCACTGGGTAAATTCTCGGGTATATGTAATAGCCTGAAAACCACGTATATCGGGTAAGCCATCCGAGGATGACAGACTCGAAATCTATTTAGGCATAGTCCTCATTTTGATATTTAAAATATAACCTCTTAAATCCATTAGACAACCAAGATTAACCGCAACAATCAAGGGTAGCGCTAGAATTTCCGATTCATTGAAAATAATGAATTTAGTTAATTTAATAATTTTCATCCCTTTTTTGTTTATTTTTTCGCCTATTTCCTGCTCAACAACAACATCAAAGCTTTAATCCCATGATTTTGGTTTGGATATGTAAGTATGTACTAATGCAAATCTCATCTAACTTAACTAACAAAGTAACCGATAACATTAAAACTATCCCAATTGTAAGGCAATGCAAAAAACGTAAAAGAAAATATATTTTTTAGACGAACCTGGGAAAAGGTGAACCCTTAATGACCTTTTCGCCATATTTTCTCCAATTCCACTTGTCGGACAAGATTCGATCCTCGGTGGCTTGATGAACTAGAGTGTTCTTGTACTTACTTCTTCTAACAATACACAATCCACCATAAGTGAAAACCAGAACTTGAAAAACCATTCTATTTCATATTGGAAAACTTAGATTCAAACTCAGACACAAACTCAAACTCAAAAAGTGAGTCTCCCTGGTGACGCATCACAAACTTTCGACGGGTCAAATACTGACCAAATTGGTAAATAAAGACAAAATAGAATGTTAACTTTTGTCTTATCTCCCTATATGGATATTATTTTACCTGTCGCAAACTTGCGACGGATATGCACGTTACAAATGAGAATTCGTGAACTCAAAATTACCTTGTTCTTGGTGGCATTGATGAATTAGGAGATTCATGATTATTCATGGTTGTAATCATGGTATTATAATCTTCAACTTGAAGCCATGAGTAAGAAGGTGAGATTCCAATATTATTATGTCCTTTCACAATGGCTTCCAAATCCCAAGAATTATAATCACTTGATCTTTCAAAATTAAGCTCACTCATTTTTATTTATTATGAAATACTAGCTAATAGTTCATTAATTATTTCTTCAAGAAACATTGTGTCTTAGCTTGCGTAATTATATAGTAGGAGTATATTTCATAGGGGGACGAAAATACGAAATATAGATAGTGAGAACGTGAACTTAGCTCAAATTATTCGCTTTAGATTGTGATAAGCACGGTTGACTTTATTAATATTTCAAAACTTTTTATGTTTTTGGATGGTTGACCAATTATATATTATTTATTTTGGATTTTATTGTCTAGTTGACAATTTATATATTAATTATCATAAATTCATAATTTAATTTATTTTTTTTATAACGAGGGGTTGAATTCCCGAACTCATACATTCCAGTACCATCACATACGTCATGTAAGTCACCCCTTTCGGGGGCTGCAGTGGCGCCCCAACTGGTAGTTAAACATAAGAGCTCTCAATTCCTACATTTTTACAAGTTTCAAGGTTTAACCCGACTACTAATGGATTAACACCTTAATACTTTTTTTAGTACATACGAGTATAATTGAATATTCTGTATGTACTCTCTTCCTCCCACCTGATAGCCTACAAATCATGTATACTACGAACCTGCAAACCACATATATTGCGGGAGCCATCTGAGAGTGACAAGCTCGAAGTTTTGAGGGCGTATCTTAATCATAAACACTCCACAAGATTGCTCTTTGAAAGGTTTGAATTTAAGTGCTATAAAAAATTCACCCAAAATTTAACCACTTTGTTCCATCATTACGGATTTCTTGCAATCCTGCGTTTACCTTTTTTCATTATTTATAAAGAGTATATTTTAATCAAATATAAATAAATAAATTGATGAGTTTATCGATCCGGTACTTAAGAGGGGGAGGGGGTGAATTAAGTACTCCCTTTTTAAAAACTAAACTTTTACTCTACTAATTTCGTTGGCAGAACACAAACGGATTTGAACAGTATTGAAGACTGTCCAAAATATTGTAACCTGAGCTGAGATTGTGAAATTAGTTACGAGAAAAAGAACAAATGAAACAACGAAGTACGAAAGCTGAAATAAAGAATAGAAATGAGACACGCGATTTTTAACGTGGTTCGACCTACTCTCTAAAGGTCTACGTCCACCCCTTTCTCTTATTATTTTTATAACCAAACCCGATTACAAAAACAATCCCCGCGATCAACCCGATCGTGCAACTCGAGTACAACCCGTACTCCAAATATTCTTTCTTAACAAATGAATAAGAAAAAAACCGATTACACCTTTTGTCTTCTTGAAATATTCAATTAATGTGAACAAAGGAGAGCAAAAATATCCTACGAGTAAACGAACTTGCTTTGATCAATGTCGGTCTTGAAAGTACGGTTTTAAAAACTGTTTTGCAAAATTGCTTTGAAAAAAATTCTTTTTGAACGTCCTGTGCAAAACCAGTTCTTGAGTGCTTAAACTTGCTTAAGAAAATATTCTTTTTAAAGAGTGATGCAAGTCTAACTATTAGTTGCCTCTTACGTAAATTGAACAAGTAATATATACTTGTTCAAACCATGAAAGCTTTTGGTAGAGAATCAAATCTTTGAGCAAACCGTGTGATAGCAATTTGAGGTCAATTAGGAATTAACTTCCTTATTTGACAAAGATTTTATTCACAAAATAATTTGTTTGTTTTGAAAGATATTTCATAAAAAACTGATTCCAAAATTATTTTGATATTTTAAACCGTACTTTGTTGGACCGAAAATAAAGATTAAACCCAAGTCCGATACCCTTACAAATAATCTATGTAGATCACGAGTTTTGGCCCATCTTCATTTCCACATCCTAGCCTTGTTCGAATCCTGTCAACAACACATCTAGACAAACCATTAATTAAGAGGGGACGGAAAGAAGGAGGACTTGTTATCATCAACGCAATAAGTCCAACATAAATAAATAAAATAAAAACTAGTACACTGTAGAACTATAGAAGTTCATATGTCGGCTAGTCTCGTTTAAAGGAACTGCCCTTTAGTTTGAATGACAAAAGTGCTTGAGAGGTCGTTGTATACTTATCAATCAAGTTTGGGACATATTGACTAATGGGGTCTATAAGAATTATTAGTCATTAATAACGTATGAGTTTTGCCATGTTTAGTTTTTGGAAAATTCTTTTTTTTTTCGAGGACGTTTTCTCGGAGGATATAAGTATTTTCGTTATTTTAGTTGGTATTTAATTTCAGGTTCGATTACCAGTAAGGGCGATGACCATTGCAACCATGAAGTGGGTGGTTTACATGGCCAATGTGGTGGTGCGGAAAACATAGGCATGGAGAATTAAACCCCTCATTACCAAAAAAAAAAGAACAAATGTTGTGTGAAGAGGCGGTTTATCTGAATTGGTCAATAGCCTTTAATAAGAGTCAAATAGTAATGTATAAGAATTTGTTTGAGGCGGATCCGTGGATGTTTCTTCAAATTAGTTATTGACCTTTAATAAGGGGTTATGCTCAATCATGTACATAATTTGCTCATTTATGAACATAATTTACGACTTTACCCCTATTGTTTCAAGACCAAACATTTTCAATTTTTCCCAGCTCATGTCACTCCTCCATTACCGACCCCTTCCCACAACACCTCATGTCACCGCCGATCCCACCTACCAACAACCCTCACAACCACTCTTCCTCCACAATGTTAAGAAGAAAAAAATCCCCCTATTCTTGTCACCACTCCAATTCTCTCACCGGCCTCCCCCGCCCTTACTAAACTAGCACATACGTCTTGCAGTTGCCCCTTATACAAACCCAGATCTATGCGAACCGACATATCACTTCTCCTCAACCATCAGTCCTTTACTGACCGCCCCTCCCTCTCAACATCCGCCACCTAGCTAGACCACCAGTCGCCTTATCTTCCGCCACCCCACCTCCTCTTCTGTTTTGGTGCCCTAATTTATTCGCATCCCCGAAATAATTTATAAACCCTAATTTTAAATATTGATACAATAGTTTGATGCATAAATAGTTAAACATAGAATATGTATCTGATAAATATGACAATATGTGATTTTAGAATGCATTATCATTGAATAGTTAAGAATTTGATTAATTTTTAAGAAGTATTAGCATTCATAATTGTGTAATTTGACGGATTTGGTAATGTTGTGAGGGGAGGATTAGAGAGTGTTTTTTTAGACAAAAGACCTAGAATGAAAAAATAATGAAAAAAAGTTCATGAATGAGTAAAACTCGTACATAAATAAGCAATTACGTTAATAAGAGACAAATTTATAATAGGATCGAGCTAAATCTTTTTTTTTTTTTTTTTTTTTTTTTTTTGGAACTTGGATCGAGCTAAATCTGAGTACAATTAAATTCGGGAAAAGTTAGTAAAATTATATTTGAATAAATGTTCAATATAATCGATAGATTTGAGTGATATTTTAACATATTTTATACAAATCTTATTAATCGGTTGGCATATACAAAAACATATATCTACATTATTGAGTTGATTCATGCACCTCCATGACCGTGTGACTGTGTGAGTCTGTGACCTTCGTAATTTGTCTTAAAAAGAAAAAAATAGATCACAAATTCTCATTGAAGACGGATATATAGCCGTCACAAGTTGAAGACGGGTTAAGTAATATCCAAGTTGTTAGATAAGACAAAAGCATAATGATACTCCCTAGGCAATTTGCTTTTGTCTTAATTAACAACTTGGGTATTATTTAACCCGTCTTCAGTTTGTGACGGATATATCCGTCTTCGGTAAAACTTATTGACAATAGATTAACTTGATTCTCTTGAGTCCTCCCCTAGCATATAAATTCATCCCTAGAATATTGTTGGGTCAGCTAATGTGGGCAATAGTTGAGGGTGATAGGTACAAGCAAGTTGCTATAGGGTGGTGCAAGCATACATAAGCCACAACCGTGTTGACAAAACGGCCCAATAAGGCCCACAATGATGTAAACAACTCGACACATAAGTTGTGTCCACAACTCCGCAAGGATTTCAATGAGGCGGATATAGGTGGGTGTCACTAGGGCAGTTAATGAGACGAGACAGCTCGCGAGCAACTCGAGATCGGCTCGGTCAAAGCTTGATCAAAGCTCGGCTCGTGTGAGCTCGACTCGAGCTCGGGCTCGGCTCGAGAGTTTAACGAGTCAAGCCGAGCAAAGACTGGCTCAACTTGAAAAGCTCGCGAGCGGCTCGAACATTTAAGATTACATAAGATATTAATCATAGTTTATAAAAATATGCTCATATTTTATAAAAATATTTTAGTTTTATTATATCTTTGTAGCATATATATCAAATATCTTGTTGATTTGCTAAATATTTTTACATAAAATCTTCGAACTTTGTTAATGAAAATATCGGAAGAAAAATATAAAAAATAAACAATTTTATATAGACTCGATTTGGCTCGATTTTGGCTCGAGCTCGTGTTAAAGCTCGCAAGCTTTGTAACGAGCGCGTTTTTTTCAAGCTCTGGTAAGATCGGCTTAAGCTCGAGCTCGAGTTTTGGTAATCGAGCACAAACCGAGCAAGGCCAAGCTCGGGCTCGGGCTCGGCTCGGCTCGTTAACACCCCTAGGTGCCACACCGCCCATCCTAATGAGAGCGGGTATGAGTAGAGCTTTCGTGGAAGAAGGGGCAGATACGGATACAAACATTTCACTTGTCATAGGTCGTGGAGTGGGGATGAATTTTACGTCATGCCCGCCTAATCACCAATTTCTAAAAAAAAGTTAATATTATAATGCTTTGAGATGTTGTGCGGGTGTACACTCGAGTTTTTATTTTTTTTACGGTATACCCTTATATTTTTTAAATTATATGATGGACCCATGAACTTTATACATTTGTTTAGATCATAATATTAGTTATTTATTGTCTTTGCTAACTTACTTTATAAATAACATATTAAATCGTCTATTTATCATTTCAATTACTTGATGACCTACTCATTTACTTTTTAGTACGTTGAATAACCCATTAACCCACCAAATAGTATAGAAATCTAATTAAAGTGTACAAATCTCTATTATCATGTCGCAAATCATAAATGTTTTTAATTGTAATTGGTGCTTACTAAAAGTGATTTGTGATGTTTCTCATAAAGGACCGTGTTATAACATTAATAAGTTAGAATAAAGGTCAAAGTATGGTTGTTTGATAATGAATGAAGAGTTAAACGACGTCACGATGGAGAAATAAATAACCAAGTATATATAAGGATACATGTAGAATATAAAAAAAAAGGGTATAATATAGATATGAAAACTTACACTCCTTCCAATTCCATAATTTCTTTCATTTGTTTTTTGGAACAATGATTAAGGTAAGGAATAAAATAAGTGTAAAAAAGTTGGGTGAGATTTTGTGATAGGGAAGAGGGATCAATAATTAGGAATTATATAAGAAATTTTGGGCCACAAACATTAGAAAAAAGGAATAAAATATGAGTAAAAGAGTTGGGTGGGGTTTGGTAATAAGAGAGAAAAATGAATAAAATAAGAATAAAAATTTTCAAAATTGGAAAGAAAAAAAACCTGAATAATCCATTTTAGAAAATAGAGAATAAAATATGGAATTGGATGGAGAACTTACCATGAATAATGAAACGTGTATGAATATAAGAATTGCTTAGTGAGTACCGCTACAAGGGAGTCTATGGGGTCGTTTGGTTGCCCCATAAAAACACAGGAAATTCAAAATCCCATCCTTCCAAGTTACTGTGCTTTTTATAATTGATACTAGTTTTTTTGCCCGTGCACTAATGTATTTGTATATTCATAAAACTTGTCAATGTGTAAATAAAAATAATCATAATACTTTTTTTCTTGCTATAAAAACAGTATTAGTTTGTTTTATAAATGTGACATTTTGTTAATAAATTAGCTCGTTTACGTTCATTTATGTCATTAATGCTACATCATCTATACACATATCATGCGTTCATCGTATTAAATCACATATACATCTAACCACCCAACTCGCCGCAATCATCTTCAATATCACCCGAAAAAACCCTTTAAACAACTACTCTTACCCTTCGAACAACACATGAAACAGTCCACAATCCAAAGTTACGCCTACTAACCTATCACGAAATTAACCACCAAATGCGATGGAGTCATCTTTATTCTTACCTCAAACAACCATCCAATTCATCATCGGCACCCATCTTCTAGTTTGCAATACACACCTAAAATATTCAAGTCATCCCTCATTCACGAAACACCCAGACTTATCCCTCAAAGTTAGCTCTCCCTTTGAAAAGTTCATCCATCTAACAGAAACTTAACTTTTACCTTCAAAATCGACCTTGTTTGAATGAAAACTGCTTGACGGGAAACACAAAGACATGCAATTTTGTGTTTAATTAACAAATGAGGTAGGAGAGAAGTGACAATGAATGAATGTAGGATGCAACACCGGAGATGTTATATTGGAGTTTGGTGTAAAATTTAAATCATGACATTTTTTTTAATCGATCACCAAGACAAAAAAAATAGCCTAGTTAAAAATTAATAATATTTTATTGACATGACATTTATTAACATTTGATTAGGTATTTTTATGTTTCACAAAGAAAAACAAAATTGAGTTTACAAACATAATGTTTTAGAGATTTTTAACCTATTTTTATCATATATGCCTATGTCATTTACACATAATACAACCTTGAACTAAAATTTATCTACTTCCTCCGTTTTCTTACTACAAACCTCTCATTGTTCACACCATTCAAGCATTCATCAATCATCATACTCTTTTCACACAATTAACCAATTTGACCATCATAATCGACCATATGCGTCACTAAACAACCTCATCGTACATGTATTTATAATTACTTGTACTACTCAAATCACACTCTTAAATGTCAGAAAGTCACTCTATCCTAAAAACACTTACCTCGACCTCACTACGAAAAAATACTGCCCTTGCGACGGAAAATTTGCGACGGACAGAAATTCCGTCGCAAAATTAGTTTTGTGACGGACTTTGCGACGGATTTTTTTTTTGCGACGGAATTTGCGACGGACCTGAATTTCCCAGACCCGCGAAGTGAAAGTCAAATGGCGGGAAAGTTTGCGACGGAAGTTCCGTCGCAAATATTGACTTTTGCGACGGAATTTCCGTCGCAAACATATTGACCAGGCTTGACCAAAACTGGTCAAGGTCAAATCTTGACCAGATTTGCGACGGAAATTCCGTCGCAGGAGTCAATATTTGCGACGGAATTTCCGTCGCAAATCTGGTCAAGATTTGACCTTGACCAGATTTGCGACGGAAATTCCGTCGCACAATTCCGTCGCAAATCTTTTTTATACAGACCCCGCGGGTCTCCTTCTTTTCCCCAAATCGATTTCAAAATTAAAAAAAAAAAGAAAACCCTAAAGCGATCGGCGATTTGATTCACCACCACACCACCACCCTACCACCCTACCCTACCCCCTACAATCCCCCGCCGCCGCCGTCGCCGGAGCCGCCGCCGCCACGCCACCACTCCTCCTTCCTCCTTCCTCATTCTCCTTCCTCCTCCTTCCTCCTCCTTCCTCCTCCTTCTCCCTTCCACCTGCCACCTCACCGCCGTCACCACCTCACCGCCGCCACCTTCCCGCCGCCACTTCTTTCTTTCTTATGTATGTTTACTAACTTTATTAATATACCGTCTTAATATTTTATGTTTAATCCGTCGCAAAATTCCGTCGCAAATTCCGTATTATTGTTTTTTTATTGTTATTAGGAATAGTTAGTTTAGTTTAATTGTTATTTGATTAGTTTAGTTAGTATTGTTAGGTGGTTAGTGATATTAGGTTAGTAGCTAATTCCGTCCCAAATCCGTCGCATATTGTTGTTAAGTTGTTTAGGACGATTGTTTTTTGATATAAAATTTGCATTGTTGTTGATTGTTAGTGTTGTTGATTTTTTTAGAATATTCTTGAATAGTACCCGTTCAATAATTACACATTAGGTGTAATTGTTGAATAGTCCCCGTTTTGGGACTGTCTTTGAATCTTTCATGCCATTTAGGTAGTAAACATTCTTATATTTTCTTGATTGTAATGAAACAAAAATTGGGCAACACTTCCTTATTGTTCTCCAAATACATTCTATATAATGTATTTGGAGAACAATAGGGAAGTGCTGCCCAATTTTTGTCTCATTACAATTAAGAAAATATAAGAGTGTTTACTAATGGTATGAAAGATTCAAAGATGGGTTTAGGCTGGAGAGATAAGGACCCCAGACCAATATATGTAAATTGTTTTTTTTTTCAGGTTGGTGTTGGTGTTGGTGTTGGTGTTGGTGTTGTTGTTGGTGTTGGTAGTTGTAGTTGTTGTTGTTGTTGTTGTTGTTGTTGTTGTTGTTGTTAGTTGTTGTTATATATGTAGTTGTTATTTAATTGTTGTTGTTAATTAATATTTATTTTTGTTAATAAGTTGTTAACTAGTTTTTGTTGTTAGTTGTTGTTATATATATATGTAGTTGTTGTTATTTAATTGTTGTTGTTAATTAGTTATTGTTATTGTTTGTTAAAATATGTAGATTTACTATGAAGAGATTAGAAAGAAAATGGATGTATGAAAGGTTGGATTCTAGGAAAAAAATAAGGCAGGATTTCGTAATTGGTGTTAATGAATTCATTAACTATGTTAAGCAACAAGACGAATACGTTAGGAATAGAGAAATCAGGTGTCCATGTTCTAAGTGTAAGAATACAAAGTATTTAGTTGAGCAAGAAGTACGGAAACACCTTGGTTTGAGAGGGTTTTGTGATAACTACTACGATTGGGTGTGTCACGGAGAGAAATTCTCCGTTGAGGAAGAGGGAAGCTCATCAATGCACTCCGACAATCCTTATAGAGATATGGTAGAAGATGCGTTACGCGATAGCATTGATCAAATTAGGGAAGATGCTCTAAACGCCGAGGTAGTCGATGAATCTCCAAATCCTAATGTATTAGCTTTCTTCCAAATGCTAAAACATGCCGAACAACCTCTTTATGTAGGAAGTCGTATGACATTGCTACAGTCGGCTTCAAGGTTGATCACTTTAAAATGTGAATTCAACTTAGCTGAAAAATGTGTAGATGGTTTTACGTCATATATCGGAGATATGATTCCTGAAAATAATCTTATGACGCGTAACTACTACGAAACCAAAAAAGTTCTTAAAGCTCTTCAACTTCCCCATCAGAAGATAGATGCCTGCTCGGTAGGATGTATGCTTTCCTGGATGGACAACGCTCACCTTGATAAGTGCAGAAAATGTGGTACGAATAGGTACAAATTAGAGAAAAATGCAAATGGCAAAAGAGTTCCCGAAAAGTTCTTAACTTATTTTCCATTAGGACCACGGTTGCAACGCTTTTATGCCACAAAGCACATCGCGGGCGAAATGCGTTGGCATTATCAAAACCCTCGTGTTAGTGGAACAATGTCTCATCCAAGTGACGGGGAGGCTTGGAAACAGTTTGACCGGCTGCATCCTGATTTTGCATCTGAGCCTAGGAATGTCCGTCTTGGACTTTGCACTGATGGTTTCGCACCGTTTAGTCAATTCGGGAAGCAATATTCATGTTGGCCGGTGATACTTACTCCATACAATTTACCACCCTGGCTTTGTATGAAAAGACAGTTTATGCTCTTAACATTACTTATTCCCGGTCCCCACAATCCAAAGAAAAACCTTGACGTCTATTTGCAGCCTCTTATTCACGAGTTGAAGCAATTATGGGAGACGGGGATCTTAACCTATGACGTTTCCCTGAAGCAAAACTTTGATCTTAGAGCCGCACTCCTATGGACGATCAACGACTTTCCTGCATATGGCATGTTATCTGGTTGGACAACTCAAGGTGAGCATGCATGTCCATATTGTATGAAAAATGAGACTAAGTCAATTTGGCTACAACATGGCAAAAAATGGAGTTGGTTTGATTGTCATCGACAGTTTTTAGACAGTAATCATGTTTTTCGTAACGATAAGGTGCATTTTAGAAAAGGGAAAGTTGAGCACGATGTTGCTGCGAAGAGGTTAACAGGCAATGAAGTATGGGATTGTGTCAAACATCTACCGAAAATTGTGGATGGATCTGAACGTGAACTGAATTTGCTTAAAGGGAAACGGATTGGGTGGTGGAAACAAAGCATCTTTTGGGAGCTTCCCTATTGGAGCACGCTACTAATTCGACATAACCTTGATGTCATGCATATTGAGAAAAATTTCTTCGAGCAAATAATTAACACTGTCATGGACGTGAAAGGAAAAACGAAATTAAACTCAAATGCAGAGAAAGACATGTTACTTCTTTGTTCGAGTAGAAGAAAAGGGGATTCGGTCGTTTTGAAAAAGGAACAAAAGAAGGTCCTATGTGAATGGGTATACAAACTGAAGTTTCCCGACGGTTATGCTTCAGATTTGAGAAGGTGTGTCGATATGAATGAATTGAAGATACACGGTTTGAAAAGTCATGATTGTCACGTCTTCATGGAGCGATTACTCCCAGTTGCTTTGAGACATCTTCTTCCAAAAAATGAGTGGAATGCCATAACTGAAATTAGTCAGTTTTTCAGAGATTTGTGTACTTCATCAGTACAGATTGAAAAAATTACAAGTCTCGAAAATAACATTGCGGAGATTATCTGCAAATTAGAGAAAATCCTTCCACCTTCTTTTTTCAACTCAATGGAACACCTACCTATTCATTTGCCCTATGAAGTAAAAGTGGGTGGTCCTGTGCAATATAGGTGGATGTATCCTTTCGAGAGGTAATGTCATCATCCTTATTCAATTCTTTATATTACATAATACATATTTTTCATCATATTTTTCATTCTAAATTAATTTGTTTGTAGGTTTTTGAATCATTTGAAAAAGAAAATCAAAAATAAAGCTCATGTTGAAGGGTCTATATGTAATGCATATTTAATTGAGGAAATAGCAAATTTCTGTTCCTTATACTTTGAAGATCATATAGACACCAAGGCAAAGGACCTTGACGTTGGTTCAAAAAAGCCGACACAATCTAACTTGCCTGAGATATTTCAAGATCATGATGGCACAACTTCTGGAAAGTGTCGTGAAAGGTTTTTGGAGGATAACGAATATGAGCGTGCACACCTCTACGTTTTATCGAACTGCGATTCTGATGAATTGAAACGAAACGAAGTGTAAGTGGTGAATCTAAATTCTTATACTTGAATTCATAATTATTAGTTGTTCAAAAATTAATAATTCCCCTAATTTGAATATAGGTTGTTTGAAAATTTTATCATGAGAGAACATCCTGAATGTGTCGTAGGCAATGATGTTTGGGAAAAATATGAAACAAGATTTCCCAGATGGTTTAGATCTCAGGTTACTAATATAGAAGATCCAGTTCTAATTGCCTTAGCAAATGGTCCCTCAAGAAGAGTCAGAACATGGAAACGCTATTCCATCAATGGCTACAAATTTCGAGCTTTCATTCAAGGAAAAGATTTGGAAAAGTGCACAATTAACAATGGAGTTTGTGTGAGTTCCACTGAAGGAGCTGACTACTATGGGACCCTTGACGAAATTGTTGAAATGACTTATACAGGCCCACAAAGCACTTACAAAGTCATTTTGTTCAAATGTAGTTGGCTAGATAACTCCGAAAGAGGCATGCAAGTGCATAAGGAATATAAGCTTGTGGATGTTAACCGGAGTAGAAAATTTGCAAAGTACGACCCATTTGTGTTGGCATATCAAGTGGAACAAGTTTACTATAGTCCTTATCCAGGTATAAAAAAGGATCAAAGTCAATGGTCAGCGGTATTCAAAACCAAGGCTAGATCACATGTCGATGCCCCCGTTGATGAATCTTTCTTTCAAGAAAATGTTACTAATGGTGAAACAATACTGTCACCAATTGAAGTAGAAGAAGAAGATGAAGATGAAATTGTGGAGGAACCAGAATACATTCAAATTGTGACAGTGGGGCAACATGAGGATGAGGACGAGGACGAGGACGAGGTTGAGGATGAGGATGAGTATGAGGATGAGGATGAGGATGAAGATGAAGATATTATAGATTCTCTTTGTAAGGATGTAGGAATAAATTGTTCAAGTGATGATGATGATGATTAGGACTACTATCTATTAGATTCGATAATCTTGTATTTGTTGAAATTATTGTAGATGCCGTATGGCTTAATGTCAATGAAATTATCTTATTAATCTTATTATTCAAGTTTTTAATTACGTAAAGCATTTCTTTCTAATTGTTGCTATATTAGTTTGATAATAATATGCCGGGCGGAAGACGAGGAGGTGGTGGTAGTCGTCAGCCTGAGGGAGGACGATCGGGAGCTAATCATGATGAGGACGAGATTGTACCTGAGACTCAGCCGCCTACACATCGAGTACACCTCGATCCGACTGATTACGAAGGCGCCAAGTGGTAAGTATCTTATTTGTTTACGGATAATTGATTATATATATGTATATATTGATTATAATATGATTACTTGTTGACTATTTTATTTTCACATTTAACTCTTTTTCAGGTTCAGTGACAAAGACGTTTCTAATCTTATAACACAGACCATTATTTGCAACTACAAGGAGTATGCACCCAACTGGTCAGAAGCGTCGGATTACATTAAGGAAGACTGGTGGAATTGGTTTGAGGTATTTATTAACTGTTTACTACCTATTTCCGTTTTATTATTTATTACCTATTTATTGTTTCATATTTATTTAACTATTTTTTTTCTTGAAACAGAAAAAAGTTACCTTTCACCCTCGTGATAGAGCAGCGGTTAGGTCGGCGTGGGAAGACATGATGAAAGACCGCCTTCGCAAAAGAATCCACTACGCTATGAGGAAACCAAGGAGAAAAGGCCGCAGTGGATACCGGCGGATATTTTTGAACAACTGAAGGGTAGAAAGGACGATCCAAAATTCCAAGAGAAATCCGACAAAAACAAGACCAACCGGATGTCGGGAAGTACCGAAAAAGGCAAGGCCTTAGGTACTCACATTATGGGTCGTAAAAACACCCTACAGATGATGGATGAAATGGTAATTGTTTAGTTTTTACTTCATTTTTTCTTGTCTTCAATAATTTTCACCCTTTGACAATATTGAATGTTTTTTTCAACAAGTGTCGTTGGATTTAAATTGCAGGCTGGAGAAGATGGGAGGGATGTACCATCGGCCTTGAAGTTGCTTGAGAAGACAAAAAAGCATGCCAAGAAGGGTTGGCTATCAACGAAACCCAAAGCACTATTTGTAAGTTAACAGAAACTTTTCTTTATATTTTAGTAATTTGGTTTACTAATTAATTAACGTATACTAATAACATTTTATTTTTGTTTTGTAGGAAAAAGTTTTTTCAAGAAAGAACAAAATGATAAGTGAAGGGATCCCGGAGCAAGATATCGACGACAACGAGATCTATTTCGAAGAACACGGCGGTTTCAACAAGAAAGGGTTGATACTCGGTATGGGAAATGCAGCCCCAGTCATTTACGAGCGTCGTCGTCACTCAAGTGCTGGGACCCAATCATCATACACCCCAGGTTTGTATTTTATAGTTTATTAAAAATTAAGACTAACCAATTATTTAACCATTTACTAAATGAATATAATATCATGTTTGACTATTCATTGCAGGTATCGTCGGCAGAGTTCTTCGAGAGAATGCTCAGCTAAGAGAACGCGATCTCGAGACATCCCAAAGGCTGAAGGCAATTGAAGAATACTTAAGTCAACAGGGGGCGGAGTTCACTACTCAGAGCTGCAACCCGGGAGGCTTTTCTCAGCCGAGACGCGACTTTGACGATGATGGCGGCGACAATGCTAGGGCGGCCAGTCATTTCGCCACCCCACAGCCCACCGACACGACCGTTAGATAGATTTCATTAGGTTGTTTAGTTGATGTACCGCGGACTATGTTTAGTTTTTAGTTGGATTATCATTTGTAAAACTTTCTTATTAGTTATGAAAAGACGTTTTAAAACCCTTGTCTCCGACAAGTTTTTGTTGCTGGGTTGTTTTTCTGAAATTGCAGGTTTACAGATCATGCAAAAGGGAAAAAATGAATCATTTCAATGGAAATGGGGAGCTGGAAAAACGGCTGAAACCCGAAAATCATACAGGAATTTGCAACGGAAATGTCTCAATTTGCGACGGAATTCCGTCGCAAACCTTGACCAGAAGTCAAGGTCAGTCAAGATTTGCGACGGAAATTCCGTCGCAAATGGTCCTTTTTGCGACGGATTTTCCGTCGCAAATCTGGACTGACTTTGACTTCTGGTCAAGGTCAGTCAAGATTTGCGAGGGAAAATCCGTCGCAAAAAGGACCATTTGCGACGGAAATTTCGTCGCAAATCTTGACTGACCTTGACTTTTGGTCAAGGTCAGCCCGTCGCAAAATGAGGTCAATCCGTCGCAAATATGTTGCGACGGAAAAATCCGTCGCAAATTAACATTTTGCGACAAAAATATGGGACAGATGCAGTCCGTCGCAAATCCGTCGCAAAAACATCATTTGCGACGGATTTCACCCTTTTTGCGACGGAAAATTCCGTCGCAAAGAGAGCATTGTTTTGTAGTGCCTCAACACCTATATATAACTCTAGCTCTAAAAAATAGACACATCCATTGTAAAGTCAACTCCCATCATATAAGACAATCAAAATTGAGAATATTTACATGATATATATTTAAGAGATTTTTGACTTATTTTTTATGATATGTGCCTTTGTCTTTTCCGCATTATATAATCTTGAATGAAATTCTTATAATTATTTTCTCAATTTTTCTAATCATTGTCTTACTACCCTTTTTCCGCACCATTTAGGCATTCGTCATATCTTCTGATCCAACTAACCAACTTAAATCAACTAACTGTATGCCTGGATAATACTAATTTATCGGCATTTGAGTCCACTACTCAAATACACTATTAAAAGTCAGAGAGTAACCCTACCCCTAAGACATTTATACCCTCAATAATATATTGTTTCTAATTATAACATGAATGTGGTAAATAACTTATTTTTTTTTATAATCAACTATATTCTAGTTCTAATAGAAAAATAGTATATACTTTATTATTATATTATTTTCTAATTTAATAGCACAACAAAAATTATAAAGTCATTCAACTTTAAAATTTATGCTCCGACCGAAGAGTGCATTCGATTAGATGAGTATAACATTTGATTGTTTAATTTTATTTTTAACAAAGAAACAAAATTGAGTTTATACACATGATATTTTAAAAGTTTTTAGCCAATATTTATATTATTTATCAGTTCTTATTTTTATATAATACACTTTTCAAATTAAATTTATCTATTTATCTTCTCCAATCAATATCTCACGTTACATTTTCCATATCCAACCATTTCCACCTGACTAACCAACCAAACCCATCAGAATCAACCAGCATAACCATATCCTTATCCTTAAACAACCCCAGCCCCACATATGGATATATTTTTCTATCTCTTAAATCACACTCGTAAACGTCAGAGAACAATCATACCCGTCGAGTACCCTTCTCCCCCACCTAACCGACTTAACCATCAAAATCAGTTGTAAAATATATCCCTGGAAACATCAGCCTACCGACATTTACTTGTACTACTCAAATCACATTATTAAACGTCAGAGAGTAACCCTACCCCATAAGACACATATCTCCTCCCTCGAGACATATCTACCCCCACCCCTAAAAAAACATAGACACATCTAATGTAAAATAAGTCCTCACCATATATATAACAATCAAAATTGAGTTATATATACATGTTAACTTCAGATATTTCTAACCTATTTTTACAGTATTTATGCCTATGTTATTTGAACAAAATAGAACTTTGAAATAAAATTTATCTACTTACTTTTTCAGTTGTTCTAATCATAAACTTAGTACACACGTACATAACCTATAGACATTTCTAACCTATTTTTACACGTACCCTTCTCACCCCTAACTAACCAACTTGACCAACAGAATCAACTGTATCCATGAACAACCATAACCTATAGACATTTTTTTGTACAACTCAAATCATACTTAAACGTCGGAGAGTAACCCTACCACCAAGACACTTACTTCATCCCTTAAAACCAATCTACTCCTATTCCTAAAAAAAATCGAGAGATCTAATGTAAAATCAACCACTTCCCTATAAGACAATATCTTATTGTAAAAAATAAGTTGAAAATTTGGAGGAACAAAAGGAATACGGACTATAATAGACAATAATCTAATATTATGATAAAATATAATTTTGATTTTTTTACTGCTTACTCTATCCGTCTCGGAAACACCTTTTATTTGTCATTACTTTGTTGTTTATGAAATACCTTCTAATACACAATTAAATTTCATCTCACCAACCCAGTTATTCCGCTTGACTCACGTACGTCGTTGTATTCTTTGTTATTTATATTTATAGTTATATATTTATGCTCATTAAATCGAAACTTCACAATTCAACTAACCAACTTGATCATCAAAATCATCAACTGTATCCCTGAATTACCCCAGCCTATCGAGATTATGTTGTACTACTCAAATTACACTATTAAACGTCAGAGCCTAACCCTACCCCTTAAGACACTTACCTCCTCCCTCACAAGCTATCTACCCCCACCCTCGTAAAAAATACGTCACTATATAAAACAATGTCTTATCTATAAAGAATAAAGTGAAAATATGTAGGAAAAAATATTTTGTTGTTTATAAAATACCTTTCAATACTCATTTAAAATAAATGTCATCCACACAATTATTCTAGTTGATCTATGTAAATCATCATTGTGGTCTTTAATATTTATATTTATACTCCTAAAGTATAGTATATTTGACATTTGTCTTATCTCTGTTGTTATTTAATTAAAGAAATTATCTCATTTCTTTCGCATTCTTAAGTACGAAAGTGTATAATGTGAAATAATTAATTAAGTACTTACATTTATTAGTTCCACAAATCTTTAATTAAAACGGGTATTCATTTTAAATTTAAGAAGAGTCAAGTAAGATGAAAAAGATAAAAATATAATGCATAAGACAAAGTAACAAATTTGTCTAATATCTCCAAATGGGACTATTTTTGACCCATTTTCATGTTAAGACGAAGACAAACTGGGTTAAATGTTGAATAAAGTTAATAACCTTAAATATTAAGTATGTAAATATTAAAAAATAATGTTCGTAGTCTAATAGCAAATTTGTAAATAAGCAATTATGTTCTAACTCATTTCCCATTTTCATATTTAATTTAAAATATTGAATAAAGTTAATAACCATATATAATAAGCATACAAATCTTAAATAATAATATTATTCTAAATCTAATAGAAAATTTATAAATAATCAACCATTTTCTAATTCTAATAGAAAAATGATAATTAATTAATTATTTTCTTATTTTCTAATTCAAATAGGAAAATTATAAATAAATTGTAATTAATTTATTAATTTATTATTTTCTAATTCTAATAGAAAAAGTATAAATAAATTATTATTTATAAAAATAGAGTTTTGTAATAGTTGGAGACTACCACGTCGCTCGAAAAAAGCCTCCTTTAATTATATATATTGATTTACTATTCTACCCTTATTAAAAACACACCTTTTTTATTTTCTACTTCCTCTGTCGTCATCTCGTACACAACTTTGTTTCCTCTGCAATTTTCATCTTCACTTTCTCGGGTACTCTCTCCATTTCCCTCTTCCTCTTGTTAATTTATTTTTACTTGTATCTAAATTGGAGAAATTATTGGGCTTGTGCGATAAACATGGTTGAGCATACACATATCAAATTATCGGCCTAATACCAGCATAGAATAAAACATCGTGAATTCTCGTTATTGTGATAAACTTGTGTAACGTGTACCATTTTAGCTGACCTTGTATGTTGTATACAAGGGTAAAATAGTATTTACAACAAAAAAAAATACAAGAATTGAGTTATTCAACAAAAACAACATATATGAATTTTTTTCATGGGAATAATCAATTCCTATAAGGCAACTTAATTTATGTGATTTCTACTTCCCACATAAAATTAAGGTTTTTTTGTCTAACACCACCTTTAAAAAAATTTTTCTTCCAAACACCACCTTAAAAAAATAATTTGTCAAACACCACCTTTAATAATTTTTTTTTTGTCAAACACCACTTTTTGGCCAAAGTTTCAGCTTTTGTGATGGGGTGACTTTCAGTCGATGTTTGAGATAGCAAATGAGGTCGGTTTAGAGTGTTCTTGAACTCGTTGGAAAGGTGGGAGTACAAGCTTTCCAACGGTTGTCAACACGGTGGTCAAAGGTGTCCTTATGTGGGGTAGATTGATGTGTAAAGTAAGGTTGGTTAGAGAATAACTAGAAATTTGGGTTTACAACGAGTTGTTAGAGGGGTTTTCAAGGGTCTTTAAATGGGGTTATGATGTTTCGTTTGGTTTGAAATTTGGTATATGGGTTGAGGGGAGGGCAAGGTATGTCACAGTTGTGTTCACTGTGGTGGTCGTTGGTGCAAGTGGTGGTTCAACGGGAGTGAATTGACCCACGAAAAATCCTACTTCAACTTACATTAATCCTATATGACTAGTCTTACTTTACACATCAATCTACCCCACATAAGGACACTTTTAACCACCGTGTTGACAGCCGTTGGAAAGCTTGTACTCCCACCTTTCCAACGAGTTCAAGAACACTCTAAACCGACCTCGTTTCCTATCTCAAACATCGACTGAAAGTCACTCCATCACAAACGCTGAAATTTTGGCCAAAATGTGGTGTTTGACAAAAAAAAATTTATTAAAGGTGGTGTTTGACAAAAATTTTTTTTAAAGGTAGTGTTTGGAAGAAAAAGTTTTTTAAAGGTGATTTTAGACAAAAAACCCTAAAATTAATTACCACATTAACCAAACAACCCCTATATTTACCACTGTCTACCTCGATGACATCTCTAACCATCATCAAACTTGTGGAGCTCTATAAGGGCCAAGGCCCATCTTCTAATTCTACTCCAACATGCACGGATCCAAGTTCCAACTGTGAAGTTCAGCCCAGCCATGTTTCTCCTGAAATGACCCATTTTTTTGGTTTAAGATCTCTCACTTTTCTAGCCAATTGTTAAAGATCATAAATTATTTTAAACTAGTTTTTGGTCTGTGTAAAAAATTGCACGGATTGTTTTCAAATCATATAACTTTAAATATGGATCATCGGAATTAAATTATAAATGTTCATAAATTTTATCTTATATCTAACGTTAATACACTTTTTTTTATCAAAATTTTATTTTGTTTTATAGCTAACGTTTATACACTTTTGTTTATGACTTGATTTTTGCAAAAATTTTCAATTGATGACATATTTTGGACCAACATTTTAGTCAAATTGGTGTGTGAGATATATTTTGGACCAACATTTTAGTCTTTTTACAAGTATATATTTTATTTTAAGGTTTACTTTTAACCGTTTTATTTATGACTTGATTTTTCACAAAATTAAAATATATGCTTAAAACAAAACAATTATTGGGTATATATAAAACGGTTATACTGTATTATATTAAATATTTTAATTTTGCAAAATCAAGTCATAATATTTTGGACCAACATTTTAGTTTTTTTTAAAATTTCGAACTATTACCTAATAAATTGTTAATTATTGTTGTTTCAAATAAATTATGTATTATTTATTGGGTATAAATTATTATGTAACAGTTCCGGACAGACGATATTCGAAATTATTATCAAGTCATATAATATTTTGGAGCAACATTTTAGTCTTTTTTTAAAATTTCGAACTATCACCCGATAAATTGTTAATTAGTATTGTTTATAGTCAATTATGTATTATTTATTGCGTATAAATTATTATGCAATAGTTCCGGACAGACGATATTCGAAATTATTATATTTTTTATATAATATTTAATTTCATGTTATACACATTGATAGTTTACACAGAAATTAATGTTTACGATTATTACGTAAGACTTTTGATATAACTTCGTAAACATTAATTTGTACGTAAACAATTGAGTTTCAGGTAGTTATTTTGCATTAAAATCATTATACAACATTGCGGGAAACACCATAAAAAATTTTTAAAAAAATTGTGTTGATGACGGGCTCAACCATAGCCTCCTAAATATATCTGTAATTATATAGATAAGATTATCGATAATATTTAAATAATAATTTTCTATTTTAAACCTTTGTTCCCTTTCCACAAATTTAAACCACAAAAATAACTTCCTTCAAAAAAAAACCGCGTTCTTAACTTTCGAATTTTTGTTCCAATGACAAATTGACGCACTCTAATCTTCAATTCCGCCACCAACACAACAAATTAACGATGTAAGTGATACAAACTCATGTCCAGACGGACATAATTCGAAATAATCCGATCCGAGCCTCGATTAGGACGTGGAACACTCATGTCCAGACCGAGGCCATGTTTGGAGGTATGTCCTTCAAATTTGAGCCTATTATGTTATTATGTTTTCAAAAAAAAAAAATTGTGTCTCTTAAATATAGTTGAATAATAATTATAATGATTTTTTTTATAAAATGTAGTATTATATCAATACATAAAGTCACCGTATATAAAAGACGGGTAAAAAATGCCAAAAGACGGCATTTAAGACTCATCCCACCAAAACAATATATCACATCTAAATGGACATAAGGCCCAAAGCAACGAAAGCAAACCAATAATAAATTAATAATAATAAATTAAAAATAATAGAATACTCCGTATTATTTAATAGTTGAATTTAATTAATTAACCGTATTTTATGTAATTTTATCTATATAAATAAGAAAACATTTAACCCATCCTCATAAAGCCCCCAATTAAATTTTTTTTTTTCAAATAAATGTGGGCCCGCAGCAACGAAAAAGAATTTAATTTCTGAAAAACCGCTATGTTTATGTTGTGTACGTAAATAATTACGTTTTATGTTTCGTACGTACGAAAATATTAATGTTGTTTCAGAAATCGCAGTATTCTGATCAAAATAACATTAATAATAAATTACACCAATTGATAAGAATAAGAAAATTAAATACTAAAATGTAACTACAAATGAACTAAAAAATTATAGAACAAAATATTTTAATTCCAAGAAATTAATTTTGGAAAAGTTTTTAACATTTTATAATAACAAACGTCTTAGTTCTATATAAAAAAAAGAGTTTTAGTATACTCACGAGAAGTATAAATTTTTTTTTCCGATTTTAAAGTTACCGTGGTCAGATTTTTTTCATCAAATGACTAAAATTTATCAGCAAAGTTATAAAAATAATACTAAAATTCCGCTCAATTATATCGTTTATGTTTTGTTAATAATATTCATGTACTATTTTTTTAGAAGGGATACCCGTGCAATTTTGCATGGGTTTAAAACCAGTTGCTTTTATTTCTATTTTCTTCTCATTCGCTTTTTAAAGTTTAAATTTTCGAACTTTAACCGTAAATATATTGGAGAGTAAAAAAGATTAAATTTTGAACTTAAAATATTTACACTTCTTATGAGGAAAACACCGGAAAAAATCGACAAAAAAGGGTCACATATAAATGTCAAAAAAATACAAACAAAGGGAAACAAATTTACTCATTCCATTTGTTGTTGTTTGTTTGACACAAACAAAGGAAATGAAACTCCTTCCCTTACCCTTTAATCTATCTAATTTCTTACCCCCACCCCCTAGGTTATGATATTTCATTACCCTTGTTACCCTTCAACCACTCTGTTCACCTACCACCACACTTAAAACTACCACCACAATAGCCACCTCCAAACCCCACCATGACGCCACCGCCGTCGTCACCCCCACCACCCGTCGTGACACCCCCACCACCATCACTGCCGTGACACCCCACCACCATCACCGTTGTGACCACCGCCACCGCCATGACATCTCTATCACCATCATCGCCACCACCATTGACACCACCGCCACCGCCATGACACCTCCATCACTATCATTGCCGCTAGTAGATAAGTGGTTGTTTGTGGTGGTGTGTGTTAGTGGTAGGAATGAGTGTGAGTGGACAATTAGTTCTCTTTCTTGGAGTAACCAAACAACCAATTAAGTTTTAGGTAATCTCTTTCCTTTCCCCTCTTACCCTTTCTTATTTGCTTTTCCTTTCCCTTTCTCTAACCAAACTCCCCCTCAAAGTTCTGTCTTGGAAACAATAATAAAGCAAATGAGAAGAAATAAAAATTTGGAGAGAGTAATTATTTGTTAAATTTACGTAATTTACTTTGTTAAATATTTTTTTATAACTAATACCATTAAATATAATAATATGTGGTTAAATTCATTAGATATTGCTTATTCATGGACGAGTTTTACTCAATCATGAACACGATTGACCATTATACTTCTATCTTTTCACTACATTTATAATTTTATTTCACCTTCTCCCTCTAATTATCAACCCCAAATAAAGATCTTTATTCAATATCCAGAGAGATGAAATTAACAACATTGAACAAGATCAAATATCAAATCTATCCAAATTTATTAAAAATTATAATCGATGACGTAATGATTGCAAGCAATTCTTCACAACAACTTGCCGTATAACTAGAGTAAATCTCTGTTGTGCGAAAGCGTGAATATCTCGTGTTGGGTCTCTGTTGCGTCGATGTTCAATGTCCATAATAGTACGATATTGTCCGCTTTAGGTTAAGTCCGCACATATTTACTCTTGGGCACCTTCCCAAAAGGCCTCGTACTATTATATTTCCAGGACACTTATAAATAAAGGTGATATTTCACCTTTACACTACCGATGTGAGATATGGATTTGCACCCAAACAATCCTCCCCTCAAACCAAGGACCATCATCTTAACTCGGACCTTGACCTCCATGGATAACTCCCACACTCTACAGCCCCAACTTCTAGACACCCGAAACATCACCAAGTCTTGATAACCTCCCATAAGCCAACACATCATGCTATCACGAGTCATGTCTTGCACCACATGTCACCGCCTGGTCAAGTAAGTGTCCCCACATGCTCCTATATCAACATGTATACGACACCTTTCATCCAAATAGGCCTGGACGGGGCTTGCTCAAGCACTCACTCGAGCTAGGAGTTCCATACCTTACAGTGTACAACTTCAAGTCTTGGGCCTGCTGATGCATCCTCGTGTCTAGCCCAAGTCAAACATTGGGCTCTGATACCACTTGTTGTGCGGAAGCGTGAATACCTCGTGTTGGACCTCTGCTGCGCCGGTGTCCAATGTTCATAATAGTACGATATTGTCCGCTTTGGGCTAACCCCTCACAGATTTACCCTTGGGCTCCTTCCGAAAAGGCCTCGTACTATTATATTTTCAGGACACTTATAAAAGTAATATTTCACCTTTACACTACCGATGTGGGACATGGATTTGCACCCTAACAATCTCTATCAAAATAATGAGAAGGCGGCGATCAATTTAAATAGTACGAAGAGTAACCCCATCATTAATCATTGAACATCCTACAAATCTAATACTATTGTGACATGATTCAATCCAAATAACAATAAAAAAAAGAAGAATAATGAAGAAAATGAACATAACAGAAAACAATTTAAATAAAGCCTAATTTAATTAGTCTAAATCAATTTTTTTTAATTTCATATAATATTATTGATAAAGGTAGAGATTATAATTATTATTTGATCGATACAAGAACTAGCCTCCATAGTTGTGTGATTTTGAAGAATATGAAAATTTTGATTAATTTTGTGGGGCAGAGAATTAGAGAGAGTTTTTTTTAAAGGCAAAGGGTATAGAATGGAAAAATATTGAAAAAAAGTCCATGAGTAAAACTCGTATATGAATGAGCAATTATGTTATTTTTATACAATTTAATTGAATTTTGGTTATTAATGTTTTTGTGAAATTTTAATTGAGTTTATGCAATTAACGTTATTTTTGTATTAGATGTTGTTGACTTGTAGAGACGTTCTCCCTTCTCTCCTCTTTCTCTCTCTACAAAACCCAAATAAATTAACTTCGTAGCCGTCGTCTCTCCCTCACCGATAACTCCCTCCCTTTATCTGCTCGGCATTTCGCCGGAGTTTGGGTAATTCCTTGGCATGACTCCGGCGGAAAATGCACTCCTTCTCTTACCTTCTGATTGTTTTATTAATCCCCTTTTTACTAAGATCGATATTTCCCTTTCGTTGGTCTCGTTTTGGTTCTGTTTTCGATCGTCATCTGTGACAATCGTGTCGGCGCTTGTCCCTTTGGTGGTTGTGCGTTTTGTCTAAGACGATCAGAGCTCTCCTTTCCGGTCTCCATTTCTCTCCGTCTGTTCCTTGGTGGCCTCCTTGCATGCAATCTTTAGGAGTAAGTTCTTCCTACACATTGGAGCAAAAGTCTTCATGTGTATTTGATTTCCATTTTGCTGGGTTTTAATCCTTACTTTCGTCGTCCCTCCGGTACCTTGTCCTATCACCGTTATAGTTTTTTCCTTTCCCGGGGTGATCCCCCCATTTCCCCTACCCTGATTTGTCTGTAGTCGTGTCAATGAGTATAGCTCATTCTATCGTTAATGTCTTACGTGGTCGGGTTTTGTGTCCGATATGGTGATCCCCATTTCCCCCACTTATCGGTCCTGTTTCCTGCGTGTTGGTCTGGTTGTTTGTATGTTGGTGGTCCTGAGAGGCATTGTCTGGTGAAACGGTTCCGGTTGGTAGGTGTCTGTGATCTGCCTGGTGGTTTATTGTTCGGTTGTCTACTCCCGTTTTTTAGGGTTGTATGCATGTGTGTCTCTGTCTTCGGAGTTAGTTACGGTCTGTTTCTTTGGAGGTTTGATATATGGGTGCTCTTGTTTGTGTAAGTCAATGGTTTTGTGTTGTCGAGACTCTTGTTTTGGTTGATCGATCGAAGTGTGGTTTCCTTGTCTAGATGGTAACGGGTCATTGAGGAGTACCCCGGGTCAGCTCTTGGGGTGTTGGTTGTGATGTTGGTTTCGGTCGGAGACGGTGGTTTCATCTCGCTTGTTAACTCATGACCTTTAGTACTATAATATCTTTTGTTTTAATAAATCTCTTTACAAAGACCATGTTTTTTGTTTGTCTTTTGTTTCTTATGTCTCCTTCAAAGGCGATGTTGGTAGTAATTGGTGGAAGGTTGGTCGGGATGAGATTTCTGGCCTTTCTTATCACCTTAATGACTTTCTTGGGTCGTTGGACTTTGGACTGTTGCGGTCGACCACCACGGTGTAGGAGATCCCTCTCCACTGAAGACAAGCTTTTTCAGCTCGTTCTTCCCCCTTTTTTTCTACGCACTTGTGGCGTAAGTGCACCTGGTTCGCCTTTTTGGCTCATGGAAATTCTTAGTATTGGTGATATTTTGGACGAAGTTGCTCGTGGCCTCTACATCATCTTACCAGCTTGTCTTTAGTCATCTCTTTTACTACGAGATGATGATAGTCTTAGTAGTTTTATGGTTTGTTTTATTCTTAGACAATGCTCAATGTAATAGTATTAGGATTGCTCTAACTTTAACTATTTCCATAGCTTTAGTTAGCAATCTTTTCAACTTTGCCAAAAAAGAAATCAACGAGTGATGGCATCAAAATGGGGATGGCTGGGAGGGAGCTTTAGCATGCTACATCCACCACTTCAGCATCAAATTCCTTCACATCCTACGACGTTTTCAGAGGACGATTCCAAGTCGTTTTGTGATGGCGAGTTGGAATATGACTTAGTTAACGAGGAATTCGAGAGGGCGCGGGACGAGGAGGAGCTAGTGGGTGTGGAGGTAGTTTTCAATGGATCTCGGAGGAGGGTTCGAGTAGTGACGTGCCATACTGCCATGGTTCCAAAGAAGAAGCGAAGAAAGACACGTCTTTGATAATTGGTGGGTATGTTCCTAGTCAGTAAGATGATCATCATTCGATGTACTACCACCAATTTTATAGTTTTAAGCGTTTAAAATAATGTTTTGGAGTTTTGATTTAGAAATTATGTGTATTGGTATAAAGTTTTCGAGTTAAGTTATTAAAACATTAAGCTCAAAAATGACAATAAAAACTCAAAAACATTACATATAAACTTAGTTATATTTTAGTTTTAACGGAAAAAAAAATTAAAATCTATTTTATAAATTTTAATAAGCTCAAAAAAAAAAATATATATACTCAAAAACAAATAAAGTTATTTGACGTAATAAGCTTAAAAAAAATAACCATATGCTCAAAAATAAATAAAGTTTAAAGTAATAAACTCAAAAAAATATTCATATGCTCGAAAACTAAGAAAAGTGTGAGGTAATACCTTCGATGTATTGTCTTATTTCTCGTTCCTGGTGACCTAACGATTCCTCACACAATTCTTACTTTTGGGGCGTGCGGTGCATTTGGACCCGACAAAATCAACCCGAACCAAATAAACTGATATGAAATTGACTGAACGTACTATAAAACCCGAATGTGACCCGAAACCCATATTGATTGACCCGACTAGAACATGACTCGAATTTTAATGACCCGTAACTAACCCAACCCAAATCTCAGAATCCAAAACTAGCTAACTTGAAAATGAGCCGACAAAACATAGCCATTATTATTGACCCGGAATGACTTTAATTAATTAGCAATTTGTACTCCTTTCATTTATCCGTTTTTGTCCCATTTTATTAAAATATTTCTCTCACATATATTAGAGGAATGAGAAGAAAAAAGATAAATAGAGAGATTATTGAACAATGAGAAGTCATGGTAAATATACCTCATTCATTCAATTTCACTCTATCACTTTACCTTTTATACACTATTCATAAATGAGAATTCAGTTGCAATTTTCTCTCAATCAATAAGTGAAAATATATTAATGTGAGTTCTTGTTGATTCGTCTTTACGAGTATATTAAAAATATCTAACTTTTATATTTTTTGCAAATACGTAGCTAACGATATTTAACGTCTAAAATACGCGTTTCCAAACGTAAAAAAATAAAGTGATAGAATGAAGTTAAATGGAGGAAGTAAGTAATAATTGGCATAAGTGCACCACCGCGTAAGCACATCTAAAATGCATGTTAAAAAGAATACAAACATTTGGAAGCGTAAATGCATAACATGTGAATTATGATTATAGTTTTGTAGTTGCATTGCATAAGCACTTAGCAGCAGCAGCATTCATTGAATCTAAAGTGTGTGTACTGAAGCAGTGAAGCTGCAAAACATGAAAAATGGTCATAATTGTTAACGAGTAAAGGAATTAAGTGAAGCTCATGTAGTACTATGACTACTATCCTAGTATCCCAACCAAACGTGTTTTTCTACGTGGAAACTTACTTAGTGGGTTTTTTTTTTTATTTTTTTTTTTATTTTTTGACAGATTACTTAGTGGGTTGGTCTCCTTCTACTGTCACTTTCACAATTCTGCGCACGGTTGCACCTCCTAAATCCTAATCCCTTCATTTCTTTGTTAATGCTCTGAGGCCTATCTTTAATAACACATTTAATCATCGGCCTGAGTTAGAGTTGACAAAACTTCACCCGACCCGATCCAACCCGTCCGAAAATCGATCCGATACAACTCGAAAACTGTGTAAACCAAAACCGAACCAACCCAATTCGAACCGACCCGATAATTGATAGCAGTCTTATTTTTTTCCAACTCAAACCCGACCTGAAGCGAAGCGACCCGATCCATAATCCGATATTTTCTCATTCCAATAGATGACTCGATAATGAACTAGCTTAATAATAATTTAAATAACACCAAATTGACATTTATCTTAATTATTTTCTATTAAAACTACAATTAATACACCTACTCATTATTTAAACATAAAATTATCATCTATAAATTGTATACTCCGTATATGGGATAAAATATATGCTCATAACTTGACCAGACACTGATCCGCTAATGACCCGATCCACAGATGATCCGACATAAACCGAGCCGATCCGACATAACCCGAACCGTTCCAAAGATGACCCGACCGACTTTGACCCGACCCATAACAGACCGAGTGACTCGCTTGCCACCTCTAGTTTGAGGGTCACTACTGGCTACTGTACATTGAAATTGTTTAACTTTTTTTTTTTTTAATAAAGCGTTTGTGTCTTTCTTGTGACGTATATTATTCATCACAAGTTGAAAATGGATAATATCTCTTTTGCAATAAGACAAACTAGTTTTATGCCCGTACAAAAAATGTACGAGTCTATTTCTAAAAATTTCGTAAATATATTAAAAAAAGTAGTACAAATATAATTTAATATGAACTTAAATGAGAAATATATAAATTATGAATTCGGGGATGATTTTAACTCCAAATAATTGATTTACTGGTATAATTAAATTTTTTTAATGATTATATAAATTGAAATAAATAATCATGACATTATGAAATAAATTTGAACCATATAAAATAGATAAAGAAATTGTATTGTATTTCTATATCTTACCCTTTAAATAACTTACTCTCTAAATGAAAGTAAAATGATAGAATTATTTTTAATAGCAGTCTCTTAAAATTTGTGGATGATTTTATAAAGAAAATAATAATGTATTGTTATTAAGATCATCTTTTTACTCGATGTTAACGTAGTTTTAATTGACAAATTCTCGAAGGTTGTTATATTTTCTTAAAAATCGTAAATTTATATTTTTTTTTGTTAATTTAATGGGTTGGGTTTATTTGATCTTATTCAAAAAAATTGATCTACGTTTCTTTCATTTTTTAATCTACGTTTTTTTGTTAATTTTTATCTCCTCGTGTATTTTTTTCATTTTTTAAATTTTATGGGTTGGGTTTATTTGATCTTACTCAAAATTCTTTGATCTACGTTTCTTTCATTTTTTGATTTACGTTTTTTTGTTAATTTTTATCTCCTCGTGTATTTTTTTAATTTTTTAGATATACGTATGTTTGTTAATTTTTAACCCTTTGTATAATTATTTTCGTTTTTTTTTTCGTTTTTCATACCTCTAAATATTTGTTAATTACTTCTAATTGTCCAACTTTTTTTAATATTGTTGAATTTTATGTTTCTGGGTAGAATTTTAGTGATTTTTTTATTTTCGAATTTGGAGTAAAGTTGTTTTTTTTTTTATTATGGAGATAAAAATTATTTGTAACTTTAGAAAATGTTAAATGGAGAAAAGTAAAATAAAGAAAAATTAAAACTCCTTGTGTGAGTGGTGGGACATGGCGAGAAAGAAGATTTTTAATTTCCTAAAATTAAGCAACCAATGAAAAAATAGGAAAAGTTGTTCCTTTTATTGATAAGGGATTTAATCTAAAACCGTATATAATAAAACGACATTGTATATTTTTGTTGACCCCAACTATTTCTGAGCTTGTAAAAATATATATTTTGGGCTAATAGACATCCATAAAAACATGGATCGATATAGATGCATGAGTCGACAATATCACCTAATAATAATTATTACTCGTATTATTTTTATGTAGCCTTAATTTACCATTTCGCAAAATTCTACTTTACGACGGTCGCACATGCGACCAGTAGGAAAGTGATCACATTTTGATACGTAGTGATCACTTTTGATTAAATAGTGACCTTTTTTTCATATTTTTGGAAATATAGATATTTTTAGGATTTATTTTTCATCAAAATTTTAAAATTTGGGCCTCGTGTTAAATTTAATGTACATGTTTATATAGTATATAAATTTGTTTTTATACATTTTAATTGTCACAAATTATAGAGTAATACGGTCTCATATAAAAAGTTGTTCCTTCAGTGCTAATAAACGATTTTTCTTTTTATTTATGTTGATCGTCATATGGTATGAGAGTATGAGACCGTTCATACAAAAATTCTAATTTAATTTTAAGTGAATTTTGTAAATAACCCCCTTTTCTGTACCATTTTTTACAAATAACCCCTTTTAAGTCCACTTTTACAAATAACCCCCTTACATATCACTTAAACCTAAAAATCACCTCCTATTATTGATTATTCATACGACTTTTATAAAACCCGGTTTATAAACGATATTATGACTTAAGTTATGTAATATACCTAAACTACCCTTACTTACACACTAACCACCCAACAAACACACTAATTCAATCGCTATCTCTCTTCAACTTAAATCCCAAATTAAAACATAAATCCTAAACCCAAAATCAAACTATGAAATTATTGAATTAATCGAACTATGCTGCAATAGATACAAAGGTATGAACTACATGCAGCATGATTCATTTTTTTTATGTTCATTTTTTTACTACAAATGGGATTTCAATCTTTGTCTACTAACAATTGATAATTGTCAAGTACTAAAAATAAAGAGCAAGAGAATCATATTATTAGTATATCATATTAATAATATTTGGTGTATATTCTCTAGAATAATTCTTGTATATTTATCAGTAGCTAATTAGGAATAGTATTATTCTGTTACCTTCCTTTTAACAAACTGTTATAGGAAGTGCATCTTTTGTACTGTATTTATACCACACGTTTGTATGCTTGTAGGTATTCAATCAATAAGAATAACCTTTCTTCCTCCTTGTTCATTGTTTACCATGGTATCAGAGAGGTAAGATCTTTATCAAAAAAAAAACAAACAAAAAAAAAGAGAAACAACACAAACCAATCTCACGATGACCAACGGAGGAAATGGAAGTGGCAAAAACAACAAAACAGAACAAATCTCACCCTCATCACCACTCTTTTTGCATCCAAGCGATAACCCGGCTCAGTCATTGACTCAAATAATTTTCAATGGCGACAATTTTGAGTTATGGGTAGATGCAGTCAGGAACGGACTCGACGCCAAAAATAAACTCGGTTTTGTCGAGGGTGCCGTCAAAAAACCAGTGGTGGCAGAAGGGCAATCTGAAAACATAGAGGCTGTGGCATGGAGACAATGCAACGCCATGGTGAAGGCTTGGTTACGTAATTCAATTGACCCAAAACTCCATCCGAGTATTGCCTTCTCGGGTACTGTGAGTGAAATATGGGTCGAATTGACAAGTCGATATTCCAGTGGAAACGCGCCAAGGGTTCACCAATTAAAGAGTGACCTTGCTGCGTGCAAACAAACCAAAAATCAAACAGTTGTTGAGTATTACACTCAACTAAAGGCAATATGGGATGCCTTAGACAATTACAGCAAGATCCCGCGATGCACTTGCGGAGCGGCATCGGTCATACTCAAAGAACGAGAAGAAGAGCGTGTCCACCAATTTCTGATGGGACTCGACAGTGTGTTATATGGACACATCCGATCAAACTTATTAATGGAAGATGAAATTTCGTCTTTGAGTAGGGCTTATGCGTTGGTTTTGCGAGAAGAAAGACATAAGGCCGTAACCAAGGTGTCAACAGAAGCACCAGAAGCAGCCATGGCGGTACAAACGAATGGTCCAATTCGTGGCAGAGGAAAGGACAGCGACAAAGATACACCCACTGTTCAATGCACCTACTGCTGGAAATATTGGCACACGGAGGAGAATTGCTGGGAGAAACCGGGTAATCCAGGTCGTGGCAGAGGGCGCGGTCGCCGTGGACGTGGTGGCAGAGGACGCGACAACCAGGAAAGAGCAAATGCTGCAAGTACGAAAGAAGGAAAGTTTGATTTCACGAGTGAAGAAATTGTTCAATTGAAGAGTTTGTTGGGCAGTAAGACTGAAGGTAGCAAAACTGACGCCTCAGGTAAAATAAATACTTCACTCGTTAATTGGTTACTTGATAGCGGAGCGTCACACTACATGACCGGAAGGAGAGAATTACTTGACGGAATTTGGAAAGGAAAGCAATCCACTGTGGGACTGCCAAACGGAACACGCATAGAAGCTAATGAACATGGCAGTGTGATATTGAATGAAAATTTCGTGCTCAAGGACGTACTTTACGTTCCTTCTTTGACTTGTGATTTAATCTCGATTAAACAGTTAATTACCGAAAACAATTGTGTAGTGACCTTTTATACTGACCATTGTGTTATTCAGGACCAATCTACGAGGATGAAGATTGGGAAGGGTGTGCATAGTGACGGGGTCTATTATTTCAAAGACGAGCGTGATCATACGGCTGCAAGGACAAAAACCAGTGTTGATGCGCGGTTATGGCACAAGAGGCTCGGACACCCGTCATCTAGTATTTTACCTCTTTTCTCGAGTTTAGTTGGTTTTAATTTATCTTTGAATTTGGATGATATTTGTGACCCTTGTTGTCGGGCCAAACAAACTCGGTCTATTTTTAAGCTCAATCATAAAAGAAGTACGGAATTATTTGCTCTTATACATTGCGATATTTGGGGACCTTACCATACCGCTAGCTTATCAGGAGCACATTATTTCCTCACCATTGTAGATGATTTTAGTCGGGGAGTTTGGGTCCATTTAATGCGAGACAAGGGAGAAGCGAGTCAATTAATGCTTAATTTCTTCAAAATGACCACTAAACAATTCGGAAAAGCTGTTAAAATTGTACAAAGCGATAATGGTTTGGAATTTTTGTCGAGAACTTTACAAGACTATTATGATGAAAATGGCATGAGGTTTCAAACTAGTAATGTTGACACCCCGCAACAAAACGGAAGGGTCGAGAGGAAACATAGAACTATTCTCGAAAAGGCTAGGGCTCTACGTTTCCAAGCTAATTTGCCTATTGAGTTTTGGGGGGAATGTATTTTAACCGCTGCGTATCTCATTAATCGTACACCCACTCGACTACTTGATGGTCTGACTCCTTATGAACTTATCCATGGGGAGAAACCTTGTTATGAAAATATACGTGTTTTCGGGAGCATATGTTATGTGCATAACAAAGAACGCCCTAAAGATAAATTTAAGGAAAGGGGACGTCGGTGTATGTTTTTGGGTTATCCTCATAACAAGAAGGGCTGGAAAGTTTAC
Source organism: Silene conica (assembly GCA_029255685.2). Lineage (NCBI taxonomy): Eukaryota > Viridiplantae > Streptophyta > Magnoliopsida > Caryophyllales > Caryophyllaceae > Silene > Silene conica. The sequence goes on from CM055312.2 coordinate 65,609,694, forward strand.
GACTTGAAAACAAAACAATTATTCACTTCGCGTGATGTAGTATTCTTTGAAAATGTTTATCCTTTTCCTGCTGATGGGTTGGTACAAAAACGTGACACTCAAATCCCTGCCACTGCTACACCTCATTTTGAGAACGAATGGGTGACTGTCACTGATGAAGGGACTGATTTCAATGAATATGCTGATCCCACTGCCACTTCTGGACAACCAGAATTTGTCCCACATTCTGAACCAACGAGAAACACAGGCACACAAGCTACTGACCACAGCGAGGGAATGATGGACAGCACTGAGCAAAGTGCTGAACCAACGAGAACAGAAGCAATGGGAACAGATACAGAGGCTATTACAGGTCGAGGCGCACGCAAAAAATTCGACCCGTACTGGAAGGATGATTATGTCTGCAAGACAGCAAAAATGATAGACCCCTGCACAAATAACGATGCACACTCCAACCACTCGACATCCAAAAAGAAAGGTACCCGTTATCCAATGTGTCATTATGTTACTACCGATTGCTTTTCTAACAATCACAGGTGTTTTTTGGCGAAACTTGACGCGATCAAAGAACCTCAAAATTACAGTGAGGCAGCACGGTCAAGTGAATGGCGGAAGGCAATGTTGACAGAGTTCCAAGCATTGGAAACCAATGGCACTTGGAAGGTAGTTGACCTTCCCGAAGGCAAGAAACCCATAGGTTGTCGATGGGTATATAAGGTGAAATATAAAGCTGACGGTACACTTGAACGATATAAGGCACGCTTAGTCGCACAAGGATACACACAAATAGAAGGGATCGATTTTCACGAGACTTTTGCTCCGGTCGCAAAGATGACAAGTGTCCGATGTCTACTTGCAGTAGCTATTGCAAAGGGATGGTTAATTGAGCAACTCGATGTGAACAACGCCTTCTTGCACGGAGACTTAGATGAAGAAGTATATATGAGAATGCCACCGGGTTTTAGCAAAGAAGGGTCGAGACAAGTGTGCAAATTGATGAAATCGTTATATGGTTTGAAGCAAGCCTCGCGAAATTGGTTTGCTAAACTGTCAAATTCCTTGATACGGTACGGTTTCACTCAATCCATGGCCGACTATTCTTTATTTACGTACAATAAAAATGGTGTATTTGTCGGTTTGCTTGTATATGTGGATGATATGATTTTAGTGAGCAATAACACCACGGCCTGCACCCGACTTAAGACCTTCCTCGACAAAAGCTTTGGAATCAAAGACCTTGGTCGACTCAAGTATTTCCTCGGAATTGAAGTCGCCACTGGCAGTAAAGGGTTGTTTTTGAGCCAGCGCAAATACGCATTGGAGATTATTAAGGAAGCAGGATTAGATGGCGCAAAACCCGCTGACACTCCAATTCAACCAAACCATCGTTTGGCTTTGGCTAACGGTTATCTATTGAAAGATCCAATGCATTATCGAAGGTTAGTTGGACGACTCATTTACCTTACTATCACAAGACCAGACTTAATTTATGCTGTCCATGTCCTCTCCCAATTTGTTCACGCCCCAAGAAAAGAGCACCTTGATGCGGTTCATCGCGTCCTACGTTACCTGAAAACGAGCCCAGGAAGAGGACTAGTAATAAGCAGAGATTGTGACTTTCAATTACGTGGCTATAGCGATTCAGATTATGCAGCATGCCCCTTGACAAGACGATCCATAACCGGATACTTTGTCTCTTTGGGAGCGTCACCCATTTCTTGGAAAGCACGGAAACAAACAACCGTGGCTAAGTCAACTGCAGAAGCCGAGTACCGCGCAATGGCAGGGGTGACAAGTGAAGTTATATGGGTCAAATCCTTCTTACAATCTCTCGGCATAAGCCATGATAAGTCAATTAGTTTGTTTTGTGATAATAAAGCGGCTTTACAAATTGCTAAAATCCCGTGTTCCATGATCGTACGAAACACATCGAAGTGGATTGTCATTTTATTCGTCACCATCTCATGAGTAACACGATTAACACATCCCACGTCCGAAGCAAAGAACAAATCGCGGATATTTTCACGAAAGCTCTTGGAGCCGAGGCCTTTAGCTACTTACGATCCAAGTTGGGTATTGCACTACCAAGTACTCCAACTTGAGGGGGAGTAAAGAGCAAGAGAATCATATTATTAGTATATCATATTAATAATATTTGGTGTATATTCTCTAGAATAATTCTTGTATATTTATCAGTAGCTAATTAGGAATAGTATTATTCTGTTACCTTCCTTTTAACAAACTGTTATAGGAAGTGCATCTTTTGTACTGTATTTATACCACACGTTTGTATGCTTGTAGGTATTCAATCAATAAGAATAACCTTTCTTCCTCCTTGTTCATTGTTTACCAAAAAACATAACACTAAAACTGATTCCATCATTCTATGACGGGATAAGTTTATGTGGAGAAATACCAAAGTCTCGTATCAAATCAGGAATTTTATGGTTGTTGCGTATTTGCGTAGAGTTCCTGATCTAGAGCTCATGTTTGATTGTGTTAATTCCCTTAAAACTGAATTCCTCATCTTCTCTAATTTATCTCATGATTTTGGGGTTTAGGCTTATATTTTGAGTTGGGATTTACGATTAAGTGAGATAGTGAATAAACGGGTGTGTTTGTTTGGTGGGTAAGGTTATAAGTAGGGTAGTTTAGGTATATTATATAATTTAAGTTGTAATATCGTTTATAAACCGGGTTTTATAAAAGTCGTATGAATAATCAATAATAGGGGGTGACTTTTAGGTTTAAGTGATATGTAAGGGGGTTATTTGTAAAAGTGGACTTAAAAGGGGATTATTTGTAAAAAATGGTACATAAAAGGGGGTTATTTACAAAATTCCCTAATTTTAATTGTCAAGGTATCCAAGAGGTTAATTTTCTGGAATTGTAATTTTTTTTTTATTAAAATTTGTTTTCCCCTATCTAGATTATCGATTTTTTAAAATTTTCTTTTATTGTAAGGTTGAATGTGATTAATTTTTTTTATCATAAGCTTTTTAACATATGAATATGTATATGAAAAATAATAAGAAATGAGGAGAGAGGGTAATTAATTGGAGGAAGAGTAAATGGTGAGAGTGGGGTTGGTTAATGTGTAAAAATAAATAAATTAAAAAGTAAAATTCCAGCCAATCACAAGTCTAGAAAAGACCTTCCTTTTATAGATAGGGGATGAGAGAGTAACTGGGAAAATGGAGTATCCCATAAATAGTGTCACTTTATTAGGATGTCAGAGAATCAGGCCCATTAGGGCCGGCTAGCATTAGGGTTTACTAAAGTAGGGTTAGGTTTAATCATAATGTAAGGTATTATAAATACCTCGCCGATGTAAATCGATCTATCAATATAATACAATTATTCCTTATCAATCCAATCATAATTCTAACATGGTATCAGAGCCTTCTTTCAAATTTTTAAACTTATAATGATGATTGATGATACGGTAATGATTTGGCCTTCTTTCAAATTTTTTTTTTTCTATTTTTTTTTAAAAATTTAGAAAGAAAAATTAGCCTATATTTCAAAAAAAAAAATGAAAACTTTTTCGTTTAATCACGGTGGCATCTAAAATTTACTGACGAGTTAGTCAAGAAAATTGACTGACGAGTTACACATGAAAATTGTCTGGCGTGTCTATACGCACCCTTACCACCTTGTTAAGATGAGAAGTTTGAAGAAGATCGAGATGAAGACTATTTTTTTATTGATTATGCTTTTTTTTTGTAATTCTTCAATCGTAAAGTTCGTACGACTGCCTTTACGATTGCGGGAGGGTATTAGGATGTCAGAGAATCTGTAACATCCCAATATTTCGGGACTTAGAAGTATAATGATTTTAAGTCCAAGTTCGAGAAATAATTTATATTTCGTAATTTGTGGAATTTCTTTTAAATAATTGACTAATTTATGTGAGAATATTTAAAAGCATTTAAATAAGATTTCATTTAATTGCGTAATTTACATCTTAGCAATTTAATTTCATAGTCCGGAAATATTTATGTCGTCTTAAGTTTATAGTTACCTTAAGTCGGTGTTTTTAGCTTAAACCGGCTTAAAACTTGTCTTATGGGCCTAACTTCTTAATGGACCTATTTCCCCTCTTTTTCCTTACAAAACCCTAACCCCACCATCTTCTACCTTCCTCCTCCAATTTATTTTTCAGATTTAATCAAAACTCCATTTTTTATTTCCTCCTCCTTCAATCTTAAAACTCTCATAGAATCTTCGTTTCTTATCCGATTGAGGCGATTTTCGCGGCCACGGATTCCTCTTCTCGCCCTCCATCTTTTCAGGTAAGTTTTTACCCAAAATAATTCTGTCTTATATTCTGGCCGTGACCCTAAGGGCACGTTTTTCGAGGTTTACGGAGTTTGTTGTGTTTCTAGCGCGGACTTGGACAAAAGGAGTAGCTTGGAGTCGGATTCATGTTGGTTTAAGAAGTTAAGAGGTGACGATTACGAGTAACTCGGCCTTTTTGTTAAAATAGCAAGTTTTGATGTATTCTTGTATAAGTTTCTGATTTTTGTTTAAGATTGATGTTTAATGGACTTAGTAACATGTTAGGAATAACCTTATTTGAGGATTATATGTTTGCTTGATGTTCATATGTGTATGGGTTTGATTTCTGAATTTTATGTTTTGCGACGGATACATTATATAATCGTATTGAGGATTGTTATGGGTTTGTTTGCTGTTAGATAGTGTTGTTGGATGATTTGTAATAGTGGGTAAACTTCGTATGTTGCAATTCGTAAAGTTTGGTATCGAATTATCGAGGTTTTGAGTTTGCAGGAATGTCGTTTTTAGTGTACAGGCTCTCTGAGCCGGTCGACCGACCGGCCGCCGGTCGACCGACCGGCCGCCGGTCGACCGGCTGGGAGCGTCTATGGTGGATTTTGCGAATTTTGCGAGAAAGTAGATTTTGAGCTGCCAGCCGGTAGGCCGGCTGCCTGCCGACCGGCTGGTAGCCTCTTTGTGTTCATTTTGTAAAATTTTAGAATTAAGGAATGAGGTGCCCAGCCGGAAGACCGGCCGCCTGCCAGCCGGCTGGGAGCCTCATTGTGAAATTATGCGTATAGTGGGATTGGGTTCCCAGCCGGCCGACCGGCTGTCTGCCGACCGTGTAACATCCCGTATTTTCGTGATTTATATTTAAGGACCTTTAATTATTTTAAGTAATAAAATAATATTTTAATAAGTTATTGTGAAAGGTTTTGATTTAATTAGTAAGATCCGTCTTAAGAACCTTAAGTCCTTAAGACGAATACGGACTCGGTAAACTTAAACTCACGTCTTAATATCCGTTCAAAGGTCCGACCCGTTTAATTGACTCGGAAAGGACAGTCCATAAAACCCTCCATAAACCCCTTAGTCGACATATGCATCCTCCATCCTCAACATTTCCACTGTAAAACATATTCTCATAAAACCTTCATTGTTAACATCTTCTTTTGAGCTTTTCTTCATCATCCGTTAACCAAATCGAGGTAACAATAACATTTTCGGAATCCTCATTTGATTTCCAAGCCATCTATCTCTTTCATTTTGCAAATCCTTAAACTCGAAAATGGGGCTGTTTTCCCTAAATCCCGTTTTAAGTCCTTAAACCCGTTTGTTTATGTTGTAGGCGAGGGCTTAGACGATCCAGAGGGCGTTAGCAACATAGTTGAGGAGGATCTTTAGCCGGAATCGCTTGAAAGGTGACGATAATGAGAAACTCGGCCTTTATGTGTATATTAGCATATTTGATGTGAATCTTGTTTGGTTTCTGATTTTGTTGTTATATATTGATTCAAGGATTTAGTAACATGTTTAGGATGAGATTGTTGTGAAGAATTCATGCTTAAACTTGTTGTTAAGTGTTCTTAAGCATATTTTCAGTTTTTATCATTTTGCGACGGATACATGTATAAATCGTTTGAGGATTGTTATGGGACTTGTTTTCTGGTAGATTGATAGTATTGGATGATTTATGTTAGTGGGTAAACACAATTTGTAATGCTATCGAAGTTTAGAAGTCGAATTGTGAAGTTTGTGTAAGATTGGAAAAATCACGAATTGGTTACAGGCTCTCTGAGCCGGTCGACCGACCGGCCGCCGGTCGACCGGCTGGGAGAGCATTTAGGTGTTTTCTCGCGTTTTTGGAAAAATTGGCTTAGGACTGCCAGCCGGCCGACCGGCCGCCTGCCGACCGGCTGGTAGTCATTCTTGTTTCGTGTTTTCATTGCGAAGGACCTAAGTAGGAGGGGCCCCAGCCGGTAGACCGGCCGCCTGCCAGCCGGCTGGGGGTACTTATGGGTTTGGATACGTTTGTTTGAAGGCTTTGGGAAAGGTCTTCCCAGCCGGCCGACCGGCTGCCTGCCGACCGGCTGGGAACCCTTTTTCTTGTGTTCTCGGTTTTAAAGAAAAGTGAAGGCTGAGAGGTCACCAGCCGGCCGACCGGCCGCCTGCCGACCGGCTGGGGACCCCTGATGAGTTTTATTTGTTTTTCGATCATAACTTTTCAACGGTTAATCGGTTTTACTTGAAACTTGTTTTGTGTACCTTTGACATATATTTGAGGTCCCCGGAGGATGGGCAACATTATATTGGGTTCGGGAATATAGTGAGGATAGAGACCCCCCGGTCGGGCAACCGAAAGGGAAACCGGCTCTCCCTCACCTTAGTTCTCGAGGTCAATTAAGTGTTGATTAAAAGTTAAAGGTAGAACTATAGTGTAGTTCATAGACTTGAATGATATTGTTTTGATGCGTATTAAGTTATGCCTTAAGCTGGCCTCTGAACTTAATACGTGAGTTGTTTGTCATATATGGGGATATGCCTTAAGTTGGCCTCTGAGCCCTATATGTGTATGTTTGTCGTGTCTGGAACATGCCTTAAGCTGGCCTCTGAGTTCAGACATGTATGATAGTGATCGCGTCAGAACATGCCTTAAGTTGGCCTCTGAGTCTGACGAGTAGAGCAGCTGCACGACGGGATAGCTAAGGAACTGACACCTTGCCCGGAGTGCAGATGTTTGGTGCTAGAACATGCCTTAAGCTGGCCTCTGAGTTTAGTACCTTGTGATGTGGTGAAGGGACATGCCTTAAGTTGGCCTCTGAGTCCTTTGCTTTTGGATGCTAGTCTATGCCTTAAGTTGGCCGCTGAGTCTAGTATCTTGCTGATTGGCGGGTCTATGCCTTAAGTTGGCCTCTGAGTCCTTGCTTGCTGAATGATTGTTTTGGTGTTTAGGTTATGTCTTAAGTTGACCGCTGAACCTTTACACTTGCTGAACGATTTGGTATAGGTTATGTCTTAAGTTGACCGCTGAACCTTTACTTGCTGATGTTGTCTTCTTACCTTGAGTTGGTTTGTATCAGAGATGGTTATTGATAAAGATGAGTTATCGAATGTTTATTGAGTTGTGGTTTAATCATCCAAGGCATTGGATGACTCTTGTTCGGTTTCATAAATAGTGGGATTGAAAGACCCCCCGACTGGGTAACCAGTAGGGAAACCGGCTCTCCTTCCTATTTGTTTATGAAGTTGGTTAAGAGCCGTGCACTGTAATCGCATGTTAGTAAGAGATAAGATGATGAGATGTTTATGCTTCACATGTTGATATATGTTGGAGTGTTCTGTTTTGTTTATATGTTACGTGTTGTCACAAAAGGTGGCTAGGAGAACTCTAGTCACTCCCCACTGATTGTGGCGTACATGTTTTCATGTATGTAGGTACATGCAGGGTTGGAGATCGGGGTTACAGGAGAGCTAGCGAGTGATGATCCATTCATCAGTTGACTTACCCGTTTACGCTTAGCTAGACTCTTAGACTTTTGTTGTTTTTGTTTTGGTGCCGGTAGGGATGTGCCATCCCCGGCTGATGTATTTATTTATGTTTCAGTTTGATACTTAGTACTGTTACTTATCTATTTGGTTTCAGTTTCAGTTTACGTTTCAGTCTAAGACTTCTCGCATGTTTTATCTTTAAAAGTTTTTATTCCGCTGCAATTTTGGTACTTTTATGTGTTTATATTTCCGCTTTCGCGAGGGGTTTTACAGTTGGTATCAGAGCATTATTGCTCCCGACGCACTCATGTGACCCCCAACCTTAAGTTGACCAAATAAACAAATAATGAATGAGAGATGGGGTAGATCTAAGGATTTATATTGTAGTCTGTTTGTGCCTTGTTAAGAATACGTCTAACAGTTTACTCTCTTATGATTGAAGAATGGCAGAGCCAACCTATGAAGATAGTCTTGAGATGCGAGCCCTCATTCAGACTCTTCGGGATTGCGAAGCTAGGTCATCTACGCCTTCTTCCTCATTGCAAATCTCGGGAAGTAACCAACCTGGAGGATTGGCTTGGATTGTCACCCAGATGTGGAGGAATGCAGCTAAGACATTCGACGGAGAGACCAGTGCTGCGACCCTCACTGCTTGGTTCTTCGACATGGAAAGGAATTTCATGATTTATGATGTTCGGCCTGAGGATCAGACCCGAGTAGCATCCCAGTTCTTAGTTCGTGAGGCCAGGAGTTGGTGGATGACGATCAATACACCTGCTACTCGTGACCCTACTTTCACCTGGAGTCGTTTCAAGACTCTTCTTGGCATGAGGTTTTACCACAGGGACATCCGCCAGGATAAGATGACCGAGTTCATGAACCTTCGCCAAGGAACCCTTTCTGTTCAAGCCTTCACCAATCGATTCGAGGAGCTAATTCACTTTGTTCCCCAGCTAGTTGAGAGAGAAGAAGATAAAGCTTACCTGTTTCGGAGCAAGCTTAATGCTGAGACTAGGAGTGTAGCCGGTGGTGACCCGACTTCTTACTTCCAGAGTTACTATAGTGTCCTGCGAGCGGAGGACCCTTATGAGATCTATTGTGAGAGAGCTAGAGCGTTCTCTCCTCCTCGACCGCCTTTGCATAGATGCCGAAGCGGGAGACCTCTTAGCCCTCTTGCCTCCTCTCCTCTTGGAAAGAGGAAGTGTCCCCAGAAGAACAAGAAGTCCCAGGGAGTTAAGACTTCCCAAATCCGGAGCATGAGCCTCCCATCGGACGTTTCCCTCAAGTGCTTCAAGTGCCACAAGGATCTCCATCTTGGACTTGACTGCCACGGCAACCCGCATCAATGCTTTACCTGCGAGGGATTTGGACATCGCTCTTTCGAGTGCCGCGTAGGGAATAGCGCCGTCAACCGAGCTATCACTATTGACCCTAAGACTTCCAGGGATCGAGGCATGGAACCCTCGACAGAAGCTCCCCTGAGATGTTTCAAGTGTCGCGAAACCCTTCATCCCGGAGCTGACTGTCACGGTAACCCTTATCTTTGCCATGCCTGCAAGAAGCCCGGGCATCGCTTCTTCGAGTGCCCCGAGAGGAATACCGCTGTTGACAGAGCTGTTACTACTGACCTAGAGGCTGAGACCAGTGGAGCCGGAGCTGTTCAGGACCAAGCTGAGACTGGAGTTCATCCTGACCCACCGACTGGTATGTTCATGCCTACTGTCTTATTTGTGGTTGATATACTTGTAACCATTAAGATCTTAATCTCCTTCCTTAGATTCCTGTTAACCTTCTTTGGAATCTGTCTTCATTTCCTTTTGACTCAACCTGATAACTTGCTTCCCCTAAAACACCTTGTGCGGTAACCTACCATAGATGAACTTGGAAACCTCTTGCAATTAGCTGTACCTCGTGATTTAGAGAGTGTCGTTACTTGGGGGAGAAACCTAAAGAGCTTATTGAATATGTTTTGGATAACCCTAGTGTTGTTATGTTACTAATTTGAAGAGTAAGTGAATGATGAGATAATGGTGCTAGGTAGAGTGTCTTACGTGGCTTTAGATGAGACTTAGGTGTGAGAATCTTGCTGAGTCATGGATAATTGTGAGTTTGGAATGTCCATTTGAGGATCTCGAGGAACTTAGAGTGAAGATTGATTTCGAGGAATATGATGAAGGTACTGACGTTGCCTGATAATTGAATGAGTCAAGCTATTGTTATTTGAACTTGAGGAAACGAGAGTTGTTAGTAATGGTGTGAGAACATTGGGACATTTACAAGAACTTGTGGAATTGACTGAGTGGTTGATCTTAGGTTACTTAATGGATCTTAGCACTTATCTAATGAAAGACTTAAAGGAAAATTTAGGATACATCATCAGTTTGAGAATGAATGATTTGTTGAGAGATGTAAGTCCAGAAACGCGTTGATTTGAGTATGGTTATTGTGGACTGTGATACAAGTCTAGCAGATGTATCACATGAGTTGAGTAGCCTGAGAGTTTGGTTGAATCGTCATTTGGGAACTATCTGTGACGAGCTATCTCAACATTTGAGGAATAAATCATTTAAAGGATAATGTTGCTTTAGACTTCGAGGAACCTTGAGATTCGAATCGTTTTGAGGAACTAGTCATGAAGACCCGTCATAGACGTGCCTGACTTGGAAGTTGTTACCTTAATGAGATCTTGTGTTGAATGCTCATTGTGATTATAATTTGGGAATTTAAGATATCGAACCTTGCGAAATAGGTCGCTAGGATCGAACGGTCAGAATTTAAGGTTAGAAGATAGTTAATGCTATATCTTGAGTTTTGAGGATTTATTGTTGTGGTAATAAAGTTTCGATTCAGAGTTTAGGAAACCTTCTTGTTGAGGAATGCCCTGTTTTGTGGATGGGATAGGGGTAATAGGAACCGCGAACCATTGTGAGCATTGAGGTTACTGGAATCGCCTTTTGGGATATACTAGGGATCGTTGGAAGGATGTTTCGATTGTGAATTTAGCGGTTAGTGCACCCATGTTTGGCAAAGGTTACCGTCTCCTTTAACCTTCGACTTGATTGTTCCGTTCCTTCGACCCTCCTTTTTGTGTCCTTACAGCCGCGAGGCTTGGAACCCCTAATCCTTCTTATCAAGAATAAGCTCTGCGACTGTTTCCGCGCTCTCGAACATCTGTTTTGGAACTTGATTCCCAATTGTTGGCTTTAAATCCATTGTTTTTGGAAAAAGCTTAATTGTTTTAAAAATTTGAAACCGCTTTCTCTTCCGTTAGAAGTAACTTTTAGTCATGGTTACCGTGGTACTCTTCAAAAATTTGAGAAATAAAGGTTAATTTGGAAGAAAACTTGATTTTGAAGAACTAGAGATTTTACAATTTGGCAGACTTCAGCGTTGATAGCCACTAGAACGTGTTATTGGAGACGTCTGATTACCCGTACTGTGCCCATCAACACCGAATCGACCTAAATTTCGAATTTTGGCTGATTTAATTTTGGGACTTGTCTCAGATTTGGAATGACGGACTCTTGAATACGTAACGAGAATCCCGATATCCATTGACAAGACATGTGCCTTGAAACCTTTTTGCAAGATAAAGTTTTGGGTTATCATAACCCGCTTGATATATTTTGAACGTTGGAGTTGTTTTTGTACCTACTTCTACTTTCGAGTTTCGAGGACGAAACTTTTTGAAGATTGGGTGATTGTAACATCCCGTATTTTCGTGATTTATATTTAAGGACCTTTAATTATTTTAAGTAATAAAATAATATTTTAATAAGTTATTGTGAAAGGTTTTGATTTAATTAGTAAGATCCGTCTTAAGAACCTTAAGTCCTTAAGACGAATACGGACTCGGTAAACTTAAACTCACGTCTTAATATCCGTTCAAAGGTCCGACCCGTTTAATTGACTCGGAAAGGACAGTCCATAAAACCCTCCATAAACCCCTTAGTCGACATATGCATCCTCCATCCTCAACATTTCCACTGTAAAACATATTCTCATAAAACCTCCATTGTTAACATCTTCTTTTGAGCTTTTCTTCATCATCCGTTAACCAAATCGAGGTAACAATAACATTTTCGGAATCCTCATTTGATTTCCAAGCCATCTATCTCTTTCATTTTGCAAATCCTTAAACTCGAAAATGGGGCTGTTTTCCCTAAATCCCGTTTTAAGTCCTTAAACCCGTTTGTTTATGTTGTAGGCGAGGGCTTAGACGATCCAGAGGGCGTTAGCAACATAGTTGAGGAGGATCTTTAGCCGGAATCGCTTGAAAGGTGACGATAATGAGAAACTCGGCCTTTATGTGTATATTAGCATATTTGATGTGAATCTTGTTTGGTTTCTGATTTTGTTGTTATATATTGATTCAAGGATTTAGTAACATGTTTAGGATGAGATTGTTGTGAAGAATTCATGCTTAAACTTGTTGTTAAGTGTTCTTAAGCATATTTTCAGTTTTTATCATTTTGCGACGGATACATGTATAAATCGTTTGAGGATTGTTATGGGACTTGTTTTCTGGTAGATTGATAGTATTGGATGATTTATGTTAGTGGGTAAACACAATTTGTAATGCTATCGAAGTTTAGAAGTCGAATTGTGAAGTTTGTGTAAGATTGGAAAAATCACGAATTGGTTACAGGCTCTCTGAGCCGGTCGACCGACCGGCCGCCGGTCGACCGGCTGGGAGAGCATTTAGGTGTTTTCTCGCATTTTTGGAAAAATTGGCTTAGGACTGCCAGCCGGCCGACCGGCCGCCTGCCGACCGGCTGGTAGTCATTCTTGTTTCGTGTTTTCATTGCGAAGGACCTAAGTAGGAGGGGCCCCAGCCGGTAGACCGGCCGCCTGCCAGCCGGCTGGGGGTACTTATGGGTTTGGATACGTTTGTTTGAAGGCTTTGGGAAAGGTCTTCCCAGCCGGCCGACCGGCTGCCTGCCGACCGGCTGGGAACCCTTTTTCTTGTGTTCTCGGTTTTAAAGAAAAGTGAAGGCTGAGAGGTCACCAGCCGGCCGACCGGCCGCCTGCCGACCGGCTGGGGACCCCTGATGAGTTTTATTTGTTTTTCGATCATAACTTTTCAACGGTTAATCGGTTTTACTTGAAACTTGTTTTGTGTACCTTTGACATGTATTTGAGGTCCCCGGAGGATGGGCAACATTATATTGGGTTCGGGAATATAGTGAGGATAGAGACCCCCCGGTCGGGCAACCGAAAGGGAAACCGGCTCTCCCTCACCTTAGTTCTCGAGGTCAATTAAGTGTTGATTAAAAGTTAAAGGTAGAACTATAGTGTAGTTCATAGACTTGAATGATATTGTTTTGATGCGTATTAAGTTATGCCTTAAGCTGGCCTCTGAACTTAATACGTGAGTTGTTTGTCATATATGGGGATATGCCTTAAGTTGGCCTCTGAGCCCTATATGTGTATGTTTGTCGTGTCTGGAACATGCCTTAAGCTGGCCTCTGAGTTCAGACATGTATGATAGTGATCGCGTCAGAACATGCCTTAAGTTGGCCTCTGAGTCTGACGAGTAGAGCAGCTGCACGACGGGATAGCTAAGGAACTGACACCTTGCCCGGAGTGCAGATGTTTGGTGCTAGAACATGCCTTAAGCTGGCCTCTGAGTTTAGTACCTTGTGATGTGGTGAAGGGACATGCCTTAAGTTGGCCTCTGAGTCCTTTGCTTTTGGATGCTAGTCTATGCCTTAAGTTGGCCGCTGAGTCTAGTATCTTGCTGACTGGCGGGTCTATGCCTTAAGTTGGCCTCTGAGTCCTTGCTTGCTGAATGATTGTTTTGGTGTTTAGGTTATGTCTTAAGTTGACCGCTGAACCTTTACACTTGCTGAACGATTTGGTATAGGTTATGTCTTAAGTTGACCGCTGAACCTTTACTTGCTGATGTTGTCTTCTTACCTTGAGTTGGTTTGTATCAGAGATGGTTATTGATAAAGATGAGTTATCGAATGTTTATTGAGTTGTGGTTTAATCATCCAAGGCATTGGATGACTCTTGTTCGGTTTCATAAATAGTGGGATTGAAAGACCCCCCGACTGGGTAACCAGTAGGGAAACCGGCTCTCCTTCCTATTTGTTTATGAAGTTGGTTAAGAGCCGTGCACTGTAATCGCATGTTAGTAAGAGATAAGATGATGAGATGTTTATGCTTCACATGTTGATATATGTTGGAGTGTTCTGTTTTGTTTATATGTTACGTGTTGTCACAAAAGGTGGCTAGGAGAACTCTAGTCACTCCCCACTGATTGTGGCGTACATGTTTTCATGTATGTAGGTACATGCAGGGTTGGAGATCGGGGTTACAGGAGAGCTAGCGAGTGATGATCCATTCATCAGTTGACTTACCCGTTTACGCTTAGCTAGACTCTTAGACTTTTGTTGTTTTTGTTTTGGTGCCGGTAGGGATGTGCCATCCCCGGCTGATGTATTTATTTATGTTTCAGTTTGATACTTAGTACTGTTACTTATCTATTTGGTTTCAGTTTCAGTTTACGTTTCAGTCTAAGACTTCTCGCATGTTTTATCTTTAAAAGTTTTTATTCCGCTGCAATTTTGGTACTTTTATGTGTTTATATTTCCGCTTTCGCGAGGGGTTTTACAGTTGGTATCAGAGCATTATTGCTCCCGACGCACTCATGTGACCCCCAACCTTAAGTTGACCAAATAAACAAATAATGAATGAGAGATGGGGTAGATCTAAGGATTTATATTGTAGTCTGTTTGTGCCTTGTTAAGAATACGTCTAACAGTTTACTCTCTTATGATTGAAGAATGGCAGAGCCAACCTATGAAGATAGTCTTGAGATGCGAGCCCTCATTCAGACTCTTCGGGATTGCGAAGCTAGGTCATCTACGCCTTCTTCCTCATTGCAAATCTCGGGAAGTAACCAACCTGGAGGATTGGCTTGGATTGTCACCCAGATGTGGAGGAATGCAGCTAAGACATTCGACGGAGAGACCAGTGCTGCGACCCTCACTGCTTGGTTCTTCGACATGGAAAGGAATTTCATGATTTATGATGTTCGGCCTGAGGATCAGACCCGAGTAGCATCCCAGTTCTTAGTTCGTGAGGCCAGGAGTTGGTGGATGACGATCAATACACCTGCTACTCGTGACCCTACTTTCACCTGGAGTCGTTTCAAGACTCTTCTTGGCATGAGGTTTTACCACAGGGACATCCGCCAGGATAAGATGACCGAGTTCATGAACCTTCGCCAAGGAACCCTTTCTGTTCAAGCCTTCACCAATCGATTCGAGGAGCTAATTCACTTTGTTCCCCAGCTAGTTGAGAGAGAAGAAGATAAAGCTTACCTGTTTCGGAGCAAGCTTAATGCTGAGACTAGGAGTGTAGCCGGTGGTGACCCGACTTCTTACTTCCAGAGTTACTATAGTGTCCTGCGAGCGGAGGACCCTTATGAGATCTATTGTGAGAGAGCTAGAGCGTTCTCTCCTCCTCGACCGCCTTTGCATAGATGCCGAAGCGGGAGACCTCTTAGCCCTCTTGCCTCCTCTCCTCTTGGAAAGAGGAAGTGTCCCCAGAAGAACAAGAAGTCCTAGGGAGTTAAGACTTCCCAAATCCGGAGCATGAGCCTCCCATCGGACGTTTCCCTCAAGTGCTTCAAGTGCCACAAGGATCTCCATCTTGGACTTGACTGCCACGGCAACCCGCATCAATGCTTTACCTGCGAGGGATTTGGACATCGCTCTTTCGAGTGCCGCGTAGGGAATAGCGCCGTCAACCGAGCTATCACTATTGACCCTAAGACTTCCAGGGATCGAGGCATGGAACCCTCGACAGAAGCTCCCCTGAGATGTTTCAAGTGTCGCGAAACCCTTCATCCCGGAGCTGACTGTCACGGTAACCCTTATCTTTGCCATGCCTGCAAGAAGCCCGGGCATCGCTTCTTCGAGTGCCCCGAGAGGAATACCGCTGTTGACAGAGCTGTTACTACTGACCTAGAGGCTGAGACCAGTGGAGCCGGAGCTGTTCAGGACCAAGCTGAGACTGGAGTTCATCCTGACCCACCGACTGGTATGTTCATGCCTACTGTCTTATTTGTGGTTGATATACTTGTAACCATTAAGATCTTAATCTCCTTCCTTAGATTCCTGTTAACCTTCTTTGGAATCTGTCTTCATTTCCTTTTGACTCAACCTGATAACTTGCTTCCCCTAAAACACCTTGTGCGGTAACCTACCATAGATGAACTTGGAAACCTCTTGCAATTAGCTGTACCTCGTGATTTAGAGAGTGTCGTTACTTGGGGGAGAAACCTAAAGAGCTTATTGAATATGTTTTGGATAACCCTAGTGTTGTTATGTTACTAATTTGAAGAGTAAGTGAATGATGAGATAATGGTGCTAGGTAGAGTGTCTTACGTGGCTTTAGATGAGACTTAGGTGTGAGAATCTTGCTGAGTCATGGATAATTGTGAGTTTGGAATGTCCATTTGAGGATCTCGAGGAACTTAGAGTGAAGATTGATTTCGAGGAATATGATGAAGGTACTGACGTTGCCTGATAATTGAATGAGTCAAGCTATTGCTATTTGAACTTGAGGAAACGAGAGTTGTTAGTAATGGTGTGAGAACATTGGGACATTTACAAGAACTTGTGGAATTGACTGAGTGGTTGATCTTAGGTTACTTAATGGATCTTAGCACTTATCTAATGAAAGACTTAAAGGAAAATTTAGGATACATCATCAGTTTGAGAATGAATGATTTGTTGAGAGATGTAAGTCCAGAAACGCGTTGATTTGAGTATGGTTATTGTGGACTGTGATACAAGTCTAGCAGATGTATCACATGAGTTGAGTAGCCTGAGAGTTTGGTTGAATCGTCATTTGGGAACTATCTGTGACGAGCTATCTCAACATTTGAGGAATAAATCATTTAAAGGATAATGTTGCTTTAGACTTCGAGGAACCTTGAGATTTGAATCGTTTTGAGGAACTAGTCATGAAGACCCGTCATAGACGTGCCTGACTTGGAAGTTGTTACCTTAATGAGATCTTGTGTTGAATGCTCATTGTGATTATAATTTGGGAATTTAAGATATCGAACCTTGCGAAATAGGTCGCTAGGATCGAACGGTCAGAATTTAAGGTTAGAAGATAGTTAATGCTATATCTTGAGTTTTGAGGATTTATTGTTGTGGTAATAAAGTTTCGATTCAGAGTTTAGGAAACCTTCTTGTTGAGGAATGCCCTGTTTTGTGGATGAGATAGGGGTAATAGGAACCGCGAACCATTGTGAGCATTGAGGTTACTGGAATCGCCTTTTGGGATATACTAGGGATCGTTGGAAGGATGTTTCGATTGTGAATTTAGCGGTTAGTGCACCCATGTTTGGCAAAGGTTACCGTCTCCTTTAACCTTCGACTTGATTGTTCCGTTCCTTCGACCCTCCTTTTTGTGTCCTTACAGCCGCGAGGCTTGGAACCCCTAATCCTTCTTATCAAGAATAAGCTCTGCGACTGTTTCCGCGCTCTCGAACATCTGTTTTGGAACTTGATTCCCAATTGTTGGCTTTAAATCCATTGTTTTTGGAAAAAGCTTAATTGTTTTAAAAATTTGAAACCGTTTTCTCTTCCGTTAGAAGTAACTTTTAGTCATGGTTACCGTGGTACTCTTCAAAAATTTGAGAAATAAAGGTTAATTTGGAAGAAAACTTGATTTTGAAGAACTAGAGATTTTACAATTTGGCAGACTTCAGCGTTGATAGCCACTAGAACGTGTTATTGGAGACGTCTGATTACCCGTACTGTGCCCATCAACACCGAATCGACCTAAATTTCGAATTTTGGCTGATTTAATTTTGGGACTTGTCTCAGATTTGGAATGACGGACTCTTGAATACGTAACGAGAATCCCGATATCCATTGACAAGACATGTGCCTTGAAACCTTTTTGCAAGATAAAGTTTTGGGTTATCATAACCCGCTTGATATATTTTGAACGTTGGAGTTGTTTTTGTACCTACTTCTACTTTCGAGTTTCGAGGACGAAACTTTTTGAAGATTGGGTGATTGTAACATCCCGTATTTTCGTGATTTATATTTAAGGACCTTTAATTATTTTAAGTAATAAAATAATATTTTAATAAGTTATTGTGAAAGGTTTTGATTTAATTAGTAAGATCCGTCTTAAGAACCTTAAGTCCTTAAGACGAATACGGACTCGGTAAACTTAAACTCACGTCTTAATATCCGTTCAAAGGTCCGACCCGTTTAATTGACTCGGAAAGGACAGTCCATAAAACCCTCCATAAACCCCTTAGTCGACATATGCATCCTCCATCCTCAACATTTCCACTGTAAAACATATTCTCATAAAACCTCCATTGTTAACATCTTCTTTTGAGCTTTTCTTCATCATCCGTTAACCAAATCGAGGTAACAATAACATTTTCGGAATCCTCATTTGATTTCCAAGCCATCTATCTCTTTCATTTTGCAAATCCTTAAACTCGAAAATGGGGCTGTTTTCCCTAAATCCCGTTTTAAGTCCTTAAACCCGTTTGTTTATGTTGTAGGCGAGGGCTTAGACGATCCAGAGGGCGTTAGCAACATAGTTGAGGAGGATCTTTAGCCGGAATCGCTTGAAAGGTGACGATAATGAGAAACTCGGCCTTTATGTGTATATTAGCATATTTGATGTGAATCTTGTTTGGTTTCTGATTTTGTTGTTATATATTGATTCAAGGATTTAGTAACATGTTTAGGATGAGATTGTTGTGAAGAATTCATGCTTAAACTTGTTGTTAAGTGTTCTTAAGCATATTTTCAGTTTTTATCATTTTGCGACGGATATATGTATAAATCGTTTGAGGATTGTTATGGGACTTGTTTTCTGGTAGATTGATAGTATTGGATGATTTATGTTAGTGGGTAAACACAATTTGTAATGCTATCGAAGTTTAGAAGTCGAATTGTGAAGTTTGTGTAAGATTGGAAAAATCACGAATTGGTTACAGGCTCTCTGAGCCGGTCGACCGACCGGCCGCCGGTCGACCGGCTGGGAGAACATTTAGGTGTTTTCTCGCGTTTTTGGAAAAATTGGCTTAGGACTGCCAGCCGGCCGACCGGCCGCCTGCCGACCGGCTGGTAGTCATTCTTGTTTCGTGTTTTCATTGCGAAGGACCTAAGTAGGAGGGGCCCCAGCCGGTAGACCGGCCGCCTGCCAGCCGGCTGGGGGTACTTATGGGTTTGGATACGTTTGTTTGAAGGCTTTGGGAAAGGTCTTCCCAGCCGGCCGACCGGCTGCCTGCCGACCGGCTGGGAACCCTTTTTCTTGTGTTCTCGGTTTTAAAGAAAAGTGAAGGCTGAGAGGTCACCAGCCGGCCGACCGGCCGCCTGCCGACCGGCTGGGGACCCCTGATGAGTTTTATTTGTTTTTCGATCATAACTTTTCAACGGTTAATCGGTTTTACTTGAAACTTGTTTTGTGTACCTTTGACATGTATTTGAGGTCCCCGGAGGATGGGCAACATTATATTGGGTTCGGGAATATAGTAAGGATAGAGACCCCCCGGTCGAGCAACCGAAAGGGAAACCGGCTCTCCCTCACCTTAGTTCTCGAGGTCAATTAAGTGTTGATTAAAAGTTAAAGGTAGAACTATAGTGTAGTTCATAGACTTGAATGATATTGTTTTGATGCGTATTAAGTTATGCCTTAAGCTGGCCTCTGAACTTAATACGTGAGTTGTTTGTCATATATGGGGATATGCCTTAAGTTGGCCTCTGAGCCCTATATGTGTATGTTTGTCGTGTCTGGAACATGCCTTAAGCTGGCCTCTGAGTTCAGACATGTATGATAGTGATCGCGTCAGAACATGCCTTAAGTTGGCCTCTGAGTCTGACGAGTAGAGCAGCTGCACGACGGGATAGCTAAGGAACTGACACCTTGCCCGGAGTGCAGATGTTTGGTGCTAGAACATGCCTTAAGCTGGCCTCTGAGTTTAGTACCTTGTGATGTGGTGAAGGGACATGCCTTAAGTTGGCCTCTGAGTCCTTTGCTTTTGGATGCTAGTCTATGCCTTAAGTTGGCCGCTGAGTCTAGTATCTTGCTGATTGGCGGGTCTATGCCTTAAGTTGGCCTCTGAGTCCTTGCTTGCTGAATGATTGTTTTGGTGTTTAGGTTATGTCTTAAGTTGACCGCTGAACCTTTACACTTGCTGAACGATTTGGTATAGGTTATGTCTTAAGTTGACCGCTGAACCTTTACTTGCTGATGTTGTCTTCTTACCTTGAGTTGGTTTGTATCAGAGATGGTTATTGATAAAGATGAGTTATCGAATGTTTATTGAGTTGTGGTTTAATCATCCAAGGCATTGGATGACTCTTGTTCGGTTTCATAAATAGTGGGATTGAAAGACCCCCCGACTGGGTAACCAGTAGGGAAACCGGCTCTCCTTCCTATTTGTTTATGAAGTTGGTTAAGAGCCGTGCACTGTAATCGCATGTTAGTAAGAGATAAGATGATGAGATGTTTATGCTTCACATGTTGATATATGTTGGAGTGTTCTGTTTTGTTTATATGTTACGTGTTGTCACAAAAGGTGGCTAGGAGAACTCTAGTCACTCCCCACTGATTGTGGCGTACATGTTTTCATGTATGTAGGTACATGCAGGGTTGGAGATCGGGGTTACAGGAGAGCTAGCGAGTGATGATCCATTCATCAGTTGACTTACCCGTTTACGCTTAGCTAGACTCTTAGACTTTTGTTGTTTTTGTTTTGGTGCCGGTAGGGATGTGCCATCCCCGGCTGATGTATTTATTTATGTTTCAGTTTGATACTTAGTACTGTTACTTATCTATTTGGTTTCAGTTTCAGTTTACGTTTCAGTCTAAGACTTCTCGCATGTTTTATCTTTAAAAGTTTTTATTCCGCTGCAATTTTGGTACTTTTATGTGTTTATATTTCCGCTTTCGCGAGGGGTTTTACAGACCGGCTGGGAGTCCTTTTGGGCTGATTTTGTGTTAAGGAAAGGGAAGGCTGAGAGGGGTTGTCAGCCGGTAGGCCGGCTGCCTGCCGACCGGCTGGGGGCCCCTGTAGCTTGTTTTTGATTTGTAATTCGTTGATAACTTTTAGACGGTTGATCAGTTGATTGAAACTCGTTCCTTGCATCTTTGATATGTATCTGAGGTCCCCGGAGGATGGGCGACACTATATTGGGTTCGAGAATGGAGAGAGGATAGAGACCCCCCGGTCGGGTAACCGAAAGGGAAACCGGCTCTCCCTCAACTTAGTTCTCGGGGTCAATTAAGTGTTGATTAGAAGTTAAGAAAGTAGAACTATAGATTAGTTCCTAGACTTGGATGATATTGTATTGATGCGTATTAAGGTATGCCTTAAGCTGGCCTCTGAGCTTAATACGTGAGCTTGTTGTCATATATGGGGATATGCCTTAAACTGGCCTCTGAGCCCTATATGTGTATGGTTGTCGTGTCTGGGATATGCCTTAAGCTGACCTCTGAGCCCAT
Organism: Silene conica; assembly: GCA_029255685.2. Taxonomy (NCBI): domain Eukaryota; kingdom Viridiplantae; phylum Streptophyta; class Magnoliopsida; order Caryophyllales; family Caryophyllaceae; genus Silene; species Silene conica. The sequence goes on from CM055312.2 coordinate 65,630,970, forward strand.
ACATGTTTGTTGTGATCGCGTTGGAACATGCCTTAAGTTGGCCTCTGAGTCTGACGAGTAGAGCAGCTGCACAACGGGGCATTTAGGTCGTAACACCTCACCCGGAGTGCAGATGTTTGATGCTAGAACATGCCTTAAGCTGGCCTCTGAGTTTAGTATCTTGTGATGTGGTGAAGGGACATGCCTTAAGCTGGCCTCTGAGTCTTTTACTTTTGGATGCTAGTCTATGCCTTAAGTTGGCCTCTGAGTCTAGTGTCTTGCTGATTGGCAGGTCCATGCCTTAAGTTGGCCTCTGAGTCCTTGCTTGCTGAATGATTGGTATTTAGGTTATGTCTTAAGTTGACCGCTGAACCTTTATAATTGTTGAATGATTGGTATGTAGGTTATGTCTTAAGTTGACCGCTGAACCTTTATACTTGCTGAATGATTGGTATGTAGGTTATGTCTTAAGTTGACCGTTGAACCTTTATACTTGCTGAATGATTGGTATGTAGGTTATGTCTTAAGTTGACCGCTGAACCTTATACTTGTTGAGTCTTATCTGCTTGCCTTGAGTTGGTACAGTGTCAGATGTAGATGTTGATATTGATGACATAGATGTGGATAATGATGAATATGTTGCTTTGACTTTGTTGTTGTTCATCCAAGGCATTGGATGACTCGTTGATCGGTTTCATAAATAGTTGGACTGAAAGACCCCCCGACTGGGTAACCAGTAGGGAAACCGGCTCTCCTTCCCAACGGTTTATGAAGTTGGTTGAGAGCCGTGCATTAGAGTTTGCATGATAGTATGAGATCAGTTATTGAGATATTGATATGCTTCACATGTTTATATATGTTGGAGTGTTCTGTTTGCTTTACTTGTTTCGTGTCGTTACAAAAGGTGGCTAGGAGAACTCTAGTCACTCCCCACTGATTGTGGCGTACATGTTTACATGTATGTAGGTACATGACAGGTGGTTGGCAGAGGGTTGCATGGAGCTAGCGAGCGATGATCCTTCATCGATTGACTTACACCTTTACGTTAGTTAGACTTTAGATTTACATTTTAGCTCTTGAGTGCCTGTAGGGATGTGCCATCCCGGGCTGCTTTTGTATTACACTTATGTACTTATTTATGTTTAGTTATGTTAAAAAGTTTTAATTCCGCTGCATTTTTAGTACTTTGTGTGTTTATTTATTTCCGCTTCGCGAGGGGTTTTACAGAATCAGGCCCATTAGGGCCGGCTAGAATTAGAGTTTACTAAAGTAGGGTTAGGTTTAATCATAATGTAAGGTATTATAAATACCTCGCCGATGTAAACCGATCTATCAATAATACAATTATTCCTTATCAAGTCAATCATAATTCTAACACACTTGTGTTATAAAATATTATAGTATAATATTATATGGATGTCCAAATCTTATAATATCTTAGAGTGTTTTATCTTATGGAAACTCTACCTCATTGTATATGTATATATACCCCTCATAATGGAATGAGAACTGACTTTGGTCTCTCTTACTTTCTCTCTACAATTTTCTCGTCTTTATTTCACAACACGTTATCAGCACCAGTCTCTACGCTAATTTTTTTTAACTTATTGAAAAGAGGTATTCTTTGACAATAAGGTCCTTTCTTTCTTTTATTTCTCCTTTCTCCGAGAGGCGCTAGAGTAATGGGCCAATGGCATAGGTAGGTCGTCCTGTATGTGGGATGCGAGATTCCCTTTCTTTTCATTTCTTTTCCTTCTCTCTAATCTGGATCATGCTCGAAAGATGGCGAGAAGCTTGGACAATACAAACATCGTAAACAAAAAAAAAATTGGTTTCCCATATTTGCGTTAAATCAAGTACAATTGCTTGATAAGCTTTGATTTCTTGCCCCTCGTATTTGCGGTTATCGAATATAACAAGACCGGGAAGCCATTGGAATTGGTAAAGATCGACAAGGGTGAGTATAAGGTGGTAACCGAATTTATTATTTTTATATGCATTCATTATCTAAAATTTGAATAATCAAAAGGTTCATATTAGATCTATTCTACTATTCTCAATTGAATAAGGTACGTTTTCTTACACATGTTATATTGGTTCATTGTAAAACTATAATTATATTATTATGAAATTTAACAAGAGTTTGGTATGTATAGTCTATTAAAAGGATTTTATAATGTGTATGAGATTATTATATCAGTTGTGTAAAATATCATATTATTATGGAACTGAAATTTCATAGGAAATACCTTTTGAAAAAGGACATATCAATATCATAAAACTTTGGATTTGGAAGTTCCAAAAGATTTATTTTACAATAATGAGGGATATGTCCATATATTATAACTTTGACTTAAAGTTCAAAGTTTTAAGGGGTGTAAATTTAACACCGTCTCATAAGGGAGATATGTTTATATTATGACTTTGACCTGAAGTTCAAAGTTTTAAGGGGTGTAAATTTAACACTGTCTCATAAGGGAGATATGTTTATATTATGACTTTGACATGAAGTTCAAAGTTTAAAGGGTGTAAATTTCACACCGTCACATCAATACAATATAGTGTAGTAAAAGGACATATCATATTATTTTGGGTCTAAAGTTCCAAAAGATTTATGAATTTATTTCATAAAACAGGCAGATGTGTTTATATTACGACTTTGATCCGAAGTTCAAAGTTTTAAAGGGGTGTGAATTTAACACTATCTTATGAATACAATAAGTTTAAATTGTATAAGGTAAGTGGCTAAAAGTCCACATGTAAAAGCTAGTGGCCAGAAGTTCACAGCTGCGATTTTTGAAACGCATTTGATTTTTTAATGAATAAACACAATTTTTATTCAAGGGAAATTATTTCTGAATTGATTTTTGTTCACCTGAAGTTGAACAGTATAATGAGATTTGAAATTAGACTCATTCCTGGAAGTGAATGTGACATCTCATAAAAGACTCTGCCGGTGACAGAGATCGAGAGCATGACATAATGATAAGCCTAAAGTGAATGTGACATCTCATAAAAGACTCTGCCGGTGACAGAGATCGAGAACATGGCATAATGATAAGCATAATGAACATGGCATGAAAGTATCTCATGAAAGTGAATATCTTATAAAAGTTAGGTCAGACTCATATATGCTCGAAATTTGATACGATAAAGGATAAATTATTATGGGTTGAAATTTTGACATTCACACTATGGCCTGAAGTTCATAGCGTTTGCAAATAATGAAATTATGGCTCGAATTATGACCAGAAGTTCATAATGTTTACAAATATTAAAACTGTGGCCTGAAGTTCACAGTGTTTGCAATTTATTTTTGTATACGGTGATACATTCTATGTATTAAAACAAAAATAAAGTCGGGATTTATTCATGAATGTCAAAAAAAAAACTCATAAATTATGGCATATGGGATTTTGCAATGATGCAATATACTTTTCATTTCACTCATATAATGTAGTCTTGAAGACACAATATCGTGAAAAGAAAAAAATTGTTTTGAGTGAAATTATTATTTTATTGGGAGTAAATTATGCCAACGATAGTCCTTATATATAAGGACGTGCTGTGTTTATTTTGAAACACTTATATTCCTATCAAAAGTGGATATTTACTATACTCTTGAAAGAAAGATGTTAATGTGACGCTCATAAGGTATTATGAGCTAAATTGTCGGAAAAATACAACTAATTTTTAAGTTGTTGAACCTTTCTGGTTAAGAGAATAATTGATTTATTTGTAAGTTAAATTATGATCAATTTACATATATAATTATCATGTTATACGACACATTAAAAGGATGTGATAAACATGAGTATGTCATCATTGTATATGTTGACGATTATAATTATTGGTCATTTGAGAAAACTCAAAGAGGAATATATTTCTTATTAGAATATTGACGAGTCTTGCCTACATATATGAAACACTTATTGTGTCATTTGTCACATCAATTATCAGGTTGAATAAAGTATTGCTGACTACAAATTTAGCATGAGAAATATAGTCAACTTGGAGTGGCGTTCAATAAGTGAAATTATTGAGACACGGCCGATTCTTATTAAAGTTTGCCATGAATTAATTGTGGGCAACTTAGAAAGTTGACATGAAATAATTCAGATGTGACATATTAAGGTCATCCGGGTTCTTATTGTACCCGTTTCGATAAACCTGAAGTTTATCCTAAGGAAAATATAAGTGCTGAAACTCTTTCGTGTAACTTTTTAAAAGCAAGACATTACACGGAGATTGGATACATTCGATATTGGAGATCTAACGACTACTTGGAGTGTAATAAAGAACTTAAAGGTACATTAATGGATTGACACTATATTAAGGGGTTTGTAGCCACATAATGATTTTTTTTCTAAGTAGTTATTGTGTGGTAATCACAGTTTATTATATGAAATCGTTAGTCTCCAAATTGGACATTGTGATTCAGCACATTTAAAATCCAACTGCATTATATGGTTGTTGTACAAAAAAAATGCTTACATAAGTTGTCATTGGTGATATGAGAAATTAAGGTCTAAAGTGGTTATGGTTTTTACCACCTTTGGGGGAGAATGATAAGGAAAAGCTAGTAAAAACAAACAAGTATATTATCCCCAATTGGACATGATGTTCAGGGGCTTGTTTTGAATATGAAATACATCACATAGAGGTTCATGGAATTAAAAATGATGGTATTCATTTAATAATGAAGATGTATTAATAATACCAGTTTGATTATCTTATCAGAAATGTGATATGTTCATACAATGAAATCTATGATTTAATTATAGACGGATAGCCCTATATGTGGTATAGCGAGCTATAAATTAATCATAGAAAGTTGGTGTAACGAAAATTAAATTCTTGCCAATTTGAACAACAAACACACAAGAAAGGTAGTGTGAAAGTCATATCGGTTCACATATTTTAAGTAATAAGAAAATGGCAAGCATGAGCAGTTGGTACTCTTACAGAGTAAAGAAATTTGGATGTCCCGGAAGTGACATAGATATCTGAATGATAATAGATGGCCTATAAAGAAAAGAAATGGTACCGTATATATATTCAGATATCACTGATTCAGTACTGACAATATCACGAGTAGATATTGAAATTCTATCGATATGGTTAAGGAACCGATATGCAATTGCGCGCGGAATTTAATGGACTAGATAATGGGGATCTTATAAATAAGTCCAATTTTATTGTCGACACATAATCAATGATTATGAATGAGCTCATGGACCGGAAGTCCACTTATTGACTAGAAGTCAATTTAAGCTATGAATATTGAAAATAAAATTGTACAGTTTGCATTATCGAGTCATCATCATGTGCATTTCGAGATTTAGTTCATCATTGCATTTAGTTTTAATATTTACATTATTATTATTTGTTTTAGAATGTTGAATAGAATCGGTTACATATCATATGCATGCACGTGATTTATTATATTGTTATTATTTGATGAATGTTTAAAAAAGAAGAAATATTATCTTATGAGATACTCCAACGAGGACAACTCCTAATAGGTGCCTCTTATAAATGATCATCAAATGGTGATGTTTTATTAATTGAGTTTTGGGAACTCAGGATTATATATGAACCTCTACGACACGATTGAAAGGTTATCGTGATTATTTCCAAAATGGAAAACTTCAAACTCATGCAGAGTTAATTCAAGGAAATTATTATGTCAAACTGAAGTTTGAGCATATGAGAATAATGATTTAAATGAGCTTCATGCTAAACATTTGAAATTAGTTTATGGTTCAGAAGTACCATAACAGTTGGAAAATATTGTAGTCAAAATCTACATTGAGGACGTCAATCAATACATATATGATTTAGCAAAGAAAATAGCTTAATGTATTGGATGATTTATTCAATAATTATCGTATTGATTCTCCTTAATACGAGGAATTAAGGAATGATGGCTACACTTTTTTTCCCTTCGACTAGGTTTTTCTCTCATCGGGTTTTTCCTAGCAAGGTTTTTAACGAGGTAGCAATATAAGCGCATTATTATGCTATTGTCATGATCGTCATTATTGTTGGAGATGACAATTATTTTCGACATATAATGTTATGTCGTTTTTGTGGAGAAGTTAAATCATTATTGCGGAAGTATTAACTGAAATGAAGATCCAAGATTTGTAATGAAATGATTATATCCAGAGTGTGAGTTATCAAAGAAATGTGATATCAAAACTGTCATGGATTTCTATTGACCGGAGATTCAAGTCTATTATCTACAATGGATATTACTTCAACGATCGAGAAGTTATATCAAAGCATGGATCATTTCAAGATTTATCAAGTTATGTCATCATCAGGGGGAGTAACACACGCTGTACTCTTTTTCCTTAGCTATGGTTTTGTCCCACTGGGTTTTCCATGGAAAGGTTTTAACGAGGCAGTTTTGTTATGCGTGTTTGAAGATTAGTGTACTCTTTTCCTTTACTAGTGTTTTCCCACGAGGTTTTTCTACGAAGGTTTTTAACGAGGCATCTTCTTCAGTGATGGACATCCAAGGGGGAGTGTTATAAAATATTATAGTATAATATTATATGGATGTCCATATCTTATAATATCTTAGAGTGTTTTATCTTATGGAAACTCTACCTCATTGTATATGTATATATACCCCTCATAATGGAATGAGAACTGACTTTGGTCTCTCTTACTTTCTCTCTACAATTTTCTCGTCTTTATTTCACAACAACTTGGATATTATCAGATAAGTATTATTCGTTTGCAGCTTGTGACGAATAATGCTCTTCCTCACTGAGAATTTGTGTTCTTGTATTTGCTAAAATAGGAAAAACAATAATTGTGGACTATAAATAAATCGAATAGCAAAATCAGATAAGTAACTTAACATTTAACAATGCACGACGAGCTATTATAATACAGAAAGACGAAACACAACACGAAGGAATTTTATCGTCAATGTCTTGTTTCTACTTGATTTTTAAACCTTAGTGTTAATCTCTTCAAATATATTTAAGGTACATTCTCAAATTTGTCACATTTAATTAGTCGAAAAAACTATTTAAATTTTTAAAAACATGTGTAACTACTATACATTGAAATAAAATAGTGATTAAAATCAGAGCGAAACTAGGTAGTAGCAAGGGGTGGCAGGAGCTACCCAAACCTTGACTTAGAAGACGGATTTTTACTACCTCAAATATTATTGAATAATAGATAAATTATTGATATCTCATTAAATATACATTAAATATTTTCTGGTATAATAATAAAGGCTTTTTTTTCCAACCTAATATCCCGAATTCGAATCCCCTCACTAACATTTTACTTTGCTATCTCGAAAATTTAATCCCGGATTCGCCCAGATTAAAATTGATTAGTCAATCCAGTCATCAATACATATCTCTCGCTGAATGTGGTGTTCGTTTTAAAAAACAACTTTGCCTACTTTTTCTCGGCATGTTGTGCTATTACAAAGTTAAAATTCCATAAATTGATATGATTTAATTGAAATTGCAGACTTCAAAGAAGTCATTTGTAGTAATGAAAAATTTGGCAGGAACCCCGATTAGGACTAATAGAGCGAGAATGTACAAGGATACTGATGCGCGTCTATTTTATGATATTTTACATCTATTTTTACACGCATTTCAGAGCTCATTTACGAGTTTTAGTCTCTATTTCCCCATATTCGTCTACTTTCGTATTTTTATGCCATTTTGCAGAATTATGCGGAAATGAGGCGATTTCGAGCCAAATGTTACCCTCGGGATGTTTGCATAGCTAAAGGAACCAAAGAATAAAGAAGGAACGAAGTCCACGCGCAATTCAAAGCCCAAAGGAACAACTTATGAAAACTCTAGGGGCTGATACACAGGTGTTTCGGTCGACCGACCGAGCTCACTGGTCGATCGACCAGCACACCTGACGTACTAAGTCCAGAAGTTCAGAATCAAAGCAGAAGACCCCTTGGGCCCGATAACCGGTCGACCGACCGAGGACACTGGTCGGTCGACCACGGCGCAGATTTCGAAAAACTCGCAAAAGCCCACGGCGTGATTAGGTCAAGGAAGAAAGCTTTCAGGAATTCTTATAAAAGCCTAATCCCGTCATTACACTAATCATCTTTTAAACTATCAAGTTCTGATCTTAGGTTTTCTTTGCTTATTAGTTTACATACAATCTCATCAATTTAGTTCTTTAGTTTACATAAGTTCTTTATAGTTTTATTAACACAACATTCTGTCCCACGCATCTTTTATTCAATTCAATCTTTCAGTTCTGGAATTTCTCCTCGTTACGGTGTTTCTCTTTTCGGTTCAGTTTATTATTGTAATTCGTTATTGTTATACCGGTTAGATAGATTCCCGAAACCTTGTTTGTTAATTGAATGTTTATCGCCATGAGTATCGTTATTATCATCATTGTTGTTGTTTTTACTGTTTTCATGCGTAGCTAAATATCACATGTTAGGATGTAGGTAAGTAATGGCGTAGATGGCGTGAATTAGGGCGACCTGTAGCAGACCTTGGTCGACCGACCGGCTTATCTGGTCGGTCGACTAAGGTAGTTAGTTGACCGACTGGATTAGCTGGTCGGTCGACCAACCTCGCGTATGATCAGACCTGTTTTGCTTCGTTAATCGCAATATCTTATGACGAGACCGAAAGGAGACTAGTAGGATGCTTAGTAATGACCAACCCGAGATTGAAAGATAAGGGGAGGCCATTAGTTAACATTTTAAGACAACTAGGTTACTAAGACTGAAAGGTATGTGACCTAGACATTAGAAATCACCCATATTGTTGACACCCGATATTTGTGAGACCTAGAAACTAATAGCATAGGCCGAAAGAAGCTATTAGATAACATAGACCGAAAGGATTTGTTATACCCCTTACGCGACTGCAATACATGTTGACCTAGACTATATGCCATCGTAGCTATAATGAACCGATCATCCTAACATCTTTTTATCATATTTTTTCCTCACATGCATCTTTGTTTCAGTTTTGTCTTGTTTTTATTCATTAGACTTAGTGACAATCATCAACAATCAAAACCCCTAATTTGTTACCTTAAGACATAGACTTAGAACAGTAAACACTCCCAACCTCCTTGTGGTTTGACCCTGACTTTCGCTATCTATAGTTAAAGCTAGGAAACTATAAATTTTATCTTTGATACCCACAACGACGGGTATCAAATTTTGGCGCCGTTGCCGGGGAGGTAGCGCTAGTGTTTATTGTTTTTTTGTTTTTGTTTTATTTTTGTGTTTAAGGAACTTTGTTCCTTAAACTGTTCTCACTTTTTCCTGTAGTTTCTCTCTTATGCGCAGTAGGTCAGTTCAAGGAGAACTTCTTCCCCTTGATCTCGAGCGTGAGAGGACACTTAGGACAAAGAGAAAACTTTTTTAACAGGATAAAGAAGGAGGTTCTCCATCTTCTTTATTCCAAGAAGACATTTTCAACCAACCACCATCACCAAATCACCCTCACACACCAAATCAACTACATTCACCAAATCAACCACCCACACCCACCTCACCTATAAATACCTATTTCCCTAAACCCGACGAAGAAGAGATGGCAGAAGAAGCTAGCATTGCCAGTCATTCCATGCCGCAGGTAAAGGACCTTTACAAGGGGTTCACATTACCTGCGGGAATGGGTAAACCTTTTGAAGCCAAACCCTCCTATATCTCCATGGTTGGAAAAAACCAGTTTAGGGGTGCGGCAAATGAAGACGCGGCAAAGCACATAGAGATATCCACTGATTATATCTGTTCTATTGCGCCCCCGGACGGTGTTACCCAAGATCAAATCAAACATACGATGTTTATCTTCTCTCTTCGGGATTCAGCTCGGGAATGGTATAGAGATTTGGACCGCACTGCTGCGGGTGTCACAGACTGGAACACTTTAGCATTAGCTTTCTACCGGAAATATTACTCCGCGTCGAAAACTAATGCTTTGAGGGCCCAAATAACAAGTTTCAAACAAGGGCCAGCTGAAGACTTCAGTGAGGCGTGGACACGTTTTAAGAGACTTGTTCGATCCATCCCTCATCATGGACTTGAACAATGGTTTCTTTGCAACCAGTTCTATAATGGGTTGCACGATGACAACCGCGCTTACCTAGATGGCGCGGCCAATGGGAGGTTTCAGGAAAATAGTGGGGAGACCAAGGGTCTCAAGATAATTGAAGATGTTGCTGTGCATAGAGCCGAACACGGGACTTCCCGTGGTAACCAAAGGAAAGCCGAGTCTTCGGTGGCTGCGATTGAGGCTCTTGTAGCTCGTTTCGATAAATACGAGATTGGTGGAGGAAGCAAGGGTGGAATGTACCAAGTAAATGCGGTGACGGATGGGCCATTTACTTGTGAGAGATGCGGTGAGGAAGGCCAAGTTTTGCATAACTCCTAATGAAACTTGTGCGGCCTTCCAACATTACCGCCAAAACAATTTCTATGACCCAAATAATGTTCACCCCAACATGAGGTGGACTAGCCAAAATGTACAAAATCCACAACCTCCACCACAACAAAACCAAAGCTACATCCCACCCCATAAACAAAATTTCCATAAACAACCCTTCACTCCACAAAACCCATCTCAAAGCACCGAGACTATGATCCAAAACCTTATTGGGATGGTGCAAAAGGAGTCCTAAGCGAGAGAAGCCGGGATGAAGATGTTAGATTCTTAAATTGCTCAAATTGCGAGCAAAAATAATTCAAGGACCCCGGGCCAACTTCCGACTCAGCCCGATCAAAATAAAGAAACTCTAAATATTATTTCCTTGAGGAGTGGGGCGAGGGTGGGAAGTCCCAAAGCTGCTGAGAAAAAGAATCAGAAAAAAGATGGTGCGGGTAGCAGTAGGAGTGGTCGACCGACCAGTGCTGTCAGTCGGTCGACCACTGACGAGAAGTCAGAAGTTGATCCAGTAGCTACTGGAAATTCAGAAGTAGCAGTGACCGGTCGGCCGACCGAGGAGAGTGGTCGACCGACCACTGTAACTGAGGAAGCAGAATCGTTCAGGCCTGAAATGCCTGATAATTTGAAGCAATTCCTGTTTCGAGGCAACAACGCCCCAAATTTCTTAAAGAGAGCCGTGAATGCTGAAGGCTCTACTCCTCCATATCTAGAAAGGCTAATCCCGACGAAGGAACAGGTATCCTTCGAAAAATTTAAAGATGTAATTCGTAGGCTTAATATACAAGTCCCTTTCCTTGAACTAGTTCAACAAGTCCCTTCTTATCTAAAATTCATGCGTCAACTCTTGACTAGGAAGCGGTCTTTAGATAAGGTCGAGTCGGTAGCATTAACCGAACAGTCGTCTAGTTTCCTATCTCATGTTATTGCACCCCATAAATTAGAGGACCCATGTAGTTTTTCCGTCCCATGCAACATAGGCACCTTCCCAATCAAGAAGGCCCTTTGTGACTTAGGGGCTAGCATTAGTGTGATGTCTCAGAGTCTAGCTAAGAGACTAGGAATGACTACCTTCTCGGTAACTAGTATGACCGTCCAGTTGGCTGACCGTACCTCGGTAGAACCCATAGGGATGTTGGAAAACATTCCCGTTCGCATCGATCGATTCTTTTTCCCCGTTGACTTTGTGGTGTTGAACATCCCCGAGGATGCCCACATACCTATCATTTGAGGGAGACCATTTCTGCACACTGCTGGTGCAATTATCGATGTGGGGTGCGGGACTTTGACCTTTAAAGTGGGGAAACATTCCATAATTTTCGGGCAATCTTATAGGAAAAAGGATGCCATGACTCCCATCACTTGTAATGCATTGACTTCCGAAAGGAAGTATGTGGTCGTTGCCGAGTCTTCTACCTTGGAACCTATACCGATACTTGCTATTACACCTCCGCCCCAGATTGGGAGCAATATGGAGGACACTCTTGCTTCATCGTTTGCAGGAATCGGTTTGGGGAAGGAAAAGGAGCAAGGAGGGGAGCCTACCGTCAAAGAGCCCATCGTGCAAAAAGGAGGACTTGGGATATTGAGCTACGGGTCGGATGATGAACCCGATGAAGTGGACGCGGAGGACAAGGAAAGAAGAGAGAAGGCTAGAGAGGGTGATCCGTCACATATGCTTTGTGATGGGTTGGAGACGTGCCTTGCAATCAAGACAAACACGGTGGAGGCCACGGCGTGTAGCCAAAAGCCATGGCCCGAGATATTCCGCATTTTTCGCGGATGAGTTTAGATATTTATGTTTTTCTAAGACTATTTTCTGTTTTCATTAAAGACTTTTGGTTGTTGCTTTGTGTTAGACTTAGACAATTTTGCTTTCGTTGTTTTTGTTTAAGACAATAGACTTGGTAATTTGGGATTTTGCGCATGTTTTGGGCGCATATATGTTGTTTACAGGTTTGAAGAAAGGATTAACTCATTCCAAACGAGTTAATTCCGACTTCCGAGAGGAAAAAGAACACTGCACAGGAAGTGTGGTCTACCGACCAGAAGCATCAGTCGGTCGACCAAGTCACTGCAGCCCAGAAGGTCACTGTTACCCGTCTCTTGGTCGGTCGACCAAGTGGTGTGGTTGGTCGACCACCGTAGCTACTACAGCCTGTTTGTACTTATCTCGGGAAGCGTGCAAGCACGATTAGGGAGTTTTTCTCCTTACTCTTTCTTTTATGCTTTCATTTCCTCTCATTTTCAAACCTTTAAACTATTATTTATCACCCAAAACACCGTTAATCCCGGAAAAGCGTCTATCTTCTTGTCCCTTTTCAGGTTTTTGGGTGGCACTGCTGGCCACCGAAACCTCCTACGCTCCCGCTGGTTTAGGGAGGTTTCCTTTTGCGCTAAATCTTGTGAGTTACTTCTATGTTTTTCTTTTGTTTTCCCTTTTACGCATTTTTCCATTTTTCATAACCTTTGCTTATGCTATGGTACAATGGGGACATTGTGCGGTTTGGTTTAGGGAATGGTTTTGTGTCACATTCATTTGTTTTACTGCATTTTGTCACACGTTTTTTGCATTTCTGTCTTGCATCGTTTCTTTTATTTTTCCTTACATATACAAAAATCCAAAAAAATTGAAAAAACTCAAAAATTTCAAAAAAATGCACGTTTACTTTAGCATATATAGGTCGAGTCGGAACGAGAGTATTTCAATGATGACTTTGCATTTCCACATGTTTATGCCTATGCCTTGCTTGTCAGCATGTTTAGTAATAGAGTCGTATGCATATCTACGAGTTTTTGTCAAACTATTTGCTTTTCTTGAGACTTGACTTGACCCTTTGGCAAACTACTTCATTTTCTGAGTTTTAGGGCTTATTTCTTGTTTCATTCATAACCAGTTGTTTAGGAATGTGAGTAGTACTCCCCTTGAAACATGCTACATCTATATGCATAAACATGAACATGAACTGCTATATACCCGTATGCTATCTTGTTTTGTGAGTCTTGACACGTGCATTTGAGGTCCCTTTTCTCTTGTCTTACCCATAAGCCTTACATTGCCATATTTGCGTTTTTGTCCCTAAAACATCTCATACTTAGCCTACCTTAGCAAGCTAATATTTGTGGTCGCGGGAACTTTTTGAGTCATCTTTGGTTGTTGTATGTCCATATGAGAAAAGAAAAAGAAAGTAAGATAGAGAGAAAAAAGAAGGAAAAGAAAAGAAAAACAGAAAAAGAAAGAAAAAGAAAGAATCAAAAACGATATACTGCAGTTAAGTCGACCGACCACCCCACTTGGTCGGTCGACCACCTCTCAGAAATAGAAATTTGCAGTCCTTTCAGAAAATGCCTTTCTTTATTATTTAATACTCTCGTACTTCATTTATAATACTTGGGAGTCTTTTCCTTGAAATCTTGTGAGATTTGTGCTAAAAAATAGCACCATTTTTACATTCATTGGGTCGGAAGTTGTGAAAATTTGTTGTTGGATCCCGGTTTTGCTAGCTTGGCTATTTAACCCCACTTATCCAAAAACATCTCAACCTTTCTCACCCATTACCTCACATATCTTTCTTTACCTCAGCATGTGTCAAAGTCACTTGATTAGTATGTATATGCACGGTTGTAGAGTTTATTTTCATGTTAGATTGCAGGCATGTTCTCATGGGTCGAAGTTAGGTGAGTGTCTTTACAAAATTACTTCTTTCTATCTTCTACATATACTCACCCTGTGCCTATTGCGTGATTCGAGTGACCCGCGAGAGTCCATTGGGAAAGTCTCTATAGTCAATAGATTAGCAAGTTTGACAACTTCATAACTCGTTTGCATGATTTATTTACTATTTCCTTGTTGACATTGCATTAATTTGGTTTAGGCTTACGTGTGCATTTCGCTCTGAGATTGAAATCGTTCCATAGGTTTAAGATCGAGTATAATTCTTGCTTGAGCGCAAACAAGGTTTGGATTGGGGAATTTGATGCGTGTCTATTTTATGATGTTTTACATCTATTTTTACACGCATTTCAGAGCTCATTTACGAGTTTTAGTCGTTATTTCCCCATATTCGTCTACTTCGTATTTTTATGCCATTTTGCAGAATTATGCGGAAATGAGGCGATTTCAAGCCAAATGTTACCCTCGGGATGTTTGCATAGCTAAAGGAACCAAGGAATAAAGAAGGAACGAAGTCCACGCGCAATTCAAAGCCCAAAGGAACAACTTATGAAAACTCTAGGGGCTGATACACAGGTGTTTCGGTCGACCGATCGAGCTCACTGGTCGATCGACCAACACACCTGACGTACTAAGTCCAGAAGTTCAGAATCAAAGAAGAAGACCCCTTGGGCCCGATAACCGGTCGACCGACCGAGGATACTAGTCGGTCGACCGCGGCAAAGATTTTGGAAACTCGCAAAAGCCCACGGCGTGATTAGGTCAAGGAAGAAAACTTTCAGGAATTCTTATAAAAGCCTAATCCCGTCATTAGGCTAATCATCTTTTAATCTATCAAGTTCTGATCTTAGGTTTTCTTTGCTTATTAGTTTACATACAATCTCATCAATTTAGTTCTATAGTTTACATAAGTTCTTCATAGTTTTATTCACACAACATTCTGTCCCACGCATCTTTTATTCAATTCAATCTTTCAGTTCTGGAATTCCTCCTCGTTACGGTATTTCTCTTTTCGGTTCAATTTATTATTGTAATTCGTTATTGTTATACCGGTTAGATAGATTCCTGAAACCTTGTTTGTTGATTGAATGTTTAGCGCCATGAGTATCGTTATTATCATCATTGTTGTTGTTTTTACTGTTTTCATGCGTAGCTAAATATCACATGTTAGCATGTAGGTAAGTAATGGCGTAGATGGCGTGAATTAGGGCGACCTGTAGCAGACCTTGGTCGACCGACCGACTTATCTGGTCGGTCGACTGAGGTAGTTAGTCGACCGACTGGATTATCTGGTCGGTCGACCAACCTCGCGTATGACCAGACCTGTTTTGCTTCGTTAATCGCAATATCTTATGACGAGACCGAAAGGAGACTTGTAGGATGCTTAGTAATGACCAACCAGAGATGGAAAGATAAGGGGAGGCCATTAGTTAACATTTTAAGACAACCAGGTTACTAAGACTGAAAGGTATGTGACCTAGACATTAGAAGTCACCCATATTATTGACACCCAATATTTGTGAGACCTAGGAACTAATAGCATAGGCCGAAAGTAGCTATTAGATAACATAGATCGAAAGGATTTGTTATACCCCTTACGCGACTACAATACATGTTGACCTAGATTATATGGCATCGTAGCTATAATGAACCGATCATCCTAACATCTTTTTATCATAGTTTTTACTCACATCTTTGTTTCAGTTTTGTCTTGTTTTTATTTATTAGACTTAGTGACAATCATCAACAATCAAAACCCCCAATTTGTTAACTTAAGACATAGACTTAGAATAGTAAACACTCCCAACCTCTTTGTGGTTCGACCCTGACTTTCGCTATCTATATTTAAAGCTAGGAAACTATAAATCTCATCTTTGATACCCACAACGACGGGTATCAGATACCATAGACAATTGTTGTCTTTGTGACCTTGGATTTTCCGAATCCAAGTACACTCGAACTAATGCAGGAAAAATTCTATTTATTAAAGCAACAACCACAAAGCCTATGTGGTGCTCTGTGATTCAATATTGACTTTTCAAACGGCGCTTGGATTTGTATAATTTCAGGACCCACTAACTATTCCGTAACTAATTGCAATTTTATTATTCTGATTAAAAAATTGACACGCAAAAAGTAGCTTTTAATATTCATGTTCATTTACAATTACCTAAGATGAGATAAAATAAGCTATCATAATTACATATCTAATATATAAATGAAAAATTATACCTAACAAATAATAACAAATTACCAACTATTGCTTATAATTACACATCATTAACTTATACGGAAAAAAAACAACCGCGGTATTATTTTAATAAAATATCAACTGTAAAAACTGTACCAAAATAGAAACCTCCATCCGTGTCAATTGTACATCTAATGAGAATGCATGAAAAGAAGTAAACAAATTATTGACAGGAAAATTTTTATACAAGCAATAAAATACAACATGTAAAAAGGCTTTATTATATAATCGAAATATTTGACGAAAAAGGAACACAGCGTATAAATACAAGTAATACTTTAAACAATTATTTTTTAAATAATAAATACATCGACGAAGAGGACTGACCGAGAATTTGAAGTGGGTGACTATGGGTACTTGAAGTTGCATCCTTATAGACAACATTCTGTCTATGCTAGGGTTAACCAGAAACTGGCAAAGAAATATTATGGCCCTTACAAAGTCTTGTTGAGGATTGGGAAGGTGGCTTATAAGCTAGCCTTACCAGCATGGTCTAAAATTCATCCCACCTTTCATGTCTCCTTACTTAAGAGGCATTATGGTCCTAATCTAGCAGTTGCACCCTACCTTGAGAAACCCACTGTTATTGAATCTGAGGCTGTCCTGGCTAGGAAGGCTGTCAAGAGAGGAAGAGTTAATGCAACTAAGGTTCTCATCAAATGGAACACCTCCACTATTGAAGATGCTCCCTGGGAGTTTTTGTATGACCTACAGCAAAAATTTCCTAAATTTGATCATTGGGGACAAGGATCCTCTGAAGGAGAGAGTACTGATACGACCCACAGTAGTGCTGCAATTGAGAGCGTGTGTAACATTGACTCCAAAGGGAATTACCAAGCTGACAATGCAAAGGATGATGTCATAACAAATTCTGTCAAAACAAATTTTGGTACTTTTAATTATGACATGAGGAAAAGGATAAACTAGTGAAATCTCCTTTCATGTGCACCGTTGGTGGAGTGCATCTTAATTTATGATTTACTCAATTAATTAAATGGTTGTAATTATCTTTATGGAGTAGTCACCAAATCATTCCTCTATTATATAATAGAGGATATGCATTTGTTTACAATTCACCCTGAAATTAATATAATCATTTCCCTTCTTCCTCTAATTATTCTTGTGAAGTGTCATAGCCTATCACTTGAAATACCAGTGAACAGCTATACTGTTATCAGACCTATCGCCTTGAAATCAATGTCGATGCTTCCTTTTGTTCTACCTTTGATCCCTCTCTTATGGAATTAGGGGCGTTGTGCGGGATTGGAATGTGCGTTAGATTTATGGGTGGACGAGTTGTTGCCTTGCCCCTATCCCTCGTGCATGTTGACTCTATGTTATTAGGGAATGAATTAAGAACACGATTAAGTCCAAGGATACTTGTGTCATTAGCTCGAGTTGTAACTGATTAACTGTGACTTTTATTTGCTCTAACATCACCCCCCATTGTGCCCCCTTCCTAATATTATCATGGAGTGCGGAAAACATGCACCTAATAGCCTATCCTAGGGGTGTTAACGAGCCGAGCCGAGCCCGAGCTTGGCCTTGCTCGGCTCGTGCTCGATTACAAAAACTCGAGCTCGAGCTCGAGCCGATCTTACCCGAACTTGAAAAAAATGTGCTCGTTACAAAGCTTGCGAGCTTTAACTCGAGCTCGAGCCAAACTCGAGCCAAATCGAGCCTATATAAAATTGTTTATTTTTAATTTTTTTTCTTCCGATATTTTCAATAACAAGGTTCGAAAATTTTATCTAAAAATGTTTAGTAAATCAACAAGATATTTGATATATATGATTCATAGATATAATAACGATAAAATATTTTTATAATATATGAGCATATTTTTATAAAATATGATTAATATCTTATATAATTTCAAATGTTCGAGCCGCTCGCGAGCTTTTCGAGTCGAGCCAGCCTTTGCTCGGCTTGACTCGTTAAGCTCTCGAGCCGAGCCCGAGCTCGAGTCGAGCTCACATGAGCCGAGCTTTGGCCGAGCCGATCTCGAGTTGCTCACGAGCTGTCTCGTCTCATTAACAGCCCTAGCCTATCCATTTTTAAAGATCTCAATGGAAGATTAACCAACTTTGTAGCTAACCCCCTCGCTCGATTTTCACTCCAAGATCGGTCCTCATGTGATGGATCCTTTGGTTGGCATAGTGCAACAAACTTAGTAGATTTTTTGTTTTTTGAAAAATTGATTCAGCTATTGTAAGTTTATCCCTTAACCGGCCCCCTTAATGTACTTTACAAACTTGAGCTTTGTTAATTAAATTTTCATTCCATTTTCGCCAAAAAAATTACTAGTATAGTGAAAGTCTAATAGGATAACATAAATAATAGTTGATAACTAATATCAAAAATATAAAATTTATATATGAAAACTAGTATCAACAATATAAAATTTATATATATACACTAAATTATTACTATAATTCCAAGTTATATAAGAAAAAATGGCTCAAAGATTTCGATTAGTTTAGTCCTTTTTTGTGTGGTATAACATTACAAGAGATATATTTGATAAAAGTAGATTAACTTGGAAAGAAAAATATAAGGCTTGTAAATAAACGTTTTGGGAACGAGTTCATCGTACTATTATGGATTGTGGACATCAATGTAAGATGGGCCCAACAATAGATATCAACACTTCTTCACAACAAATGATAAAAGAGTCCAATTGTAGTTGAGTTAGACACAAGAAAAACACAGCATGCCCATGACTTGAGGGTGACAGACATTGTAAGACATGAAACATCTAAACTCGGAAGAGAGTTAGTATATTGACAAAAGGCACCATGGGTCTCACGACGATGGGAATTGGGACATGGTCGTCCTAAAAAAGATCATTGCTACGCGGCCAATGAAGTGTGTTGAAGCGTTACAGAGGCAACAAAAAGCGGTCATTGTAAGTCCAAAGACAATCCATGGTAGCGCCGAGGCTCCGTTGCGCAAGTGTATCGCAAAACTTACTTTATTATACCCTTGTCTTTAAAGTTGTATAAGTCGAACATTCAAACGCAAATTTCGTCTTTCATGAATTTAGTTTAAGCATTACGTTCATTAGTCTTATACACGTGATTAGAGAAATGCAGGCCGTGTCTAACCTAATCGTAAAACCTTGACACCCAAGGTAACATTATACTATTATAGTATTACTTGGTAAACAATTAAATGTTCCCATTTACGATGATTAAATTGTCAAAATGTCTTTAACTTTCAAGTCCGTACATTACGTTGAATGGCTGAAATCGATTTACTGCTGACATTTTCAACGTAAATTAAGTCAAAAGAATTTTGTTATTTGTTGCATGTGTGTCGCTGACTAAGCCATAATAATTCAATCTGCTTCTTATGCCATTAAGTTATATTCATTTTTAATACTCTTATCTCCTCATTTCCTTGTAATATCTACAATTACTACTTTTCGATTGTAAGGGGTTAGATTGTTTAATACCCTTTTATCTCGATTATTTATTTATCTGAATTTAGCTAAATCAATTATTAGATGACAAGTGAACAAAATCGAATGCATGAATCAAATTACCCACCAAAAGTAGTGTTCACAAAACAAAAAAAATAAGGAATATTTTACGATGTACTCTTAAATTTTTCGGTTTCTAAATTATACTCTTATATTTTTGAAATTATGTCTTGTGCCCCTAAACTTTATTTGTTAGCAAATAAAAGAATATATGTTCTTTACAAGTTTTAGACAGTTGACACCATTATAAGCCAAATAGCTACTTATGTCCTACTTCTTTATATACCACATAAAGTATTCCTAAATATAATAGCGTCACATTTAATGATTAATTAACAAATATGAAAACTCATACTTTAAACCAGCTGAGCTTTTCTCTCTTTTGAGAGTGTCTCTAAGTCTTTTATTTGTTTTCTTTAACCGATTCATTTCATTCAATCTTATCTATATTAATACAAAAAACATTTAATGATTTTTGATGAAGGCACATCATTAATTTAGCATTTTAATTTTTTTTAAAGTTGTTTAAAGTGGGTCTCACATCAAAGTTTACTGAATTAATTTCCGAATTAACTGCCTACATTTATTTTTGTTGTGTAAATATTCATTCAAATTCTGATTTATTTCGTAAACAATAATATATACGTAAACGATTACATTTATAACGTCAACTTATATGTTATATGTTATATGTTATATGTTATATATTATATATTGTATATTATATATTACGTAGTATATATTATATATTATATAATACTATATTATATAATATATATTTATATTATATATTATAAATTATATATTATGTCGATCTCCATATGTACATAATTATTAAATAACGATTTATGACTAATAATCAATATTACAATAAATAATACATAATTATCATAAATTACAAAAAGACTAACAAATTATACTTTATAGTAATATTTTAATTTTTAGGTACTCAATTCGATGTTTTAAAATTTAATTTGAACGTGTCTTTTAACGTATTGTCAACATAAAATAAATTGGGTCGCAAAATATAAATGTATTAGGGTCACTATTCTGTAAATTTAATTATTCATGACAATTTTCCTAAAATTATACCCGTGCAATTTTGCACGGGTTGAAAACTAGTATCGTATTGAAAACAGTGCAAAAGTTTACTGGGATATGGAAAAATATTACCACCGAAGACAAAATGAAACTTTATTAGATCGAAACCACTAACAAGCAAATTCCGGTAGTTTACTTTAGCAAAAATGACCTAAAGAAAGGTAATACGATGTTATTGGTTTTGAAAACCAAAACGAGTCCATTCTTCAAATGAAGGAGAAAAATCATGAAACTATAAAATCATTGAAACGTGATCCTAATTGCGATCAAACCTCCTCTAACATCAAATGAGAAGTTCGCAAATGCGTCCACTCAAAAGAGGCGATGATAAGGTTTGTGTCAAACTGAGGCTCTAATAACGCTCATAACTACTCCACCCAGTAAACTTGGGATGTATGGACTGATTGGAGAACCAAAGCTATTCGCGAGATATGTCACCGCTTGCCATAAGCAGGCTTATGGTACAAGTTATTATGCGTATAACTGTCATTATGTACCCGATTGCCTAATCCAAATGGTGTCGTTGTTGAGTTTGGATGACCAATCCCGCATCGATGACGTGACAAAATGTCACATGGACATGAGTTCTTGGAATGCGAATGGTTTTTTCCCGAGGTTTCTCAAGTTGAAACCTGGTAAATCGATTTGTTACTTCCTAACCACAGACAACATGGTGTGGTTGACGTAGCTCAATGACATTATTTTATTATTGGTATCCATATGTAACTACTGTAATTAATAAGGTATGGGTGTATCAAATGTACCAATTCCATGTTTTAGAAAGATCAATAAAGCATGTTATTTTACTATCGGTGCCCATATGTAACTAATAATTTGCATCAACAAGCTCCATAAATGAGGTTAATTTCCGAATTAACTGCCTACATTTATTTTTGTTGTGTAAATATTACGTTCAAATTTTGATTTTATTTCATAAACAATAATTTATCCGTAAACGATTACATTTATAATGTCAACTTATATGTTATATATAATATATTGTATATTATATATTATATATTATATATTATATAATACTAGATATATATATTATATATATATTATATTATGTCGATGTCTATTTGTACATAATTATTAAATAACGATTTATGATGAATAATCAATATTACAATAAATAATACATAATTATCATAAATTACAATAAATACTAACAAATTATACTTTATAGTGATATTTTAAATTTTAGGAACTCAATTCGATGTTTTAAAATTTAATTTGAACATGCCGTCTAACGCATTGTCAAAATAAAATAAATTGGGTCGCAAAATATTAATGTATTATGGTCACTATTTTGTAAATTTAATTATCCAAGTCAATTTTCCTAAAACTATACCCGTGCAATTTTGCACGGGTTGTAAACTAGTACTTCAAAAAAGCAAACGTTTTCACCATGCTTTTTGTTTAGCTTTCTCTTCTCTGAGAACAACTACTTCTCGTTTTTCTTGTTATTGAATGCAACATTGAAAACTATTTTTATACTTTTGCTTTAAAGTTTAGTTTACTCATAAAATCTTCTTTAATCCCTATTTACAATCATTTATTCTATGACAAAAGGATTTAGGGTTTCTTTCTTTACTTCTTTCGTCTTTCAGTACAAGATACGCCACCTTTTAAACTTTCTCTCTTTTTTACTTTTGTCTCTTCAACTTCTTTTCACTCTTTTTTCTGTTCTAAATTATGGAAAATAATTCATTTTTCTATGTCGAAGATTCTATTCTACCGTTGGAGGAAATTTTTCACAATGTCAACTTCCGTACTGCTGTCTCTCAAAATCCGGGAGTGATTAATGAATGGAGGTTCCCTAGAAGTGGAAGCGTTATTTCACCTCATCCGGATAATCTAGAAGATTCTACGACCTTTTGGAGTAAGTGCTTATTGGGTTTTCTAGTAGATTATCGTCTTTTACGGGCTACTAGTGTTAATCGGGTGATTGAGGATCATTGCGCTACTAGAAGTGTGCATGTTAAACGAATAAGAGATATCTATATTCTTCATTTTGAAAACATGCATGACTTGCATGATGTTCTTTTGATGAGCGTTCTAGTGATAGACGGGGCTTTAATAGTTCTTAGAAAATGGAGATATGGGATGGTACCTAGATGTGTTACCTTCCCTACTGCGTAACCCTTTTGAATACTTGAATAAAGACATGACCAATATTATTGCAAGGCTCTTTGGAACTGACACTACATTGAGAGTTTTGCCGATGTTTCTGATCAGGACAATCTAAGGATGAGAGTTACAGCCCGTTTAGGGAACCTTTGAATCCAGGATTCTTCTTATTAGAATGCAATAACTCAAAGCTCCTCTGGATTCAGTTTAAATATGAGGAGATCTTTAAATTTTGCACTCGTTGTGGCCGAATAGGACATAAAGTTGGGATTTCTGTGGATAAAATTTCTGATATTCTTTCATCTCTCAATTCATCTCTTGAAAGAGCTACTAACAAAGGCTTCATTGTTTTCCAAACCAGATATCAATACACGATGTTTAATCTAAACTTGTGTGCATTATCATCTACATCCAGATATATCACATCAAAAATTAGGATGGGTGACCATAAAGGGGAATATATTCCAGAAGATTATCTGACTGAGCAAGTGATTGACTTTGATCTTGGACTTGTAGATGGAGGAAGGGTATATCCTGGGATGGAGTTCGCAGTGATTGCATTCCTTTGTTGGTCCTATTATCTATGAGGATGAACAACACTTACATATACACATGCAGAATGAAAATAATGATAATATTGTACCAACTGAGGAGAAATGAATGCGAATATTGAGGAGAATGATCTACACATGTTTGATCCTCTACATGCACAGCAAAATAATAATAATCATTTGGTCCAGACTTTAAAACAACAAGATGATCAGAATGCTAACTGAATATCAGATATTGAGATGGAAAATGTGCAGGATACTAATGGAAGACCTGAGATCTTTATTAATATTACTGAAAATGGTCATGTTACAGTGGCGATGACTGATAACAAGGAAGGGCATGAGATACCTTCTAATGGGGTTAATGGGAATGTTTTTGTTGATCAGATACTTACTAATGGGATGATACAAGATGGTATTATGAGAGGAGGCCATCCAGAACAGTTGAATACTAATGGAGATCTACAGATGCCTAATATTGCGCGTTATGAAGATGGATTGGTGATGCATGCAGGATATATGGCTACTAATGGCTTAGATAATATTATGATTCAACAACAAAGAAATGATACTCATCTACCACAACAAGTTCATCAAAGAGAAAATCTACATCAACAACCTAATTTGGGGGTTAATTTCCAAAGTGAAATTTAGCAACCTACTACAAATCAAACAAATCCAATTCTGCATAATAAGGCGTCACCTCAGGATGATCAAAATTTGCTTGAGGATCTTTATCTTACCTTCTAAAGAAACTCTGGGGATCAAGGTGAATTTGAGTATCCTTTTAATTAATTTGCTTTCATTTTAAACTAAATAAGTAATAGGGTTCAAATAGAACCTTATAGAGTGCTACATGATAATGATACAACGGGATATGAACAGTTTGTTATTATGCCATCTTTTCTACCCATGATTTATCATGAACCAATGAGGCCTAATAGGGAGATGTTTGAGGCTGAGAGAGGGGAGGATCTTCAGGATATTTCATGTGATAAGACTTCTCCTGTGTGTTAGAACACTTAGATTGATGATGACAAGCCCTTTTGTTATTTGATTGTTTGCTCTTAGTATTTTGCCTAGTGATTGAAGCAAAAGAAGTGAAATAGCGACCAAAGCAAATCAAATCGGCATCTATGAAGATTCAAACATGATCAAAGAAGAGCAATACGAGAAAAGAATAATTACATCCTTCTTAGCCTTAGTCAATGTTGTAAGAGTAAGTGTAACATTCACATTAGAGTCAAGTTTCAGCTTAGTCGTGCAACAGTTCATATGGGGCCTTTTCAAATAAAAACTATTTCGAAATATCTGCAAGTGTCCTTTTCAGCTTTAAGAACAAAATGGTATCTTTCACAATTCAGAAGAACAAAAAGAATATCCTTACAAAACATATACAAGAGATACTAATCATATCAATGCAAGTTGTTTTCTTTGCCAAAAATGGGTCTTTTGTTTTTTCTATTTTTAAAAAAAATTGTAAGTTCCAATGCAAAGTGTGCATTGTACACCTTGTCTTTGAAACCAAAATTTTCATGCATTGAGACAACAAAACTGAGCACACTTCTATTATTTTTAAAATAAGAGCACGTGCATCTAATGGACAATAAGAAGTAGTGTAAAAACCAAGTTTTGGGCAGACCATTTACACGGTTTTTACACTATAAAAGGAGCATTCATTGTTTATTTAATACTAAGACTTTCCAACTTTTATTAGGAGTTTTCTACAAAAACACTTCAGCATTCAAAGTTTATCTTTTAAGTTCTTTTGCAAAACGTTCTTAATTTTCAAAAGTCTTTAACGTGTTTTTACAAGTCATAAAACCTCTATGTATCAGTAAGCTGCACTGTAACAGAATGAGTTTGTTCCATAATTCTCGTGTTTAGATCTTAATTGCAATCTTCATGTTCTTAAGTGAACCCCTGATATTTTCATCGTGTGAACCAAAGAGATATAACCTTATGAATTCTTGAAGCGGGGTAGCTTTCAGTTTGAGTAGATTCTTAAAGTAGAGTTACTTTAAGTTTGAGTGCAATCTAAGCAGATTGACGAGTTGTTTTTATTGTAAAAGTTTAGTGGTTTGAGTAAATTCTTAAACAAGTAATAAAATAACGGTTGGACGTAGGTCTCGGAGTAGAGACTGGACCAATTTTTAAAAACATCGTTTGTTTGTTAATTTATTTTGATACTTCTTATTTTCACTCAAGTTATCTAAGTATCTTACTCTTTGTGTCATAGTTCATCATACTGTTGCACAGAATACTCATCTGCTTGTGAACTTACTTCTCATTAAGTATCTCAAGCATTGCTTTAAGAAAATTTTAAAAAGGGGACACCTAATTCACCCCCTCCCCCTCTTAGGTGTTTATCGTTCGTAACTCTTCAATTGGTATCAGAGCCTCGTGCTCTTGATATTGGTTAAACACCAAAAGAGTTGATTCTATAGTTATGAACGATTTAAAACACATTAACTATCCTATCTTCAGGGGAGATAACTATGCCTGGTAGAAGCATCGCGTGATGGAACACTGCGGGTTTTTTTTGGCAATGGTAAAGAAAGGTTAATACATTTGGCATTCTCTCATACAGGTACTGATTATGAATTCTGGTTGATAATCAAGAATGACCCCCTCGCTATCACGGCTACTAATGCCACCGGCACTAGTACCACAAAAAATGAGGACAAGTATGATGAATCAGATTATAAAAAGGACGAAAAGAACTCTAAAGCCATGTCTATACTTTAATATGGCATTGGTGAACAAGAGATCAATCGAATATCTGGTTGTACCACAACCAAGGAAATTTGGGACACCCTATGTCTTGCCTATGAGGGAACGTCTCAGGTAATGAAGTATTGAGTAGATCTTCTCGTGCAACAGTACGAAATATTTAACTTGACCAAAGACGGATCTATAAATAGCTTGTCTTCTCCTTTTTCGAGCATTATTAATGAACTCAAAAATCTAGGGAGGGTCTTTGAACCCGAGGATCTAGTCCGTAAAATCCTTCGTAGCTTAACTGAAAAATGGCAACCTAAGATTACGGCAATTGAGGAAGCAAAATATCTATCAAAACTACCCCTTAATGAACTAATGCGCTCACTCATGGCTCATGAGTTAACTCTCGTGAAGCGATCTGAGGACAGCTCTAAAGGGAAAGGGCTCGCTCCCAATGCTCTCTCAAGCGATGAGGAGAATGGAGATGATGAGTTTGCAATGTTCACAAAAAATATTGCAAGTATGAAATGGTAAAGGTTCACAAAGATTTTAAAAAAATGCTAGTAAACGTCAGTTTCCTAAGAGAAAGTCAAATTCCACAATTGGATGCTTTAAATGTGGTGACAAGGGTCATCAAATTAAGGAATGTCCAAATTGGGATAACATAAAATCAAAAGAGAAACATGACTTTGCAAAACAAGATTACAAAACCAAAGTCATGACAGCTATTTGGGGATTATCCAATTCTGAAGAGGATGAAATCCCACTACTACAAAAAAGGCCTAAGACATCAATTGAAAGACACCTGTTTTTTTTCTAACAGATTTCTTAATGTAAGACACCGGTGATTTAGTATCACAGGTTTCCAATATTTAAATAAGAAACCTGTCCTCCCAAATCTGGTTTCTTATATTTTAATTTTCAATTTATTTAATAACTAAGAAACCTGTTCTCCAAAATCCGGTTTCGTATATTTTAATTTCAATTTATTTAATAACTAAGAGACCAGTCCTCCAAAATCCGGTTTCCTATATTTTAATTTCCAATTTATTTAATAAATAATAATAATAAATTAATCTTAAATAATCTATTACTCCCTCTGTCCCGGTCATTTGTTATCTATTTCCATTTTGGGGTGTATCATTGAATTGTTATCTATTTCCATTTTTGGCAACTTTATGTGGATGACATTTGATTACATGTGGGGCCATATAATTTGTGTGGTCCAGATTCATTTATACTTCTTTTCTTAATCTTTGTGTCAAAAGCAATAGATAACAATTGATCGGGACGGAGGGAGTATTTAATTGATTACTATAATCCTCACTTCCTCATACCCGCCTCCCTCAAGCGACAAGCCCTCCCTAAAACTCAAACCCTAATTTTACTTGCCTCCTTCACAACGGCCTCCCTCTCTTTCAATCTCTCGGATAGCTGGATCAATGAGATCTGACTTTGCCTAACCTCTTGAACGACTGGCTTGCGGCCATATTGAGGGGAATAAAGCATGTATTCACCCTAAACTTGCAGGATTATAATGAAAAATACAGTTGTGTTTATAGTCATAAGATTAAAAAGGATAAGAAAAAGAATTCAACCTTTGGTCCTTTGTGCTTATGGCCTAAGAACAGGAATTAATGCAAATTCCCTCCTATAACTTGCACCCAAGACTTAGTTTGAGACTTGGCCGCGTGTGCTAGAAATCCTCTCCAATTGCCTTGCAATATAGGGAGAGCCCCTGAGGTTTTAGATGTGAGATCTGAGGTTTTGGGAGAAGAATGCTCTCAAACCCTAATTTTACCTTGAGATTTATTAAACAGTGCAACAAGAGTATATGATATAAGGAGAAGGACTCTCCTTATATACTACACTTGGCCGGCCGAAATTGATGTCGGGTAGGAGTGGGCTTTCCACTCTTACCTTATTCCAATGCGTGATTCGACCCAATTAGCTTTAAGTTGTTCGCGGGTTTTATTTATAAATCGTAACATGTTATCAGATATTAATACAGTCGATATATTAATAATGGTCTGACAAAATACGATATTGTATAATTATCCAAATTAATATAACTGTTTATATTAATACGCGAATACAATATTTAATTAAATATAACCGTTTATATTTAATTTACGAATTAATCATGTAATCCGTATTAGCTAAAATTATTTAATCCGTATTAAATAATAATCTCAACATCTTATTGACTAATTTAATAGTCAATACCTCTGACTAACCGTTTAGTCATATCCGGCAAAATGTGACTGTATTTTCATACCTTCACATCTCTCAAACGTGTCCTATAGGTGTGACGTATAGGGACCAGTTGACCACCGCCATCCGTATGACAATAACGTCAAACTTATCTAGCAAGCCAACCGTTATTGATAAACGTGGATCAACTGGTAATAATACAGAAGTATGCCCTTGTGATCCTTAAAGAGATTTAATAAGTCATTGTACTTAATTGTCAAGGACACCAGCCCCAACAATCTCCCACTTGTCCGTACAAGGGTATGTTCAATGACGTTATCACACTACATGTGGAGGACACAATCTCCAACAAACTCCCACTTGTCCGTACAAGTGTAGGTGCGATAACCGAATCTCATATCCTTTTAAAATTTCTCCCACGCAATGTAAGACAATTTGCAAATCCGCATTCGCAAAGGTCGTATCTCACAAGCGATCTGTATCAAGAGTGGTTTCCCCGACTAGAGAGTAACTTAACTGATAAAACGAATCTGTATTCGAGCATGGCCATGCATTTCAGTTACTACTCCTCGAGTGGCCCTGAGAAATGATAAAATCCTGATAAGGGTTTGGATATTTCCCTCAACTCGAATCCTGCCGATATCG
The DNA here is from genome assembly GCA_029255685.2 of Silene conica. Taxonomy (NCBI): domain Eukaryota; kingdom Viridiplantae; phylum Streptophyta; class Magnoliopsida; order Caryophyllales; family Caryophyllaceae; genus Silene; species Silene conica. Next base: position 65,660,143 of record CM055312.2, read on the forward strand.
CCCAGCATGAAATAACCCAGAAAAAATCCTCTTGGCCCCTGGTACGGTGACCGTGGGAAAGAAACCAAAGTTACCCAAAATCTGTCTTAATCTCAAGAAACAGTTGAAAGTCAAAAGACTCGACTCTAAGGAACACTATGGAGGTCCTATCCACGACCTGGCACCCAATGTTATAAAACATTTAGGACTCCATAACGATGTCACGGGGTGTCCTATGAGATATCCGTATAACTCGCCTTTGTGATTGGTCAGTCATCCACGTGACTTATGGCTCGTTGAACCCACCATCAACCAACGTCACAAAATGATTACCTGAGTTATCAGCTCAAGTGGGTAATCAAGGACCAAAACGATGTAATGTTAATCAGTTCACTTTGTGGTGTTCAAAATTGGCGTACAATTCCACATGAGAAACAAAACATTTTATATCATAACAATAAGGTTGAATAGAGTACACGAGAAAATGAATTATTACATGAATTCATAAAAGAGTACTACAACTTAGGAACACATCCAATTCCCATGGAATGAATGTGCCCTTCATGCTTATCACGTGGTAATGCTTTTGTGAGAGGATCAGCTATGTTGTCATCCGTAGCGATCTTTTCAATAAAAATCTCCTTTTGCTCCACGTAATCTCTGATTAGATGAGCTTTCCGTTGTACATGCCTAGCCTTGCTGCTAGACTTATGCTCCTTAGCTTGGAAGATGGCACCGCTATTGTCACAATAGACGGTGATTGGGTCATTCGAACTAGGCACTACTGATAGTCCTTGTAAGAATTGACGCATCCATATTGCTTCCTTAGCTGCTTCTGAGGCGGCATAGTACTCGGACTCAGTCGTAGAATCTGCTGTAACACTCTGTTTAGAACTTTTCCAGCTGACAGCAGCGCCATTAAGAGTAAAGACAAATCCAGACTGAGATTTCGAGTCATCTCGATCTGTTTGGAAGCTAGCATCTGCGTAACCCGTGGCGCAGAGCGTTGAGTCGCCTCCATAAGTCAATCCCCAATCTTTAGTCCTCCGTAGGTACTTAAGAATGTTTTTCACGGCCATCCAGTGTTGTTCACCTGGATGAGCTTGGAATCGACTTGTCATACTCAATGCATATGCAACGTCAGGACGTGTGCATATCATGGCATACATGATCGATCCTATTGCCGAAGCATAAGGAATCCGACTCATGCGCTCTTTCTCTTCCACTGACTTAGCTTCTTGAGTCTTGCTCAAGTGAAGCCCAGGAGTCATAGGAAGGAACCCCTTCTTGGAGTTCGTCATGCTGAATCTCTCCAGAATCTTCTCTATATAAGATTCCTGACTGAGAGACAACATCCGTCGTGATCTATCCCTGTAGATACGGATGCCCAAAATTCTTTGTGCCTCTCCCAGATCTTTCATCTGGAAATGGTTTTTCAACCATGCTTTAACCAAAGATAAGAGAGGTATGTCATTCCCAATCAAGAGTATGTCATCGACATACAGTACTAGGAATACAATCTTACTCCCACTCGACTTGATATAGAGACATGGTTCCTCGACTGATCGAATGAACCCATTCTCTTTTATCACTTGGTCGAAGCGATGATTCCAACTCCGCGATGCTTGCTAAAGTCCATAGATGGAACGCTTAAGCTTGCAAACTTTCTTAGGATGTGCTGGATCGATAAAACCCTCGGGTTGTACCATGTACAACTCTTCCTCCAAATAACCGTTTAAGAAGGCGGTTTTAACGTCCATTTGCCATATTTCATAGTCATGAAATGCGGCGATCGCTAAGATAATCCGAATGGAACGTAGCATGACTACGGGTGCAAAGATCTCATCGTAGTGCAAGTCTGGCACTTGGGTGAAACCTTTAGCAACTAGTCTAGCCTTATGGATATCTTGTTGTCCTTCCACGGCATGCTTTATCTTGTAAAGCCATTTGCATTGAAGGGGACGTACCTTTGCAGGTAGGTCCACAAGATCCCACACGTTGTTCTCATACATGGAGTCCATCTCGGATTGCATGGCTTCTAGCCATAGCTTTGAGTCAGAACTGGTCATGGCACCTTTATAGGTTGTGGGTTCATTACCCTCTAGGAGTAAGACGTCATCTGTATCGTGTTCCTCGACCATACCAATGTATCTGTCCGGTGGAATAGAGACTCTTCCTGACCTCCTAGGTTCCTCAGGGATATCTACCGCAGCCTCGGTTGAAGGTACTGTTTCCTCCAATGGTTGCTCGGTAGTTGGTTCTTGAACCTCCGATAACTCGAAGGTTCTATTACTCGACTTGTTCTCGAGAAATTCTTTCTCTAAGAACATCGCACTAGCCGCAACAAAAACACGTTGTTCGGTAGGCGAGTAGAAGTAATGACCAAACGTTCCCTTTGGATAGCCTATAAAGTATGTCTTGACCGATCGCGGGCCGAGCTTATCCTCGTGTCTCTACTTGACATAAGCCTCGCAGCCCCAAACCCGAATAAAGGACAAGTTAGGGACCGTTCCCTTCCATAACTCGAATGGAGTCTTGTCAACAGCTTTAGACGGACTTCGGTTAAGTATTAGAGCGGCCGACAAAAGAGCATAGCCCCACAATGAATCAGGCACAACGGTGTGACTCATCATGGATCGAACCATATCAAGTAAAGTTCGATTTCTCCGTTCGGACACACCATTTAATTGTGGTGTTCCAGGTGGAGTCAACTATAGCACGATCCCACAGTCTTTTAGGTGTTGATCAAACTCGCGTGAAAGATACTCACCACCACGATCCGAGCGTAGTGCTTTAATCTTTCTACCCAGCTGGTTCTGTACCCGATTCTGGTATTCTTTGAACTTGTCAAAGGATTCACTTTTATGTTTCATCAAGTAGACAAAGCCATATCTACTCAAATCATCCGTGAAAGTGATGAAATACCTATAGCCATCTCGTGCGTTGATCGACATAGGGCCACATACGTCCGTATGTATGAGTCCTAATAGGTCGGCAGCGCGCATTCCAACACCTTTGAAGGAAATACGAGTCATTTTGCCGACGAGACATGATTCACACGTGCCATATGATTCGAAATCAAAGGGCGAAATAGCTCCATTCTGTATGAGCTGTTTAACGCGTTTCTCATTTATGTGTCCCATACGACAATGCCATAGGTAAGTTTGATCTTTGTCACCTACCTTTAATCTTTTATTATTCACATGTAATATCTCGGTAGTTTGATCTAAAACATAAATTCCATTCATGGAAACTGCCTTGCCATAAATCATATTGTGTAAGGAGAAAATACAGCTATTATTCTCTATTACAAATGAAAAGCCGAGTTTGTCAAGTGCAGAAACTGAAATAATGTTTTTGGACAAACTAGGAACATAATAACAGTTATATAAAAATAACTTGAATCCACTTGGAAGCTGGATTACGTATGTTCCCTTCGAGACTGCAGCCACACGTGCTCCATTCCCGACACGCAGGTCCACCTCACCCTTGGTTAGGGGTTCTTGGTTTCGGAGGCCCTGCACATGATTACATAGATGAGAACCACAACCAGTATCAAGTACCCAAGTTCCGCAACTTGCGTGGTTAATCTCAATCATGTGAATAAAAGAAGAAGAAGACATACCAACAAGGGTAACGCGGCCTGCCTTAATGTCCTCGCGATACACGGGGCATGAGCGCCTCCAATGCCCAGTCTTGTGGCAATGGTGACATTCCATGCTAGTATCCTTGCTCTTAGTCTTGCCCTGTGAGTTGCTCGACTCACCTGGCCCACTCTTAGTAAATCCTGGTTTCTTGAACCTGGGCTTACCTACTGCTAGGTCGCTCTGAGCTTTAGCCTTCCCTTTACCTTTTCCCTTACTGGAGATCATGAGAACATCCTGCTTTAGACTCCCACTCAACTTTAGATCCTTCTCAGTCTGTACGAGAAGGGAGTGGAGCTCATGGGGAGTCTTCTTCATGTCGTTCATGTAGTAGTTGGCCCTAAAGAGGGCGAACCCATCATGAAGCGAATGAAGCATGCGATCAACGATGATGTTCTCACTGATCTTGCAGTTTAGGGACTCCAGTTTCTCGATATTCTCAATCATGTTGAGAATATGTGGGCTAACAGCTTGGCCCTTCTGGAGTTTCGCCTCAAAGAAGCGACAGGTATGCTCATAAGAAACGATTCTCGGAGCCTTGGAGAATTCGTTAGTGAGCGTGGTGAAAATCTTGTTTGCACCATGGGTTATGAAGCGTCTTTGCAAATTGGATTCCATTGCATAGATGAGTACGTTCTTTATCGCACCCGCTTCCATGACGAAGTCGCTATGAGCGCGAACATCGTTGGCTCTAGCTCCAGTTCCTGGGTGTGGCGGAATGGGCTCAGTTAAGAACTTGAGCTTTCCGTCAGCAATGGCAGCATTCCGTAGTGCTGCCTCCCAGTCAGAGAAGTTTGACCCATCATTCCTCAGTCTAGTTGACTGATTCATGGAGTCCATGAAGGCTTTTAGCCAGGATTCACGTGCTAGCTTGGCACTTGGCATTGGGTCTTCACCAGCCATTTTAGTTTTACAGCAGTTTTAATGAACGTGTTCTACACTGAAAAGAAGATAAAACAAAACCATATAAGCAACTTATTGTTGTGATTTAAGTCTATATTAAATTGAATTTAAACTCGTAGACTCATGCATTTATATAATTGATCTCCCACAAGAATTATATAAACGATCCCAAGACTCAATTTCCGTATATTGATAAGCCCACAGTTTGGCTAATTCCAATCGTTGGAACTCTTGGTCGATAGATTTCCGTATATCTATCTATTAGTCCATCTTAGTCACTGGAATATTATCGAGTGACCATGATGTTGAGATAAAATAAATCATCTGTTCCCACTTACCCGACGTAGAAGGGGTCATATTATGCCTACCGACGAAGAAGGGATTCATGGGAGGCTGATTTATAAAGACTAATCTCAATTTTTGGTTATACGAGGAAGACCCCATCAACTTTTATTTATCCATATTTAAGTGAACTAAAAACTAGCATTTGCGTGAATGAATTAAATAAAGTGATGGCTTTTAAATGACATGTGACATCTGTATTGTCACAGAAAACTAACGCGAGACCTCTACATGAGTCAGTTTTCAGGCATGATATAGGTGGTTTGGTTTTTAGGCGGAATATGATGCAAGCTATTATCGAAGAAAGCATAAAGGTAAATGCAATAAACGTAAATAAAAGTCCTAGTGTGGCCTATCCTACCAAAATAAACATAAAACAACTTGGAATCCACTGTTGGACCTTAGAAGCTTGTCTTGATGTTCCATCTTGGTCCTTGCAGCGGGAGTGAGCATCCGGCCTCCGTCTTGTCTTTGGTCTTCACAAAATTACTAATTTAAATTACAAAAGTAGTCCTAGATACATTCTAATTTAAATACAAAAGTAATTACATGGCAAAAACCCAAAACGGAGATTCAAGATCTCAAAATTACAAGCAAGATCGTGTCCCTTCATTACGGTGACACAATCTTCTAAGGCCACACTAAGTTACAACCGTTTGCAAAAATTAAATACGTTATTGAAAGCATTCAAGGCATTCACAAGACGATAAATAAAATGCATCAACTAAAAACAATTTATACATGACATAATACTGTTATTATGATTAATAAATTTATACAAAACCACCTTTTAAGATTAAAATTTAGTGACTATACCGTTTTAATCACCAATTTTAACAAACATATAATCCATTATTTTAAACTGTTTTAAAACAATATATATCAAGCGAGGGTGAACCGTTTCACTAAATAATACACTATTTCCGTATATAGTATATTATTTTAAGCCATGTGAAAATAAAACATGTTATTTTCGTAAAATAAAAAAAAACGATTCTGTTACAGGGGTGGTCTACCGACCGGAAAAACAGGTCGACCGACCACCTGACGAAAAAAAAAAAAGTTTTTTTTTTTTTTTTATTTTTTTTTTTTTTTTTTTTTTTTTTTTTTTTTTTTTTTAAGCAGAATGGTCGACCGACCCGAAAAACAGGTCGACCGACCACAAAACACGAAACCGAGTTTCTGAACACGATTTCTCACAAAGGAAACTGTTTTGAAAAAAAAAACAGAAAACTCACACAGGGGTGGTCGACCGACCGCTATAACTGGTCGACCGACCGACACGGCGGCAGAAACGAGATTTTTCAAAAACTTTTAAAAAAACTTATGAAAAACACAAAAGTAAAATTTTCATGGCCTGGCTCTGATACCACTTGAGGGGAATAAAGCATGTATTCACCCTAAACTTGCAGGATTATAATGAAAAATACAGTTGTGTTTATAGTCATAAGATTAAAAAGGATAAGAAAAAGAATTCAACCTTTGGTCCTTTGTGCTTATGGCCTAAGAACAGGAATTAATGCAAATTCCCTCCTATAACTTGCACCCAAGACTTAGTTTGAGACGTGGCCGCGTGTGCTAGAAATCCTCTCCAATTGCCTTGCAATATAGGGAGAGCCCCTGAGGTTTTAGATGTGAGATCTGAGGTTTTGGGAGAAGAATGCTCTCAAACCCTAATTTTACCTTGAGATTTATTAAACAGTGCAACAAGAGTATATGATATAAGGAGAAGGACTCTCCTTATATACTACACTTGGCCGGCCGAAATTGATGTCGGGTAGGAGTGGGCTTTCCACTCTTACCTTATTCCAATGCGTGATTCGACCCAATTAGCTTTAAGTTGTTCGCGGGTTTTATTTATAAATCGTAACATGTTATCAGATATTAATACAGTCGATATATTAATAATGGTCTGACAAAATACGATATTGTATAATTATCCAAATTAATATAACTGTTTATATTAATACGCGAATACAATATTTAATTAAATATAACCGTTTATATTTAATTTACGAATTAATCATGTAATCCGTATTAGCTAAAATTATTTAATCCGTATTAAATAATAATCTCAACATCTTATTGACTAATTTAATAGTCAATACCTCTGACTAACCGTTTAGTCATATCCGGCAAAATGTGACTGTATTTTCATACCTTCACATCTCTTAAACGTGTCCTATAGGTGTGACGTATAGGGACCAGTTGACCACCGCCATCCGTATGACAATAACGTCAAACTTATCTAGCAAGCCAACCGTTATTGATAAACGTGGATCAACTGGTAATAATACAGAAGTATGCCCTTGTGATCCTTAAAGAGATTTAATAAGTCATTGTACTTAATTGTCAAGGACACCAGCCCCAACACATATTTGATGCTAAAGGTCTACCATGTAAGAACTCTCGTGCAAACCTTTCTTCCTTCATATATTGTGCTTGTAAGTCTACCTATATCCCCCATCGGAAAGGTGCGAAAGTGCTTCCCGTGGTTGGTATGCTAGACGTGTGGAAATGTTATGACCTTGCTCTGGTGTGTAAGGCTTGCTCATCCTTATTAGTGGAGTACCACAACGACACTAAAACCAAAATATACTCATCAAGGATTTCGAACAACGAGAAACTTCTTCCAAACAGCGGATTCCATGACACCAGTCGTCTCTTTTTTTGGTTCTTTAATGTGATGCGATGTGCGCGTGATTGAGGTTTGTTCCTGTTGGATGATTTCTTTTGATTTCACATCATCAATCGTCAGATCTATCATCATCAACCATTAAAATCGGCATACTCCCAGTGAAGTCACTGCTCACTTCTTAAATTGTAAGTGTTTCTCCTTCGTTTCGATTGATTTCTCAATGTTGTTATGTGTATTATTGTTGGTTAATTTGTATGATTGTTTATTGTTGCATTAATCAAAAAATGGGGTGCTTGTCAAAGTTCGAGTAGTGTATAAATGGAAGCCTATTTCATGCCTCGAATGTAAAGGGGTGGGACATGATATTAGTTAGTGTAGACGGAGGGAAGTTCGTACTAATAAGATACCAAAGGCAGCAGATACGAGGGTCTGGCAACCGGTTGCAATGAAGCCTCCAGATCAGGCTGTTCGTGTTGCTGCTGCTGTGCAACACCAGATGGCTGTCGGGACATGCGTGACAGCAAATGCAAGTGCTTAGTGCCTCAACTCTGTTCGCGAGAAGGAGGATCGGAGCATTGGACGCGACAAGGCTGGCTATAATGCGGAAGGATTTGGTGCTTTCTCTTCTAAGGATATCCTTACATCGATTACAGCATCTAGGTTCAAGGTCTCGGGTACTGAACAACGCTCGGGCATTGGGACAGGTGGGGCGCAGCCTGCTGGGTAGTGAGAAGTATGTGTTGCTGGTAGGAGAGGGCAGAATGGGCTGGGTGTGGGCATTAGATTATTACTGGTAGGTGTAGGCAGCTGGTGTAGCAGATCTGCACGCATTTTTTGAGTTGCAGGGCATTGTTTCAGGAGCAGTAAGGAAGCAAGGAAGGCCGGTAGAGGTGCTGGGCAGAGTCTGTGAATGCATCTGTACAGGTCTGATCACCTCTGCAGTATCACTACAAATGACCAATTCCCTGCATCACTTATTCTGAAAACACAAGACACCTATTCGAAACTTGATTGCAGACCCGCTAGTTGGCAGCCAGTACCAACTGACTCTGCCTCAGACGCGACTGAACTTCCTGGATTCCGCAGCAGCAACTCTGCATAGACCATGCACTCCAGTAGCATTCTTCCCAGCCAGATTCTGCAAACCCATTAAACTCTGCACAAAAAATCTAACTGCACCAATACCTGCTGCGGATATCAATAGCATAAGGAGCAGTGATTCAGATTTCTATGTTGAACTTCTAATAGATCTTCTCATTCTGATCCCTATTATTCCAAGCTTGTATGACTGGCACTTAATTTGATACTTTATATTTTGGTTGTTTTTATTTAATTTGATTCCATTGTTTATTATTTATTCACTCATTCATGTTTGTCCTAATTGTGATTTTTAATCTGAAAATGGCAGGTATGGAAGACTTGGTATTGGGGCAACCAAAGATCATTGTTGATGATGGTTGATGTGCGTGCATAAATTTTTTGCCCATTGTGGTTTTCAAACATGTTTAGAAACTTTACGTTTAGTTTATGCGGATTTTAGACATGTTTTGAAATTTGTAATAAATATTTGTAATTTAATAATTTATGCGATCGGGACTTGTAATTTTTGTTTTCGGTAATTGTAATTTGATTCAAGACTTGTAATTTATGGCTTATGCCATCGAAGACCCTTTTAAAGCGGGTTGTAAAATGTGAAATGAACCTTTAGTTTTAGTTTGCAATAACCGAATGGCCAATAGCCCAATACCAGTACGAAACTGCAAATCGCAAAATCTGGACAAATTCGGTTTTTGAAATCTAGAATTCCGAATTTTTAAATTTCAGATTTTCGGATTTCCGAAATATTCGGATTGGATGTGAATCAGAAAAAAAGAGAATTTTAAATTCGGATATCCGATCCAGATTCAAAAACCGGATCAGATATCTGGTTTTGCTCAGCCTAATAAAAAGTAAAGACACCGGTTGTAGATGGATGTGGTCTCATAGTTTTATACCAAGACACCGGACAGAATCGATAACAGGTATAAGTCAAAGAAACCAGTTATTAATAAAAACAAGTTTCTTTAATTGTTAGATAAGACACCAGTTCCACCAACTGGTTTCTTAACCAAAGACACCTATGACCTAGACACCTGTTATAAACAGGTGACTAAGGCCTTTCACAACAGGTTTCTTTGCCATATTTTGTAGTAGTGTCCTTAAGGAAGAGTTAGATGCCAAGTTATGCATTTTGTCAAACTTTTCAAACAATATTTCAAAATCTTCCAAAGAAAAGGTCGTTTGTCTTATGGCTCATTTAAACAACTCAAATTTAGACTCAGACAATGAGGTAAATTCACTCAAAAAAAATGTTCGATCTTTCTCCAAAGATAAAGTTTGCTCTCTTAGACCAATTTATAGATAAGTGTCATGTAAAAAACAACAAGCTTGAAGCAATGCAGGAAGAAATTGAAAACATTGCAGAAGAAAACATCAATCTAAAAAAAAGTCTAAAAGAGAATGATGAACCTAGTTCCTCAACAAGTTTTGAAAAGGAAATCAAGAGTCTCGGGAAACAAAATCTTTTTTCTTGTTAATATGGTTGAACATACATATGTCACAGACTCTTGCACTGTTGCATCAGATCTTGATAAAGAAATAGAAGTCTTTAGTAGACGTGTGTCCATGTTAACTACAAAACATGACTCACTATATATTACTCAAGCTCACCACCTGCAAACATGACAACAAACAACTAGAACAAATTGTTACATTGTTAAATGATGAAGTAAGTCATACAAAACAATCCCTTGACAAGTTCGAAAAGAAAAATCTTGAGTATCTAGCTAAAATAGAAACATTAACTAAAGAGCTAGAGGATATATATTATATTTAGTAGAATGGGAGTTCTTGCATCAAATGCTCCATGGCTTACATTTTCCTCTTCACTTTATAAGTCTCATTATGCAATGTGTAACAACAACATCCTATTCCTCGTCTCTTAATTGGAACTCCTTTGGCTTCTTCAATGGTAAAAGGGGATCCCTTATCTCCACGGTTGTTCACCATCTGTATGGAATACCTATCTAGGCTGCTTAAACATACTACTACAACAATGGGGTTCAAGTATCACCCTCTATGCAAGCCCATGAAATTGACTAGCTTAATGTTTGTTGATGACATGCTTATGTTCAGCAAAGGGGATGTTAGTTCCATAATGATCCTGTTAAGAAATTTTGCAACTATCTCTGCTATATCTGGTCTTAAATTAAGTAAAGGCAAATCTAATGTTTACTTTTGCGGGGTCAAAGGAGATATCAAGCAAGATATCATAGATGTGTCAGGTTGCAATGAGGGTACCCTTCCTTTTAAATATATGGGTGTACCCATTAAGTCATCCAGACTTACTATTCAGGACTGTCCTCCTCTTCTGAATATGTAACAGACAGAATCAGGAAGCTTGGGGCCAAAAAATTGAGTTACATGGGTAGATTGGTGCCGGTGAAGTCAGTGTTGAGTGTGCTACACAACTACTGGTCTTCCATCTTTTTGCTTCCAACGGGAATAATTAAAAAAATGAGGAAATTTGCAGATACTTCTTATGGGATGGTGGTGTGGACCAAATCAGGGTTCCTCTGGTTTCATGGCAGAAAATATGTCGGCCCCTATAATGAAGGAGGACTGAATATTCAGCAGAATGGTGCATGGAACAAAGCAGCAATTGAGAAATTGGCATGGTGGGTGACTGAACAGCCTAATAAACTCTGGGTTCAATGGGTTCATCACATTTACTTAAAGAATCAAAGCTGGCAGAAATACATTCCAAGCCAGAATCTCAGTTGGGGATAGAGGAAATTTGCAAAGTGAAAGATCTGTTAAAGCAGAAGTGGCAAGTGTAGAATGGACAATCTTTTCTTCATGAGTATACTAGTGCAAAGGGATACCAGGTGCTTAGGGGCAGAGGAGAAAATGTGAGGTGGCACAGACTGTTGTGGAACAAATGGACCATACCAAAACATAAGATGTAGCTTCTTGGATGTATTTTCAGAAAGCAATGAACACAAAACAGAAATTGTATCAGTCAATCATTATTATTGATAATAACTGTTGCATATGTGGATCAGTACCAGAAACTATGGATCAACTCTTTTACCAATGTGAGTACAGCGGTAAAATTGTTCAGTTTGTGAGTTAATTGACTGGGGTCGTCATTAAACCTAGGCTTAATCACCAATGGAGATTGAATCTGAAGGAGACCAAACTCAAGAGAGCTTGGTTGAATGGCATTATCAACTCTACCATTTATCACATTTGGATGCAGCGAAGTCAAAGCAGACTGGAGGGCAGATTGTTAAGACCAGAAAGTGTGGGAAATCATATTAAGAAAGAGATAGTTATGTATTGTTCTAATATCAAAACAGGTTCCACAGGGACAAGTTATTTGTATCCAGGATTTTGGACTGATGTACATACCTTAATTTTTAATCAATATACTTACCTTTCACCAAAAAAACATTTTAAGAGAGTCCTCAAAGAAAAAAGACAGCCTCTAAGACATTTGTTCAAACGAAACCATGGACACTGCTACACATGACTGGTTTAATGCAATTATAATTATTGTGTGAGACGGTCTTACGCTTCAAAACAATCTATTTGTTTCAAAAATCAGTCCTATATGATTATTAATAATAAAAAAAAATCAGTCCTATATTATTATTATTATTATTATTATGAATGAATTTATTTTTTTAAAGGAGAACTATCACACTTGTTCTAGAATTTGTGTTCATCCAATTATACGATACCATACTCATAATAATCAGTATACATGTAAACTTTTAAATTATTTTGTTTCAAATGAGAATATACATGTAATTATTGTGTAATAAAAGTTGAATATAAGAGAATATCATGAGAAAGTCTGAGATAATTGGTCATATATATATAAAAATATATAGTTTGATTAAACGTAGGTGCATGCTAATTTGTTGGACCATTCTATAGTAATAGTGCATAGTGCATAGTGCATACCTTGTTAGTCAAATTCCTCTCTGTCAAAGGGAATTGGCATCCCATGTGCATATTGACCTTTATTTTCCTTACAATTACAAACTTGATTAATTCTAACATTTATTTTATTACCATTATCTTTGAACAGATTAATTCAAACATCGTCTACTTTCACACTATATGTCGATTGTCAAATAATTATTACTTCTATAAACTTGCTTTGAATAAAATTTTATCATTGTAAATTTGTAATGGAAATACTTATACATGTAAATGTAGGTCGAATTAGTTCTAGGAGTACTAGTAATCGATCGGTATGTCTTAAGAATATAAAGGCTAAAATGAACAAGATCTAACTATGGAACGACAAATTATACAAGTTTTTCTTTGTCATAAATAAAGGTGTACTCCCTCTAATTTATTGTGTTGTTTCCCTTTGATTTTAATACAAGAAATAAAGAAATCAGTTTGGACCATACAATCACATGACCCCACAAAAAATTGATTTTGGACTACACAAAGTTGTCCAAAACTCGGAGTTGCACAATTTTCAAATTTAGATTATCTCTTCGAGATCTTTAATTTGATAAAACAAAAATAGTCATTCGAAAATTTAGGACCGAAGTTATAGTTGAATTAATATTTTCATTAAAAAAAACCTAAAAAACGCAAGTCAACAATTTTTTTTCCGGGATCGTAATTATGACGAGATAATTATTGTAGATCAAAATTTGGCCAATTCCAAATTGATCTAAGATTTATGCTCGATTCAAAATTTTTATAACGTCATTTTAAGCACGTTATACATAAAAAATCAAATATAAATGTTGTTATGTGCCGAAACTTTGAATATTAGATCACAAATTTTTATTTGTGACGGACGAGTCAAATACTAACCATACGGGGTAGTTAAGACAAAAGGAAAGTGCATAAGAAATAACAATCTATTTTGTCTAATCTACTCACATGAGTAGTATTTGACCCGTCACAAAGAAGAGTTATTGATATAGATAACATTTGAACCAAATTCGGTCTAATATTTCATGAGATTATTAATCTTTGAATCACTACTAAAGTTGTAACAAATCCATATTTTTGATTTTGACCAAGTAATTTCCCGTGATCCGACAATATCTTAGTCAAGAAATTCTTGGACATGACTATTCATTGAAGGCTTGAAGCATTACATATTTACACTAGTCAATTATTCAAATCATAGATATTAGATATTATTACTACTACTAACTAAATAAGTCAACAAAACCAAATATGTGCACCATTAACGTAATCTTTCAACACAATGTTTGTCAATTGTCACCATTCTAGCTAGTTTGTATGTTCACAAATGCAAGTATCCTTCTCCTCAATTAACCTTCACTAAAACAATCTTATTTTAGATGCTTTGAAATAAGACGAAAAAGTATCACCATTTTTTACAAAAATAAAATTATTTAGTAGAAAAATGTTATAATTAAAGTTGTTATTTTTAACCCTATAAATAATGGCCACATTTTATTAAAATGGATTTACATTTTATCGTAAAATAATTATGTTTTGTTCGTCTTATTTCAGACGAGAGAAAGTCCGTCTGAAATAAAACTTTGGGTCAATAAAATGGTTTTAGACTTTTAGTGCACAAACTAGTTTGTGAAACAGGAACATTTTGTAATTAGCATACATCATGCATGAGATAGGTATATTTTAATTAGTCAACAAACCCTCCATTTTCATCTTTATAACCTTCCTCGGGTAAAAATGAACATACAACAGATGTAGGGATTTTATTTGTTTTAATATATGTGTATATTTTTTTAGCTTATTATCCCGAACTTTATTTGTTTTGAAGCATGTGCGTATTTTTCCTAAGCTTATTAAAGTTTATATGTAAGATTTTATTTTATTTCCCGTCAAAACTCAAATTTAACTAAATTTATATGTAATATTTTTGAGTTTTATTGTAATTTTTTAAGCTTAATGTTTGAATAATTAACTCGGAAACTTTATAGTAAACTTTATCATAATCCTCGTAAATTATATCGGTGGTAGTAAATCAGAAGTATATATAATCTATTTACTACTAAAAAGTAAAAAATACACAAGTGTTATTGCAAAATCAAATAATATTTTATCTAAATTAATAACTCTAGTAAAATAACTTCAAATAATCGCCATTTTTTTCACATACGGATATCACAGTTTTTATTACACAATGTTACCATATGATATTATAAAACCGTTTTATAGAGACGTACTTAATACAATGTCGAGATTTTAAATACGAAGAATGGAAAAGATAAAGTGAAAAGTGCAAATCTTTTGCACGGGTGAGGACTTGGGATAAATGAAATTTGAATAATAATGTTAGGCAAACAAATCTCAACTGCCTCAATTTCTTGTCATGTCTTTATTAAACCAAACCAATGAATAATGAGTTAATAATCTTTGTGTCTGAACTAAATTTACACAAAATGATAAAGCTAAACATATATATGGTTATACAGATAATAAGCGTATTAAAAAAAAGCACAAGAAATTGAGTGTAATTATTCATAAACAAATCCAAATCTCAACTGCTTCCTACATTTTGATATGCCTTTATTAAACATTGCCCAAAAACAAACAAAATTAACAAATAAAGTATTCAATATTACGTGTGTTTGAGCATCAAAATATAATTAAATTGAAATTGTAGGCTTCCTCCCTCTTTCAAAAGGATACTTTCCCCGAGTCACAGCGTTGGTTCTTTTTATTCTTAGTACAACAAAAATAAAAAAATGATTTTAGACCATACAAAACATTTTACCCCACATCTAAAATTACTAAAATAGAAAAAAAGAAATATCAATAAACTCACATAAAAAAAGGGGGAATAAACATTTCGACTCGGAGAAAGTATACTGTACGTAAATAAGGTGCGATTATATATTTGTATGTACCAAGAACAAACAAAAAGATCTATTTTGCATCACCTAAAACTAAGGACAAAATTAAACAACTCGTAGTCCCATATAAATTTATTGTATTTTTTAAAATAATTGATTAAAATAATTATAAAATGGATGTAGTTCGTGTGAGTGTATTACTATGAAGCTTCAATCATCATTTCAAACAATTAATTGATCAGAAGATCGAGTTGGATAAATCTCTTGTGGGTTGAGTTCACCGTCAAATCAGGAATCTTTGGCAGGAAAAGATATTCGACAACACTTTTTTTTAGAAAAAACATAATTAAATCTTCTACAGATTTATAAAATTTCCATTAAAGAGACATTCTCATGAATCTCGTCCTCTTATTAACAATGTTAGTTTCAAAATGTTGTTAAAGACTTAATATCACAAATAGGATTATAATATCACTAAAACCTGAGAAAGACGGTCTTTCAATAAATTATTGAGAGATATTTTTTTTATTTTTTATTTGTATTTCGTGACCTTTTGTAATTGATCTAACCATTGTAATTTCGTACTTATTTACATAATAAATGTACTTATTTTATCTTTAATCATGATTTATACCTATTATATTACCTTTATTTATTACCACTTTTTCTTAAATTTGTACAATAGTCTCTTAATAAGCTTATTGAAATGCGGTCTCTCACGAGACCTACTGTTATAATATACTCCATATGAGTATCATATATAGTATTTAATAGAAATTCAATTGAACTTTTAACAATTTTTTTGAGCTTTTAACAAAAAAATTCTTGCAATATAATTTTTTAATATTAAAATTAAAATATTTGGGTTTTATATATGTATTATTTTTAACTTTCAATATAATGTTTTGTTTTACAATTTTTTTTATAAAGACGCTCAGAATCTTTTCAACAAAGCTCGTAAAATATACTCCCTCCTATTCATAATAATCTTCCCTATTTCTTTTTTCGTCAATTCACAATACCTTCCTTATTTCCTTTTTTTGATAAAGTCTTATATATATATATATTTTAATCATCTCAACCCACCACAATACCCCACAATACTCATGATTTATATTTATTTTAATCACCTTGCTCACAACAATACCCCACAATACTCACTCTCTCTCCAATCATCTCAGCCCACAACAATATTTATGCTTATTTTAATTAAACCCTTAAATTTTATGTCAATGTCGAATAGGGAAGGTTATCCTGAATAGGAGGTAGTATATATAAACTCAAATTCTTTGTTATATACTGTATATACAAGGGATATATATCTGATCAGTTTTAATCTTCAAATAAAATAATATCATTTTAAAGGAGACTTATGATCAATATTTGGTAAGAATGTTATTTTCATTGTACGCGTAGATAGATCATGCGAAGGGAGTCCATTATTTTTTTTTTTTTTTTTTTGAAAGAAAGGGAGTCCATTATTAGTCCGTGGCTAAAGATTGAACACACAAGTAAACGTAGAAGCCATTTTATATGTTTCAAAAATTGCAATAATTATGAATTCATCGCACATTCTGTAATAAGTACTCGTACGTTACTAGTTACAATCATCATGAAATTAAGTGCATTCATTACTATAATAGATGCTCTCACCAATCATGGCCATTCTTTTGGGATTGCATGTGTGCATCTTCTCCCCATTTCTAGAAATATGTACATTTTGCATTATTATGGAATAATATACATCAACTATTATGTAGATCAAGATTCAAGTGGTTCTGAATATAAATCATGAGTTTACTTTTTATATACAACAATTTTTATTTTTATTTTTTTTCATTTTATGTATACTAGATTTCATGCCTGGACGTTGCCCGGGTAATATCTTGATTCAAGTATGATTGTTTTTTATGACTAATAAAATATCAGATGTATCATCATTAATGGATCAACATGGAACGTTGTCAGTGCATGAAACATCAATGGAAACGGAAACATATACCCCCATTTCAATGGTATTGGAATGACACATATTATTACGCATCATGATAACTTGTATAGTTTTCATCTGAGCATCATCCTGGAGAAATTTTTATCCAATTTTTCTAACATATGAAGATAGTACAAACTCACATTAACTCGTATTTTTTTTACGTTAGATCGTCTTCCTTTTATTTTAACTCATATTTTTATCTTAATAGCTCGTATTCTTATCTTATTAGCTCGTATACCTTTTACATTAGCTCGTATTCTTATATTAATTGTTTGTATTCTTATCTTATTAGCCCGTATTTTTCTTACATTAGCTTGTATTCTTTTTATATTAGCCTGTGTTCTTATATGTTCATGTTTGTAAGTTCGTGATCCTCTTATATGCTTGTATGTTTTTTTTTACTTTAGCTCGTATTCTTATCTCAGTAGCTCATATTTTTTACATGAACTCGTATTTTTAGCTTATTTTTTTAGTTCCTGATTCTCTTAAGTTCTTATTCCTTTTACATTAGCTTGTATTTCTTATATATTCGTATTTTGTAGCTCGTATTTTTTTAATTATACCTTGTAATCTTAAGTGCTTATTATATCATGTAATTTGTCGTCTTGCAAATCTAGTTCTATTTTTTTAGCTCGAGAAGTGTTTTAACTTTTAATTAACTCGTGTTTTCGTATTCTGTTAACATTAGCTCATATTCTCATCTTAATCGGCCATATTCTTATGTGCTCGTATATTTAAGTTCATGATCCTTTTAATCTCGTATTCGTATTCCTTTGTGCTCATATTTTGAAGCTCGTCTTAAATTATCTTAATAGCTCGTATTGTTTTTCATTAGCTCGTATTCATTTGTGCTCGTATTTTAAAGCTCGTCTTAGCTTAATAGCCCGTATTGTTTTTACATTAGCTCGTATTCTTAGCTTAATAGTTCATATTCTTTTTATATTAGCTCGTATTCTTAGGTTAATAGCTCGCATTCTTTTGTGCTCGTATTTTTTAGTTCGTGATTCTCCTAAACTCTTCTTCTTTTTACATTAGCTTATATTCTTATGTGTTCGTATTCTATAGCTCGTATTTTTTTAATTATACCTCGTAAATGTAAGTGTTTAATATAATCATCAATACATCTATTTATGCTTTTAATTAAATAAGAGAATGGAAACAACAAATTATACCATAACTCTACGCTAGCCAAAACTCTTAGTTTACAATCAATTATTTTATAAATTAATTCAATAATTATCCAACTAATATTTTATTTAGTATTTAATTAACTTTTTATTTATATACTTAATTCTTTTAACCAAAATAATAGCCAACTTAATCGCTCTAAAAACAATGATTATCCAACTGTTATTTTATTACTATTTAATTATCTTTTTATTTATATACTTAATTTATTTAACCAAAGTAATGGCCAATGAAATATATACTTAATTTATTTAACCAAAGTAATAGCCAATGAAATTGCTCTAGACCAATAGCCAATGAAATCAATTATTTTATTAACCAAGTCAATAATTATTCAACTGTTATTCAACAATTATCCAACTGTTATTTTATTAGTATTTAATTATCTTTTTTATTTATATATATACTTAATTTATTTAACCAAAATAATAGCCAATGCAATCGCTCTAAAAACAATAATTATCCAACTGATATTGTATTACTATTTAAATATTTTTTTTATTTATATACTTCATTTATTTAACTAAGGTAATAGCCAATGAAATTGCTCTAAAACAATAGCCAATGAAATCGCTTGAAAAGTTCCTCTTTTAAGTATATATATTGATTTTGCAGCATGTAAGAATTTTTTTTGTTTGAACTAGATTCCCAATTATCAAACAATTGATTCCGACAAAACTTTGCTAATTTTGTTAAATTTACGCATCCCCTCTATTAAATTTTAGGGCAGCTTGGTGATTAGATCTGGAAAACATAACAAGTCGTGTTGAGTTAGTTTTGCACAAATTCTATAAGAGAGACGGTTTTTCTTTCATTCATTAATGTTAGTGAGAGACCTCTCTTATAATGGTAGTTAATATTTTTATTTAATTTTTATCTTTTCTTTTAGGCATTTTTTAATTTATTTATTGGCCGTTTCTCATTAGTGTAGTGAAAGATCGTCTCTCAGAAAACTCACTGTTTTATGCCAACATTAAATAGGTCATCTATCACCTCAACCTGAACTAGATCATGATAATGGGTTAATTGTCTAAACTATATCCTAATCTACTTATTACTCCGTACAAAGTAACTCAACCAACATTTTCAACCCATTTATAATTAAGCGGATTTAAGTGGATTATTTTCAACCTACTTAATTTGTTTTAGGGTTTTTATTGGGACAGTTTATCTAATATGTTACCAGGTTAGTATGACCAAAGATCATATCATAGGTTCAAATGTCACTGCCCCCATTTCTAAAATTAAATATTAAGCATCGAGTATAAAAATGTTTGCAATTATAATTTATATCTACACTTCAAATCAAACGATGTTATATATGAAAGATATTTTAGATCGAATATATAATGGATTTTGGACTTCAAATATCAACTCAAATGCAACTTCACACAAACTGACCAAATTTTCATTCGCATGGAAATAAAGAAAATAAAGAGTCTTACTTGTAACGAATAATAAAGACGGACATTTTACTCTCATAATAAACTAACTTTCTCCCGCATCTCCCCCTAATTTCATATTTTCATTCTCTCAACTCTCATACTTAGATCTCACACTACATCCTTCTTTTCCATCCTCAAATTGATACGTTAAAATAAAATAAAAACAATGTTTTTGTCATAAAAAAACAATATAATTCACATGGTGCTTTTAATAGTATCTATTATTTTCCACTCTAGTTATAAGACTAAATACTAATTTGCATGCAATTTTTTTTACATATTTATTGTTGATCGATTAATTTAGAAGTATTTTAAGTAAATTGTTTTTTCTATTTTTTCGAGTTCCAATTTTTTCTAATCTGTGAATTTTTTTTTATTAATGTCGCCTTTTATATTATTTTGATATGTCATATGGAGTAATACATGATTTTTTTTCATGGAAATTTTTCATATCTTTTTCATCTGGTTGACTTTTGTTATTTTAACGAAATATTTTTTTATAGTTTCAATTTTTGTATCATATATATTGTAATTAATATCGGTCACATATTTGCCTTTCATCTTGATTGTGAATTATCTAGAATATAAAATGTGGATTCTCTCAATAAATGCACAAAAAAGAAGGTAAAGAACATGGGGAACAATGTGGGACACACTTGAAAAAAATAAAAAAAAATATTGTACTTCAACCACAGTGCGACACCTAAGCACTGTGGTTGTTGCTTTTATATATAGGATAGATAGATAGATAGATAGATTGTGTCACTTATATTACGTATATATAAGGAGCACTATCCATAACAGATAGGGCGGTTCACTTTTGAATGAAAATTTGTGATAAAAAAAAGAAAAAGAAAATCAAGACTCGGCAGCCAACCATATACCAACTTTATGAATTAAAGACTCGGTACACGTACGCAGTGTCCCTCTTTTGGGAGTTCTCCACTACTATTCAAAAATAATTAAAATACCATTTTAGTTCACTTTTCTTTCTTTTCATAGAATTAATAATTTATTAGTTGACACCACGAATTCTTATTTTAGATGAATTATTTATTTTAAAATTACTCTTAATAAGATGGGTTTTGAGATCATAATAATTCAGTTAGTATTATATTTTACGTTACTTTTTCAAAGGTAGTCACACTTTATCGTAAAATGCTCTTAAAATTTCGTCTTATTATTTCAGAAAGAAACGAGTCGTCTAATTACACGTAGAAGACTAGTACAGTAGTACATAGACGATGCAAGTACTATATATAGATAGCATTATCGTCCATCCAATGAATACTACCAACTCCTCCATTATTCATTATTCATTATTCATAAATGTTGATCAAACTCTAAACAACACATTTACACATATCAATCATACAGCTATTACGCGATTTTGAAACATCACCTTCTTTATTCCTTTATTTCCTTTATCTCATTTCTTCTATATATACACTCTTCACTACTTTCTTCACTTCATTCAACTCACACACACAACAACAACAAATTCAATAAACTCTATTATTACTACTTCACAATTTGGTAAAGGGTATATTTGTCATTTCTCCAAAATGTTGTCCAAAATTGCAGCAGGAAATGGCCATGCTGAAGAATCTGCTTACTTTGATGGATGGAAAGCTTATGAAAATGACCCTTTTCACCCTATTGATAAACCTCATGGTGTTATCCAGATGGGTCTCGCTGAAAATCAGGTACTTTTTATTTCCATATGATTCTTTACGTTTCATCAAAATAGGAGTCTAATTGTGATACGTGGTATCTTTTTTTGGATGTTTCAGCTTTGCTTTGATTTGGTGAAAGAATGGGTTTTGAAGAATCCAAGTGCATCCATTTGTACAGTTGATGGTGTGGATCAATTCCAAGATATTGCCATTTTCCAGGATTACCATGGCTTGCCACAGTTTCGAAAGGTATAATTCATTCTGTACAATCGTCTTATAATAATTTATTATGACTCGAAGTTTAATTAACCTATTATGTCGTAAGACAATTATTAACATGTCCGAGTAATGTAATTTCCTGATAATAACCTTGTCGTAAAACGGCATTACATAATAATTTGAGTGTTTTCAACTCGAAAGTTACATCTCGGCCTCCCTAAAAAGCAGTATAGTTCAACTTTAGTAACCAAATTTGACATTTTTGAGGTCAAATGATGTGGATCAATATTGACAATTATTTTTATTTATTTACTTTTATGGCAGAATAACAAAAAGAATGTCTAAACTCTAAAGTAAAGTAAAGTTTGACTGTGCATCAAGTCTAATCAAGACAATTAGAAATAGACAACAAGTAGTTTAATTTGTGGCTACAATCGTCTCGAAATGACGTCGTTTTCGAGTCGATTTTATAATTAACATAATCTGAATTAGTGCTAGCTAATAATGTTAATTAATTGTGATTTAAACAGGCTGTAGCAAGATTTATGGAGAAAGTAAGAGGAGAAAGAGTCAAATTTGATGAAAGTCGTATAGTGATGAGTGGTGGAGCAACTGGAGCCCATGAATTGATGACATTTTGTTTAGCTGACCCTGGTGAAGCTTTCTTAGTTCCCACTCCATACTACCCTGGGTACGTCTTACGTTCTTACCCAGATTAAACACGTACGCAAAATTAAAGTTAAAGGGTTACTTCATTAATCTAACTGTTTGATTTGATAAATGTGCAGATTCGACCGAGATTTAAGATGGAGAACAGGGGTACAACTAGTCCCAGTATTGTGCCATAGCTCAGACAACTTCAAGATTACGAAATCGGCCTTAGAGGATGCGTATGAGCGAGCCCAAGATGCGAAAATTAAGGTTAAAGGGTTACTTATAACAAATCCATCTAACCCTTTGGGTACTGTCCTTGATAAGGATACCTTAATTAGCATATTAGCCTTCACCAATGAGAAAAACATACATTTAGTATGTGATGAGATTTATGGTGCCACCGTCTTTGGGCAGCAGAAATTCATAAGCATAGCCGAGATCATGGTCGACCAGCCTCACAACCCGGACCTCATACACATTGTTTATAGTCTCTCAAAAGACTTGGGATTTCCCGGGTTTAGAGTGGGTATTGTGTATTCCTACAACGATAATGTGGTGAATTGTGCTAGGAAAATGTCGAGTTTTGGCCTAGTTTCCACCCAAACACAAACGCTAATTGCCTCAATGCTGTCAGACGAGGAGTTTGTCGAGAGGTTTTTGGTTGAGAGTTCCAAGAGGTTAGAAGCAAGACATAGGGCATTCACTTGGGGACTTAACCAGGTAGGGATTCAAAGCCTTAAGAGCAACGCCGGCCTTTTTGTATGGATGGATTTACGCCACCTACTACAAGATGCAACAGTGGAAGCAGAGCTGACCTTGTGGCGCGTCATCATCAATGAAGTCAAGATCAATGTGTCACCCGGGTCTTCCTTCCATTGTTCCGAGCCAGGGTGGTTCAGGGTTTGTATAGCTAACATGAGTGACGAGACTATGGACGTGGCCTTAAGGCGGATTAGGAGTTTCGTGCTGCAAAAGAAGAATGTGGCGAAACCTGCTGTCGTCTCTACCAAGAGGAAATGTTGGCAAACAAACTTGCAGCTTAGATTGTCTAACAAAAGATTGGATGATTTTATGGGGATTTCGCAAATTGGATCCCCTCACTCGCCTCTTCCTCAATCACCTCTTGTTCGAGCACAGACTTAGCTAAACAGCCTGTTAAACATTTATGTTATGTTTCATGAAGTGATTAGTAAGTCGGATAGAATGTAACTACAATAAGACTCATCCTATAACGTTTCTAGCTGTTTTATTTTCGGATATTTGTGTAGGCCGAAGATTAGGAAATTACTCGGATCAATATCATCTTCATTCTTTCAAGTTTATTGAAACAATTGTAATAGTATTTCTCATTGTAATCAGATCAATTGTAATATCGTTTGACGTCCACATTTTCTTTCGTAAAAACTTCATCTTAAAAAGATTGGAAAAGGCGCAAATAAGCATGATTTAGATAAAAGTAAGGTGCCATTGTGTCAATTTTGATGCTGATAGAATTCGAGCCCCAGTCATAATGACTAACCCAACCCATGACATGAAAGAAGATTGAATGTAAGATATCTCCAAAGTAAAGGTTTTATCTTCTTGCACAAAGTTGTATTCACATAATCACACGCATACTTAACTAGCGGTGTTCATAATAAACCGAACCGTAATAACCGAACCGAAAAACCGAACATTTTTAAGGTTCGATTAACCGAATCGTTTTGACAAAGCGGTTCGTTGAACCGAACCGTTAAATTTATCAAAGACGCGGTTCGGTTGAGCTTCGCATTTTAGAAAAAAGGTTAACCGCGAACCGAACCGTTCCCAAAAAAGTAAGTAAAAAATTAAAATATTATATAAAAATTGTTCTTTTATTTAATTAAAAAGTGTTTCCAGATTAAAAAATGGTTAAAATCATTAATATTAAAGTTTCACTAGTGAACTTTATTGTTGACTATAATTAAATATTAAAAACTTAATTAAACTACTAGATAAAATTCTCGAAAACTAAAGAAAAAGTATATTTAGCATGTTTATAGGTTAACCGGTAACCGAATCGCAAATAACCGTTTAAAGTGGTTAACCGAACCGCAAATAACCGTTAGAAACGGTGCGGTTTAGGTTCGGTGTTTTGCCAAACCGAACCGTGTGCGAACCGAATTAAATATACGGTTCGGTGAACCGAACCGCGAATGAACACCCCTATACTTAACGATGTAATCTTGCTCATTGAATATAGAGGTGGCAATCGGGTCACACGGGTCGGTTACGGGTCGGGTCATATTAGGTTCGGGTTATGTCTGATCAGTGACGAGTTCGGGTCATTTCAGTTCATATCGGGTTACTTTCGGGTCGGGTCATCAACGGGTGACAATTTGGGTCGGGTCATTAGGATGTCAGTGTCGAGTTAGGTTATTAGCACATATTTTATCTTATATATTTATTTTAATTGTAATTTTACATTTAAATAAAGGATAAATGTATTAACTGAAATTTAAGGGAGAATAATTAAGATGAATGTCAATTTGGTGTCATTCAAACCATTATTAAGCCAGTTCATTATCAGATCATCTATCAAGGTGAGAAAATATCAGGTAACGGATCGGATCAGGTCGAGTCGGTTTCGGTTCACCCAATTCTCGGGCCATAACAGATCGGGTTTCAGAGAGGTCTGGTTTATCGGGTCGGGTCACTTTTGCCAGCTCTAATTGAATATTGTTGTCTTCAACACCGAGTTAGAGGTTTTAAACTTTGAATTAAGGGTACTTGTTTGGAAAACCAAGTCTACTCAGACCAGAGTTTATTTACGAATTGGAATTTGTGATTTACGAAAAAAGCACGTAAACATTGTGCAGTTCTACAGCAGTACAAACTTTGGACCTCATGTTTCAGAATAAACCATGCCAACATGGTATATAAACAAATTAATCATGACAAAAATTCAGTAATTGTTCGTAAATATTACGATTTACAACTCAAGCTTATTCAATATAAATTGATACATAAAACAGCAAATGTTTTTTTTCTGTAGCTATGATCTCTATTCCTCCTTCCGACGAGTGATGATGTCGAATTTTTGTTATTTCTTCATGTCCATGAGTCGTGTGAATCGAATCCGAATGGACAGAGCGCACAAAGGTGACTATAGAATCCGCTAGGTCATGCTCCTACACCTATTATTAAGCCGCGGACTGAAGAGCTTGTTGGGCAATTTCCAGGGCCGCCTCCACTGTTGATGCACTCTTGAGCTTAGCTATATCAACCAATGGTTGGGTCCTTGCAAGTTTAGGAAGAAGTTGAAACTCCTGAAAGGTCACAAATGTATGCATGTTACTTCCAACAACACGCAAGTAAAAAGCACCAACAATAAGAGATACTTCGTATTTGGTAAGGATATTTGGCCCACAGTAAGGAGAGCGTGCTCAAAAGCTACAATAATCAGGTCGGCAAGAGCCAAATGATGCACCATATAGAGTAGGTATTGAATCTGCCATGAGTTTTTTTTGGGTGTGAATGGAGAGCAATATTTGAAGGCAAATGGAACTTTTATGCATTTTGCCCAATTTCGGGAACTTCCTATTTTTCTTTTATGGTTGGCCATATCAAAGTTTCTACTTGGAATTTTCTGTTTAGCTGTTATTTATGTATACTCCCTCCGAGTCACATTGTTGGTTACTTTGTTTTTTGCATAAAAAATAAGGAAATGATTCTAGACCACATAAAACACTCTAGCCCACATTGAATTGATTTTGGACCACAAAAAAGTTGCTAAAAAGTGAAAGATAAACCATCACTAAACTCGCATCAAAACGGAAACAGGAACCAACACTGTGACTCAGAGGGAGTATAATTTACGACCCCAACAGATCGCACTTTATAATTCCCTCCATCTACATATTATCGTCGTCCTTAATTCTTGTGCTTGTAGAAAGTTTCAATGCAATGGCAGGAATTTTGTAAACAGATTTATCTGGATCTAGCAATGGTTTTGACAATGATGTGTTTCGAGCACAGTATGTGAATATCATCCCTGACTTAGTGACTTTATTAGCTAAACATATGTACATAAATTATGTGAGTGAGAACTCAACAAATAGCCCTCTATAACCATGGACGGACTCTAACTTGCATATCTCGCATAACAATCAGATTTTAGACCTAATCAATATGAATGACGATAAAAAATATAAAAAAAAAAAAAAACACGACCATTAATCAGTACCTCAGGACTTCCACTTTCAACGAGAACCCCTTTCAGCCTCCCTGTGATTAAGAACATGTTACTTGTAAATCTTTTTGACAAAGATTGAACTGAGATGTAACTTAAAATGACATAGAGGGATGATATATAAAAGATAACTGCTGATACCAGAGTCTATCCAAAAGGTAGCTATCTTGGGATCAAAGTTTCCAACCTCAACTGCCTCTCCAACTGTTTCATGAAGAAAATAATTATAAGCACGCATCTAGTCGTGAAAAACATCTAACAAATAAATCATATCATAATACTAAGCTACTGCACTGTAGGCTCTGGCTACAATATTACCATTGTCTCCAAAGAATTGCCACCAAACTTTTCTCTGGCTCCCTTCATATTCAAATACTCTGGAGTAGAAGTATGGGAGATAATCATACCTGCATCAAACACTGATAAGTAAGCAAAAGCAAATTTATGCATCAAGAATTTCTCGAATGTAACTTATTGATATTATATGTAAATTCATTAAGGCAGGTAAATGAAATTAGCATACATGTGGGTTCGTGCAGTTAATAATGCACTGACACAATGCTGAGCTGATTTACGGGCATGATCCACATGTTCTACTCGGGTCATACGGTCGTAAATCTGCCACACAAATCGTTCAGTTTCAATGTAAACTTTCTCTAGACCACAGTTTCTATGTGGTCTATAAGAGACAGCCAAAGGAACATAAAGTGGAGAAAGACGAAACTAATACCTTTAATGGGAATGCAGCAACATCTCCAATAGCAAATATCCCAGGTACTTTAGTACGGAATAGCCCATCAACCTGAATATGGTCAATACTGTTTAGCAATATGAATTACTAGAGTGTATCCAACCCTGTTCAACAGCACATAGAATGTAAGGCGTTTCGTCCTCGCAATTCCAAACGAGAATTAAACCGTTTTTGACGAGTATGGATCCTCTCCATTTCATTTTCTCTCAATTTCCACTAATAGAACAATTCTAAATTAATATCTCTTCTCCTCATCAAAAAATTGACAGTTGAATCGTCCTGGAACAAAATCCGGTCCACTAAGAGGAAATGGAGAGCATCCAAATTGATTTTTGACAAACAAAAGAACTATTACCAAAACATTTGGACTTCAAGTTTGACCCATTGCCGAAACTTTATTTATTACTTTACAGATTTAGTCCTAAAATGAAGCCAAACACAACCTATTCTCTGAGTTCACTAAATTGAAGCACTTTTTACAATAGATCAACGTAATTTCTGACACGGTTTATATTAAGGGTCATTAGAGGCGGCGTCTTTTTTGTGGAAACACAATGCATCGAAAAAACTAAACCATGTGCGCAAGTCTCCTCAACTTTCCTTCGATATTTTGATCATGAACTGAGGCCTTCATTATGCATTTCACAAATTCATGAAAAGGCATCTCACTAACCTCTATACCACCAACAGTTGTGTTCAAGCCAACATTATCAAATGGACTGGTGGCAGGTCTAGCACCAATACCTATAATTACCTGCACAGAAACGAAACAGTAATATTCGCAACAGTGATACACAATAAACTAAATGTGAGCCTTAGGAACATGGAACTTTGACAAAAATATGCCCACTGAAGTGAAAACAATCTGAAAGTGAAACTCACCGTATCTGCTTCAATGGCTGAACCATTTTCAAGTTTAACAGCAGCAACTCTTCCATCAGAACCAGCTTCTAGGTTTTGGATCTTAGCACCCTAGGTTTTAAAAATACTTAAAAGTGTCAAATTTAGGTTACATGCATACCGTGTTTGAATTAATATTACAAAGAGGACAATTAGGTTTAAGACATATCATGGCGAGATATAGATAAGTTGCCAACCTTCACAAATTTAACACCATTTTGACGGTACAGCTCTTCGTATTTTTGTGCAAGAGACGGAGTAAACAATCTCGGCAAGAGATGATCCTCAGGAAAAATGATCTAATTCGTCAAAGAACCACCAAGCAACATTAAAGATACTAAAGCTAAGATAAACCACTGAAAGATTAATTATATTTTTCAGTCCAAAACAGACAGGTATTTGCAAGCTTTTTCTCAGCATCTACATAGCTAAAAGTCTATGCAACAGCACAATTGACAAAACCCAACTTAAACAAAAAGACAAAATACTCATGCTTATACCGTTGTATCGAGATTCCAAGCAACAGCTGCAGCAGCAACTTCCATGCCTATATAGCCACCACCCACTATAACCACTTTCTGTGACTTTTTCTGCAAATCAAAACCAAAGGTTTATAAATAGTGAAGTAAAACATAACCCATTCCAGGAAAGGAAAACTAAAGAAGAATACATTAGTAAGATAAGAACTTAAATTTGAATTGACTCAGTTACATATAGAAAAGGGATAAAACTATAAAAGTAGGGCAGTATTTCTGTATAAAAATGAAAGAAAAAGAGTAATGAGAGAATTTGTAGGCATATAGAAAATCACAAGGAATTCCAGAATCCAGTTAAAATACACCATCTTTTATTTCAATTAACAATACAAGGTTCGTCATTTTATAGGCTCCTTAAAAACCATCAAATGTTCTCCATGGCTCAATATTAGGAGACGGGCAATTTTGCTGAAGAGAAGCCCTTAAGGATAATTTAGGCTCGCCTTAGAGAAATCAGCCTCAAAACCACTACAAACTACACCATCAATAACACATTTAGAAGTATTGGAAGACAGTACCAATGACTCGATAAGTGAGTCAGCATCTGCCACATCTCGAATATAGTGCACACCAGGTAAACTTCCGCCGATTTTTTCTGGAAATCTGAAACCAAAAGTAGTATTAGTACCAGACATCCAGACATGATCAACAGTTACATGAAATGAGGAAGGCAGCTGCTGTAAATTAATATTTTCTATATCAGCAAAAAAAAAACAATAGGTCTCTCTTGTGAGGGATATATCCGTCACAAGCTTGCGACGGGTCAAGTACACTCACTTGTTTAGATAAGACAAAAATAAAAGTGCATAAAGAATCTCATAAGGGTTTGTCTTTATCTCCCCAAATGGGTTTTATTTGACCCATCACAAGCTTGCGACGGATATATTGCCGTCACAAATGAGAATTTGTGAAAAAAGTATACCTTGATGCTGAGCATCCAGTTGCAATGATCAGAGAACCATACTTCAGCGATTTACCAGATTGTGTTTGTAGAGTATTCTTCTCAATATCAATACCCATCACGGGGTCCTCATAAATCATCTGTACGTATGAAAACAAACCCCAAATTTACCAAATAGAAATATCACGGCAGAAAGTGAGCAACATAAAGTAGGGCATGCACTTATGTCAACTCATGTAAGAGTTGAGAGCTTTTCTACACTTGCCACCGAACATACAGAGCAAAACAAAAACAACAAAGTATACACACAGAAAAAGACTAAAGGAAGCAGCATTCAGCAAAGAAATATAAAAAAAATTACCTCAATCCCTTTCTCCTGGTACCATTCGGGAGTCTGCCTTTCACCACCAGCTCCAACACATGTATGAAATCCCTAAAGCAAAATCATTATATGATAAATAAATTGGCCAAGTGAGCTAAGCGTCAACTAGAATAACATAAAGACAAAAAATAGGCAAAGCCGAATTGATAATTGCTAATGCTAACTGGGCAGTGAAAGCCGAAAATAGAGAAATTCCTTTAAATTAAAAAAATAACTGGATGCGACACATACAGGTAGACGCGCAGGCTTCTTATCAACTGGAAACAAGTAGCCCTTAGTCAATGCTGGACGCTCATATGGCGCATAAGCCTGTAATTGCATTAAAAGTCAATTATCAAAACATGAAGGCTTGATTAGAACCTCTCCAAACAAAGAATAAACAATCAGTCAATGAAACTCAATGCAAGCGAAATAATAATACAGTCGTAGCCCATTCTTCCAGACATTAGAACACATTGCTAATTAAAATTATCCCCTGCCTAACGTTTGGCAGAGTGATGCAGAAAGCAGTAGAAGCAGATTAAGATCGATATAAAATATAGGATGTTTGTCATGTTTAGCTCATTGATTGTATAGTGCAAATTCACCTATATCCTGGGACTACCAATAAACTCATTGCACATCAGAGAAAACAAGTATATTCATAGAGATCATACAAAGTCTGAGACAGTGCTTGCCTGTGATGCTCGGACTAGGACTCGAGTGTCCAAATCGGATACGGATCCGAGTGTCCGACCCTTGAAATCTTAAAATCAAGGACTCGGACACGAGTATCCGTTAATTATTTTGGACTTGTCATTTTTCTGAAATACTAAAACATCTACCTATTTAAACACTATAAATCTATAATCAAAAGAAAAAAAAAAAAAAAAAAACAATACATGTACAGCTGTACACACTACACAGCACTACACAGTACACCAGTCAGCAGTACACTACACGACTACAATACACGTATACCACTAGCTATTCTTTTTATATAAATAAATACTAGTATTAAATAAAGCAATAACCTAGTTACTGTTAATCAATTTAACCATTCACTTCGTCTTCTTCCTCATCTTCAACTTCAATCTCCATATTTCTTCTACCAAAAAATCACTTTTCTAGCTCAACAACTCAACCAACCAAAAGTTGAAGAGTCCAATTTCTAACTCAAGGGTCGGACACGGTATCCGTGTCCAGATCCGTGTCCGTGTTGGGTGCGCCGGACACTCGGGGGTATTTGAAGAGTCCGAGCATCACAGGTGCTTGCTACCACTTATAACCTCAACCATTGCCTGCTTAAGCATTCACAACCCTGCAGACCCTTTATTCCAAAGTACAACTACTGTCATACGAACACCAAACGAGGGAGGCACCAAACCTCATTAATCTGTTTCACCTCCATGCGTGCTATTCAGCTACATAAAATTGAGAGGAGTTCACTACATTCAGGCACAAACGATTTTCCTCTCTTCCACAATATAGCGCAGCACATACAGAAACGTAAATTAAGTGACTTGAGACAAAACTTTCCCATCCAACTCTAGCAACCTTGCACTATACATTAATCAGCCTCTCAATATAACCTCACATAACACCAAGCACTCGTACAAGGCATAGTGGTTGGACACTTCATTTATGGCCAAATCATTTTCTAAAAGTAAAAAAGATCTACTGTTGGACACACACATCCATGTTGGCTCATTATGAACCGAGTTGACATAACGCACACCAATATCCTCCACTCCATACTCTCTTGTAATTAGTAACAAAAAGAAACATCACCAAATAGAACATAATTCAGTTGCTAAAATTCTTTAGGCTCAAAGGATAAACCCCTACTGATATCATTGTCATCAATCAATGCTTTTTTCCATCTCATCCAAGCATTACTGACATTGCCTCCAACGAAATGTCAACTAGCACAAACTAATAAGCTCATAAACACCACGATCAAGTGACGGCGTCTCATTATTAACACTTCAACACTAGCCAGTGGTGGAGCATAGGGTCTCAGACCCCTCCACCTTCCAAGGTTACTAAACTAACTAACTAGTTCGCCACCTAACAATATCCGAACATGCTTTACATCCTGGCTCCGCTACTGATGCTAATAAAACAATCATTGCTGAAGTGCAGCTAACAATCGAGACGTGTACCTCCTTAGAAACAATGCAAAGCTTGCCATCAGCCAATCCGTTTTCGACGAATGTCCGAGCCGCATATCCTGCCGCATTTCCTCCTCCAACGATCACATACCTAATTTTCAAATAATCAAATCAAATCAAATTGACTAAAACGTCATCTATTACACCATTCAAAAAAATATAAAATATAACAAAGCATCGTCATACTCTC
This sequence comes from Silene conica, assembly GCA_029255685.2. Classification (NCBI taxonomy): domain Eukaryota; kingdom Viridiplantae; phylum Streptophyta; class Magnoliopsida; order Caryophyllales; family Caryophyllaceae; genus Silene; species Silene conica. The sequence goes on from CM055312.2 coordinate 65,692,718, forward strand.
GGTTACTGTTATCGAAGGAGGCAGAAATCGAGAAGTTTCTAGAAGAGCGTCGGAAGGTTCTAGAAGCGACTACGGAAGGATTGCAAGGCAGTTTGGAGAGAGAATAGAAGGAAGATGCAGAGTGCGAGACGATGGCGTTTTTGAGTGATAATGAGCTGGACATGGTCGCCATTAATCGTCGAACTATACAACAACAATGAAGAAGTAATTAAATCAACAAAATCGATCGAAATTAGGTTATAAATTTGGAGGAAACGAAGGTTCGAAGATGAAAAACCTGTTGACATCGAGAAAGTGGTGAATTTATAAAGGATGGTTACTGTATGTAGTATGATTGGGGGGAAATATTATATTACTATTTTAATTGAATTGTGGCTCAATATGAGAACGAAAGGCCGTGTCATGACGTTATAAAATACGACAAAGGGGAGGAATAGGATTGTAGAGAAATATCGGAAAATAATAGAGAGCAGGATAGCCAGAAGAGTGATGGGAAGACGTTTAGATTGGCTGGTGCGACCATAACGGGGAGAGGGAGGGAGAGTGGTTCGTCTTGTCTTTATGGTGAGCTAAGACGGGACATGACCCGTTGGGAGTAACATGGCTTGTAGATAGGGTTGAAACTAGAAGAAAAGTTGTATTCGGACGCTTAAAATTCTCGAAACTGTGACCTCTTGCAACTGGCCAGACTAACCATGAATATTGTACTGCTTACTTATTAGTTATTCTTAAAATCGGCCGGCCCAAGCGTAGCTTCGTCATTGCTTGTAGTATTTGGTTGAGCTGCTATTTAAGGCTTAGCTCAGGTGATTATGAATACACGCCTTGATCATATGGATCGGCTCAAGTACAAACTTAAATTGGGTGATATTACGCATACACTCACTTTATGGGAACTATAAATGGGAAAATAGGTGCCAACTACATGGTTGGGCCGTGTTAGCCCAACTCACTCATAGAGTCATAGGTCTGCTAATTTTCGGGCTAGACTGCCACATGACCATCTTGCTTCCTATGGCTAGGTCAAGGTACTTAATTTCAAGCACGATCTACTTATTGGCTTGGACAAAGATCAGAAAAACGAGACTAGATTCGTTGGTTGTCTCGAGCCCATCCTGGCCCGCCCCATCTCTTAAAGCTAAGTTCAGTTTGTGACCACCTCCAAGGCCCTGTTTTTTCCAGCCGAAATGAGCTGAATTTAATTAAATAAAGTAGAGTTGAATTGAATTGAATTGAACTAAATTAAAATGTAACTAAGCTGGAGTAATGTAGTTGAGTTAAAATTTAATTTTGTAAAGAGATGGGGTGGACATAATTTACTAAACTTGTATGAACTTGACGGAATAGAGCTTAGACCAATTGACAGAAGTTGAAATTAAACTAGAAAGAACATAGCCTAATCTATAAAATTGCACATGCTCTTCAATGAAATTACCCAGGTCATAACAACATCCTATTTCCCGAATGTTGATAATAAACATAAAGAATCCCATTTAAGCAGACAACACTAATACCAGCATACGAATCTGGAAACAAATTAGACACAGTAGAGACCAAAATGTGGAAAAACTAAAACTAAACAACATCAAAAATCATATAAAATAACAATGCAAATTAAGTTCATAAATAAAGCTACAATTATAAAAACTAATCTAAATCAAATGAGTCGAATGCAGAAATAATAAGAAGAACAACATTTACCTTGTAAATGGATGAGACTCTGGAAGTAGATGATGACAGCAGCAATATGGGTGTCTTGGCAGGAATTTAGATGAACATCAGGTTGTATTGATGAAGATGAATAACAATGGAGGAATGCGAAGCTTTTTTTTTCTCAGAGTTTGAGGAAGACGAATGGGTTCACAGAGAAGGAAGTTCAAATTGGAAAATTGGAAAAATGAGAGAGTGGGAAACGTGAGAGTGGGAAACGTGAAACATATTAAATTGTGTCAGTTTAGAAGAATGTGCATATGATTAGGTAGTTGGCAACAATAAAAAAATATGTTTTAATTGTTTTCTATAGGTTAATCTAAGCCATTGATTTGCTTTAATCTAAGGGCTAGTATTAGGACTCAAGGACTCAACACTAGCGGGTGGACTCATTTGAACTTTCGGATGTTGGGCTAGGATTGCTTTGATTGGGACTTGGTGGTTCGGATGAAGAGGGGTTGTTTTGGCTAGTAGATGCTTGGGATGCAATTCTTACCCTTGCAATGGTCTTCCTCCTTAAGGCCCGAAAGCGCCTTTCCGGTTCGGAAGATGACAACAAAGAGTTAGAGTCACCCCTAGGCATAAAACTTAGCAAACAAATTAGTCGTCATAGTGCTTGTTAAACACTGGGGTGAGCAATAAAACAAGCACTCTACAATTAACTACCAAATCTTTGATCAAAACAAAACAAGCTCAACTAACTCTAGACTAAAACTAAAACTAAACCACACAACTTCTAAACACCGTCCCCGGCACCAAAAACAATTTATAAACTCCCAAATTAAGTAGTATAATTTAGGGTCGAACCCAAAGGACGGTGGGGAAGTTGTATATTTAAGTTCTAATTCGGTCTCGAGTCGGGGTAATAGGTTTGAGATTGATTAACAACTACTAAAGATAGATTAAAGCAAATGTGTCAAGATGAAATCGATGAATAAAAGATACTAAGGTGTCGGGGGTACTAAGGTAGGTTGGTAACGAATCATGCAAGGGAATCTAAGGTCTCCACTATACTAGGCCTAGGTTTGTCTCGTCTATCGATTTGACTCACCTAAAGTCGATCCCTATCCTAGCTTTCGCTACAAACAAGGCCAACCTAACATACATACATGTCCATGAAAGCCCTAGACTATCATCAAAGGCCAACAACAATGAGAATCATGTCCAACCGTCGTTGAGACATTTCATCAAACATATAACATGCACAAATGAAAACCTAGCAAAGAAGAGAACCAAATCCTAACCCTAAACAAGATTCATAGCTATCAACAAACCAAAGCACACCCCTAACCCTAGTAGGGGAACTACTCACACATGGCTAACATAAATATGTAAACAAATGATGAGGAAATGCTAAACATGTTGGATTAAGTAAGAGTAAACAATTGAACAAGCAAAACTTAAAGGAAATGCAAAGACAAAGTAAAGATGAAGAAGATTATACCATTAACTAAGGAAAAGGAAGTGACTTGGATGACAAGTTGAAAGATTCTTTCAAATCTCCCAAAAATACAACCCAAAAAATCCTCTACAATTGCTTAAAAACAAACCCAAGGAGAATCCTCAAGAGAGGTTACAAATATTGAAAGATTAGATAAAGATCTAAAGAAGATTAAAATAAATTAGAGTGTTTTTGAGTCTAAGTGTTGAGTAATGGAACAGTAAAAACCCTAAAATAAGCTTAAGAATGCGTAATTCTAAAAGTGATACAAGTGCGGGTTTATATAGAGCTCGAAAATCTGAGAAAGGCTTCTCAGCCGGTCGACCGGCTGCCGGTCTGGGACCGGCTGAGAGTCCAAATGAGGACTTCTGACTTTTTCTTCGTTTTTCTTCAATAGGCATGCATTCCCAGCCGACCGGCCGGCTGCCGGTCTGGCACCGGCTGGGAGGCCTATTCTTCAATTCTGATTTCTTCTCTTCTTTTTGTTGGCTACAGGTACCCTCAGCCGGTGGACCGGCTGCCGGTTGTCCACCGGCTGGGACACCTTTTGTAGCAATCTGCCCAACTCTGCATAATTCTTCATTTTACGAAATTGGTTAAGTATGGGATCATGATCCCCAGCCGGCTGACCGGCCGCCGGTAGGCCACCGGCTGGGGGCCCTTTCTCATGGTTCTGAAAACTCCTTCAAATAATCTCGAAAGTCAAGTCAAGCTCCCCAGCCGGCCGACCGGCCGCCGGTTGAGGACCGGTTGGGAAGGCCTGGGAAGGGAGTTTGCCAATTTCTTCATAAATCTTCGAAAATCGCTCTAAATCCGCCTCAAGTTGTCCCGTTTCTTCGCCCCCCGCCGTAATACCTACAAAAAGTGGATAGAATAGGAATATACAAGGCAACGGGCGTAAAAGCAACTAAAGACACGCAAATCGAGGTCGAATCGTGACCGAAAATAAAGAAAATGTAAAGAAAATGATGACCAAAATGGAGCTCATCAGAATTCCCCACACTTAAACCTTACTCGTCCTCGAGTAAGAGATCAAGTAACTATATAACCCTTATTAGAAACAAAGAAACAAACTAACTAATCTATCCATAAGCCGAATCGGGTTTAGCTACACCCGTAGCCCTTTCAACTCACAATTTGACATTCATGAGGGAGAATGCCCTATTGCAAGGCAAGTAAGGTCTTGCTACAAAACTTTTGATGCCAATAAGTAAAAACAAAACACGTATAGACAAGCAACATGCATCGGGAAAGAAAGAAAACCGCTTGCCTCATTCAAGCGGCGGAAAACAACTAAAAGGGAACAAATTCAAAACCGTAAACTTCCTTACAAATATTAATTCTACAAGTCACTAAGGCAGGAAGGATGACAACAAAACACCGCCAAATCATGCTAAACTAGGCTACTTTCATAACCGTTATCCAGATACTTTTGTCAAGGGCGATCGGATGGAATGGAATGATAATCCCCGCAATGCTAAAGGCAAAAGATGCAACAAGTCTAGATTCTTCACAAAGTAAAGGTCATGGGTCGTCCCAAGATCGACAAAACGGCAAGGCAAAATTGATTTTTTGGAATGAAATGCTCAAATCAATACAAAATGGTGGATTACAATCAAAATTTGACCTCATTCAATTTTTTTCATTTCTTTTTCATGCCATGAGTTAGGATGGGGTTTGTCCCACGCGTGCTAATGTCCTTTGCTTTCGCCAATCGCTTATTAGGCAACCGGTTAACCTCTAGACAATAGCTTATCCGGGTGACAATCACTCTGTCTTTGGGCGGTCGAATTCACAACCAAGTGGGAAGCCAACTCAATGGCTACCCTCCAAAGCACATCGAAGTGGTACGCCTCCACCAAAACAACATGTTCTTATTCTTTTTCATTAACCATTTTCATTTTCTTTTCTTTTTCACTTGAGGTTTCTTTTTTTTTTTCTTTCAACACATTTCCACTTCTTATGATCATTGACAAGAGCGTTCCAAATTTATTCATGAAAGTTATTTTTGGGTTGCCAAACCGTCAAGTCGAACAAGGTCACCAAGACAAGATAATCAAAACCACTTCACATCACGGGGGTGGACAAGGTGACTCACATGCAAACCCTTGACTTGGTATTGGACCATGGTCAGAAAGATACTAGAAAAGCATGACCTAGGGTGTTTTAAAAATCATTCTAAAAGACAAAGTCATAAGTAGAAGAATTATTTGCAACGGCCTAAACGATTTTGTCAAAGTTCCCAATTAGGCATTTTCAAAACATTATCCTAAATGCAACTATATGCCATGAATGCAACTAATATAGACATGTTATAATGCAAGTGAAACTATCAAACTACATGCCAAACAAAGCTAATGTATCTCCTAACAGCACAAAAGCACACAAGCCACACACAATCTCCACAATGTACTCCACATCCTCCAAATACAAGCCCATCCTCCTCATTTGCAACGAAAGAATGAAAATGAGAGTGAAATAGAGGTTGGAACGATCATACCGTGGTGTCTTCAAGATCCAAAGCAGTGCTCAAGCGAGTGTTACCTATGCGAAAGGAGAGAAAGCAAACACAAGTATATACAATTCTACACTAATAAGGTAAAAACATGTTTTTGAATTTTTCAAATTTTTCGATTTTTTGGTATTTTTGAACTTTTTCATACTTACAAAAGCAATCAAATATTCACAAGGTGGATATTTTCCCTCCCCACACTTAAGATTTACATTGTCCTCAATGTAATAAAGTGCAAAGGGGGAAATGAAGTAAAAGAACGAAAACAACATGTTTTTGGCTTTTTTGAAATTTTTGAGAAAATAAAAACTTGTTTTTGTATTTTTTTGAAATAAACGGTTCTTCCTCCCCACACTTATTTATATGCATAATGTGAGGAGGAAAACCGGAAAATAAAGAACATATTTTTGAAAGTTTTTGGTTTTTCAATTTTTTTTGGATTTTTGATTTTTAAGAAGGCATTAAAAACAAAGGTAAACAAAAGAAAAGAAAAACTAAAAACTAGACTAAAAGCAAACTAAATGCTCTAAACTACATGTATGCAATCTACATGTGACAATATGATACAACAATATAAATCTAATGCATCTAAATGAATGCAACTATATGCATCTAAACTAATGATGTGAAAACATGAAAACTAAACTAAAACAAACTAAGTAAACTAAACTAACTACTCTAAATGCATGCTATAAAGAAAATGGAAACTAAATCGAGATTTGGATTAAGGGAGTTACTTGCTTTGTTTTGGATTTTTCCATGGGAGCAAAGTCATCACCAACCACCTCCAAAGGTGGTCACTCATCAAAGTGATCCTCGGACTCATAGCCTTCATTACCGGCTCCATCATCATCATTTCCATTGCCATCATCGACCACCATGAAGTCGTTCGGGTTGTTCACGAAATCACGGAAGGGGGAGGCTTGAGAGCCACTAGGTCCCGCATCACTAAAGCCGCCATGGAAGGAAGAATGCCTCGGAGGGCCCGAATCCTCATTTCCCCGGAAGTTGGGGGGAAAGATCGGGTTTGAAAAATAACCCGGGGCGACGTTAATCTCCCCGTAAAAATGACCCTCAGGAGGCACATAACCCCTATCAGGAGGCATGTAGTATGACGGGCGACCACCATCCGGATGATGATAACCCTCGCGGACGGACCGATCATAACTCGGAAATGTCCCATAAGCTTGATCATGGTAAAGGTAATTAAGCCTATAGGTCAAATCCCTATGCCGCTCATCGGCTATGGCTTGGCGCTGGTCCGCTAAATCCGCTGCACTCTTCATGCCCAAGTCAACTCGGGCCATGAAATCAATAAGCTCTGGGGGGCATGAAGAAGAAGATGGACCGGAGGCGGAGGTGGATCCCTGGAAGTATGAGGGACCACTCTGAAACTGGGACATGGAAATGGAGGGCTGCTGAAAAGGCTCAAACTGGAGGTCGGTAGGAGTGGCACCGACTCTGTCTCTGGTGTAAACTCTAGGGGCACGCTGGTCTGGTGGGAGGTCCTCGGGGTCCGCCTCGATATCAAGGAGGTAAGAGGTTTTCCCCGGCACAACTTTCATCAACTCGGTGTTTGGCAAAGGGACTGAATTCTTGAACTTGTTGTCAACCCGAATCTGCCAATACTCTTTGCGATCACTGGGGTTATACCGTACCCACCCCAAAGCATCATGCAAGTATCGGCTAGATAACACATTCTCGCCCTGAATGAAGTCGACCGTGAAGTGCCTCTGACAACGGTTGTTGGCAATCAAGGTGACCATCCCCCCAACACAAATGGGGGTAGTAAGCTGAGGTTGGGATGCCAACCTACTCAAGTGAAGGGCCATATGGTGAGCAATGTTTAATTTCGGGCCACCAACCAAGTAACAACCAAGTATCTCAAGCTCTGTAGTAGTGAAGTTGTGCGGCTCATCCCTAGAGAAAACGGTCCACCCCATGAACCTATGCCATATTCTAATCGGTGCCAAATGCACCCTATTAGCCGGTTTCTTTCGGCTTCTATCACTTACAAGACCGGTGATGGCTGTCCAAATGAGCTCGGTATCAAAGCCCTCCGGAGGCTTAATGGCTAGTTTTCCGTCTAGCCCAAAAATTAAGGCAAATTCCTCTAAAGTGAGACGATGTTCCCTATTCATCAATCGGAACTCTAAAAATGCAACTCTCCCCAAATTTCGGTTCTTAGTAACAACCAACGAACTCAAAAAATTTCAAAGTTAACCGGGGAGATGTGTGAACCGGTTTTGTCTCATACAAGGTTTTTATACCTAAACCCTCAAAAAGAGCCGCAGTTATTTTCTCAATCCCTAAGTCTCTCAATCCGGCTCTATCAATAAACCTAGTTGGGTGAAGGGGGCGATTCTTAAAATATGTGAAATTACCTTTTTGTTGGATTGAGGCAAAGGTGAGACCGGGAAAGCAAGGATCCGAGCCAATGTTGCCACTCCCCATTACATTTGCGACCTCTTGCTCAACCGAAGGGTCGTGCCTTGATTTGGATCGCCTTTCTGTTCTTCCCGACATGGTTAATTGAAGGAGAGGTGATGAGGGAGTAAAGGGGGTTTTGATTTGAGAGAGTTTGGTGAAGTTTGTTGGGGTTTTTGAAGGTTAGGGATGAATGGGAGATGAGGAAATAAGGAAGAGAGTGGAAGAAATGAAGGGAAATGAAGAGGAAATGAGGTAGAAATGAAGAAGAATGGGGATTCTCGAGCTCTTAAAATCGCGACAGAACACTCCCAGCCGGTTGGGAACCGGCCGCCGGTCGACCGGCTGGGAGTTAGGGTTTGAGATTTTTTGATTTTTCGAAAATTTTTTAAGGGGGTTTGATTCTGAGCCGGCGGACCGGCTGCCGGCCGACCGGCTCAGAAACATGCCTTCAGTATTCCTTTTGCCTTCTCTTCTTCTTTTTTCACTCACAAAAACGCTCCCAGCCGGCGGACCGGCTGCCGGCCTACCGGCTGGGAATCATTTCCTCTTGAATTTTGATTTTTGAATAAGTCATCGTCTTCTCAGTCGGCTCACCGGCTGCCGGTTTGGTACAGGCTGGGGATGCAAAATCTGAAATCTGCCCAAATAAACTATCAAAAACAGAAATGTGTCCAGGTCCTCCCAGCCGGTAGGGTACCGTCGGCCGGTGGGCCGGCTGGGAGTACCTGTACACAATTTCGAGAAATAATTTAATTTGAACATAAAAATCAACTTTGCCTACAACGGTTTTGCCAATATTTCTCCGACTATACTCATGAATCATCCACAAACAAGCAACAATCATATCCAAGTATCTCATGCAAGCTAAAAATTAAACTAAAACCGAACTAACCATGAAACTAACATGAAAACTAGATGAACTAAAAGAAACTAATACTTACAACCGGTGGTTATTGAGTGACTCCACCAAACCTTTCATGATCAAACTTCCTTGAAATCAATCCTCCTCGGGGAGTGGGTCCCCGAGGTCAACAACTTCGACGGTGCCTTTGGAATCTCCTTGATAATAGCGCTTAATCCGATGCCCGTTGACTTTGAATGTGCCACCGCCTTCACTCCAAAGTTCAAAGGCCCCATGAGGTGAAATATCCATCACTTTGAAGGGCCCGGACCATCGTGATCTAAGCTTTCCGGGAAAGTTCTTGACTCTAGAATTGAAGAGGAGAACAAGGTCTCTTATGCTCACATTCTTCTTCACTAGCTTGGCATCATGCCACTTCTTCGTTTGCTCCTTATAGAGTTTTGAACTCTCATAAGCTTCATATCTAAGCCTATCCGCCTATCCGCCTTGTCGGTTAAGGAATAGGGGAAAAGCATAAGCCTTAGTGTCTCCTCGGGTACTCCCGTTTTCTTTATCATTGCGACCTTACCCTTGAACTTTCTCAAGTGCCCATGAGCATCTTCGTGAGAAGCCCCGCTAAAGGCATTCTTCTCGATTGAACTCATTTGCGAAGGGTGTATTTCGAAATTTTGAGGAACAAGAACCCCGAAGTTGATTGGATTGGTGGTGTCATTGTGATTGGGCCGGTTATGATCACGAAGAGCGGTCATTATATGAATTGGATGGTTGTTTGGAAAGTGTGGTGATTGTGGTGGTGATTGATAAAACGGATTGTCAAAACTTTCGGATGTTGGGCTAGGATTGCTTTGATTGGGACTTGGTGGTTCGGATGAAGAGGGGTTGTTTTGGCTAGTAGATGCTTGGGATGCAATTCTTACCCTTGCAATGGTCTTCCTCCTTAAGGCCCGAAAGCGCCTTTCCGGTTCGGAAGATGACAACAAAGAGTTAGAGTCACCCCTAGGCATAAAACTTAGCAAACAAATTAGTCGTCATAGTGCTTGTTAAACACTGGGGTGAGCAATAAAACAAGCACTCTACAATTAACTACCAAATCTTTGATCAAAACAAAACAAGCTCAACTAACTCTAGACTAAAACTAAAACTAAACCACACAACTTCTAAACACCGTCCCCGGCACCAAAAACAATTTATAAACTCCCAAATTAAGTAGTATAATTTAGGGTCGAACCCAAAGGACGGTGGGGAAGTTGTATATTTAAGTTCTAATTCGGTCTCGAGTCGGGGTAATAGGTTTGAGATTGATTAACAACTACTAAAGATAGATTAAAGCAAATGTGTCAAGATGAAATCGATGAATAAAAGATACTAAGGTGTCGGGGGTACTAAGGTAGGTTGGTAACGAATCATGCAAGGGAATCTAAGGTCTCCACTATACTAGGCCTAGGTTTGTCTCGTCTATCGATTTGACTCACCTAAAGTCGATCCCTATCCTAGCTTTCGCTACAAACAAGGCCAACCTAACATACATACATGTCCATGAAAGCCCTAGACTATCATCAAAGGCCAACAACAATGAGAATCATGTCCAACCGTCGTTGAGACATTTCATCAAACATATAACATGCACAAATGAAAACCTAGCAAAGAAGAGAACCAAATCCTAACCCTAAACAAGATTCATAGCTATCAACAAACCAAAGCACACCCCTAACCCTAGTAGGGGAACTACTCACACATGGCTAACATAAATATGTAAACAAATGATGAGGAAATGCTAAACATGTTGGATTAAGTAAGAGTAAACAATTGAACAAGCAAAACTTAAAGGAAATGCAAAGACAAAGTAAAGATGAAGAAGATTATACCATTAACTAAGGAAAAGGAAGTGACTTGGATGACAAGTTGAAAGATTCTTTCAAATCTCCCAAAAATACAACCCAAAAAATCCTCTACAATTGCTTAAAAACAAACCCAAGGAGAATCCTCAAGAGAGGTTACAAATATTGAAAGATTAGATAAAGATCTAAAGAAGATTAAAATAAATTAGAGTGTTTTTGAGTCTAAGTGTTGAGTAATGGAACAGTAAAAACCCTAAAATAAGCTTAAGAATGCGTAATTCTAAAAGTGATACAAGTGCGGGTTTATATAGAGCTCGAAAATCTGAGAAAGGCTTCTCAGCCGGTCGACCGGCTGCCGGTCTGGGACCGGCTGAGAGTCCAAATGAGGACTTCTGACTTTTTCTTCGTTTTTCTTCAATAGGCATGCATTCCCAGCCGACCGGCCGGCTGCCGGTCTGGCACCGGCTGGGAGGCCTATTCTTCAATTCTGATTTCTTCTCTTCTTTTTGTTGGCTACAGGTACCCTCAGCCGGTGGACCGGCTGCCGGTTGTCCACCGGCTGGGACACCTTTTGTAGCAATCTGCCCAACTCTGCATAATTCTTCATTTTACGAAATTGGTTAAGTATGGGATCATGATCCCCAGCCGGCTGACCGGCCGCCGGTAGGCCACCGGCTGGGGGCCCTTTCTCATGGTTCTGAAAACTCCTTCAAATAATCTCGAAAGTCAAGTCAAGCTCCCCAGCCGGCCGACCGGCCGCCGGTTGAGGACCGGTTGGGAAGGCCTGGGAAGGGAGTTTGCCAATTTCTTCATAAATCTTCGAAAATCGCTCTAAATCCGCCTCAATTTGTCCCGTTTCTTCGCCCCCGCCGTAATACCTACAAAAAGTGGATAGAATAGGAATATACAAGGCAACGGGCGTAAAAGCAACTAAAGACACGCAAATCGAGGTCGAATCGTGACCGAAAATAAAGAAAATGATGACCAAAATGGAGCTCATCAATGACACAATTAGTTAATTACTAATGAGTCGTTTTCAACATAACTATGTTCTACCAAGGGTGTTGGATAAAAATATTTATATTAAATTAGTGTAAAATCATGTAGTGAAAGTGTATATGCAATTCACCAAAAATATGGTTAGTAACGGGTTTTACACTCTGTTTTTTTTTGCTGAAAAGAGTTGAACTGAACTGGTCGTAGTGAAGCTAAACCGAACTAAATTGAAATAAGAGTTAACTATACATAGCCTATTCCGTTCTATGTCATTAATAATTATACGAACGTTGTTGTATTAGTTTAAGAACATATGAAAAACATACGATATTTATTTTCTATGTGTACCTTTTAATTTTAATTATTTTGATCATGTGTATTTTGATTATTAAATCAAAATAGGGATGTGCTGATATCAGTGAGACATGTACCCTTTAATTTAATGTTAAAAATATAATAAACGTTGAATTTAAATTTACTATACTTTTATTTGTATGTGTAAAATGTTGTACATTTATATTTAAATGAAATAATACTACAACTATAAAATTTTAAATGGCTATTTATATACTCCCTCTGATCCAGACAAAAGGTAACGGTTGCTTTATCACAGTTGTCGAGGCACGTTTTGTAACGTGAATATCTTTAGTTACACATTATTAAAAATTATAAAAATTTGTTTTTCTTATAGCATTCATGACAATAAATCAAACAAGATTCCACATGACTATATTTTGTCTTATAGATTAACGGTAATATCAAAGATTCCCTACGACCATGAATAGTGCCAAAAAGCAACCGTTACCTTTTGTCTGGATCGAAGGGAGTATTTTTTTTCATGCCCATGCAATTTTAGACGGGCCCTAAACTAGTTTGGGAGATTAAAAAAAAGTCAATAATTTAAAGTGAAACTAAAATAGGACCTTGTAAATCCAGTTTGGGTTAGCCATAAATGTATAAAGCAAAAGGCGATTTTGAAATTTTTTCTCATAAATAGCATTTTGGATAAAACAGTGAAACAAATATTAACTAGCAATAGTTATTGGATCCTGATTTTCGCAGTACACATTTTACTCGATGCAGTTAGACCTGTCAAACGGGTCTAATGGGCGGGTTACGGGTCGGGTAGATACGGGTTCGGGTAAAATACGGGTCGGGTGTATTTCGGGTCGGGTAAAATACGGGTCAAGTCTATACGGGTTTCGGGTCGGGTTCGGGTAAAAATACGGGTCAATCAACATCTTTTCCTCGCATTTTTTAAAACTTCTTTTATATCGTAATTTCTACCCTTTATACGTTTTCTCTCCTCTTACTCGTCTTAGTTAACTTAATTTTCATCATTTTCGCCATCACCGTCGTTATCGTCATTATCACCCTCATTAACTCGCTAAGTACGATAATGAGACTCAAATAAGATAACAATGATGACATGACATGTGATCTGAGGTAATGAGGTGCAAGTGTTGACGCAAAGTGCGGTTCAATCCGACGTAATACGGTGAAAGTGATGATGTGGCATGTGGTCCTAGGAAATGAGGTGAAAACGATGATGTGGAATTAGGTGTAAGTTACAGTGTGGCACACATTTCGATGTGATGACGTGACATATAGTCCATCGAAATAATGAGGTGACAGTGCTAACGTGGAATGTAACTTGACGTATTACACTAAAAGTGACGACGTGACACACACTTCGATGTGATGATGTGACATGTGGTACGAGGTGACGAGTTGTCGGTGTTGGCGTGGAATGCAATTCGACGTACTACGGTGAAAGTGACGGTGTGATACACACTTTGAGGTGATTACGTGGCATGTTGCTTATTTGAGGTGATGACGTGACATACCGCATATATATATACATATTTTTCCTCAAAAAATTTTAAGTCATCCATACCTATATGGCTATATGACATTATATACTTTTAAAAAAATATATTGTCTTGACCCAACGGTCAACCCGCTGCGGGTCGGGTTTTGACCCGTTGTTTACGGGTCAAAACGGGTTCGGGTATCTTTCGGGTTCGGGTTGAAAAAACCGGGTCATTTACGGGTTATTTACGGGTCGGGTTACGGTCGGTTTTCGGGTCGGGTCAGGTTTTGACAGGTCTAGATGCAGTACATTGTTGACAATTTTGCCCCTCTCATTTTCCTTTTCCTAGTCTCCCTCTAATTTTTCTCTCCAATATCAAAATGTGTACTACGAAAAGTAATTTATTATCTCAGTACACTTTTACTCAATACAGTAAAATGTGTACTGCGAATATCAATAGTTATTAGTTTTATTTTATTTTTATTATTTTATTAAATTTTTGTACCCTATTTTCATGACGAGTAATTTTATAAAAACAATATGCGCGAAAATTAATGTAAGGTAACATAATAGTTAAGAATATATTGAAAAAAAGGAAAAAAGAAACAAAAAATAATTGTACTACTTTGAGTAAAACGAAAAAAAAACACAAATTAATGAAATACGTTTGTTTAGTACTAATTGACAAAGATTGATTAAGCAATTAACATATGTTGATTTGGGCTAAATCAATTGAAGTACTACGTAGTATTAAAAATGTCAATTCGTTTCTAAATAATTAACAACGATTCTTTTTTTCATGTTGATGAACAAACCCTAATTAAAAAAGAAAATATATTATTAAAAAAAAATCAAATTACTAAGTAATGTAAGATTAATGAATTAATTACCTGTTCGTCACTTGAATACTTGAATAATCGTTCATAGTTGTAAATTTTTAATGGGGTGGAAGATGGTAAAAGTTTCAATATCCGAGAGAAGGAAGAGAGAATTAGGTTTAATGTTTTTCTAGGAAAGGGCAACAAATGGAAAATTTGGTGTAAAAAGTACTGTATTGAGTAAAAAACGTACTGCGAAAATAAATTGCGTAGTTATTTTGGTTCGCAAAGTAAACAATCGTTGATTTTGCTTAGTTGGACAAGCACCAAGTATTATACATGATCGAGACACAGAATCTCCCAATAATCACGCCTATAAACTATAGTGATTAGTATTGTCCCAACCCCTATAGATAACTAAAACAAAATTTACCTAATTATCAAAATAACATTTTTACCTTCTGAACACAAAAGAAGTTACCCAACACAAATTAAATAGAAAAAAAAACACACATTTTATTTCCTTCTATACATTTTGAGTTGAGGCTTTGTTGGCATGTTCAAGGACCTCAAGCACCTCAGCTCGACTCTTTACAAGGCGATGAAACACCTCCCTAATCTGTTGTTGAAGCGGACCGAGCCCATCCTCCATTCTTCGACATATCTCTGCCAACTCCGCAACCTTAGCCGCCACCTCCTCCTCCTTCTCGACCTCCAACGGAAACTGAAAATTATCGGCAAATTCAATCAAATATTGGGCCACTTTCTCAACCCTAACCACTTCATCCATTAGCCCAACGGACCCTTTCTTTTCCTTCTTCTTCCACTCCTCCGCAATCTTCTCCTGGATGATACTCATACTATGGGCCCAATTCGACTGTTTTGGAATCGGAATATGAGATACAAGTCCGGCCCGATTCTGGCACGGGATCCCGGTCACTAAGGCCCACATTACAAAGACCAAGATCACGTTCATAATGTAGATCGTGAGGGGTAACCCCGTTGCCTCCCCGCCACGCGGAGCGTATAAATTGGAGGAGATTACTTGTATTTGCTTTGAGGCTGACCAATTCTTCGCCACACTCCATGAAAGGGATCGGAAATTGGGCCCGTGTTGGCGGTCTTTGGATGACGTGCTGCCACTGTTTCGACGGCCGAAGGACCATGAGCGTTCGGTTGTTTTGCCATTGCCTTCTTTCTCGTCCACGACTATTGATGCCAAAACTGCCCCAAGTGCCCTTCTAGCCCTCCTAATCTGTACACAAAATAAACTAGCTAAACTGAATCAATTTCATATGTACATCATAATTTTGTGCAACTCCACAATTTCAACCATTCTTATTATTAGTCTTCCCTTTGTTGAATCAATCGCCTACATTTTTCAAATACGTGACTTATTTCGAAAAATTGTAATGAAATGGCTTGGGTAGATAAATTATTTCGTTTTTCAGAATTACGATTCCATTACCAATTTACAATACTATTCCTAAGTATAATTGTCCGTTAGATATACAAAAGATGTGTAATCATGAAATATTGTACCCCATCTCGTACTAACAAAATATAGAAAAAGATAAACTGAAAATAAAAAAAGAAATACAGATAAATTATTTCGTTTTACGGAATACAATTCATTACACATTTAGTCATTTAAATTAAACACAATTTAAATAACACAAATTCTCATTTGTGGCGGCAATAATCTGTCGAAAGCTTGCGACGGATCAAATAAAATTCATTTGGGAAGATGGCAAACCATTTGTGTTTCTTTATACATTTTATTTTCGTCTTATATAAACAAGTGGGTGTACTTAAGCCGTCATAAGCTTAGGATGATATACCATTACAAGAGACCGCTATCATTTAAATAATAGGGGTGGCCAATAAGATAAAGAACACAAATTCGATATATACCATTACAAGAGACCGCTACCATTGCAAAAGACGTGCATTCATGATATATAGCTATTCATTCGATTCGAAATCAAAAACGTCATAAATAAAGAGCACAAATTCTCTTGGAGAATTGCAATAAGTTGAAGTTAAATAGGGACCCTCTCATAAAACGCAAGTGACACAAATAAAAGGAGGTGATACTACCATAATCCATCTAATGCTCAATTTCCTCTCACGTGTCTTCTCAGCTGCTTTATTGTGTGTGAGAAACATATCCGTCTTCGATTTATTACGAATAATATCCGCCACAAACAGGACGCTTTGAATAAAAAAAAATACTCCGTACCACGTAGAGACTATAAAGACATTATTTTTTAATTCGTGAATCAATTATTGGCTAGAATTATAGAATGAAATAAAATGAAACGGTCAACAATGAATCCCATCGCCATGTAGAAATTCCACAACGAAATTAAATCGAATCAAGTAACCTCAATCACAATTCAAATCGTCAAATTCAGAAAATTGACCAAATATCGATCAAAATCGAAACAAATAATCGTAATACGTTACCTGACCATCGGTAAAGGGTCGATTTTCGAGAGAAGAGACGACAATTTTAGCGTGACATTGCATAAACTTAACAGCCTCAACTCCATGAGTAACCGCATTACAAACATCCAAAGCTTTCACAACTCGATCCAACAAATCAGGAACCAACCGATCTAATGGCGATTTCGCCACCTGAGACGGGTCCCTCCCCATTAAAAGCACAGCCTTAAACTCCGCCTCGCAACACAGGAACGTATCCAACAATGTCCTCATCCAAGCTATCGATAACACGGAACCCTCCCCGCCTGCGGACCATGACGGGGTGTGATCCTCTCCTCCGTCATGTTCCGCGGGGGAGGCAACCGCCGACGACGGCGAGTCCACATTACCCGCCGGTGTTGGCGACGCTGTCGCCGTGACTGACGGCGGTAGCGGCGGCATGTGATGGTGGTGGTGACTGGTATCTTTTTTATTGGGTAATAATTCGGAAAATCGTTCGGAGATTTTTTTTTGAAAGAATTCGAGGTCTTCGACGTCGCCTTCCATGGAAGCGACTTGGTTACGGCGGATGCTTATCCGGCCGAGGAAATTACCTTGATTATCGTTACTGGAAAACATAATTGCGTGAGAAGTTTAGTTTGATTAAAACGGATGAACAAAATAAAAACAGGGGAAAAAAGAGAGAATAAAAATGGTGGAAAATGAGAAGGAGAAAGGGGTGGGTATATTAGGAGGGGAAATGAGGAGGGATAAAGTAAACGGTTGACAGTTAAATGAGGTGGGGGAGGATGAGGAGTAGGAGTAGGAGGTGTGAGATGATGTGTAAGGGGACCCATTTATTTTGGGAGTTGATGGTCAAGCTTCTTTTCTTTTCGATTTTTAGGAGAAGACTATTTCTTCTTTTTCTTTTATATCTTTATCATTTATTATTTCACAAATTTTCAATACATATATTCTTGCAAGTTATATAAAGATAAAAGACAAAATAAAATATCACAAAAATTTCAAAGAGATAGTCTCTTAATAGCATTATTGAAACACCTATGCGACATGACCCATCGAAATTTTGTTTCTATGGCCCTCAAATTAATCTAATGAGAAGCGGTTTCTCATGAGACCTACTAAATAAAATATCACAAAAAAATCCGACAGACGTTGTTCCAATAACGTTATTTTATTTTATTTTATCTTCCCATATAAATAGGAGTTGTCTATCGTAAGTTTGTGATAAATATTTCCGTCACAAGAAATACTAACTTTTACTCCCTCTTAGAGCATGTACATTGAAGAGTAACTAATCTTCCTCTTATTTTATCTCTTACCAACTATCATTTTGACACGTCACATTCTCTTTCATCAAACTCATTTTCCACTATCTCCATCCTCCTCCTCCTTCCCTTTTAATTTTGTCTCCACATCAAAAAGGATCCTCTATTACTTCTTCTTTCATTCTTTAATTATTTTTTAATAATAATTATATAAAATAAAACCAAATGCATCAATTTTATAGGCTATTGAGCACTTGGGCCAAGGTTGTACTTCCTCTAAAAATAGAGGAGGTCTTCCTCTTCCTCTTTTAAAGAGGATGTAAAAATTAATCCATTGAAGATGATGTCCTCCTCAAGGAGAGAAGGTGCTAAGATGATGCATCATCCTCTTCAATATGGATGCTCTTATTCCCGATAACTGTCTCATTGTGGGTTGGGCACGGAAATTAAGAAATTCATTTGTTTAAGGTAAAGTAATGTGTTGGGGTGGGAATCCCCTATCTATAAAAGGAAGGTCTTTTCTAGGCTTATGATTGGCTAGAATTTTTACTTTTTAATTATTTTTTTTTTTACACATTAACCAACCTCACTCTCTCCACTTACTCTCTCTCAAATTAATTACCCTCTCTCCTCATTTCTTATTATTTTTCATATACATATTCATATGTTAAAAAGCTTATGATAAAAAAAATTAATCACATTCAACCTTACAATAGAAGAAAATTTTAAAAAAATCGGAAATCTATATAAGGGACAACAAATTTTAATAAAAAAAAATTACAATTCCGGAAAATTAACGTCTTGAATACCATGACAATTAAAATTAAATTAGAATTTTTGTATGAACGGTCTCATACTCTCATACCATAAGACGATCAACATATATATAAAAAGAAAAATCGTTTATTAGCACTGAAGAAACAACTTTTTATATGAGACCGTATTACTCTATAATTTGTGACAATTAAAATGTATAAAAACAAATTTATATACTATATAAACATATACATTTAATTTAACACGAGGCCCAAATTTTAAGATTTTGATGAAAATTAAATCCTAAAAATATCTATATTTCCAAAAATATGAAAAAAAAAGGTCACTATTTAATCAAAAGTGGTCACTACGTATCAAAATGTGATCACTTTCCTACTGATCGCATGTGCGACCGTCGTAAAGTAGAATTTTGCGAAATGGTAAATTAAGGCTACATAAAATAATACGAGTAATAATTATTATTAGGTGATATTATCGACTCATGCATCTATATCGACCCATGTTTTTATATATGGTTGTCTATTAGCCCAAAATATATATTTTTACAAGCTCAGAAATAGTTGGGGTCAACAAAAATATACAATGCCGTTTTATTATATACGGTTTTAGATTAAATCACTTATCAATAAAAGGAACAACTTTTTCTTCTTTTTCATTGGTTGCTTAATTTTTACGAAATTAAAAACCTTCTTTCTCGCCATGTCCCACCACTCACACAAGGAGCTTTATTTTTTTTTTTCATTTTACTTTTCTCCATTTAACATTCTAAAGTTACAAATAATTTTTATCTCTATAATAAAAAAAACAACTTTACTCCAAATTCGAAAATAAAAAAATCACTAAAATTCTACCCGGAAACATAAAATTAAACAATATTAAAAAAAGTTGGACAATTAGAAGTAATTAACAAATATTTAGAGGTATGAAAAACGAAAAAAATTATACAAAGGGTTAAAAATTAACAAACATACGTATATCTAAAAAAATGAAAAAAATACACGAGGAGATAAAAATTAACAAAAAAACGTAAATTAAAAAATGAAAGAAGCGTAGATCAAAGATTTTTGAATAAGATCAAATAAACCCAATCCATAAAATTAAAAAAATGAAAAAAATACACGAGGAGATAAAAATTAACAAAAAAACGTAGATTAAAAAATGAAAGAAACGTAGATCAATTTTTTTGAATAAGATCAAATAAACCCAACCCATTAAATTAACAAAAGAAATATAAATTTATGATTTTTAAGAAAATATAACAACCTTCGAGAATTAGTCAATTAAAACTACGTTAACATCGAGTAAAAAAGATGGTCTTAATAACAATACATTATTATTTTCTTTATAAAATCATCCACAAATTTTAAGAGACTGCTATTAAAAATATTTCTATCATTTTACTTTTCATTTAGAGAGTAAGTTATTTAAAGGGTAAGATATCGAAATACAATACAATTTCTTTATCTATTTTACACTAGTACAAAAACACCCTATTGCATCCGTTCTATAAGACTTATTGCGTCGGTTCTTGGTTGACGTTTTTGGAGGTGACGTTTATTGAAACGTCAGTTCTAAAACTGACGCAAAAAACGGACATTTGCATCAGTTCTTAGTATACAACTGATGCATTTGATGTATCATTTGCATCAGTTCTTAGTAAACAACTGATGCATTTGCTATAAGAACCGACGCAAATAGCTTAGTTTTTGCATCAGTTTTCCAGTAACGGATGCTTTTTCGCTTAGCTTTTGCATCAGTTTCCCAACAACTGATGCAATTAGTACCTTAATTTCGCGCAAAATTGAATAGTATATGCGTCGGTTATTATAGGAACTGACTCTTTTGCTCTATTTTTTTGCATCATTTCTTTTCAAAACCGATGCAATAACTAATTACTATTTGCGTCATTTCTTGTAAGAACTGATGTATTTTATTTTTATGTTTTTAAAAAAAAAAACCGCTACCGAAATTTCGGCCGCACCTTCCTATAAAGTTGATATCCAAAACACCAGAAATTTAAAACCACCTGCATTAAAATATCCAACCAAAGGACATTACATTTCCTTCGAACCAACAACATTCATTCCAAATCCAATCCAACATAACAACAAACGTTTCCACAACGTTCAAATAAAACATATACAATCTAAGCTAAGTAACAATCCAACTAAAGTCATAGTGATACCAAGTTAATCTATTTTGAATATTGTAGATTATCTAAACATTTGTTAGCCCAAACTTCTCTAACCACATTGAGATCGACCATTGACACCGATGTAGTAGCAATTTTCTGCATTTTCAAAATAAATATTATATTAGTAATATATAATAAATGTAATGAAGAATGATATATAATTGACAATGAAAAGCTAAAGGAAGATTGAATTATCTCTTCAAAGTGTACCTCCGCAGATTTACAATGATAGAAGGTTATGTCATACATCCATTTCAGGACATAATAACCACACTCATAATCAACAATACAGCTTCGGGAGAGACTACTCTAAAAGAGACTTTCATTCCAGTAGTGCCTGATGAACATTAAACGGGAGGCGAACAAAATAGCAGTCAGTTAGTTAAGGACAGTGGTGGTAGGCAGGAAAATCGTTAAAAAAATAAAAAAAATAAAAAATGTGATTGACGGTGTCATGTAAGAAACGGAGGTATGCCTCTTTTGATTCATCATGGTGGAAGAGGGTGACCGCTGCCCGGCAGAATATGAATCTGTGTGCAATTTCACACATTTACAAACGCAGTATAAGCAAGTTGGTTATAAACACTGCTAAATATGATTCTGAGGGTAGAATTTTACCAGCTCTATTCCATTTATATTGTCCCCATTAGACTAGAACACCAAAACACTTTCATGGCAGAACTTCATGTGAACAACGATCAATATGCAATAAGGTTTGCTAAAAAAACCAATCTCGATAATATTTAGACTGCATAGCTATAAAGTCGAGATATTAAACTAAATGTAGCAACCTTCTGATAAAGTATACCTTGTAAGAAGTGCCTCTGATCTTCTCGTCAGGTTTCGGGAATTCGTCAACCATCACTAGGTAGTCCATAGACACACCCCCGCAGCCTACCTGATATCACTCCCAAATTGACACGATATTTATGAAAACCAAAATACTTGTAATTGCTGCCTCCTCTGAAGTTTCAATCCATTTTCAAACGTTTGCTCAAAACATGTGAGCGGAATTTTGAACAAACATATGGAAATTACTTGAAATGAAGGAGTATATTAGTATATATTAAATTATGCTAATGATCAACGTAACCCCTCCGCTCACATCACAATTATCCAAAGCATGTTCACTCTATGAGACGAGATTCAGAATCAAGGCAAAAGGCCACTAAACAATCTTGGAAGAAAACCAGCAAAAATTGAGACCTTTGTTGCATCAGGATATTTCATAAAAAGATAATTTTTTGAAATTTTCTCAAACAAAAGTTAAATTTTCCCAAATTCATTGTAGCAGCTCAACATAAATGAATCAAAAACACACACTCAGTGATATCAAAAAGGACTTTTCCTGACACTGATTTTATTCCATAGGAGCAGCTAACCGGAAAAGAGCCACATAAAACCACAACTTCCGGAGCAACTTCAGAAGTGAAGGGTCAATGTTGGCGGCTGGATCAAAATCAGAACATATTTTAGAAACAGGAGGCAATAGAGGTCCCAGAAATCAGCTCCTCTCCTGCACACAGTGACGCGACGGAGCTTTGTGAAAAATACTTAAAAAAGAAAACAATGTTTTTTGCAAAAATAAAGGCAAATTGAAAAAAATATATAATGTCTGGCATAATTACATAACAAACTTATTCTTGAGTTCCATTTATTAGATTTCCCCAAAAAAGAAAAATCATAATAGTCCAGAAGCTTCAATTTGGACAAACTCCATAGAAGATAATGAACAAGCATGATGAAAAACATATTACTTCTGATTGAAATCACTAAACACCTGAGTCCCAAATATTTAAATTGAAACTAATTATATCACGATAAGGACAACCGAATTTTAAAACAAATAAAATAAAAAAGATGTTACCATCCATTTTTGGACTCTGCAGCCAAGCCAACGTCTGAGCACAATGAAAGCAGCCGGTGTCGGTAATCACAATGTAATTTACTTTCAGTAAGACCACCGGCAGTGAGTAGAAACGCTGCTGGAAAAGTATACCTTGTAAGAAGTGCCTCTGATCAACATTCTTGGACAAAGCAGTTTCAAAGAAGTTAATGACTACGAAGATGGCGCCATTTTACCTCTATCTAACACAGACACTTACAACTCCAGTATCACAATTCGAGGTTAGGACACTTAACCTTTCCTAGTCAGGCTTTGAAAGGAAATAGGGAAGGGGAGCAAAAAAGTATTTAGCAGAAGCAGAATAATTACCTCAGAATTATCCGACGGAGGAAAGGATCTGCAAGTACTTGTGCCCAAACAATATCAACTTTTTTAGAAGAGCATAGCATCACTTCCCATTTTGCAACGGCATTTGCTATTATGTATTCAGCCTCATCATAGACTTCCTGAAAATTCACAAATTGAGTACAACGGCATTTGCTATTATGTACTTTGTACTGCGCCTTGAATTGTTTTCATGATCTTAATTATTTATCCTTTCACTTTTGTAGGTACCACATACAACTTTCCTGCTAACTCACGTTTGTTTCCTCTTCTACCACGTTGCCTCAAACATGACACTTCGCAGATTGCGATATGCGCTCGCTGATGTACCTGAAAAAGTTCGTTGGTTTATGGAGGGTGCGTGGATATTAGCACTCTCCTATTTTATTGCATACTTGGAGACAATAGCAATTGCCAATGTAAGCAGACTCTTCCCTGAGCCTACATATTTCAAGTTTCCATTTTCATTGATATCAGATCATTGTTGTGGTGGATAAGCTCCAGTAGTTCTTGAATATCTTCATATGATGTTCCTCACCTGCATTTCTGTATACTTTACAAGGCAAATCATCTGAACAATGTAAAGTATCTTTCATTCAAATGATGACAGTTAGTCTAACAACTTGTGCAGTTTCCGTACAATGAATTTGTTGATCGAGAAGCCATTAAGTACACTAACTTGTTACACATTAACAATCAAGATACAAGAAATTTTCTACCAAGTTAAAATAGCCTAGTTGATAAGAACAAGTTTAACAAACTGTTGCAATAACCTACACACAAAGCATAAAAATATAAAGTTTCTAAGATAAGCATTCAAGAATAAGAACGAAGACATTCAACATCAATCAATAGTTCACTACAGTAATTCATAGCAGCCACGGAGTTATAAAATGCATCCCTATTAACAACTAACAATAACCGAGTCAAGTGGCCATCTGATCAAAGATACTGGAATACTAGGTCAAACATCAACCTTCAATTGCATAAATAATTAACAAACAGTAAGAAATGAAGAAATACAAAGAAAAAGTGTGATATCTTATATATACTCACAGCAAGCAAGTGTGTCGACTTTGGGCGGTAAAGAACTGCCTTCTTTGGATTTGGAGGCAAAGTCGGATCAGTCATAGCAGCGGCTATATTTAGGTATATTCTGCCTCAGTTGGTAACCCAGACCAACTGCCAAAGCCTGCCCGTCAGAGTGAGTAAGACACTCGCTCCTGAGCACAGATTAATGCATCAACAGCTAGTGCATTACCCAGTTCAGCCATTCAGTCCCTGCATCACTACCATAAGCAATAGTGTACAGTCCAGGAACAGCCTACCAGCAAACTACAAAAGGCAGACCTTCAAGAAGACTGTCAGAAAACTTATTTTGCAATCTGAACTCTTATTTCCTAAACATCTTATTTCCAAACACCAACAGAATACAAAAGCAATTATTCAAGGATACACAGACCAAGTTCAAGCAATTACTCCTATCTATTGCTACACATTCACTGCTACTACGCCTAAACATTCACTGCTACTACTTCTATCTATTGCTACTGCATATCCTATTCACTGCTACTACTGGTTGCCATTCTGATATACCCTTCTGCATCTCCCCCTCTCCCTTCTTCCTGTCTTAACATTCAAGTCCAGCAAAACGAATAAAATGGTTTCAATTCGTTTACCGTGATGGTGTTACACAATTTCAGTAGATTTATCATTAAAACACACAACTTTGACCCGTAATTAGTAAAACGAATAAAATGGTTTCAATTCGTGTCCAGTAAACCAGTAACTTTGACCCGTAAACCAGTAACAACAACAATTTAATCACTAAAACGAGAAATTAAGGCCATAATTCAAAGAAAATGGTTTCAATTCGTGTCAAATAAGCGAATAAAACTTACATCTAATCGGCGAAAAAGCAAGGGTTTGAGCACGCTGAAGACGATGAAGACGGTGACAGACAATGAACTGAAGATGACGGTGGTGAATCACGAACTGATGAACTGATGAACTGATAAAGACGGTGGCTGGTGCAAGTTTCGCGTATTAGAGTATGGTTTTCAGTTTTCACGTATTACAGTATGTTTTCAATTTTCAATTAGGTTAATGTCACTAGTACAAAAATACCCTATTGCGTCAAGTGATTTGCGTCGGTTCTAAAAGAACTGATGCAAAAAATACTTAATTTTAGCGGGAGTCTAATTTTACATCATAGGAAACTTATTTGCGTCAGTTCTTAATAAAGAACTGATGCAAAAAGTACTTAGTTTTTGCATCAGTTGTGCCCAAAACTGACGTTTTTACCTAAAAATATAATTTTGCTTCAGTTATTTCCTATAACCGACGCATTTGCTTATAAGTTTTTGCTTCAGTTTAAAGTGA
Source organism: Silene conica (assembly GCA_029255685.2). NCBI lineage: Eukaryota > Viridiplantae > Streptophyta > Magnoliopsida > Caryophyllales > Caryophyllaceae > Silene > Silene conica. The sequence goes on from CM055312.2 coordinate 65,718,437, forward strand.
AACTAACGCAACTTTGAAAAATTAGAACTTCTATACATTAACCTAATTGAAAATTGAAAACATACTGTAATACGTGAAAACTGAAAACCATACTCTAATACGCGAAACTTGCACCAGCCACCGTCTTCATCAGTTCATCAGTTCATCAGTTCGTGATTCACCACCGTCATCTTCAGTTCATTGTCCGTCACCGTCTTCATCGTCTTCAGCGTGCTCAAACCCTTGCTTTTTCGCCGATTAGATGTAAGTTTTATTCGCTTATTTGACACGAATTGAAACCATTTTCTTTGAATTATGGCCTTAATTTCTCGTTTTAGTGATTAAATTGTTGTTGTTACTGGTTTACGGGTCAAAGTTACTGGTTTACTGGACACGAATTGAAACCATTTTATTCGTTTTACTAATTACGGGTCAAAGTTGTGTGTTTTAATGATAAATCTACTGAAATTGTGTAACACCATCACGGGAAACGAATTGAAACCATTTTATTCGTTTTGCTGGACTTGAATGTTAAGACAGGAAGAAGGGAGAGGGGGAGATGCAGAAGGGTATATCAGAATGGCAACCAGTAGTAGCAGTGAATAGGATATGCAGTAGCAATAGATAGAAGTAGTAGCAGTGAATGTTTAGGCGTAGTAGCAGTGAATGTGTAGCAATAGATAGGAGTAATTGCTTGAACTTGGTCTGTGTATCCTTGAATAATTGCTTTTGTATTCTGTTGGTGTTTGGAAATAAGATGTTTAGGAAATAAGAGTTCAGATTGCAAAATAAGTTTTCTGACAGTCTTCTTGAAGGTCTGCCTTTTGTAGTTTATGGTTCAAATTTATTTCATAATGTCATGATTATTTATTTCAATTTATATAATCATTAAAAAAAATTAATTATACCGGTAAATCAATTATTTGGAGTCAAAATCATCCCCGAATTCATAATTTATATATTTCTCATTTAAGTTCATATTAAATTATATTTAAACTACTTTTTTAATATATTTACGAAATTTTTAGAAATAGACCCGTACATTTTTTGTACGGGCATAAAACTAGTATTGGAAAGAGGAAGGTATTATTGATTATTATTGTGGGTAGAGTGATTAAATTAAATAGTGTTGTGGGGTAAGATGAGTATTGTTGTGGGTTAAAGTGAATAAAATAAGTATAAACATTTATCCAAAATAGACAATGAGACATTATTGTGAATAAACGAAAATAGACAATGGGGCACTATATAGAATTGAAGAGAGTATTAATATTTATTATTTTACTAATTAATCTCTCTATCTCCACATTTTGTTTGGATTGTTGTCTAGGTGACTGAGCAAGTTGTTTTTTTTATTATTTCCTAAATCAGCCTTCGTTCACACTATGTTCCGTACTCATCCCTTTTAACATGTATAATTATGTAGTTAAATCTAGTAAAAATATAATGTTGCTTATTTTGATCGTTAAAAATTTTCTCGAGTTCTAATTTTACATGTCAAATCATGTCAATGACAATCATATTTGGTCCACTTTGGTCCATTTGGTCCGGTCCGGTCCACATCTTTTTATGGCCCAGACTGGACCAGACCAATATTAATGCGGTTCGGTTCTCGGTCCACCCTTTATCCCTTATTTGGTCTTCGGTCTAGAGAGTTTGGTCCGGTCTAGTCCGGTCCCGGACCAATGAACACCCCTAGAAATTACTTACTCCGTTTTCTGTATTTGTTTTATCTTTACACATGGGATATTACTTAAACCGTCTTGGCTCGGTTTGGTAAAACGAGCTGGAAAACTACCTAAAACCTGAAAGATACCTGAAAATTGAAAAGATAGCTGATAGGGTAGCTGGAAATTAGAAGCTGAGAAACTGATTGATTATATAAAAACCCGTTTGGCAAACTAACTGAAAGGATAGAATAATTATTTACTATATTATAGATTGAAGAGTAAAAAATAATATAACGTAGAATTAGTTACCGGAAATCTAAAATGGTACCTTATATAACATTTCATTTCAGGTAGCTTATTTGCCTAAAAACTCTTAAAAAAATAAACTATCTGATTCTTTTGACAAAAAAATATTTCAGACAAATCAGGTACATAAAATGCACTACCAATCGAAACCTTAAACTTTAGAAGACGTGTACTTTCTTAAATGAGAATGGGTGATGTTCTCATGTTCTCCTCCCCGTTTTAAGTCGCACAAATACTGACACCTTAAACAAGTCTGCAATTGAATGAGTTCTATGAATAATTACTTTTGTTCATTAATATGATTTTTGCATCCGTTTTACTTCCTCCATTTTCGTATTTTCTTCCCATTTTTCTTATTTGACAAATTACCTATTTTCTTCCTACTTTTTTCTTTTCTATTTTAGACAACCAAATGACAATTTGGTCCTTGTCCTATTTCATTAATTACAAAAGATGTCATTATTTTATTACAAATAATGCCCTCTTTTCATTACTAATCTCACTTGTTGTCTTCTTTTCATTACTTTATCATTTTTTTAATACATACCTTAATCCATGTGCAATATGAAATGGGAAGAAATAAAATAAATGGAGAACATATAATTTTCTGTATAGTCATTATAAAAGACTACCTGTATAAGTTAGTCTACATTAGATTTCTTCTGATAGTCTCTCCTAAAATGAAAATAACTTATGAATCAAAATATGTTAAATAAGATAACACTAAAATTTTAGAGAGACGTTCTTTCAATAAATTATTGAGAGACTATTCTTTTGTAACTTTTAATTTGTATTTCGTGGCCCTTTTTTAATTGATCGTACCATAGTAATTTCGTATTTATTTATATAATAAATGTACTCATTTTATCTTTAATAAGATTTGTACCTATTATATTAACTTTAGTACTATTTTGTCTTAAATTTGTATAATAGTCTCTCAATAAGCTTATTTAGAGGCGGTTTCTTTAAAAACCTATTGATAAGATAATTGTAAAAAGTCGCACAAATATTGAAATACTCGCCATGGCATCTTGAACAAGATTATAGACTAGTATAATGAATTCTTAAAAATTACGGAGTAATTTGGTTCATTAATACGATTACATCCGTTTTATAATTTTTTTTAAAAAAATATTAATGATTTAAGTTTAATTGAGAATCTTGTAAGACTATGTATATCAATATTTTTTATATTTTTTATATTATGAATATAATATTAATATTTTTATTGATTTATTATTCTTTTATCTTGATAATCATCACTTGTAATTTAGATACTCTATTGATAACACTTTCATAACACTCACAATTCTCAGATAATTTATACATTCTAATATGTTTTTTTTTCTTAAAGTTAAAAGTGAGCAAACTAATTACAAGTAGACAAGTGTCCTAAAAAGAGAAAAAGGTGAATGTCGCAACACTACATTACTCAGTAAGACTATGTACATCAATACTTTTGAAATTATGAATGTTATGAATATAATATTAATATTTTCATCTATTTATTATTCTTTTATCTTGATAACAGTGATAACACTCACAATTTTGAGATTATCTATATATTAGAGCTGGCCAAATCCGGGCCAACCCGTTTGGCCTGCCCCGTTTGGCCCGCTTTGCTAGCGGGCTTGGTCACAAAAAAATTTAAAACAAGTGGGTACGAGCAAGGAAATTAGGCCCGCTAAAATTAATGGACGGGCTTGGACTAAATAAAATTGTCCACGGACAACCCGTTAGGCCCGCTACAAAAATTGTAAACTATAATTTTTATTTAACCTAAAAAAATTATAAATTAAAGCTGAAAAGTTTTGTATTGAAAATGGTATGTGTGTTATGAAGATTGGTTACAAGCTAAAGGGCTATCGTTAGGTAATTTATTACTTATTTTTATTCCACCATTAAATTAATAATTCTCTCCCCAAATATGTTTTTTTTACTATTTCGTTATATCAGTAAGGTAGCTATTAATATCTTCTATTATATCTATTTCGTTATATCAGTAAGGTAGCTATTAATATCTTCTATTATATACATATATGTATAATATCTCATGATTCTCACGGGATTTTTACTCTTATGTTATTAGTTTTATTTTGCAAACTTGGTAATCATGTTTTGTTTTCTACCATTTTGTTGGTTTGATTTTCCAATAATAATTTCAATAAAAGCCCGCAAGCCCGCGGGTTGGCCCGCTAAGGTATATAGGGCGGGTACGGGCAGTTATAGTAGGCCCGCCATAGCGGGCACGGGCATAAAAAAAGGCCCGTTGGACACCTTTTTATAGGATAGGCCCGGCCCATGTCCAACCCAAGCCCGCAAACGGCCAGCTCTACTATATATATATTATTGTGTTTTGCCTTTTTTTCTTAAAGTTAAAAGTAAGCTAACCAATCACATGTAGACAAGTGTCTTAGAAAGAGAAATGGTGAGTGTTGCAACACGATGTTACTCTACAACACAATGTCATGACCTTCATTTTCATTTGATTATTTAACGAATACTTTTTGGTGATTTTTTTTTGTCTTTTTATGCTAAATGTTATTGTTGAACATAGTTTGTTCATCAATATTTTTTGTCACTAAAAGACAAAGGAGTGTTATTAAAAAGTAACAATTAAATAATAAAAACAAATGAAATGTTATAACATTGAGTTGAAGAACAACTTAAAGTTGCGACATCCATTCTCTCTCTTTTCTATCCACTTGCTCTCTTTTCATTGGACCAAATAATTTCTATTTCAAAAATTTAAAAAACAAAAAATCATATACACTACATATGATGTCAGCACTATTTTTTATCCGTTGGAATTACTAACAGCTCTTATGTTAAAAAAAAATTATTAAAAAAATAATTTACATAATCAGTTTTATTTTTTCATGATCTATAAATAGAAACCAATCTTGATATATTTTTCATCACAAAAAAAATCCATATTTTTCCCCTTTATTAGCTTCTAATATCCAAAAAATATCCTATAAAATTTATCTATTATATTCCAAGGAGTTGTTTGGTTCATATGGGAAGTAAATTCATGTGGAAAGAAAGAATTTACATGAAGTTAATTTTTAAATGAAATTCATTGGAAATAGCAAAAAATGTTTGGTTGCCTAATAAGAGCAATTGCAATGGAGACTTTTTTGCATTGAGTTTGTAAACAAGAACTTTTAAATAAAGTTTGTCCCTAAAATGAAGAACTTGGTTCTTCCAAAAAATACGAAAAGTTGACCAATAAACAAAAATTAATAATTAAATGAAAAACATTAAAGAATATAGTGTTGGTATATTGAAAAATTTTATTTAAAATTCTCCCATTGTGACAAAATGTTCTTATTTTTCGAGTTTGTCAAAAATCGACGTGGCGAGGGAAGAACTTTTTAAAAAGTTCCATTGCACTAGCTCTAAGGATGTGGGGAGTACAACCTATCAAGATTCAAGGGGGAGTGGGTAAACAACTTCCCACATGATGTGTGAAGTGTAACTCATGGAGGAACTTAATTCCTCCATTTTGAACAACCAAACAAGTTTACAAAATAGTAATTCATGGAATTTTCCACTTTCCATGAATTAAAGGGACAACCAAACAAGTTATGGATCTTAATAATCCTAATTTTGGAAATACTAATTCAAATACTTCACAAAATCAAAACTCTCAAAATTTATATTTTATGGGTAAAAAGTAATAAAATAATATATTTTAATAGTTACTAGAATAAATATTTAATGTATAAAAGAGAATATAAAAGGTGGGGTATAGGAGATAGTGAAAAGTGAATGTTATCAAAATGTTATTAATGAAGTGTCCAAATAGTGAGTAAATGTTGTTGATGTGGGAGAATAATGAAAAGGTGTAAATATTAATATTATAGTCATGACACCAATGCTGCCAAAGTTATTGATGAACATAGTCTAATAACACAATGTTATGACATCCATTATTTAATGAATACCTTTTAATGATTTTTTTTTTGTTTTTTTATGTTGAATGTTATTGTTGAACATAGTCTAACTGGTGGTAAACCTATGTATGGAGCAGTGACATTGTAATCAAGGTTCATTAAATAAACGAAAGGGGTAAAAGAGGTACAAGCTAAATATGAAACAAGAACGTAACTCATTCTTTCTCTAATTCTCTCTCTAAAATAACCTAAACCCTAATTCAACATCTTGGGGGCTGCGGTCTACCTTTTTTGTGGAGGTAAGCACCAAATTTTCCGTTTCGTTCTTCTTTAATTTTTTTACGCTATTAACCTATTGCCTCTCCTTTATTGGAGACTTGCTCTCACCTTTGTGTGAGTTTTGTTCTCACCTTTGTGTGAGTTTTGTCCTCACCTTTGAGAGGTTCAAGAACTAAGTGTAAAATCGGCGCCTTCATTGTTGATCCTATGGAGATAAAACTGCTGTCAGATTGCTCGTTACAAACTTTTTGGTCAAAAGAACTTGATTCTTGTCAATGCTTTAAAAATTTGGAGACCCTCTTGTGAAAAGCCGCAGAAGACGATATGTTAGAGGATGTGCAGAAGAGTCTCATGAGCCCATCAAGTTTAGAAATTTTCTGTTGATTGAGAATGTAGTTTATTTGATTTTAATCGTTTTGTGTCCTGTCATTCTTGACATATGTTGTAACTACCATGAGACTTTTGATTAATGAAACGATTTTTTCCCTTCAAACAAAAAGCTAAATATGAAACAAAACCAAATGCGATAAAATAGATACTAGTATTATATAATTGGTTTAAATATAAGTAGCAAAAATATTATCAAAAGAGACCAAAAAAACATTTCCTCCAATTTATATTTTCCCTCCTCATTTACTTTATACCCGTTTTTTAAAAGTAAACGATTTCGAGATCTATTAGGGAGAAATAAGGATAAATAACACCAATGGGGAACCTCGGTGGGGGAGCACTGGTTGGGAACGGTCGGTGGCGCCTAACCATGGAATGGTGGGGTGGGGTGGGGTGGGGTTTAGGTTAGTTTTTCTTGGGTATGAAATGAGAAGGTTAAAATCGGGAAAAAAAGTTTTTTTAAAAACATTTGTGTAAAAATTTTAAAATATTGTAGAGGTATATAGTACGTCCTTTCATGTATTGACCCTGTTTGGTAAACAACGGATTAATATTAGTAGGATCAGATTGTAAAAGCAGATTCGACTAGCAGAATTTTTTGGCAGTTTTGACTAGCATATTCAATTAGCAGAATTTGTCAGAAGTGTTTGGTAATTAGCAGATTATAATTATCTCAATCATTTGTTAAATGACAAAAAATGACATGAATAAATTATTGAGTAATATTTGTCAAAATACATCCCTAATTGTATTTTTTCTTATATAAATATGTAATGCAAAAGTTCCACAAATAATCTTATTTTGATCTTGTAGTATGTATTGAGGCATCTTTCCTAAAATTTTTCATCGCGCTTTGAGAACACCAAATGCCCTCTCAATACAATTTCTTAACGAAGAATGAGCCCTGTAAAAAATTCCTTTGAACCCCTCGGAGGTGCTCCTCTAAACTCATTTTCATGATGCTTAACCACAAAAACACCGCATAAAATGGATTTAACGGAAATCAATTACTCTATAAGTTTTGAGTTAAGAAAAATCAAAGCATAAACAAACAAAAACAAACAATACACATTACACATGGAATATGTTACTAAATAGTTTTTAGAAAAATTGAAAAAACAAGTTAGAGAAAAAAAAAACGTAGATTTTGCATAGATAGAAGAGAAAGGAAAAACTGTGAAACTAAAATAGGGTTAATATTTTTTGAAGGGTAAAAAGATAATTTTTTATTTTTGCCAATATACTCTTTGGATATGCTAGGCGAGTAACATATTCCAAAAGAGCATATTGAAGCCCAATCTACTCTTCTAATATATTGTTTTCCAAACAGTCCAATTAACATACTAATTGGTTAAACATGTTAATTGCCCAAATATGCTAATTTTTTTGCAATATATTGTTTACCAAACAGCGCAATTGTGCAACAATCGAGAGCTTGGTTGTTGTAGTAGTTACTTCTATTATCCATTTATCCCACAATCATGAGATTTTAAGATCGATCTTTGCTAATGAGAATGAAACAAATTATTTAAATAATTACTTTTTAAAACATTATACTATTGTGAAGAAATTACTCACTGTTATCAATAATAAACCACCGACGAACACCAAATAAAATACAGAAATTCTCTTACGCAACCAGAAAAGAATGATTATTTTTAACAAATAGTGACCAATTTTTTTTTCAAAAAAAAACCATTGTACAAAGAAATTACTGAATAAAATAACAGCTTACGTAATACATTCCTTACCAACTCTAAGAAATGATATCATCATATTCATCATTGACACCCACTTTTATGTTGTTTATTTAGGAATCCTTCTATTTCATATCTCTCAAAATTTCTTCTATGAGATACGAGTACATTTTAAGTTATTCTTGTGTTGAGATAGCATAAATAATACTCTCATAATTAACACTAGACAATTTGTTTATCTTTATTTTTGTATGGATAATTTAAATAGTAGTAGGTTTTTTGAGAGACCGCCTTTTTATAAGTTTATTGACAGACTATTGTACAAATCTAAGAAAAAAGTGTTAATAAAGCTAATATAATAAGTATAAATCATTATTAAAGATAAAATAAGTACATTTATTATGTAGATGAGTACGAAATTATTATGGTACGAATAATGACAAAAGGGTCACGAAATACAAATAAAAGGGTACAAAAGAATGCTCTCTCAATAATTTATTGAAAGACCGTCTCTCTCAAATTTTATGGTTTAAACAGGTGACAAAATGGTCACGAAATTCAAATAAAAACGTACAAAACAATGATCTCTCAATAATTTATTAAAAGACCGTCTTTCTCAAGTTTTAATGTTAAATAAAAGTAAATAAATAACTAGAATAAATAGAGATTAGAGATGAAATTATGAAATATGACATTGTGAAAAATTTGCATTGTAGGTCTCTTGGCATAATAGGGGCAACAAAATTTTTTAAAAAAATGTCGAAATTTAAGCTTGCTACATGTTGGTTCATAAAATATGAGTTTTGTATCTTCTTTAACCCATTTCAATCTTTTAAACTTACTAGGGGTCTATACAGTGGCGTATGTAGGGCTGTTCAAAAAGAGACCCGGACCGACAAACCCGACCGATCCGGACCGTTCGGTCCGGTCTGGTCCGGACCGAATACATGCCGGTCCGGTCTCCGGGTCCCCAAAAATATGGTGACCGGTCTCCGGTCCGGTCCGGTCCGGTCCACATAAGAAAAAAAAATCAATTTACCTTGTAAAGTAGTACCGGTCCGGTCCAAACCCGGAAAAACGGACCTAAAGGGTGTCGGTCCGGTCCGGTCCGGCTCCCCTCCCAACCGGTCCGGTCCGCGGTCTAGGGAATGGTGAGTGTCCAGTCCACGGGTTTGTCCGGTCCGGTCCGGTCCGGTTTTGGACCGATGAACACCCCTAGGCGTATGTACGATTTTAGTTTTGGGATGACACAATTTTTTCCCCCGTAGTTAATAGAAAAGAAAAAGAGAAGTTTGGTGAAATAAAACAAGTTTTTGTAAAAAAAATGCTTCTTATGAGTTTTGAACCTCCGACCTCACCAAACTTCTAACATATAACCACATCTAACCACTAAGCCCAACACATTTTTGTGAAACTTATGTTCAAAAATTATTCTTATTTTTGTGTTGGGGGGTGACACTTGCCTAGCCTATCCACCCCAAATCCGCCCCTGAGTCTATATCTATTTCATATTTTGAGTGTTAAATGAGGTGCGAATGTAACAAGTTTTTTATTCGTTTATTTGAGTCGTTTTATTATTAAAATAGTTCATCTCAACAATAATTTTTGTATAATTATATAAGAGCAAAATATTGACGTATTGTAATTATACTTCCAGGATTTTGAAATAAAAAAATATAGGAACCAAAATTTAAGTCTCCCATACACTAAAGCATGACACAATGTCACAAGAGAGACGTATTGAAAGCATAGAGCTAAGAGAGATCGACCATGTAATTTTCTCACCAAATAAATATAGACTTACAAGGTACAATGATCAACTAAGGGTAAGATTATTGACGGTCTTAGGACAAGACTTTGATAACTCTTAAGACAAGATTCACTCAAAGCTACCAATAATCTACCAAAGTATTAGGTTGAGTTTTGGAAATCCAACACTCAACTTAAGATTTTGGGTGGGTCTTGACCCCACCTTTAATGTATATTATCCAATGAGTGGATCACATGTGTCAATGTGATATAAAAAAGTAGAGTCTAAAATGAGTCTAACGAATTATTAGGAATATTAATAATAGTTTGGCCTCAACCATCATCATAAAGCTTTGGTTGAGTTGGTTCATCTATCATGGTATCGGAGCCAGTGTGATCGAAGGTCACGGGTTCGAATCCTGGCAACCTCAAAACCCCTCGAAAACTCACGAAGTGGAAACCAGCACACGGTATGGGGGGGCCCTGTGCGAACGTTCATCTATCATGAATAATGTATAAAATCAGAGGTAAAGTGACTTTAAAAAATCTTCCGAATAATGATACCCTAATAATATCTTTCACCGTGGCTAACTTAGCGTATGTGATTGCAGGCTATCACGTATGCTCGGGGGTTTACCCAATGCAGCTGCGGATTCTCACGTCATTAAAAAAAATGTCTTTCACCGTGGCTAGGTCATCCACTTGTGTTACTTTACATCTTTCTCAAAACTGAAAGCAGAATTCGTACATAAAATCAGTGTAGAAATCTTCAAGACTTCAAGCGTCAAAATTGCTTGAAAGTTTCATGAAAGCTACAGGCATTGAGGTCCCATTAAAAGTTCACAAATTCTTATTTGCAACGGCACTATCCGTCGCAAGCTTGTGACGAATACCGTTTTCTTTCACAAAATACCCACTTTTTCTCTCTCTCCAACACTATTCATGTGATCCCCTTTCTCCACTAACTCATTTTGTATCCATTTTATCTCACAAAATATCCGTCACAAATGATGAACCGTCGCAAGCAAGACTTACTGTTAAAAGTTTTATGACCAACCCAAAAATTGTTTAAGATGGAATTATTCATATTAAATCTTTCGTAGTAAGTCTTATTAAAGACGAGCATATCCATCGTATACTGAACATAAGTCAAGTTATATTCAAGTGAGTAGATAGGTTAAAAACAAAATGCTAAGGAGGAACATTATACTTTTGTCTTATCTACCAATTTGGGTATTACTTGAACCGTTTACAGCTTGTGACGAATATACCCGTCTTCAATAAAAAATTGTGAATCTTTAGATAACAAGTCAAATACATATCAAATCACATGTTAGATTATTAGAAAATACCACAAAAATTATTTTTATTATTACAATATTGTAGACCTGTTTTAAAATTTAAGCCAAATATTCGGTCGTAAATAAGAGTAGCTCTATCACCCATTGGATGTTGGTGTGAAAACAAAACCCGACAAACAACTATTTAACACCCAAAATAGTGTTGACATTATTTAACGAGGTATAAATAAGTTGATTAATTCAATCCTTTGACTGTTTCGGAGTAGAGTTTATATACTCTGTACCGCGGGTGCATGGTTAAAGAGGGGTGGACTACCCACTTTTTCACGATGATTGTGGGCCCATCGTTGGCCCGTTATGTCTTATGGGACCTTTATGGTTCACTGTTGCGTGGTGGGCCTTCGCCATGTTGTGGGCTTTCCATAGATTCGCCTTATTATTTGGTTAGCTTTTTATGGTCCCTCAAATATAATACAACCACTTACTAAACCAAGCTCTTTTGAATATAAAGCCACCATCTTTAAGTTTAATTCAAATTTATAAAATAAGTTTAGCAAACTTAAGATTTTTTCGTTTTGTTTAATGCAGATCCTGTAAATTTAGAAAAATTCAGCTCTTATAAGTTCAGTTCATATTTTATAAATTCAGACATTATACATCAGTTTATGAATTCCGATTCTTAGGGTTACTCTGTAACGGTAACGCAAGCTATTATTCTTAATTGTAGTGTTTAACAACTTGGATAATGAGTGTGTTTCATTAACCTTGGGTATGGGACAAGCTAGGATCTCCTTTGTAAAGGGAGAGATGGTCGGCATACGGACACTTGTGATTATATCCATTTTCGATTTTGTCGAATTTCGTCAATTGACGTGTCAGTTTTGACAATGTCAGAATTCTTTAGTTGGCCTCCTCCATTCTCCCTCTCCTTCCCTTCCCTTCTCTTCCTTTCCCTTCCCTCATGTTCTCTCCCCTCCATTTCCCTTCTTTTTTCCTATTCAAACACGCCCTAAGACTTTCGACCCAAATATCAGTTTATTCTTTTCGTATAAAGGGTGTTAAACAGGTTTTTAAAGGTTACAATTTTCTTAACAATACTCTTTTCTTCTGCAAGATCTTTTTCTATAAACACTAGTGCTCTTGCCTTTTTTTTGTCAAAAGGTAAGAGTTCACATCATAGCTTTTTAGCTACTTTTTACGTTGCGTTATTATTAAACATATTACAATGACTTATTGAAATACAATGATAAGAAAGGAAAAGATTATTAATAAAAGACCGAGTCATATTTAAACATTATTAAAAGATTATTTTGTGCTCTTGCCTTTTAATACGGCGTCATATTATCGATTTCATCGTCAACATCAACGTTGACCGAGTCATGCCTTCATAGGTTTTAAAATGGAACACCATGCTGTTTAAATACACAAATTTTTACCATGACGGTAACATATACTCCCTCCATTCTTTTTATATCACCCCATTTCTTTATACACGTTTGCCGATGTTTATTTTGTTTTGATTATATCTTTAACTACATAATACTAAAAATTATAAAAGTTTAATATTCTTAATCCTCTTATGAAGACAATCCAAAAAAGATCTCACATGAATATATTTCCGTGAACGGATTGAGAGAAAACTGACGTTTAATACTCGATTGTGAATAATGTCAAAAAGGAAATCGGGTGATATAAAAAGAATGGAGGGAGTAATTAAGATTGGTCGATTAAAGCACTGTTCAATCAACCAAGTCCATGGAGTCGCCGATCTTAAGCATTTAGAGACTTTGAGCGAAATTGTAAAATTGGACCCTATCTTTTAAAAAAATTATTCAAGTAATTCATGTGTAATTATCTCATACAATTTAATATATGAAACAATAGATGCAAAAGAAATTTTGAATTAGAATGTTGATTCTCGAATTTTTTTAGAAATTTAGAAGAAAAATGATTTTGAACTTGGAGAACTGGATAGCTTGTATCTTACAATTGAACTTTTTTATTGGAAAATATAGTAAAAGATTAAAAAATTTTCAAAGTTTAGATATTAGCTTTACTAGAGGAGTCCAGTAAAAATATAATTTGGAAAACTTATGTTTTGATGAACATAATTCGCACCAAAAATCATAAGTATGGAAAATATTTTATAACCCAATTGACCCACTAAAATATAAGTAAAAGAACATTAAATGGATGACCTATTAACATAGTATATTTAAAAAAATATAGAAATGCGTGGGAATTCTAAAACTAAAATATTAAAAATGAAGAAAATAAGCTTTACAAGAGGATAAAGCACATGATCTATTAACACATGATAAGATAAAATATATATCACTAAACATATGACTGACACGGAGGAAGTATGCCCTTTAGATATGATAAATTTTATGTTTCAAATAACATAATTCTAATTTCATACTAATAAGTCACTTCCAAATTTGATGTAACACATGTCATTTTTGAGAGTAGTGACCTAGAGTAGAAGGCGTCGGTCGATTTTGGTTTGGTGATGGGTAGTGTGGTGAACTTCGGGGACAAAGTTCTTTTTAAGGAGGGAAGACTGTAATATCCCGTATGTTAGCTTCGGTCAACGGCAGTCAAACCACGTTTTATACACGTATTTCAAAAGGCATGTTTATAAAGTATTTTACGTAAACGGTTATTGTTTTATCAATCGTATTTCTACGTTTATTTCTTATTTCATAATTATTTTATATTCGATGATTACTTCGCAAGATGACATTTCATTCGTATTTCTTAATTTTAATAATATATTTATAATTAAAGGGATTTCCTATTTTATATTTATTTCTCGTTTATACTTAATTTCTATTTTTATTATTATTTAAGTCGTAATTGTATTTAATTAGTACTAATGATTTTATATTCTTATAATTAATTAATTCAATTAGTATTTTACTAATACTAAATTAAATAATTTAATATGTATAATTAATTATTTACTGGTTTATTTGAAGTTACGGGTTAAGAACGAGATATATATAAATAAGTGTCGCGAGATGAGTTGTGGGCCGAGTAAGCGAAACAATGGGCTCGTTTACCTAGGCAACACTACATCGACAAACCCCACCTCATACCAAAAGCCTCCATCGACAAACACAACCTCATAACTTCGACAAACACAAACAAAAAAGATACCCTAAATCGTGATTTTGTTTTCCTCCCTGTATAGTTAGTCATTTTTTTTCTCTTATCTCAGGTATTCTTCCTTTCTTGGTCGTCTAAATTGTATTATTCTTACTATCATACATTTTATTTTGCATTGGATTTGAAATTCTTAAATCGCCATTCTTATGAATTTGTTTATAGTTGGTTTCTAAATTGTATATTAGGATATTAAATTGTATATTAGGATATTAGTTGTTTATACGGACCACCAAATTAGGATGATTATGCTTTCTAGTGCTTTCTTGTTGTTTTGTTTTTACCGTTATACACGGGTAGGTGTATGAGTTCTGTATGCTTGACCTTATTTCCAAAAATTGGTATTGCTGAAGTGGACTATCTAGGCTAGTTGGAGATTATTCGAGTTTAGACGAGCAACATGCAAATAACTGCTAGATATTAGTGCTTCTATTTGTGGAGAAGATGACTCTTGCTTTCCCGTGGGTTTGGAAACGTAAATTTAGGTCGACTGTTGAATTTGTAACCTTGGTTTCACCGCAAGGTTTGAGTATGTGAGCTAGGGCAAAACGTGAACAGAAAACTGAGACATGTTGGAGACTTGCGAATCACGGCGTTTGTACTAAGTGAGGTCACACCTCAGTGGTTGAGATTTGAGAACCAGGGCATTTATGCTATAGTTTGCAACATTGTTTACCCCACTCCCACAACTGTAATGGCCTTGTGACTGACTCCTTTGACCAAAAGTAAAATGAATAAATACAAATTGGTGATTCTTATTAAATGAAATGTATCTTTGATGCTGTGTTTAGGGGCTATCAATGAGCTGTTGTGACAAGGGATCTGATGGGTTAAAGGGGACTGTTGTGTCGTGTTATTGTTGCTACTATAATTACCATTATTATTGTTATTATGATTATTGTTAAAATTATTATTATTATTATTATTATTATTATTATTATTATTATTATTATTATTATTATAATTAGTATTATTATTAGTACTATTAGTTTTTAGTAGATAGTTTTGTTTACTTGGTTAGTTTAGTTTATGTTCTTAATAGTTTAATTAGTTAGTTATGTGTTTGTATTGAATTAGTTTAATTTACTAAGTTGGTTTATTTATTTGATCTAGTGACGATATTTTTATGAACGGACTAATTAATTTAAATAAATTAGTTGCATATAATATATAGTCTCGTTATGCGTAATATATTATTTAGA
The DNA here is from genome assembly GCA_029255685.2 of Silene conica. Lineage (NCBI taxonomy): Eukaryota > Viridiplantae > Streptophyta > Magnoliopsida > Caryophyllales > Caryophyllaceae > Silene > Silene conica. The sequence continues at coordinate 65,734,077 of CM055312.2, forward strand.
TAATTGATTCGAATGATTGGTATATTATATTATTTGCATAATTGTATTAGTTAGTAATTACGTATATTATATTCTAACGTGTTGAGAATGTGGTGAAATGATCTTACTGATTGGATATTAGCTGCATAATGGGATTATATTTCTATCCAGGTAGGATATACCTACTTAATCTCGGTTTAATGTGATTATCTTGGTTTGCGTTTTACATGTGTGTGTTATGAATGGTTGATTAAATTGTATGTTATGGATGCGAGCATGGTTTATATGTGAATGATTTTTAATGGTTGATTATATCAATATTGCATTCATGAGCATAGCATATGCATTGGTTATTGAGAAAGATATGGAACGGATATTGTTTTGATATAAAGCGCAGGGTGGTTCTGCAGACCAGGCCTGGTGTCTTCAGCCGTTGTGTTGGTTCTCGATGACGATCGAGTTATACCTCGGCCTAGGGAATGGCGGGGTGGGTGTTTCGGGATGTGATCACGGGAGTTTCGGGTGTGTGGAATTGGATGCGGAGGTGCATCGGTGGCATGGTCTCATGTAGTTGCATTCGTCAATTATATTTGTTTGTTTATGTCCTACTCAACCGCGAGGTTGACCGTGTATTCGTGTGACACCTGTGATGATCCGAAATGGGGAGGAGATTTTGACAGGTCTCGAGTTAGCTGTTTTGGGAGCTCATGGGGAAGCATGAGGAAGTTGACTTGCCTACCTAGTTAATTAGCCCACTTAGCCAGACTATTATGATGTAGCTTTGTAACTTAATGTTTCCGCTGTAGCAATTTTGTAATTTGGTACTTCATGTTGAGTTAAGTAAGTTGTAATAATAAAAGTTTAAATTTAATTAGTTTTTATATAAAGTACTTTGGTTTGTTTACTTTGTTATTCACCGCCTCGGTCATTCCGAGATGGTAACAACTCTATTTATTTGAGAATGTCTTGCTAAAGGCTCTTGAATAAATGGGGGTGTTACAAAGTGGTATCAGAGCGAACGATCCTTAGGCCTGAATCAATGAATTCAACGAACGTAGGATGCGTCTAAATAAATGAACCCCATGTAAAAAATGTTAGGAGCCCTCTTAGTACGGTTAGGAAAGCGCGCCTAACTCGTACCCTGGCCCTCTCAGATTTGAACTGGGAATACCTTGGGGAAGGGAAAACAGAGAGGTGAGGATTTAAAGGAACTAGATTTTATAGGAGTCTGTTATTGTTTGTAATTAGAAATCGTGTATGTCTGTAATTTGGAATGTATTCTAAACTTGTTGCAGGATGCGGCATCAAGGTAAGTCTTATGTGTTAAGGCCAGTAGGCCGAAAGGTGTGATGTGTGATGTCGGTAATTGTGCTTTTGTTACTATTTTATTTGTGCATACAATTCTTATTTGAATGCCTTATTCTTTGCAAAAAAAGAAAAAATGATGTTTGGCTTACTATGCAAATGTAGTCGAATTTTGAAATTTATGCTCATTATTATTTTACTACTTGCCTTAGTAATCCATGTCTAGTGATATGCGGTATGTGTTACCCCAAGCCATGAATGTTATATAGTTATATCTGAAATTTTAAAGGAATCAAAATTGTAATAAAATTTCCAGAATGTTACCTTGATTTTACGAGCTGCCATTTCAAATGTGTTTCATATATGAATATGAAAATTTTATGTATGATAACCTTCCGAGTTAGCTTCCCAATGCTTTTAGTTTCATGTTAATAGGATTTATATTTTGCGAGAAATAAATATTTTAGTCGACAGTGGTCAGATTGTTACAGCACAGTTCTGTTTTGACCCATGTTTTTGTAAAAGAAATAATTTAAAATATGGTTATTGTTTATGCATAAATCTAATTCCACTGTTTAGAATATTCGTTTACGTTTTCAAAATGCTAAGCCACGTAAAATGTTAAGGAGTCGTTATTTAATAGTAATTTTTGGAAGTTGCCCCAATTTTCTGTCTAATTGCTGTAAAGTTTCTGTTCAGACTAACTGATTTGTAAAATTTGTTATAAATAATTTCCTTAAGCTTTGCATTTGATTCTTTTTCCTATGATTAGTTAATACTTTATATTTTCTAAAAACTATAATGCTCACAAAATGGCTAAGCGATTATTTAATTATGATTTTTGAAAGTTGCAGCATGATGTGTGATTGTTGAAATTGTAAGTTATGTACGATTTAATTATAAAAGTCTAATCGAATATGAATTATGTAATATGACCATGTAATATTCTGATATGTCATTAGTAACATGAGTAGAAGACATATGAAATGAATATACACTTTATTATATGATAATATAACCTCGTTGTTACGATAATGTGAATGAAATTCAGGACTTTATATGACTGTTACAGCTGAAGTTGAAACAAAATATACCAGTCTAAGTATGATAATGTGATGGTTATTATTTTACAATATATATATAGTGTGATCACCAAGTGTATAAATGACTGGATACAGGCCTTTGTCTGCTTATAGTCGTATTTATTCATAACTGTTAATTGTTAACTTTGACCAATTCTTGTATAAGAGATTAGCAATAGGTGTATTTATGTATGCTTTACCATGTGTTACCACTGTAATTGTCACGGAAGTAGTACATGTTATGCAATCTGGTAAGAAGTTCGGAATTCTACATTGGTAATTGGATATTGCCAAATTGTTTTGTGACCACGTGATTATCTGATAATTCAAGTTGTGCTCGGATGTTCACATGTTGTATGTTTTCGGCGACTTAATGTCATTAGCAAGAGTATGTATTTTGTAAGTCATAATTGATGCTTAGTTGTGCTGTAATGAGAAATGAGGAGTATGTTGTGCTTAATTATCTTTTAGCATGTCGCTTCGTCTTTAAATGTAATGATGATCGATGTTGGTGATATATATATATGACTGTGATAGGGGTTACGGGGACGTAACAATGTTTAAGGAGGATAGGATTGGAAAATCTATGAGGAACAATGATAATTAATACATGAGTTGATCAATAGTTTTATACATAAAAGTATTGCATTAGTGTTGTATCTTTTGAATTGGTGCAATGATGCGAGTTATGTATGTCTATACTTTTGCATTTACTTGTTGGCTTGTTTCTTTAAGGAGGATAGACCGTAGTAAAATGTCTTCATAGAAGAATTAGGGAGTCAGTGCAGAAGAGTGGAGGAGTGTCGTGTTTGGTTGTGTGGTTGATATCGTGTTTTGACAGCTGTTAAACTTCGGGACGAAGTTTGGTTTAAGGGAGGTGGAATGTAACACATGTCATTTTTGAGAGTAGTGACCTAGAGTAGAAGGCGTCGGTCGATTTTGGTTTGGTGATGGGTAGTGTGGTGAACTTCGGGGACAAAGTTCTTTTTAAGGAGGGAAGACTGTAATATCCCGTATGTTAGCTTCGGTCAACGGCAGTCAAACCACGTTTTATACACGTATTTCAAAAGGCATGTTTATAAAGTATTTTACGTAAACGGTTATTGTTTTATCAATCGTATTTCTACGTTTATTTCTTATTTCATAATTATTTTATATTCGATGATTACTTCGCAAGATGACATTTCATTCGTATTTCTTAATTTTAATAATATATTTATAATTAAAGGGATTTCCTATTTTATATTTATTTCTCGTTTATACTTAATTTCTATTTTTATTATTATTTAAGTCGTAATTGTATTTAATTAGTACTAATGATTTTATATTCTTATAATTAATTAATTCAATTAGTATTTTACTAATACTAAATTAAATAATTTAATATGTATAATTAATTATTTACTGGTTTATTTGAAGTTACGGGTTAAGAACGAGATATATATAAATAAGTGTCGCGAGATGAGTTTTGGGCCGAGTAAGCGAACAATGGGCTCGTTTACCTAGGCAACACTACATCGACAAACCCTACCTCATACCAAAAGCCTCCATCGACAAACACAACCTCATAACTTCGACAAACACAAACAAAAAGGACACCCTAAATCATGATTTTGTTTTCCTCCCTGTATAGTTAGTCATTTCTTTTCTCTTATCTCAGGTATTCTTCCTTTCTTGGTCGTCTAAATTGTATTATTCTTACTATCATACATTTTATTTTGCATTGGATTTGAAATTCTTAAATCGCCATTCTTATGAATTTGTTTATAGTTGGTTTCTAAATTGTATATTACGATATTAAGTTGTATATTAGGATATTAGTTGTTTATACGAACCACCAAATTAGGATGATTATGCTTTCTAGAGCTTTCTTGTTGTTTTGTTTTTACCGTTATACACGGGTAAGTGTATGAGTTCTGTATGCTTGACCTTATCTCCAAAAATTGGTATTGCTGAAGTGGACTATCTTGGCTAGTTGGAGATTATTCGAGTTTAGACGAGCAACATGCAAATAACTGCTAGATATTAGTGCTTCTATTTGTGGAGAAGATGACTCTTGCTTTCCCGTGGGTTTGGAACCGTAAATTTAGGTCGACTGTTGAATTTTTAACCTTGGTTTCACCGCAAGGTTTGAGTCTGTGAGCTAGGGCAAAACGTGAACAGAAAACTGAGACATGTTGGAGACTTGCGAATCACGGCGTTTGTACTAAGTGAGGTCACACCTCAGTGGTTGAGATTTGAGAACCAGGGCATTTGAGCTATAGTTTGCAACATTGTTTACCCCACTCCCACAACTGTAATGGCCTTGTGACTGAATCCTTTGACCAAAAGTAAAATGAATAAATACAAATTGGTGATTCTTATTAAATGAAATGTATCTTTGATGCTGTGTTTAGGGGCTATCAATGAGCTGTTGTGACAAGGGATCTGATGGGTTAAAGGGGACTGTTGTGTCGTATTATTGTTGCTACTATAATTACCATTATTATTGTTATTATGATTATTGTTAATATTATTATGATTATTGTTAATATTATTATTATTATTATTATTATTATTATTATTATTATTAGTACTATTAGTTTTTAGTAGATAGTTTTGTTTACTTGGTTAGTTTAGTTTATGTTCTTAATAGTTTAATTAGTTAGTTATGTGTTTGTATTGAATTAGTTTAATTTACTAAGTTGGTTTATTTATTTGATCTAGTGACGATATTTTTATGAACGGACTAATTAATTTAAATAAATTAGTTGCGTATAATATATAGTCTCGTTGTGCGTAATATATTATTTAGACAATTGATTCGAATGATTGGTATATTATATTATTTGCATAATTGTATTAGTTAGTAATTACGTATATTATATTGTTAGGTGTTGAGAATGTGGTGAAATGATCTTACTGATTGGATATTAGCTGCATAATGGGATTATATTTCTATCCAGGTAGGATATACCTACTCAATCTCGGTTTAATGTGATTATCTTGGTTTGCGTATTACATGTGTGTGTTATGAATGGTTGATTAAATTGTATGTTATGGATGCGAGCATGGTTTATATGTGAATGATTTTTAATGGTTGATTATATCAATATTGCATTCATGAGCATAGCATATGCATTGGTATTGAGAAAGATATGGAACGGATATTGTTTTGATATAAAGCGCAGGGTGGTTCTGCAGACCAGGCCTGGTGTCTTCAGCCGTTGTGCTGGTTCTCGATGACGATCGAGTTATACCTCAGCCTAGGGAATGACGGGGTGGGTGTTTCGGGATGTGATCACGGGAGTTTCGGGTGTGTGGAATTGGATGCGGAGGTGCATCGGTGGCATGGTCTCATGTAGTTGCATTCATCAATTATATTTGTTTTTTATGTCCTACTCAACCGCGAGGTTGACCGTGTATTCGTGTGACACCTGTGATGATCCGGAATGGGGAGCAGATTTTGACAGGTCTCGAGTTAGCTGTTTTGGGAGCTTATGGGGAAGCATGAGGAAGTTGACTTGTCTACCTAGTTGATTAGCCCACTTAGCCAGACTATCATGATGTAGCTTTGTAACTTAATGTTTCCGCTGTAGCAGTTTTGTAATTTGGTACTTCATGTTGAGTTATGTAAGTTGTAATAATAAAAGTTTAAATTTAATCAGTTTTCATATAAAGTACTTTGTTTTGTTTACTTTGTTATTCACTGCCTCGGTCATTCCGAGATGGTAACAACTATATTTATTTGAGAATGTCTTGCTAAAGGCTCTTGAATAAATGGGGGTGTTACATTTGAGCCCTTGTCAACTGCCAGCACTAACTCCTATAGGTTCGGCGATGCCATGGACTATAGTTAACTTTATAACCGACAATGTGAAAATGATATGTTGGAAGCCATTAAAGTACCTTGAGCAAAGCTTTATGAATAACAATGGAGATATTTGTTTAGAGAGAAGATGTAAATAAAACTGAGTTTTGTATATTGAGTAAACTTGATAATTACATGAGTTGTGTTTCTTCTTTATATACAAGAGTTAGTTACATAGTTAGTTACGCTAAGCTAAACCGAATTTGTTATGCTAAAGTAAACCGTCTAACTAACTAATGCCACTTCATCAATCCATGTGATCCAATGTGATTGGCCATCATTAAGCAACACCATTCTCAGTTTCTCACATCCCCCTTCAAGTTGGGATTCGGTTGCATGAAATGCAGTCCTAACTTGGAAGCTAAAAACATGTGCTGAGTATGACCCAATGGCTTTGTAAAAAGATCAGCAAGCTGTAAATTTGTGCGCAGATGTGCCGTGGAAATAAAGCCCTCTTGAACCTTGTCTTTTATGTAATGACAATCAATATTGATGTGCTTGGTTCTCTCATGGAACACAGGATTAGATGCTATATGTAAAGCAGCTTTATTGTCACAAAACAAAGTAATAGGCAAAGGTACCTTTACTCTGAAATCTGTGAGTAAACCATATAACCAAGTCAATTCACCAGCAGTGTAAGACATCGCTCTATATTCAGATTCAGTAGAGGATTTAGACACTGTTTTCTGCTTGTTTGTCTTCCATAAGATCAAGGAATTCCCAAAAAAAAAAACGCATTGCCCAGTTAAAGATTTGCAAGTTGTTTGGCATGCCCCCCCAATCAGCATCACAATAGCTTGTGAGCCTTAAGTCACTAGAGCAAGGATAATAAAGAGCAGCTGATGTTGTTCCTTTCAAGTACTTCAGAACGTGTACTGCAGCCTGCATATGGGCTTCTTGTGGAGAGCTAAGAAACTAAATGAGATGTTGTGTTGCATAGGACAGATCAGGGCGAGTCAGATTCAGATATAGAAGCTTTCCAATTATTCGTCTATAGCTCTCTGGATCAGGTAATAAGGATCCCTGATCAAGAGCTAATTGTAGGCCCTTGGATAATGGAAAAGGAGCTGATTTGCAATTAAGCATGCCAACATCTTTTAATAAATCCTGAACATATATCTGCTGGTGCAAAACAATTTCTTCAGTATTCCTGGTTACCTCAAGACCCAAGAAATAGCGAATTTGTCCCAAATCCTTGATGGTGAAAGCCTCATGTAACTTGTGTTTCAGTGAGAGCATGAAAATTGTGTCTGTTCCAGTTAGCAATAGGTCATCAACATAGACCAACACCACACATATCAATCCACTTGACTCTCTTGTAAACAAGGAATAGTCATGCTTGGATTGAATAAAACCCAAAGACAGCAGCAGCTTAGTTAAAGCTATGTTCCATTGACGAGAAGCCTGCTTTAACCCATACAAACATCTCTTCAAATGACACACTTGACCTTTGTGAGCCTTCAAATAACCCTCTGGGGGGAGTCATATAAACTGTCTCATCCAAGTATCCATGCAAAAACGCATTATTAATGTCAAGTTGATGAATATGCCAATGCTGAACAGAAGCAACAACTAATAACACCCTGACAGTTGTGAACTTTGCTACAGGAGAGAATGTAACCTTATAGTCCTTGCCTTCACCTGATTGTAACCTTTTGCAACAAGCCTGGTTTTGTACCTCTCCACTGTACCATCTGGATGGTACTTGACTTTATAAACCCACTTGGAGCCTATAGGCTTATGACCTTCTGGTAAATCAGTCACTATCCATGTCCCATTATGTTCAAGTGCTTCAATTTCTGTGGACATGGCAGCTACCCAGAGAGGATCTTGACTGACTTGCTTGTAAGTAGAAGGTTCCATTATCTTCATCACATTATTAATGGACCTTACCAAATGATCAGGATAAGTTGCCTGATCCATAATGGAAAAGGAACTGGCAGAATAATCTGTAGAATGTTGCAGAGTTGGGCAAATGAAATCCTTCAAATGAGAAGGAATAGTCCTCATTCTATTGGACTATCTGGCAGGTGGCAACTCAGTCACAGGAGTGTCTGCTGCAGTAGTATCTAGTGCAGTAGTGCCAGTAACAGTAGTATCCACTGCTATATCATCAGTACTGGATGAACTATGAGTATGATGTGGGGGACTTAGATGTGAAGAATGTGAAGAAGAAGTAGTATCATTAGTATTAATATGTGAAGTAATAATGATATCATTTGCTTCATTATTGTGAAAAACAGGAATATTAGTTTTATTTGGAATTGAAGATGTTTTGTGAATGATGTTATATGGGAAAACATGTTCTTGAAATTCCACATCCCTACTGATAACAATTTTCTGATGTTCCAAATCAAAAAGTTTGTATGCCTTTTGCCCATGAGGATATCCTATGAATATGCATCTCCTTCCTTTAGGCTGAAACTTGTCTCTTTTCCCTTTAGGAAAGAGAGCAAAACATTGACAACCAATTGTCCTAAGGTGCTCATATGTTGGGAAATACCCCAGTAACAGTTCATAAGGAGTCTTCCACTTAAGAATGGAAGTAGGGAGTCTATTAATGACATGAGTTGCTGCAAGCAAGCATTCTCCCCAAAATCTTCTAGGAAGATGAGCATATAACATCATGGCCCTAGCTATTTCAACTAGATGCCTATGCTTTTTTTCAACTCTCCCATTTTGTTGGGGTACACTAGGAACACTCTTTTGATGAAAAATTCCTTTAGCCATAAATAAATCTAAACAGCTATTCTGAATTAGTTCTGTCCCATTATCACTTCGTACTCTCTTAATGACTTTCCCAAACTGAGTATAAACTTGGTTATAGAAACCTTCAACTGTTTTGCTAACTTGAGTTTTGTCTTGTAACAAAAATGTCCATGTGACTCTGGAATTATGATCTACAATGGTTAAAAAATAGTATGCTCTAGTGATGGAGGCTATTTTGTAAGGACCCCATAGGTCAATGTGAATGAGATCAAAAATTTCGTGTGCTCTAGAACAATCTCTCTCAAAAGGCAGTTTATGCAATTTTGCCATTATACAAACATCACAAGAATAAGATTGTAAATCATAATCTTTTCCATTAAACAGAGAATTAACCAGAGTCATCGAAGGATGATCAAATTGTGACAAGAAGAGCGGCTCATCATAAGGATTTCGATAAGCCGATTGATCAACAAATTCTGAATTAGTCATTTTTATGATGATTAAATTTCAAGAAGTTTGATTATTTTGTGTTTTTTTCCCTTGTGATTGATATGAAAAGAAATTGCAGAAATTGAAAACCTGCGAAAAATTTAAAAGAAATTCGAAAGATACTCTGATCTGATTAAGCAGAAAGTGATCTGGATCAAGAGACATGATTAACCTGCTCTGATACCATGTGAAAATGATATGTAGGAAGCCATTAAAGTACCTTGAGCAAAGCTTTATGAATAACAATGGAGATATTTGTTTAGAGAGAAGATGTAAATAAAACTGAGTTTTGTATATTGAGTAAACTTGATAATTACATGAGTTTATGTTTCTCTTTATATACAAGAGTTAGGTAAATAGTTAGTTACGCTAAACTTAGCCGAGTTTGTTATGCTAAAGTAAATCGTCTAACTAACTAATGCCACTTCATCAATCCATGTGCTCCAATGTGATTGTCCATCATTAACCAACACCATTCTCACAGACAAACTATACAATGAACAAATCAAAGGTAACGAAGGAATTGTGCGTACGCGGTACTTTAAAATTTGAAGGTAGGGACAAATCATTCACCCGTACTGTAAGCAGATGCCCAAGTAAAATTAGGACAGGTCGCTGAATTATATGGGTGACCTATATAACATGTACTCCCTCCGTCCTAATGAGATGTTTACACTTACTCTATTTTGTAAGGGGGAAATAAAGTAAGTGTAAACCTCTTACTGGGACAGAGGGAATATAAGAATAAATTATTATTGGTTGAGTTATTCACAGAAGATGTACATCTATATATATATCGTTAGACTACTACTAGAACTAGGAAACAATCCTAATACTAAGGCAACCATAAGATTGCAGTCAACTAAAACTAGGAGAGAATCATAACAAATATACAAAAAATATACGGGAGAATATTTTCATATTCTAATAACATGGACCAACTAACATGTTATTGTTCTCTTAAACATCTTAGCACATACGGAGTACCAGTAGAGTTGGCAGTGGGCCGGGCAGGGTCGACCCGCGTGCCGGCCCCTATAAAATGGCCCGTTCGTGCAGTGTTTTTTGGCCCACCGTGCCGTGTCGTGCCTAACCCGGTGACTGAAAACCCCGTCGCGGCCCGCCCATGGCACGGTGGATTTGCGTGCCGTGCCGTGCCTGGCCCATGGGTCGGTCGTGCCATGTTCATGGGCCGGCCCGCGTGCTACATATTTTTTAAAAATAATATTTTTTTTTACTTGTTTTATTGTATTTTTAATGTATACGATTTAATCAAATAATTAATAAACGATGAAAAAAACGAATTTGTTATTAAACGATTAAGAAACGATACAAGTCTACAAGTTTATTTAATTAAAAATACGATAAAACAATTATGAAACAATATTAATTAATCTGACGAGGTGCTTGTTTCGTCGGAATCATCTTCTTTTTCAAGATTTTTATATGTTAAGTTATATTGTATAATTATAAGAATTATATAAGAATTAAGAATTTAAGATAAGTAGAAGAGAATAAGAGATGAATTGAATTGTGAAAAATGAATTAAATTGTGTTGGTATTTATAGAAGTTGGAAATTGGAATTAGAAAAAATAAAATAAAAAGCACACTAATATACTAATGAGTACCCTATACAAATATAGTATACTCCACTGGAAGCCTGCAAGTATTGGAATATTTCCAAACAGAGGACATACGCAGCACGCAAAAACAAAGCACCCTTCATTACCAACGGATCAGTTTTCAACGGCTCCTTTGGCCCACCGTGCTGCCACCGTGCCATGCCCCATCGGGTCTGCGCCGTGCCGTGCCTGGGCACGGTTATTTTCAGAAATCGTTGTCGGAGCCCGGAGCAAGCCCGGACGTGCCGTGCTCGTGCCGCCTCGAATCTGCCACCGGGCTGTGCCGTGCCGCGTGCCTGGCCATGCCGCCCACCGGGCCTGAGCACGAACTGCCAACTCTAAGTACAAGTTGTATTAGACCATCCCAAGTAGTGATTTAAGTTGGAGTTTGAAGCAAGTTTTGATAAAAATGCATCTTAATGATATAATTAAAAAAATATATATATAAAAGAAAGTAATTTTAGAAAACTAATATGTGAAAGGGGTAATTGTTAATTTTACTTTTTTTCGCCCAACAATATTTCTTTAATTCCATTGATATTATAAAACTTATTATAAGGTTTGCTCTAAATTGGTAATATTTCGTCATAAGCTGAAGACCGGCTCAAGTATGACTCATTTAAAACGGAAATCTAATCTTTTTTTGATAAAAAAGTTATCGGAACAATTTTTCTAAGCTATAACAGTTACTCATTAAAATGATGACAATTAACCCATTTTTAACTTGTGACGAAAAATGTTCGTATTTAATGAGAATTGGCGTAAAACTTATCCTTTTACATTTTGAAAGAAGAAAAATTGTTGTATCCTCTTTACAACTAAAATTAAGAATATGTTTCCAAAATCAGTAGGTCTCCTGAGAAAGCGCCCCTCAATAAATTTATTGAGAGGTTATTGTCCAAATTTAAGAAAAACTGGCACTAAATCTAATATAGTAGGTACAAATCATTATTAAAAATAAAATAAGTAAATTTATTATGTAAATAAGTACGAAATTACTATGGTACGATGACAAAAGAGTCACGAAATACAAATAAAAGGGTACACAAGAATGGTCTTTCAATATACCATCTCTCGTTTTAGTGTTCCAAAATAGGCGATTTTCAGTAATTAATTTACAAAATAGGTAACTTTTGAAAATGGGTTCACATCATCACCAAAACTAGGCTCGTAAACTTTTTAAAACCGAACCTGAAATTCCTCCCAGAAGCAAGTCACCCTGGGAGGAAGCGACTGTTAGGCAAGTCGTCTAGGGGGACAACGACTTGGCAAGGCAAGCCATGCCTTATTTGTGGCCCATCTTCCAGAGGAAAGTCGTTGAGGGAGAAGGCGTTTTAGAGTAAAATCGTTTGAGGGGACAACGATTTCACAGGCAGACCAAAACCTTCCTAAAACTTTCATTTCCATAGATCAACATAAACCAAAACTAGCATTGCAACCTGCTATACTCCCTGCAGCAGACGACCAAAACAACCACAAGTCTATCGCCCAAAATTGAACAAACACAATTCATTGAAACTTCAATCATTAAATTGAATAAACACAAATCCATTGATACAAACCAAACCGTTTAAGAAACTCAAAATTATACAAATACTACACTAAATTGTCTTTGATACAAACCAAAATATAGAAACTACTAAACTACCGTCTTCTTTTTTGTCGATTTCTCTTTGACCTCCTTGGTTGAGAAGATGATCCGACCTAATCTTCTACTTCGTGGATGGATGAGAGTTAGGTGACTTGCCATGTAGTCAGTCATTTGATCGGGAATCTGCGTCGGACTAGGGCGATGAATGTTTGGTGGTTGAATAAGATGTCCATAATTTGCATTTTCCAAACATGTAAATGAAGTGTTTTGCATTTCAAGAAGCAAATTTCTATAGCTTTGATCATATGTAGATGGCATAGTTGTCATGAATTCATTCATGCGATGGTAGATATACGATTGACCAGACTGTCCAATTCAGTTGCACTTGGATTGTAGTGATGCTCATGGCGGTAGTCATCGGTCAACATACGGTTTTGAGGACTAACAATCCGTCGAGTGCGCTCTCTATACAATATCACGTATGGATCATGGTGTGACAAGAAACTACCATATGGAATTCCCCGAGCCATCAAATTTCCCTTCCTCTTATTCCACGTTTCCACGTATCCACATACATACCCAATTCGGTTTCAAAGTCTCTTGTCTTGCCCCGTTTTTCTAGCTTATGAAGCAAATGGTTAGTGTTCCAAGGGGGCGATATTGTTTAATGCCACCCAAATTGCCCTCACACACCTATTCAGGAGGCGCATCTCGATAATCTCAAAGAATATTAAAGGGGCTTCTACAATCCACTCATCCCCATCCTCATGACAAACATCGAAAATATGTTGTAGGATCTTTAGTGTGTAAGGTTGCCAAGTGAATTGTGTTTCAGTTAACTTATCAAACATGTCTCTATATGTCACAAGACCAAGCCTGTGATCTTTATAGTTACGATCCACTCTCAACCATCTACATCCTAAGGGATCCTTCTCCGCCGCTACCATTTGGAAGCTAGAGGATAAACTTCTCCCTCAACCTCCTCATAAAATGACCTTAAAATTTGGGACGACCAACAACAATACGTTCCTAAGCCCATAATTAAAGAAGAAAAACCGGCCCATATATTTCACTCTTGCCTATTTTGCATGCATCACACAAGTTTCTCTGTAAACAAGCTAGTGCAGCGGATCCCAACTATAGTAATCAATTCATCTAAATTAGCTAACAAAGGTAAGAACAAGGTACACCACTTTTATCCAGAAAAATGACGGTCCTGATCAAGTAAAATATATATGCACGGATATGCATATGGAGTCTATCCTATTCCGCATCTGGTAATAAACCGGAGAAATTGCCACTTAACCCAGTCAATTTTAAGCCCAAACCCTTCAACTAAGTGGATGGTGACTTTCTACCTAAAAGCTGTTCACAGAAAGCAGGCCGATAGTGGTCACTCCTCCCGGTAACTGCGCTACCACTTATCCTCAAACCAAACAATGTATTTACATCTTGTGAAGTAATGGTGGTTTCACCACTAGGAAAGTGAAACGCTTGAGTTTCCTTCCTCCATCTCTCCACTAAAGCCGTAATCAAATCTGGATCGGCATACAAAAAACAAAACCTATGAACTCCATAGATATCCTTTATGAAATGACGGTGCCTCAGATAAACGTAGAACTCGTCTTCATCACTAGCATTCTCTAGTCTTTGATCAACATTATCCTCAACTTCATCCCCTTCAATATTACCATCACCTATCTGTACTTCAATATTATTTGTTAACAATGACAAATACCGATCAACACTCCCTAAACCTTGTACATTGTGTGTGGGTGACATGAAACTATTGAGAAATAGATTATTGTCATTTAACATCCTAGTAAAAAACACATTTGGTACTACATTTGCACTACTCACTTGAGCTTCTTGAATTGGTAACAACTCAATATAAATATCCATAAATCCCGCCTTAGAATGTCATATACTAGCCCAATCGCTTGTAAATAACGATCATTATTAAGAGAAACAACCTTAAAACATTCAAGACTGCAAAACTTCATTTTCAACACTAATTTATACTTACTACTATCAACACCAATGGTCGTATGTATACTTCATTAAGAAGACCATTGTAGCTCATGTTGCTATCAGCATAAATAAAAGACTCATTTCCACCAACAAATCTTACACAATCATGTCCTTCAACTATTTCACCATTCCAATAGCACAATAAAGGAAAATGACTTTCTCATCATAATTAAAACCAAATAAATTCAACTAAAACACTAACAACCACCTAAATTCAACAAGATTATCAAATATTTGGTAATGAGCATAAACTAGAGTAAATAGCGATTCTAATCAACAAATAGTTAAGAAAGCAAGCTATTGTTGATACCTTGATCAATATATATGGAAATTGAGCAAAAAATACCCAAATACTTCTTTGATATTACTTAGAGCCTAATAATTTGATTATTAATCAAATTTATCGAATAATATGGGGTGTTTTTTGGTGGAAAATTGAAATTGTGTTTTTTAGGGTTTGTAATTGGACTTTTTTTGAATTGGGGAATCGTAGGAGCGAGGAGGGGAAGCGTGTTGGAAGATGTTTTAGGAGGAGTAAAGCCGAGGGGGCGGGGGGCGACTTGGCTCTGGGTGTGTTTTAGAGTAAGTTGCTCAACGGGGGCGACTTGACACTGGGTACAGCTTTGGGAAGTCCAATCCTACGTGGACCCCATTTTCGGCAATTAATTTCAAAAGTTAACTCCTTCCTCCGTTCAAATCGACATTATAATGTTTGTTTTTTCACGTTTGCCAGCGCACGTTTTACGTGGTAAGTATTTTTAGCTACATATTTGCAAAAGTTATAAAAGTTAGATATTTTCAATGTAGTCGTAAGGTGAATCAAACAAGACCTCACATGAATATATTTTCTCTTACGTATTAGGAGAAAATTAAGATTAAATGTTCACTGATGAATAATGTACAAAATGGAAACATGTAGTGTGAATTTAAACGGAGGAAGTATTTCTTTAATGAATTACACAATCGCGTATTTTGAAGAAAATTCTAAAATTAATGTAACAAATAAAATATTAAAAAGGATTTATTGTCTTGAAAGAATGGTACCTTGGTACAAGTTTTTACGTGCATGATACAATTGACGTGGTCAATGTTTGTGGATTGCAAACAATAAAATCCTATAATCTAATCTCCTAAATTAGAAGAACCTGAAAGCTGTGAATGAGGAGATAATGGCAACAAAATAGGCAAATTGCCATGTTTTGATTTTTGCCATGCACAAGAAATTCATAACCAAAAATTAAAATGCAACTTCTAATTATCAATCGATTAACTATTTGGCTCTATCCTACAACACCTCACCATAACCAAATTACTTCCTCAAATAAATCGTATTATTTTTCTGTTTTAATTTGGTATACCCACCTCTCCTCCAAGCAGCTTGATGTGGAGGAGAGGTTTAATTTTACGTATTAATTAACTTCATTTATATGGCATGGACGACAAATCAATCGTCACCACCACCAAAAAGCGTCATTAAACGACGCATAATGGTGGTGGCTGATCCCACACGTGAGTCGGCCGGGGCCCTTCAATATACACTTTCCCATGCAATGCAAGACAATGATGATTTGATTCTAATTCATGTTTCGAATGCAAATGCCAGAAGGCCCATATTTAGGTCTCTTTTTAGAAGGTACTCCGACACCGGAACAGACCCAACTTTCACCTTAGGTGACGCCGTAGAAGGTAGTGTTGGCGGTGGTGACGGAAGGGATGGTGAATTTTTGGAGATCATGAAAAGGGCATGTGAATCGGCTCATTCCAATTCCAAGGTATGGATTGAGAAGATGGAACAAGGGAACATGGAGAAAGGTGTTGCTATTTTGCTCAAGTGCAGATTATTAGCCATTGATCTTCTTGTCATCGGACAACGTCGCCATCTTTCTTCTGTTATCTTAGGGTATGTCCTGCTTTGCATGAATCACCATAACTTACGTACGCTTAGGCGTTTGGATGAAGTAATTTTCTTCCAAATCACTTATTTAAAAAAGATCCAAGTCTCTGTCAAGGTCACGATGTGAAATATTCGCTTTTAAATCATGGTTTTTAGGTAAAACTTAGAACATGTTTGTGCTAATTAAATGGCTAAAAATGAGTTTTTGTTTTTATAGCTTAATTTTTTAAAAGTAATTTTCAAAAATTACAAACACCAAATTGTTGCTTCTATTTTTACGAGGAAAAAGTGAATATTTGACTTTTTGAGAAATTATTTTAACTTTTAAATAAATGATGTGGTTGGCCAAACAAAAGTTTTTAAGTACAAAAAACTTTAAAAAGCTAGGCCAAACACACACTTAGACGAGCTGATGAGGTTGTTTTATATTCTCAAACCTAATTGAAAAATACATGTCCTAGCCTAGATAGATACCTAGATCTCGTCGAGATCATTTGATAATATTCACATCCATCTGATTGGGGTACTCGAACCAATTAGTGGATTATACCACCAGATGTATACAATTGATTGTCATATTTTGAGCTTTTTAATATAAATTTTGAGTTTTAGTAGAAAGAATACGAGCTATGTCGTAAAGTTTATAAACTATTTTAAAAAATATTGAGTTTAGAAAATTATTATACAAGTAACACATAATACATCAACTATATTTTAATTTTAATGTAAAAAATAAAATATAACTCAAAATAAATTAAAAGCTCCAAAAATACACAAAAAGAATTATACAACTAAGTGTATAAGAGCATCGTACAACCCTAATGCATTTAATTGAGCTTATGTATATATTTTTGAGCTTTTATCTTTTTGAGTTATATTTTAATTTTTTGACGTTAAAATTAAAATATAGTTAAACTTATATGTATTGTTTTAAATTTTATAATAATTTTCTAAACTAAATATATTCGTACCCGTAAAGAATAATGATATAGCGACACCGGGTGTTACTCAAAGTGAGCGACACCCGGGGTATTATTGTAATTTACTTACGTATTTTGTGTTCCCTCCCTCAACATTCAAATTTTAAATTTATTGGTTGTGAAGGGTAGTTTAGGAAACTAACATTGGTTAAATAATTTAACGATTTTGAATTATAGTCAAAGACGGTTAACACCGGCGGTTTGACCACCGTCAACATCGACCACCGGTGGCCACCGTTTAACACCGGTGGACCGTTGACAAGCGGTGATTGGCGGTCAGTGGTTGAAACCAACCCTCAAAGTGAAACTTCAAAAAAAGTTCCTAATGGGGCTTGAACCCGTAACCTCTTGAGTGAAATACAATTACTATTACCACCATAACATAAGCATCTTGTTGTGATATTAGTATCTCTATTGTTATATATATGTCAGCACAATATTGAGTTAAATCAATATATCCCTATAATAATCTTTAAATGTACTTCTAACTTATATTCAAGGTACCCGGTATAAAATCAATATAATTCTCAGCTAGTTAAATGTATTTGATAAAAAATGAACAAAATCTTTTATGTACTTATAATTATATAATTATATTACGAAATTACATTTATTACAGGTCATATTATTATAACAACAAAAATTATGTACGTACAATGTATTTTTGGCAAAAGTACATTTTATTTTTAGTGGAGGTGCCCAACTTCGAACGGGCTACCTTTATTTAGTATTAAAATATATTTTCAATTAACTAAAACTATTTTAAAGTTGCATAACTAATAAATTTACATTAATATATTTTTCTAAT
This sequence comes from Silene conica, assembly GCA_029255685.2. Lineage (NCBI taxonomy): Eukaryota > Viridiplantae > Streptophyta > Magnoliopsida > Caryophyllales > Caryophyllaceae > Silene > Silene conica. Next base: position 65,752,418 of record CM055312.2, read on the forward strand.
GAGACGGAATATATCTTAAAATTACAATGAAATAAATTATGAGACGATTTCACTACTCCTGCTATTACTATTTTACTTAAATCGATGGCTTAGCTAATTTTTCATATATACTTTATTTTGTTCTTAGAATTGTTATTTTTATTACATTTGTTATTACTATTGTTAATTACTTTCATTACTCTCGCTATAATTATTGTTATCGGACTACTTTTATTTATCATTTAAATTTTATTTTCTATGAAATATGATTCGCTAAATTTGGTTAACATATATATTTACAATTTATATCTTGGAATTAAGATCAGAAGTAAAATTAATCAACAAATTATGAGACACGTTCACCTATCTTGGCCCCTTGATAATATGAGTACTTTCACTACATTCCCTGTTAATACTATTATGTTCACTAATTTTTCGGTTACTGTTGTTTGTAACTCATGCTATTTTTGCGGTTAACCCGTTAGTTCTATCAAACTCATGTATTTAAATAAGTTAATGTTTTCTTAAAAACGAATTGTTAATTTATTTTTTATACTCTTTTCGTAGTTCCCACTGTTACTTTCGCTACATGTATGTGTTGTCACTACTATTACTTTTACTTCTCTCGCCGTCATTATTTTTTTTCTTCCACTACTCCAACATTTATTATTGTTAATTTTACTACCCTTGTTGCTGCTAATATGACTTTCATTACTCGAGTTGATATTATTATTGTTGGTTTTACTACTTACATGGGTGGTTAATATTATAGTATGTAGTTGATTACCTAGTTGTATTAGAGTTATATATTTAAATAAATCTGACATATTAGATTATAATATTATTTAAGAGTAATACTAATTATTTTATTTATTAAATTATAAATTTGAATTTAAGAGTAATACTAATTATTTTATTAATTAAATTATAAATTTAATGAATTATGGAATATATTATATTTTTTGGAAAATTTGATTTGATTTAGTGCATGTTTGGCCTTATTTATGGAAAAGAATTTTTACTTTTGTAAGGAGTTTTTATAAAACTAGTTTTTCATAAAATTGTTCATGTTTGGCCGAAACTTTTAAAAAATTATTTTTATCAGTTTTATCGTGTTTTGCCTAACTAGTTTCTATAAATTTTTTTTGGATTTTGGCGCTCAAATAACCTAAGAGTAACGTGAAAAGAGAAACAGAAGTAACAATTTGCTACTTCTGTTTCTAGGTGTTTCTAGGAGTCAGTTTTAGAATTTTTGTTTAATAAAATTAGTTTTTAGTTTTTTAAAAAGTAGTGTTTGACCCAACTTCTATTTCTTTGGTTGAAAAAACAGTTGGAAAGCAGGGCCAACACATACTTACTTACCGTTTAATAGTTTTCAAAATATAACATATACTTATTTATACTCTAAAGAAACTCACAAAATAGAAAAAAAGAAACCTCATAAGTAAAAGATATTGCTCATAAAAGAATATTGCTTTTGCTAAAACAACTTAAAAGAATATTCCTTTTGGCTAAAATAAAATCAACATCTAACAAAATGCTTAAGTTTAAAAACAAAATAAATTAAATATTGAAGAAAATAAAAAGTTGTTAAATCAAACATTGAAATATGCACCGCATGTCATATAGGAAAATATTATGTACCTCCAGTGAAAATATAATGTACATTTGACATAATTATATTTTACGTGCATACATTTTTTTGTTAAAATAATATGACACCTATAATAAATGTAAATTTTATAATAATTATGTAAATTATAAGTGAGCAAAATTTTGTGTTCAATTTTTGAAAAATTCACTTTAGTAAGCATTATATTGATTTTATACTAAAGGTACATTGATTATAAATTATAAGTACATTATTTATTAATTATTATAAGTATAAGTGAGCAAAGTTTTGTGTTCAATTTTTAAAAAATTTACTTTAGTAAGCATTATATTGATTTTATACTAAAGGTACATTGATTATAAATTATAAGTACATTATTTATTAATTATTATAAGTATAAGTGAGCAAAATTTTGTGTTCCAGTTTTAATATATGTATATATCTCAAAAGAGATACAAATTTGTCAAAATAATTTGTGTAGCATAGTGGCATTATATGTGTAACTCAATCAAGAGGTCATGTGTTCAAGCGCCACTAACAACATTTTTGATGTTTCATTTAATGGTTGATTATCGTATGGTCGCTAACCGGCGGCGTTGACGGCCAACCACCGTCGGCCTCCCTTGATCAACCACCTTGATAAATAATTAAATATGTGAATTACGGTTCTACCCTTTCGAGATTGGCGCAAATACGAAAATTTACTTTTCAATTTTCTATTTTTTTCTATTTTTTTATTAGGGTGTTACCGAAATCAGTAACACCCGGTGTCGCCCTAGCACTACCCATTTGTAAAGGAGTTTGTAAAATTGACAATATAGCCTATATTCTTTCTGCTTAAACTCGAAATTTTTATTAAAAAACTCAAAATATGTACTATTAGTTCTATACATCTGGTTGTATAATCCACTCATTGCAAAAAATATATACATAAACTCAATGAAATGCATCATAGTTGTACGATGTTCTTATACATCTGATTGTATAATCCTTATGACCGTATAAATTTTCTCATTTTTTTGTTTCCTTTGACAACTAAGTTTTTCATTCTTAATCACCGTTTTTTTCATAAACTGTTATTGAACATGTCAGATTAGATAAAGTTAATTTGATTGTTAATTATTGTCTTATTTTTTCATATATGTGAAAGTGAACAACAACATATATTGTGTAATTTGATATAAATATAAAATTGTATGAGTAGGCCAAGAATAAGAACATCAAGTGGAGGAGCGCTAAGAGGAGTAACAAAAACAATAGACACAGCAGAGTTTTTGATAGAACATAGCCCTTGTACTTGTGTGGCGGTTCAAAAGAAAGGTCAAAATGCTGGATATCTTCTCAATTCCAAAACTCACAAAAATTTCTGGCTTCTTGCATGATCCTACTACTCACATACGTCATATGACATACATATTCTTATATTGCAAATTTGCAAAATTGCAAACCTATAATTTTTTCTTAAAATCGAGGGTCTCGAGAATTATGATCGGATGTAACTCATGTAAGCAGTTTTAACCTTGTGTAATTAGCAAATAAAGAGATTGTTTCCGAATACCCTTGGTGTTAATATTAAAAAAAAAATTAGTACATTTGGAGCTCATGATAGGGTTAAGAGATGCATTGTAGACGCCTTTTCTTTTTTACCTAAAAGGCGACACCTTATTTAAGGGTGACACAATTTTGGTGTTCCACTCAATTGTTTTATAAAATTGTTGTAAACGATATTATTATCTGATTATATTTTGTATTAACTGCGGAAGACATATTAAATAGGAAAATGAGATGGTACCCAGGTTATAAATGTAAATTACCTTGTGTTTTCATTATCCCACCATATAAATTCAAGTTTCAAAAAATTTAATAGAATAGGGTAAATTAGGAATTTTACCTTGTTATTAAACAATTTATAACATCTAATTAAATGACTAACTAAAATAACAGTAGGTCTCGCAGAGACCGTCTCTCACTAATTTAATGGGAGACATAATAGGGAAACAAAAATTTCAGTCGGTCCCTCACCCCATCATGTGAGAGGTCTCTCAATAACGCTATTGAGATCCCGTCTCTCTGAACTTTTTGTGCTAAAATAATGTGACATGACAAGTTTATATGTATATATATATGTATATATGTATATATATGTATATATGTATATAGAGGCGGGATCCGGTGAGTCCACCTAAATATTTGAGTCCATGAGTCCATTTAGAGTATCACAAGTTGTATTAAAAAATATCACGTTTTTTTTACACCAAATATCACAATGTCACAACCTTTTCAATACAATATCAAAGAAAACAATATCACACACTATATAAAATAATATCACGAAATTTTTTCCAATACTTTTTTCCTGAAATTTGTTTTTTCAAAATTTGTTTTTTCAATTTTTTTTCTCGAATTGTTTTTCTCGATTTTTTTTTCAATTATTTTTTTGTGATATTATTTTGAAAAACCGGTGATATTGTATTGAGTAATTTGTGAAATTGTAATGAAAAAAAGTCGAAAAAAATTTCGAGAAAAAACGCCTTTTGTTAAACAATATCACGAAATTTTTTTCTCGGAAATATTTTTTTCAATTTTTTCTCCCGAATTTTTTTTCCGAAATATTTTTTCGAATTTTTTTTTGTGATATTATTTTGAAGAACCGGTGATATTGTATTGAGTAACTTGTGATATTGTAATGAAAAAAAATCGAAAAAAAATTTCGAGAAAAAACGCCTTTTGTTAAACAATATCACACACAATATTAAACAATATCACGAAATTTTTTCAAGAACTTTTTTGCCCGGAAATATTTTTTTCGATTTTTTTTAAAAATTTTTTCTCTCGAATTTTTTTCCGAAATATTTTTTTCTCGATTTTTTTTTTTGTGATTATTTTAAAGAACCGGTGATATTGTATTGAGTAACTTGTGATATTGTAATGAAAAAAAAAATTCGAGAAAAAACGCCATTTTATTAAAAAAAACGTGTTTGTTTTAAAAAAAGTGCATACTGAAAAATGTAATTTTTTTAATAAAGAAAATGTCATTTTAAAAGAAAAGGCAAAAAAAAGAAAAAAAAAAAGTAATATTGAAAAAGAAAAAAACAAAAAAAGGAAAAAAATTTGATATTGAAAACACGTGATACTTTTTTATACAACTTATGATATCATTGTTAGACTCAAGGACTCAATTATTTAGGGTGGACTCATGTGATCCCAACTTATGATATTTGACGACTGGGAGTAAGCTGAAGAAAGTGGTGAATTTCGTGATATTGTTTTATATAGTGCGTGATATTGTTCGCTGTGATATTATATTGAAAAGGTTGTAATATTGTAGATTTTGTAGTGTATATGTTTTAATACAACTTGTGATACTTTAAATGGACTCATGGACTCAAATATTTAGGTGGACTCACCGGATCTCGCCTCTATATATATATATATATATATATATATATATATATATATATATATATATATATATATATATATATATATATATATATATATATATATATATATATAGAGTTAGGATCACATGAGTTCACCCTAACTATTTGAGTCCATGAGTCTAACAATGGTATCACAAGTCATATAAAAAAATATCACTTCTTTTATAACATTACTTTTTTCTTTTCTTATTTTTTTTTTTCTTATATTACTTTTTTCGGTTTTTTTTTCCTATCTCTTTCCTTTTCGGACAATTGCATTCTTTCTTCATGCACCTTACGTCCTTACAATACACTTTTTTTTAACATCAATTTTTTCCTTTCTTATTTTCTTTTGTTTTTTAATGTATCACATTTTTTTGTATTATTTTCAGTATCGCTTTTGTTTTTAAATAAAAACACATTTTTCTTTCTTTTTCCATTTTTTTCAGCATCACCTTTTTCTTTTTCTTTTTAAACAACACTTTTTTTTAGTTTCACCTTTTTTTAATAACGTTTTTTAACGTAAGTTGCGATATTGTTTAGTACAATGTGTGATATTGTATCTAAGTTCACCTATACTAAATAATATCACAACTTACACTAAATAAAATGTTATTTTAAAAAAAATATACGTGGACTTAGATTCAATATCACACGTTATACCAAACAATATCACAATATACACTCAAAAACGTGTTATTAAAAAAATATGTCATTAAAAAAATATAGGTGGATTTAGATTCAATATCACACGTTATACCCAACAATATCACACCTTAGACTTAAAAACGTGTTATTAGAAACAACATGTTATTAAAAAAAATATAGGTTGACTTGGATTCAATATTACATGTTATACTAAACAATATCACAACTTACACTAAAAAACATGTTATTAAAAAAAGACATGTTATGAAGAAAATTTATAGATGAACTTAAATTCAATATCACATGATATACTAAAGAATATCACAACTTACACTAAAAAAACGTATTATTATTATTGTTAAATAAAAAACAATTTATCTATTTATTATTAAAATGTAAGTTCATATGAATTGGGATTTCATTCAAATATTCCAATTCTCGTATCATGAATCAAACGGACTTGCATGCAGAAAAGTATAGACCCCAATGAAAACTCGTAAACAATATGTTGAAGATACTTCCATAATAGTAAACAGTTCCAAACCTCCAGTAGTATGCACAAATATCTGCTACACTTACTAGTAAGTCGTAATACAATTATATAAATATCTTGCCAATTTGACCTTGTAGATCGACGCTCTGATTTCACCGAGATCCATAAGTTATTATGCGTGTGTGGGGAAAGTAGCCATGCTTACCAAAGCCCTTCAAAAGATCTAACGGCCATTAACGATCGATTGAATAGTTATTTGTCTAACAATAAGAGAGTTTGTTGATATTCCATAGATAAGAGATGTACATTATTCAGGGCTTCGATACTTGTTGATATTAATTTTTTTAACCTTCTGTAATTTATTTGGAAGCCTTTCAAACAAAGGAAGTGAGAGAGTAGGGTGTGTTGGTATGAGCTGCCATCCCAATTCATATGAACTTACTCGTAATATTAATCTATTTATCTCTCTATCTCTAACAATATCACAAGTTACTCAATACAATATCACCGGTTCTTCAAAATAATATCACAAAAAAATATTCGAGAAAAAAATATTTCGGAAAAAAAATTCGAGAGAAAAAATCAAAAATATATTTGAAAAAAATATTTCCGGGAAAAATTTTTCGTGATATTGTTTAGTATAGTGCGTGAATGCGTGATATTGTTTAACAAAAGGCGTTTTTTCTCGAAATTTTTTTCGATTTTTTTTCATTACAATTTCACAAGTTACTCAATACAATATCACCGATTCTTCCAAATAATACCACAAAAAAAAAAATTGAAAAAAAATCGAGAAAAAAAATTCAAGAAAAAAAATCGAAAAAAAAAATTTTGAAAAAAAAAATTCAGGAAAAAAAGTTTTGGAAAAAATTTCATGGTATTGTTTTATATAGTGCGTGATATTGTTTCCTTTGATATTGTATTGAAAAGGTTGTGACATTGTGATATTGTAGTGTAAAAAAAACGTGATATTTTTTAATACAACTTGTTATACTCTAAATGGACTCATGGACTCAAATATTTAGGTGGACTCACCGGATCCCGCCTCTCTCTCTCTCTCTCTCTATATATATATATATATATATATATATATATGTATATATAACATGACAAGTTTTTAACGTGACGTGATAATTTTTAATGTGACATGAAGAATTAATGTGACATGGATTATCAATTTATTAATTATATGACATTAATTTAATTCATTTATCTATAAATATATAAACAAAATAAAAAGGCAAATCAAAAGTATCTTATTTCACTATTAGAACACTAGCAAGTACCATTATTTCTTATTTAAAAAGTACAAAAAAAATTGAAACACTAAATGCAAATAGCATATCAAACATTAAATTTTGACGTCTTAAATTTCTAGATAAATTAATCAACAGTTAAAAATAACAATCAAAGTTCATACTAAATTTTAAATTTTGACGATTATTGTTAGAATATTTTAAGCAACAAATAAATATCACATAATTCTAATTTTACATCATTTATAAAATAATAAATAATTTATAAATATTAAGGAGAAATAATAACATACTTAACATTAAACACCGCATTTTAATTTTAAAAATTAGAATAGGTTAATCCACAATGTTTTTTACTTTACTCTAATTTTAAATTGTTTCCCTCTTAATTCTTATTTTTATGAACTTGCTCAATTTCATTAAATTGGATATATATAAATCTATATTTAAAACGCAAGGCAAATTATGTACATCTCTTAGTTTTGTAAGATAATTCTCTAAACAATTTTCATGCAAAGTGGATTTTGTACCAAAAAAGTAGAAAAAAATTAAAGCAAACCTTTTACATTTCATTTCTTTTTACTCTACTAGTGTGTAACCTGTGCAAAATGCACAGGTATAATTAATATTTACGTATTACAAATAGTAGAAAAAAATCAAATAATATGAAAACTATCACAAATTATTCAATATTCCGTAGAGATGGCTAAATATAACAACAATTCATTATTTTCAAAAATACTCTTTTAATAAATGATGTTCAAGAGTAATTAAATTGTCTGTAATTAATACAAATTGTGACGGGCCATATATAATTTGTGTTTAAAATATTTATAATGTCTTGACAATAGCCAACAACATTGTAAATATTGAAAAATGTCTTTATAAACTACATTTGTTAATATATTACATTTATTAGTTTGTATTTATCCAATATAAAATTTCCAAACCCTTATTACGAGTAACCTAAAAAATACGGAGTAGTAATATAAAGTCGGTCATGTTTCAATAATAACATAAAGTCGACAATGTAACATCCCTTATTTTCGTAAACTTTATTTTAAATTAATTAAAGTAATTTCAGAATTTAATATATTTTATTTAATTCGAAATTATATTTTTATGAAAACATCCCATAGTTCCAACTTAAGATTTAAATAAGCTTAAATTGTAAAATATTCACTTGGCAATTCGTTTCATTAAATCCCGAGTCTTTTACTTATATCCCGACTCACCGAAGTAGAATATAAGCTATTGTGAGGAAACCTTCCATTCATTTCTCACAAACACTTTACATCTTGTGTTCCTCATTCATTAAAGATCAAAATAAGGGTTCTTCATCTTCTTCATTCTCATTTTCACAAATTCACTAATTTGTTCATCCCGACTTCATTTCTTCTCCGTTTGAGGTAAGATTTCTTCCATCGCGTTCCTCATCTCAAGCCCGTTCTTTCTATGTCTTTCGATTTTCATTTCGTTCCGATCAATTTTTGGGCTGTTTTATGGGTAATTCGAAAACATTCTCTAATTCTTATTTTTATGTTGTTTTGAGGTGAGAATTTGGAGTATTGTGACAAGGATTCTTATATTATTGAAGAAGCTTTGGAGGAAGACGCTTAAATAGGTGACAATGATGAGAAAGACTCGGCTTGTTGTTATTTTCATGTAATGTGTGTTTATATGTGTGATTTTGGGTACATTGAAGTTTAAGGATACGTTGATGATGTTATTAGAGTGATTTCAGAATGTTATATGATGTTATTATGGTGATTACAATGGTTTTTGGATGAGTTTTGTATATCCGTCGCAATTCGGGTTTTTGAGCAATTGATGAATCTTGTGCTTTATTTCTTGTTAGATTATGTTTAAGATGGAAGAATAATACCACTTGGGATTGCTATGGGTTATTATGTGCTGATAGTATAGAATTTATGCTAGAAATCATGGTTTAATTAGAAATGCTTGTCGCAGAATAGAGTGAATTGGCGAATTGCAGGAAACACGCGAGAACAGACCTTGCCCGTGCTTAGGCGCAGGTTGCGCCTCCCCATGCGCAGGCTGCGCACCCCCTCGCGCAGCTGCGCCTCACCTTGCGCAGGCTACGCAAAAACCGTTGTAGTTTCTGCTCGTTTAATTGTTTTACGGGCTGTTTTAGATGTTTGTTTCCCAATTGTTTTAGGATGTTTTAAGTGATATTTGGTGGTATATATACTTGGTTTTAAATGTACACTGGAGCTAGGTAAGTCATCATAAGAAGCGTGGTTATTCGTCTCGAGTCGATTAGCTCATAAGGAATTGATTACGGAAATTGTTGTATGAAGGTAGTTAGCCTATGACCATGTGGGGGATTTGTTTAGCATGTTTTGACTATGTTGTAAGGCTCATGTACTTAGTTGAGATGCGTAATTTAATTAGATGAAGTTTAGTTAAGGTGATTAGTACTTATCTTAAGTAATCTATCCTTAAGCATTTAATTAGTATCACTTGTGCATCGAGTAATTAGCTATGATGATTCATGAACATGTTAATAAGAAGTCTTAGTAGTTTATTAATGTGTTGTTGAGACTTATCTTAGATCATTTAACCAAATTAGAATGTATCTACTTATACTAATGGAACTTAGCTAATTAATCTATAATAATGGCTAGACTTGTTAAGTAGGAGTCTTATGAGTCTGATGAGTTTAATTAAGTAATGTCTTCTAATATGGTAATTATATTGAGTATAGGTAACTTGTGTATGTTATGTCTATTGGATGTAAAATTGTAATGATGTGTATTAAGGTATACCTTAAGCTGGCCTCTGAGCTCAGACATGTTCTTATGTGATCGTGTCAGGACATGCCTTAAGTTGCCTTCTGAGTCTGACAAGTAGAGCAGTTGTACAACAGGGTAGCTAGGGTGTTGATGCCTTGCCTGAAGTACAGTTGTTGATGCTAGAGTATGCCTTAAGCTGGCCTCTGAGTCTAGTGTCTTGTGATGTAGTAAAGGGATATGGCTTAAGTTGGCCTCTGAGTCCTTTACTTATGATTGTGAATTTGGATGTTAGTCTATGCCTTAAGTTGGCCTCTGAGTCTAGTGTCTTGTTGATTAACAAGGAATATGCCTTAAGTTGGCCTCTGAGTCCTTTACTTATGATTGTGAATTTGGATGTTAATCTATGCCTTAAGTTGGCCTCCGAGTCTAGTGTCTTGTTGATTAGCAAGAAATATGCCTTAAGTTGGCCGCTGAGTCCTTGTTTGTGAAAGTGAATTGATATCTAGGTTATGTCTTAAGTTGACCGCTGAACCTTTATATTTGATGATTGCTATGTTAGGTTATGTCTTAAATTGACCGCTGAACCTTCATAGTTAGTGATTGTGATTGTGAATACTTATATACTATGTTTGGTTATGTCTTAAGTTGAACTCTGGACCTTCATGGATGGTAAAGTGATAGTGAAAGTACGTGTAAACTTATATGGGTGATATATATATATATATATATATATATATATATATATATATATATATATATATATATATATATATACACACACACACACACACACACAATGACGAAGCTACGCCTGGGCCGGCCGGGCCACGGCCCAGGGTAGCATTTGAAGAACAAGTATTAAATGACTAGTACAATAATCAATAAATCATACTAGCATAGTGGTAACAACTAAGATGCTAAGTTAGTCTAGGTGCAAGAGGTCATGGGTTCGAGGATTGAAGGCTATCATTGTGATTTATTTTTAGTTTTTGAGTTTTTAACAATTTTTTTCATTTGTTTAGATTGTCATTATCTTTTTTTGGTCAACAATAGTTATTTCGTCAAAGTAGTATTATACGATTTTATTCCAATTTTAATTTATCATAGACATTGACATATTGGTTTGAGGTCTCCCTAGTAAATAATGAGTATATATATCCATAAAATAAAAATCGGCCCAGGTACAATTTTTTGCCGAGCTTCGTCCCTGTATATATATAGGCTCGAGTTCCCGTGAGAACCGAATTATAGTGAGAACCTGCGAACCAAGACAAATTTAGAAAATTTACTTTCACGCTTTTCTCTTCTTACTGTTAGCTTCTTCAAAAAAAAACAATGGCGGTCTCCTTCAACCTCAGGCATCCACCCTGACGAATCCCAACCTTAAATTAACCTCTACAAAATAAAATTCGAGATTCAAAAATCAAAGTTCATCATTTATTCATCAAACAAAGGTTAGTTCAGAAAATAATGTATACTGTTGGTTTAATCGAAAATATTAGTTTAATCGAAATTTTTATATTCAATTTGGTTTATATTTACTATCATTGAACATGTATAAACTATAATTTTTATATTCAATTTTATGCAGAATGTCAAATTAATTGGGGGAATTAGGGTTTTGGATGAATTAGGGTTTATAATCAATTGAAAAATTGCAAAAAAATTGGGGTTTACATGCTAATTACATTGTATTTGTATTAAACTTTAGCATTTTAATTATAAAAATGTCATATTGCTAGTGTAATAATAATAATCCGTACCAATACTATATGAATTTGATTGATATCTATGAAATTGGTGTAATCTCTCTTTCCTTTTACTTTCCCTACACATTTTGATTGAATATTAGTTTATTGCTGGAGTTTTAGTCGAAACATTTGATTTTGTAATGCATCTGTTTTATTTGCTGGGTTTTAGTGGAAAGAAATGTATGTACAATATATTCAAAATGTACCTATGGCTCTTCTGAAACGTACCTAGTCAAAAGATTTGATTTTGTAATGCATCCCGACGTTCCGTTCATGCATTCTAGTTACTGACCAATGTCCTGCGTATTCCTTTTATGTATATCTTCTCTTATTGCTTCGTATACACTGCTTCTCTTCTTCGTATATGATACTTCTCTTATTTGTTCGCAATTTATTCATTTGCATTCATCTCGACGTTATTTTGTTGTCGTTGTTTATGTTTGTTGTTGCTGAACAGACAAAAGAAATAAATTACTAGACTTGTTTCTTGCAACTTTTTTCATCTGGGTTTCTGTTAAACTAGATTACTACAGTTTCTGTTTCATGGGCAGAATTTGGGTTTATTACGTTTTTGTTGCTCTCTGACAATACGACAAAGAAAATGGTCTCATGATTATTTTCATTAAAAGTGGTAATATTGATTTCATATTTTGATACATTTATGAATATCAGAACGAATCATGTTGGAGTGCAACGAGTTTTGAAGGTTTGTTGATGGTAGTTTGAGCTTATGTATTATGGAGTATTGTGGTGGAGATATTGTTGGGCCTTTTGTGAACGTTCTGTAAGCTGGATGTTGCTGGTAAGCCACTCGCCTCCCAACCCCTGTGATAATTCCATTGGGGATCATTACTTGCTTAAGAATATTAAGAATAAGATTGATTACTGTGTTATTCATGGAATTGAGATTGTTTATAATATGGCCTATTTAGATAGGCGGGTTATTGGGCTAAGTGACCCCTTGATCCGACGCTTAATGTTGACCCACCCTGATATCGAGTGGATCTGGTGGATGGTTAGTGACGCCCTTTTTACTGATATAGTCTTTGAAATGCCTGTCAATAAGTACGATGACTATAATTTGGTCATCCATGGCTAAAATACATGCTGAACGAAGCTCAAATGGTTGTAAATGAGAGTTTTCTAGGGGCAAGCATGCTAAAATACATGTTGAATCTAGTATTCAAATTTATTTTTCCTTGAAACTTGAATTATTGTCTACTCTGATTTTGTTTTTTTCCTCTTTGTGCAGTTTCCTTTTTTCTGAAAAGCCAAGCTCAACACAGCAGACTACGGAAATTTGGAGTTTGTGTCAGAGTTTTTACCCGTTCATCTAAACTCCTTTGGTAGACTTGGTTATTGTAAAATTGCTACAACCGTTTATTATGAACCCGATAGTGCTAAGTTGTTGTTTTCCTGGATTATGTTTTGAAGTGTGGATGTGGTTTTCCCGTCGCTTGTTAATATATTCTGTAGATAGCTAATGTTTATTTCAAACTGAATATGTGAGGCATCCTTGGATTTGAGTAAGATGTTTAACTACACTCTGAAATTCCCTTGTTTATCTGTTTTAACCTCCTGGTAAAATGCTGAGCTTGTTGGCAACAAGTTACTGGAGTTAACTTTGCAATCCTTTGTGTCTTAACTCTTAACAAAGTCACGGGTTTTTTTAATAGTTAAAAGGATGGCAACAAAGACTTGAGAGCTTTGGCTTTGTCTTCTCTAATTTCCTGCAATACTATGTACGACTGTAGCAGTACTACTACTACTACTACTTGAATTATTTACTCTACCCCATGCCCCCAAACTACTCAACTGAAATTAGCATAATCACGAGCACGGTAAGGTGTATTATCGAAGATCGTAACAATCCGAATAAAATTACAATCTGTTTATTAAGATATTCCAAAAATAGAATACATAAAGCACTTCAAAACAAGTATAAGTGCGTGCAATTACACTCATTTTCAATAACATTTTAATACACTTAAATAACTTCGAATGTAAAGGGTTATCAAAGGGTCGGGAGTTGGGACACGAACTTTGATGACCCGAGATAATTCAACTTGAAAACATCAACCTACAATTGACCTAATCAAAGATGAGTGAGTGAGATCTTAAATAACCCGCAAACTACTAATAAGTATACTCTAAATGAGACCCATTGTTTTTGTGTTTGGCTGGTGAAACTCATCGGTCAATGATGGTTTTTACCGTTCATCTAAAGAATTGCCTACTTGTTGTTCTTGTCCTCGTTTCCTAGTCTACGACTATGTCAAAATAATACTCCTCGCCTTTTTAATACTTTAATTATTTAATTAAGACTTTTCGGGCGGCTTTATTTCATTATGGAATGAAATATAAAAGTTACACAAATTTTCATTTGTCACGAATATCCGTTGCAAATTTAGGAGACGTACGGAGGAGACGTACCTACAATACATTTAGAATGTACCTACTACCTTTTCAAAATGTACCTAGTAGAAAAACACGTAACTAGTTCATAAAAATCTCTCGTAAATGAGGACGAGCGGGGTTTTGGGTTGGATAAGGCGACCCTCTATCGCAGAGTCGCTTAACCCAACCCAAAAACCCTTACCCTTACTGTTGGGAAAGGGTATACGGAGGAGATGTACCTACAATACATTTAGAATGTACATACTACCTTTTCGAAATGTACCTAGTAGCAAAACACGTAACTTGTTCATAAAAATCTCTCGTAAATGAGGACGGGCGGGGTTTTGGGTTGGATAAGGCGGCCCTCTACCGCAGAGTCGCTTAACCCAACCCAAAAACCCTTACCCTTACTGTTGGAAAAGGGTATACGGAGGAGATGTACCTACAATACATTTAGAATGTATCTACTACCTTTTCGAAATGTACCTAGTAGCAAAACACGTAACTTGTTCATAAAAATCTCTCGTAAATGAGGACGGGCGGGGTTTTGGGTTGGATAAGGCGGCCCTCTACTGCAGAGTCGCGGCGGCCCTCTACTGCAGAGTCACTTAACCCAACCCAAAAACCCTTACCCTTACTATTGGGAAGGGGTATACGGAGGAGACGTACCTACAATACATTTAGAATGTACCTACTACCTTTTCGAAATGTACCTAGTAGCAAAACACGTAAATAGTTCATAAAAATCTCTCATAAATGAGGACGAGCGGGGTTTTGGGTTGGATAAAGCGGCCCTCTACCGCAGAGTCGCTTAACCCAACCCAAAAACTCTTACCCTTACTGTTGGGAGGGGTATACGGAGGAGACGTACCTACAATACATTTAGAATGTACCTACTACCTTTTCGAAATGTACCTAGTAGCAAAACACGTAACTAGTTCATAAAAATCTCTCGTAAATGAGGACGGGCGGGGTTTTGGGTTGGATAAGCGATGGTGACATCAACCAAATTCTATGTTTCGGTGCAAAAAAGGGTTGATTTATAATTGGCACATCGGTGAGAACAAGCTATGAAAAACATACACGTGTACAACACTCGGACTGTCGGACATCAATACATGTAGTCAACAACCACCACAACCTCCCCCTATACCTTAAATGTTATATAACGTTCCCGCCCATAGCTATATATCAGAAGGTCGTAACTTATCTATCTGTCACCTGAATTCTATATTTATGACCACATCGCAACCCAAATAAGCTAATTTTACCTATGCCTTCTTTATCAAAACCACACACTTAGCCAAAGGAGATGGTCAAAGGAAATGGCTAACAATCAAAAGTTGTGGCCTATCCTTTTCATCTTCTGTCTCCTTTGACATTTCCTCAACTCTTTTATCCCAAATATCATCGGCTGACTTCCATGTCTCGTCGCTAACTATTTGAGTTGCCATAGGACGAGGGGCACCAAAGGTTACAAATCTGACATTACTTGGTGCAAATGTAACCCTTCCAGGACAACTGACACCATGTACGCCCCATCTACCTTCATAAACCAAGTCACCATATTCATCAATAGGTATAACATCAGGCTGTGAAATTTTTGGAGATGTTTTGAATATTTCCCAAATTTCGACAGCTTTGATTTCTCCGGTATCAAGGAGTTTATCGGTTATTGTCTTGAATAAAACAACAAATTCACACTAGCTCAGTAAAATCTTACAATATTGTTGAACAAAATAAAACCTTACAAACCAAAAGACTATACAGTTCTCTATCAATATATGAAATACATAAGTTTCCTGTGCTAAGAAATTCTTCAATTCTTCCATCCAATTCTTCAATACTCCCATCCAGATCTTGGCATGTGTTGTTTTAACGTTCGACTAATGCAAACTTGAAATTTATCTCATGTAAAGAGCTGCATGAAAAATCAAATGCTAAGAAAAAGCTATAATTTGGGTGACATTATGTTCTGGAAATAAGTCAATTAGACAGAGGACTATTAAATATACACTTATCAAAATATTACCTTTATTGTATTCTTATCCCATTTTAAAAGTTCAAGCATAATATACTCTCGATAAGCATCCATATTCTGAAAAAAAAAACATCACAACACCAAACAAGCACGCTTAAATAGGACATAATGTTTCAATGAATGTGTCACTACTGGGTGACATAGAGAGCTATGAGAATTGGGGAGAGTGATAATTGGTATTTGAGACAAGATGATGAGTGAGCAATGTGAGTCCTTTAAGAAAGCTAAGTAAAATTTAAGCTAAAAATGATGGAAATTTAAAAAGAGGTGTAAAGTTGAATCGATTAAAATGGAGTAACAGACAGGAAGTTTGATTGAATCCAATCAAATACATGTAACACATTAATGAGACATTGTCAAAAGAGAGAGTAAAAGCCAAAAAAACTGCATCAACAAACTGACCAACTTGACCACCCATATAAATTATGCTCTTGCTTGGATTAGGGGTAATATAAAACGGTAAAAGAAGTGAAAATCCAAACAAAGGGAAAGAGGATGAAAGGGGTGGTGTAGGAAGCTGCAGTGAGGGAGCTATTATCCGCCCCCTTCTTTTTCTACCCTCATCCATAGTACTAAGTCTCAGTTCCAGTGACAGTATCAACACCAAACAAAGGGCAAAACAAATAATTACATTGCAACACGAAGTTCTATATTATAAGACCAAAAACGGAAGAGACGTACCTACTATACATTTAAAATGTACCTACTGTACGTTTAAAATGTACCTACTATCTTTTTGAAACGTACCTAGTGCATCCAATACAACAACGGTGTCACGTGACATTTTCATTATTTTTTAATTTTATTATTATTAGGAAATGACATGGAATGAAGGCCCAATGCTAAACCAAAATAACTGTCATGAGGAAGAGCAATACTCAAAACAAAACGAAGCTAAGACATGGACACACTGAGTGAAGAGCTAGCAGCTGTTCTTAGAGATGACTTTTGTTTCACTAATTTTAATGTAGAAACAACCATTTTTTCAATTCTTAATTGCACCATTGAAAACCCTACTAATTTATTAGCTGAATGTGATCAACAACAACAACAACTTCCTGATCTACTCTCTAATCATCATTCTTCAACTTCATCAATTGAACCGATTATCACAAACGATCAACAACCAAATATTAATAATGTCGATACGAAAAATTCTAGTGTTTCTAGTGATGAAAATGTAGCTAAAACAAGTGGGAGAAAGAGGAGACGAGACCCGGAGCAAGTTCAGGGTCATATTCTACGTCACGATTACACCGGTAGATTTGTCAAGCGGGTTAATTTAGGTTGAAATGTCAAAATACAGGTTGGGTAGTGGGTACTACAGTTTTGGGTTAGAAAAAGAGCAAGGATGTCTGCAGCTTTGCTTCATCACGATATTCAGCATAGGGAAAGAGTACAATTATGCATCCATCTGATATCAAATCCCGGGAATTCAGTTCTCACAGAGAAGGATGAGATATGATGTTCAGAAATCAGAATACACCCACTCAACAATGAATCTCTCTGCGAATCATCTTTTTGTAATGTGCCTACTTCATCTAGTTAAATAGCAAGTACAAGAGGAACGCAACATTTCCCAGAAAAATAGCAGAATTGCAACATAATATACACATTAAAAATGACTGTTTAACACAATTTTAGACCGCAGTAAAGAATCGAATTTTGATAAATAACAAACTACCTAAAAATGATCCCAAGGAAGAAACCATTTGAAAAAAAAAGACAACTCAGAAACCAAACTGCATAGAGATATCATTCATATTAACAGTATAACTATGGAGCTCAAGAGCTCTGAGCCAAACCTAACACTAACTTGCACATTCACCCTTACACGACATGGATTGGACTTCCGCTAGGGTTCATACCTAAACTGCTAGGGGGAGGATTAGCCTGAAAGGCAGATTGCCTAGAGGAACCTTCCAGTAATTTCTTCGATAAACTTAACTGCTCTCCGCTCTCAATTGTTACATATCACAAGATGATGCTACATACTAACCAACAATGAAATCAATAAAAAGTCCCTGGTACGCTGCAGTAGCAATCAAGGGCCAAATTTTATCTCTTGTTTTAGAAAGTTCCACTTACTAATTTAATTAATAGAAGAAAAAAAGAGCTAATCATCCTGTTAAGTTTTAATACTTGTTAAATAGGATACAAAATTAAAACATACAAAACCAAAAATATCTTATAAAATACAGAACTAATTGCACATCAGAACTACAAAGAGGTGGTAATGGACATTTGACCCCACAAATAAACATCACCAATCAGAAGTTTTCAAGTACAAAAGATACTATTCGGTTTGCATTGCACTTTGATCACGTTCTTCAGACTAAAGAATAAATACCTAGAATTAGAGACACATGATCCATAAGCAACTTCCCACATTCTTTTATGGTCTTATAAGGCTTGATCTTGGCAGCTATGGTTTGCACCATCAAATTTAGCATTTAGTATATATTTAAAGCCGGAAACACCACGAAGTTTATAATACTCTCCTGTATGGAGTTTTAATGTGGTTAAAACTCTAGGCCTTTACATTCTACCCACCATGCCTTTACATTATACATTATGCTAATAGATCACAAAGCCCAAAATAAACACTTGTACAGCAACATGATCCTTACAGGGCCTCAAAGGCTGCTGCCTGCATTATTCTGACAGGATCTAAGGTCCAAAAACCCTCCAATACTATAACATAACCCTGATGCCTGAAAGGCCTCCATAGAATGAGGCCTATATTGGACATGTGTTAATACAACATTGAGATATCAAAACAAAGACTACTCAGCAGATCACATATTTGAATTTCTATCAGGAAATTTAGTGAGCTAGTTTGCTTTCTGCTATCACATCCCCTGGCCTCCATAGTTTGCTATCTGCTACCACAAGCTAGATTCAAATAAACTTACTTAGCCTATTTTTCTTTACTTTACCGTCAATACAAACATAAAATGAAAAGATCATTTAACAGAGAAATTTGATACAATCTCGAACAAAGAAATGTATCTACTATACATTTAAAATGTAACTACGACACTTTTGAAATGTACCTAATAGTTGGCAAAGAAATGTAATAATTCCTCGAACAATCTCATCTTTAAGCATCAGTTAATTAACAAACCTACTTCTAAAATAACTAGAATAATCGCAACAAAAGATCATTCAACAGAGAATTTTGATACAATAAACAAAATTAAGCATGCAAAAACGTACTTACTCAGTTGAGGACTCAGGTTGCAATTCCCGATGCACAATTCCTCTCACTAGCATAATAAGGAAAATACACCACAAAATCGCGAATAGATTAATAGTAATTAGTAGACTAGACTAGATTAGAACAAGAAAAAATCGAAATAGGATAAAAATCGAACAGGAAAATCTAATTAATACTGAAAATTAGGAAAAGATAATTCCAGAAATCGAATTGTTTATATCACCTGCGACGGAGATGACGGTGGTGGTAATGGGAAAGAGGAAGGACGGAGATGACGTTGGCGGTAATGGGAAAGAGGATGGACGGAGATGTCGGGAGTGTAGTGGGAAAGAGGAGGAACGGAGATGTCGGGAGTGGCAGTGGGAATGAGATAGAAGAGAGTGTTTCTAATTACCGCGATTTGGATTGACGGTTGTGATTTAGTTCGCACGGTTCTCATGGTAATTTAGTTCTCACGAGATCCTGAATCTATATATATATATATATATATATATATAGACTTGAGATCCGGTGAGAACCACCTTACAATGAGAACCTTGTGAGAACTCTACCTTACGGACTTTTTAAAAAAAAACTAAAGACATAATTGGATTCGGCATGTCATTTTATAGCTAGAGAACATATTTCTTGGTCTAGAAAATAAATACTAGTGACGGAAATCAAGGTGAGATACGTTTTATTTATTTGCATGCACCTACTATCTATTTTTTCGTATCTATCATTTTTCCGCCACTAGTATTTATTTTCTAGACCAAGAAATATGTTCTCTGGCCATAAAATTCAATGTCGAATCCAATTATGTCATTAATTTTTTAAAAAAAGCTTCATAAGGAAGAGTTCTCACCGGTTTTCATTGTAAGGTAGTTCTCACCGGATCTCAACCCTATATAGATATATATATATATATATATATATATATATATAGGAATGGGATCATGTAAGTATGAGTTATATATTTGAGTAATGAGTATTAATGAAGGAAATTGGAAAATACCACGGAATGGGATCATGTAAGTATGATTTATATATTTGAGTAATGAGTATTAATGAAGGAAATTGGAAAATTCCACGGAAAAAATAAACTCGCTGGTAGGGGGCTCGAACCTCTAACCTTGAGGTCACGCGCAAAAACATACAAGCAAGTGGAGGGTTTAGAACCTCCAACCTTCAGGTTAAGAGTGACAAAGTCTAACCACCTATGCTATTCCACTCTATTGTTAAATATTACTCAATGATATAAATATTGGGTTATAATTAATGTGGAGAAGTCACAAATTCGTTTCTTATATAAATTTCGTTAATTATATAAATATTGGGTTATAATTAATGTGACGTCTGATATTGTATCTAAGTCATAAAAGAATATCACCTTTTTTTTAAGGTCACTTTATTCTTTTCTTATTTTTTTTTTGTTTTTTTTTTATGTATCACGTTTTTGTTATGTTTTTTCAGCATCACTTTTTTTTGAAAACACGTTTTTTTGGTATCAGGTTTTCTTTAATAACACTTTGATTAGTGCCAGTTGTGATACTGTTTCATATAACGTGTGATATTGTTTACTATAACGTGTGATATTGTTTAAAAAAAAGTTATATTTTTAGTATAAGGTGTGATATTGTTTAGCGTTAAAAAAAACTGTGGTACGTAAAGGGAAAAAACTGATATTAAAAAAAACGTGATATTGTTTATTATAACATGTGATTAGGGATGGCAATGGGTGGGATATGGATGGGGTGGAGCCATATCCATATCCATATCCATTTAATTTGTGGCCATCCATATCCCACCCTTATCCGTTTAATATTTTTTCATCCATCCATATCCATATCCATCGCGTGAAGCAGGTGGAGTGGGCACCCGTTGGATATTTCCACCCTCGTAAATTTCAAGGCGATATATCAAAAATATACACCTAAGACGATAAAATTTAAAGCGTACATTACTAAACAATTCCGAATTACATAGTTTTTTGAGAAAATTGAACATAAATTTTATTCCTGTTAACCATATTTACAATTTTACAACTTACAACTGCGAAACTAATCCGCACAAGCTTTACATGCCCATAAAAAAGTGCAACAAAATATTAACGAGTAGTTTCTAAGTTTATTTTAAAAAAAACTTTACAAATTCAAAGGATTTTTCTAATTAAAATATTTATTAATACTTTTTAGGAAAAAAATAATTATACTTATTAATTTAGGATATCCATCGGGTGATAAGCGGGTGGTAGACCATGATCCATACCCCACCCTAAATTCACCCATATCCATATCCCACCCTAAATTGTAAAAAAAATCATCATCCATATCCCACCCATTTAATTTCGGGTGGATGGATATCCACAGGGTCAGGGTGAGACTGCCATCCCTACATGTGATATTGTTTAGCGTAAAAAAAGTGGTACAAAAAGAAAAAAAATTGCTATTAAAAAAACGTGGTATTGTTTAGTATAACGTGTGATATTGTTTAGTATAACGTGTGATATTGTTTTAAAAAAAAGTGATATTTTTAGTATACGTGTGATTTTGTTTAGCGTTAAAAAAATGTGGTACGTAAAGGAAAAAAAACTAATATTAAAAAAAACGTGATATTGTTTACTATAACATGTGATATTGTTTAGCGTAAAAAAAGTGGTACGAAAAGAAAAAAATTGCTATTAAAAAAACGTGATATTGTTTAGTATAATGTGTGATATTGTTTAGTATAACGTGTGATATTGTTTAAAAAAAAATGATGTTTTTAATATAACGTGTGATATTGTTTAGCATTAAAAAAAATTGGTACGTAAAGGAAAAAAAACTGATATTAAAAAAAACGTGATATTGTTTACTATAACATGTGATATTGTTTAGCTTAAAAAAGTGGTATGAAAAGAAAAAAAAATAACGTGATATTGTTTAGTATAACGTGTGATATTGTTTAGTATAACGTGTGATATTGTTTTAAAAAAAAGTGATATTTTTAGTATAACGTGTGATATTGTTTAGCGTTAAAAAAATATGGTACGTAAAGGAAAAAACTGATATTAAAAAAAACGTGATATTGTTTACTATAATATGTGATATTGTTTAGCGTAAAAAAAGTGGTACGAAAAGAAAAAAAATTGCTAGTAAAAAAAAGGTGATATTGTTTAGTATAACGTGTGATATTGTTTAATATAACGTGTGATATTGTTTTAAAAAAGTGATATATACATTACTGAAGCTTGTGACTTTTGCAATTTAAATGTAACGAATATATACATTACTGAAGTAACAATCTTTAGCTAAGCTTGATTAGCTCAGTTGGTAAGACTTGGTGACCTTCGACCTAATGATCGTGGGTTCAAGCCCTCCTTCACGCGATATTTCTTTTAAATATTTGTGTCCATGAGTCTAATAATGATATCATAAGTTATATAAAAAAGTATCACGTTTTTTCAATATCAAATTTTTTTCCTTTTTTTGTTTTCTCTTTTTCAATATCACTTTTTTTTTCTTTTTTTTGTCTTTTCTTTTAAAATGACATTTTCTTTATTAAAAAAATTCTCTTTTTCAGTATGCATTTTTTTAAAACAAACACGTTTTTTTTAATAAGGCGTTTTTTCTCGAATTTTTTTTCATTACAATATCACAAGTTACTCAATACAATATCACCGATTTTTCAAAATAATATCACAAAAAAAAAATTCGAGAAACTAAACTTAAGCCTTCTAATAATATCACCGATTTTTTTCATTATAATGTTGGTTTATTTGGTTTGTTAGAAACTAAACTTAAGCCTTCTAATCTTCTCAATAAATCTAGTACTCTTTGTGAGGGTTGGAGCATTACTACCAACTGCATTTGGCATAAAGAAGGTCGTATCTGGGTTTTCTGGAAGCCTAATCTATTTGATATTGAAGTTTTACAGTATAATGCTCAATATATCCATATGAAGGTTGTGGACAGAGGAAATGGAAGTCAGTTTATGCTCACTATGATTTATGCATTTAATGGGTTGTCTGAAAGATTGGAACTATGAGACTTCCTCAAGAAGGTGGCCAATGAGTATGAGGGGCCTTGGGTGTGGATGGGTGATTTCAACATTGTGTTATCACCTATTGAACGTCTTGGGGGAAATTCAACGGAGGCTGAAATGGAACATTTTCAAGAATGTGTGTCTTTATGTAGCATGGAGGATATTGCAGCTACTGGGGCTATGTATACATGGACGAATAAGCAAGCCAGCACTGATAGAAGGTATAGTAGGTTGGACAGAGTAATGGCCCAAAAAGCTAAGATCCGATGGGCATGTGCATGAGATATCAATTCAGCTTTCTTTCATAGAGCAATTAAGCAAAGATGCATTCAAAACAAAGTGTTTCAGATAGAGGACAAAAATGGAAGGCAGTGTATGAATGGGGATGAGATACAACAGGCTTTCTTGGAGTACTATAAGGAGTTACTGGGGTCTATTAAAGTGACTTCTCCAGTAGCTAGACATGTAGTGAGGCAAGGGATTTGCTGTACTGAGAGGCATAGAGAAATACTGATGTCAAGAGTAACAGCAGATGAGGTGAAGGAGAGTATTTTCAGTATCCCTAAGGACAAATCACCAGGGCCAGATGGATACACAAGTCAGTTTTTTCGTGATGCTTGGGATATTGTTGGAAGTGATGTGTGTGATGCTGTTTTGGACTTCTTCCAATCTGGTAAATTGCTATCTCAGGTGAACTCAACTATAATTACATTAATTCCTAAGGTGGACAGACCTACCAATGTGAAGCAGTTTAGGCCAATTTCGTGTTGCAATGTCATATATAAATCCATTTCAAAGATTATTTGCAATAGGTTGGCTCTGATTCTCCTTGACCTTATTAGCAAAAACCAAGGGGCTTTTGTTAAGAATAGGAGTATTCTGGAAAATATTCTAATCTGTCAGGATTTAGTGAGGAAGTATAATAGACAGAATTCCACTCCTAGCTGCCTTTTTAAATTGATTCTCCAGAAGGCTTATGATTCTATAGAATGGGGGTTTGTGGAACAGATGCTGATAGCCATGGACTTCCCTGTGGGTTTCAGGATGATGTTGATGCAATGTATTACTACCCCTACCTACACCCTGAATATCAATGGAGCTCATTTTGGCTATTTTAAGGGTAACAAGGGATTGAGGCAAGGGGATCCAATGTCCCCTCTGCTCTTTTGTATCTGTATGGAGTATATGACAAGGATCCTCAATTATACTACTGAAAGGTGGTATTTCAGGTACCATCCTTTATGCAAGAGCTTGAAGCTGACCCATTTACTATTTTCTGATGATATGGTGATGTTTAGCAAAGGGGATGTAAGATCTATTATGGTGCTTCTCAGGTCCCTATCTACTTTCTCTGTTGCTTTTGGCCTTATGGTGAATGTTGACAAATCTGAAGTTGTTTTAAATGGAGTGACTAATGCTATTAAACAAGAGATTCTGCAGGTGTCTAGGTATAATGAAGGAAAACTGCCATTTTAATATCTGGGTGTACCTATTCAGCCTGGCAGATTGATGAAGGGCGACTGTAATATGCTCCTGGATAAGATAAGCAGCAGAATTAGAGGGCTTGGGGCTAGAAAGTTAAGCTATGCAGGAAGATTGATACTTATTAATTCTGTGTTGAATACATTGCACAACTATTGGGCAAACATATTCATTATTCCAAAAGGAGTTGTGAAAAGGATTGAAGCTTTATGTAGGAATTTTTTTTGGTGTGGACATTCTGAGTATCAAAGAGTGCCTCATATAGCTTGGGAAAAGATGACTTGCAGGAAATCTGAGGGTGGACTGGATATTAAAGATGTGAAGATATGGAATATGGCAACTGTTGGCAAGTTAGTGAGTTGGATTCATACTAAGGCAGATAGGTTGTGGGTGCTCTGGATAGATCATGTTTACTTAAAAGGCGGAAGTTGGAATGATTATCAGGCTCCTCTGGACTCCAATTGGAACTGGAGGAATATATGCCAGATTAAAGACAGGTTGAGTATGGGATTTCAGAATGGTGTTTGGATAGCTAATGCAAAGGGCTACACTGTTAAATCTGGATACTTGTGGATGGCTGGTCTGAATGCACCTGTACCTTGGTATAAGAATGTATGGGATAATTGGAATGTTCCCAAACATGCTATACATGGTTGGATGGTTATGCAGAAAGGTCACAATACTAGAGATAGATTGAAACGAATGGGTATATGTCAGCATGATAAGTGTGTTATATGTGAACAGCATGAGGAAACTCATGAACATCTGTTCTGTGAATGTAGTTACAGTAAGAGGATTCTGAAGGCAATGGAGGACTGGATACAGGTGAGGTTAGGGCATACGAGCAGAAGTTATTCAAGGATGCAAAGAAGAGTTGCCAATGTTGCTCTGAGTGCTACCTGGTACCATATTTGGCTGCAACGTAATGAATGTAGAATTAACTTGGTTTTAAGGAGACCTGAAATGGTTGTGGCAGAGTTGAAAAGGGTAATTATGGATAGAATTAGAAGTAAGCAACAACACTTGACTATGAGGGATAGATTATGGCTTGAAAGTATTCAATAGTCTATGATTGTAATCTCATTTGAATGCTTGTAATCAATCTTTGAAGTAATATAAAACTCACATTTATACCAAAAAAAAAAAAAAAAATTCGAGAAAAAAATATTTCGAGAGAAAAATTTGAAAAAAATATTTCCGGAAAAAAAAGTTCTTGAAAAAATTTCGTGATATTGTTTAATATAGTGCGTGATATTGTTTAACAAAAGGCGTTTTTTCTCGAATTTTTTTTCGATTTTTTCCATTACAATATCACAAGTCACTCAATACAATATCACCGGTTCTTCAAAATAATATCACAAAAAAAAATTCGAGAAAAAAATATTTCGGAAATAAAATTCGAGAGAAAAAATTTTAAAAAAAAAAATTGAAAAAAATTATTTCCGAGAAAAAAAGTTCTTGAAAAAATTTTGTGATATTGTTTAATATAGTGCGTGATATTGTTTAACAAAAGGCGTTTTTTCTCGAAATTTTTTTTCGATTTTTTTTATTACAATATCACAAGTTACTCAATACAATATCACCAGTTCTTCTAAATAATATCACAAAAAAAAATTCTATAAAAAATCGAGAAAAAAATTTGAGAAAAAAAACTTTGAAAAAAAAAAATTTCGGGTAAAAAAGTTTTGGAAAAAATTTCGTGATATTGTTTTATATAATGCGTGATATTGTTTCATGTGATATTGTATTGAAAAGATTGTGATATTGTAGACTTTGTAGTGTAAAAAAAAGTGATATTTTTTAATACAACTTATGATACTCTAAATGGACTCATGGACTCAAATATTTAGCTGGACTCACCGGATCCTGCCTTTATATATATATATATATATATATATATATATATATATATATATGTATATATATATATATATTTATATATATATATATCTATATATATATATCTATATATATATATATATATATATATATATATATATATATATATATATATATATATATATATATATATATATATATATATATATGAGTGAAGCATGTTATATTTTAGGATAATGAATGCAAGATGATTATTATTGATTATTGTACTTCATATATTGTGGTTATGATTGGAGTATGCAGTTTTTGAGGATTTACTCATATTCATATGTTATGTGTTTGTGGCAACAAGTGGCTAGGAGCATCTCTAGTCACTCCCCACTGACTATGGCGCACATGTTGTATGTGTACAGGTTTGTACAGGTGTTGCAGGGGTTCACACTGGGGGCTAGCGAGCGATGATCCTTCATCGAGAGATTACTACCTTACCGTTTAGCTAGACCATTTTTGATAAACAGTTTTGGCGCCTGTAGGGATATGTTATCCCGGGCTTGCTTTTGTATTTAATACTTAGTACTTGTTAGTATGTTTCTTTAAAAAGTTTTAATTCCGCTGCATTTTTGGTACTTTGTATGTTTATTATTTCCGCTTTCGCGAGGGGTTTTACATTTGGTATCAGAGCGTTATCGCTCGCGACGCACTCATGTGACCCCAAACCTAACTTGACCAATAATCAAATAATGAATGAGAGATGAGGTAGATATAAGGACAAGTGGTATTGGGTTTATGATTGCTGTTATTAGGTTCTAACGTGTTTGTTGATTGTCATTGATTTTACTTTTATGTCTTTCAATCGACGAACCGTGAACTTATCCATTTGGCGATCAAGATCCGAGTTTCGACTAAAGATACAAGATTCGTGCTACAGTGGGAGAGTGCTTATGAGCTTTGAAGATACTTCTCTTTCTTTGTGCACCACCTTCTTTGATAACTCCGGATGCACATCCTTTCTTCTTAAATATTTGTCTATCTTACTTGAAATCTATCTTCATATCTTTTCAACTTAACCTTGTTGCTTGCTTTCTCGAGGTGCCTTGTAGGTAACTTCCTTTTTATTGGATTTTGGAGAAACTAGTTTTGGGATAACCATAAACCGTGTTTTGAGAAATGTTATTATTTGAGGAAACTTAGGTGGTATCGTGAGACACGTTTTGGGATGCAAGTGTCTAGTTGTTTATTCAATGGGGAAAGAGAAAGTGAGTGATATAATGCTGATTTGGAGGCTGAGTTGTGTACCTAGTATTCGGTGGGACTTAACCTCGAGAAACATGCTTAATTTGAAAAGATTGGTAGATTTAAAAGTGCCGCTAAGGAAGATAAATGAGATACTTGAAGTCATAGATGATTTCGGAAGAATGGAGGCCTGCATGTGCAAGGGATTTGGATCAACCTTGTCAGGAGCAGCCCTGCACTAGTTCATAGGATTACCCAACCGCAACATATCCTCCTTTGCAGATCTGGTTAATGCCTTTAATCAGCAGTTCACCAGCAGCATGAAACCAGAAAAGCAGACCAGTGATCTTTACAGAATTGTCCAGGGATTCGAGGAGACAACTTGGGAGTACCTCACCAAATTCAACAAGGAAAAGGTTGTCATTCCCAATTGTGATGTGCCCACTGCTATTGAAGACTTCCGCATGGGGCTACATCACAATTCAGACCAGTACAAGCAGTTGGCAATGCATCAGTGCGCTGCCTTTGCTGATGTACAAGCCCGGGCGGTTGCAACAATGAGGTTAGAAGAAGACGCCGCCTCCAGAAGAAGCACCTATGACACAGAACCTGTGTCCAGGAAAACACCAGTAGAGAAGAGGGGTGAAAGTCGAAGCCCTATAGCAAACCCGTGAGCAAAGTATCAGAGAGCACCGGTGGTAAAAGCGACGCAGACCCTCCTCCAAAGGTCAACGAGTATGGCTTCACCACCGGAATGGCTGGCATGTTGAAGGCCCTGAAAGAACTAAAGTGAGTCAGATGGCCAAAGAAGAAGGAGGAACGACCTAATGACCGCCGTGATGCCATCAAAAAATGTGAATTTCATGATGACATAGGCCATACCACGGACGAATGTTATACCCTAAGGAAGGAAGTCCGATTCCAGTATGACCGGGGCAACTTGGACCATCTGCTCCCAGAGAAATCCACCAGAGTCAATGCAGCCAGCCAGGTGCAACCCTCACCAGCTCCTCCCTATAACAAAATTGTCAACGTTATCACCGGAGGATCGGAGCTGTGTGGGCTCATATATTCTGCCGCCAAAAGACGCGTGACAGTACCAAAGGGGACACAAGCCAGAGTCGTCATGCAGAATAGGACGTCAGGAACTCCCAGCAGTAATCTTTGACGAGACAGATGCACAAGCCGTTCCAGAGCAGCACCATGACCCCCTGATCATCACATTAAACATTGGCAATTGTGAGGTCAGGAAAGTCATGGTAGATACAGGAAGCTACGTCAACTTGCTGATGCTGGATGCCCTAAAGAGCATGGGATTTGACGAGAAGGACCTGACAAAGAAAGCTATTCCCCTGGTTGGCTTCAACGAGAAACAGCGCATACCCTAAGGGAAATCACCATCCCAACCTATGCCGGAGGGCTGAACAAACAGATAAGATACTTGGTTATTGATGGTCCATCTACTTACAATGTTATTCTTGGCAGGCCCTGGATCCATTACATGCGAGCAATCCCGTCAACGTATCACCAATGCCTGAAATTCTCTACCCCGTGGGGAGTTCAGGAGATACGGGGAGATCAGGAGGAGGCCAAGGACTGCTACAAGGTAGCCCTCAAAAGGACCACCAAACCGCCAGCCGCCAGAGCATAACAGTTACAGGAGCTGCGCATCTAGGAGGAATACATCGAGCCCCAGCAGGCAGAGATCGATGAGGTCAACGTGGATGAGCAACACCCAGAGAGGACCGTGTTCGTAGGCTCAGAGTGCTCTGGAGATCTGCGCCAACAGCTCCTCCAGCTGCTCAGGAAGAACGTCGACTATTTCGCCTGGTCCCACAAAAACATGATTGGCATAGACCCATAGATCATAACACACAAGCTCAATATAGACCCAGGATTCAGGCCAGTGCAGCAGAGGCGCAAGAAAATTGCAGCAGAGAGGATCCAAGTCATAAATCAGGAGGTGTATAACCTCTTGGAGGCAGGAAATATTAGGGAAGTCAAGTACCCGAAGTGGTTGTCTTGTTGGGAAATGTGTCCTTAACAATAGTGCGATCACGACAGTGATAAAAGTCATTGTCATAAATCTTATGAAAAGAATATGCAAGGGACGATCCGATATTTGATATAGTCAACTGACCAACATTAATCGGTAATGATTGGCTGACTAGAGTTTGACATTACTGTCGTATGACGGTGGTGGTCAGTTGATCGCTTTAGGTCACACCTTTAGGACTAACCCCTTAAACATATATTGATTAATTTTATATGATACGAATTGATCGATATTCTTAAAACCGTATATCGAGAAATCAGAGGTTGAATCTTAAGGTAAGATTTATATTTGAAATTGAAATGTGTCAATTGTCAAATATTAATCGATATTTTAGAAATATCGAAATTAGAATATGAATGGTTCATGGTTATAACAAACGTTGTAAATATATCGTATTGACGATTATTATGATAACCATATGTTGGGACGGTAATTACGAATTACTAAATTAATTTGTTAAATGTGATTTAATTAATTTGGAAATATTATTTATGTGAAAAATATATATTTTAAATTAATACAATTATTATGTCACAGAAGATGTTACATAATTAATAAATTGTACAAATTATAAATCGTAAAATGAAAATCCATTTTACGTTTATGTGTACCATGTATATTAACATTATAAGTTAATTATATATGATATCTTTATCTTATAATTGTAATAATTAGGTCATATTATGACATGACAATACCTATTGCATGTGAGCATGAAAATGGATTAAAATCCCTTCCCCATGCCTTGTGTACACGGTTCACCAAACCCACCCAACCCATGCATCACATCCTCTATTTATATGTGATGACCTAATTCATTTTAATCTAATCTTCATGCATTTTTTTAGAGTAAGAAAATAAAACAACCTCTCATATATTATTAGATAATATTCTCTAGTATACTAATAATAAGTATTAGTACTCGGTTTTTAACCTAATTCCGTCTCCTAGCTCGGGTTTGGATTTTGGTCCGTTTTAAGGGTAGGTCTTGGTGTTTCATACTGGAGGCAAGCTTACTTGGTTGCTTTTGGAGGATCGTCCTAGCATTCCTTCGGATCGTGTGTAAGAATACGATTCTTTATATATTTCCGCTTTTATTTTGCATGCATAAGATCGACTAAATTAATATGAGATTAATTAGTATAATTTTATTATTAAGACTAATTTATTAGGTAAACTATTATGACTACCGTTTTCCTTCAAGTGGTATCAGAGCATTAGGTTGCTTGCATGCAACTCGATTTTTACGTTTTTGCGAGAAAATACGATTTTAATTAAAAGCGAAAATTATTAGTACATATAGGATATGCACGAAAATCTTAATGCATGTATACTTTCTGGTCTTAAAATAGTTTTAAGTCATTTTGATGATTTATGGAATAATATTGTTCAATATTGAAATTAAATTGTTTAATTTATGCCTAAAATCGGTTAAAAATGTTTTTAATATGGGAAAATTAGCTAAATAGTGTTTCTGGCCGAGAATTTTAAATATGTTTTGTAACATCCCGTATTTTCGTAAAATATATTTTTAAGCGTTTTAAAATATTTTTAATAAGAAGAATAATTATTTTAATAATTTATTGAAAAGTGTTTTAAATAAATAATAAGATCCGTCTTAAGAACCTTAAGTCCTTAAGACGAATACAACTTAGTGACATAAGTTCACATTTTAAGACCCGTTCAAGTATCCAACCCGTTTTTACAAAACGGAAAGGACACATCTTATACCCTCCTAAAACCCTTTAGTCGACAATTGGTCATCCTCAACAATAAACCACTGACATTTCCATTTTCACAAAAACCTCCATAATCTTCATCTTCTTCACCTCTTTTCTTCATCATCCGTTCACCGAATCGAGGTAATAATTGCATTTTCGGAATCCTCATCGAATTTGCAAGCCATCTATCACTTTCGTTTTACAAATCCTTCACTTCGAAAAATAGGCTGTTTTTCCTAAAACCGTATTTTGGTCCGTTAAACTTGTTTTTCGTGATGTAGGTGTGGGCTTAGACAACCCAGAAGTGGATAACTTCATCTTAGAGGAGGATCTTTGAGCCGGATTGCATTTGAGGTGACGATTACGAGTAACTCGGCCTTTTTGTTAAAATAGCACTTTTGATGTTGTTCTTGCTTTCAATTTCTGATTTTTGAGTTGTGGTTGGCTTACAAGTTTGGTAATATGTTAGGAATTCGTTTGATATGTTCTTCACATGATTTACTTGAGGTTTTGTGATGTTTTCATATGTTCATATGCTTATTTTCAGTTTTCACAAAGTTAAGACGAATACATGTTGTGATCTTAATATGTGGTTGTTGGTGAATTTATGCTTGTTTGTGGTTCATATGTATGTATAAGATGCTGGGTAAACTTGTGTTGATGCGAATTTTGAAGTTTGGTATCGATTTGTTGAAGAATTGAAATCACTGTAAAACGCGATTTTGGCGAACAGGCTCTCTGAGCCGGTCGACCGACCGGCCGCCGGTCGACTGGCTGGGAAGGCTTCTTGGTTGTTTTTGCGAGACTTGAACTTCGTAGTATTAGGGTGCCCAGCCGGTAGAAAGGCCGCCTGCCAACCGACTGGGAGTGCTTTCTAGTGTGTTTGCGTAATTTGAGAACATAGGCTTGGGATGCCAGCCGGTAGGCCGGCTGCCTGCCAACCGGCTGGTAGCCTCTTTTAGCATTTTGCGTAAGTTAAACTATAGGGAATTTGGGTTCCCAGCCGGTGGGCCGGCTGCCTGCCGACCGGCTGGGAGTCCTTTGTGGATGTTTTCGCAAAGAAGAGAAAGACTGGGATGGGTTACCAGCCGGTGGGCCGGCTGCCTGCCGACCGGCTGGGAACCCCTGAGGCTTAGTTTTGTGTTCGAATCATACTTAGTCCGTATCTTTTAAACGGTTATTCGGTTTTGTTTGAAACTCGTTCTATGTACCTTTGATATGTGTTTGAGGTCCCCGGAGGATGGGCGACACTATATTGGGTTCGGGAATGGAGAGAGGATAGAGACCCCCCGGTCGGGTAACCGAAAGGGAAACCGGCTCTCCCTCAACTTAGTTCCCGGGGTCAATTAAGTGTTGATTAGAAGTTAAGAAAGTAGAACTATAGTTTAGTTCATAGACTTTGAGGATATTGTATTGATGCGTATTAAGTTATGCCTTAAGCTGGCCTCTGAACTTAATACGTGAGTTGTTTGTCATATATGGGGATATGCCTTAAGCTGGCCTCTGAGCCCTATATGTGTTTGTTTGTCGTGTCTGGGACATGCGTTGAGTTTTCGCCTCTGAGTCCAGACATGTTTGAGTGATCGCGTCAGGACATGCCTTAAGCTGGCCTCTGAGTCTGACGAGTAGAGCAACTGCACGACGGGGCAGTCAGGTTGTCATACCTTACCCTGAGTGCAGATGTTTGGTGCTAGAACATGCGTTGAGTTTTCGCCTCTGAGTTTAGTACCTTGTGATGTAGTAGGGGAACATGCGTTGAGTTTTCGCCTCTGAGTTCCTTACTTATGATTGTGAATTGAATGCTAGTCCATGCGTTGAGTTTTCGCCTCTGAGTCTAGTATCTTATTGATAGCCGGTCCATGCGTTGAGTTTCCGCCTCTGAGTCCTTGCTTGATATTGTGAACTTGGTATCTAGGTTATGCGTTAAGATGTCGCCTCTGAACCTTTTACTTGCTGAATGTTTGGTAATTAGGTTATGTCTTAAGTTGACCGTTGAACCTCTTTACTTGATGTTTAATATCTGCTTGCCTAGAGTTTGGTACAGTGTCAGATATGCATGTTGAAGTTAATGAATGTATTGCTTGAGTTATAATTTGTTCATCCAAGGCATTGGATGACTCTTTGATCGGTTTCATAAATAGTTGGACTGAAAGACCCCCCGACTGGGTAACCAGTAGGGAAACCGGCTCTCCTTCCTAACGGTTTATGAAGTTGGTTGAGAGCCGTGCATTAGAGTTTGCATGATAGTATGAGATCAGTTGATGAGATATTGTTATGCTTCACATGTTTATATATGCTGGAGTATTCTGTTTGTATTGCTTGTTACGTGTCGTTACAAAAGGTGGCTAGGAGAACTCTAGTCACTCCCCACTGACTGTGGCGTACATGTTTTCATGTATGTAGGTACATGCAGGTTGGCAGGGTTCACCCGAGAGCTAGCGAGCGATGATCCTTTCATCATGACTTACACTTCCATCGTTTAGCTGGACTCTTAGTTTTGATACAGTATACGTTTTGGTGCCTGTAGGGATGTTCCATCCCAGGCTGTAGTATATATTTGGTTTTGTACTTAGAACTGTTACTTATCTATTTCAGTTTATGTCAGTTTCAGTTTTCAGGTTTTAATTCACCTCGCATGTTTATGTTAAAAAGTTTTAATTCCGCTGCATTTTTTTTGTATTTTGTATGTTTTAATTTTCCGCTTTCGCGAGGGGTTTTACATGTTCTCACATGCATTTAACATATTATGAATATACAATTTTCGAAATTATTGACGTTTTATGCATGGTTTATGATTTTTAAAGGTTAAATAGTCATAAAATGAGATACATATGGGTTAAATAGTTATATTATTAATTTAACTATAAATTTTTTTTGTAGATGTCACATGCAATATTTAAAATATATGATAAATTTTTCAGAAATATTTCTTTAATATTGCATGAATATTGATTTTTAGTGTAAAAATCGTAATATTAGTGACATATTTTAGCTTAAATAGTTTAAGTTCGAATTTGACCATAAAAATTTAATATAGTGTCACATATATTATTTCTAGCATGCATGTAATTTTTGAGCTAATTATTTCAAATTTTGCATGAGAAATGATTTTAATCGGTAAAATCGAGTAATATGTGACACGATTTATTAAAAATAGTAAAAGTTGCTAAAATGGTCCGAAACATTCACCCATATTAGTCATATTAGATATGATCATCAACATATTTTTTTTAAGTGCCACAAGTTTCTGGATTTTTAATTTTTAATTTTAAAAGTTAAAGTTGAAAAATTGAGAATTGTAAGAGTCATATTTTATTTTCAAATCTTAAATAGTGTTTTCAGTCTGATTTTTCTGCATTTTCAGTCACTTTGAGTGTCTAGGAATATGTAAAAATTGTATTGGTATTTTATTGCATGATTTTTGAAGTAGTTTTGAATTTTTCGAATTATTGTGCATATTACACAGCTATTTTACGAAATAAATAGTATATTTCGAAAATATTTAAATTTTAAGGATCTGAAATTTTAGAAAATTTTCAGTATGTTCAAAATTTTGATTTTTGAATTTTCAAAATTTTTATGACTCGTTTGATTATTTTAATGCTATTTCCCGTAAAACCGATTAAAACCGAACAATATTAAAATAAAAGGTTAAGTTATTTCGAAATTTGACTAAGACTAAATTTTAAATCCTAAAATGTGTTAGGAAACTTAACTAAATCGTGAATAGTGATTCATAGAGTGATTAGTGATTTATAAATGTTTAAATCAGTTATTCCATAAAACCGAGTTATTACGAATAACGATATTTAAATTGTGTTTAAATAGGACGATTTGGCTTAGGTTTTGCATTTTACATAAGCATTGCATATTTAATTATTGTTTATGAATGTCATAATTTATTTACTTAATTTTTGAATTATGTAATTTACTTAGTATGGACTTAGATTTTAATCGGTATTTCCCGTAATGTAAGGGTTTATCGATTGGGTTGTAATTTAATGTGATCTCGTATCACTTTATTTTATTGTTTTATTTTATAATGTATAAAATAGATAGAAAATTTGTAATTATTTGTAATTCCGGAGATCCTTGAAGACAGTGCTTTTCGGAAAAGAGTTCCGGCCAAGACGGAGTTTGCCTTGGGATGCGTGCCGCGTGTGAAGTTCAGGGGACCAAGGAGTTGGTTTCCGAATTTGTATTTTACATTTAAATTTTCTATTTTAGGAAAGGCCATACTAGGGTTTATTTATGCTTTTAAGTTTTTATGCTTTTATTTATGCTTATCATGTTTGCATGCATAGCCAAATCGTCATTCAAACTCATGCATTTCATCGATTTAATCGACCGTGTCAATCAATTTATCGATAATTCACCGACTTAGTTCACTTAAAGGAGATAGATAATAAATTGATAAGATCTCTTACGTTATTTAAAAATCGAGACATAGCCTTACCAAATAGTAAAGAACCCGCGAAGGATCTTCTTCATAAGGGAGTAGACTCGGCTAAACCGGGGTGCAAACCTTATTACGTTGGTGAAGTGGGGTAATATGATTACATTCTCGAAATTTGGT
Source organism: Silene conica (assembly GCA_029255685.2). Lineage (NCBI taxonomy): Eukaryota > Viridiplantae > Streptophyta > Magnoliopsida > Caryophyllales > Caryophyllaceae > Silene > Silene conica. The sequence goes on from CM055312.2 coordinate 65,788,902, forward strand.
TGATCTCGACGAAGGTATTCGAGCCACGGTAGTGGTAATAAGTTCGGGCTAAGATAAGAATTAATGTAATTTTATCGACCGAGAGTTCTAAAAGTAGAATCGATTAAGGGGTTAATCTACCGAGTCATATTAATGAGGGATGTATCGGCTAAACCGTGCCCGAGTTAGTATGTATTTCGGTCTCGGGATCATTTACTTAATTGGGTAAGAGATCATTAAGTAGATGTTTAACTTGTTTAAAATTTAGAAGTTTAATTTTATTATTAAAACGATAATTGTGTTTTAATTCCTTTATTTTCATTTGTAGTTCATTTTCGACTTTCAATCATCAATGGCAAATAACGCTCCACCACTCCCACACGTTTCATGGCTTCGGTCCTTTATGGATCGTTGCAAGCTTGAGAAGCATGGCGCAAATTTTAAGGATTGGGACGCCCAATTAGTGTTGGTCGCGGAAGCCGACGATAAGACTCGTTATCTTACCATTGCCGCTCCTCCCACTCGCGGTCCTCGTTCATCGGAAGCGACTCGTGAGGCCTGATGCCCGTCGTTGAGGGTACCAAAGATAAATTTATAATTCCTAACTTTAACAATAGATAGTTAAAGTCAGGGTCGAACCACAAGGAGGTGGGGAATGTTTATTGTTTGGTGTTTAATGTTTTAAGGTAACAATTTTGGGGGTTTTAATGGTTGTTACTAAGTCTAGAAACAAAGATTAAAATAAAACAAGAAAATAAAGATGAGATTAAAACTATATTAAAAGAGATGCTAGGATGTTTGGGTAATAAATAGCTAAGGTAATATAAATCCTAAGGTCAACATGTATTGCAGTCGCGTAAGGGGGTGTAACATATCCTTTTAGGTCTATGCTACCTAATAGATCCTTTCGGCCTATGCTATTAGTTCCTAGGTCTCACAATTATTGGGTGTCAACAATAAGGGTGATTCCTAAATCCCAGGTCACATACCTTTCAGCCTTGAGTAACCTATCCGTCTTAAGGTGTAAACCAATGCCCTTCCCGTATCTTTCAATCTTGGGTAGGTCATTACTAACATCCTACAAGTCTCCTTATGGTCTCTTTGCAGGATATTATAATTGACAAGAAAAGACGAAATAAGAATACATACGCGGGTGGTCGACCGACCAGCTACTCCAGTCGGCCGACCACGGCCTCGGTCGACCGACCAGCTATTCCAGTCGGCCGACCGTGGTCCTGCTACAAGTCGGTCTTTCGAATTTACATTACCTACGCATATTCATCCCCTACATCCTAACATATGAAATTTAGCTACTCATGGTTGTTAAGACGATTATGAAAACGGGATTAAACATGGTAAACATAATAAATAATCTAAGCATGCAAGATTCAATAAAGCTTGGGATTTCTATCTTAATTGAATGCAAAAGTAATAAGAACAATAATAAAAGCTAGATTAAAGAGTAATTACCACAATTGGAATTAAGGCAGAACGGAATAAACTTTATTGAATGCTTGAGAATTCTTTGAATAAGATAAAAGATGAACTAGATTGTAAAAGATTGAATAAAAGATCCTAAAGTATGATAATAGATATCAAGCATACCTAACCCTAATCACAAGATTTGTTTATATAGGGTATAAAACTAAGAGTTTCCTAAAAGCTCTAATTCTACTTTATTTCCGAAAAGAATCGTCTGGGCTTCTGCGTAGGTCGGTCGACCTACTATGTGGGTCGGTCGACCGCTTCTTTCTGGGCTTCTTTTATTTTTGGCCTTCCTTGAGATTTGGACTTTACTAAAGTTCAGGCCTGGTCGGCCGACCCGTTTAGCTGGTCGGTCGACCGCCTCTGTATGGAAATCTTCGGATTTCTTCTTGTTTTGACTTTTGGCACTTGACTTTGACTCCAATTGACTTTCTATTTGTTCCTTAATTATGCAAAAGACTTGAGGATATGGGTTTGGTGCTAAATCGTCTCTTTTCCGCATAAATCTGCAAAAGTGCATAAAAATACGAAAGTACACGATTTGTGGGAAATAAAGGCTAAAACATAGTAAATGAGCGACCAAATGCGTGTAAAAATAGATGAAAAACATCATAAAATAGACACGCATCAAATTCCCCAAACCAAACCCTTGCTTGCCCTCAAGCAAGAAATAGACTCGATCTTAACTAATGGAACGATTTCAATCTCAGACCGAAATTTACATGTCAGCCTAGACCAATACCAAGTACAAAATGAGAAAGTATATAAATCATGCAAACGAGTTATGGTGTTGTCAATCTTGCAACACTAGAGACTATAGAGACTTTATACCGTGGACTCTCGCGGTACGCTCGAGACACTCATGAAGCAAAGGGTGAGTATATGTAAAAGATAGAAAGAAGTAATTTGTCATGACACTCACCTAACTGCGACCCATGAAAACATGCCTGCAATCTAACATGAACAAGAATTCTACAACTATGTATAAACAATCTCATTAAGTGACTTGGATACATGCAATTGAGGTAATGAAAGATATGTGAGGTAAAAGGTAAAAGTGGTTAAGATGTTTTTGGATAAGTGGGGTTAGTAGCCAAGCTAGTAAAACCGGTTCCCAACAACATATTTCACAACTTTTGATATTAAGAAAATGCTCTTTTTGTGGCACAACTCTCACATTGAATATAAGAAAGGACTCCCAAATGTTTTGAATGAAGTACGGGAGCGATAACATATAAAAGAAAGGGGTTTTTGGAACGGAATTTTGAATCTGATGATACTGTGAGGTGGTCGGCCGACCTATGATGGTGGTCGGTCGACTGACTTTTGTATGTTTTTGATTTTTTTTCGTTTTTTTTTTCTTTTTCCTTCTTTCTTTTTCTGAATTTTTCCGTTCTTTTTCTTTTCTTTCTTTCTTTCTTTTCTCTTTTTTGCTCAAGATAGCATACAAACCAAGATGCCTCAAAATAAACCAAAGACCACAAATACTAGCTTGGAAGGGTAGACTAAGTATGGGATGTAGTTTTGGGGGAATAAAAAAAGACAATTTTGGCTTATGTGAAGCTTATGGGTAAATATGAGAAAAGGGATCCCAAATGCACGTACCAAGACTCACAAAACGAGAAAGTAAAATAAGTATATAGCAATTCAAGTTCATGTTTATGCATATTGATGTAACATGTTCCAAGGGGAGTACTACTCACATCCTAGACAACTGGTTTTAAGAATGAAACCAGGAAATAAGCTCTAAACCTTAGAATGTATAGTAGGTTGCCAAGGTATAAGTCAAGTCTCAAGATATACAAATTGACAAAAACTCGTAGATATGCGAAAGACTCTCATACTAAAACAAGTTGACAAGGCAAGTTAAAGAACGTGCTTATATTTTCGATGGAGCCGGATCTCCAAAGAAGAATGATTAAGCTAGCTACGGCTAATGAGATTTATACTAGAATTGCGACCATGTTTTCGCAAGCTCCTAGGGTAATCCAATATGAGGCGGCCTCCGCATTCTTTGATTTGACCTTAAAGGAAGGTCAAAGGGTTAGTCCTCATCTGCTCAAAATGGTTCAGCTAGCCGAAACCTTGAAGTTGCAAGGGGTGAATGTTCCCGACTCGCTTATTATTGACAAAATTCTCCACTCCCTCAAAAAAGTGAAATCGTATGTTCAGTTTCGGGTAAACTATAACATGCGTAATGAAGAAACCTCCTTGGACGAGTTACATAAGATGTTAGTCCAAGCGGAGAGGGATATGGGACTTAATGAGAGTTCCACGAAGGATGTGCTAAATATCGAGAAGAAAAGCAAGGGGAAGTTTAAGCGCAAGGCTAACGAGGTTAAAAATGTCAAAGCCTTCAAACCCGCATCTCCTAAGGAGAAGACTTTTACGAAAGGTGCTTCTTCTTCATCGTCGTCAAAGGTTGATGACAAGTGCCATTATTGCACTAAGATGGGGCATTAGAAGCGCAATTGCCCGAAGTATCTCCATGACCTCAAAGCCGGAAAGGTTCTTGCAGTAGGTATTAATTCTCGTCTAATTCATGTTATTTAATCAATTTTTGTATATTGATACAAGTTATTGATTCTTACCCGTTTATAAATTGTTTTAAAGGGGCTCCTACCAAAGACAAAGGCAGGGAGAAGGAGAAGGAAGCTTGAAGTTCCTTCCATGGATAGCTAAGGTAGCATCCAAGATTGAAGACATGAAGAGCATGGCTCTAATTTTTTATTTTGATGTCTTCTTTCATTTTGCATTTTAAATTAAGAACTTTGTATTTCTTGTGTGACAAGAATCTTGTTGAAACAATGGTTGTAATATTGGTGACTTGGTTTTCAACCCAATTCATCCTTTTGTTCTTAATCAAACATGTTGGCTTTAAAATGCTTTTGTGTAATACATAACATGAGTTGATACGATTTTCATAGATCGTAATAAAGTACCTTGAATAGTTCACTGTACGCTAGACATGATAGGATCATTATAAAAGTAATTCGACTTACTTAAAAACGAGAATTGCATCCCGTGAAATACTTCAAATTCAAACATAACAGCATCAGTTCGTTATAAGATGATCACCTTAAACGAATGAGAGTAATAATGTCTCACAACTCACATAATTGTTTATCCAATATATTGTTGACGGGCGAAAATGCTATCCTAATTAAATAACGGTTATTTTAAAGGATAGAGTGGGAGAAATTCTACGCCCGCAAACCAATGAAATAAACATAGGATCTTAGAGAAGAGTCCTATAAGAAGTCCTTAAGAAGAACTCTAAAAGATTGGATAGAAGAAACTACGAGAGGACACAGAAGAAACTACGCGAGGACACAAAAGGAAATGTTTCTTATGTCATTAGTTCCTAAGAGGACAAAGGGAACCGCAAGTCTTAACGGAAGGAAATCGTTTCCATGATGTAATGTTTTTGTTTTATAAAGATAATAGAGGATAAATCATCTCCCGTTCTCGTGATAATAGAAGATTCTTTCCGTGGGAAGGAAAATGAAAAATGAAATGTTCATAGCGAGTTGAGAAGATGTTTGAAGTAAATAAAAATGAAATGTTCATTATGAGTTGAGAAGATGTTTGAAGAAGTTACCAAAACACTATGAAGATAGTGGGAGTTACTAAACTATAAGATAGTGATACGAAATTCAGTGGGAGAAACGTTATTAAGGAAACGGAACCTACCATTAAGAGAGAATGGTGATTCTTTAAAAGAAACAATATGAGGTTTCAATTCTAGATGAATGTATTTTAAGAACATAAATCATAAGTGAGTTTATTATATGATAATGAAACGTCACCGATTAGTTAACAAGGTTTTGATATGAATCCAAGATATGAAAATGTTAATTCATGTAACCTTGATTAAAATGCCAAAAGTTGAAACAAAACCTTATTTCGATATAAGTTTTCGAGGAGAACTAGTGGATCGAATCTAGGTAAAATACAATATGAATTCTAGTACAGTATGACTATGTTCATAAGGATGACATATCATGAGTTTTAAGAAAACAGTGGGAGCTTCCTTAAAGTAAGGAGACTCGAGTCGAGTATAAGGACTTGAAATGTACTTGAATAAGATCATATTATACGAGATAATATGAGTCATAAGGAAACCGAAATTTGTAGGTTTAAAGATGTGAATATATGGTATATTCACATAGTAAACCATTAATACAAATTGATGTATGAGCATCAAAGATTGTTTATGTGGAGCAGTAATATCGTATTGACTGTTTGCACTTAACTATCACTCTTATCGTTTGAGTTATTATTAACTCACAATTATTATATACTTTGTGAAATCCAAATGGGTTGTAAGAGACAATATTGAACCCCATAAGTGAACTGGATTAACTTAGTATAGCCCATAGTCGCTTGTATGAGGTGACGTCTCGAAGCGACTAGAGTGTGAGGCGATTGATGGCAAGTTCAAATGTCATAGAGTCATATGGGATGACTAGTCGATCACATAGGCAGACCGTGTAACACTCTGTCGGGCATTAAGTGACCGCTTATAGAGTTCTGGAAATTTTATAATTAGCCTGGTCGTGGCGAGAGCTACTATATTATTCACATGAGTCGATTCTTAGACTTGAGACTTTTCGCCTAAGGTGACACAACCTCAGATTGACTTTGATTTTTGCTCTACGATCAACCGTTAAAGGGGGTCAAATGAGCTTCTTTTGGGTCATGATGGACTGTGTTAGTCAAAGGAAACAGTAGGATATGAATTGTCCAGTCCCTCGTCGGGGTTGTCTTAAATCTCAGGGCCACTCAAGGAGAAGTTTAACTGAAAATGCGTGGCCATGCTCGGAAAGTATCTATGGTAGATAATTCCGGTCAAAAAAGTTAAATCTCCATATCGAGAAAACCGCTCAAGATATGATCAAATGCAAGTACGACCTGGAAGACACCTGGCATTGAGTGGGAGATGACGTAATAGGACAAGAGAATTGGTGAGGCACACTTGTCGAGGACAAGTGGGAGATTGTTGGGAAATGCGTCCTCAACAATAGTGCGATCACGACAGTGATAAAAGTCATTGTCATAAATCTTATGAAAAGAATATGCAAGGGACGATCCGATATTTGATATAGTCAACTGACCAACATTAATCGGAAATGATTAGCTGACTAGAGTTTGACATTACTGTCGTATGACGGTGGTGGTCAGTTGATCCCTTTAGGTCACACCTTTAGGACTAACCCCTTAAACATATATTGATTAATTGTATATGATACGAATTGATCGATATTCTTAAAACCGTATATCGAGAAATCAGAGGTTGAATCTTAAGGTAAGATTTATATTTGAAATTGAAATGTGTCAATTGTCAAATATTAATCGATATTTTAGAAATATCGAAATTAGAATATGAATGGTGCATGGTTATAACAAACGTTGTAAATATATCGTATTGACGATTATTATGATAACCATATATGGGACGGTAATTACGAATTACTAAATTAATTTGTTAAATGTGATTTAATTAATTTAGAAATATTATTTATGTGATAAATATATATTTTAAATTAATACAATTATTATGTCACATACGATGTTACATAATTAATAAATTGTACAAATTATAAATCGTAAAATGAAAGTCCATTTTACGTTTATGTGTATCGTGTATATTAACATTATAAGTTAATTATATATGATATCTTTATCTTATAATTGTAATAATTAGGTCATATTATGATATGACAATACCTATTGCATGTGAGCATGAAAAGGGATTAAAATCCCTTCCACATGCCTTGTGTACACGGTTCACCAAACCCACCCAACCCATGCATCACATCCTCTATTTATATGTGATGACCTAATTCATTTTAATCTAATCTTCATGCATTTTTTTAGAGTAAGAAAATAAAACAACCTCTCATATATTATTAGATAATATTCTCTAGTATACTAATAATAAGTATTAGTACACGGTTTTTAACCTAATTCCGTCTCCTAGCTCGGTTTCGGATTTTGGTCCGTTTTAAGGGTAGGTCTTGGTGTTTCATACTGGAGGCAAACTTACTTGGTTGCTTTTGGAGGATCGTCCTAGCATTCCTTCGGACCGTGTGTAAGAATATGATTCTTTATATATTTCCGCTTTTATTTTGCATGCATAAGATCGACTAAATTAATATGAGATTAATTAGTATAATTTTATTAGTAAGACTAATTTATTAGGTAAACTAGTATGTCTACCGTTTTCCTTCATGTCTAATGTAGTGGTGGTACCAAAAAAGAACGGCAAGTGGAGAGTCTGCGTGGATTTCACAGACCTGAACAAGGCCTGCCCCAAAGACCCATTCCCCTTGCCACATATAGATGCTATGGTGGATGCCACTGCGGGCCATGAATTGTTGACTTTCCTAGACGCCTGGAGTGGATACAACCAGATCAAGATGGACCCAGCAGACCAGGAGAAGAAAGCATGCAGATCATAAAGAGGCATTTACTGTTACAATGTAATGCCCTTCAGACTTAAGAATGCTGGTTCTACATATCAGCGGCTAGTAAACATGATGTTCAAAAACCATATTGGGCGAAATATGGAGGTATACATAGATGATATGGTGCTCAAATCCAAGCAATCGGTAGACCACATCCAGCACCTGGAGGAAACATTCAGCAACCTCCGGAAGTACAAGATGAAGTTAAACCCAACTAAGTGTACCTTCGGAGTTTCCAGTGGGAAATTCTTAGGGTATATGGTAACGCAGAGGGGAAGAGGCCAGCACAGAACAGATCAAAGCAGTTCTGTAGCTGGAATCGCCCCAGAAGCCTAAGGATGTGCAGCGTCTAATAGGAAGCGTGGCAGCTCTGAGCAGATTTATTTCCAGATCCTCGGATCGGTGCAGATTATTCTATGACATCCTAAGGAAAAGTCAGAAGTTCGACTGGACACTAGAGCATGAGGAAGCATTCCAGGAACTCAAGCGGTATCTGACCAGCCCACCCTTGCTATCCAAACCAGAGCAGGGGGAAGTGTTGCTCCTATACCTTTCCGTAACTGAAGCAGCCGTGAGCGCAATGCTGGTCCGGCAGCACGAGGGAGCTCAACATCCGGTGTACTATGTAAGCAAGTCACTACTACAAGTAGAAACAAGGTATACCTCACTTGAGAAATTAGCACTGGCGTTGGTCACAGCATCGTATAAACTACGCCCGTATTTTGAATCTCATACAATCTCGGTGGTTACCAAACACCCCCTCAAGACTGTCATGAGAAAGCCAGAACTCTCGGGATGAATGGCAAAATGGTCTGTGCACCTCAGCGGATATGACCTCCAGTTCGAACCGCGCACATCCATAAAGTCACAAGCCCTCGCCGAATTTGTCTCCGACTTCAGCCCAGCACTCCAGACCGAAGCAGAGCAGGAAGTTCTGCACCTTCAAAAGGGTGCCAAACCATGCACCTGGGAATTACGGGTAGATGAGGAGTCAAACGCCAGGGAGTCGGGGGGTAGCGCTGATCCTCAGGTCACCAGAAGGTGACTTGATCACCCAAGCAGTTCGGTGTGAGTTCAGAACCACCAACTACGTGGCTGAGTATGATGCCCTGGTCTTCGGGCTCCAATTAGCCCTGGACATGAGGGTCAGTTTCATCGTGTACAATGACTCACAGTTAATTGTGAATCACGTCATCGGAGCATACAAAGCAAGAGACCCAACAATGGCGGCCTACATGTGTGTAGCAAAGGAGCTGACCAGTAGATTCACAGAATTCTACATCCAACAAGTACCCAGGGAGCAGAATGCAGAAGCAGATGCACTGGCAACCCTTGGATCAACCTTCAAACCAGCCGACGTAGCCAGTATTCCCATCACCCATGTTCTCAGACCAGCCATTCCTGGACCAAATCTGGACCAGGAGGAATTGCCCATCTACAACAGCAACCCAGATCTGGTGTAACATCCCGTAATTCAGGAGACCTTTAGAATAGTGCAAAGTGACATTCTAATTTAGTATTAATTTATTCTAAGTTATTTTAATTTATTTTGAATTAATTGGAATTAATGTAATTTAATAAAATATAATTTTATAAAGATTTCGGATTAAAGTCGTGAAGTCGTTCATAACTATACAGTTTTAATCAAAGTCGTCCACTTAATAAGTTTATTATATAGTCGTATATATATTTAATAATTTAGTAATAATAGTTTTAGTATCGGAATCAGTTTCGAATTCGTATACGAGTTTTGTGTCGTGTCGTGACTTGAGCAACGCCCGAGCCACGACTAATCTGACCGAGCAACAACAACAGCAGTACCGTGTTACCAAACCACAAATACCGTGCTCTTTGTTCTCCTCATTAGCCTCCTTCTACTTCATCTTCAACCTCTAAGCAACATATGATTTCAATCACAAAAATCCACATAAATCCTTCATTACTCAACCAAATGCAATAAAAATTATAGTTTCAGAATCCTCTCTCCATTCCTCACCTTCTAGTAAGTTTAGATTTCATTTCCCCCAAATTATTTTAAGACAATCTTTTTTAGGGTTTCGATTTAAGGCTAATGTAAGTGGTTTAATTGTTGTTTTAGGTGAAGAATACAAGGATGAACATGGAGACTCATTTATGATTGAAGAAGAACCCATTTATGGCCCTTAAAGCTCTCGGTTTTCACTAGTTAAGATTTCTTCTTTTTTTCTAACTTAAGGTAACCTTTCCGAGTGACTCGACGAATTTATGCTACAATAATTACGTGTTTGTTGTTTGTATGTGATTTGGATGATGAATATGATATATACATGTTACGGAAATGGGTGTTGGTCGGCCGACTGGACTAGCTGGTCGGTCGACCAACGCGCGTTTGTTTTCAGACCGTTTTTCTTCGTCGACTATAATAACCTACAATGAGACTGAAAGGAAACTTGTAGGATGTTAGTAATGACCTACCCAAGATTGAGAGATACGGGAAGGGCATTGGTTTACACTTTAAGACGGCTAGGTTACTTAAGACTGAAAGGTATGTGACCTAGAATTTAGGAATCACCCTTATTGTTGACACCCAATAATTGTGAGACCTAGGAACTAATAGCATCGGCCGAGAGGAGCTATTAGGTACCATAGACCGACAGGATATGTTACACCCCTTACGCGACTGCAATACATGTTGACTTAGGATTTACACCATCGTAGCTATTTACCACCCGAACATCCTAGCATCCTTTTTACTATAGTTTTATTCTCATCTTTATTTACTTGTTTTATTTTATATTTATTTCTAGACTTAGTGACAATCAATCCAAACCCCCAAAATTGTTACCCTAAAACATTGACATCAAACAATAAATATTCCCCACCTCTCTGTGGTTCGACCCTGACTTTCACTGTCTAGTAAAGTTTAGGAATTATAAATTTTATCTTTGACGCCTTCAACGACGGGCATCACTGACAAATAGTCATTCATCAACAAAGATAACAACAAAGAAAAACCAAATTAAAAGTCAGAACAAGCGTGCAACTCATACCTTCCACCGATTGCCATTTGGAGAAAATATAATCAGGAGAGAAGGGAAGAGTATCAATCTTGAAAAAGATGAAACGGGTAAACCATTTGATGTCATCTAGGGTAGTAGAAAAAACAATTGCTGAAGGCATACCGTCATGGCCACGAATGGTGCATTGGTTATGACCCAGGGAGCGAGGAGAGAACCACTGCCCGAGGTCAGACAACCCAATATCCAGCCCACGCTCACGATTGAGAGCACAAATACTTAGCAGAACTCACCATGCATGAGGTGCAACTTGGAACATAGAAGGCTTTGTTAACTTCAAAAAATCAACAATCAAATCAGGGAATGTAAATCTCAAACCTAGACGAAAGGGGTATTCATAGAAGCATGTCCAACCCTCCCTCTCAAAATCAGCTTTCTCCCCAAGAAGAGGGAGGTGGAACACAACTCCTTCAGGAAAGCCAAACCTCAACTTGATAAGAGAAAGATGAGCTTCGTTGAAGGCAAAATCACACAGATGTTTGGCCGAAAGAAGCCCTTGAGAAGGGAAGGGACCAGAGTAACCTTCCGATGTAGGAGACGAGCCAGAGGAGCCTACAATGGCAGGAGCAGCAGTAGGAGTAACAGCAGACGAGCTCTGAGCAGACGAGCTCGGAGCAGACATGGTGTGAAAGCGGTAAAAATTTCGAAAGTTGTGAAAAAGAGAGTAAAATCTGAGAAAGCAGTGAAAAAGGAAGAAGAAAAATTTGAAGGAGGTGAAAATGAAAGAGTGAAAAGCGTTTGAAGTAATATATAGAGGTAAGAAGTTAAGCGGTTAAAGTAAAAATTTGAAAGTAATTTTGAATGTTGAAATTAAGAGTAAATGGGGAAGGTGGGAAGTTAAAGGGCGGCTGATAAGACAAGCCATAAAGAGGCAGTTGAGAAAGTGGGAAAATGGGATTGGCCCACATGCACAGCGCAGTAATGGGAAAACCACAAGCCGACTCCAGAAATGCCAAGAGCAGAGGAAATTCCAACCCAACTAAAGCCAAGTCAGGCTGAAATTTGGGGGAAATTCTTTAGCCCAAAAACCGCCACCATGCTATTGGGCCCAAACAAAAGCAAGTACACAAGAAAGAGCCGTTGAAGGGAATCCAGAGGTCAAAACCCTAGAGTATATTTTCCTCAACCGACTCCTATATTCCAGGAGCAGGACCAGAAGTAGCTGGCCAGGACTCCAAGACTATATAAGAGCAGCCTAGGAAATTTACTAGGGGATTCACCTTTTTACGCAACTCTCACTTACGCATACTATCATTTGTATTACGTCCAAAACAACAATTATCTCGATTGTAGTGAAACCTTGGTGGGATTCCGTTCCCCCTGCGGTTGTTTCCCTCATTAGGGTTTTTCTGCGTCACCAAAACCTCTCGTGTCATTTTTCTTTTATCTTTCGTTCTTTGCATGTGTTCATTTATTGGTTGACACTTTGACCCGCATCACAAATAACTTGACTCGGTAGAATTTTTACCAAAACAAATAATCAAATTTGGGGAAAAAGTTATGAACAATAAACATACCGAAAAGGGCTGATGTGGCGGCTGAGGGTGGCAGCGAGGCGACGGTTGAGGGCGGCGAGGCGACGGTTGAGGGCGGCGAGATTGGGGGTTGTATATTTAGGGTTTTAGTTTGATGTATGTTTATTATGAGGGTTGGGGTTGATACATTGATTCACGCTTGTTTTAGGCGAGATATATTAATTAGGTAGTATAATATGTTAAGCTGCAGTGGAAATCTATGGGTATTAATTAAGGAATAGATTATTTAATATTAATTTATTATTATTAGTTATTGAATAAATTGGAAATTAGAATATAGGATACCGGATTCTCAGGCACAGGTTTCTTAGTTATTAAACTAATTGCAAATTAAAATATAGGAAATCGGATTTTGAAGCACATGTTTCTTAAGTAAATATTACAAACTAGTTATTTTAAATAACCAGTGTCTTACGTTAAGAAATCTGTCATAAAAAAAACAGGTGTGTTTTCTTTGATGTCTTAGGCGTTTTTGTAGTAGTGTGTACTTAGTTGAGAAGCCTAATTTAATTATATGAAGTTTAGTTAATTAAGGAGATTAATTAGTATTTATCTTAAGTAATCTATCCTTAAGCAATTAATTAGTATCACTTGTGCAATCGAGTAATTAGCCATGGTGATTCATGAACATGTTAATAAGAAGTCTTAGTAGTTCAATGTGTTGTTGAGACTTATCTTAGATCATTTAACCAAATTAGAATGTATTTACTTATACTAATGGAACTTAGCTAATTAATCTATAATAATGGCTAGACTTGTTAAGTAGGAGTCGTATGATTCTAATGAGTTTAATTAAGTAATGTCTTCTAATATGGTAATTATATTAAGTATAGGTAACTTGTGTATGTTATGTCTATTGGATGTAAATTTGTAATGATGCGTATTAAGGTATGCCTTAAGTTGGCCTCTGAGCTTAATACGTGAACTATATGTTATATATGGGTATATGCCTTAAGTTGGCCTAGCCCTATATGTGTTTTCTTGTCGTGTCTGAGATATGCCTTAAGCTGGCCTCTGAGCTCAGACATGTTCTTATGTGATCGTGTCAGGACATGCCTTAAGTTGGCCTCTGAATCTGACAAGTAGAGCAGTTGTACAACGGGGTAGCTAGGGTGTTGATGCCTTGCCTAAAGTACAGTTGTTGATGTTAGAGTATGCCTTAAGCTGGCTCTGAGTCTAGTGTCTTGTGATGTAGTTAAGGGATATGCCTTAAGTTGGCCTCTGAGTCCTTTACTCATGATTGTGAATTTGGATGCTAGTCTATGCATTAAGTTGGCCTCTAAGTCTAGTGTCTTGTTGATTAGCAAGGAATATGTCTTAAATTGGCCTCTGAGTCCTTTACTTATGATTGTGAATTTGGATGCTAGTATCACTACAAAAAAAGCGCGACATACTGACGGAATTTCTGACGGAATTTTAATTCCGTCAGTTTTTTTCAAAGGACTGACGGATTTCGGACGGAATACTGACGGAAAATATTCCTGACGGAAATTCCGTCACAAGCCGTCAGTTAAATCCGGCGCGTTGACCAAAGTCAATGGCGGTAAAAATTACTGACGGAAATTCCGTCAGAATCGGTCAGATTATATTGGCGCGTTGACAAAGTCAATGGCGGTAAAGGCATCTGACGGACATTCCGTCAGAAAACTGGATTCCTGACGGAAATTCCGTCAGAACATTGCTTTATTGACGGAAAAACAACTGACGGACATTCCGTCAGATATCTACTTTACTGACGGAAATTCCGTCAGATGTATTCGTTTAAATTTTGAATTTTGAACATTTGAAAAGCCACGTAAGTATTTATCTGACGGAAAATCCGTCAGTTAAGTTAAATACTGACGGAAATTCCGTCAGTTTTCCGTCAGAAATATTTTTTAATACCCCCCTGATTCAGTCGCGTTATTTTCCCTAATTCATAAAAACCGCCAATTATTTCCCTAACCCTAAATCGCACCCGACGAAACCCTCCACCACTACTCTTGCCACCCTATTTCACTTCCACCACCGTCACCGTCATCTTAAGGTAAACATTCATCCTTCTCTTTCTTTAATTTCTGATTTTATGCTCTTTTCTTAATTTTTGAATCAATTAGTTAGTTTTTTATTGTTATTATATATGTTAATTGACTTAGGATAGAAGCCTTGCTTGATTTAGGATAGATGCCATAATGTTTGATGAGTTATGTAAATATTTGATTAATTATTTTAAGTTTTGATTAATTATGCTAATTTTTATTTAATTATGCTAATTTTGGTTTAATTATGCTAATCAAAGTTAAAAATATAAAAAGGTAATAGTATAGCTAATTTCTTATGAATGAGTTAAAAATACAAATGTTTTACTTATATGCTAGAAGTGCCTTTATTATTTATATTGACCTAGTACCCGTTCAAAAATTACTCATTAGGAGTAATTTTTGAATAGTCCCCGTTTTGGGACTGTCTTTGTACGTTTCAAGTCACTTAGGTAGTAAACATGTTATTGTGATTTATTAATGAGAAAAGAATTCGGTTACAATTCCTTTAATGTTCTTTGAGTACATATGTGGAAAAATTATTTTTTCTATAGGGCCAACAGTTTGGTACGAGCCTCCAGGAAACAAAGGCCGTCGATCCTGCTCCTACGCACCCACTGAGTACACTCGCATTCAACAGGAGTTGGGTAAGGAGCGCGCCGCGAGAGAGGATCTTCAGCAACAAGTCAACAACAACAAGAAGGAAATGGAACAGCGCATGGCTGAGATGTGGGCACAAATGCAAGCACATTTGCCCCCGAACACCTGTTCAGGTTTTCCCCCTCCTAACAGTAGAGATCCCCCTCCAGACGATGGATTTGGTTTTGGAGGTGACGGTAGTATAGCCCCCATAGGTTAGATTATGCTTTAGGTTTCATGCTAGTTAGCTAGTTGGTGTTAGTTTATGACTTAAGTTAGTTAATATGTAGCTAAAGAATTGATCATGTTGAGCTTTTGTGTGGTAGTTTACACAAATTATGGACCATTGTATGATATTTGACTTTATTTATTAAGTACCTTTGGATCTTGATACGCGGCTGATGTGGAAATTGGATTCCCGCTTTGCGGTCGACGAGTGTGTTTGTTTGTTGCAGGTTTTGATAATGAACGCGTGAATATGTAAAACAATGTTTCAATAACATTGTGGCTGGACAGCAGGCTGCTGTTCCCGGCCATACTCGCACAAATTACTGACGGAATTTCCGTCAATAATATAAATACTGACGGAAATTCCGTCAGTAAAGTCAACAAAGAGTTTGACCATACTGACGGAAATTCCGTCAGTAATATATATTTGTGACGGAATTTCCGTCAGTATGGTCAAACTTCTTGTTGACTTTACTGACGGAAATTCCGTCAGTATTTATATTATTGACGGAAATTCCGTCACTATGGTCAATATTCTTGTTGACGGAAAGTCCGTCAGTAATATAGATTACTGACGGAAATTCCGTCAGTAATTGATTTTTAGTGACGAATTTTAGTGACGGAATTTATTGACGGATATTCCGTCAGGAATGCTGTTTCCTGACGGATTTTAGCTGTTTGTGACGGATTTCTTCCGTCAGTAAAACGCGTGTTTTTTGTAGTGTATATGCCTTAAGTTGGCCTCTGAGTCTAGTGTCTTGTTGATTAGCAGGGAATATGCCTTAATTTGGCCGCTGAGTCCTTGTTTGTGAAAGTGAATTGGTATCTAGGTTATGTCTTAAGTTGACCGCTGAACCTTTATATTTGATGATTGTTACGTTACGTTATGTCTTAAGTTGATCGCTGAACCTCCATAGTTAGTGATTGTGATTGTGAATACTTATATACTATATTTGGTTATGTCTTAAGTTGAACTCTGGACCTTCATGGATGATAAAGTGATGGTGAAAGTACGTGTAAACTGATATGGGTGATATATATATATATATATATATATATATATATATATATATATATATATATATATATATATATATATATATATATATATATATATATATTTATTTGCATGCAACTGTATTTTCCGCCACTAGTATTTTTTTTCTAGACCAAGAAATATGTTCTCTGGCCATAAAATTCCATGCCGAATCCAATTATGTCATTAATTTTTTTAAAAAAACTCCGTAAGACAGAGTTCTCACCGGATCCCAACCCTATATATATATATATATATATATATATATATATATATATATATATATATATATATATATATATATATATATATATATATATGACAGAGTTCTCACCGGTTTTCATTGTAAGGTGGTTCTCACCGGATCCCAACCCTATATATATATATATATATATTATATAATATATATATATATATATATATATAGGGTTGGGATCCGGTGAGAACCACCTTACAATGAAAACCGGTGAGAACTCTGTCTTATATATATATATATATATATATATATAGGGTTGGGATCCGGTGAGAACCACCTTACAATGAAAACCGGTGAGAACTCTGTCTTACGGAGTTTTTTTAAAAAAATTAATGACATAATTGGATTCGGCATGGAATTTTATGGCCAGAGAACATATTTCTTGGTCTGGAAAAAAAATACTAGTGGGGGAAAAATGATAGATACGAAAAAATAGATAGTAGGTGCATGCAAATAAATAAAACGTATCTCACCTTGATTTCCGTCACTAGTATTTATTTTCTAGACCAAAAAATATGTTCTCTAGCTATAAAATGTCATGCCGAATCCAATTATGTTATTAATTTTTAAAAAAAAAGTCCGTAAGGTAGAGTTCTCACAAGGTTCTCATTGTAAGGTGGTTCTCACCGGATCCCAAGTCTATATATATATATATATATATATATATATATATATATATATATATATATATATATATATATATATATATATATATATATATATATATATATATATATATATATATATATATATATATATATATATATATATGAGTGAAGCATGTTATATTTTAGGATAGTGAATGCAAGATGATTATTATTGATTATTGTACTTCATATATTGTGGTTATGATTGGAGTATGCTGTTTTTGAGGATTTACTCATATTCATATGTTATGTGTTTGTGGCAACAAGTGGCTAGGAGCATCTCTCGTCACTCCCCACTGACTGTGGCGCACATGTTGTATGTGTACAGGTTTGTACAGGTGTTGCAGGGGTTCACACTGGGGGCTAGCGAGCGATGATCCTTCATCGAGAGATTACTACCTTACCGTTTAGCTAGACCATTTTTGATATACAGTTTTGGCGCCTGTAGGGATATGCTATCCCGGGCTTGCTTTTGTATTTAATACTTAGTACTTGTTAGTATGTTTCTTTATAAAGTTTTAATTCCGCTGCATTTTTGGTACTTTGTATGTTTATTATTTCCGCTTTCGCGAGGGGTTTTACCGACATCACCTAATGTTGACTCTTATATGACAATTGAGAGTTGAGACAGAGTCATCTTTATTCCGGGAGGAAATATTTCGTCTCAATTTACCTCTTTCGACGGATGTTTAGGGCCAACGTTACATTTGCGACAAAATCAAATGACGTTTTCGACGGACATTTCTGTCATGTTGACCTTTGTTTTGCATAGTATAGTGTTAAAGAAATTTATAATATCTCACTTATGCTAAAAAAACATTACAAATATTGAAAATTTTCTTCCATTACATTAATAGTTATATTATATTCATGTAACACCCCAAGAGTATGAGAGGAGATTTGTTCCACATCGGTAGAATGTGAGACTTGTGATATATTTATAATAGCTTCCACCCTCCACTGAGTGACAAGGCCTTCTGCTTTTGGGCTTAAGTGAGGACAATTAACGGGCCCAAAAGTGCACACCCAGCTTATTGGGTTTGTGTTACGACGGTGGCGGGTCGGGTAGTTACAAATGGTATTAGAGTGACCCTGCGACCGTGTGGTGAGTCTGTGGTCGGGAGTACCCGGGTCACCCACCTAGCGGGGGAGGATTCTGGGCTTGGCCACCTAGCGGGGGAGGATTCTGGGCTTGGCTACGGTCAAGTTTGAGGCACAACGAGGACATTGTGTTCTCTAAGTGGGGGAGTTTGTAACACCCCAAAAGTATGAGAGAAGATTTGTCCCACATAGGTAGAATGTGAGACTGGTGATATATTTATAATAGCTTCCACCCTCAACTTAGTAACAAGACCTTGTGCTTTTGGGCTTAAGTGAGGACAATTAACGGGCCCAAAAGTGCATACTTATCTTATTGGGTTTGTGTTACGACGGTGGCGGGTCGGGTTGTTACAATTCATCAAACTGTTTTCTTCCACCTTAAATTTCCGGACCCTTCTTACACATGACCCCAAAAATATTTTCATAAAATTGGTCATGTCTAAAAACATGTCGTGATTAATAATAGTTAACTATTATACGATAATTAATAAAAAAATATGGTTATATATTAAGTCCTTTGCAAAAGTCTGGTATTTGGCATGTTTTGAAAGAAGAAATTCGTACATTGTATGGAAAATAAATTATAGATTTTTTCTTAAATAATACGAATTTCTACCCTTTATATGAATGGGTAAAAAATTCATGCACCTAAGATAAAAGAAATAAAACAAATGTAAAACGATAACAAAAAGCCCTTGATTGATCAAAGGAAGAAGAAATCGACAATCTTATCGAAAATGTGAGTAGTACAATAATAATTTTAATAGTACAATTCTGAATTGCTATAATTATCCATACTATTGAGAGTTTTCCGGGTCATACAGTTATATAAGAGCTTATTTTGCAGTAATGTTTTGAACTTGGTTATATTGTGCTAATTGAAATTAAACTTAACCTCTCTTTTATTGCCTTCCCAATATACAATAAATGACCAACTTCAGCCTGCTTAACAAAGTCACCCACCACCGATACACGCAAATACAAAATATAGTTGCCAATCAAGACTAACCAGTCTAAAAAATGTTCAAATTTGTGCTTTTCTATCCAATAAACCCCTTCAGCTCGAGAAATGGAAAATGACAATATGACTCCTTTCGTGTTAATCATTTGTTTATCTTTTATGTTCTTTGCGAGGGAGTACTTTAATCAAAGATAAACAAATGATTAAAATGAAAGAATGAAATAATACTAAATCATACATGCGAGGGAGTACTTTAATCAAAGAATATTGGAATACTGTAATAAACTCGATCAGTGTCACAGCAAGGTACATGCACATCAAAATTTCATTCAATCATGCATATCGACATAAATTATCATGGTGGCATAGAAAAATGGTATTTACCGTTATTTAGCAATCCATAGAAAACCATTAAAGTCATTATATAAAATCAACTAAAATTTGTAAAAATAAAAAAACATGATAACCTACATTCTTTAAGAAGCATTTTCTTAACGTTGAGAGTGGAGAACATGATCCCATGAGACATGCTAGATATCCCGGTAAAATAAGAAGATTGTATTGGTAGTTGATCATTAGGATAGATATGAGCGATAAAATATGGTGGTGTTAATGCATTGAAAGCTAAAACACTTGAAATTAACCTAAACATGGCGAGATGAGGGTAACTCCTAGTTTGTACAACAACCATCAATTAAGGTCGTATACTCTTGCCCTGTATATCCACACTGAATACATATTGAGTTTTTGAGTTGTTATACAAATGAAGGGTAGAACTGGTATGCATATGTAACAAAATGGAACCATAAGGAAATGAAATTATCATCACTTTTATAATAAATTGCAACTCTACTTTTTGTTGAGAAATTGGTGATGTACCATATTCAAATCATAAAATCACCTTGCGATAGTCACAATACCGATATACATTTGAAAAATCTAGATGGACGTTCTCCGTAGCACTTAGTGGTGATCGTTGACAACAACATGTAATTATTAATAAAATTGCAGTAATTCTAATATGAAAATTTATACTGTGGAAGATGCTCCACTTTTTAAAAACGCACTCTTTTACAAAAAGTAAAAGATAAATGATTTTTTTTTCTAGAAATGGATTATGGTGAGACCATCTTATTCCAAAATTTTGATAAAATTGTACCAAATAATCAAGTAATTATATAAAGGTAACATGCCGTATAAATCTAGAACCCGAGTAAAATGTTATAGTTCAACTCAAGTTTGATGGATTGTTTAATCATTGGATTAGACAAAGTTTTCTTTCATTTAATTAATTCGTCTATAGAGTAAAGAACCCTTACAATTTATTTGTTTTCTCATACTACTTGGGACACATATTTCTACCTCTTCGTCTAACACTTATAATCAGAGAAACTATTGATAATAATACACACAAAATTGCAAAATTCAAAACTAATAATTCTAAGATTAACAATTACCTGAGATCTTTAATAAGAGCAACATAGACCACGGATACAATGTAAATATAAACGAATCTAAGAAATTGTGAATTGATTAAACAATTACCTGGAAATTTTAATAATAGTAAAAAAAACTGAATAGATGAAAGATGAAGGCCGACGACGAAAGAGAGATTTTTTTAAGTAACTCTTGTACTATTTTCTCAAATATATCAATCAATCTTTCTCAGTATCTTAATTAAAAATTATTTCATATTAAATCCAATTAAGAGTCAAAAAATTAATACTCCGTGGCAATTACTAATAGTCAAATCTTGAAAATTGATAGGGGTAATTGACTATAATGACTCATCAGATATTTGCTCAAATTTCAAAGCGTATCCATTTTCTTCTTCTTCTTTTTCATTCTTTTTCTTCTTCAATTTTGGAATTTTGGAAAGTCGAGATACAAATCGAGACGCCATATTTATGTGGGAATTAAAAGTATGATTTGATAAAAAGTACAGAGTACTACTTTTACAGTTTAGCCAAATTTCAAGAAATTAAGATGGCGAGACGATCGAGACAAATGGAAAATAGTGTGGAGTAACTTTTACAGATTAGGGAGGATGATGACCTTAATTAATTACGTAGCAGTTATTTTAGAAAAGAATAGGGGATAGTGGATGAGTGGGTAGTTTTTTTTTTTACGTATGTACTGTGTATATAATCCGTATTTTATACGGTCGATCGATATAAGCGCGACTTTAAACCATAAAACTTGAAAACGTGCAATAATAATTAAGGAGGAACCAAAATAATAAGGAAAACAAGAATTTTATTTTATTATCGAAACATTATGGGATTACAATTTCCGTAACTCTCTTGATTCCATCTCTAGAGGATTTGGGTTTTGATAGTGCTACGAGGGTCTTATCGACTTAATCTCGTAGGGAGATAATGAGATCTCTTGTGCGACTTATCCCATCTTACCTACAATTTGTTAGTAGGAAGACGAGGTCATTTTTTAGACTTGATTCATGCTCTCCTCTAACCCTAAGACCAAGGTCTTTATTTATTGTGAAATGGCTTGGAGGACAAGGTAAAATATTCTAGAATATCAAAATTATTTCCTAAGATATTATCAAAATATTTATTGATAATTATCTCGAAATATTAAAGATACGATAAAATAAATAGATACCAAAATATAAACTTTTGGTGTCTACAAATGCCCCTCGAGACTAGTTGTAGAGTTTTTGATGTTGGCTGCAACTTTGTCTCGAAACTTGATCCTTGGAGAATGAAGATGAAGAGCGAAAATTGTCCCACCGAGCGTGCCAATTTGTAAACCATAAAATTTGAAAACCTGCAATAATAATTAAAGAGGAACAAAAATAATACGGAAAACAAGAATTTTATTTTATTATCGAAAGATTGTGGGATTACAATTTTCGTAACTCTCTTGATTCCATCTCTAGGGGATTTGGGTTTTGGTAGTGCTACGAGGGTCTTATCGACTTAATCTCGTAGGGAGATAATGGGATCTCTTGTGCGACTTATTTCATCTTACCTACAATTTGTTAGTAGGAAGACGGGGTCATTTTTTAGACTTGATCTATGCTCTCCTCTAACTCTAAACCCAACATCTGTATTTATTATAGTGAATTGGCTTGGAGAAGAAGGCAGAATATTCTGAAATATGCTAAGATATTATCGCAATATTTTTGATAATTATCTTTAAATGCAAAGATACCAAATCATTAAAAGATACCGAAATTTAAATTTTCGGTGTCTACAGTGACACGTCACGTTTTTACTCTAAAATAGCGGTTACCGGTTGTTGCTTTAATATATTAAATGATATTTATGTCTATATTAAATTTGTTAACAATCAAAAGAATGCTCAAAAGTCATAAAACCGTGGTGCATATTTATTTATATATTAAATTTGATAATAATAAAGAAAATATGTCCAAGAGTCGTAAACCGCATCCTCGATCAATTGGTTATTAATGTTTGATGGAAGACAACATTTGTGAGCCAAAATTCAAGCCAAGCAATATTTTTTTTACCTCCATCACTAAGAGAATTTTATCTGTTAATAATCTTTCTTATCATTGTATCAACATTAAGGTACGTTAAGTGTATTAAGGTTTTATATATTTATTTACTAGTATTAAATTTGGGCAAATTGCACAGAAATGCATTTTAAATGTTGCTATTAAAAATGATATTAAAATTTTGTATGAACTTATATTTATGCTCTTATATTTGAAATATATTTGTGAGTAAGAGTTTCTAAACGTCAATCTAAAATATAAAACTGTTTTTAAAGTTTTTATATTTGAATTATGATATATTGATTTATGTAGAGTGTCTCTTAATTAAACCTATAAAATTTAACCAAATGAAGGAATATTACTTTACAATTGTTTGTTATTATGTTGATTGGTTGACTCAGTATTCCAAGTAAACCTCTCAAAAGATGACCCGCTCAAAAATCAGACTGAAACTCACTCAAAAATAATCTGCTCATTTCAACCTAATCTGGTATCAATGTGCACATTTAGGGTTAGCACCCGTTTAACTCATGAGTTAACCCGAAAATAGATAAATATATTAAAAATTTGTATTTAAGCCTAATTAAATTAATCTAAAATGAAAAATAATCTAAATTTTAAAATAATTGATTTGAAATATAGTGGCATGTGATGTAACAATCAACCAATCTAATACTTACTTTAGCTTTTTAATATTGACTATATAGATTTTTAATTTACAATTAAAATAAAGAAAATAAATATTTATAGAAAAGGCAATAGTATGACTCTCAAAATTGACCCACACAAACTCGTATATTACAAATGCGAAATAGATCTAATCGTATTTTCTTCGGACATGAAATAACTAAGCTCGTAACCCAACCGGCGCAACCCTTTCGACAGTCTAACAGAGTAGTGAACACATCTTGTACGGTATCATTTAACTAAAATATCAATGTACTATTTGGCCCATAACAAACATGTCATGTACCCACTTTTGAAATCGACCCAATAAAAAATCTGGTATCCTCATCCTTCACCTAGTCAGCCCTCACCTTATCTCTCTCTGCATAAATCATAATACACACACTTTGTCTCTTTTACTTCCGCCACTCCAATTAAAAAATATCAAGTCCTAAATGCCCGTTCTCTCTCTCTCTCTCTCTCTCTCTCTCTCCTCATTCCTCCCCTTGTCTCTCGTCATTCACTCATCCATAGAAGAGTTTGTGCTTTTAATCTTCAAGTGTCTATAACATCAAACCATTTTCGGATTTATACTTAAATGTGATTCGACGATTCTGACTTAACCAATTTATATTGTTTATATACATATTTTTCATCATTTTTTTTTGACTATTTTTATTTGTCATTTTTCTACTGCTAATAATTTAATCAATCTTTTGTATTTTAAATTTTATTTTATGTAATTTTATTTTTGGTTTTTTTATTATTATTTTGGACCTTATTTAGGTTAGTATTTACTACTAGAGTCCTAGCTTTTGAATTATGCAGACCTAGGCTCTGTTTGGCAAAATATTTCAGGTATTTGATTTGGTTAAAGTAGCTTATTTGACCAAAATTTCAGGTATCTTATTTTTCCGTAAGCGTTTAGCAAGTAGCTTATTTAATCAAATAAGCTACATGCAAAGAAATACTACCTAGGGTAGCATTTGAGATTTCAGGTACCTGATTTGTTTTGTTTTACTTTTTTGCCCTTTAAATCTGTATTATTAAATAATTATCATATACTTTTACATCATTTCATCAAAATCAGTTACCTTTCCAGTTAGTTTGCCAAACAGTTTTTAATAGGTAATTAGGTGCATTTCGTCAAAATCAATTACATTTACAGTTAGTTTGTCAAACAGTTTTTAATAGGTAATTAGGTGGGTTGGTAATCAGGTGAGTAATTAACGAAGGAAATTAATCAAAAGATGCAAAAATCAGATTCCAACAAAAACGACACATGACAAGCTGTATGTGGTGGCGTATGAATCCCTCATAAACTAAGGGGGCGTTTGGTTAGAGAAAGGAAAAGAGAAAAAGAAAGGAAATAAGAAAGGGTAGGAGGGGGAAAGGAAAGTGATTACCTAAAACCTAATTGGTTGTTTGGTTGCACCAAAAAAGGGAACTAATCGTCCACTCACACTCACTCCTACCACTAACACACACCACCACAAACAACCACTTATCTACTGGTGGCGGTGATGGTGGTGGAGGTGTCATAGCGGTGGTGGTGGTGGTGGTGTGGTGTGATGGCGGTGGTGGGGGTGGTGGCGATGTCATGACGGCGGTGGTAGCGGTGGTGGTCACGGCGGTGATGGTGGTGGAGTGTCATGGCGGTGGTGATGATGGTGGTGGTAGAGATGTCATGGTTGTGACAATGGTGATGGTGGCGGTGGTCACGACGGTGATGGTGGTGGGGGTGTCACGACGGTGGTGGTGGTGGTGGGGGTGTCATGGCGGTGGTGGCGGTGGTGGCGGTGGTAGTGGTTGGGTGGTGGTGGCGACGATGGTGGCGTCTATGGGAAAATATCTGTATATATCCCAATACTTTATATGAAGGTTATAACGAAATTATAATTATGATTTACAGTTATAAACGAAATACGAGATACAAGGATTGAGAACAAGAATCAACCTTTGGTATTGCAAAAGGCCTAAGAACATATATCAAAATAGATATCCTCCTAATTATTGCACCCAAGACCACTACAAGAAAAACTGAATCGGGCGACAATTTTTGGCGACTGCAACGGGTAGTCGCTAATTTGGCAACTGAATAAAAACTCGGGCGACTGAAATCAGTCGCCAATTTAGCGACTGACCTTTTCCCCCAAATTTCCCACCACCGACACAACCGGGCGACAGAAAACTCATTTTGGCGACAGAAAATAGTCGCTAAATTTGGCGACAACGCTCTTCAGTCGCCAATTTGGTGAGTCCGTCGCCAAATAGCGCTATACAAACAGCAGCTGCAATCCCCCCTTCCTTATTCGCAATTAAACAAACACAAACAAACACACAAACCCGTGCTAACGCGAAAACCACCACCACCACCACCCTACCCTACGTGTTCCGGCCACCTTCAACACCACCGTCACCGGATTCCGGCCACCACCACCACTACCCTACGTGTTCTTCCCTTCATTCAACTCAATTAAGGTTTGTATACTCTTTTATAATTCAATTTTAATTTCAATTTTTTGTTTGATTGTTGGTTTGTTTTGTGCATTTAGTGATTGTAGTAGGTTATTAAGATCGTCTTAGCTTATTAGGTTGTGATTAATTAGGTATTAGAAGCCAATTAGTATATTAATTAGATAATTGTGGGTTAGGGTTTATAAGAAGTTTGTATAAGACGATGTTGTTAGCCTTATTGATGTTAGTTAATTAGATTAAAGTAGTCGATTAGGATGTTTAATAGTTTATTAGGATGTTAGTTAGATTATACTAGCTTATTAAGACCGTCTTAAATTAGCTTATTAGGTTGTGGTTAATTGTATACATTGGAAATTGTTGTTAATAAATTGTTATTATTATGTGATTGAGGTTGTTCTTTAATTAAGTGAGTGTAATTTTAATTTAGATATATGTATTTTTATTGTTGAAAATTGTTTTATGGGTTTTTGTTTAGATTAAAATGAAGAGATTGGAACGTTCATGGATTTATGATGGAGGGTTAGATATTAAGAAGAGACGTTCTAATGCTAGGTCGTTTATAGAGGGTGTTGCCGAGTTTATTGAATTTGTTAAGCAACAAGAGGAATATGACTCGTTAGAAAATAAACTTAGGTGTCCTTGTAGCAAATGTCGAAATATGAAACACCTATATGTCATTGAGGTACAAGAACATCTCTATACAAATGGGTTTCGTCCAAATTATTATAATTGGATTTCTCATGGAAAGGCCTATTCCCCAATTCACGAACAACCTCATATCGAACATATTGATGAGAACCCATATAGAGATATGGTTGTTGATGCCCGAGTTTTTTTGGCGACTAAAGTCTGCGACGACTTTTTGGCGACTGTTTTCAGTCGCCAATTGATGTCGCCCGTTTCAGAAATCGTTGTAGTGGACACTCCGAGAAATACCCTTGCTAGAGCTAGACACTGAAAAAATTACAGTTAATTTTTGTAAATGATGAAATAGAGAGAGGAGGGAGTATCACGTCTGTTTTTGGAACTCGTGAATGTATGTGTTTGTTAATAAGTATAACTCTTATACATAACCTTAACCACCTTGCAGAGTTTAGATATAATTTCTCAAATCCGTATTTGAGTATACCTAAACTGCTACAAACTCAGAACTGACCGAGTACCACACCCATACCACCCGGACACTACTCCACTCGGCTAAACCAATTTTATCAATATAAGATCGGTTTTTACCTCTCTTGTGTATAATGTTAATCTTATAAATATCGTATATTTATAATTTACTAATTAAATATAACCGTTTATATTTAACTAAATTATTCAATCTTTCTTAAATAATTACATTACACATACTAATTAAATGTAAAAGTTTACATTTAATTATGAATTAACATTTTAATTCGTCTCAGCTAATATTATTTAATCAGTATTAAATAATCGTATCATCATTACATTGACTAACCATTTAGTCGTATAAGGCATCAATATGATTACATTTTCATCAAATCATATCTCTCAGATTACATCCTTTAGGTGTGACTCTTAGGGACCAGTTGATCACCGTCATCTGTATGACAATAACGTCAAACTTCTAGCAAGTCAACCGTTATTGATAAACGTTAATCAACTGATTATAATACAAAGTATACCTTGTGAACCTTTAAGAGATTTATACATGTTATCACACTAGCTGTGGAGGACATTGGCTCCAACAATCTCCCACTTGTCCGTACAAGTATATGTGCAATAACCGATTCTCAATATCCATAAATTTCTCCCACTTAATGTAAAACAATTTGCAAATCTCTATTCACAAAGGTCGTATTTTACAAGCGATCAAGATCAAGAGTGGTTTTCCCGACTAGAGAGTAACTCAACTGATAACGAATCATTATTCGAGCATGGCAATGCATTTCAGTTACAACTCCTCGAGTGGCCCTGAAAAATAACAAAACCTGATAAAGGTTGGATATTTTCCTCAACTCGAATTTTGCAGATACAAGCGTAGTATGAAATATCCCCAAAAAAATATGTTTAGCCCTAGTTACGGTCGACTAGTCAGAAAGAAATCAAAGTCATCCAAAACTGCCATTTATCTCAAAAAACAGTCGATGGTCAAAAGAATCAACTCTAGGAACACGATGGACGTCTTATCCACGACCTGGCACCGAATGTTCTGAAACATTTAGGACTCCATTGCGTTGTCACGAAATATCCTACAAGTTATCGTTATAATCTCGTATCTGTGATCGATCAGTCAACAGTTTGACTTATGGCTCGTTGAACCCACCATCAATTGACGGCACAAAATAATTGCCCGAGTTATCAGCTCATGTGGGCTATTACGGACCAGAATAAATATAATGTAATTCAGTTCACTTTGTGGTGTTCAATGTTTCTCATACAAATCCACATGAAAAACAAAATATGAAAACAAAAATGATGATGTTATAAATAGTATATAAAAGATACAATTATCCAATTCATCAAAAGTACTAATACAACTCAGGAACACGTTTAATACCCATGGATATAATGTGCCCTTCATGCTTTTCATATCTTAACGGTTTAGTGAGAGGATCCGCGATGTTGTCATCCGTAGCGATCTTCTCAACCACAATCTCTTTTTGCTCCACGTAATCCCGGATCATGTGAGCCTTCCGCAGTACATGTCTAGATTTGTTGCTAGACTTAGGCTCCTTAGCCTGGAAGA
Organism: Silene conica; assembly: GCA_029255685.2. Classification (NCBI taxonomy): domain Eukaryota; kingdom Viridiplantae; phylum Streptophyta; class Magnoliopsida; order Caryophyllales; family Caryophyllaceae; genus Silene; species Silene conica. The sequence goes on from CM055312.2 coordinate 65,817,651, forward strand.
TGGCACCTCTATTATCACAATATATGGTGATATGGTCATTCGAACTAGGCACTACTGTTAGTCCTTATAAAAGCTGACGCATCCATATAGCTTCCTTTGCAGCTTCTGAAGCGGCATAGTACTCGGACTCAATTGTAGAATCTGCTATAACACTTTGCTTGGAACTTTTCCAACTGACAACCGCGCCATTAAGAGTAAAAACGAATCCAAATTGAGATTTTGAGTCATCTCGATCCATTTGGAAGCTAGCATCTGCGTAACCATTTGCGTAAACCTCAGTGCGTCCTCCATAAGTCAATACCCAATCTTTAGTCCTCCGTAGGTACTTAAGAATGTTTTTAACAGCCATCCAGTGTCATTTACCTGGATTGCCTTGGTACCGACTAGGCATACTCAATGCATATGCCACGTCTGGACGTGTGCATATCATGGCATACATGATCGATCCTACAACTGAAGCATAAGAAGTGCGACTCATGCGCTCGACTTCTTCTGATGTCTTTGGTGCCTGAGTCTTGCTCAAATACACCCCTGAGATCATTGGAAGTAACCCCTTTTTGGAGTTAGTCATGCTGAATCTTTTAAGAATCTTATTTATATAAGACCCTTGACTAAGTGATAACATCCGTCGTGATCTATCTCTATAGATACGTATTCCCAGTATGCACTGTGCCTCACCCAGATCTTTCATCTGGAAATGGTTCTTTAATCATACTTTAACCGAAGATATGAGAGGAATGTCATTCCCAATCAAGCGTATGCCATCGACATATAATACCAGGAAGACAATTTTGCTCTCACTCGACTTGATATATAAGTATGGTTCCTCGACTGATCTATTGAAACCATTCTCTTTTATCACATGGTCGAAACGATGATTCCAACTCCGAGATACTTGCTTAAGGCATAAATGGAACGCTTAAGCCACTACAACGATTCCTGAAACGGGCGACATAAATTGGCGACTGAAATCAGTCGCCAAATACAGATTGGCGAATGAAATCAGTCGCCAAAGAGTAGTCGCAGACTTTAGTCGCCAAAAAAAACCGGGCGACTAATGTCAGTTGCTAAATTTGGCGACTGAATGGGCAGTCGCCATAAGAGCCGGCTAATTAACTAAACTAATGAGTCTCCACTTTCGACATTTTTTCCTAAGTTCCTAAGCTAATTAACTACTTGAAATCCCATACTAGCTCCACTACCGCAGCCTCCCTTTCCACTTGGATCGTTAGGGTCTTCATTAAATGGCCGTGAACGGGGTTGCAAGAATAGAAATATGTCTCCATGGCTTTAACACGTTCTCTCATCAACCGCATCTCCTCATCTCTTTCCGCATTTGCGGCTCTTTCTTCGTCAAGTTGCGATTGCAATTGACTTACAAGAGCCGGCTCGTAGGTTTGTCGCGGCTCATATGAGGACCTTGTAGCCGGTTCCTTGTAAAACACCCCCATGAGCTTGTCCGGTTCCATATACCATCCCCTTCTTGTAACCATCCACCAATTTAAACCAAATTTCATTATCCGACCGCTCGGGGTGGGCCTCTTTCTCTGCCTCATATGCCTCCTATAAAATAATATCATTACATGTTTGTTAGCATTAAGAAAACTATCATTAGTTAAGCAAAAACAATCATTATTGAAGTTAACAAAAAAACATCATTAGTTGAGAGAAATTATCTTACATATAACTCTTTGTCCTTCGCGTTGATCCAGATTCTTCTCTGCGTCTTTTCGTTGACCTTGGAATGCGTGTCATGGAAAAGTTCGGGGACCGTCATCATCGGCTTCTTGCCGCCGTCTTTCTTGTTGTCGTCTTTATTGCTGATATCCTTCTTCTTCTTCTTCCCTCCCTAAATAGGGAAAATTGTTAATATAAGAAGTATAACATATTCATTCAAAAAATAAGTATATACGTATTTGTAAACTTACACTAAAAATACGCGTCAAAAATGATCGTGATTCCCCGTGATGGGTAGGCTCGACCTCTCCATCTTTCTTCCCTCCTCTTTTGTTGATCTTTTTTTGAGCGGACACGGCTTGGAACTCGGGAGTCTCGCGCTGCCTAATGAGTTCCTGATATTTCTCACCTACAATTAAAAATTATGTTATTAGTATTAAGATATTTCATTAATTCTTGTATTCAATATTACAAGTGACAAAACTTATTATATATATATATATATATATATATATATATATATATATATATATATATACCCTTTAGATGCTTCGGTTCCTTCTTTCTTGTAGAAATCTTGTAGATATAGTCTTTATATCTTGTTTTACCAACTTCGTGGTACCTCTTTAGGACGGATGCCTCATGTTCAGGAGCCCAATAAAAAGATTGCTACACAAAAAAACATTAAATGTAAGTAGTAGTTAGCTTAATAAGTTAAAAAAAACAACGATATTAAGTATTATACTAAAATAATTAAAAGAATTAAGGCAATTACCCGATATGTATTGAACCAAGCTTCTTTTTTAGCCGTACTAGCTTTGGTCCAAGAAGTAGGCACAAGACCTAACAAATTCTCCTCTGTGCTACTAGTTACCCCTCGACGAGGAGTCTGATGTCTAAACCTGTAACAGAAATTGCTAATTATAACAAATCATTTTATTACTTTAACATATGAATAATAAACAACAACACTTACCATAATCCCGCCGGATCAAGTATAATCCGGCCATCCTGGGTGTACTGAAACTGTACACTATCGTCCTCCTCCTCCTCCACTTCAGGCTCGATTTGTACCTCTTCTTCTATTAGTTCCTCTTCTTCTTGCACGGACGACGTATTAGCGCGATTACTACCACCGCCTCGCTGTCTACCTCGACCTCCTGCCATCTACAATCACATAAATGAAAATATTAGTAGGTGAAGAGAAAACATAAAATAAACCTATCAAGCATGGATGTAAAATTGCACAACTATTATATACCAAATTAATCATCATCCTTATCGTCTTCTTGATCTTCATAATCATCATCACCAACATCCTCATCCTCATCCTCATCCTCATCCTCATCCTCATCCACATCGTCAACATCATCATCATGCACTCTCACTTCAACTTCCTCCCACCCTTCTTCCAACTCTGTAATAATCCGTATTTTTATTTCGTTTAAGTAACATTTAATATTAATTAGCATATCGACGGGTTTATAAGCGAGAAGTAGTAGTTTGAGCAAGGTGCCTTACATGTTGTTTTTTTGAGTCGTGAATGCAAACGTTTAAGAAACCGTACTTAGAATATGTTAATTTGGTCTTGGGGTGCGTGAAGGGCTTGACCTATACTCGGACAGCCACGTTAGTGGGCCTAGGGCTGCGTGCAAAACCCTAACCCAACACACGTTTATTCTTATTTCAAAAACAGAAATTCTGAAAACCCTCATAGCCGTCCTACTTATACCTCAAAAATAAGATCTTTTCTGACCTAATATTCACACACACATACTCCTCATCGAATGCCGTCACTACAGAGTTTGCAAGGGGCGTTTAACACGGTAGTTCTAGGGCTTATAGGGTGGTCGATTGGCAGGGGCAAGGAGGTATGAGGACTCTACTTTCTCGTTGGTTTCTGATTTCATGTTTTTGCCTTGCGTTTTAATACCATGTATGATCATCTTAGATGCTAATAGTCGTGTCTCTCTGCAAATTCGTAAATTATGTTATGTAATCTCCATGTGTTGTTCATCAATATGTCGTCTTTTATTGATTAAGGTCGTTATTTAGGGCAATTCGTTTCTGGGTATGGCAAGTCTGGGTTCGTCTTCGTTGATTTTATTGAAACAGAGTCTGCGACTGGTGCTTTTACGTATGGGTTTCGATCTAGTCCTTATTGTTAGGTAATCTGTGCTTTGGTGTCTGTGGGTTGGTCGTAGTTTAGGGAGTCGATTAGTGGTTATCACAGCGGGTCGTGGTGGCACACGGTGGAGCAGGGTGGTTGTTACAGGTCAGGGTATGGGTTATGTTGCTGAGAGTCTGCGTTTTGTGTCAGTGTTCGTCGGTGTTTTTCAGGCTGGTTGCGACTGCTTCCCCCACCACTGGAACCACCAAGACTCAGTGGCGAGTCTGGTGGTTCCATGGGTGAAGGTGGTGGTCTCGGTTGGTGTCTAAGGCGGGTCTTTGACGCTGGTTTTGTCACGGTGGTCCATGGTCAGTATGTTTTGTGGGTTTCCTTTTAGTACGCGGTCAGGTTCCGGTGGTGTTTGTGGCGTCTGTGGTCGTGGCAGGTAGCCACTGACCTCCTCCCTGGAACCACCGTGGCTCAGTGGCGAGCCTGGTGGCGCCAGTGGGGAGGCCAGGGGTGGCAGCAGGTGTTGGGAAGGGCGTTTAACAGGGCTGTTGGCAACGGGTTCGCGGTTTTGGGCTGTTTGTATGTGGGTTGTGTTTGCGTGTTAGTCGTGGAGTAAGTTGGGGATTGGCCTGATTGTGATAATAGTAGTTTTCCTTATTTGATAATGTATTCAATTTTATGGGAAATATTATTATTATTATTATTATTATTATTATTATTATTATTATTATTATTATTATTATTATTATTATTATTATTATTATTATTATTATTATTATTATTATTATTATTGTTATTGTTATTGTTATTGTTATTGTTAAGACATGGTAATTTGATGCTAATAGTGTCATGTGTAGTCTTAATCATGTGTTAATATTTATCGGGATGGTTGCTAACGATAAGCTATATTGTGATATTTGAGTAAGTGTTCGTATGCTATATTTAGTAAGTCTAGAAATAGTAATTCTAATTATAGTAAGTTATAATTGGCTATGATAATTGTGTGCTATGGGCAAGCTTATATGTGGATATTCACCATGTGTTATAAATAATTTAATTAGGAATATGATCAAGTATGTAGTAGTGGTGATTGTTTGAATGAATAGAAGTTGATACTAAGTAATTTTATAGGAATAGAGTTCGAGGTGGAGTATTTCTAGACGGTGTTGCTTATTTTCATACTGCTATTCCAGGTAGGATACACGGTACTATATTCTATGATGTGAAATGAATGGATGATTATAATATGTGTTATGAGTGCAAGCATGATTTATATGAGTATGAGGTTCAAGTATTAGTTATTTAATATTGCATTCATAAGCATATCATTTGCATTATTGAGAGGGAGGTGACGGATATTGTTTTGATATAAAGCCCAGGGTGGTCTGCAGGCCAGGCCTGGTGTCTTCAGCTTTATGCTGGTATTCGACGACGGTCGATTATAGTCTGCCGGGAGGTTCGGTATGGCTTGGTGTTTCGGGTTATGATTGGTGTTTCGGGTTGTGATTGAGCTCAGCATTGTCATGACATTTACTTCTTACATGGTTGCATTTTATATTATTGTGTTATCCTACTCAACCGCGAGGTTGACAGTGTATTCGTGTTCACCTACAATGATCCGGAATGGGGAGTAGATCTTTCAGGTCAAAGACAGGTGGACTAGGACTAGGCATGGTGGAGAGACGTGGATTGGACCGACCTAGTTGTAGATCACTTAATCTCTTTTATAGTCTTCACTTGTTTCTTTTATGTCAGTTGTTTTGGAACTCAGGATGGACTTTGTTTTGTAACGGTTTACAGTTTGATCATTTATAAATTAAAGTATTGTGTTCTTTCACTGTGATTATCTACTACCCTGGTTTATCCAGGATGGTAACAGCCTTATTTACCCTGGAAGGCCTAGTTCAGGCTCCTAGGGAAATGAGGGTGTTACAAACTCAACATTAATACACTAGTAGAATTATGCCCTACGGTGTCGGTTCTAGAAGACCATTAGTGACGGTTTTTGAGCGACGTGATTGCTGGGGTCACATAAGGTTTGTGTCGGTTGTAAAACCGCCACCGTAGCTTACCCTACGGTGTCGGTTGTGCGTTAAAACCGTCACCATAGGGTACGCTATGGTGTCGGTTGTGAGTTCCAAACCGCCACCATAGGAGTCTAAACCGTCACCATAGGGTAAGTTATGGTGTCGGTTTTCTAAAACCGTCACCATAGGGTAAGTTATGGTGTCGGTTTTGCGTCTAAAACCGTCACCATAGAGTAAGCTATGGTGTCGGTTGTGAGTCCCGACGCCACCATAGGGGTATAAACCACCGCAATAAGGTAAGGTATGGTGTCAGTTTTGCGTCTAAAACCGTCACCATAGGGTAAGTTATGGTGTCGGTTTTGCGTCTAAAACCGTCACTATAGGGTAAGTTATGGTGTCGATTTTGCGTCTAAAACTGTCACCATAGGGTAAGCTATGGTGTCGGTTGTGTCCCAAACCGCCACCATAGAGGTATAAACCGCCGCAATAGGGTAATCTATGGTGTCGGTTTTGCGTCTAAAACCGTCACCATAGGGTAAGCTATGGTGTCGGTTTCAATATAAGAACCGTCGCCATATATATATATTTTTTAAAAAAAATAGCTAGCTACTTTCGACGGCACCTCCCCTAGATCGATGTTAGCCGAATATAAATAAATATTGATGGAAGAATAGCTGCAAAGAATTTTAATCAATTACCAACAAAATAATGCTTCATTCAATAGCTTCGGAATAACCATAAATCTCATATTCTCATCCAACAATACAATAACTGTATTATGTTTCCCAACGACGTATAATCCGAGAAAACAAGCAACAACTATTCTCAGCAATAACCTCAACCAAGCAACAAGTAAAAATCCAATAATTAATCTAAACTACATGTTCTCGAAACATTTTGTAGCCCACACCTCATTAACTTCATTCATATCTTCAACTGACGTGGTTGAATCTTCAATAATCTACATTTAAGAAAATCAATGATGAAATGCTTTTGTTTAAAAAGAAAATAAGTAAACTATAAATATTTTTACTTAAAAATAAGAAATACCTGCTCAAATTGTTCCACACTGCCCTTTGAGTAATAAAATGTTATGTTATACATCCACCTCATGGCATAATAACCACATTCGTAATCTCCGAGATGTTGGGGGCACTAAATATATAAAATAGGATACTGTTATTTAAACTATATTTGGATTATGATATTAGATAATTGAAAAAAAAGTAGTTAATGTTCACTTACCTTCTTTATCACTTTGATCTGAAGTTGATTCTTTTTAGCAAATTAAGCCTTCCTCCATTAACACAATGTAAAATCCAAGCAGCTTTTAGCCTTCCTTTTATGCTAAGCTTCTTTGCCACCCTTTGTTGTGAATCCAAAATGTACACAGTGTTCAGCCCCAAGCAAACAACCATCAACATCCAATGATTTCTATGCATTGAAATTCATACATAAAGTTAATATTGCGAAACAACAAATAATATAAAGAACAAATTAACAAGATGCAATTGAGCTAAAGCTAGAAAGGCAGGGGAGTAAGTAATAAGCTAGAAAGGCAGGGGAGTAAGTAATAATAAACATCCAATGATTTTTGACTTATTCTTGTGCTTATATTCACCTTTTTTTTAGGCCACTAATTAGATTGGAGGCAAAGCGGTCGAAGAAGACAAAGGTAAAGACTCTGATTAAATTTAGCAACCGTGGCGTAAGACGGCTTAGAAAGATGACCAATCCAGACGAGTTCTTCGTTAACCGGCCGCACGTCCTAATACGAAACTACAACGGGTGCCTTGCCTTCTTCAGCAATATTTGAAGGCTAGCATCAGGATCACGAGACACTTCACTGTACCTTTTAAGTCAGATACTTAAGCCAGTGCCAATGAACCAAGCTCCGTTCGAAACTCAGCCCTCTTCTGCCGGTCGAAGAAAGACTAAAGACTCAGGTGCGAATGAGAGGTCTATTGGCTTCAGCTCTACTAGACTTATCAGTGAATGGTGCAACATTCCTGGAAAGCTGTACACAATCTTCAAAGGCTATAAATGGCTAAGTCCTCCTCAAATTTTAGTTGACTGTTACCCTATTATTTAGAATAAGTGGAGGCTCCTAAAACATGGCTTTAGTGCCTGGCTTTACTTCCAGAATGACTTCAACACGACGGACAAACTGTATCGAGTCAAAATTTGGACACAGTGCCCCCCATTGGCAGAGAACCAACCATTACAGTAGACTAAAGGGAGGGTTCTGAACAACATTTTGAATGCTACCATTTATATCATATTTCGATTTTTTTAAATAAAATTGGACAAGAAAAGCATATGGGATAGACAGACTCTTACCAAAATTGTGAAGAGTAATTGAAGAATCCTTATATTAGAGCCTTACAAAGACACACAGAAATAAAAGGAATAAAGAAGGCAATCACGTGTCAAGACCATTTACACCAAATAACTGCTGACACTAAGAGGTTGCATACATGCAGTCATCTAATATGAGCAGTAGAGAGTGACCTATCATGTTAAAATCGCTCGAAAGACCTTAATGTCAAAGAGAGTAAGGAAATAAATTACCTTAATAAACAATTACATTAGTTTGAACAAGGACGCTTTAAGAGTTTGAACAAAAAAGAATATATGAGAAATAGAACTAAAGGCTGCGACAATTAAACTTTCAGCACAACCAGGAATTTGTTACGGTAAACGAAGCCAAGATGTTCATGTCTATTACTTGGATAATTTCAGCTATAATGGTCACTTCTAAAACAAAAAAGCCAGCGGTTGTACTTGTACTTCAATTACAAAACTCGGGAAATTATTGAACTGCATTGTTCGTTTAAGAAGAAAATAACCATACATGATCGGAACTCGGAAGTCAATGACTTGATTTTGTTCAATAAGAGCCACTACAAGAAAAATAGGAGGCTATGATTTCTGGAGAGAACATGATAATCACCAATGCAAATAAAGTCAAAATAGACAAGATTGGAGTTCAAACCACCATGTTCTTAGGCTAGGCATCTCACAAAGCCAACACCAAAAAAACAAAAACAAATCTCACTCGAGTTTACAAATCTTTCAGACCTACAGACAGTTACATACAGTTTGAAGCAGAAAAATGAAAATGGTCTATATCAGGAGAAAACAAATTCCCAACATGCAGCTTGTTTTAATTAAAAGGTAAATCAAGAATTCCCAAATAAAAGTGGTATGGTTTGGTTACGGAGCCAATATATGTGAATATGTCATTCCAAACACATCCTTCCATAGCCATAGGGTGTGTATTTCATGAAGCGTCACACACTCCTCCCTTTGGACAATTCGACACATTACCATCTAAAACGAAGGCAACTCCGTAGTAGGAGTATATTTTAGCATTTGGTCATAAGTGGAAAGGAAGGAGTCAAGAGATGAGACACATAATAAAACATGTAGATGATGTGATCTAAAATTTTAATACACTTTTATTTTTACATGTAGAACTCTTCTTATCTTGGCACTGCCTGCTAAAACTAAAATCAATGGCTTACCTCAAAAAACGACAAACAATTACTTAAATAATCAGTGATTCTTAGTCACGAGACGGTTGTGTACCTTTGATGAAACTTCCAGTGACTTCATATACAATTCGTTACACGGATCCTACGATCAGAAAGACAAATGCTAAATCATATAAATAAAAATTATCAATGAAATAAAAACAGACACAGGGTCAAAGATTTTCATAAATATTACCTCCTCATTAGCTTGTTGAAAGTAGATAGCCGCTTTTTGAAAGTAAGATTTAGCAGCTTCGTCATCAGGGGTTATGAACCCATGAGAGTAGTAAGTTCATTCCCCAAACGCCACATTGCATCATGTTTTTTGGGATTAATCTCCAATGCTTCCTCCATATTTGAAGCCGCATCTTTATTTAGCCAATCACATTATCATTCATGAAATCATTACAAAATTAACATACAAGGCAAAATCGAAAAATCACATTAAAAATCATACTAGTATGAAACTTCACTCAATAAATCACATTGTATTAAATCAAATTAACAAGATGCAATTGAGCTAAAGCTAGAAAGGCAGGGGAGTAATAAGTAATAAGCTTTCTTTCTTTTTTGTAATCATTTTACCCGACTATGACTCTTACAAGCCAGTTATCCCAAGAATTGAGACAAAGTCAACACGCCTTTACTAAAGTTAGAAAAACCCAGGTAAGTCTGTCCGAAGCAAGAGAGGTCGTTGAGGCAAGTGGAACAGAAAGCTCAACTCAAAAGTGCAAAAAAGGGTAGCAGTTTATGTCAGATCCCATTTTTTGAAGGGCTAATTAAAAGCCACCAATCCGCTCTCCTTGCCAGTCGAGCCTCAAAAACTTAAATATACCACCTCGGTTAGTTTATCGAACTAGGAAAAGAAGAGGGCATTTCTTTAGCTAGTACTACTACCTGAACATGCAGTAAGAGGGTAAAGTAAGACATTTAATTATATTACGCTATCACTCTATCAAATCTAATTTTAGACTTATTTTGATATATATATACTAAACTAACATATTACTTCATAAGCTACCACGGAAGACAGCCAGCCACTTAATTATATTACGCTTTCCAGAAACCTATTTTCTTCCTGTTTTAACTGACTGACCCACATTCCCTTCTCAAATCCCAGAAATTTCAATGACTCGGCATCACTACTAAAATAATCATCATCCTGACTATAGCCAGTTGAAGAAAACTCTGTTACAAACTATCAAATGAGAAGCAGCAAAATGGTTTAATTACTCATCGATTGACAATTTTCATAAACAAGATAAATTGAGATGAATATCTGATCACTAAATACCTAAATACTTGAGTTAATATAGGGACCTTCGTTAATATGATAGCTCTAGACCAAGTTCTACGAACAATATCGAGACAGAAGATAATCATTAGTACCAGTAACTTTATTAGAGACAAACATGAACTATTTTTCATGTTGATCAATCACTAAATGGGGCAGTAATTCAACAGTAATGACAGAAGTTACTCGTTAAGACAAAACTCAGACCTAGCATTCAATCTCATCAGTAATCAAGGGCAGGCTTCCTATTTAACCACACAAGGGGAATAGGGCTTCCCTGGCAGAAGCACAATCAATCCATAAACGAGGTTCCCCGGCAGAAGCAAAATCAATCAATATAAAAGCTAGATTAAGGATCGCTAAATGGCGCAGCAATTGGTATTCACATAATTATATCAAATTAAACAACATACTACTGAAATTGATTATAGAAAAAACAATAGTAGTATGGCACACCTTTGATTGACGAATTGTGAACGAATTGCTGATTGCGAATTGCTGTTTGCGAATTATGAACGAACTGCTATTTGATACCGAATTGCTGATTGCGAATTGTGAACGAACTATGAACGAATTGCTGATTGCGAATTGTGAACAAACTGTGAACGAATTCCTGATTGCGAATTCAGCACGAATTATGAACAAACTGTGAATGAATTGTTGATTTGTGAACGAATGGCGGACGAATTGCTGATTTGGGAATGAATTGATATAGGTGGGTTTGTTTTAGTTAAATTGAATTAGGATTGAGGAAGAAGCAATTGAATTGAATTAGGATTGAGGAAGAAGCTAAGCGATGGAGTTGTTGCAGTTAGAATAAAATTAGGATTGAGGAAGAAGCGGTGGTAAGAGTAAAAGACGCGCGTACATACTAGCAGTTCACTCCACCACAAACACGTCCCTATCTTGCATATACGTCTATTATAATTAAAACCGTCAAAAATGTTATACGGTGACGGTTTTTGATAAAAAACCGTTGTTTTTTATCACTACTTTTAGTGTCGTTATTAATGTCGGTTATAATTAAAACCGTCACAAATGATTTATAGTGACGGTTTTGACTTACAACCGACACAAATAATTTATTTTATCGTGACAGTTTTTTATTAAAACCGTCACAATAGACTCCCTATAGCGTAAAAAAATCCTTCCCGCCAATTTTTTTGGCCCTTTTATGTCGTTCCTATTAGAACCGTCACTATAGCTACGACACGATAGGGGTTTTTTGTACTAGTGATAGTGTCATTATCCTCCTCCTCTTCCAACTCTTCAAACTCTTCAAACTCTTCATCTTCATTATCGTGAATGATTTCGTCTGTTGGAGACAAAATTGTCCCATTTGCGACTATTTCTTCTTGAAAAAAGGAGGTATCAATTTGTGATCGTGCCTTTGTCTTAATGACTGCCCACCATGCCTTACTATTTCTATCATTTGTCGTGCTTGGATAGGAAGCGAAATACACTTGTTGAGCCTGATGTGTAAGTATAAATGGATCATACTTAGAGTATGTTCGGGTACGATTCACTTCTACAAGCTTGTAACATTCATGTACTTTCATTCCAGCCGGGGAATTATCCTTCCACTCAATCTTGAGTAAGGTAGTCTTGTAAGCACGGTCATGACCATTGTAAGACATCTCGAAGATGTCCTCTATAATACCATAATATTCGTGGTCATCAACGGAAGAAATAGTAACACCATAATTGCATCTAGCCTTACCCTTACCATGGTCAAATGTGTGGAAATTAAGTCCATTAAATGAATATCGGTTCCACGTCTTAACCAAGCGTGAAGGACCGAAGGCTAAACTCCTTATCAATTCATCTTGGATATTGATCTCAATCACATGGTTCAGAAACCATTTTGGGAATTTGTCTTCATGTTTATCCCAAACATCATCCTTACTTACATTAGGATGTTCCTTAATGAAATCATTCACAAACTTCGTTTCATATGACTCTAAGATCTCACTATTTGATAGAACGTATAAGTGAGCACGATTGTATTCCTTGTCATCCAAATATCTCGTTCCACCTCTAGAGAAACAACCTTCACCATCTTGAGTTTGAAAAAACTCGGGTAAACTTGTATCAACTTCATCTGCTTCATCAAGATTCAAGTTTTTTGCTTTTGTTTCTATATGTTTTTCAAAGTAGAGAGAAAAAAAAATTGCAATCTCTTCCGTTAAATAGGCAATGCATATAGAACCTTCTACCTTTGCTTTGTTTCCAATCTTTTTCTTCAAATGATTAAGAAACCTATATATAAATGATTCATTCATTCATTACGTTGTCGTTAAATAAAGTTTGTAATATATTAGTTAATCTAAAATTTCAAAAATAAGTAATACTCTTAGTACCTTTCAAATGGATACATCCATCTATATTGAACGGGTCCTCCAACTTTGGCTTCGTAGGGCAAATGGACCGGTAGATGCTCCATGGAGTTGAAAAATGAAGGGGGAAAGATCATCTCAAGCTTACATAATATTAGTGGTATTTGATCTTCGAGACGAATCATGTCATCAACACATATTAAGGACGAACATAAATCTCGAAAAAATTGACTAATCTCAACAATTGCATTCCATACTGTGGTTGGGAGGAGATGTTTCAAAGCAACGGGTAATAGTCGTTCCATGAATACATGACAATCATGACTTTTCATGCCTTGTAACTTGAGCTTCTTAAGATCAACACATCGACGAAAATCTGAAGCATATCCATCAGGGAATTTCAGATTTCGTAATCACTCACATAATACCTTCCTTTGTGGTTTGTCAAGAGTGTAAATGGCTTTTGGCTTGGACCCATCATTGCGAATATGTAATTTGGGACGATCACAAAACATCTTCAAGTCTTTTCTTGATCCAATAGTATCACATGTTTCGCCTTCGACATCCATGATCATGTCAATTAGTTGCCCAAAAAAGTTCTTTTCTATATGCATCACATCCAAGTTGTGTCTGATTAACATTGTTTTCCAATATGGAAGGTCCCAAAAAATACTTCTTTTAAACCAACCATTTTTCTTCTTTTTGAGTTCTTTAAACTCTTCTTCAGTATCATCAATAAAATATGGGAAATCACATACCAACTCTCATACCTCATCACCTGGAACATGATCTGGAGCATCATCAAGTACCTCTTTCCCTTTTTTGAAAGCTTTCTTGTTTCTCCTAAGAGAATGATTTAGTGGTAAAAAGCATCTATGACAATCAAACCAACTAATTTTCTTGGAATTCGGAAGCCAAAAGGCTTTACTTTCACCCATGCAACGAGGACATGTTTTTTATCCCGCGGTAGCCCAACCAGATAGCATACCATATGCGGGAAAATCATTTATTGTCCATAAAAGTGAAGCTCTTAGTTGAAAATTCTACTTTTTGAAAACATCATATGTTTCTGCCCCAACTTCCCACAATTGTCTCAATTCTTCCACTAATGGTTGTAAATAAACATCCAAATGGCCTTTCGGATTTTTAGGACCGGGAATAATAAGAGAGAAGAAAATGAATTTTCTTTTCATACATAACCAAGGCGGTAAGTTGTATGGTGTGACCATTACGGGCCAACAAGAGTATTCTTACCAAATTGGGTAAAAGGACTAAATACATCCGTACACAAGCCAAGTCGCACATTCTGGGGTTCCTCGGCAAATTCAGGATAGATTTGATCAAATCGTTTCCATTCTTCCCCGTCACTTGGATGATACATCTTCCCCGGAGTACGTGGATTTTCTTTGTGCCATGTCATTTGTTCGGCAAGTTTTTTAGTAGAATAAATTATTTGAAGTCTTGGGGAAAGAGGAAGGTACATTAATTGGTTTTCAGCAATTGGTTTCTTACACTTTTGACCCCTTCTACTACTCTTGTTGCCTTTTTTCGTTTTGAAAACAACATCTCCATCACTTGTCTGAAATCTATCTCTTCCACATTTTTTGCACTTGTCAAGTAGCGCATCATCTTTCCAAAATAGCATACATCCTTCGGGACATGCATCAATCTTTTGATGCGGTAACTGAAGACCTTTAACTATTTTTTTGGTGTTGTAGAAACTTCGAGTCATGACGTTATCTTCCGGGATAGCATCCTTAAGGAAAGAAGCAATACCATCAACGGCAGTAAATGGCATATTATGCTCACACTTCAAGGTTACTATCCTAGATGCGGCTTGTAATAATGACATTCTGCTCCCTTCGTATAAAGGTTGTTCCGCAGCTTTTAACATGTCAAAAAAAGCTTTTGCTTGGGGATTTGGAGGTTGCTCTTCATTCAAGGCTACACGGTCGTCATTATTGGCAACATTAAACTCCAAGGCATCAACAACCATATCTCTATATGGGTTCTCATCAGTATGTTCGATGTGAGGTTGTTCGTGAATTGGGGAATAGGCTTCTCCATGAGAAATTCAATTATAATAATTTGGATGAAACCCATTTGTATAGAGATGTTCTTGTAACTCAATGACATATAGGTATTTCATATTTCGAGATTTGCTACAAGGACACCTAAGTTTATTTTCTACCGAGTCATATTCATCTTGTTGCTTAACAAATTCACTAAACTCGGCAACACCCTCTATAAACCTAGCATTAGAACGTCTCTTCTTAATATCTAACCCTCCATCATACATCCATGAACGTTCCAATATCTTCATTTTTAATCTAAACAAAAACCCATAAAACAATTTTCAACAATAAAAATACATATATCTAAATTAAAATTACACTCACTTAATTAAACAACAACCTCAATCACATAATAATAACAATTTAAATTTTCAATGTATACAATAAACCACAACCTAATAAGCTTAGACGGTCTTAATAAGTTACTATAATCTAACTAACATCCTAATAAGCTATAACATCTAACTAACATCCTAATCGACTACTTTAATCTAATTAACTAACATCAATAAGGCTAACAACATCGTCTTATACAAACTTCATATAAACCCTAACCCACAATTATCTAATTAACATCCTAATTGGCTACTAATACCTAATTAATCACAACCTAATAAGCTAAGACGGTCTTAATAACCTACTACAATCACTAAATGCACAAAACAAACCAACAATCAAACAAAAAATTGAAATTAAAATTGAATTATAAAAGAGTATACAAACCTTAATTGAGTTGAATGAAGGGAAGAACAAATGTGAGAATCTTGATGTTGGTCGGAATCCGGTGACGGTGGTGTTGAGGGTGGTGGTGGTACACGTAGGTGATGGTGGTGGTGGTGGTGGTGGTGGTAGGTGTCGTCGGTATTTTGCATTTTGGGGTTTTTTGAGTTGGTTGAATTGCGAATAATGAAAGGGAAGAAGAGAAGCGATGTTTCTATTTCGTCAATTGGTAACATTGGGCAATTTGGCGACTGAAAGTGGCAGTCGCCAAATTTGGCGACTGAATTCTGTCGCTAAAACTCCTTTTTTGTCGCCAAATTGTGTCGGTGTGGGGAAATTTGGGAAAAACTGCTAGTCGCTAAATTGGCGGCTGAATTCAGTCGCCAATTTGGCGACTACCTTGTGCAGTCGCCAAAAACTGTCGCCCGTTTTCGTTTTTTCTTGTAGTGAGCTTGCACACTTTCTTAGGATTCTTAGGACCAGTGAAACCTTCGGGCTGTACCATGTACAAGTCCTCCTCCAAAAAACCGTTTAAGAAGGCGATTTTTACATCCATTTGCCAAATTTCATAGGCATGAAAAGCGACAATCGCTAAGATAATCCGAATGGAACGCAAATTAACTACAGGTGCAAAAATTTCATCATAGTGCAACCCTTGCACTTGAGTGAGTCAACAATTTGACTGATTCTACCATTAGAACTCTTGGTTGACAGATTTTCTCAAAAAACTATCTATTAGCCCCAGAACTAATCATGGGCACGGTGAGGCCGATTCATCCCACATTAATCCCGTTGAGTCCAACCAATTTTCACGTGTAATAGTTTTTATTACCCTACTTACCCAACGTAAAAAGAGAGTACCCCGGTGAGTCGAGCCTACCTCTAATGAAGAAGGGATTCATAGGTGCTAATATTTGGTAAGGCTTTATCTCAATTTTAAAAGTGAGAGATCTTATCAATTTAATTGTCTATCACTTTTAAGTGAACAAAATTGGTGATTGGTAGACAATTGAATCGATAACAACGGAAAAATAAATAAAAAAACATGTAATGACAATTTGGCATGAAGATAAGCAACAAATAAAATCCTTATATGACCACCTAGGTAATCTAATTAACTATTCTATTACACTTCGGAAACCAACTCCTTGGTCCCTAGGGTCTTCAATGAAATGGCCTCCTTCTTTTGGATTTCGGAACTCCTTTCCGAAAATAACGTCGTCTTTTAGGAAACTCCGTCTTTTACAAAATCAATAATACTAGTAGAAATAAAATTACATTGCAATATCCTATTATACAAATTGTAACTAAAATAAAACTATTAATTAATTACAAATTAGCGATACGAAACCGCAATAAATTACAAATTAAACCGGTATTCCCATACATTGCGGATAATACCAATTTCTACCTATGGCCATATAAGGTAAAATTACATTAATTTAAATACATTCATCCATATGAATAATAAAATGCATTGTAATAAATATGACATGCCAAATCGTCCAACTTACCAACAACGATCATGCGAGCTTGTTAAGCGGGATTTTTAACCATTAAAAATTCCTAATCAATTCTCAAAACAATTTTAAGATAGATCTCTCATTATAATCTGGTCCAACCTCAAAATGATTAGTCACACTAATTAATTTAACATTATATGGGTTTAAAATACATTTTATGATAAAAATAACATAATAATTCATGACTATTATGAAAACAATCCATTAAATTAATAAAAATTATGGAAAATAAAATTTCAAAATTTTATACATTATGGTATTGTACCAATATGCCATGCATGTGGAAATAAAAATGGTTATGAAATTGATTCAAACATATATCACAATATTTGTCGGTAAAATGCAATTTTACGATTTAATTCCAAATTAAATCATAAAAATTAAAATAAATTTAAAAGAAAATTTTGGGCATTTTATAATATTTCCAGGAGCTTAAAAAAAAAATTTCGTGCCCCAAAAATAAAATATTTATTTATTTTAAAATAACCATTATTTACCATTTTTTATCGAATAAAAATCAATAAACTATATAAATTAATCACATTAACTTAAAAATTTCTATGTAACACAAATAGAATATGCATGTGGTTATTTCCAAATAAACATACATAAAATTAACATGCAACTTAATTAAAGTAACTCTTAATCAATTTTAATGCATGTTCTTCCAATTTTATGCCATATTAAGTAAAAATAAGTCATAATTTTTTTACATAAACTAAATTTTCGACCCATATAACAATATGACCAGATTATATACATGCAAGACCATATTTTTTGATAAAACTAATTTTAACATCAAAATATCAACTTTACTAATTTATCTCATAAACTCATAAAATCGTCTTAAGACAATATGCATGTATGTAACAATGCTCTGATACCACTTGTTAGGAATTTAGACCTCATTATACTCTCTAATGATATTAAAATTACAAGCTAATTTCATAAGGTGATCTAAATAATACATGCATGCAAAAATTAATAAGAAGAAATTTTCTTACATTGGTAAGATGGCATTTTTGGCACTACAAATGTCTCCTACCTTTGTAGTTCTTGAGCTATAATAGTGTAGGATGATCCTCCATAACCCAAGTCACCAAAATAGGTGACCTCCTTTGGTTGCACCCAAGACTAGCCCAAAAACACTAAGTATATTAACTAGATATAGTTTAGTGTAAACCTTGTTTTTTTATATTACAAATATTATTACTTTGATAATATAAGAAATATATTAATTTTTGTGAACTTATTTTGATGAAGATTGATCAAATTTTAATCAATTTTAGAGGTTGAAGATGAAGATCTTAAGTCTTCTCTTTTTCCTCTTAAATGGCTTAACAACAAGTATGTATTTTGAGGATTTTGATTCTCTAGATTTTTCCACTTAGAACAAGTGGAATAGTAGCCTATTTATAGGCCATCAAATGTAAACAAATGAGCTTATAATACTCATAAACATGAGTGGAAGACAAAGACCTATTATGGTCACATTATCTCCATATTCTCGGTTTACATATAGTATTCCGGGTCTTATTTCGTCTTTCGACATTTGTCCTTCAAATGCTTATAAGTCGTTTATTTTATTATCTTATATAATAAAAATATTTATCTGATTATTTAACACTTAAATAATACAAAGTATTAAATAAAATACACTTAACATTTAAGTGTCATTTTGTCACTTTCAACATAAAATGAGTCTTATAAAACCCGTTTGGCTAATTTTACAACTTCTTGTAACATTAATTTGTTAATTACCTCCACCTCATAGATAATAAAAACTACGTATATATTTAGTAAATTAACTATTAATTACTAAATATCGTATTACATTTATTATTCAATTATCATATAACCAAATAATAAAATCCTATGGCCTGAGTACTTTACTCTTCATCAAACATTAAATTCACTTGACTAATAAAAGTCAACCTAAACAAGGAATTAATTAACTTGTATCTTATACAAATAATTAATTTTTCCATTTGGGCATTATCCTATAGGTGTGACCTAAAGGGATCAACTGGTCACCGCCGTCATACGACAGTAATGTCAAACTCTAGTCAGCCAATCATTACCGATTAACGTTGACCAGCTGACAAACATATAAAATATAAATCCCTCATATTCCTTGTACGAGATTTATTATGTAGAAGCATTATTGTGGAGGACACTACTCCAACAATCTCCCACTTGTCCGATACAAGTGTGCGCTACCAATTCTCTTGTCCAATATTATCTCCCACTCAATGCAAGAGGTCTTTCAGGTCATTCTTGCACGTGATCATATCATAAAGTGGTTTCCTCGATCTGGAGAATGACTGTCTGACCGGATAATCTACTATAGATCACATCCGAGCGTGGCCACGCATTTCCAGTCACCTCTCCTCGAGTGGCCTTGAGATATATATAATGACATGGATGGACAATTCTATTGACCTATTTTCTTCGTTCGATACAGATCACAATGACCCAGTAAATGTCCATCAGCCTCCTTTTACGGCGCGACCTTGGAGAAAAACCAAAGCCACCGGAAAACCATACCAACTTAGACAAATAGTCGCAAGTCTAAAGAATTGACTTGAAGGAATAATTGAAATCCTCGCCACGACCAGGCAACATAAAGGACTCTATAAATGGTCATTGTCCGACAAAATGTCTCTACATTCTGCCTATGTAATCGACCAACCATCTCTATGGTCATATGACAGTCGAACTCGTCATCTATCGCCTTACAATCTAGTCACTCCGAGACGTCACCTCATTAAGTAACTAGGGACACTATACAATGTTAATCCAGTTCACTTAATAGGGTTCGACATTGTCACTACAACCTATTTGGATAAAAACAAAGTATAACTAATATCCAGTTAGCCCTGGATATATAAGAGTTGGAAAAACTCAAACGATAAATGATATTATCATATATGTAAAAATTGATACACTATCAGATTATTACACATCATATAATCTGCAGCAATTCAATTGCCCTATTTCGATCACATTGAAACGACATGACTATCATGTTTAGCCTTCAACAAAACCTTGGTTTAAAATCAATGACACCTCATTTTATCAAACCAACAATTGCTATTTCCCATTGTTTCACATAACTGAAATCACATGTAACTTAATTAAGTACATGTCTAGACTTAACTCTAGACTATGACACCCTTACCTCGAAGATAGCTCCCACTGTTTTCACAGTATATCATGATAGGATATGCGACTGCATGAGCTACTACTAGTCCTTGCATTATTGTCAAATCCAAGCTACTTCGTATCGCAACATCGAATGTTATGAAGTACTTAATTTCCGTTGTAAAATCCGCAATGTATGACTGCCTGAAACTCTTCCAGCAGATCAACTCCTCATAGCCAATACGGGATTTCAAACAATCCCTATATGTTTTAAAGGATGGTGTTTAATGTATCTTTTACATAAACAACAACAAACATTCATCTAACTCCTTACATGAATTATAAATATCAAAACACTTAGTTTTATTTACTTAGTTCTTCTCAAGTACTAAATAATAACTAATTTGGATATTAAATGACCTTCACTTAACTTTGATTAATAAAAACTCAAAATACTCAAAGTATATGAATTGTTAAGACAATAATACATCATAGCGTATAGAATTAATCTGACAGCGGAAGCAATTAGAATCAATTCTAATGAGTTCAACTTGTTTGAACTTGTCAAGAATCTCACCTACATAAGACTCATAATAAAGCGCATATATCCCTCCTTGATTTATCTAATAAATCTGGATATATTAAGATGTATTAATATTCTCCTAAGTCTTCCATCATTCCAAATGATTTATATACAGACTATATAAATACTCATAAGACCACCATACTCCCACTAAACTTCATGTGTAAACATAATTCCTCAACATTTTGAGAAATTTTTTATAATACGATCTATTAATCATTCCAACTCCATGATGCTCTCTTAAGATTTATTCAAAAGTTTGCTACAATCTTAAAATTGTAAGGATCTACAAAAAACCCTCTAAATGTGTCAAACACACTTCTTCTTCTAGAACGAATCAAATTCGGGAAGATGGTTTTGATATCCTACTATTAAATTGACAATTATGAAATGCAACAATTGCCAGTATAATCCGAGTTTATAGAAGCATTGAAACTGGTGCAAAACTTTTTTTTACCAAGTAAGCCTAGAAAACATCTTTTTATTCAAGTCAATTACATTGAAGAGGTCAAACTTCTTCATGTAAATATACCAGGTTATTTACCAGATAATTACACTTGAATTCTAATTCGGATTAAGATGACTTCTATAGCCATTGTATAGAGTTGAAACTAGAAACAACCTTTTAAACAACCTCTTTGTAAGTAAGAGGTAACATAATTTTTTAAATAACGATTTATCATCTCTCATCACTTTCAAAAAAGTAACACTTATATACTCATCTCTAAAGAGTGATGGATTTTATCCCGACCTCGTATATTCCGAACAAATATACACTCTATTTGACAATAAGAAAACAATTTTCTTGTGTCATTTGTGGCTCTTCAATATTTTCTCCCACTCTGTCATTTAGAAATAGTCCTCTTTTCTATAAAGACAGTATCATGAGCCACAAACACTTTATTCTCATGAACTTGTAGGATAATTGACCACATGTTTTTATTCGGACAACTTACAAATTAGGTACTATACATTTCCATATCTAATACGGAGTGAATATGGTTGTTTAAAAAGGTACTTTGACTTAGTGGGAAAAAGAAATTAGTAGACAAAATAGAAAGACCCCAATTATAAAATCAAGTGGCTCAATAAAACTTGACTAAGATAAAGAAAATCATATCGTATAAGTTCTATATTATCTCTTTCCAACCACACCTTATCGAATAATGTGTGTTACGGAAAGATTTTAACTTGTGATACTGTATCACATTACTTTTGGTAACAAACAAAAATCATCACTTAGTTATACTTTCCACGATCGGATCGTGAAACTTTGATCTTATAGTCTTACTGGTAATCATATTTACAATAAAAACTCTTTGATCTCATGAGATTCACAATCAAGTGATTCACGAAGACTTAGTTTACACTAGTCCATGAATGCAATTTCAATTCAGAACTAAGATTAGATCGGGGTCACCAAAAAAAAATTATGAACCTTTTATATGCTATATGATATATAAATTTATCTAGTTTAGGTGAAAAATAACCAATATTTTGATTGGCATAGCCATAGATCAAATCATGGCAAATTTGGGTACAACATTTGTTTATATCATATAAGTAAAACCCTATGTGTCTTACATAAAACTTTTATTAAAGCACAATTCTAAACCAAAAAACTAGATTAAGTACATATTTATAACACTTATAAGCCTCATAATGGAATGACAACTACTCTAGTTCCATTTCCTACGAGATAGTTAACATTAGTTAAAAGCTAATCGTTACACGACTATCATCTCATGAACCAATAACAATTATTATAACACTATCGATATCAAATATTGATGAAGTGGTAGAAGTATAACTAATGTCAATCATATAGATATTTAGAAAAGAACGAACCTTTTAGGTGTCACACATCTAACTTTCTTATTCAAAAATTAGGGGTATTTTTCTATTAATGTAATATTTCAATTAAAATATCAACAAATATGGTTAGGGTTGGCCTTGCACTATGGTTTGGTGTTGTTATTCACAATAGCTTATCCTTATTAACCTTTGCCTTAAACCAAATACTTAAACCAAATTCTCTTTTGAACCTCGTCCTAATCTTAACTATTAAGATATATACATCCCTCTTAGAGCTCCCACTCACTTCTAAGAAGCTTAATAAAGTGAATGTGGTCATTGGTTAATCATGATTTCGATTGCAAATCATATTACGAATCAGTTCCCAACGAATTTAATAAGTACTTAAACAATTTAAGTATGTATAACCATTTATCTCACGAGCAATAAGATTGTAGTAATATTGTTGTAAATAAAATGATATTGTAAAATCGAAACACTTTTGATTTAAGCAAAATTCAGTTTATCCTCTTCATAAGAGATCTTTACAACAGACAATATGAGGATCAAATGTAAATGCATTTTTTCTAATTAGCTATGGTGGTAAATCGGAGAAAAGATGAATAATCGATTAAACAAGTTACCGTATACTCTTAGAAAACTATTTTTCATGTATAACGGATTATCGATTCTATAAATGGAGGAGCGAGTTGAATATATAGTCATTGCGCGATATAAAATAATAAACGGAATAAGTGGGAAATTTAACATTCATCTTAAATAAATACTTGAAAAATAACTTTAACAAGTTTCAATAAATAGGCATTTATATAATGATCTCCCACTGAATTATATAAACGATTCCAAGACCCATCTTTATATGAACACGGGCACGGTGAGCCGATTCATCCCTTATTTATATAAATTTGGTGAGTCAACAATTTGACTGATTCTACCATTAGAACTCTTGGTTGACAGATTTTCTCAAAAAACTATCTGTTAGCCCCGGAACTAATCATGGGCACGATGAGGCCGATTCATCCCACATTAATCCCGTTGAGTCCAACCAATTTTCACGTGTAATAGCTTTTATTACCCTACTTACCCAACGTAAAAAGAGAGTACCCCGGTGAGCCGAGCCTACCTCTAATGAAGAAGGGATTCATAGGTGCTAATATTTGGTAAGGCTTTATCTCAATTTTAAAAGTGAGAGATCTTATCAATTTAATTGTCTATCACTTTTAAGTGAACAAAATTGGTGATTGGTAGACAATTGAATCGATAACAACGGAAAAATAAATAAAAAAACATGTAATGACAATTTGGCATGAAGATAAGCAACAAAAAAAATCCTTATATGACCACCTAGGTAATCTAATTAACTATTCTATTACACTTTGGAAACCAACTCCTTGGTCCCTAGGGTCTTCAATGAAATGGCCTCCTTCTTTTGGATTTCGGAACTCCTTTCCGAAAATAACGCCGTCTTTTAGGAAACTCCGTCCTTTACAAAATCAATAATACTACTAGAAAAAAAATTACATGGCAATATCCTATTATACAAATTGTAACTAAAATAAAACTATTAATTAATTACAAATTAGCGATACGAAACCGCAATAAATTACAAATTAAACCGGTATTCCCATACATTGCGGATAATACCAATTTCTACCTATGGCCATATAAGGTAAAATTACATTAATTTAAATACATTCATCCATATGAATAATAAAATGCATTGTAATAAATATGACATGCCAAATCGTCCAACTTACCAACAACGATCATGCGAGCTTGTTAAGCGGGATTTTTAACCATTAAAAATTCCTAATCAATTCTCAAAACAATTTTAAGATAGATCTCTCATTATAATCTGGTCCAACCTCAAAATGATTAGTCACACTAATTAATTTAACATTATATGGGTTTAAAATACATTTTATGATAAAAATAACATAATAATTCATGACTATTATGAAAACAATCCATTAAATTAATAAAAATTATGGAAAATAAAATTTCAAAATTTTATACATTATGGTATTGTACCAATATGCCATGCATGTGGAAATAAAGATGGTTATGAAATTGATTCAAACATATATCACAATATTTGTCGGTAAAATGCAATTTTACGATTTAATTCCAAATTAAATCATAAAAATTAAAATAAATTTAAAAGAAAATTTTGGACATTTTATAATATTTCCAGGAGCTTAAAAAAAAAAATTTCGTGCCCCAAAAATAAAATATTTATTTATTTTAAAATAACCATTATTTACCATTTTTTATCGAATAAAAATCAATGAACTATATAAATTAATCACATTAACTTAAAAATTTCTATGTAACACAAATATAACATGCATGTGGTTATTTCCAAATAAACATACATAAAATTAACATGCAACTTAATTAAAGTAACTCTTAATCAATTTTAATGCATGTTCTTCCAATTTTATGCCATATTAAGTAAAAATAAGTCATAAATTTTTTACATAAACTAAATTTTCGACCCATATAACAATATGACCAGATTATATACATGCAAGACCATATTTTTTGATAAAACTAATTTTAACATCAAAATATCAACTTTACTAATTTATCTCATAAACTCATAAAATCGTCTTAAGACAACATGCATGTATGTAACAATGCTTTGATACCACTTGTTAGGAATTTAGACCTCATTATACTCTCTAATGATATTAAAATTACAAGCTAATTTCATAAGGTGGTCTAAATAATACATGCATGCAAAAATTAATAAGAAGAAATTTTCTTACATTGGTAAGATGGCATTTTTGGCACTACAAATGTCTCCTACCTTTGTAGTTCTTGAGCTATAATAGTGTAGGATGATCCTCCATAACCCAAGTCACCAAAATAGGTGACCTCCTTTGGTTGCACCCAAGACTAGCCCAAAAACACTAAGTATATTAACTAGATATAGTTTAGTGTAAACCTTGTTTTTTTATATTACAAATATTATTACTTTGATAATATAAGAAATATATTAAGTAGTGTCCTCCAAAATAAGTCAATCATCACCGAGAATTAATTTGGAGCAAAATGTTTCCACAACTAACTACCAGCCGCCATTCCATTTTCGGGAAGGTAACAATGATAGGCTACCGGGAACATTCCGCTACGACAAATCCGTTACAATGACAACAATATTCGTCGACTCAACCGATTGTCAATTTTACATATGGTCACTATTCCGAAAAACCTGTTTTCTTTAAAAAAAAGAAAAAGTTCTTTAGTGGGACCCGCAATGCTGTATGAGGATTTTAATGTCAAATAACTACCTGAAAGTCAATTGTTTACGTACAAATTAATGTTTACGAACTAATATCAAAAGTCTTACGTAATAATCGTAAACATTAATTTATGTGTAAACTATCAATGTGTATAACTACATGAAATTAAATATTATATAACAAAATAAAATAATTTCGAATATCTCCGAAACTATTACATAATAACTTATACCCAATAAATAATACATAATTGACTCTAAACAACAACAATTAAAAATTTATTGGGCAATACTTCAAAATTTAAAAAAGACTAAAATTTTGCTCCAAATATTATATGACTTGATAATAATTTTGAATATCGTATGTCCGGAACTATTACATAATAATTTATACACAATAAATAATATATAATTTACTATAAACAACAATAATTAACAATTTATTTGGTAATAGTTCCAAATTTTAAAAAAGACTAAAATGTTGGTCTAAAATATTATATGACTTGATTTTCGCAAAATTAAAATATTTTATATAATACATTATAACCGTTTTATATATATCCAATAATACCCAGTAATGGTTTGGTTTTAAGCATATATTTTAATTTTGCGAAATTCAAGTCATAAACAAAACGGTTAAAACTAAACCTTAAAATAAAATATATACTTAAAAAAAAACTAATGTTGGCCCAAAATATTTATATATTGTATTATATTAATCATCAAAATTAAAATAATAGATATAATACATTATAACCGTTTTATATATACTCAATAATGGTTTAGTTTTAAGCATATATTTAAATTTTAATTTTAAGAAAATCAAGTCATCAACAAAACCACCGCAAAACAAAATATATACTTATAAAAAGACTAAAATGTTGGTCCAAAATATATCCCACACACCATTTTGACTAAAATGTTGGTTCAAAATATATCATCAATTTAAATATTTTGCGAAAATTAAGTCATAAACAAAAGTGTATAGACGTTAGATATAAAACAAAATTAAATTTTGATAAAAAGGTGTATAAACGTTAGATATAACACAAAATTTATAAATATTTATAATTTAGTTCTAATGATACATATTTAGAATTATACGATTTGAAAACAACCCGTGCAATTTAACGTATTATCAATATAATAGAAATTGAATGCAAAATATTCACGTATTATTGACACTATTTGGTAATATTAATTATCCACCACATTTTTCCTAAAAATATATGGGTTGAGAACTAGTGTTTCCATCATTACGAAAACATGATCAACTATGGTCACACTAAGTAAAATTACAACCGTTCGCAAACTACGAAAATTAAATCATTCATTCATTCAACAATAATATATAAAAGATGCATCAACTAATTAAATAAAACTTTATTTCAAGACATAATTCCATAATTATGTAGAGTAATTTACCCTAACAACCATTTAATAATGACTAAATTATGTGATAATTCCTTAATTAATCACATAACTTTAATCAAACAAAACGCATTCATATTATCGTATAATATGAATTAATCCAACATTATTTTAAACCGTTTAAAATAATTGGGTATCAACCCTTGTGAACTTTTTCACAACAACATGTATACATTATCCTTATAATGCATAATAAGAAAAAAAAACAAGATGAAAACAACCCGTAAAAAAATTCAGCCGAAATAAAAAGAAATAAAAACAGGCTGCTCGGGAAAAAAAAAAAAAAAAAAAAAAAAAAAAAAAAAAAGAAAAAAAGACAATTTTTTTTTCGTGAACAGTACCGTCGTACCACCGTGAACAGTAATTTTTTTTTTCAAAAACGTTTATGAAATCATACAAAAATAAATTTCGTAAACCTAACGCTCTGATACCACTTGTGGGAAAATATCTGTATTGTAAAACCCCTCGCGAAAGCGGAAATATAAAACATACAAAATACAAAAAATGCAGCGGAATTAAAACTTTTTAACATAAACATGCGAGGTGAATTAAAACTGAAACTTAAGTAAAATATATATATACAATCAGCCTGGGATGGCACATCCCTACAGGCACTCAAAACTGAAATGTAAACTAAGTCTAGCTAACGTAAACGTGTGAGTCAATCGATGAATAAGATCATCGCTCGCTAGCTCCATGCAACCCTCTGCCAACCACCTGTCATGTACCTACATACATGTAAACATGTACGCCACAATCAGTAGGGAGTGACTATAGTTCTCCTAGCCACCTTTTGTAACGACACGTAACACATAAATACAAACAGAATACTCCAGCATATATAAACATGTGAAGTATAAAATATCATCATCTGAATCTCATACTATCATGCAATCACTAATGCACGGCTCTCAACCAACTTCAGAAACTATTTGGAAGGAGAGTCGGTTTCCCTACCGGTTGCCCGGTCGGGGAGTCTTTCAATCCAAACCATTTACGAAACTGACTAAAGAGTCATCCAATGCCTTGGATGAACTATAACAAAGTCAAGTATCAACTCATCAACGTCAACAGTTATCTCATAAACATCAACATCTATATCTGACACTATACCAACTCCAGGCAAGCAGATAAAAACTCAGCAAGTATAAGGTTCAGCGGTCAACTTAAGACATAACCTACATACCAATTACATTCAGCAAGTATAAGGTTCAGCGGTCAACTTAAGACATAACCTACATACCAAACATTCAGCAAGCAAGGACTCAGAGGCCAACTTAAGGCATAGACCCGCCAATCAGCAAGACACTAGACTCAGAGGCCAACTTAAGGCATAGACTAGCACCCAAAAGTAAAGGACTCAGAGGCCAGCTTAAGGCATGTCCCTTCACTACATCACAAGATACTAGACTCAGAGGCCAGCTTAAGGCATGTCCTCGCATCAAACATCTGCACTCCGGGCAAGGTGTCAGTTCCTTAGCTATCCCGTTGTGCAGCTGCTCTACTCGTCAGACTCAGAGGCCAACTTAAGGCATGTTCCAACGCGATCACAATCAAACATGTCTGGACTCAGAGGCCAGCTTAAGGCATGTCCCAGACACGACAAACATACACATATAGGGCTCAGCGGCCAGCTTAAGGAACGAGTTTCAATCAAAATCAAATAAGCCTTTGAAAGTTATAAATAAAACAATGGGAACAAGGGCTCTCAGCCGGTCCCAGACCGTCTGTCGGTCCACCGGCTGGGAGTCCCTTCCCATGCCCATCAACCGTCTGAAAAACAAGAGAAGAGGCTCTCAGCCGATGGACCGTCCGCCGGCCAGCCGGCTGGGAGTCCCTTCCCCAAAGCCAAACTTCAAATTTTAAACATGAGAAGTGACTCTCAGCCGGTGTACCGGCTGCCGGCCTGCCGGCTGGGAGTCACTTTCCCATGCCTTTGAAAACTTGAACAACACATGAGAAGGATCCTGAGCCGGTCGACCAGCGGTCGACTGACCGGCTCAGAAACCTTTCTCTGATTTCAGAACATTCAAAAGCAGGCACCCAGACTCTGAGCCGGCCGACCGGCTGCCGGCTCAGAGGCCGCTGTACGCAAAATCGCAAGTTCTCTAACAATTGAAAATCATCACAAATTGATCCCAAACCTCTAAATTAACAACAGCAAATATTTACCCATCACATATAAACACCAAAAACACTATCTATCAGCAATTAATCCCACAAACAATCCTCAATAAGAATATGGTTTGTATCCGTCTTAAGCATGAATTTCTGAAATTTGAACAATAGGCATATGAAACATCATCCTAGCATGTATTCATCAAGTAAGAACATTCCTATCATGTTACTAAGTTCAAACAACCATAATCACATTAAAAATCAGAAACTTAAACCACTCCAAAAAAGAAAAGTGCTAATATATACAATAAGGCCGAGTTTCTCATTATCGCCACCTTTACTTAGCGAAACCTTCAAGATCTTGCTCAATAAGCACCAAGTCCTCTTCCGGGCTAACACAAACACCGCCTAAAACAACAAAACGTCACAACTATTCACGAATTTCGAAATACTTCAAACAGGCCGAAATTTTAACTGTCACAAAATGCAAGATTGATTACCTTAAAACAACGGGCTCGAGACAAGGAATCCGTGGCCGCGAAAATCGTCTCAATCGGATAAGAAACGAAGATTTTATGAACATTTTAAGATTGAAGGAGAAAAATGCAAAAATGGTGTTTGTTGTTAAGTTTACAAATCTGAAAAATGAAATGAAGGAGAGAGGTAGAAGATGGTGGGGTTAGGGTTTTGTGAGGAAAAAGAGGGGAAATGGGTCCATTAACAAGTTGGGCCCATAAGACAAGTTTTAAGACGGTTTAAGATAAAAACACCGACTTAAAGTCACTATAAACTTAAGACGATATAAATATTTTTCCGGGCTATGAAATTAAATTGCTAAGACGCAAATTACGCAATTAAATGAAATCTTATTTAAATCCTTTTAAAAATATTCTCATATAAATTAATCAGTTATTTAAATGAAATCCCAAGAATTACGAAATATAAATTATTTCTCAAACTTGAACTTAAAATCTTTAAACTTCCGAATCCCGAAATATTGGGATGTTACAATCACCCCATCTTTCAAAAAGTTTCGTCCTCGAAACTTGAAAACGGAAATAAGTAAGAAAACAACACTGGCTACCAAAACGTACTACCTGGGTTTCGGTAACCCAAGACTGTATCTTTCAAAATTTCCAAGGAGAAAAAGGTTTTTAAGGTACAAGTCTCTGTCAATGGACATTGGGATTCTCGTTACGTATTCAAGAGTCCGATATTCCAAATCTGAGACAAGTCCCAAGGTTAAATCATTAAAAGTTCAAAATCCTGATCGATCCGGTGTTGATA
Organism: Silene conica; assembly: GCA_029255685.2. Taxonomy (NCBI): domain Eukaryota; kingdom Viridiplantae; phylum Streptophyta; class Magnoliopsida; order Caryophyllales; family Caryophyllaceae; genus Silene; species Silene conica. The sequence continues at coordinate 65,848,583 of CM055312.2, forward strand.
AGCACAGTACGGGTTATCAGACGTCTCCAATAACGAGTTCAGATGACAAATCAACGCTGAGATCAATCCAATTTGCAATCAAACAGTTCTTTCAAAACCCAATTTCTCAAAATAACCTTTATTTTGATTCCCAAAAAGAGTAAAATTGCAACAACGGCAAAAAGGTCACTTTCAACAAAAGAGGGAGCAGTTTCCAAATCCTCAAAACAATTAAGGTTTTCCAAAAATTACAGCTTTTAGGGTTAACAATAGGGAACAAATTCCAAAAACAGTCACCGGGAGCGTAGGAATGATCATAGAGATTACTTTCGACACGAAGGATTGAGAGTTTCTAGTTTCACAGCTGTCAGAACACACGAAGAAGGATCGAAGGAGTGAAACAACCAGGTTAGAGGTCAAGAAAAACGGTAACTCTTGCTTAACATGGGGTCACTAACCACTCGATCCATAATCCAAGCACCGTCACAACGATTCCCAATATATCCCAAGAAGGACAATTCAAGTGATCTCTAGACTCTCAATGGTTTCACGATCCCTCTTACCATTATGTCATCCACTGAACAAGGTATTCCTCAACAAGAAGGTTGTTGGGGCTGGTGTCCTTGACAATTAAGTACAATGACCTATTAAATCTCTTTAAGGATCACAAGGGCATACTTCAGTATTATTATCAGTTGATACACGTTTATCAATAACGGTTGGATTGCTAGATAAGTTTGACATTATTGTCATACGGATGGCGGTGATCAACTGGTCCCTATACGTCACACCTATAGGACACGTTTGAGAGATGTGAAGGTATGAAAATACAGTCACATTTATGCCGGATATGACTAAACAGTTAGTCAGAGGTATTGACTATTAAATTAGTCAATAAGATGTTGAGATTATTATTTAATACGGATTAAATAATTTTAGCTAATACGGATTACATGTTTAATTCGTAAATTAAATATAAACGGTTATATTTAATTAAATATTGTATTCGCGTATTAATATAAACAGTTATATTAATTTGGGTAATTATACAATATCGTATTTTATCAGACCATTATTAATACATCGACTGCATTAATATCTGATAACACGTGTACGATTTATAAATAAAACCCGCGAACAACTTATAGCTAATTGGGTCGAATCACGCAATGGAATATGGTAAGAGTGGGAAGCCCACTCCTACCCAACATCCAATTCGGCCGTGTACTACATAAGGAGAGGGACTCTCCTTATGTCAGATACTCTTGTTGCACTGACAAATAACATCTCAAGAAAATTAGGGTTTGAGAGCATTCTTCTCCCATAACCCAGATCTCACATCTAAAACTCAAAAGGCTCTCACAATATTGCAAGGCAGTTGGAGAGGATTTCTAGCACACGCGGCAACGTCTCAATCTAAGTCTTGGGTGCAAGTTATAGGAGGGAATTTGTGTTAATTCCTGTTCTTAGGCCTTTTGCGCAAGGACTAAAGGTTGTACTCTTTTTCGTATCTTTTTAATCTTATGACTATAAACACGACTGTAATTTTCATTATAATCCTGCACATATAGGGCGAATACACGTTTTATTCCCCACAAGTGGTATCAGAGACTATGGCCATGAAATTTTAAAATTGTGTTTTTCGTAAGATTTAAAAATTTTGAAAATTCGATGCATTCTGCCTCGACACTCGATCGAGTGTCTGTAGCACTCGATCGAGTGTCCTCGTACCAGGCTTCATGCGTGTGGTTTTTGGGTTGTAATCGATCTTGTTTTCGATTCTTATTTGCATATTGTTAATTAATCGATATTTTTAGCATTATGTGAATCTTTTGTTGTTGTTTATTTATGATTTACACGTTTTAAATCCAAGATATAAACATATTTTGATTTCCAAAGTGCAGCGTTTGCGTTTTAACGAGTCACTCGATCGAGCCCCTGCTGCACTCGATCGAGTGACACTGACACTCGATCGAGTGCCCCTGTTGCTCGGTCGAGTGCTCATCTTTCAGGCTTTCTTTTTCGAAAATAACTTGTTTCTTATTTTCACATGGCCTAAAATAATATACTGTATACGGAAATAGTATATTATTTTTGTGAAACGGTTCACTCTCGTTTGATACATATTGTTTTAAAACAGTTTAAAATAATGGATTATATGTTTATTAAAATTGGTGATTAAAGCGGTATAATCACATAATTTTAATCTTAAAAGGTGGTTTGATAAAAATTTAGTAATCATAATAACAGTATTATGTCATGTATGAATTTTTATTTTAGTTGATGCATTTTATTTATCGTCTTGTGAATGCTTAGTGAATGCTTTCAATAACGTATTTATTTTTGCAATCGGTTGTAACTTAGTGTGGCCTTAGGAGATTGTGTCACCGTAATGATGGGACACAGTCTTGCTTATAATTTTGAGATCTTGAATCTCCGGTTTTGGGTTTTTGCCATGTAATTACTTTTGTATTTAAATTAGAATGTAAATAGGTTATATTTGTAATTTAAATTAGTAATTTTTTGAAGACCAAAGACGGAGACCGGATGCTCACTCCCGCTGCAAGACCAAGATGGAACATCAAGACAAGCTTCTAGGGTCCAACGGTGGATTCCAAGTTGTTTTATGTTTATTTTGGTAGGATAGGCCACACTAGGACTTTTATTTACGTTTATTGCATTTATCTTTATGCTTTCATCGATAATAGCTTGCATCATATTCCGCCTAAAAACCAAACCACCTATAACATGCCTGAAAACTGACTCATGTAGAGGTTACGCGTTAGTTTTCTATGACAATACAGATGTCACGTGTCACATGTAAAGCCATCACTTTATTTAATTCATTCACGCATATGCTAGTTTTTAGTTCACTTAATATGAATAAATATAAGTCGATGGGGTCTTCCTCGTATAACCAAAAATTGAGGTTAGTCTTTATAAATCAGCCTCCCATGAATCCCTTCTTCTTCGGTAGGCATAATATGACCCCTTCTACGTCGGGTAAGTGGGAACAGATGATTTATTTTATCTCAACATCATGGTCACTCGATACTATCTGGCGACTAAGATGGACTAATAGATAGGATATACATAAATCTATCGACCAAGAGTTCCAACGGTGGAATTAGCCAAGCTGTGGGCTTATCAATATACGGAAATTGAGTCTTGGGATCATTTATATAATTCTTGAGGGAGATCAATTATATAAATGCATGAGTCTACGAGTTTAAATTCAATTTAATATAGACTTAAATCACAACAATAAGTTGCTTATATGGTTTTGTTTTATCTTCTTTTTCAGTGTAGAACACGTTCATTAAAACTGCTGTATAACTAAAATGGCTGGTGAAGACCCAATGCCAAGTGCCAAGCTAGCACGTGAATCCTGGCTAAAAGCCTTCATGGACTCCATGAATCAGTCTACTAGACTGAGAAATGATGGGTCAAACTTCTCTGACTGGGAGGCAGCACTACGGAATGCTGCCATTGCTGACGGAAAGCTTAAGTATTTAACTGAGCCCATTCCGGCACACCCAGGAACTGGAGCTAGAGCCAATGAAGTTCGCGCTCATAGCGACTTCGTCATGGAAGCGGGTGCGATAAAGAACGTACTCATCTATGCAATGGAATCCAATTTGCAAAGACGCTTCATAACCCATGGTGCAAACAAGATTTTCACCACGCTCACTAACGAATTCTCAAAGGCTCCGAGAATCGTTTCTTATGAGCATACCTGTCGCTTCTTTGAGGCGAAACTCCAGAAGGGCCAAGCGGTTAGCCCACATATTCTTCACATGATTGAGAATATCGAGAAACTGGAGGCCCTAAACTGCAAGATCAGTGAGAACATAATCGTTGATCGAATGCTTCATTCGCTTCATGATGGGTTCGCCCTCTTTAGGGCCAACTACTACATGAACGACATGAAGAAGACTCCTCATGAGCTCCACTCCCTTCTCGTACAGACCGAGAAGGATCTGAAATTAAGTGGGAGCATGAAGCAGGATGTTCTCATGATCTCCAGTAAGGGGAAGGGTAAAGGGAAGGCTAAAGCTCAGGGCGACCTAGCAGTAGGTAAGCCTAGGTTCAAGAAACCAGGATTTACTAAGAGTGGGCCAGGTGAGTCGAGTAACTCACAGGGCAAGACAAAGAGCAAGGATACTAGCATGGAATGCCACCACTGCCACAAGACTGGGCATTGGAGGCGCTCATGCCCCGTGTATCGCGAGGACATTAAGGCAGGCCGCGTTACTCCTGTTGGTATGTCTTCTTCTTCTTTTATTCACATGATTGAGATTAACCATGCAAGTTGCGGAACTTGGGTACTTGATACTGGTTGTGGTTCTCATCTATGTAATCATGTGCAGGGCCTCCGAAACCAAGAACCCCTAATCAAGGGTGAGGTGGACCTGCGTGTCGGGAATGGAGCACGCGTTGCTGCAGTCTCGAAGGGAACATACGTGATCCAGCTTCCAAGTGGATTCGAGTTATTTTTATATAACTGTTATTATGTTCCTAGTTTGTCCAAAAACATTATTTCAGTTTCTGCACTTGACAAACTCGGTTTTTCATTTGTAATAGAGAATAATAGCTGTATTTTCTCCTTACACAATATGATTTATGGCAAGGTAGTTTCCATGAATAGAATTTATGTTTTAGATCAAACTACCGAGATACTACATGTGAATAACAAGAGATTAAAGGTAGGTGACAAAGATCAAACTTACCTATGGCATTGTCGTATGGGACACATAAATGAGAAACGCGTAAAACAGCTCATACAGAATGGAGCAATATCGCCCTTTGATTTCGAATCATATGGCACGTGTGAATCATGTCTCATCGGCAAAATGACTCGTATTTCCTTCAAAGGTGTTGGAATGCGCGCTGTCGACCTATTAGGACTCATACATACGGACGTATGTGGCCCTATGTCGATCGACGCACGAGAAGGCTATAGGTATTTCATCACTTTCACGGATGATTTGAGTAGATATGGCTATGTCTACTTGATGAAACATAAAAGTGAATCCTTTGACAAGTTCAAAGAATACCAGAATCGGGTACAGAACCAGTTGGGTAGAAAGATTAAAGCACTACGTTCGGATCGTGGTGGTGAGTATCTTTCACACGAGTTTGATCAACACCTTAAAGACTGTGGCATCGTGCTACAGTTGACTCCACCTGGAACACCACAATTAAATGGTGTGTCCGAACGGAGAAATCGAACTCTACTTGATACGGGTCGATCCATGATGAGTCACACCGTTGTGCCTGATTCATTGTGGGGCTATGCTCTTTTGTCAGCCGCTCTAATACTTAACCGAAGTCCGTCTAAAGCTGTTGACAAGACTCCATACGAATTATGGAAGGGAACGGTCCCTAACTTGTCCTTTATTCGGGTTTGGGGCTGCGAGGCTTATGTCAAGTGGAGACACGAGGATAAGCTCGGCCCGCGATCGGTCAAGACATACTTTATAGGCTACCCAAAGGGAACTTTTGGTCATTACTTCTACTCGCCAACCGAACAACGTGTTTTTGTTGCGGCTAGTGCGACGTTCTTAGAGAAGGAATTTCTCGAGAACAAGTCGAGTAATAGAACCTTCGAGTTATCGGAGGTTCAAGAACCAACTACCGAGCAACCATTGGAGGAAACAGTACCTTCAACCGAGGCTGCGGTAGATATCCCTGAGGAACCTAGGAGGTCGGGAAGAGTCTCTATTCCTCCGGACAGATACATTGGAATGGTCGAGGAACGTGATATAGATGACGTCTTACTCCTAGAGGGTAATGAACCCACAACCTATAAAGGTGCCATGACCAGTTCTGACTCAAAGCTATGGCTAGAAGCCATGCAATCCGAGATGGACTCCATGTATGAGAACAACGTGTGGGATCTTGTGGACCTACCTGCAAAGGTACGTCCCCTTCAATGCAAATGGCTTTACAAGATAAAGCATGCCGTGGAAGGACAACAAGATATCCACAAGGCTAGACTAGTTGCTAAAGGTTTCACCCAAGTGCCAGGCTTGCACTACGATGAGATCTTTGCACCCGTAGTCATGCTTCGTTCCATTCGGATTATCTTAGCGATCGTCGCATTTCACGATTATGAAATATGGCAAATGGACGTTAAAACCGCCTTCTTAAACGGTTATTTGGAGGAAGAGTTGTACATGGTACAACCCGAGGGTTTTATTGATCCTGAGCATCCTAAGAAAGTTTGCAAGCTTAAGCGTTCCATCTATGGACTTAAGCAAGCATCGCGGAGTTGGAATCATCGCTTCGACCAAGTGATAAAAGAGAATGGATTCATTCGATCAGTCGAGGAACCATGTCTCTATATCAAGTCGAGTGGGAGCAAGATTGTATTCCTAGTACTGTATGTCAACGACATACTCTTGATTGGGAATGACATACCTCTCTTATCTTCGGTTAAAGCATGGTTGAAAAACCATTTCCAGATGAAAGATCTGGGAGAGGCACAAAGAATTTTGGGCATCCGTATCTACAGGGATATATCACGACGGATGTTGTCTCTCAGTCAGGAGTCTTATATAGATAAGATTCTAGAGAGATTCAGCATGACGAACTCCAAGAAAGGGTTCCTTCCTATGACTCCTGGGCTTCACTTGAGCAAGACTCAAGAAGCTAAGTCATTGGAAGAGAAAGAGCGCATGAGTCGGATTCCTTATGCTTCGGCAATAGAATCGATCATGTATGCCATGATATGCACACGTCCAGACGTTGCATATGCATTGAGTATGACAAGTCGATTCCAAGCTCATCCAGGTGAACAACACTGGATGGCCGTGAAAAACATTCTTAAGTACCTACGGAGGACTAAAGATTGGGGATTGACTTACGGAGGCGACTCGACGCTCTGCGCCACGGGTTACGCAGATGCTAGCTTCCAAACGGATCGAGATGACTCGAAATCTCAGTCTGGATTCGTTTTTACTCTTAATGGCGCTGCTGTCAGCTGGAAAAGTTCTAAACAGAGTGTTACAGCAGATTCTACGACTGAGTCCGAGTACTATGCCGCCTCAGAAGCAGCTAAGGAAGCAATATGGATGCGTCAATTCTTACAAGGACTATCAGTAGTGCCTAGTTCGAATGACCCAATCACCGTTTATTGTGATAATAAAGGTGCCATCTTCCAAGCTAAGGAGCATAAGTCTAGCAACAAGGCTAGGCATGTACAACGGAAAGCTCATCTAATCAGAGATTACGTGGAACAAAAGGAGATTTTCATTGATAAGATCGCTACGGATGACAACATAGCTGATCCTCTCACAAAAGCATTACCACGTGATAAGCATGAAGGGCACATTCATTCCATGGGAATTGGATGTGTTCCTAAGTTGTAGTACTCTTTTATGAATTCATGTAATAATTCATTTTCTCGTGTACTCTATTCAACCTTATTGTTATGATATATAATGTTTTGTTTTTCATGTGGAATTGTACGCCAATTTTGAACACCACAAAGTGAACTGATTAACATTACATCGTTTTGGTCCTTGATTACCCACTTGAGCTGATAACTCAGGTAATCATTTTGTGACGTTGGTTGATGGTGGGTTCAACGAGCCATAAGTCACACGGCTGACTGACCAATCACAAAGGCGAGTTATACGGATATCTCGTAGGACACCCCGTGACAACGTTATGGAGTCCTAAATGTTTTACAACATTGGGTGCCAGGTCGTGGATAGGACCTCCATAGTGTTCCTTAGAGTCGAGTCTTTTGACTTTCAACTGTCTCTTGAGATTAAGGCAGATTTTGGGTAACTTTGGTTTCTTTCCCACGGTCACCGTAACAGGGGCCAAGAGGATTTTTTCTGGGTTATTTCATGCTGCGCGATATCGGCAGGATTCGAGTTGAGGGAAATATCCAAACCCTTATCAGGATTTTATCATTTCTCAGGGCCACTCGAGGAGTAGTAACTGAAATGCATGGCCATGCTCGAATACAGATTCGTTTTATCAGTTAAGTTACTCTCTAGTCGGGGAAACCACTCTTGATACAGATCGCTTGTGAGATACGACCTTTGCGAATGCGGATTTGCAAATTGTCTTACATTGAGTGGGAGAAATTTTAAAAGGATATGAGAATCGGTTATCGCACCTACACTTGTACGGACAAGTGGGAGTTTGTTGGAGCTTGTGTCCTCCACATGTAGTGTGATAACGTCATTGCACATACCCTTGTACGGACAAGTGGGAGATTGTTGGGGCTGGTGTCCTTGACAATTAAGTACAATGACCTATTAAATCTCTTTAAGGATCACAAGGGCATACTTCAGTATTATTATCAGTTGATCCACGTTTATCAATAACGGTTGGCTTGCTAGATAAGTTTGACGTTATTGTCATACGGATGGCGGTGATCAACTGGTCCCTATACGTCACACCTATAGGACACGTTTGAGAGATGTGAAGGTATGAAAATACAGTCACATTTATGCCGGATATGACTAAACAGTTAGTCAGAGGTATTGACTATTAAATTAGTCAATAAGATGTTGAGATTATTATTTAATACGGATTAAATAATTTTAGCTAATACGGATTACATGTTTAATTCGTAAATTAAATATAAACGGTTATATTTAATTAAATATTGTATTCGCGTATTAATATAAACAGTTATATTAATTTGGGTAATTATACAATATCGTATTTTATCAGACCATTATTAATACATCGACTGCATTAATATCTGATAACACGTGTACGATTTATAAATAAAACCCGCGGACAACTTATAGCTAATTGGGTCGAATCACGCATTGGAATATGGTAAGAGTGGGAAGCCCACTCCTACCCAACATCCAATTCGGCCGTGTACTACATAAGGAGAGGGACTCTCCTTATGTCAGATACTCTTGTTGCACTGACAAATAACATCTCAAGAAAATTAGGGTTTGAGAGCATTCTTCTCCCATAACCCAGATCTCACATCTAAAACTCAAAAGGCTCTCCCAATATTGCAAGGCAGTTGGAGAGGATTTCTAGCACACGCGGCAACGTCTCAATCTAAGTCTTGGGTGCAAGTTATAGGAGGGAATTTGTGTTAATTCCTGTTCTTAGGCCTTTTGCGCAAGGATTAAAGGTTGTACTCTTTTTCGTATCTTTTTAATCTTATGACTATAAACACGACTGTAATTTTCATTATAATCCTGCACATATAGGGCGAATACACGTTTTATTCCCCACAAAGGTTTCCAAAACTCTCACTCAGTTCACACTAAAATCCATTCAACCACGGTTAAGGATCTCTCACTCAAGGTGGAAGCCTAATACACATACTCCAGACCAAGGTTCACGCACTTTCAGCACTTCAAACCAGAATTCTATTACCATGACACCGAACCTCGAAAACCAAAATATGGCATTCATCATCCTATAACCTTAACTTTTAACAGTTCGATCCTAGCTAACCTATTCCACAAGGTTCGACATCCTAAATTCCCAAATTTTATTACCACAATGATCATTCAAATCAAGACCTTACTAAGGTAACAACTCTTAAATCCTCTTGTTTGTAACCACTTACCAACAATCTACATCCCAAGAAAAGTTCCAAGGAAGTAACCAGTTTCACTCTTACGGTTCCCATTAAGGTTTAGGCATTCACATTCCGAGATTCCTCAATTGATATTTATGAACACTTATAAGTTTCAAATTTCTATTCTATAATTACCTCAAACATCAACGGTTACCTGTAAGTACATCAATAGGCAATTGCCGAGGTTCCATAAGTAACTCAAGGTCAACACTCAGTCAGCTCTATAAGTCCACTTGTAAATGTCTCCACATTCTCACATCGACACTAGTAACTCTCGTTCCTCAAGTAAGTGGTCCTTCCTGCGATTAAGCAATTCCTCAAGATCAAGTAGCACTAACTTACCTCATTCATCCATTTGAACACATCATCACTATCTAAGGCACATTCCTCTAAATTCATCTATAACTCCAAGCATTCTATTCCAATCCTCAAATGGTGCTTAGAAATCTACAAAGATCACTTACACACAATCCATCTAACATGGACTCTCAAGACGGCACACTGTCCAACATCGCCCGAACATTATTCTCACCAACTCTCTCAACCAAATCCTGACAACGCAGAACCAAGCATTCCTCAAGGCATGTATCTCTACCCCAAGAACAGGTCGATCTCGCCACTATTTTAGATGAAAAGGAACAAGGCTCACAGAAGAGGAGGTGAGATGCGAACTTCAGGGATAAACACGTCATAGGTCTCGAGAGAGACAAACGAAAGACGGCTCGAGGGACAATAAGATGACAAGGTAAGGAACTTTAGGCTATGGACTCCAATAAAATTGAAGTCAAGATCAGACGGAGAAGCAAAGGAGAAGAAAGGAGAGAAGCGACGTGAAAAGAACGATTGCGGAATCTTCCAAGGTGCGGGTCTCTCACTATTCTCGCGGGATTCTCACTTCTTATTTTCCAAATCAAGTCATTCAATTATCGGTTTTCACGAAAAATTCCTCCTATGATTTATATACCCTAATCTTCCAAACTTTAAACGATATCATCATCACAACTACCTATTCCCAAAAGTTTGAGATGATTCATCTTTGCTAGTCCCTCAAATGATAATTCAATAACACTTTTAGGTCATCACCCCTATATGCTATATCCATTTTATTTACTTACCTTACTGTCCACCAGATAACAATTCCTAGACCATCAAGTTTGCCGAATTCTCGACTCCCAATAGATTACTTTATCCTATCCACAGACCGGTGGTGCATCCTTAAATTTCTCTTAAGTTTTTCAGTAAATAAACATTAAGATTCAATAAGCAGTCTAGGGTCAAATAGTGGTTCACTTCTTCTAAGCTTAAGTCATAAACTCTTCAAGTATTCAACTACTATAGCCAATGATTCGCATTCCCCAACAACGGTCTTTCCCAGCTCAATCACTCACCTAAGTCAAGTGATACTAACTCACTTCATCATCCACTCATCATCATTAGCATCGTAAGCCTATTATTTCAGGTTACTCTATAACCTCAAGTATCTTATCTAAGGCCCTGTTCTTTCTGGCTTATTTTCAGCTCGTTTCAGTTCAGCTCAGCTCTATTCAGTTCAGTTCAGTTCAGTTCAGTTCAGCTCAGTTCAGTTCAGCTCAGCTCTATTCAGTTCAGTTCAGTTCAGTTCAGCTCATTTCAGTTCAGCTCAGCTTCATTCAGTTCAGTTCAGTTCAGTTCAGCTCAGCTTCATTTAATTCATTTCAGTTCAGTTCAGCTCGACTTTATTAAGTACATTATTATTATTATTATTATTATTATTATTATTATTATTATTATTATTATTATTATTATTATTATTATTATTATTATTATTATTATTATTGTTGTTGTTGTTGTTGTTGTTGTTTTTGTTATTATTATTACTACTATTATTATATTTATTTATTTATTATTCTATTTATTATTATTAATTAATAATTCTTATTATGATTATTATTGTTATCATCTTGATGTGCTTCATCTTTGAGGTCATTATGGACACCAATATCGCACCCTTTTTTTAAAATTTCTTTTCGAACTTTGTATATGAATTTTTTCCGTTCTTTATCATCCATGTTTGAATCTGTTCTTCCTTGAATACTTTGATGTTGTATAACTGAAATACCAGGTTTATGCATCCGAATGAAATTATGAAGTGTAAAAGCGGATACGATAATTGACATTTGATATTTCGTTGTCATTTGTGGCATGTTTTTTAACATCTTCCACCTTCTCTTCAGCTGACCAAACGCCATTGCAACCGTCATCCTCAAAGATGAATGTCGATAATTAAAATGTTCAAATATTCCGCTATGAGGTGCATGCTTATATTTAGGCACATGGTTTCTTACGTTTGGATGGCTAATAGGAGACAAATACCCAAGTGTATTCGGGTATCCCGAATCCACCAAATCATATTTACCTCTAAATGTTTATATATAAAAATATTTAATGTTTAGATAATAAAAAAATGAAATACATGCCACATTTACCACATTTAGACGTAAAATGTTTAGATAATAAAAAAAATAATTCATGTTAATTAGACGTAAAATATTCAAATGTTGCTTTTGTTAATTTTAAAACACAAGAAAAGAAAAAAGCAAAGTCCATTAGAGTTTACTATAAAAAAAATACTTAAAAATTAATATTTTTTTAATATAATTGTTTTTTAAAAAATCGCAAATTTGTATTAATCAAACATTTTTTTATATTATTATAATTATTTAGTATACTTTAATTAAACTTAAGTTATTTATATTAATTTCAGCTTCATTCAGCTCGATTAAATTCAGTTCAGTTCAGTTCAGCTCAGCTCGATTCAGTTTAGCTCAGCTCAGTTCAGTTCAGTTCAGTTCAGTTCAGCTCAGCTCAGTTCAGTTCAGCTCAGTTCAGTTCAGTTCAGTTCAGTTCAGCCCCATTCAGTTCAGCTCAGTTCAGTTCAGCTCTAAAAAGCTAGAAAGAACAGGGCCTAACTCCTGAAACAGTACTCTTCAATGCACATATTTTCACAAACTAAGCATGGTTCTCAAGATTAAGTTCCACCGAATACTAAGTAAACAACTCAACCTTCATGCAAGTATCCTATCACTCACTTTCACTCTCCCAATTGGATAGACAACTAGACCCTTGGATCACCAAAACATGTCTCTCGATACCTCTTAAGTTATTCCTCAAATAACAACATTTCTCATAACGCAGCTTACAGTTATCCTAAGACTAGTTCCTCCAAATCCAATAAAAGGGAAGATTACCTAGAGGGCACCTTAAGAAAGCAAGCAACAAGGTTAAGCTGAAAAGATATAAAGATCTGTTCAAGCAAGATAAACAAATATTCTAAAAGAATGATGTGCATCCAGAGTTATCAAAGAAGGTGATGCACAAAGAAAGAGGAGCATCTTCAAGGCTCAGAAGCATTCCCCAACAGTAGCACGAATCTTCTATCTTCGGTAGAAACTCCGATGTCCACCGCCAAATGGATAAGCCCACGGTTCGTCGATTAAAAGATATAAAAGTGAAATCAATGACAATCAACAAACACGTTAGAGCCTAATAAGAGCAATCACAAAACAGACTACAATATAAGTTCTTAAATCTACCCCATCTCTCATTCATTATTCAATTATATGGTCAAGTTAAGGTTGGGGGGTTACATGAGTGCGTCGGGAGCGATAACGCTCTGATACCAACTGTAAAACCCCTCGCGAAAGCGAAAATATAAAACATACAAAATACTAAAAATGCAGCGGAATTAAAACTTTTTAACATAAACATGCGAGGTGAATTAAAACTGAAACTTAAGTAAAATATATATACAATCAGGCTGGGATGGCACATCCTTACAGGCACTCAAAACTGAAATGTAAACCAAGTCTAGCTAACGTAAACGTGTGAGTCAATCGATGAATAGGATCATCGCTCGCCAGCTCCATGCAACCCTCTGCCAACCACCTGTCATGTACCTACATACATGTAAATATGTACGCCACAATCAGTGGGGAGTGACTAGAGTTCTCCTAGCCACCTTTTGTAACGACACGTAACACATAAATACAAACAGAATACTCCAGCATATATAAACATGTGAAGTATAAAATCTCATCATCTGAATCCTAGGTTGCACGGACACGCCTAAATTTTAGACTCCGCGTGTCCGACACGTGTCGGACACGGACACGCCTAGGACACGGCTCCAAAAGTGTCGGACACTTCAAAAACCGTGTCTCCGGTTTTTTTTTAAGTCAGGCGTGTCGGACACGGTTCAAAGTTGTCGGACACGGTCCGTATCCGGGGGACACGGCAAATAACAACAAAAACCAATTTAATTTATAAACAAACGCTTGTCGTTGCGTCAATCGCCAAACCTAATTCTAAACAAAAACTCCCCAACAACCTCCCTTCGCCGGCCGCCGCCTCCTTGCGTCGCCGGCTGCCGCCTTCTTGCCTCGCCGGCCGCCGCCTTCTTGTCTCTCCTAGTTCAAGAATTCCCCTAATCCCTTATTTATTATTCAAAATAAAATTAAGAGAATAATACAATTGAAGAAAATTGAATAATCCAGATAAATTCAAAGATTATCAAAGAGGAGTGGAATGATATGATAATTGGAATTTTCGATGGATTGGGAATTTTGGGATGACAATAATCAGGAGTTTTGTGTAGATTGAACTTTTAAGCTAATTAATACTTTTAATAATATAAAGTAAAGTAGGTGGCATTAGATAAGCTTTCTTTGTGACATTTGTCTCCGGCTTTCTATCCGTCTTAAGTTTAGACGGGTTAAGTAATACTTCGTATAAACTTGTATGAATAAGACAAAATGAAAAGGGCTAGAGAAAGAGCAAAAGGTTGTCCTATTTATGCAAATGGGTCATTATTTATCCCGTCTTAAACTTAAGACGAATACTTCCAATTTAAATGAGAGCTTGTGTATTTTGTAAGGCTTGAATGTCTATTTAAATCTCGGTTGTAATTTGGATTTTCTATTTTGTAAGACATATTTGATTTGGACGTATAAGACATTAGTATTGGTTGTTATTTTGTGACTTTGTTACCTATAAATGACAAAAGTCTAGAGATTGGTTGTAATGGACTTTAAATTCTCTTTATTTTAATATGTATATTGTTTTTTTTTTTTGCCGTGTCCCGTGTCCTAAAAAAATCGGGGGTGCCGTGTCCCGTGTCCGTGTCGTGTCCGTGTCCGTGTCCGTGTCTGTTTCCGTGCAACCTAGTCTGAATCTCATACTATCATGCAATCACTAATGCACGGCTCTCAACCAACTTCGGAAACTATTTGGAAGGAGAGTCGGTTTCCCTACCGGTTGCCCGGTCGGGGAGTCTTTCAATCCAAACCATTTACGAAACTGACTAAAGAGTCATCCAATGCCTTGGATGAACTATAACAAAGTCAAGTATCAACTCATCAACGTCAACAGTTATCTCATAAACATCAACATCTATATCTGACACTATACCAACTCCAGGCAAGCAGATAAAAACTCAGCAAGTATAAGGTTCAGCGGTCAACTTAAGACATAACCTACATACCAATTACATTCAGCAAGTATAAGGTTCAGCGGTCAACTTAAGACATAACCTACATACCAAACATTCAGCAAGCAAGGACTCAGAGGCCAACTTAAGGCATAGACCCGCCAATCAGCAAGACACTAGACTCAGAGGCCACCTTAAGGCATAGACTAGCACCCAAAATTAAAGGACTCAGAGGTCAGTTTAAGGCATGTCCCTTCACTACATCACAAGATACTAGACTCAGAGGCCAGCTTAAGGCATGTCCTAGCATCAAACATCTGCACTCCGGGCAAGCTGTCAGTTCCTTAGCTATCCCGTTGTGCAGCTGCTCTACTCGTCAGACTCAGAGGCCAACTTAAGGCATGTTCCAACGCGATCACAATCAAACATGTCTGGACTTAGAGGCCAGCTTAAGGCATGTCCCAGACACGACAAACATACACATATAGGGCTCAGCGGCCAGCTTAAGGCATATCCCCATATATGACAACAAGCTCACGTATTAAGCTCAGAGGCCAGCTTAAGGCATACCTTAATACGCATCAATACAATGACATCCAAATTTAGAAACTAATCTATAGTTCTACTTTCTTATACTTCTAATCAACACTTAATTGATCCCGGGAACTAAGTTGAGGGAGAGCCGGTTTCCGTTTCGGTTACCCGACCGGGGGGTCTCTATCCTCTCTCCATTCCCGAACCCAATATAGTGTCGCCCATCCTCCGGAGACCTCAAACACACATCAAAGGTACAAGGAACGAGTTTCAATCAAAATCGAATAAGCCTTTGAAAGTTATAAATAAAACAATGGGAACAAGGGCTCTCAGCCGGTCCCAGGCCGTCTGTCGGTCCACCGGCTGGGAGTCCCTTCCCATGCCCATCAACCGTCTGAAAAACAAGAGAAGAGGCTCTCAGCCGGTGGACCGTCCGCCGGTCAGCCGGCTGGGAGTCCCTTCCCCAAAGCCAAACTTCAAATTTTAAACATGAGAAGTGACTCTCAGCCGGTGTACCGGCTGCCGGCCTGCTGGCTGGGAGTCACTTTCCCATGCCTTTGAAAACTTGAACAACACATGAGAAGGATCCTGAGCCGGTCGACCGGCGGTCGACTGACCGGCTCAGAAACCTTTCTCTGATTTCAGAACATTCAAAAGAAGGCACCCAGACTCTGAGCCGGCCAACCGGCTGCCGGTCAGCCTGCCGGCTCAGAGGCCGCTGTACGCAAAATCGCAAGTTCTCTAACAATTGCAAATCATCACAAATTGATCTCAAACCTCTAAATTAACAACAACAAATGTTTACCTATCACATATAAACACCAAAAACACTATCTATCAGCAATTAATCCCACAAACAATCCTCAATAAGAATATGGTTTGTATCCGTCTTAAGCATGAATTTCTGAAATTTGAACAATAGGCATATGAAACATCACCCAAGCATGTATTCATCAAGTAAGAACATTCCTATCATGTTACTAAGTTCAAACAACCATAATCACATTAAAAATCAGAAACTTAAACCACTCCAAACAAGAAAAGTGCTAATATATACAATAAGGCCGAGTTTCTCATTATCGTCACCTTTACTTAGCGAAACCTTCAAGATCTTGCTCAATAAGCACCAAGTCCTCTTCCGGGCTAACACAAACACCGCCTAAAACAACAAAACGTCACAACTATTCACGAATTTCGAAATACTTCAAACAGGCCGAAATTTTAACTGTCACAAAATGCAAGATTGATTACCTTAAAACAACGGGCTCGAGACAAGGAATCCGTGGCCGCGAAAATCGTCTCAATCGGATAAGAAACGAAGATTTTATGAACATTTTAAGATTGAAGGAGAAAAATGCAAAAATGGTGTTTGTTGTTAAGTTTACAAATCTGAAAAATGAAATGAAGGAGGGAGGTAGAAGATGGTGGGGTTAGGGTTTTGTGAGGAAAAAGAGGGGAAATAGGTCCATTAACAAGTTGGGCCCATAAGACAAGTTTTAAGACGGTTTAAGATAAAAACACCGACTTAAGGTCACTATAAACTTAAGACGATATAAATATTTTTCCGGGCTATGAAATTAAATTGCTAAGACGCAAATTACGCAATTAAATGAAATCTTATTTAAATCCTTTTAAAAATATTCTCACATAAATTAATCATTTATTTAAATGAAATCCCAAGAATTACGAAATATAAATTATTTCTCGAACTTGAACTTAAAATCTTTAAACTTCCGAATCCCGAAATATTGGGATGTTACATGTATATATCTCAATACTTTATATGCAGGATTATAACGAAATTATAATTATGATTTACAGTCATAAACGAAATACGAGATACAAGGATTAAGAATAAGAATCAACCTTTGGTCCTTGCAAGAGGCCTAAGAATAGATATCAAAATAGATATCCTCCTAATTGTTGCACCCAAGACGCTCCGACAAATACCCTTTCTTGAGCTAGAAAATGCAAAAATTACCTTTAATTTTTGTTAATGATGATATCGAGAGACGATGGAGTATCACATCTGTTTTTGGAACTCGTGAATGTATGTGTGTCGTGAGGATAGTATATATAGTAGTAGAAGGTGTTTGTTAATAAGTATAACTCTTATACATAATCTTAACCACCTTGCAGAGTTTAGATAGGATTTCTCAAATCCTTATTTGAGTATACCTAAACTGCTACAAACTCAAAACTGACTGACTACCACACCCATACTGACCGAACACTACTCCACTCGGCTCAACCAATTTTATCAGTATAAGATCGGTTTTTATCTTCTCTTGTGTATAATGTTTATCTTATAAATAGCGTATATTTATAATTTACTAATTAAATATAACCGTTTATATTTAACTAAATTATTCAATCTTTATTAAATAATTACATTACACATACTAATTAAATGTAACATTTTACATTTAATTACGAATTAACATTTTAATTCGTCTCAGGTAATATTATTTAATCAGTATTAAATAATCGTATCATCATTACAATGACTAACCGCTTAGTCGTATAATATATCAATATGATTACATTTTCATCAAATCATATCTTCAGATTACATCATTTAAGTGTGACTCTTAGAGACCAGTTGATCACCGACATCTGTATGACAATAACGTCAAACTTCTACTAGCAAGTCAACTGTTATCGATAAACGTTAATCAACTGATTATAATACAAAGTATACCCTGTGAACCTTTAAGAGATTTATACATTTTATCACACTAGCTGTGGAGAACACTGACTCCAACAGCGTCATGGTGGTGAGTTGGTGGTCGCTATTGTGGTGGTAGTTGCAAGTATGGTGGTAGGTGAAGAAAGTGGTTGAAAGGTAACAAAGGTAATGAAATCTCATACGCTATGGGTGGTGGGGGTGAAGAATTAGATGGATTTAGGGGTAAGGAAGGGAGTTTCCAACAAAGGGAATAAGTAACTTTGTTTCCCTTTCCCTTTCATTTAGACCACTAACGAACGCCCCCTAAGTGTAACTATACCCTCTTCCGTTTTTGTGTATTTGGGCGTACAAAATTGAGGAAGACTCCTATCTATCTAAATTTTAACAGTAATTAAGTCTACTTGTATATAATTTACATTTTTTGTTAATAGCAATAAATGATAGATCTTTTTAGAAAACGCGCGTCTTGTGATGCAAAATCGTTTTATTTTAAAATTGGTGGAATATAAAATGCCCTCTTTGAAAACCCAATATCGGGGGCTTCCATTGATTATCAATCGATGGTTAATTCATTATGTATATCTATCTTTTATTCAAGAAAAGTCTCCCATTTGGTGAGAATCGTTTTTCCGTCCCTTATTTCGGGGTTTTCCATTTATTTGTGGATTTAGTCCTATCAGTAATATAATCAAGAGCTATTTGTTGATGATTTATATAACGTGTTTTTTCAAAGGGTAAAAGTGATTTGTCAACGATCTTTGGAACCAGTTTGAGATAAATTTTATATCATAATAACGAAGGACCTCTTCAAAAACTACTTGAAGATAGCGATAATATGACCAATCGAATTATCAAATCATATTTTGAGATCTCTAGTTTATACGAAAACTTATTTTTCATTGGTTTCTATTAAATTGATTTTAAATTATACCTATATTTTTATAAGGGTTGTGTAGGGTTTGACCAATGAATTGTTGAAACTTCAAAAAGAAAAATTTGGTAGAATCTTAAACCAAAGTTCGTTGGTATATAACTATATATGTAAAAAGTCGGAGCTTTTGAAAATAATGTGACATTTGGATTGAGAATTAGCCTTTCAAAAGGACATGCATGTGAACAAGAGCTCATGTCTCGTGACCTCATAGGCTCATACAACCACCAAATCCTCTCGAAAGACCTTAATTACTTGGCTATTCAATGTTGTCTATGTTGATCATGCAAAATGTCACGACATTATCCACAAAAAGAGACATAATACTTCAACAAAGGAAATAGCAAAATAATGAACGATTTGGTAAAAAAAATTGATCACGAGGGAACTTGCAGCCGCTATTGTTGGTGTGTATTGGATAAATTCCTGGCTATATGTGATAGACTACAAACCACGAATATGAGGTAAGTTAACCGAGGGTGACAGACTCGAAATCTATTTAGGCATGGACTCGGACCTAAAATACTCCACGCGATTTGATAATTATTAGTAGCTTAGGATGACAATAATTTGTACCATAGGTTAAAACTTGAAAGTCATTTTGATTACGAAACAATATGTTTAATTAATGTGTTCATAACAATTGATCTTAATCAAGTAATTAAGAGAGAGTTATCGTAGATAATAATTCTTAGGTTCAAATCTCTTCCCTTTATTTAAATGTAATTAAACACAACTTCATTAGATTAAAAAACATTTGATCCAATCTGAGTAATTCAGACCAACCCTTGAATTATAATTGACTCTAAAATTGCACTACTCACATATGATATAATAACTAAATTCACATTGAAATCGATCCAAAATTATTCGCCGCAAAACTATTTGACATGCAATTGGCCAACACAGACATATATAACCCATATTATTTATTTATTTTTCTTTTTTTTGGCAGCAAGAAAATAAGGTTTTTACGTTTATTGTGTTTAATGTACGTGTTGGAGGACATGATGTTGATGTGGATGTTGTTGAGGAGACGTAAGGCGGTTGAGAGGTCGTAGTACGCTTGGGTCGCCTCTTAGGGCTTCCCACCCCAAGAAAAATGTGCACATTAATGGCTTAAGGATGAAGGGGATCATGTGGTATCATGACGCCTAGTAGGGGTTCGGTTAGCGCTCAATCTACCACGGCTGCCTCCCGAGTACTTATTTTACGGGTTGCGGTTCGACTGTTCGGTGGGCAGTGTTGCGGTGCCTTCACCGGGTTGTGGTTACGTTTGGAAATATCCCGGTGTCGGTGTGGTGATTGTATAATCGCATCTCGTACATGCGGTGCCGTCACCGTGTGGTGGGTACGTTTGGAAATGTTCTAGTATCGGTGTGGTGATTGTTTAATTGCATCTCGTACATATCATTGTCTCATTGGCATGTTGCGTGTTTTTATACCGTTGAAATTGATGTGTGTCGGCTGTGTGTAAATTGTCACCTGTTTTCGGGATGGTATGTGTTGATTCGATCATATGATATTTCCGATCACACGGGGAGTAGTTTGAGCACATGTTGCATTTGACATCTCACGGAGTCACGGGAGATGGGACGAGCCACGAGCTTTGTTGATCACCGAGTCGAGTGTAGTCTTACATTAGAAAGGTTGTATTAGTTATGATGTGTATCATTTATTAATTATGTAATTCATTAAATATGTCATTTATGTATAATGTTTCTAAAATTGTATATTATGATATTTCTACTCGGTTAGTAGGCGGTGTTACACCCTTGGTACGGCATTGTATACCCAACGTAACGTTCTCTAAATAATTTGGCAAATCGTAGGAGTCGTTTGGTTACATACGGGAACTTTCAATACCTATGAAATTTCATATCACATGATTTTCTAATTCATGTGAATTAGAAAATGTTGTTTGGTTACATGTAGGCATTGTAATTCATGTAGACATTCACACTTATCTAGGGGACATAGGTAAGCAACACTCTCCATTATGGAGGAATTGGAATTCATGGGAAGTTCCAATTCATGTGAATTGAAGTAACCAAACAACCTACCCATTTTGCAATTCACATGAATTAAAGTTCCTGCGTAATTTAATGGGTAACCAAACGACCCCTTAGTTCTTGCAGTCTTGCACAACCAAAATGGTCAATTTTGATACCCTTTAAAGATTCACAAATTTTCATTTGTGAAGGACGACATATCCGTCGTAAGCTTGCGACGGGTCAAATATTATCCACCTGGGTAGGAAAAGACAAGGCATTTGAGATTTTCAATATTTTGTCTTATATACACAAGTGGAGAACTTGACCCATTATAAGCTTGCGCTGGATATATTCATCGCAAGGAAAACTTAATGTTAAAGATTATGGTCTCATTTGGTTCAAATAAGTACTAGTTATCACTATACTACAAAAGGAATAGAATTTAAAGAGATTTGATTGGTTCTTAATTTATTAAAATGAAAAAATTAAATCTCTTTTTCTTTTGTGGTAGGGACCCTCCACTTCCTCCTTATTGATTTAATTTAATTAACATCTCTCCCATTAATTAGTTAAGTCTAAATTTACGTATTTGCTAAATCCCGCACATGATATTACTTAAATCCCACACACTTTGTCACCTTATTCCGAATTTACCCTTTATTAAAAAAATCTCTCTTCTCTCCTTTTCACCACCAACCAAATTGTTAATAATTTGATTATTTAACAAATTATGACTTTTATTTCGCACATTCACAAGTAATTTTGTTATTCTATCAACAAATTTATTAAATTCTTTTAGGTTGTGTTTGGGAACTTGGAATCATTTCAATTTGTATGAATCCAATTCTAGACATTGAATTGTTGAAATTCAATTCCAATTCCAATTCCATGAAACTGTTTGGATACCCCTGAAATTGAATTGCAAATTTCAATTCAAATAATGTTTGGAAGAGCCTTGGATTTCAAAGCTAAATTTTTCATTTTGAGAACAAATAAGAAAGGTTCAACTACACCAAATACGAATGATCCAACTACACCAAATACGAAAGATTCAACTAGACCAACTTTTTTTACACGTAACTACTATTCATTTAAACAGAGTAGGACCCAATCTAATTTTTCATCTTCCGGGAGTTTTTTGAGCATCGCAAACTCCTCGATCGGACCACTAAGAAACCTCTTCACTGCCCTCATAGCTTGGTGCCTCCCAATACCATAAACATTATATACAACTTCATGAACTTCATCTGGTGAAGGTTTCGGAATCTCTTTCGGCCTGCTTTGAACATAGTCGCTAAAGCACTCAGTAAATTTAGTAACCGCATCCGCCAACCGATCTCGTTTTTGCTTCTTAGACCCTGACGAAAACATTGATTTGTTTGAACTACCTCCCTCACTTTCAATTTCTTCACCCATAGCCACGGCCGCTTCATCATGCACCTCCACACCATCACCTACAGCTCTATCAGGGCCACATAAAGTACAAATATCATCCCAATACTCTATCGCCTTGTTCTTGTAAGGGGCTGCAAGTGGATGTTCCTAACAAGAAAATTAAAATAAGCATCAATAAAATAATGACATACAAGGGAAAAAAATTAAACACAGGACTGCACTTAAGCCCAGTGGAGAAGGTAGAGTATCATGTTTAAGATCATGACCAAGGGTCATGAGTTCCCTATGAAATCACCATGGGAAATGCCTGCTATTAGATAAATTCCCAAACTATGGGTCATACAGTAGAAGGTAGAGTATCAATAGAGAAGAGCATGGAGCATAATAGAACATTCTTGCTGCAGCAATTCAGGAAAGGGGGCATGTTGTGTCTTCTAGAGACGTAAGGCTCAACAAAGGGGGCATTAAATTCAGTGGATTTTGAATAGCAACAGAAGATGTGATTACCCATAGTTTAAGAAGCAAACATTCAGGAACTCCACACAATTACTCATATACTCATATACTCAAAAGATCTATCATATTCATATATTCATATACTCATATACTCATATACACAATCAGTAAAAACAACAATGTAACTTTGAGAATGTACGAATATCAGTAATTGAAGTATTACCTGAACAAATGAAAACCATTGGTCCAAATCTCCTCCTCCTATGACTATCATTTTCCTCTCCTCATCCCATTTGAACTTTGAGAATGTACGAATATCAGTAATGTTAGCATAATGTTTCTTCCAAGACTTTATACGATTCTTCACATTATCCGTGGTGACGCAGGTTCCCAAAGTGGCCCTAAGTTCATCATCTACGGCTTGATAAGCTTGTGGCTTCCATTCACCCTCGGCCTTGTTACCTTCTTTTAATTGAAGATACAAAACTGCTATCAACGTCTCGTCCATTTGCTTACTCCAACTCAGATAACCCCTCTTTTTTGATTGCACGGACGACATAGGTTCTTTCCCTTTGCTACTCATATTTGATCCCTAATACAAGAGCCATGACACACCATCAGAATTCAGAACTCAAAGAACAATATATTCAGAACAGTGACATTATTTTGACATTTTTCAGCTCAGCCGGGATATACGAAACAAAACTGAGACCTTTTTCAATAATTAATTGAAATAACATAGTATTTCATACAATTAACAAACCTACTGCTAAAATAAATGGAAAAGAAAGAACAATATATTATGATCTCGAAAATTCAGCTATAGAATGAAGGTATCATCAATCTACCTGAGCAAGTATATACCAGTTCTGTATGAATACTCCCCCAACCAATAATCCCAAATGTTGACCTTCCCAATGCTTCACAAAGTGCTACTACCACCACAAATTCACAACTCACAAGCTGTAATAATTAAATTATATTCAAACAGGGTAAAATTCCAAACAACTTTCTTTCCATATTCATGAGCTTCCCTTGCTAAACTAACACGGTATTACTGAGCAGAAATTATGACAGCAGAGTAGCAGACTCAAAAATGTTACTTCAAATTAGGATCAGGCATGAAACTCAAAAATGTTACTTCAAACAGTGCCATGAAACAGTTATATGTTTACCTTATGATCTTCGGGTTTCGTATTCAGCCCACATTTTCGTAGCAAGGTCATCTCTAAATTTATTCCATTCATCTGTTGAGCGTACCGTTGAAACAAGTCCTAACTCTTCCTCACCGTCATCATCAACTTGGTTTCTATTTATTAACTCTTCGTCCACCTCAGCCAATAATTCCTCCTCATTTACATTTTCACACCTCACAAAATTATGAAGAATGAAGCAAGCATTGATAATCCTAACTTGTGTTTTCTTATCATAAAAGCTACTTTTCCTAAGTATAGCCCATCGCTTTTTCAATAAACCAAATGCTCTTTCTATGGTGTTTCGAGCTGAAGAATGACGCAAATTAAAAAGCTCTTTAGCATTTGTTGGTACGTTTCCTGTCCACAAATTTAAATGATAACGGGTTCGTCTGTATGGAGCTAAGAAACCCGAAGCATTAGTATATCCTAAGTCCACAAGGTAATACTTGTCTCTTACAATTTTTAAACCATTAGATCTGCGAAGTGCATCACCGAGTACACGTTGGTCGGATGCCGAACCTTCCCAACCCGGCAAAACATAGCTGAAACGGAGGCTACTATCACATGTAGCTAAGACATTGGTTGTAATATGACCGCCTCTATCTCTATATCTAGGCCTATCCTGTGGTGAGACTGTCATTAAAATATGAGTCCCATCAAGCGCCCCGACAACCCCTTGAAACCATTTCCATTTACTATGTCTTTCAAAACTAAGAGGAGTATCCATTTGTCTTATGTAATATTGGCCTATTTTCATCACAGCTTTAAGTACCATATGAAAATGACGACTCACAGTTTCTCCCAACCGAGTATACACAGCCCCAATAGTCCTATTTTTCAAATCATGTCCAAGTATATGCAGAAAATAGGCTACAATTTCCTTAACCGTGACATTTCTAGTCGTCTTTAAACCCCCTTTGACTTGCAAAATGCAACATAACTTGTCAAAACAATTTCTATCCATACGCAATTGTTCTCGACATATACGGTCATTCATTAACGAATTCATCCAATATTTTCTTTTTTCAGCATGTTCATGCTCACACCAAGCTATTTCTTTCACTCGGTAATTCATGTGATGCCATGAGCATAATATTATTTTCAGAAAGCCAAAAATAATTGCAAATAACTCGATTTCATCATCAAAATCCTCCCTAGCACGCTTTCTCGACTCAACATTAATCTCATCATCCATTTTTCTTGTGTAAGAGATAAAAACCTAATCAAACAGCCGCAACAACATATGATATTCAGTCCTGGATTTATTCCGCTTATAGAGCTTAATCACCAATTAAAGCAAACTAATCCATACACATCAAAGTTTTCATCATAAATGAATCAAATATCACCATAATATATCCCAAATAACAAGGAAAAATAAAACTAAATCGATTTGCAGAGCAAAACATTATGAATAGCTATCCCTAAAATACTCGTTTATAATCGGCCGAAACTTCCACAACATAACACAAACAAATGTAAACTACCCACTACCCAATTCCATGAAATTCAGTT
This sequence comes from Silene conica, assembly GCA_029255685.2. NCBI lineage: Eukaryota > Viridiplantae > Streptophyta > Magnoliopsida > Caryophyllales > Caryophyllaceae > Silene > Silene conica. The sequence goes on from CM055312.2 coordinate 65,874,313, forward strand.
GAGTTTTGATAAGAGTAATAAGTGGGATTGCTACTGACATTGCCTTTTTTCACATTTCGCATTTCGCATTTCCGCCATTACCAGCAAAGTTTTCGAGTTTCATGATCAGCAAACATAAATATACTGCTAATAATCACATCATATGCTGAATTATTACTCAAACAATTATAATACGAGATTATCAGCAAGCTATTTCCATCAACAAACAGAGTCAAGACTGAAACAGCTTCACTTACAAACATCCTTACGACTGATGCATTATATCATCTAATCCATATATACTCCATATATCATTTTGTTAAGTCCGAACCAAAATCAGAATAGCATCCAAGAGATGAGTTCATTCATCATTAGAAGTTCAATACGACTGATTAGCGTACATGATCAGACAACGGAACTATGTCCATTCGAAAAGGAAAAAACAGTCAAATGACACAAAACTACAACAGTACACTATCAGAATTAAACATATATCAAAGTGTTGCAATGGAGATCAGCAAAAATAAAGAAGAAATTTAAGAAGTTGATTGATACCTAGTGTAAAATCAGCAAAAATGAGGAGAAAGAGATCGCGAAATTAGGGTTAAGAGCAGAGATCGCGAAATTAGGGTTAAGAGCAGAGATCCCTGATTGAGAGGAAGAGAGGCAGTTGTTAGGGTAAGGAAATCAAATGACCTGGTTGTAGTAGGGAATTGTGAGGGTTTGATTTACATTGGGCTTGAATTAAGTGGGATTTGGCCCAATTTCAATTCCAATTCTTTTGGTGTACCAAACGTGATAATTGGGCCATTTCCTCATTTCATTTCCAAATCTGAGTTGCCAAACAGGCCCTTAATTGATTGAATGAATGTTTTTTATCTTCAAGAAAGTGATTTTTTACAATTAGGGTTTGAAATTTAGGGATCTCCTTTTCACCACCAACCAAATTGCAATCATTTAATAAATTATGGATTTTAATTCGCACATTCACGAGTAATTTCGTTATTCTATCAACAAATTTATTAATACCTTTATTTAATTGATTGAATGAATGTTTTTTTTTTTATCTTAAAGAGCGTAATTTTTACAATTAGGGTTTTGACATTTAGGGATTTTGGATTTTCGATTGTTGAAGGTGCATCAGTTTATGACGGTTGATGGTGGGTCGGTTTATCGCAGTAGATGGCGTGCGTTCTGTTTGCGAGCGGCGGATGGTGGTGCGAGTGGTGGTGGGGTAGCTATGCATATATGTTTTTTTGAATTTCTTTGCTTTTGAATTGTCCTCTCTAATTGTGTGGAAAAAGTGAGAGGGGTAAAGTCGGAATAAGACGATAAAGTGGGTGGGATTAAGCAAAATCTTGTGCGGGATTTAGCAAATACGTAAATTTTAATACAACAAAATGTATTTACTTCATTATTATTACATTTTAATTTAATTCAAAGTCGGTGCAATTATATAATTTAATTTTAACTCATATATCTTTTTAATTTAATTGTCCATAAAATGAAAATATTGTTATAAACCCAGTATATCATAGTTGTAAAACCGATCCGTACATTTTTTTTGCACGGAAATAAAACGAGTATAAATAAAAGAAAAAGAAAATGTCTATCTATGCAAATGGGTGTATATAACCTGTTTTAATCTTAAAAGTCAATTAATAATTATTCTTTTTTACACACCAGTGTTAGTAATTCGGATTATTATGAGATTAAATATAATTGAAAATATTATAAGAAGGTCACTCATATGAATTTTTTGGTAAAATAATTAAGGTGTTTTGTGATTTAGGTTGTCGGTCAATATAGTGTGTTATACCGAAAAAACAGGGGATATAAGGGATTAAATTCAGATTATTTAAGGATGATGGGTTATTCTTGTAAAGTGACCTTTTTTTAAAAAAAAAAAAGAACTATTTCTTTAGATGCATTTTTGTCAAAAATTGCTTAAAACTCCAACTTAAGCTACTTATTTCGTCTGTTTATAAACTTCTGACATTTCTACCTTAACGAATTATACTTTATAAAGTATAACAATGAATAATAAGTTGAATAACAGATGGAATAAGTAAACTAATTTGAAGTTTTTGAAACATTTTTTTGTTAAAAATGTATCTTAAGGAAGTAAATAAAAAAATTATAAAAGACAATTCTTTACAAAAACTGATTTGCATAAGGTAATAACTGTTTATTGACTATAATCTTAATACAGATATATCACAAGAAAAACGAATATACATCGAATGTATTAGTTATTAGCGACTTTTCTTATTTTGAGCACATGTGTATTTTTTTTTAGCCTATTATCTTAAACTTTATTTGTTTTGAGCATATGAGTATTTTTTTTTAGCTGAGTAACTCAAACTTTATTTGTTTTTTCAGCATATTAGTATTTTTTTGAGCTTATTACCTTAAACTGAAATATGTTTTTGAGTATATGTATATATGGTTCCTGAGCTTATTAAAATTTAAAAGTTAAATTTTAATTTTTTCTTCGTCAAAACTAAAATCCAACTAAATTTATCTGTAATGTTTCTAAGCTTTATTGTAATTTTTTTAGCTTAATATTTTAATAACTAAACTCGAAAAATTTTTTAAAACAAAAACAATATTATAATGTTCAACAAGTATAAAACTGATGGTAGATGGTTGTATATGTATAATCTTCCTACTCATATCAGGGTAAGATTATTGGTAATCTTGAGACAAGATTTTAGCAAGTCTTAAGACAAGACTCACCTAAAACTACCAATAATCTACCAAAATCTTAACAAAGTATTAAGTTGAGTCTTGGATATTCAAGACTCAACTTACTCAACTTAAGACTTTGGGTGAGTCTTGACCCCACCTTTTATCCAATGAGTGGTTGTCACGTGTCATTTCTTTTTGTAAAAAAAAAGTAAGGTAAAAAAAAGTAAAGTCAACCAAGTGGCGTTAGTCCAGTGGTAACTGAGTTAAACCTTAAAGCTTGCAGAAATGCAGGAGTTGAGAGGTCTCAGGTTCGATTACCAGCTGGGGCGATGACCACTTGGCCACTGCAGCCCCCGAAGGGGTGGCTTACATGGTCTATGTGGTGGTGCGGGAATACATGGGCCCGGGGGATTAAACCCCTTGTCACCAAAAAAAAAAGTAAAGTCTAAGGTGGGTCCGACGGATAATGTATAAAGTCTGAAGTGAGTTTGAGGTGACTCTGAAGAGTCTAAACAATAAAGAAATAATACAAATTAGTGGAAAACTGATGTATTAGTGTCTTAAGACTTTGGCCGGTTTGACCAATAATATTAGGGTAAGATTATTGGTAGTGACTTTAGCAAATCTTAAGACAAGATTCACCCAAAACTACCAATAATGACAAGACTTTAGCAAATCTTAAGACAAGATTCACCCAAAACTACCAATAATCTACCAAAGTCTTAATTAAGACTTTGGGTGAGTCTTGACCCCACTTTCTATTGAAATCATCGAGTCTTGACCCCACTTTCTATTGAAATTATCCAATGAGTGGTTGACATATGTCATTTCTTTTTGTAAAAAAATAGTAATGTAAAAAAAAGTAAAGTATGAGGTAAGTATGCCGGATAATGTATAAAGTCTAAGTTGGGTCTAAACAATAAAAAAATAATAAAAGTTAGTGAAAAGCTGACGTGGCACAGTCTTAAGACTTAGAAAGTCTTCTTAGGGATAATCTTACCCTTGCGGTAAGATTATTAATAGTCTTAAGACAAGACCCACCCAAAACTACTCATAATCTACCAAAATCTTAACAAAGTCTTAAGTTGAGTCTTAGATATTCAAGACTCAACTTAAGACTTTGGGTGAGTCTTGACCCCACCTTTTATTGAAATTACTCAATGAGTGGTTGTCACGTGTCATTTCTTTTTGTAAAAAAAAAATTACTGTGAAAAAAAAGTAAAGTCTGAGGTGGGTCTGACGAATAATTTATAAAGTCTGAAATGGGCCTGAGATGAGTCTGAACAATAAATAAATAATACGGAGTAAAGTTAGTGGAAGACTGATGTACCAGAGTCTTTAAGACTTTGGTCGATCTGATCAATAATGTTACCCTTACCCTCAGTACTCGAAGAGACCTAGATTTTGATGACCAATAACGTTACCCTCAGACCTCAGTACTCGGAGAGACCTAGATTTTGATGACCAATAACGTTACCCTCAGTACTCGGAGACCTAGATTTTGATGACCAATAACGTTACCCTCGGTACTCGGAGTGACCTAGATTTTGATGTTTGAGGGAGGGAAAAAAGTTAAAAACGCGTGGCACAAAAGCCCGTGAAAAGCAGTCGATTTAGAGTTCACGGAAATTCCAAAAAAAGGAAGAGCTGTTTCTTTCTAAAATTTGTTTTGTTTCTGAAAATGAGAAATTTAAAAGGCCAAAGAGGCGCTTTACCTGTGTTTCTTTATTTTGCAGTTGCAAAATCACAGTTTTCACAACCCAATATCAAAAGATAAAACCACAGCTAATTCCCATATTATTAACTCTTTAGATACTTGATAAACCCATTTCAATCAATCATTTAAATTTCAAAGCATAATAACAAAATTTAAAAAAATGGATTGTTTTGAAGCATTGCATTCAACGGGAGATGGTGAGAAAATAAAAGGAGTATTAACACATGGAGGAAGGTATGTGCAGTATAATGTGCACGGCAGTTTATTTGAGGTTTCTTCCAAATATGCTCCTCCTATTCGCCCCATTGGTCGTGGTGCTTCCGGCCTCGTCTGGTATTTCTTCTCATTTCTTTATTTATATGCTATCTTATACTTAACCCCACTCAATCCAACCCCTAATCTTATAATGAAAATGATCCACGAGTGTATAAGGCTCTGTTTTTTTCGGTTGAAACGAGCTAGATTGAATTTATTGGAGTTTGGCTTAATTAAACTAAATTGAGTGGAACTGAGGTGACGTGAATTTAGTTGAATTAAAAGTTATTTTTGTAAAGAGATTAACTGAACATAATTGATTGAACGTAAATAAAACTTAACGGAATATAGTCAAACAAAATTGAAAGGAATTGAAATTAAGCCAGAAAAAACAGGTCAATTCTCAACCCGCTCTGTTTATTGGAGTGATCAGTAAACAATGGAGTGGGGCTATATGTTGTGTTAGCAACTTGGCATTATATGATCCGTCACATATGTATATGCGCGTAATGTTAGGCCTGTCAATTGATACCTTACTTTATCGGTTTGTGAGAAAAGAAAGACTCGAAAGAGACGGTCTCTAGCATTGCTCTATTACTTTTTTTTTGACGTGCTAAACTCTTTGAGTCGAAATAAGTGTATTGGAACGGGTCATTTTGAACTAGGTTGATTTGGATTCATTACAAGTTCGTTTTAATCAAGTTCAGTTTAAGTTGATTCATCTCTCTATTAGGTAGTTCCTTTATTTCGTTTCATGTTCTTTATAGGCCAATTTTAAATCATTATTCATTCTCTACCTCGTCAAATAATTAACCGATAGATCATTCTTGTAAAATTCCGATCATTGAGAGGTAATGGAAAGGATCTTAAATAGGAATCACAGTTCATATAGATACGTGAAGAAAATTTGGACTATCTATGTTAATGTATTTGGGGTGGTGGTTGCTTACCTCATTTCTTAACCCCAAAATTAAGGCCATTTCTGGTACAGGGCATCTACTTTTGCGCCTGGTAGTATTAGTTCGAGTTTAGTTTTGATTGCGTCAATTCGAGTGTCAGGGTGTTGTAATCATGTATCGGGTTTGGATATTTCTGATTGCTTTATCAGACTCCGGTTCTCTTTTGCCTGAGAGTCTGAGACTACTTGTCTGAACACCTTTCAAAACTAGTACTTGGGAGTTCCATTTAAAATATATTAAAAAAAACAATGTTGTATTTTTAAGCCATTTTTAGTCTGTTAATAAATAAATTAGTGTTGGATGGTCCCATGGAATAGTTACTGCACTCAAATGCCTGATTTTTATGCATGTTCTTGTATACTGTCGTGAATAATTGGTAATGTTGTTATTCCCGCTGTCACGGTTTAATCTCTTGAGTTGAGTTTTCAATTATGTTATTGAGAATTTTGACAAGTAAGAAGATTATTGTTGGACAAACGGAGTACAGTGCTGCTGTAACGAGGAATATAAATAATAATAATGGTGTTAATTTGACATACTCAGTGCGGCTGTAAACTCTGAGACACACCAGGAGGTAGCTATCAAGAAGATTGGCAATGCATTCGACAATATTGTTGATGCAAAAAGGACACTCAGGGAGATCAAACTTCTTCGCCACATGAACCATGAAAATGTGAGCCCCATTTTCCTCATACAACTAACTGCAGGCTTTTCTGCATTCTGCTTGTTTGTTTTGCAGTCGTTGCACTTCCCGCTGTCCACCTCACTCCTTGAGTGATTCGTGATTGTATTCATTTCAGGATTAATTCAGTTATTCTTGGTTTGTTTTATGTCAGATTATTGCTATCAAGGATATCATAAGACCACCAAAGAAGGAAGCATTTAATGATGTATACATTGTTTATGAATTGATGGACACTGATCTTCATCAGATCATCCGCTCTAACCAACCTTTAACTGATGACCATTGTCAGGTTTCTCATTTCGATTCTCATCCATGGTCCTTTGGCCTTTTAATATGATAACCCTGATCAATATGTCGTTTTTTGCAACGAGAGAACTCCATCGCTCACACTGAAATGCAACAAATAATTCCAATGCTTCCCTGTCATGTTAATATGTTATCACATGATGCCATTGGAATTGACCGGTGGTCTTCATAGCCTTGGTTTGAAACTTGTCGACTTCAAAACTGCTCTTATCACTCCTTTTTTTGCATCAACTGAAGAATTTCATCTCTCTCAATGAAATATATACTACATAGTGTTCTAAATCTCTAATCTATCAGATGCTTGTCTTAAATTTGAGAAAATGATCAGAAACTCCTATACGAGACGAGACAGTCTCATGACAAGATGAAACATACGAGATTTAAAATTTCACATTATATTAACTCGAGACCATTTGAAGAGATTTTTGAAAATGATATGTTTTGAATCATGCAGTACTTCTTATATCAGCTTTTACGGGGACTAAAGTATGTGCACTCGGCAAAGGTTTTGCATCGTGATCTAAAGCCTAGCAATTTGCTGCTAAATGCAAACTGTGACCTCAAAATTGGTGACTTTGGGTTGGCTCGAACCACCACTGAAACTGATTTCATGACTGAATATGTTGTAACACGCTGGTATCGGGCCCCTGAATTGCTCCTGAACTGCTCTGAATACACTGCTGCTATTGATGTTTGGTCCGTTGGCTGTATTTTTGGTGAAATGATGACAAGAGATCCCCTTTTCCCAGGCAAAGATTATGTTCACCAGCTCAGGCTCATCACCGAGGTATGAACCCCTAGGCTTCTTCCACGGTTAGTTACATTTGCAAGTGTCTTACATATAGATAGAAATATGAGACGTAATATCAACAAGGGATGGATTAATGGGGTAAAGATGGTGTTCACCAGCGCAGGCTTATAACCGACGTATAAATAGTGTGTGAGACGTTCTCGATTTGAAAATTTGTATTGAACTTGTTTCAGTGAACAGTCTGACATAGATTTTATCTTGCTTGTGTACAAAAGCTAATAGGTTCACCAGATGAAACCAGCTTAGGATTCCTGAGAAGTAACCATGCCAGGAGGTATGTCAAACAACTCCCAAAGTACCCAAAGCAGCAATTCTCGGCAAGGTTTCCTAATATGACCCCCGATGCCACTGATTTACTTGAAAAGATGCTACTCTTTGATCCTAACAAACGTATAACAGGTACGAAATACGCACACTCGTCTTTTAAGTGCAAGTAACTTTCCCTATATTTTTGGTTAGGCCTAAGAGGCGGACGGTAAGGCTTCAGATTTTATGACGACAAAGTTCTTTGAAGGCCAGAGCTTTTTATCTTAAAAACCTTAACCTTTCAAAGTAAAAGCTTCTAGGAATGCCCTTAACCTTAGTAAGGATCGGTCCACTCGACCATTATGTTATGTTGTTCGAGTAAGGAGTGATTATATAGATCAGGTTATGTATTCGATTCTAGTTTTTACAAATATTGGACAATGCAATGCATTAGTCTGCTCATTAATCCTCTTTGTATGAAACCCAATTTACAGTGGATGAGGCTCTTTGCCACCCCTACTTATCTTCTCTCCATGACATCAACGATGAGCCTGCCTGCCCGACACCTTTCCTTGTGGATTTCGAGCAGTCATCCTTGACCGAAGAGATTGTGAAAGAGCTTATTTGGAAGGAATCAGTCAAGTTTAACCCAGACCCGTCTCATTAAGTGGAATGACCCCCCGACAAATTGGTTTGCTTCTGGTAGAATGGCAAGTCGATTAAACCCGATAATTCATTCCAGACTGGTGAAACGAAGCTGGATCATGTATTAACTCTGGTTGTTGTGAAAACAACGGGTGTATGGAGTTGAACGAAATAGGAGAATAAGTGAAATGGGAATTATATAGCTAGGATTTTGGGTTATGTAATAACCATGATCTCTATATAGAATATTTACAATGAGTTATCTTCTTCTATTTTGTATAATTTGTGCCTTACACTTTTACTCTGTATAATTTATATATAAACATGTACACTGTTGATCTGTGCTTGCATTATTCAGTTTCCTCAGTCATGCATTAGAGTTCTAGTTCTTCTACAAGAATTCACGTATCACAAATTCTCATTGTAGACGGAGGGTATCCGTCACAAGGAGAAGACGGATACCATTTTGTCTCACAAAATGCCCATATAGAGGAGAGAGAAAAGCACATGGGGGTGCCCCACCTTGTCCCCCTATTCGTTTAGTGAGTGTCATTATCCGTCTCTCTACCCGACCCGTCACAAGCAAGACTAACTGTTCACGTATTGACTGCAGACCGAAACTCGGTTTTACTTTAAACCGTTTTACCATTATTTAAGAGGACGTCTTCTATACGATGTTGACAGGAAAGATGAAGAGACGTAGAACAATGAGCATAAGATGAATCCATGTTGTACTTCGATTCTGGTGAATTGCTTACATTTTTCAAAATATGGCCTAATTTACCAATAACAAATGCCACAAAAACTCAGACGTCCAAAAACATTGAACATGCATGGAAACATAATATAGTTGAAGGGTCAGTTCAAACACGTAGTACACGCCTAATGTCTAATGTCTAATGTGTATAGCCAAAAGAGTAAATTACATATAATCCGTCCATCACAAAAAAAGAAAGACACAACTCACACAAGTTACCAAAAGGCTAGGAATGATAAGAGTGATAGGACAATGAGTTATGAGGAGAGCACAAGAGCTAAAACTTGACAAGTACAAGTTCCGAGTTCTCTCTCAAAAAAAGGGAAAAAAATGAACCCACATCTGATGTACTCCCTCCGTCCCGGTCATTTGTTATCTATTTCCATTTTGGGTGTATCATTGAATTGTTATCTATTTTCATTTTTGGCAACATTTTGTGGATGACATTTGATTACATGTGGGGCCATATAATTTGTGTGGTCCAAATTCATTTATACTTCTTTTCTTAATCTTTGTGTCAAAAGCAATAGATAACAATTGATCGGGACGGAGGGAGTATTAAATAAGACATCATTATTACTATAAAAGCAAAATGTATAACTGCATACGTGGCGCAATAATATTCCACCGTTCACTCTTTCTCGCACTCACATTCACCCTCACAAAAATCAGTTTTGTAGACCAATGAAAACCCTTAATTTATGTCAAGTCATATATTTTTTATGTATTATAATATTATAATATTATAATATTATTATTATTATTATTATATTATTATAATCATTAGAAGTCCACTAAACCGAGATTCCCTAAATATTCCATTCCATAAATAAGTTCCATTCCATAGTAAAATATATACAAAATAAATATATACAATATTTTACTAATAAAAACAGTTTAAACCGAGATTTAGGGAATTTCCACAAATAGTCCAATAAATATTCCTTAAATCTTCCATAAATATAAATATTGTTTTTGAGTTTTACTGTAATATGTTTAGTTTAATATTTTAATAAATGAACTCGGAAACTTAATAACAATACTCATTATTTTTAAAACAAAACTCAAAAACATTGTTACAAGCCTATAATGCCCAAAAACTATAAAATTGGTGGTTATGATCCACTTACTGGTTCTAATATTATTAAGTTGACTCCTACTATGATTAGGTAGTTTTTTACTTTAATTGTCCAAGTTTTATTTTGACTTTGTAATTTTCAAAAAAATTCAACTATTGTAACATATGTAATTGTATACATGTTTTTCATTCTAACATTTATTGATGTCTCTTATTGTTAAGAAACCCAAATAGGATATCGATTTTATTCATGGTACGTTTTCTAATTTTCTTATCGCATCTATATTTTTTACTAAGTAAAATATTTTAACTTCTATTTGATAGATTTAAGGTTCTGGTTTTTGAATGGGTGTGATGGTGTATGTCAATGCATACACAATCATAAAAAATCTATCTAATAAATATAGCTAACTACTGCAGCTACCACATAATTACATATTGTGTTTATTTGACATTTGTAGCCATCGACCAAACTACGTACTCTCAACAAATTTTAATAAAATTAAGTTGATTAATTAGCCCTTTAGTAAAATATATTACGCTAAATTTATCTAATAATATTCGATAACATGGATCACTAAAATACGGTTAATACGTTTCGCCAGGTTGTTCCTTCTTAAGGAAGTGTATTAAGAAGACACTTCTCCACGATATTTAGTCTCACAATCCACTCGATATTAATATGTGTTGTGTATAAAATTATTAATTTTTATGAATTTGTATTATTCCACTTGAAAGAAAATATACATAAGATATTACTGTATATATAAACATATTAGAAATCATAGCGCTAATTATATGGCCGTAACGATAATATTGTACTTATTAAGTCTTTTCCTTATCATAAACTCAAATAAATATTGGTTTTGCTTTTCTTGTGATGTTTGGTTATGTATTATAAGCTAGCAAAAGCATGATTATTGATTAACGTGTAAAATTTAATTTTTGACCACTTGAGCTATGTTCGGTCTATCTAATATGAAAGATAGTTTATTGTTGCGGCCGAGTACCATACAAATTTTCAACCCTTGATTTTCGTTTAGCTTATGTAACATGGTTAAGCCCATTTAAAACACAAATAAGATTATATCTCCGTTGTACAATTGTATGGTACAATCAACCTAAGGCCCTGTTTGGTAAACAACGGATTAATATTGGCAGGAGTAGATTTAAAAAACAGATTTGACAAACAGAATTGTTTTAGCGGATTTGACTAGCAGATTTATTTAGCAGAATTATTTTAGAGGTGTTTGGTAATTGACGGTTTAGATTAGCATGTTGTCTAGAATCCTTGTAAAATGACATATAAGGACATGAAAAAATTATTTATTAAATATATAAAAGGAATGTTAATATTTTATTAAGAGGGTAAATAAGACAATTTTTTTTATTTCTAATATACTAATCCAATATGCTGGTAGGAGCAGCATATTGTAAAATAACATATTAAATTAGACCCCCAATATACTATTTCAATATGCCATTAACCAAACACTCTAAATAGCATATTGGTAAGTCAAACATACTAAATCTCTCAAATATGCTGAAATTTGGTCAATATGCCGTTTGTCAAACAGAGGCTTAATCTAAACAAGTTCATGTGTATTTTTTCTGAACTTTTTTAAAGTATACTTTTCAAATGTTGAAGTGAACAATAAAGATCGTGATATTTAAACAAAATACAAAAACTTCATTAAAAAATGGGGTAATTAAAATCCTACATAATCGGTGTACAATTTTGAATTATAAATCGTATGAAATCGGGCATTAAAACATCTAGGAAATCGCGTTATTAGTGCAACCGTAATTTCTGGCAGTCATATCGGAAGCAATGTCTATATTCCCCGCATCACCTGGACTCTTTCCGATCAAACCAGGTTCCCAATTAAGTTTGAAAGAAGACAATTTCCTTTAGCAATTTGCTTTGCTATGGCTATTAACAAAAGTCAGGATCAATCTCTATCCCGTGTTGGACTTTATCTTCCTAGACCAGTCTTTACCCATAGTCAATTGTACGTTGCTATATCTAGGGTTACAAGCAAGAAAGGTCTTAAAGTGCTACTTCTTGATGAAGAAGGAGGAATGACTAATACAACAACGAATGTTGTTTACAAGGAGGTTTTCGAGAAACTGTAATTTTTGTCCTAGATTATCGAATTTTAATACACCCATTTAATTTAGATTTCTACTTGATTAGTTATTTTATTCATCCTATTTGTCCGTCAACTTAAGTTCTGTCACCAATTCACCACAAGACAATAACTTTCCAAATTAATCATTATTAATTATTTAATCTTTTTTTTAGTCAATTATTGTTGTTTCTCATATATCTTATTCATTCATGTTATCATAATTAATCCAAATATTTTCATGATTGCTAACAGATATTCGAAAATTAGTGCACCAGCAAATTCACCTTTTGACCGAACATATCTTATATGCAAAACATCCCCGTTAAAAATCAATTTGTTCGAATAAATAGAATTGCTATATAATGAAATGAATTTATCTTTGTCGTCTTTAAAAGTAAGTGTACACAACCCCGTGATTTTTCACGGGTGTTACACTAGTTTTATAATTAATAACACTTGTGTGAGGCGGTCTCACGATGTGAGACGGTCTAATTATACTCCCTCCTATTCCATATTTTCTTCCCTATTTCCTAAAACGGATTATTCAGGTTTTCTTCCCCTTTTCTATTTTAGAAACTTTTATTATTATTTTATTCATTTCTCTCTCCTATTATCAAACCCTACCCAACTTTTTTACTCCTATTTTATTCTTTTTTAATGTTTTTGGCCCCACAATATCTTATTTAATTCCTAATTATTCATCCCTCTCTCCTATAACCAAACCCCATCCAATTTTTTACACTTGTTTTATTCACCGCCTTAATATTTGTGTCAAACACAAAAGGGAACAAAATATGGAATAGGAGGGAGTATAAAACTATACTATATCTCAATATCTAATATACTCTATAATACAATGATGATTGATGATACATCATAACACAGATCTTTATCTTCCTCTAGTCATAGTATATTTTTAATAATTAACCGAAAAAATAAATACGAAGCACAATTTAGAATTATCAAATGCTTTACTTTGATTTAGTTGATTTAGCTTACATCATCGAAAAACTTGATTTGTTTCGTTCATTTCTTCCCGACCCAATTTTCACATCCTGAAATGGTACTCAGAAATATGCCTTGTTGCACAGCACACTGACAGTCTGACACAGGTGGAGTTGCTGGAAAACAATGCTTGCATGTGTGTCGGCAAATTTTGTATCCATTTAGGCCCTATTTTTTTCGACTGAAACGAGTTGAATTGAATTAATTAGAGTATAGCTTAATTGAACTAATTGAGTGCAACTAAAGTGAAGTAAATTTAGTTGAATTAAAAGTTAATTTTGTGAAAAATTAACTGAATATTATTGGTTGAACGTAAATAAAACTTAAAGGAATACCGCTAAGTAAAACTGAAATAAGCTGAAAGCGTATGTTATATAAATGGACTTCTTACTCGGTGGTATAATTTTTTTTATACTTGGAGAGACATTAGAAGTTGGATAATTAGCCTGAGTTTGTGATTACTCTTGGTTTATAAGTTTGTTCATAAAATAGAGATCTTGACTCAAAAGTATCAAATCGTAAACCTGCCAAATCCCTAAGCTCTGAGGAGAAAGCTAGAACTTTTATTATGAACAAGAAAGTATTTTTTTTTCTTTTTTTGGCAGGAGTAAACTTATACCAAATTACACAACGGCCTTCGCAAGGTTGTGAGCAACCTTGTTTAGGTTCCTTGGTATAAAGTTGATGCGTAAGCAATGGAAATACATAAAAACAGACCTAATATCTAATAAAGTACCTACTATACTAATATCTTCCTTAGCAGCACCTGCAAGCTGTTGAACAAGACCGAGGCAATCAGACGCAATATCCAGATGCAAAATGCCAGAATGCCTAGCCCAATTAAAAGCATCTAGAAGACCCAAAGCTTCAGCAAGAAGAGGGGAGGAAGCATTGAAATGCGTCGAAAACGAGCCCAAATATGAACCATCAGGATTATAGACAATCCAGCCCGCTGAGGCCTTAAGCGTCGAAAGCCAACACGCATCCACCTTAACACGATGAGCCAAGCAGTTCCCAACGCCATTAACAAGAACAACAGGAAAGTGCTCCCTAATGTTCTTACAAAAGGAGTCACACTCGGGACTAGGAATGGCCTTAGACTCTAGAGCAGACAAAGCCAGATCAGCAACCGACTTCTGATATTGGAGAAAGAAGATAGGCGAAGGAGATTTCCCACCAAAGATCACCGAATTCCTGATACACCAGATACTCCAGAAAATAGACATGAACTGAATAGCAACAAACCTGAAGTCATCCCTTTTTTTGAACAGAAAGAATCAATTCATAATCCAATCCTTTAAGGCAATTGGTGCATCACTATCACACCTAATCCCAAAGATAGAAGAGGCCCAAATACATTTCGTCCATTCACAATCCCGGAAAAGATGATCCGCAGTTTCCAACGTATCAACATTTAAGCATAAAGGGCAAGACGTCGAGACCGCCAAATTTCTTCTAGCAAATTCCGCCCCCACAGAAAGTGAATCCGTAATAATGCGCCAAAGCAAAATTTTCCATTTATTAGGCCCAGGAAGCGACCAGAGTTGAGTTTTGCAAAACTGTTTGACCCTTGTACTAGCACGCAAACGATCCGTTCTAGTGCAAGAATTCTCCATAAAATGTGCAAGACACAACCCATAGCCAGATTTGACTGAATAACGACCATCCTTACAGGCTTTCCAAAACTTGGAGTCCATTTCAGTAGACGAACTAATGGGCAAGGCACAGATTTTCCTAGCCCACTCATCAGGGAAAATTTCATAAATAAGGTCCTCCATCCAAGCTTTATTGGGATAAATTAGGTTGGCGATAGTCCAAGAATGCATATGAGCAAGAAAGTATAGAAGGGAGTTTTAGAAGAAATATTTTGTGTGAAATTAGCTTGGTTTGCTTACTACCAAGCTCATCTATTTATACTACTTCAAGTGGATACATGACAAGCATGTACTTCATATTATTCATCTTGCACTCTTTGGTGGGACACTTTCTTTGCCTACATCTACTCTATTGCTATTGTTTACACATTGCATACTACTCCAAGCTCAACTTGTGACGGATGTTATCCGTCACATGCAAGACGTACTCTTTGAGAAACGTAAATCTTGTTTCCACATGCGATTGACATCATTCTTTAAATTTATATTTTAGAAAATTGCCTACACATAAAATGTTTTTCTCTATCTATATATAAAATCAGTATTTAAAACGTTAATATCACTAAAAGGGTAATTAAATCACTCAAATTGGTTGAGTCCTATCAAAACAGATGAAGTTTATTTTACACCTATCTTACATGATTAGTATGATATATGCAAGTTATTAATATGATATATGCAAGTTATAGATGTCCATGGAGGATGTACAAATTAAATGCCTACAAACTAGGCTCGATAACATTCATAACAACCGTAAAAATCTCCAGTTATTTTTTTTTAAAACAATTTTAATTTGGCTAGTTATTAATTGTAATACTTGAATTGTCTTAATTACCCGTTACCATTTTACTATTTAAATTTAAAAATACTTGAGCAATTTACCATTATACCCCGCGTATTGCTGAATTTGAGTAGGAGCCGGTGTCGGGTGTCGCCATCTCATTTCCTTTTAATAATACGTATAAAGAACGAAGATACTCAAAGTCATGAACTCAAGATCTTAATTAAGCTAGATTAAGCCTTTACCAGTTATCTAGGCCCTTAGGGATTCAGAAATCGAAACTGTTATATTACGAATGGCTCCTAAACCAGAGGCGTATCCAGGACTCGATTATAGGGGGTGCAAAAACTTAACAATTATTTCAACGATATGAACTAAAATTTAAACACAATAAAATCGTGAGGCCAGAGTAAAACACAAAATTTAAAAAATTGGTTCTAAATAATTCAATAAGGTATAAATAAAATAATTTGTATAAATTTGCAAGTATATAGCTCTTTAATGAGAAAAGAGTACATTTTATAATATATTTCAGATAATTGTAGTCAAATAATATGATCTTAGAACATTAAATAGCAATAAAGTCAAAATTTATTACTAAATGAGAAAAAAGTGCAAAAATGTTGTATGTGGGAGTCGAACCCGTGACCAAACTTATAGAATTTCAGTATCTAACCACTACACCACCAAATATTTCTTGAACCTTATAGAAACTAGTTTATCAATATTTTCGAACAAAGGGGGTGCGGGTGAACCCCCTGCACCCCCTAAAAACGCCACTGTCCTAAACAGCACACAATACATATCAAGGAAAACAATGCTGAATAAGCATCAGTTACAAGTTTAAAACAAAGATGTAAACTTAGAGAACAAGAGTTAGCTTAGGGGATAAGAGCGTAAGAGCTCTCTTATCCCAACTTTGAAATTGGGATTTCGATTGTCACCCACGACATAATACGCTCATTTAAACCAAAAAAACAAAGATGTAAACTTGGCAGCTAATTATGCCGGAAATCACTAGATTAATAAGCCCAGAGATGTTATTTTAGTTCCGGTGGCCATTAGTACGGCAATACCTATTATTGCGTTCGAGAATTGCATCCACCAGCTTGCTGTCTCACGGTATAAAACACATACAGTTTAATGAATCATTCTGCCTATTTTACCACACTCCTTGAATACATCCGTCTCAGCAAATACGCAAAACAAAAGGTGTCGATAATACATACTATACATACCCCAAAAGATTCAGGAAGGCAACTGTCTACAGAAATTTCAAGCATATTTTAAATTTTATTAAGGCATTACTCCGTACAATTACATATACATAGCACACATGAAACCCTAGAATTAGCTTAAAGCTCCTCTTACGAATACAAACAGATTCACGCACACACGCGCAGACACACTAGAAAACCAAGCAGAACCAGAAAAAAAAAATCAGGAAGGTACATTCAATTAAAAGACAACCCCTTAATTTCAGATTGATCATGCGCTTTAGACATTACTGAAAATATTACTGTATAATTTAATGCAGAAGGGCATCACTTATCTCCGAACAAGTACCCAAGTGAAGAATTTCCCCCAGGCACATATTTCACTTTTGTTGAAGGACGGTTCTACAAAGATTAAAATAAACGAGTGTCAGAATACGCCTTGAATCGGTTACGCACTTTTTCAACAACCCAATACGGAATCTCATTACTGACAAATTGTTTGTGAACCACCTGTTTATTCTGGCTAAGATTATCTGTTTAGACTTATTTTCTAGGCCAGTAAGTCTCTCTGAAGAAAGATATATCCATCGCAATTTTAAGACGGGTCAAGTTCATCCACTTAAATATATAAGATAAAGCATCGAAAATGCCAAATAACTTGTCTTTTCCTACTCAAATGGATAATACTTGACCCGTTACAAGTTTACGACGGAGGTGTACTTGTGATTTTGTGTTTCTAGGCTTATTTCCCGCCTTTGTAGAGAATTTATTATATATAGAGTACTCTCTATGTCATAACTCATAACCTAGACCCTTCAAAATGAATAAAGCTTCTCTCCCTTAAATCTTTGTACTTTAAATAATCCTCGTCTCAATCATTTGCTTAACT
Source organism: Silene conica (assembly GCA_029255685.2). Classification (NCBI taxonomy): domain Eukaryota; kingdom Viridiplantae; phylum Streptophyta; class Magnoliopsida; order Caryophyllales; family Caryophyllaceae; genus Silene; species Silene conica. The sequence goes on from CM055312.2 coordinate 65,892,121, forward strand.
TTGACAAAAATACACCTTACAAAGAATAAAAAAAAAAGTAAACAAAACGAGTAAGTTCTTAATTATATTACGGCAACAAATGTAATTAATTAAGAAAAACTAATTCCAAAATAAAGTCTCACACCGACATCTAATACCATGATGTACATAAACGTAAACAACCGAAATAAAGACTTACAGTAATGAAATTCCCCGAGTTTTGGCCATTTGCTCTATGATAATTGTTGATATTGGGTTCTTGTTTGGGGTTAGATGTCGCAATCTCATCTTCGCCTTTGTCGATACCATACGGTGGATCGATAGTTTTGGAGGGTGACGGAGGAGGTTCCTTAACCGGCTGTCCTCCTTGAGAACTAAACAGGTAACCTAAAGAGCTTTGTCCACCTCCAGAACTTTCACCTCTACTCATGGCTGCTTGACAAAATTTGAAAACTATGACAAATAAGGTAGCATACACATGTTACTATATATAGACTGTACCCTGTAATGTTTTCAAGTGTACCCCAGCATTCCACTCAGTACAGTGACCTCATATTCAACCATACCAATTAATGAAAGGGGAACATGTTTTTATCAACTGATTTTGACTTTTGACGTATGGACCAACTTTCCTATAGCTTATGATGTACTCATACTTTCATAGTCATCATGTATGGAGTATAACTGTATAAGTTAGTTTTCGGTGTAATGGTATTTGTAAAGCGGTTTTGAAGTTGACGAGTACTAAACCTGGTTCATATGTGTCATCGGTCAATGACTTCACGCCTTCACCGCACATTAGTCTATACCTAATCGTCTAATACCAACGATACCATTTGCCTTTAGAACAACTATGGCACAAAAAAAACGGCTGTTACACGTAATGTTGCTAATTGTGGATTCTACTAGCCCTCGCTTCTATTTTACTTGTATTATATGGTATGCTATAGAAAAACAGCATCACTAATAATAAATCATATGACAGTGAGACTATCAGATACCACAGATATAATGGATTAGGACTTAGGTTACTATGTGTAGTAAAAAGGCATGTTAAGACGATTTTTTACTTCCATACAATGATGGCGACATTACCATTGATACAAGGACTCTCGTAAAAGGAGGAATAAGGAAAGGGCCGATCAGATCAACGTAGGATATGCATGCCTGTATTATCAGTACCCATGCAGTTTTCAGAAGACCCAAATTGAGTATTTCGTCGAGAATTATGTCAAATGACTACTAGATTACAGTAGAAAGGAAAACAATACTTTGATGAACCATTTTTCTTTATACTATTATAATTAAGAACAAAAGAAAGAGTGTATATCTGCGTCCTTCATAAATAGAAATTATAATATTGATAAAAGAGTTTAAAATAGGGAAGCACCATGTTGCAATCAGACTATGAAAGGTCGTCTACAATGACCATTATGATAATAGCAGCATTAACAGGTATGTGCAACTGTACAAGTCATCAACCATCAACCATGAAATTGCTAAGAAAATAAGAAATTCTACTGTCGGAGTGTCGGACACATTCAGACACAATCTATGATACTCCGCGTGTCCGACTCAACTGCAAGGCATGCCAGTGTTAGAATGTCGGATACAGCTATTTCCGTGAAGCTTTCAATTTATTGGTCTAAAATAAAGTATCAAAGTGTCATGTCGTGCCAGACACGTGACTATAATGGAATATCAGAGTAACATAAGTCAGTAGGTCACAGCATGATACTGTTATATCAACCAGACTTGGGCAACTACTTATAAGTAAAGGACACTAAAAAAACCTCCCATAAATAAACCTAGCTACAATTCTATGTCAGACATGATCAACTAAAAACCATAATAAAAAGAACCAACCGAAAAGTTCGAAAAAAAAGTGAGGGACAAATTGAGTCATGTTCACACAATCTTTACTCTCAATGGACATTAAATAGCTTAATGATCAAGACAGATGATTTAATTAATAAAGCAAAGAGGGAAAGTTAAGTGGGGTTAAATCATCCTAATGTGACACTATAGCTGATAGAAAACAGAGCAAAAATTATGTGCAATTTAGTTTAGTGCTCAAATTGGACCCTCTCAACCTAAGCAATGGTGGAACGAGGGGCTAGTAGGGACGGTTGTCTACCTTAACAATGAATACTTTAAAATTTAAAATTCAAATGTTCAATTGCTTTTAAAGATTAATCCCTTATTGATTAGTTCATCGCCCTAAACTTTTCTATCTATATTTCCGTCCTCTTACTTAAGATTCTGGTTTCATCACTAACCAGAAGGGTTGTTGCCTGTATAAAGTTGATCTACTCAGCATGTTAATTTTATGATATCCAGCGCTCGGTTGGAAGGGTACCTGTAGGCCAAAGATTCACTATTGTACTCCAAGCCTACTACTCTTGCTAGGACACCTGTACTTATTACATGGATTGGCCAAGTTGGTATAAAAAAAAAACCATTACTTAATCAAGTTTAATTATTAACTCATGGGAAAACTTTTTTGTTATTAAAAAGTTCAGTAGCATTATAATTGAACCGAAAAATTGCACTCGGAAACCCAAGAAAGGTCGCCAAGCATTCTATCAACTTATTGTTGATAACTGAAGTTATATGCCTTTAGTGTTGGTGGAGCATGCCAGTCTGTTTTACATTGTCACTAATTGTCAAAATGTTTTTGGTTTAAAAGCTAAGATATACAATTCAAGACACAAGACCAGAATGGGTTGTTTATCTAAGGCAACAACAATCTTACCCTAATACCTCAAGGGCTTTTATTAGATGCGAGGTAAGGGGGCGAGGTCAATTGTATGTGGTATGTATGATAGATAGGTGGACTGATCTTAATTCTGACAGGAGTACAGCCAAGAAAACAACATGAACAGAAAATCAGCTTGTGAGGCCAAATACATTGCAGGTCCGATGATCAAGTCAGTAGGAGCACCTATGTTAGGTGTCAAAATTCTCTTTGAGACTTGACCATGAATTCCGTCACTGTTGTCAGATCTCAATTGTTGCAAACAGATTTAAAGTTAATTGATACCATCTCAAAATACGATCGCATCAGAATTCAAAACCTTTCTAATTTGGTTGCAATTTAGTGTCACCACCTGGATCTAGTGCCATGTTTCTAGCAACAGAATTTAGATAAAACCATCTTAGGGCTGTATATTTACAAACATAGCGAGTTTTATGACTTTGAGATAGGTTTTAAAAAAGTCTACAGTAACAGTCTAACACATAGCATCATGAATACGCCATAATAATGAACACATACGGTACCTCCGTATCAACGGTAAGACGGTTTTATTAGCTCTATCATCTAAAAAGATTCTCAATCATAGAATCCCCACAGCATATACAGATTTGGCAGCTAGGGCAGGTGAATGCTGTTGCTATGGGGTAGATTTGTGTGGTAAAGACAACCAAATGATTTGGAGGGCCTATGAGTTGAAAAAGCCAGAATACTTTACTAGATTTCTCCACAATCTCCAAGAGATATTATCAGGCAGGGTTTTTATTTTTGTGATAAACAGGCATGGTTTTACATATCAGCATACCACACTGAAAACTGACTGAGTAATCAAGGTTTTGAAGGTTAGCTCAGCCATATTTTAAAGTGGTATCCGGCATATTTATAGCAAAACGTCCGAGATTAAGACACAAAGACTAATTTTGATTTTTGAGTCAGTCTCAAACCGAGAGTTAATACCATGGTATATGGGAAGGTGGGAAGATTAGCATTAGTGTGATACCTTATCGGTTTCTAGATACCCCACAATGATTCCCTCAGACAACCACCAAGCACATTTTTGAATAATTAATTTATTATGTCTATTTCTAAAAAGGGTTATGAGCTAATGTTATCTTCTACACTCTACAGTAACATGATTAAAGATCCCTAGTTGATTTGCTCCTTTTCGGACGCCACATCATTTTCACAACAGACAGTTGATTTGTGGCAATGGCATTTGCTTGGTACATAATAATCTTTCAGGTTTACGAAGGCCAAGCTTACTCGAGATAAACAGGATTCTAACCTAGGTCTCCAATCAACATCAGAAAATTAGGATCACACAATAATTAACAAAGGCAATAAGCAACATCTATGTCTTAATGAAACAGAGAAATGAACACTACAAGGAAGTTCAACCGAGAAGTTACCCGCTGACGTTGCAAAGTTTGCAGTACTATGTACCAGAGCATCTTCTTTGTTCTTCATCCATCCGATCAAACGCTAGTCGTTGTCCAGACTACTGAAGAACAAACTATGGAAATCGAAGAACTGCACAAGTAATTTGACTACATTTTAGACTCATGGCTTTCATTTTGTACAGGAATTCAAAAACAAGAAAGGCGAATGGGGTCTTGTCGTCACCTTCACAAGCCTTTAGACCTAATCTCAATTACCTCAGACTCGCTTGATATGGTATTAATCATAACCTGAGTAATAGATGCCAAAGGTAAAGAAAATAAAGGATTGCTTCAATATGATAATAGAGTTAAAAATAAAAAGAAAATAAATAATTACGATGAGAGGTAAAAATGAGAATAACAGGTTAATAGTTGCCGTTAGAGCAATGCATTAATCTTAAATGGGACTAATAGTTTCTCCATCGCCTCCTCTTTCCACCGTCTCCCTGCCATCATACACCACCAATCTCCTTCAAAAACCTTGAATACGTTCTGTTTACTAAACAGTACGTATTCAACTATTCAAGTAATCAAGATGAGGATCATTAACAAGTCTAATCAATTTTTTACAGCTAAAAGTCTGTCTAAATCGAGTATTCACCGTTACAATAGTAAGGTAAGGGAAGGGGAGAGGAGGATCAATTTCCCTCCCTATCTATACGGACATATCCGTCACAAGTTTGCGAGGGGTCAAATACTAAATGCACTGTGCTTTTGTCTTATCTACCTCATGACTAATATCGCAAGTTTGCGACGAATATACACTTCACAAATGAGAAGTGTGTTCCTTCTTATCCACTTTGCTTACAAAACAAGGGAATCTGTATACTTCCATCCCCGTCTCTCCCCCTCTCCTCCTTTTAGCTCCTAATCCCGTATTAGGTTATTATGCAATTCAAATCCAAACAAAGTAAAATTAGTTCCCCCCAAATTGCTCTATCCCAATTTCCAACAAAACCTAGAGGAATTACGCCGCCTAATACGTAATAGCCATACCAAAAAACATACGAGTATTATTGAGGGAAACGTTACTTTTGTAAAACGGTTATACACAAAGCTCATCATGTATTAAAGTCCAATTCTGGTACAGCAGCCAATTTAAAACACTCAAATTAAGGTATTACTTGTACTTAATTTCTTTGCTCAATCAATCCTAAACCAAATTATCTTCAACTTGAATTGAACTTTACTTTATAAGCATATAAACAGAGTTAATTGAAATTTAAACAATAAAAAAACAGAAGCAATAAACACGGGAAGAAGAGGAAGGAACGTGAACGAGATTACGTTGAATCAATCCAAAACGATGACGTATCGTGTGCTTCAGCATTCAGCCTATCAAACCGCCAAAATTCCGCCATTTCCACGGCATCTCAAACTTTGCTTTTCATATTTGGGCTTTAGGAGTTGGGACTTTGGGTGAATGACTGAATGGTGATGGCAATCACGATCCACAAGCAGTAGGATCGGTAAAGAGGTCAATTGGGTCGGGTTTGATTTATTTTGGATTTTTAGCCATTTTGTTTCGTGTAATATCGGGTTATTTTGGGTTTTAGTCAGTCTTGAATGTCTAGTTGTCGGGTTTGGAGTACTCTTTGGATCGCATTATTCGAATTGAGTTATATGGATATGTCTTTATTTGGCCTGGTTATTTTTGTAGTCAAAGGATAAAACAATTTAATTAAGGGTCGTGTTTTTTCACATACGAAATTTACTCTTTTACTCCTCTCGTTTTTTCAATTTCCTTATTCAAAACCATTACCCAATTCAACCTTCCCCGCACCGGCCGACCACCCCAACCTTTCCAGCCCGCAAACACCAGCTGATTACTCTCGTCAAAACACCAGTCAACCACCATGAACAAGACCCGCTGCACAGCTTCACCACCACCCTCTCTCTCAAATCAACTTGCCTTTTCGCACGCCCAACAATCACTAAACGCCACACGCCACCAACGCAACATCATCTACCCTGGCACACTCAACCCCACGCCACCAACAACTCACCACCGCGCCACCAATAACTCACCACCTAGTTCGGTAAAAAAATGACGATAATTACGTCTGCTTCGCCATCAAAGACCCAAATGGTAACCAAATAAATAACACAATCTGCAAATCAACAACAATAAACATATTTCGTCTCCTCAAATGTAAGAAGAAGGTAACTTGGTGCAAAAAGAAATCGACAATAAATTTATGGAAAAAAAAATCGTAACAATTTCGTATTTTCCACAAAGAGAAATCGGTCAATGAAGACCGTAATGATGTTGGTAATGATCGAAATCCTAATTCCGATCAACATCATCATGATTGTTGCTCATATGAAGTTGTTGGCTTGCTAGTGCATCGTTGATTGATGGATTCAATTTGTTAGTTGATTGATTTATGATTAATTGACTTGCGTGATGTTTCAATCTTTTTCTAGGGTTTTAGGTGCACGTGGTTTTTGGGTAGGAAGGGTAGAATACGGAAAATTAATAACAAAATGTATGTGAAAAAGTAAAATTCGTATGTGAAAAAGTAATTCCTTTAATAGTACTCATTTGACTAATAAAGAGTATCTTCCAAAATTAATTATTTATGGTAAACGTTGCGACTAGCCCTTAGTTTAAATGTATATAAGATTAATATGACTTAATATTCTAACTTTAGTTGTTGTTTAGTAAACAACATATTGAAAGAAATTAGTAGATTCCAGCGTAATTAATAGGTTGAACAATCAATCTACTATTTTTATGTGTTTGGTAAACAACATATTCTGATAACATATTGGTCGGAATTTACTATTTTTGAATATGCTGCTAATAGCAGCATATTGTATTAACCTATTCAATTTATACATGAAACCATTCTATCCTCTAATCTGCTATTTACTAAACACCATTTTTTTAATCTGCTAATTTAATTTAGTAGTCAAACCTACTATTAAAATCTACTAACTGTATTATGCTAACGTTATTGCTATTATGAATCTGCTTGTGTCGTTTTTCAAGCAGGGCCTAAGTCATTTCCGATTGTGTCGAACCCAAAACCGAAACAAACTTTAACCGAGCCGATCTCAAATACTCGTAAGTCGCCCCATCTCATTATCACCTCTTATCTAACCACATGGTGGGTAGACTAGAGTTGAACATTGAGCCGAGTCGGTGCGTGTCGGGCTGAAGGCGAGCCGGGTTGGTGGGGAGGGATCCCAAGCCCACAACACAGGCTGAATGTGTGTGAGTTCGGGCGGGCCAAAATGGCTAGGGAATGGTGGCCCTGAATTGGCCCGGTTGGGGAAATGGAAAAAAGGGGCGGGTCAGGTAGGTTTGGTGGTGTTGGCTGTTTAGGGGAGCCCCGATCTAGCCCGGCTTAGGGGCGAGTTGGGCGACTTGGAGAAGCGGGCTAGTGGACTAGGAATTTGTTGGCCCGGTGTTGCAGGTCGACCAGTGTAGACCGGTCCAGCCCGCAATGTTGTCGAGCTCTAGGTAGACCCAACGAATCTAGAAAACTCGAGGGCACAAATATTTTACCATTTTCAAGGAATTCAATAAAAAGCGATGTTTGTTCATTTACATATTTCCACTGTGTTGCTTTAGGGTTTACTGCTTTAGTCTTCCGCCGGAGCTCCGCCCTCCATCTTCTACTTGGAGCTGAGCTCAGGTTATCTCTTCCTACTTCCTCTTTTCCCTTTTTATTTTAATGCTTTATGAATCGGCCGTGATTTACTTATTGTAGATCTCTGAATGAACAACTTAGATCCAACACTTGATGTTGTCTAATGTCGTTGTATGCTCGCTCTGTCTCAATTATTTATGTACGCTTGTTAAAGTACTTTTATTAAAATATTCTCCCCAAATGTTGTCTAATTCTACCATTGTTACTACGGAACATATATGATTCAATATGTTCCAAGTCATTTTCATACGTTTGTTTAAATTGTTGCCCTCGAATTTTAAACAATTGTATCAAAACGATTTGAAAGAACGGGTTGATTCGTGCAGTTTGAGTTTTTTCACCAATGACTTGAAATAAAGTGGTATTTTGTGGTATAGTCGTCTTATTTGAGTTTCTGGTAGATCCTTCTAATGTTTCTACTACCAATGGAGCTCATTACGAATGTACAATGTTTTTACCAACAAGGATTGCCCCCAACTGTAAACAGTCCAATTTATAACTTTGAGGCCATGAGTTCGATTTTCATTGTGTTCAAATCTAGCCCTTTTGGTAGGCCATCTGTAAGTACCACTTAAGTTCTCAATGAGGCAACCGGCCTCCCCCGGCCTTGGGTTGGGGAAGCCGAAGGCCTGCCTTCTGACCGAAAAACATATCTCAAAAGAGGTGAAAATGATGAGACTTGATAAGGATGATGATAGGATCCTCTTATCATCTGATGCCTTAACTCTAATTTCTTTCTGATTCTTCCTCTAAATTTCTTTTTCACTTTAATGTATTAATTATTGCGAATTTTTCCCGTTTAAGGGAGGGTTTCGAAAAATCAAAATTAAAAGCACTCACTAATTTGGTTGGTCACCGAAGTCAAATTTTATCATTAAAGTTTGTCACAATTGATTTAACGAAATGATCTAATTGTATTAGTTCCGACTTTTGGAGACTATTTGAAAGATGTAAGTATGACCTTTGGAAGAGGAGAGGTTGGAGACGATGAGAGTTGATAGGGATGACGATGGATCCTCCATCATCTGATGCCTGGATTCTAATTTCTTTCTGATTCTCCCTCTTAAATTTTGTTTCACTTCACTCTTTTATTACTATTAGTTTTATCTCATTTAAGTGATATTCGAGAACGTATGATGAAAAGCTCACAAATTTGGTAAGTTGACGGAGTTCAATTTTATCATTAAACTTTGTCACAATTGATTTACCGAAATGATTGATTTTAATGGCATTAGTTTCGACTTTCAACTTTTGATCTTTACTTGAAAAGTGATCCTAAGAGTCTAAGACCATTGGAATAGGAGAGGGTGAGGATGAAGATGATGAGAGTTGATAGGGATGATGATGGAGATCCTCCATCACGTGATGCCTTCATTCTAATTTCTTTCTGATTCTTCCTCTTAGTTTTTGTTTCACTTTACTCTTTATATTACTATTATTACTACTTTTCTCTCATTTGAGTGATGTTTTTGTTCAAGGAACTAAGATAAAAAAACTCACTAATTTGGTCGTTCAACGGAGTCAAATCTTATCATACTCACAACAGATTCATAGAAACGATTTACTTGAATGGTATTAGTTTCGAATTTCAACCTTTATCTGGAAAGTGTACCAAGTTCTTTGGAAAAGGAGAGGATGAAGATGATGAAAGTTGATAGGGATGATGATGGATCCTCCATCATGTGATGCCTTCATTCTAATTTCTTTCTGATTCTTCCTCATAATTTTTTTCACTTCAATATTAGTACATGTGAGTCGGATGTTTCACCCAATGCTTTGTTATGACATCTTTTACGTTCAGGTTTGCTTGTATGTAGGCAACGCTTTCCTATGGCTATGAGTGAAAGAGGGCCTGGTCTTTTTTCCTCATTTAAGTGATATGTTGGGCTCACAAAGTGATACCTTTGTTCGAAAAGTAAACTAAAAACTTACTCCGTCCTACTTATGGGGGTCAAATTTAATCCTTTATCTGTCACAATTTATTTACCAAAAGGATCTATTAGAATGGTGCTTCGTATTAGTTTCAACCTGTATTTGAAAAGTGTACATAAGCCCTCAAGAGGAGGATGCAGATGATGAAAATTGATAGGGATGATGACGGATCATCCATCATGTGATTCCTTGATTCTAATTTCTTTCTGATTCTTCCTGTTAAGTTTTACTTCAATTTACTCTTTCTATTACCAACTATTATTTTTCTCATTCAAGTGATATTTGTTGTTAACAAAAAGTAAAACAACAAACTCACTAATTTTGTCGGTTACATTGTCAAATTTAATCATTAAATTTGTTAGAACTGCTTTATCAAAATGATCCATTTTTAATGGTATGAGTTCTATCGTTCATTTGAAAAGTGTATGTGAAGCCTCTGTTAGAGGATGGAGATGATGAGAGTCAATAGGGATGATGATGGATCCTCCGTCACTTGATGCCTTATTCTAATTTCTTTCTGATTCTTCCTTTTAATTTTTACTTCGTTCTACTCTTTATATTATTACTATGTTGTTTCTCGTGATGTTTTTGGTTCAAACAAGTATTAAACTCACTAATTTTATTGGTGAAGGCAGACATTTAATCTTTCAGATTCATTACAACTGAAAGATCAAAGTGATGTATTTTAATGTTAGTAAATAAAGATTTAGAAAAGGTAAACAAATGATGAGACGAGACTAGTTTGTAAACTTTTATTTGGAAAGTGTACGTAACTACGTAAGTCATCCATAAGAGGGTGAAGATGATGAGAGTTATTAGGTATGATGATGGATCCTCCATCATATGATGCCTTAATTCTAATTTCTTTCTGATTCTTCCTCTATTTTTTTTCTCCATTTTTCTATTTGTATGCTACTGCTTTTATCTCAATTAAAGAATTTTATTAGATATAGTTTTAACCAAAAAAGAAAAGTACATTACACTTGTTGCCTCTGCCATTTTCTGTTTTCAGATACAGTTGTATATGAATCTGTTCACCATTTTACTAAGATCTCTGATAATGTGCTGTTTTTTTAAAGCCACTTGTCTCTGTAGTTAAGTTTACATCTTTGTGAAGGAGCGTGCTCAGCCAAATTTGGGAATCTATAAAGTATTAGGTTTTATTACCGGGTATACTATTCGCTTTCTAAAAGTTTAAGTATTGTCCGGTTATAAATTATAATGCAGAATATCACTTTGATCTCACTTTATAATACCATTTGATTTGAGTCATTTGACTTTTCGGACTTAACTTTAAAGGTTCATATAGACATATATAATGTTATGATGCAAACTTGGTGTAGTTTAACTTACTGAAAATTAATCTGGTGTACTATATTGGTCTTGTTTATTAAATTTATTTTAAGTCGCCTCCTTTTGTCTAGGATCTATCGCCACCCTTAACGCTTAGGAGTGTTACACTGTAAAAGGGGATGACCACATATGCTTCGTAGCGGGGCTGATATACACTATGGTAGTTTATGTTTTACTAGCTTCGTTGAGACACTGTCGACGAGCGGCTTGATTTTAGTGCTTGCTTTCAAATGTCATAGCAAGGTGGTTACAGACTTTCAGTTGTAATGTATGTGTTAGGTGGTAGCAACTTCACTTTCATGTGCAAGAGACATTGACAAACAATTTTGCACAGCCTGATCCAAATGGGGAGATAATAGACACCCTTATTTCCTTGCATAAATTGCAGATATTTTGTTGTACTTGTGGAAATGTTGGCATTTACAGTATGTGGAATTGTGTCCTCCATGTAGCCAAGAAAACAAATGAATTGGACATATGTAGAGGAAAGAATTTTTGATGGTCTTACATGTGAGATCAATCCAGTTACCCTATAACTACACAAGGAGTGTATGAGAAATTTGGGTTGAGGTCGTCTCGTAGCTTTATCCGTTCCTTGAATCATGTGTTAACTATTTTTTTGTTCTTTTTTTTTAATCTGTGAACAAGATTGACGCAAGTGAGGATTGACCAATTCTGTTATCAAGCCTGAGTTGTGGGATTACCATTTGATGATATTTTGTTGAAAAACTTTGCAATCATGTGCAGAGTGCTTATTAAGTAGCGAAGTAGACGAACTACCAGTTTCCATAGGATGACGTAGAATGCAAGGATTGGGTTCATGATTGGCGCCAAGAGCATGTCGTATATGGTGAATACCACCTTGAATATGGTTTGTGGACTCTTCAGAAACCCTGTCACAAAACTTAAGTTAATCCTTTTGCTTATAAGGAATGTATATGAAGGCATTAGGCTTATGGTTCGTCCTTTCTATGAGTGCCGAGCCATGGTTTCCAAATTCGCTCGGTGTTCTAGGATCGCGAATTGTTAAAAGCGAATTCTATCATGTTACTGAAAATACATATAACACACATCCTATAAGAGCAAATCGCGAATTGGTAAGGATGTATTTACGGCGAAATTCGGAAACCATGTGCCAAGCAATCTAGCCCACTTCTGTTGTGTTCATGAATTTTCTTTCAGTAGGGATTAAGATATGGAGAACGGACACAGAAAAAACTGTATGCCCAAATCCCTAGATGACAACTGTTATTGCAGGTTTATGCTTACATTTTGCAGCCTTTGGGAAGTCATCAAATAATGACACCAAGATCTTCAGCAAGCCCTGTTGGAGACATTGTTTCAAAAGTTGGTTAGATATTGGCCTAGGTTATAAGTAATTATTCTCCTGAGAAGAGGTAAAATCTCACCAAACCTAATTCGCCTGTTTTGAAAGGTGTTTCCCATATGATTTGAGCTTTCCTGCATACATTACACATTGTCAATTAGCGTTTTTCTTATGGAGGAGATTGGAGATTTTCTAATTTGCATAATTCATTGTGATTCCCATCATCTCATAGTCTTTGACATTCGCCCATTTCCTTCTCTTTTTCTTTTGCGTCATCTAATAGATTGCCACTGCCTTATAATGGATTGATAAATTTTAGTCGGAAAATGCTCAAGACTTGGTTAAGTTGCATTTTATCTTAGTTATGTGTACCTAATGTAGATGTACTAGTTCCAAATAAAGACAGTCTGTTGGACTGTCGGAGGGACATTATTTCACCTGATTACGAGTCTATCATCTTCAATAGAGCACTGGAAAATGCTGCTGCCTCTAGAGAATGGAATTTGATCCTCCTTCCACTCTGCATTGCATTTGAAATGTACTATTTATTTACCTTTAATAAATTGAAATTTCTAAGAGATATATATTGTTATTGTTGCATACCCAAATGCCAATCTAGGGAAGCCATTAGCTCACCCCCTTCACATATGGTCCCTAGTTGGAATTGCACGTTTTCGCCCATCGATTCAACTAGTTGGCCAATAAACCTCATGACTTTCTGCAGAGAAAAAAACAATGTTAAGAGCTCAATTCTGTAGAGCACTGTGGGAGATATAGTACAATTTTGTTTGTTTAAATAGATGTGGAAGAAATCTCCAACCTTCTTCCCCGGGAAAGAATTCGGGAAATTCAGGTCTTCAAGAGAGCAGTCGCTTGCGATGATATCATCTAGTTCCACCAGGTTCTTTTCATTTATGCAGGTATAGAGCCTCCTAATTATGTCGGTCGGCGTGGAAAATGCAGGAACAAGGTCTGATTGTGTTGCAAAACACGGCATCAAGTCAAGGCGTTTCTCATGTCTGAGAATGTGGTTTCTCGTGTTTTGGTTAACGTGATTATTGTTCATGTGCATTGCTCTTGGAATATGCACTCTCCACCTTAAAGTTTGCGAGCCTCCATTAATCCGAGTTACATGGTTGGACTGAAAGAGCCCTGGGTTGTGGGACGCAAAAGTGGTTGTGTTAGGACTATAAGCCATCTATGGTAGGTAGGATTCTGAAGTTTGGTTTAGGAGAAGCTCTGATAATGAACTTATGGTGTAGGCTTAGAGTAGGGTATATTTTCTCAGTTGTAGAGGAGTAAGGCATCAATAAGCACATATGCTTAGCCTTAGCTTGCTCACAAAGCAAAGCAAAGCAATGTAAACTGCTGTTGGTTTCTTGTCTAAGTTGGTTTCTTGCCATGCTCATCTAACACGGTAATCTACTTCTCGACTTATTAGCCGGTTGAAGACGGAGAAGACCAGGGGAGAAAGTCCTCCATCCAATGCACAGACATAGTTATGCGCTTTATTTATCCACCACCCATCTTACTCTACTATCGTAAGGGGCTCTTGATGACGGCATGCCTAATGCATCCTGTCGAAGAAAAGCTCTAAGACTCCCCTTTCTTCTTAATTCTTATAGAATAAGGGTACTGCCACATATACAACATCAATAGCTAGCCTTTTACGGCGATTCCCTCGGACATACATTTGCTGCTCGAAAAGGTTGTTAATTCTGCAGAAAGCTCTCTTTATTTTAGTCGGTCGGGATACTTACTGTACCTCGTCTTTGTCCTTGCTACTGAGGAAAGAAAGTGGAACTCCTTTAACTTCCTTAGTGCATATTGGCGCGCCCCCTTTTCTTAATATAAGAAAGGAATCTAGCTCTCCTTAATTGAAAGGCGTTACTAGAAAGAGTAGTAGGATACCTCTTATCAAAATAAAGGAATGGTGTAACAAGCTTTAAGTTTATGGTGTAAATCAATTAATTAATCAATCAATCAATATAAATATATATTAAGTCTTTAATTTTATATTTTTATATTTGAGGCTTTTTTCGAACGACGATAGTCTCCAATTTTTTTTAAAACTCTTATTTGATTAGTTTTTAAATTTCCACATGGGAAAATTAAGAGAAGAAATAATGGACACGGGTATAATACAATTTTTAAAGTAGAGTTGATTATAGGTTTTTTTCGAACGACGTGGTAGTCTCCAATTTTTTTAAAACTCTTATTTGATTAGTTTTTAGATTATCCCACATGGGAGAATTAAGAGAAGAAATAATGAACACGGGTATAATACAATTTTTAAAGTAAAGTTGATTATAAAATAAAGTCCATATTTTTTTTAAAGTACCTACTTAAATTAAGTTATTATTTTAATTAGGAGTCCCACATGGGAAAATTTGGATTACACAACACTACACCTATTTAAATTAGGAGTAGTAATAAATCCTAGAAAAGAAATAGGGTATATATAAAACAATTTGAGACCCCCATTGAAAAATTAGAGTAAGAGAAAAAAAAAAATGTATAAAATAATTTGTAGAGAATTAGGCCCTGTTCTTTCTGGCTTATTTTCAGCTCTATTCAGTTCAGCTCAGCTTTATGCAGTTCAGTTCAGCTCAGTTCAGTTCAGCTCAGCTCTATTCAGTTCAGTGTAGCTCAATTCAGTTCAGCTCAGCTTCATTCAGTTCAGTTCAGCTCAGCTTCATTCATTTCAGTTCAGTTCAGCTCCACTTTATTAAGTACATCCACATTATTATTATTATTATTATTATTATTATTAATATTATTATTATTATTATTATTATTATTATTGTTTTTGTTATTATTATTATTATTATTATTATTATTATTATTATTATTATTATTATTATTATTATTATTATATTTATTATTATTATTATTATATTTATTATTATTAATTAATAATTTTTATTATGATTATTATTGTTATCATCTTGATGTGTTTCATCTTCGAGGTCATTATGGACACCAATATCGCACCTTTTTTTTTTCAATTTCTTTTCGAACTTTGTCCATAAATTTCTTCTGTTCTTTATCATCCATGTTTGAATCCGTCTTCCTTGAATACTTTGATGTTGTATAACTGGAATACCAGGTTTATGCATCCGAATGAAATTATGAAGTATAAAAGCGGATACGATAATTGACATTTGATATTTCGTTGTCATTTTGTGGCATGTTTTTTAACACCTTCCACCTTCTCTTCAGCTGACCAAACGCCATTTCAACCGTCATTCTCAAAGATGAATGTCGATAATTAAAATGTTCAAATATTCCGCTAGGAGGTGCATGCTTATATTCAGGCACATGGTTTCTTACATTTGGATGGCTAATAGGAGACAAATACACAAGTGTATTCGGGTATCCTGAATCCACCAAATAATATTTACCAATAAATGTTTATATATAAAAATAATTAATGTTTAGATAATAAAAAAAATGAATTACACGCCACATTTGTCACATTTAGACGTAAAATGTTTAGATAATAAAAAAATAATTAATATTAATTAGACGTAAAATATTCAAATGTTGCTTTTGTTAATTTTAAAACACAAGAAAGAACAAAGCAAAGTCCATTAGAGTTTACTACAAAAAAAAAATACTTAAAAATTAATATTTTTTAATATAATTGTTTTTTAAAAAATCGCAAATTTGTATTAATCAAACATTTTTTTTATATTATTATTATTAGTTAGTATACTTTAATTAAATTTAAGTTATTTCTATTAATTTCGGCTTCATTCAGCTCAGTTCAGTTCAGCTCGATTAAATTCAGTTCAGTTCAGTTCAGCTCAGCTCGATTCAGTTCAGCTCAGCTCAGTTCAGTTCAGTTCAGTTTAGCTCAGCCCCATTCAGTTCAGTTCAGCTCTAAAAAAGCAGAAAGAACAGAGCCTAATGATCTATGCAACCTAACTTGTGCATTAAATGAATCATCTAGGAGATGAAATATGAAAATGCATAAATTGCATATGTGCAGAAGTAACCAACCACTGATTGTAGCATGCAAACACCACGATCGAATACATAATAACGTGCTATACGCCTATACCCATACATAGTTTCTCGAGCCACAAGAGGTATGCCAGGCATTCTTCACTTCTAACAAGATATCTTTTAGATTTAATACATATTTAAATTAGAGTAAAATACAATTTTTATAAATAATATTAGACGTTAGAGTTATAAAATAAAATTCCTACTTTTTTAAACTATCAATTTGATGATTTTTTAGATTATCTCACATGGAAAAATTAAGAGAAGAAATAATGGACATTGGGTATAAAATAATTAGTTGATTATAAAATAAAGTCCAACTTTTTTTTAAGGTACCTATTTAAATTACTTTACTATTTTAATTAGACATAGAAAAATTAGGAGTACACAACACTACACCTATTTAAATTAGGAGTAGTAATAAATCCCACAAAAGAAATAGGGTATAAAACAATTTTAGTCCCACATTGAAAAATTAGGGTAAGAGAAAAAAAAGAAATAGGGTATAAAATAAGTTGTAGAGAATTAATATTTATAGATAATATTAGATGTTAGAGTTGATTATAAATAAAATTCCAACTTTTTAAACTATCAATTTGATAACTTTTGAGATTTAATAACTATTTAAATTAATTCACTATTTTAATTAGGAGTACATATATCCCACATGGAAAAATTAGGAGAACAAAGAAATAAAATAGGTAAAACAATCACTACTACAAAAAAGGCCAAAGAAACCTGTTGAAAAAGGCCTTAGACACCTCTTATTAACAGGTGTCTAGGTCATAGGTGTCTTTGGTTAAGAAACTTGTTGGAGGAACTGGTGTCTTATCTAACAATTAAAGAGACTTGATTTTATTAATAACTGGTGTCTTTGACTTATACCTGTTATCAATTATGTCCGGTGTCTTTGGCATATATCTATGACACCACTCTCATCTACACCCGGTGTCTTTGGCATATATCTATGACACCACTCTCATCTATACCCGGTGTCTTTGACATATATCTATGACACCACTCTCATCTAAACCCGGTGTCTTTGCTTTTGGCGTTTTTGACCGGTTTTTTTATTAAATACGGCTACATACAACACCTACTACTACGTACCTATTACATTTATGAAAATACATACGAAATACATACAACTGCACCTCATAATCATTCTTTTTAATCAAAATCAAAATAAGCTGAGTTGTTACAAATTCAATATGACAACAATTATTTCCACCAATAATAAAGAAATAATCGCAACATAGTTCGTATTTTTCAACTAAGAAAGTTAGACAAAAGCACACTAGCTACCTGCTAATAAACTAATAAGTTGATATCAGCAGTGGTAAGGGGTTTTCCCAGCATTAATTTTAATTCTTCCCCTGGTAATAGCAGTAGCTTGATCAGTTAAGATATCAGGGTGCATGGCTTATGGTAGCATCAAAATAGGCTTTATTTTGTTGTATCCAAATGAAATAATAGCAGGCAGCAAGGAGAGTAGCATGAAGTTTCCTACGACGCAGCTTAGGATGAGTATTCAGAATCTTTTGTAGAGTGGGAGAGTAACCAGTCTGTTGAAAGATGCTGCTCATGAATCTCTGACTCTGTGACTGTAAGCACATTCAAAGAAGAGATGATGGTGAGTTTTAGTATCTTGTTGATAGAGACAACACAGGTCATCAGTAGTTTAGTGCATCTCATTCTGCAAATTTTTTCATTTACATTCAGACCTTCATTCATAACAATCCAGCATATAAGGGCATGTTTTGGGACATTCCAAGAGTTCCAGACAAAAGCAGTCCCGTTGAGAAGGCTTGAGGGAGGCTTAAGCCCTTTATAACCACTTTTAAGCCATTCAAAACCACTAAGTATATTAGGGCAACCCTATAAACACCAATAAATCCGAGTTCCAAAAGCTCATCATAAAGGCAAACTCGCAAACTAGCAATGTGGTTAGTTAACATTCGTTATTTCATACAATTAGACATTATCAAGCAATATTAGTTGGCAAAGCTTAAAAAAAACCAATAATTCTGAGTTCCAAAAGATGATCACAAAGGAAAACTAGTAAACCCGCAATCTAATTCGTTACAACGAGTTATCTGTTACAATTAGACACTATCACACATTATTATCTGGCAAAGCTCGAAAAAACAATAATTCTGAGCTACAAAAGCTAATCACCAAGGCAGACACATAAAGTCCCATTGTGATTTATTAATATCGATTGGCTCACACAAATGAACACTATCACACTAAACTAACTAGAAAAGCTTTGAAATTTACTACATTATTTACGACCTAACCGCATAAATATCATTCCAAATCAACAAAAAACAACAAATTTATAGCAACAGAATATAGCAAAACTACAACAAATATCGCCTAACAAATCAAATTAATAAAAAAAGACCTGAATTTTGGCATCATGAGTAGCAACAAAAACTTCCAGGATGATGACTGCTCAAGGAATGAACATCAAGCTTGTAATTATGCTATGGCATCGACATGGATGCATCTGATGCCTGAGATTCAATTATTTTCACACAAAAAAATAGTCAAATGCAGAAGACAATATGAGGCCTGAAGGTATAGGAGCATTCATCTATGTACAAAATAGATTGCACTTGAACAAGATTCAACTGCATCCATGCAGTAGTTAGAACATCAAATGTGTGCAATTCAGGAGAACATAGACATATATCCTTCATTTGGCATACCTCGTTTTTTCTACTCCATTTGAACTGGCCACCCGCAAAAACATAGAACGCAAAATGTCGTAAATCATCTACTTCAGCATCCTCCATAGGCTGAGAGAACAAATAATAACGCCAGAAAAGGTAGAATTACTACCTAAATAAATTGACAATGGACGCTGAAACAATTAGTTCATCTACAACAAAAGTACACATTTTATTTCAAGTATATATCAGAGTAGGGAAGGGTAACTTCATCCCAAAAAGTAGATCATTTGTACCAAAAATGTTATACTTCAACATATAGAGGTGATAAAAAGAAGAATAGGTGTGGGAAAAACATTTATTAGGTTTTAGCAAGCACATACTACACACTTTTTTTAGGTGAGGAGAGGTGATTGTTAAGTATGACAAATATAGGAAAGAAATAATATTTAGTGACATGGCTTAAGAAACAGGTAGTGCCTAGCGGACATTTTTATCAACAGAGAACAATGTACTTCTCATAGTCCTTTCAAGTAACTACTTCGTATATGGCAATTGGTAATCCTCTTGGTAAAGCGGCCTAGCCGCATGGGCTACCACATTAGCTAAAACACCAAGCAAACAGTGAATTTGTATTGTGTATTCATATCATGGCACTTAATAATATGTATTGAATATATTCATACTAGGTCTTTGTATTAGGCGTTCTATGAATTAGACAAATAATCTACATCATCACAACTTCACAAGTACCTTTAGAGTGATATTAGCCTTCTAGGTCTAGGAAAGGGCTATCAAAGATACAAGCCAAGAATCCAGTTCATTATATAAACATGAAAGCGAAATAAACACTGAAAAGTGGAATTGCTATAAATGTAAATTGCGAAAGACTAATAGACTCAATTTCACAAGCAAATAAGTTGGCGTATGGAAATACAACACTCATCATCTGAAGAAATTAAGTTTCAACACTAGCTTATTCTGCTACCATCACAAGGCGTTCAACCTGGATAATTCAAAAAACCAAATATGAAACACAACTCTCATCAATCTAGCATTTCATCCTTACACTATTCATACCTCAGTTTCAGCTACTACACTTCTCCTATGCTCTTCAGTAATCTTCTTTTCTGTAGCCAACTCTTCAAAAGGATCTAAAAAAATCTACAACCAGTTTAAAACCAACGATTAACATCAATCCAGCAACAAATGATTAATATCTACAACAGCGGAGGAAGACGCTCACCTTCATATTTGATCGGATAATCATCCAATAAATGAAACCACGACTCTCTGAACGAAAAATCGCCTTCGTGCTAATCAAACAAATTAAACATTCAAATTAACAACAATTAGCATAACAAAATCAAATATGATTAAAATACTAATGAAGATCGATTGATTGAATTAAGCATAGGTAAAATTAGGAAAAAAAAGCTAGGTTTAGAGAGGTTTAAGAGAAATTGGGGGAAACGTGGAGAGTGAAGAAAATGGCGAAAGTGGCGAGCACGAGAATCACCAAATCACGTTTTCCCGCGGTCTATATTTCATAGGTGTCTTAAGTTAAGAATCCGGTTGTAGGTTCAACACATTTGTCATCTTGTTTTAAGAAACCAGTTTTCACAAATAAACGGTCTCTTATTTTAAGAAACCATCTTAAAATTTAACAGGTTTCTTATTAGTGGTGGCTTTGACGTTTTTTGTAGTAGTGAATCTTATGTGTACACAACACTACACCTATTTAAATTAGGGGTAGTAAATATATCTGCACGGAAAATTAGGGGAAAAAAAGAAATAAAATAGAGTAAAATACAATTTTTATAGATAATATTAGACGTTGATTATAAAATAAAATTCCAACTATTCTAAACTATCAATTTGATAATTTTTTAGATTTAATACATATTTAATTGGAGTAAAATACAATTTTTATAGATAATATTAGATGTTTGAGTTAAAAAATAAAATTCCAACTTTTTTAAACCTTCAATTTGATGATTTTTTAGATTTGATTAGTAGTAACAATAATACATTAGATTAGAAAAGACAAAGGAAATGATTAAGGTATAAAATACTTCCTCTTACAATATATTCTCCCCCTTTGATTTTTTCCATAAAAAATAAGAAAATGAATTTGGATGACATAAAACACACTACCACACATGTTATTGTATTTAGACCATGCAAATCCACCTAAAATAGGAAATAGGAAAGAAAATTCGAATAACCGAATAAAGTAATATCACAAAATATACAAATATGAGGAAATAATTTTTAATTTATCTCACAAGAAAATATTATGTGAAGAAATAAAAATCGAAATTACTTTTTCACATACGGACTTTACTCTTTCACAATCTCTTATTCTTCTGTATACATTTCCCCTAATGTTAAATCTAAATACTCTAAACCTCGCACAATGAATTTTAATTTTCCAATTAGTGAAACAATGTTTATTAGCGATTATTAATAAGTCTTATTGACATCATTAGGTTAATTTTTTTTTACTAAAATTAATAGGGTTATGTGTGGTTGTTAAGGGGGTGGTCGTCGCGTCGTCGGGTTTGTGGGAGTGGTCGGCTTCAGATTTTGGGGGTTGGGGTTGTCGATGCCGGGTTTGAGGGCTGGGGTGGTCGGCGTCGGGTTTGGGGGCTAGGGTGGTCGGCGTCGGATTTGTGGGTTGTGGCTATCAGATAGGACAGATGGGTTGAATGAAGTTTGGTGTTGTCAGATCAGACCGACCGTCGACATGATGGGCTTCGGTGGTGGCGTAGGGATTGCCGGATGGAGTTTTCTAGTTGGGACATGAATTGAACGGAGGTCACATGATGATGGTGGTTGTCGACGTCGAGTTTAACGGAGTATCCGCGTTCGTGATCTTTTGTTTCGATTTTTCTTTCTTTATTTTAATACACCTCCGTGCCGCACCATTAAGTTGTCCTCCATTTTTAGTGTTATACGCCTATACCTATTCTCATTGTCCTCTGTATTATTTAGTTGCTTCTATTTTAATCTTTATGAGCGGAATTGGCGGTTGCCGGAGTTGGTAAAGGCAATGAAAGAAGGTAGAAAAACAAAATTGGGTGAATTATGAAAAAAAATGATAAGGGTAATATGGTAAAAATCGTATGTAAAAAAGTAAAATCCGTATGTGAAAAAGCACGTCCCATAAAAATAGGGTATAAAACAATCTTAGAAGGGAAAATATCAAAATGTAGAGAAAGTTTTAACATATTTAAAGTATCTATTTAAATATTTTATAAATTTTAATTAGGAGAATCAATATATCCCACATGGAAAAATTAAGGTAAGAAAAAAAAAGGGTATAAAAAATATTTTAGGGTATTAATATTGGACAATAGATTTGATTATAAAATAATGTTCCCAACTTTTAACTATCTATTTAAATACTTTATAGATGTTAACTGTGATGAGTTGCAATATATCCGACATGAAAAGATTAGGTGAAAAAAAGAAAAAAAATAGGTTATAAAACAATTTTAAAGGCGAAAATATCAAAAAGTAAAGAAAGTTTTAACATATTTAAAATATGTATTTAAATATTTTTTAGATTTTCATTAGGATTACAAATATATCCCACATGGAAAAAATTAGGGTAAGAAAAAAAAGTAGAGTATAAAAGAATTTTTAGAGTATTAATATTAGGCAGTATGTTTGATTATAAATTAATTTTCTAACTTTTAACTATCTATTTAAATACTTTTTAGATCTTAACCCGGAGTAGCAAAATATTGCACATGAATAAATTAAGGAATTAAAGAAAGAAAATAGGGTACGTACAAAATAATTTTAAAGGGTAAAATATCAAAATGTAGAGAAAGGTTTAACATATATGAACTACCATATTTTTTTTGATTTTAATTAGGAGTACTAATATAGTAATATATATCTCACATGGAAAAATTAGGGTAAGATAAAGAAAGTAGAGTCTAAAACAATTTTTAGAGTAATAATATTAGACAATATATTTGATTATAAAATAATGTTCCATCTTTTAACTATCCATTTAAATACTTTTTTAGATCTTAACTAGGAGTAGTATTATATCACACCTGAAAAAAATAGGGGAAGAAAGAAAAAAGTAGACTATAAAACAAGTTTAGAGGAAAAACTATCAAAAATAGGTGTTGCACATAAGGAAGTAGCAATATTAATTCCGTGTAAAAAAGGAATTAGGAGGGACGTAATAGAATGGATTAATAGGCGTTTTTTGGAAGAGTTTCAATAGTGCTGGTAATAAACCAAAATGAGTATAAGAATACCATTTGGGATCCTAGGGGCCGGAAGGGTCGTTCTAATACTGAGTTGATCAAAGCCACCAAATGAATAAGGAGAAAATAACCAATTAAGGTTGTGCCATGAAAAGAAGGATAAAGTGAATGTAAGAACACTTTTCAACACAGGAGAAACTTTTAAAGGAGCGTTGAAAAATGAGTAATAATAAGAATAGTTTGATGATAAAAATACGAGCACAAATTAACTTCATTGCCATAAACGTTCTAGGAGCAATTGACAATAACAAAAAAATCAAACGCGTGTTGAGGTGGGGAGGAGAGATCCAGAAAAGAAAAATATAAGAGGACTAAGGCTATATCGTATGTATATTAGTCATTGATCATGCTTTATATATAACAATCAAAATAGAGAAAACGTTTGCATATTGTATATAAAACAACTTTAAGCCAATTAAAATAAAAATGGGTTATCATGTTGTTTTGTTTTACCAATTAAACCTCTCAAAACTCTTATGCAAAGGAAAAAATGTATCATCCAAGTGTCAATTAGCGTAGCTTATAAAATAAAAAGATGAAACAACAATGAATATTAGTCAAAATATGTTAGCATTATAATTGTTTTACAATCCTCTTTACAAAATAAAGACTAATCACTCTTAAATGTTTTACCCATAACAATTTTTTAAGACCCCGTGCAACGCACGGGTGATACACTAGTTAAATGATGTGATTGATATATGCTTGTAATATTCTACCTAGCTTGTACTATATAAATAGAGGAGCTTGGTGCTT
The DNA here is from genome assembly GCA_029255685.2 of Silene conica. Lineage (NCBI taxonomy): Eukaryota > Viridiplantae > Streptophyta > Magnoliopsida > Caryophyllales > Caryophyllaceae > Silene > Silene conica. The sequence goes on from CM055312.2 coordinate 65,916,299, forward strand.
GCCATAACCAAGCTAAGTCTAAGTGTATTCTCTCACAAAAAACTCTCTCTTGTAAAATATATCATCTCCTTATAATATAAACTTTCCCTTATTACTAAATCCTTGTCTTACTGTTCTATACTAATATTATAATTATATATAGATCCTGTAAAACCTCCTTTGTGGTTGTACTCACTAGTGGCGAATCTAGGATTCATGGAGTGGGGGTGTTTAATAAAATTTCTAGCAAAAAAAAAAGTCAAAAAATATATATAATTATCCGAATAATTCTCAATACTATTTACGCTAAGAGCGTGGGGGCAATAAAATGCGACGAGTTCTCTCTCGTTGAAAACTATCTAGTACATCATCATTTTCAACAAGACGAAAAGTATCTTTCTCTATAAATGTGACTAAGCAATCATTCAATAATTGATCTCCCATACTATTTCTTAATTTGTTCTTCACATATGTCATCGCAGAAAAAGCTCTTTCCACATTTGCGGTTGCCACGAGAAGTATTAATACTAACCTAATAAGAAGATATACCAGTTCATACGAAAGATGCTTATTTGTTGCCACAAGCGCCACAGAAAGTTGACCAATGTCTTTCAAACCTTGAAATCTTTCATCATTTCGTACATCATCAAAATAATGATCAACTTGAAAGTTAAGTCTTCTCATATCAGTACTTGAGAAATCATCGGGATAAAACGTAGCAAGCTCAAGTATCTCTTTCTTATCAAAAGCCTTAAATGAATCAATAGGGCTAAAGCAAGACATACAAGTTAGTAACTTCATATTCACCTCATCAAACCGGCTATCTAACTCTTGAAGTTGCAAATCAATGATACTTAAAAAGATATCAATTCGAAACCGATCTAGATTTTTAACTTTCACAAAGTAACGTCTTGATCTTCCGGGTGGCACATAATAATCATCCATGTTAGGAATCTCAATATCATTTTTTTGGCAAAAAGAATTAACACTCTCAATAAAACCATCCCAACCATCAATTCTCACCTTTTGTAATCTTGCCTTAGTCAAACGAACCAATGTCATGGCATTTACAATGTCTTGATCCTTCCTTTGCAAAGCTTTACATAAGTCATAGGTATACCCAAATATTAATAGCATTAATTGAGCCATAAAAATAAATTGAAAAGACTCAAAACTAACCATTATCGTTTGGGCTTTAAGACGATCTTCACTATGGCCAGTTTCTCCGACATAAAGAAGGACTTTAAAGATGGAAGGATATAAGGTAATAATACTTGAGATTGTGTTGTAATATGATCCCCAACGAGTTTCACCCGGCCTAGATAAGGTACATCTTTGATTTAAACCTTGCCCACTTGATATTTCACCAAGTTCCAATCCTTCAATAATCTTTTGAGCATGTGGTACTCGAAGCATTTCTTTCCGTTTACAAGAAACTCCCATCAGATTCAACAAAAATCCGGCTTGTTCAAAAAACCATTTACAATCATAATTGTCTTTAGCAACGGCAACAAGTGTTAACTGAAGTTGATGCGCAAAGCAGTGAATATAATACGCAGACGGAGTATCGCTCAAAATCAATGTCTTCATACCATGGATATGACCCTTCATATTACTAGCTCCATCATACCCTTGACCCCGAATCTTAGACATGCTTAGTTTGTTATGCTTAATCATCTTTGCTATAGCATCCTTAAGTGACGAAGAACAAGTATCATCCACCTTCACCACACCAAGAAAACTTTCACACACTTTTCCTTTTTTATTGACAAAGCGTAAACAAATGGCTAATTGTTCTTTGTGAGATACGTCACTAGACTCATCCGCTAAGATAGCAAAGTAATCATCCCCAAGCTCTTCAAGAATAAGCCTTGTCGTTTCCTTGGTACAAGAGTGGATAAGATCTTTTTGAACGTCCGGACAAATCATTCTTGCATTTTGAGAACCTTTTCCAAAGAGATTTTTAATATTTTCATCCTTTTTCGCAAGCCAATCTAAAAGCTCATGAAAATTTCCTTTATTGTTTGATGTTTGCTTTTCATTATGTCCACGAAATGCCAACCCTTGATGCAAAAGATACCTTACACAATCAAGAGAATGTGTTAAGCGAGCTTTATAACGGATACTATCTTCTTTGCTTGTCTTATTAATGGTCTCGACGATTGATGACTTGGGATTCACAAAAAAATCATACTTTTCTTGAGCTTGCCTATGAGCACTACTAAGACTCGGCCCAATATGTTTCAAAAATCTCTCATTAGCTCGGTTCCATCCTCTAAACCCCTCGCTCACAAATGTATCACCTCCCGGATAGTTGGTCTTATCCTTGAACAAGTAACACACAAAACAAAAGGCCGCATCCCTTTCCACACTATATTCAAGCCAATGATAGCTGTCAAACCAATTAGATTGAAATCTAAGCATACGCGATTTAGTATCATTTCCAAAATCAGTTTGAGGAAAATAATGATTACGTGGTTGACAAACCCCTTTAGCTATGAATCCCCTTCTCACCAAATCTGGGTTATTAGGAGGGTAAGATGAGATAGGAAATCTCTTTCCTGGTGATAAGACGATATTTACTTATATTTATACCCCTTAACTATCTATTTTTATAGTCGTCTTTCACGTTATTTGAGCTATATAATTATATATTTGTAATATTGGTACTTAATTACTGATATTATTATTTTAAATACAAATGGTCTTATTTGGTGTGTTTTTGGTATAGCAGATTACAAGACGGACGTGAATGGACCAAATTACGTGCTTAATGGATTAATATATAATGGAACGAGTTGAAGTATACGTGGGCCGAGTAATTAGCGAACAAGAATTGTAAGGAAACCCAAAACGAAAAGAAGAAAGCCCAGCAAAAGGGTAGGCCTAAAGCATTTACTTACGTACTTGTTCAATTAACAAGTGAACAACAAATTTAATCAATTGAAAGAAGAGATCTCCGAGAGCAGCGAGAAGCCAGCGAAAGCTCAAGAATTGATATTCTATTCATCTCAAATTCAATCTCTTATTATACTCTAATCCCAAATTCTATCCTCTATTGCTCTACGATTGATTCCGAGTGAATCACAAACACCGACCTTGATCAAGCTATAAATACACCGTTCCATCAGACTAATGGCGGGGAGATTCGGGAGACCGAATACCCAGATATTTTTCATAGAAATTGTGCAAAATAGAGTGACGATTTGAGACCTATGGGGTTATGAGAGTAGTAGGAGACCGTACTTGGGCGGAGTCTTAGCACACGGTCGAGTAAGGGCGAATTTGAGGCGGTTCCTGAGGTGGGACATCCGAAGTTCCGACTACAAATTCCGGGCAGAAATTAAACCTCTCTTGTACTCAATTTATGGTTTATTTTCGTTGATTAATTTTAGTATTGGAAACCGCTGGATGTTTATTGTTAATCTTTCAGTAATTTGTATCCAAAACTTTACTCGTTCTTAATTGACAGTTGCAATTTTCAGTGGTAATTTGTTATCTTATTGTGGCTGAGATTGTTTACTCATGCTATTTGTGTGATTCTGGCTTAGTTCGAGTTACATAATTCGAGTAGCGACTAGTTTAAATTAGTCCTGCAAATTGGATATAGTTTATATTAGGAGTAAAATTTGGTGAGTTAATCTTTAGGTAGTGACGGTACCGAAGGATTGATTTGGGTTAATGATATCTTCTTAGTTCGATAAAGCTTCTAATCCGGTCTTTAGTAAGGTGTGACAAACTTACATGGGTCGGTTAGTTAAGAATCGGTCTAGGTTTAGTTCAGGGCGATTGTAATCTTAGAAAAGATAGGGAGTTCTTGTTATCTTGAGTTCCGCAATTAACCTATGAATATACTTGAGATGACGTAAACAATAATTGGTTGACAAGCTAAAATTACCATAAGGATATGAGTTTAATGGGTATTTGCTTTCGTATTTAGTCTTAGTTCCACTAGTTTATCATTTCTATCACAAATCAAACCCCCCTTAATAGTATATATTGTTAATAGTTATGTAAATATATGGTATATATGTAAGTTAGTAAATAAAAGTACTCAATAGTTAATTAGTTTTTCTAGTCTCTCTGTGGGATCGACCCTACTTATCCCTTACTATGTTGTTGTTTTTGAGGTTAAGATAGGTTTTATAAATTGTTAATTTGTATGCGCAAACGACACGTATCACCTGGATCATGTGGTAAACGGTCTACATCATAAACAAATTCACCTTCCACATTTGAGGTTCTTGTTTCATTTTGGTGTGGAATTTGAGATTGAATGAGAGGCTCTTGACCAATCGTCTCTTCTTGAATAAGAGGTATTTGATTAGAAACCTCAACTTCGGGTTCATTAAGATGTGGTGAGGAAGAAGATGACGTTTTTTGTGATTTGTATCCACTAAAAAAATCTGATATAAGTCCACTTTTTAATTTAGCGTTCTTCATCTAGCAATTTAAAATTTGACAATTAGTCGATAAGTAAAAAAGTAGAGAATTTGAATACTTTATAGAACTAGACAAATTTTTATTTCAAACCAAGCATATCCGTTTGAAACAATAAGACGGTTATATCCGTCTTAAAAGAGACTTATCGATGGAACTAAAAGTCTAAAAAGGCATAACATACATTGGATACAGAGTTCATACTCCGTATAACACAACTAGGTTGAGTTTTGGCGTTTTGCCTACTGTGTAGTACCTATTGTTTATTGAGTAATTGACTAGTGGGTGTGGGTCACAACTCACAATTACTTCCTCAAATCAACCAAAATACCAAATTGTGGCAACAGTCAGTATACACGCTTCTTCTTCTTCTTCAATCTTCACTCTTTACAGCTTTACTCTCTTCCTACCTTTTCAATTTTCATGAATTCACTTTACCAAATTAATCACCAAAATCCAAACACCAAATTACCGATTATCAAATTACCCTATTACCAAATTACCAAATACCTAATTCAGATCTCCTATACCTAATTCAGATATCCTATATTAATCTAACTATCTAAGATAAAAAAATTCCCAAATAAATCATTAGTATAAACTATAAAACATACCTTTTGGAGTTTTGGAGACGAAAAATTCCAGATTGATGAATTGATGATGTCGAATTACTCGAATAATAGACGAAGCCGCAGATTTGTGAAGGTTTTATTTAATTTTTTTTGTGTCTTGGTCTCTTGAAAGTTGGAATATGGAAACTAATATTTTATAGAAAGTTGAATTTTTTAGAAAGGAATATTGCTTCTTTCATCCGAATCCGAATATGCACATTCTCTATTTATTTATTTATTTTTATTTTTTTTTTAAAAATTTTTTAAGCTATTTTATTTATTTTTTTCAAAAACTAATGGGGGTGAGGGTTCACCCCCATCACCCCCTGTAAATCCGCCCCTGGTACTCACTATGTGTCCGTAATTTTGGTATCAGAGCTATGACAGATTAAGCTTTGACTTTGATCCTCCTACGAAAATTTTAATAAGTAATGAGCAATCTCCTACACAATGTTTAAAAGGGAAAGTATGCTCTGTGGTTGTCACTTAGTGGATCTTCCACAACAGAAATTCATATTAAACATATGAAAAAGATTATGAAAAAAAATAATACTATGATGTTCTATGTGCTTGGTACCTTGAGGTGGAAATTAATGATTGAATGAATCACCTCGGTTTTATGGCCATATGAACCCAAGGATTATTTTCTCATATTCTTAGTACTTCATGTTTAAAAAAGGAGATACCTCATTTTCTTAAATAATTTTCAGGATGGATAAGAAATAAAGTGACTCTGTTATGGTCTCTGGTCCATTATCACAAAAAATGGAAAACACAACAAACATTCTACCACGCTCTTCTTCCTCTTCAAATTATAGAAAATCTAATGTTAGTAACATAGACTACCTCTATGAAATAGAATATATGAGTGAAGATAGTAAAGTCCCTATTACTCAACTTCCTTTATTAAATCCATACAAAGCCTTCACAAAACCAAGTTCATCCTTTCCAAAAGTTATTCGACATGCTTTTGGCCCCAAACAAAAATGTGGTCAAAGCTCATATTGGCTTCACAGTTAGAGCAATACCTTGTTCCTTCTACTGAAGCAGAACAAATGATCCCACTCCGTCTTAATGAAGCCATGATTCATCAATGGAGGGTCAATTGGTTACACCCATCTCCATTATGGGGCAGTTAAATTAGCTCTAACTCTTCATGGAAGAAAAGGTCTTCCTGTGGTGGCAAGGGTAGCCTTACTAGACACCAGATACAAAGAGTACATGCATGCATGTATAACCACCCTACAAACAACCCTGAATGCTGGTACTGTATTTGTTACATTGTTTCCAAATTTTAACATGGTCTTAGAAGATCCCCAAATTCTCCAAAATATCCAAATCCAACTTCAAATCACTGGGGCGCCACAAATTGGAAATACATATGCGGCCACCCTTCATTACCAAATGGCCTACAGGGTCCCAATGAGGGGAATAAAACGCGTATTCACCCTAAACTTGCAGGATTATAATGAAAAATACAGTTGTGTTTATAGTCATAAGATTAAAAAGGATAAGAAAAAGAATTCAACCTTTGGTCCTTTGTGCTTATGGCCTAAGAACAGGAATTAAAGTAAATTTCCTCCTATAACTTGCACCCAAGACTTGATTGAGATGATGCCGCGTGTGCTAGAAAATACTCTCCAATTGCCTTGCAATATGGGGAGAGCTTTTGTGAGGTTTTAGATGTGAGATCTGAGTTTTGGGAAAAAGATGTTCTCAAAACCCTAATTGTGAGAATTATGAATTACCAGTAAGTCACAAAAGGAGAAAGACTCTCCTTTTGTATTACTTAGGTCGGCCGAATGGGTCTTGGGTAAGGGTGGGCTTTTTCCACTCTTACCTTATACCTTTGCGTGATTCGACCCGTTTAGCTTTAAGTTGTTCGCGGATTTTATTTATAAATCGTAACATGTTATCAGATATTAATACAGTCGATATATTAATAATGGTCTGACAAAATACGATATTGTATAATTACCCAAATTAATATAACTGTTTATATTAATACGCGAATACAATATTTAATTAAATATAACCGTTTATATTTAATTTACGAATTAATCTTGTAATCCGTATTAGCTAAAATTATTTAATCCGTATTAAATAATAATCTCAACATCTTATTGACTAATTTATTAGTCAACACCTCTGACTAACTGTTTAGTCATATCCGGCATAAATGTGACTGTATTTTCATACCTTCACATCTCTCAAACGTGTCCTATAGGTGTGACGTATAGGGACCAGTTGATCACCGCCATCCGTATGACAATAACGTCAAACTTATCTAGCAAGCCAACCGTTATTGATAAACGTGGATCAACTGGTAATAATACAAAAGTATGCCCTTGTGATCCTTAAAGAGATTTAATA